>JAMXBC010000007.1:84157206-85618872 GCA_024138005.1 Lumnitzera racemosa
AAACTATCTAAGTCCTCTTTACTTTGTCCTTTCCACGCACCCATCATTATTTTATTTTGATTTGTCCATGTTTCCAATATATAGTTATTGTTAACTTTCCATTTTTCAAGCGCATATGGGATTCTGCCCAATCCCTCACTATTCATCCCACAATGCTCCCTTTTCCTTTTCTTTTTTTCTTTTTTTTTTTTTTTTGTAAATCAGCTATCACAAACCTTGTTGACAATCAACACAACAATTACACCAAACACCAAACCTTAACCGTACACCATACATCACACAACCAACAAACCTTAACCTCAATCCTCTAAAATTCCAAATGAGTAAAGAGTTTCAAACTCACCTCAAAGTTTGCAAACCACAAGCTCTGATACCAAATTATGATATGCGCTGGACTAAGAGTCAAAACCGCACATCAATCAGTGTCATGTGACAATGAAGAGTCTGAATCTTTTTTTAGTTTTAATAATAATTGAACAAAAAATGAAAGGAGAATATGAACAATTATTGACGATAATCAAACTAAGTTTATTGAATCCTGTTTTGATCTTCGCAATAACATAAATCAATAGAGATGCAATTACATAAACCAATATAACTCACAAGTTAAATCAAATTACTAATTAAAAGCACTAAACTAGTGTTTACAAGGATCAAATATCTCTCAAAGAGAACAAAGGTTAATAATCCTCAATACGAAAAATGTCAAAAGTATCTAATCTTCCTACAGAACATGGAAATAAGCCTGTATATAGTCTCTGAGGAAAACCCTAGATCTAAGGGTAAAGTAGTAAATAAATAAAAACACAAAAGGCATAAAAAAAATGCCTTTTTAGATGCCAATATTGCATACATGGTTCAAGTGCACGATGTACACTTTGTCATGCATCCCTTGGATGTAATTTCTCTCCTATGCACAAGCATGAAGTTACCTCTTTATGCATGCACAAAGTGGAAAGTTGAGTGCACAAGCATGCACTTCCCTGCCCTTCAGTTCTTCGTGCCTTTGCTCCCAAATGCTAGTTTCCTTAATTCCCAACCCTTCTAATAGGTCTTTCACTCTTCGTAGTGCCTTTAGTTTAACCCCTAAACCTTCAGTTCACATCAACTCATTTATTACAATTACCATGATGCCCTTTAGCATTACCATCTCAATCCTAAGTCTTTTTCATTATAATTATGTAATTAGCTCAAGTTATGCCTAATCCTCTGTTAATTACCAAAAAATTACACCTAGCTAGAACTAATTAACGAGCATATGTTGTGGCATCTTTACTATTGATATCATCTATTGCTTCTTTTCAAATGCCATTTTACTTCATACTTGAAACTCCGATTCCCATCATAAATAGTTGGTCCTTCTTAAATGATACATATCTATTATCTTCACTTGCTGTGAAGAAGGAAACAAATTCTGAACTACCTATAACATCTACATCTACTAGAATGGCAAACTATTTCATTCCATACATGCCGACCCATGTCCCTTTTAAGTGCCCGAAACCACCGTTTGTTATCACCACTATCGTTTTCATTATTCTCACACTAAAATCTTTAGAAGGCTATTGGTGGATCAATTAAGCTTTGCCCTCCATATTCTAATTGATTCCAATGAATTCATCAACATCGTTTTCTGTAAGCTACATCTATTGCTAGCTAGCTTCTAGCATCATTAACATCACTTGATGTTCATCATTTTGCATCACATCCTCCTTACCATACCTGGGTTCAAGTCCAAAGACGAGTTCGTCTCTAAAGTCCAGATCATGTGAGGTAAGTTGACCTCATAAATTTAGACAAAAACCTACAACACAAATAGCCACGTCGTATCACATAGATTATTATAATTACTTCACATCACTATTGTTGCAAATGGGTAAGCCAAGGTAATAAAAGTCACCAACTTATGCACCTATAGACCAACTTATCTTATTAAATCTTAGTATTGATCAAAGACGTTTGAAAAGGTCTTTTTAGATACCCCTTTTGAGAAACTTCAAAGGGAGAAAAGGCAAATTGAATGCCCTTTTTTAGTTATATTTGGAAATTCCCTTATAGAAACCATAAAGATTTTAATAAGGTAATCTTTAAATCCACAAACTTCTAAACCAAAAATATTTTAAAAATCCTTTATTAAAAAAAAAAAATTGCATACTAGTGGTCAAAATTAGGGTTTATCCATCCATAAACCCTAATTTTACACTTCTTTTCTTCTTATTTCGCTCTGGAAATGATTATTTCCTGAAATAAAATGATTTCTTAATTTGATTGCATGGTTTGTATTAATGCAGGTCAAGCCTAATATGGGTCAAATTAAAGAAAACAAAAACCAAATTTTGAAGTCGATTGTATTTATTAATTGCTCCTGATTTGCATCAGCCATAAGCACAATCACCTTAACCGTTCCAATTATCTCCATCTGTGATTCCCATACACAAAACATATAATTCCAACTTTATCCGACATTACCACCTAACTAGAGTGAATCATACATTACACTTAATCGGCTAGTAAAATGGAACAATACTAATAAAATGCAGAACTAGGGCCTTCGTGGTTTTTTTTTTTTTTCTTCTTCTTTTTTTTTTTCCCCCGCCTCAATGGGCCTTTCTAGTTTATTGTTCTAGCATCATTATCATTTTGAAACCAAACATTTGGATAATAAAAATATCAGACAAGACAACAAAAATACACATAACAGGATACAGAATAGACGCAAAAGCAATATGGATGAAATGATAAGCTACATGAAAAAAAAAAAAAAAAAAAGAAACGAACGGAACAAATGAATCGTTAATCTTCTAACTATATTAAGTCACTGCAAGTCTACATCACATATCTAAACTGTACTCAAATATATAACGATTAACGACCCACTAATAGACATCCTAAAACTCACTTCGAACAACATGAAAAATTAAATATTGATAACGAAAAATAAAAATCTATAAAAATTTGACATGAAATAAAATATTGAAAAATTGCCTGCACATGACAATAGAGCATTGTCAACATGCACGATAGGAATTAAAGGTAACATCAGAGTGGGAGAAAAAATTGAAAAAGCATATCCTTTTTGCATCCCCTGAAAGTAACGGGAGAAAATGTATTGATTTTCACTAATGAAAGAGAGAGGGGACCAATAATACGCATCAGCTACAACCTTGAGTGCGAGAATGCGAGTTGAAGCGGCAATTTGGTAATGAGTGGGGCTTGGGATACAAACATTGGTCCAACCGGGGATAAAGAGAAAGATCGATCCGCACGATACAATGCAGAAGAAGAAAGATTATGTTGATTTAATCATCAAATTGTGTGAGATATTCTTGATATATATATATTTTTTTATTGGTTGTATTTTCGATTTTTCTTTTAATAGCAATATTTTTATCCTATTCCATCCAATTTCTACATAAGTCTAGACAAGAAAAGCAATGGTAAATTTAAACTATATTCCTTTTTACTTCAGGTGCATTTAACTTTTATATTTTAAAATGAGTATTTAAATCTCGAAATCATTTTAAAAATACGCTATACTTTGACTAGTAGTATAAATGAGATAAGCCCACTCGCAACCTACTTAAGTTTTGCTCGACATTTACTAACTTAGCAAAAGTCGAATTAAGCTCAATCCCATGCTACTCGAGTAACTTATCAAGTAAAGTTTAAGGTTTGTAATACTCGATTTGATAAGCTTACGACCCTAATTGAACTCAAGTCAAGTTTAAATATTAATCAAGTTTCAATTAAGTTTAAAATTATCATTATTTTAATTTAATTTATAATATCTTTTAATATTATTAAATGTAAATAAATTTAATCGAATCAAACTTAAGTTTTATAAATTAAAGCTCGATCAAGTTCAAGTTTAATCCAAGCTTCAAATTTTTCCATTCTAATTAAATTCAAGTTTAATATTATATCACCTTAACTTCACTCATTTATAGCCCTAATTTTGACATGATCGTTTTTCATTGATGTTATGCGTTTTGCTAATTTTAATGTTTTTCTTCATTATTTTATTCAAAAGCAAATTACTAAAAAATGGACATAGTAGTATATTTGTAAAAATTTGAGATCTAAAAACTCAATTTTAAATATAAGGATATCAAGTTGGCGCAAAATGAAGAAGAAGAAGAAGAAAGGATAAGGGTATTAAGCGTATATAGGTATATAAAGCCGATAGAGGCATATTTGCATTTTAGCGGAAAACAAATGTTTAGAAAGGAAGGCTAGCATTGAAATTTCATCCATTGACCTTTCCATAGAGTTGATAGCTCCAAAAGGAATAAGGGAATAAAGTATGTGGATCCTGCAAAGAAAATTTCCTCATGTATTCTCCCTTCAACATTCTTCCATTTTGAAACAAATTGAAATTGAATGGATTTCATTCCACCCTTTTTTTTCCCGGGACTTCTTAATCACTTAATGCACTATGAACTTCATAAGCGAACAATACATACAACACTTGACTCACACATCAACTCTAGCCACAAAGTAAAAATTTTTGGTAGCTCTGTTTCGTTGCTTCAGGTTGATTATGACAGCAAAGTCATCAAATCCATTCAGATGACAGGATAAGAATAATACAAAAGAAAGAGGGGAAGTTGGGGGGGGGGGGGGGGGGGGGGGGGGGGGGGGGGTGTTGGTCCAAAAACTGAAAAACTTCCCTTGCAATAGTTTACCATATAAATCACAGAATAAATTGCAGTATTCTTGGTAAATCAAAAAGATAAATAATTATAAAGAAAGAAAAGGAAACAGCATCGGTGCCGATTTTATCACCATGTAATAGGATTCCTTATCACTGCACAATACTCCCTACTAATGTCCTGGCTATTCGATTTCCTAGATTAATGGTACAGCACAATCATCTACACTGCCTCTGTTAATCTCAACATAAATGCTACACGATATTGAACCTGCTTCTTTTCACTGTTGAATGCACTCATAGAAAAATAAAGACAAGCTAAAACAGCTTGACTTCATCAAACTCGAAGCTTAGATACCTTTTCTGCAACGAGCTTAATTTCCTTCATTCTCTCATCAACCAACTGCTTCAACTGCTCCTCTTGCTGGCTTTGGTTTCCACCCACCTGAGCACTGCTGGATTCACCACCAGATTGTGTCCTGAACATGACAAATGATGTTTCTGGGTCATAATCACTAGGTACATCAATTACTTTCTTCCCAGCAATGTCAGAGTCTTTTCCCAATATATCAGTCCTCACACGGTTCGAAATGATGGAGAAGTAATCATCCATGCACTTATCAGCATGGTCAAGCCCCAGATAAATTAGAATCTCCCAGCATTGAAGAAATTGTTTCTTGTTAATTTTGAAACACTTCCGAACTTCCTCAGCCACACTGGAAGGTGGCAATAACCGAGGTGTGCTCGTTTTCTTTGAAAGCTTTCCGTGTTTCAATTTAGAGACGGTTAAATTAACAGCCTCCCGGACTGGGTTGAAATGTAGAGTGCGTAATATGTCAATGCATGTCCGGACATGTTGAAGATATTCTAGTGGTTCCTCAATTGTCAGATCATAAACATTGTCGGATATTGCCACAATGTTCAGCACCTCAAGAAGACGTCGGCCAAATCCTCTGTGTTGGAAAGGTGGCAATATGAGAATCTACACAAACACAAAAGCCCATCAATTTCCAATTCAAGCAAGAACCAAGCAATCTGATCTCATTTGGAAGCACCATAAAAACGATTAAAATCCGACGATATTCTGCAGTCAGTGAGGGTGAGTATACCTGACCAAGTCTCAGTCGTGAACTATCAGGATAGTGATAAAACCGGTATACAGCAGCAAAACCGAGCAACCTATCCTCACGGTTACCTTGCTGGTCCATAGATTTCCGAATTAGAACATATATCTCCCAACTTGAATCAGTCACATCAATAGGATTGCTGCCTGATTGGTGATGCAAAATTTGTTAAGATTTTATCATGTATTGAGGGTAAGTTAAGACTCAAACTTTCCAATAAATGTCTTGCATACCATCTACAAGAAGAAGAACAAGAGGTACCACCCGACTGTATAGGTGGCCAGGAGCCATATTTCCCATGACCATGCGGACAACCTAACATAAAAGAAAAGAATCCATTTTCACTGGCGTTGGATACTATCAGTTTAGGATATATCCTATGTAAAAATTATTCATCAAATGTGCAAACACTTCCCTATTTGTGTATCATATGCACACAACGAACCAGCAAAGTAAATCACCTCCATTTCAGAACTAGGTGCTTTCAAATCAGTGTTGGAATCAGCAATATGTCCATTACAGGCTTTGTGCTGTAGAACTTCCCCATTCGACACTGTAGATCTGGCAAGAATTACACAGATATAAGATACTAAGTTTGTACTTAAAAAGAAAATATCTTTTTTCCAAACATGGCAAACTAAGTAAAACTGATGGATTTCAGTCAAAAAAAGCAGGCAACATGTACCTTATAAATTGAGTCTCTGTTGAAAAAGTTAGAAGAAAATCTTCTTTACTCTCCACAAGAGTGTCAGCAAAAATATCCTATAATAAACAGCCACCGAATCAGAACAGCAAAATGTGAGTAGGAAGCCAATAGCTAATTTAATAGAGTTATAAGCTACCTTAAGAGCAGATTTAAGATCTGTAACTCCTTTTCCACCCTAGTGACAAGCAAACATCAAATTTAGCAACATAGAGTTTTGGAAACTGATTCAAATGTAGCAACTAAACATAGTCGAAGCTGCAGATGGAGTTTAGGAACTTACATCAGATTTTTTATCAAAAGAGATATCAGCATATGCATGAAAGGATATGCTACTTATCCAGATAGAGATCTGCAAATTTGTCCAGGAAATTTGTTATCACCAACAATACATCTTATATACAGCTTTTGAAGGCGATATTTTTAATCTTCTTATAACATAAACATAAATTTCACCTAAAGGGGTTTATTTCTCATATATTATTGCAGTTGTAAGCTTGAGAAGTAGTTTTAGGAAGATTAATATAGAAAAACAAACACAACTCTGAACTAAAGTTAAAATATAAAATGGATAAAAAAAGACGTGTCCTATCCTATCTACAGGAAGCGAAAGAGTGAAGTCACTTGAAATTGAATCAAACAAATCTACTGTTGTATCACCTTCAGCCCTTGATATCCATATATTTTCCCATCCTCCTCAAAAAAGTTACTCAAGTCAACAGGTTCAAGGCAGGAGTAATCTGGTGCATCTACATCCTCTTTGCAGGAGACTACAAAACGAGAACCAAATTACTGCTAAGGCCAATCCAAAGTTCAAAACAGCCGAATAAAAATATTACAACAATCAAAATAGTAAAAGGACAGTACATGTTGAGAATTAAAAGGCAAAGAAATGAGGAAAAGTAATATGCATAAAAATTCTCATTTTCACTTTTCATTTTTCCTCTGGATTCAAGAATCAAGACCAACCCCAAGGATGAATGCAAATCTATACTAGGTCTTGATAATTTTTAAAGATGCTTTCAGTTTCTCTTGGATATATACCCTTAAAATTTTACAAAGAGAGCTAAAGGAAAAAAGATGCAAAATCAAAAAAGGACAAAATAGCATTTTCAATTTAAGTTCAGCATTGGATTCTGTACTTTCTTTTTCTTCTAAGAAAACCACTCCACCATGAGATCTTACAAACAAAATGTATTTTCCTATCACATGTATGCGTGTGCCTAATTTATTGTGCTAATAATCAGTCAGACAATAATGTATCCCCAGGGGTCTAGTTTGAGATAAACTAACTAGAATAAGTTTCTGCTATTACTTCCATAGAACCCAGATTTGTCCAATACAGCAGCATTCATACTAACTCATACAAGCAAACCAGATACAAAGACGTCAAAAATGCACATAATCAGAAGTATCATCACCGATTGAAATTTTTTAAGCTACACATGGGGTTTCTTATAAGTTCTCAGCCTCATAAAAATCTCCCAAATGACATACTTCATGTTAGCTTAAGCACCAAAATGTACTTGCTGCAAGGATCTTAGCTTTCCCCTTTCAACAGCCCACAGCGCCACACCCACACCCACCTCCATTTTCCGCTGAGTGGAATTTGATAATGGGAAGGGTGAAAAGAACCCCAATCAGCTCAAATCCTGGATTTACCACTTAAGTGAAATCCCATCACAACTCCTTAATGTATTGTTTATGAAAATGTGGTCTGCATTTGACAATACTTTATGCATGGCCTCTTAATTCAGGTGATACAAGTTCGTATTACGTGCTTTACAGGTTTTCCTTATCCTGGGTGGAAGCCAGCCACAGAAAACGCTCTCAATGAGTATCTTTAGGTACTCGTCAAAAGAACACTTACAATATATGACTCGTACAGCATCACCAGAAACTCCAACTCATCAAAATTAGCCAACTTCTGTTACGTTTATCATCTTGCAACCCAAATCCACACCAAACTCAAACACATGAAATAACTTCAATTCCTAACAAGGCATAATAACACGGCTTGAAACACAATCTAAGTGGCAAACGCGCGCGCACACGCGAAAATACAATTAATCAAAACACGCTACGGACACTGGAAACGTACCGAGAAAGATCTTAATGCAATCCTTGGGGTCGATTCCAACATCTGCACGGATAAAGACAGTTCCAGGTAAACGAGAATGATAGGAAAGGGACAGCAAGTTCTGTAGTTTCATACAACTTTATGCGAGGAATTTGGGAGTACCGATGTTGGAGAAGCCCACGCGCCGCTTCTTCTTGGGTTCGGCGGTGCGATCGGCGTCGGAGTTGTGCTTTTGCGCCATTGTTAGGGTTTTGGGAGCGGGAAATGAGAGCAGCACAGGCGGGAAATTAACACCCAACCAAATAAACAGTGTAAGAGAGTGTGCGCGTCTTTTGTTGCTGCTCTTTTTTAAGTAGTTTGCGAAGCACGCGCGGTGTATTACGGTACGTTTGGGAAGGGCGATGAAATTTGAAAGGAAGGAAACTGCGAGAAAGAATTAAAAAGGTAAAAAAAAGGAGTGAAAATTTATAAAATTTGTCATTTGAATAAGTAGAGGGAAATTAGTAATATAATTTTTAATTTAATAAATTACCGTAAATCTATGTCATATAAGTGTACTTTTTTAAGGTTAAGTTTGTAATTTTACTTTAAACTAGTCACATTGTGAAAAAGTTTGTATATTGGGTAAATAAAAGTTTGAATAATGACTATAAAAATCATTTTTCAAAACAAAATATGTAAATATAATCTAATATTCTATTTATTATAAAAAAAAAGTTAAAAATTATTTAAGCAATATAAAGTTCGAAAAAACAAATGATTCGAAATATATGATATATTGACTATTCAATGGAAAAAGAAAACCAAAATATATTATGATTTATTATAATGATGAGATATTTTTATTAGCAAATTATATACAATATATGAATAATACACAATATATAGTTTTTATATAAAGATGAATTAAAATGAACTACTAAATAGTAATTTACTAGAATAGAATGTAAAAGGTAAAACCTTTTAAAATTATATTAAATATATGAAAAAATTAAGAAAGTGCATTAAAAATAAAGAGAGAGAAAGAGATATAAGAATGGAATGAGATTTTGAAACTACATATTATAATATGGTTCCCTCTTATATTAGATTTTTAGTCATTTTCCTTAAATGTTGAAATTTATATCAGAGGGGATGGTGTGTATATCCTTTCCACTATCTCCATCATAAGATAAACCCTTATTATTCATAAGATCGAATCAATTTTTTGAACATCAATCCTTATATTGCTTCTTCTGTGACCTCTCATAATTAACTCTTTGTCTAACCCTAATAGTATCTTCCATGAGAATGAACTTAGAAGCTTATTCTCAAAACTTTTCAAAGGTTTTATGACTAACTGTTAGCTAAAGACATAAAGAAAGGATTGAAAATAATGACACCATGAATGGTGGCGGTCAAGGCAATACTTATATTTACATTAGGGATATTGAGAATAGCTAAATTGAAGTAGGATAAGCAATCTTCGTCAACTAGTTTAAGCATTGCTTTATCAAGTTGAGAGCAAACAAGTCCTTTGCCAGCATTTTGCTCGCCAAGAAATGTGGGTAGAACTGATAGTCAAGCTCTTAGAAATTAGAGATAGAGCTTGGCTTCAAGTTGTTGGATCATGCTCGAGTTACCTTTTTTAAGGTACCTATCATGCTCTAAACGCTATCGAGCAATAACAGTCCATCGTGTATATTAACTTTATGCTGAAAACCATCAACTCAATCGTTAACATAAACCTGATATACACAAGGGTCATATAACAAACTGCTTTAAAGCATTCATGATTCCACAAATATACTAACATTAAAATCATAACAAACTTATAATTACAATAACGTTGAGTATAAGGTATTTACAAAAGTGTATAAGTATGTGATATGACTTAATAGTAAGAACCCAACCAGATTACCCAGATGATCTACTTGATCCCATAAAAAACAAAAAGTTCCATAAAAATATAGTTCTCATTGGTTCTTGATATCAGGCAAGTGCATCTATCAGTTTTAATATAACGGATGTGAGTCCGAGTTAATCCCTCAGAGACTTCGAGTACTAATATTAACCCTAACTTTATTATCTAACCGGAAAATTATGAAAGTTTGAATTAATTAAAAATACTTAAATTAACAAACTAACTTAATTATAAGACTTAATCAAGCAATTGAAAAAGCGATAAAATTAAGAATGACTTCAAGAAAGTAATAACGTATTTAGGAATTATTTCTCCTAGAGTTAATCATGTGATCACTTAAAATATATTCAATTCGGTTTCTATTTTTCTTGACCGAAGGGATTCACAACTAAAGTTAATACTTTTCTCAAGCATATTAACCCTAATCCTAAATTATTCACCGGAATCTCTTCACTTAGTAATATAATTTAGAATTGCATTAATGTATAATAAATTCCCATACAAATAATTAACTTTCCGGAAGAAACGTGTATCTTATCTCTAAGTATACATGTAATTCTCTCCAATTATATAAAGATCTAATTATACATGCAATTTCTCAATCAACATGCATAATATCATATATTGATATTCTAGAAATATCAATCAACGATTAAACGACATAATTGAGTCAAGCAAAGATAGAAACTTTATTGAAAATTCTAAATCAATCTAAGAATCACATGAAACCCTAAGTTCCATAATCCTAAATATACGAATTCTAAGCTATCATAATGAAAGTAAAGACGAATTCTATCAATAATATAAAATAAATCATGAAAAACCCCTTTAATTGAGGAACAATCTCTCTAATCTTGAAGTCGGTGTTGTTCTTTCCTTCTCCTTCTCCTTCTCCTCAAGTCTCTTGTCTTTTCTAATGTCTCTTCTGTCTTTTGAAACCCTAATATGTCCTTTTATACTGTATCAAAAGGTTTTCGTTTTCTTTACCAAACACGACCTGGGACATGACCGTGTCCCCAGGTCTTGTAACTTTCTACCCCTGGCCAATTTTTCTGCATGGACTGTGTAACTTCATAACTTCTTCGTTTGAACTCCGAATTGAGTGAAATTTGATTCATTTTCTTCGTTTTCGATCCTAGAACGCGTTTAAACATAGAAATCAAAATTTTACTCAATTAAGTATCAATTTATTTAAAGAAAACCAAAAATATGAGGAAAATACTATAAAATCACCATATGAAATATGTTAAAATTAGAGTTATCAATTCTACCTCACTCAAGGCTAAACCCGTTCTTTTTGCATACCTTGAGGTAATTGTCATGCAGCATAATTACTTAAATCCTGCAAGCAAATCTATAGGGGAGTAAGCAAACCACAACTTCGTAAGAGACAAGAGGCAAAAAGCACATATAAGCTAAAGAGTACAACCAAGTTATCAAGCAGTTATTACATATAATGCATAAACAAGTAATGTGTCATCCACATGACATTATCTTGTCCATCATGAAGTTAAAGCAATTTCACTTGCTTTAAATCGGATGAAAAGTTGCATTATAATAGCTACAATACCAATCATAAAGGCTACGAAGCCCTCCCATAGCTAATTTATGGCTTGCATAATGGAGGCCTTTACTCCGTTCGTAACTACTTTTGAACCTAATGCCCCGAACCTTATCACGATCTCCTCTAATATTACTTAATTCGACTAAGGATAGAGAAAGGACAAATCACTGCAACCTCATTAAAGGCGTTGGAATTTAACTAGAGAGACCTAACCGTTCCTTAGTGGGATGCAATGTATGTCCATTTATAGTTTTAGTTCGAGTTTTAACTAATCTAGTTAAGGGTGATCAACCAATTTGTAGCATACTAAACAAGGTTAATCAACATAGCAAAACATGTAGCTTAGCTACCAATTAACATGTCAGTAACCAAGCATAGACATAACATACGCACAAATAACTACTTATAACTACAAGTGAACGTATACGCCAATCTCCACAAATTCCACTTACTTGTATTAAAGCTCACTCTAATAAGTTTAGAATGTTAATACTTCACTTACTCGGGAAGTCCTATATATATATATATATATCAAAGTTCATATTTAATTTTCATAAGATTTATGAAAATGTTAAAATTTTATCTAGTACTTGGTTGAGATATTATTTATACAGCTATACAGTAGAGTTATATATATATATATATATACATACACATTATATATATACACATATATACTTTAAGTATTTTACTTTATCATATAGGTTATATCAAATTACTTAATATTAACTAATATACATAATTTTACTACTACTTATATTATATCATTTTAATTATATTGAAACGTATTTCTTATTAGTTAAATTATGTTTTAATTATAGCAAAATCGCCGTATGATGATATTTTTCGTAATATTCTAGAAAACATTTGTTTTATTAGTTAAAGTGATCCAATTTTAGTAAGGTCAATATCGTTGGGTTCGTATGAATTTAACAATACGTATTACCTATTTCATTTAAATGATGATTCTTATGGGGTATTTCTAACCCTAGTATACAAATAAAGCTATAAATATCATATTGATATCGTATTATATAAATAAAATATATTTTTATACGATTTTACGATAAAATATGATGAATCCTATATTATCAAATCCTAGCATTTATATATTATAACTCGACACAAATAATAGTACGAAATATAATAAAAACAATGAATAATCCTAACTTGTCGAGGTATGATCAAGCATGATTAATCAAACAATTAACATATTTTAACAAATTATTACTAATTATATATCTCGATCACTAATTTAAGCCATTTACCTAAGACATAATAAATAGTATAGATCATCAAATAATTCTACGAAAATTCCTTTAGACTTAAAAAAATATATGGAACTCATCTAGTAACTTGTTTCATACAATTAGGTTTATCGCCTATATATGTAAAATTACATTTTTGTCTTAAATCATGATTAATTAAGCAAATAATATAATTTTTACACCAAATTAATTCCAACATATCCTGACATCCTTACAAACATCCAAAATTAATTAGATTCTAATTTTATCAATTATTTCACCTAAAATCATTTTATTTCATAAATTACTTTATTTTTTAAACATTTTTTAGACCTGAAAATAAAATAAATTATAATTTATACATATTAATCCAAATCAAGCTACATTACAATTAACTACATTAATATGATTCTAAGAAAATTTTTAATCGAAAATTAATTTCACATTAAATATTTATTTTATAATTTGAAATTTTATTTTTGAATACATATTTTTTTTACATAAATAATATGAATTATAAATAATATATATATCAATCAATACATACATAAACTACATGTATTGTATTCATAAGAATTTTAGTCAAATATACTCATTAGAATTTATTTAATTGAAATTGATGATGTATTTTTTTAAAAGTATTGATTTAATTTTTCAAAAAACTTACTACATGAAAGCATATCTAAGATAACCTATGTGTAAATTTTTTTTTTCATAATTTTCTAAAAAGGTTCGATATTTTTAGGAATTTTAAGAAAAATAAGGTAAAAACTCCAACTTGGTGTCTATTGGTGCTCTAACCACTGGACAGTAGTGGAAGTGTATCGGTGGAGCTAGGTGGTGGGTGCTCTAATGTTAGCTGGTTGAGTGCAACAGCAAGTCTTGGTTTGGTGATGGAGCCATCTTAGGTAAGTGATTGTGTAAGACTCCTATTTATACTAGGTTGGGTAGTAAAATTTTCTTAAGTAAATTATTTTAAGTATTTTTTCCTTAAAAGTTGTAGTATAAGGTAGGTAATTCTTAGAGAATTTACTTTTGAATCATCACTTACAGCTGCTGTTAGGATTCCAAATTTTTTCTAGGTTGTTTCTTCAAGTTTTAGATGAATTTCAGGGCCATCTTAATGTATTTTGATCATTTACATTTAATATATTAACGATTAATGATTTTTGTTAACATATGAGTATATATCCTTTTATATCATATACATAATGAGTAATTATATTCGTATAATTATATTTCTAGAACGTCTTTTATTTTTTAAAGACATTTTTCCTATTTAATTTTGCGAATTTATCACTTATTATATGCAATTATATAATTTTGAGTTAATTTACGGGTATATTTATTATATATATCAGGTATACTCATATAGTATATTATACTATATTATTCCTTTTTATTGCTTAAATAACTTATCTCTAAATCTTCGTTGCATTTTCAACTCCATTTTAGAGGTTCCAATAAGTTTTATGTTATATTAAATAATTATACTTCTAATGTTAAAATTGGTTTTTTTTTTACGATATTATTTTTAAAATTTAACTTTATTGAGTCACTTCAATTAACTTTTCTAACCTAGTCGTAAAGTTTTGACTTAATTGGATAAGTTTTCCTCGAAGGCCTTAAATTTGGATACGGTTATCCTAAAAGCGATTTTTAAAGTCTCACAACACCTAAGATTGCCTTTCAAGCAATTGCATCATTGCAACTATGGAAATTCATTATTTAAGGTGGTCACCAAAAGTGAACTGGCTCTTAAGATCATTCTTCTTAAACTCCTTACCTTAAATGCCGCTTGAGTTTCTTACACCATGTTTAGGATAGGGGAAAGTGAAGGAAAAGAATGGGAGTGAAAGGAAATAGGAGGAAAAATTTTATGATTCTATTGTTTGGTATTGGAAGGAAAGTGGAAGGAGTGGAAAATGGAGGGAAAAGTTTATTTAGGTCCCACCTAAAAACTTCCTCTCTAAATTAGAGAGAAAGAGGAAGGAACGAGGATAATTTTTTACAAGGACATATTTACCCTTTTATTTACGTGCTTTCATTATTTTTGTATAGACATATTAGTAAGTTTAAACTATATTATATCTTATCTTTATTAATATTTAACATTCTTTTCATTTTCTTTCCCCCTCTTATCTAAACACATTGGAAGGAATTATATAACCCACAATTCCTTTCCTCTATATTTTTTCCTCTTCCTTTCTCTCTTCCATTCCTTCCCTCATGCCAAACATAATATTAGGGTCCAACATCAAAGGGCTTAGCTCGGTTGTTCTTGCAAGGCAATTTTTGTTATCGAGAGAAAGATAGAAAGGGTTACTCCAAGCGACAAGTGTTAAGCATGGTGGTAAAGCATTATTATTAGAGACATAATCATCCTATAATGGTGGTTGGACATCTTGCTGCTCTAACTTGTTAATATGGGCTTTCAACTATTGGTTCTTGTTATCTATCTTTCACGAATTTTTATGAAAACAAAAAGAGAATAACGCTAATGAATTAACAAGCATGCAAGCATTCAAAAAGTTTAAAATTACAAATTAAGTTAGTTTCAAAAACCTTTACAAAAGGTTTAAATTAATTGAAAAAGAGACAAGTCTGAAATTCTTTTGAGAATGTTTCAGAAACTTTTGTAAGAAGAATCTCTACAGCATTTTAGAGACCTGTTTAGAGACTTCGAAGGATATAAGATTGATATTTTTCAGAAGTTATTCAAATAGTCAATTTGAAAGAGTAACGCTAAAAGTTAACACATATCATATTCGAAATAAATAAGGCTTAACTCCAATAGAATGAGTGTATTAGGGAAATACACTTAATCTTGCTTTACTTAAGATGGAATTAAGAATCCATGGGGATTATTCTTAAGCGAATACAGTCTTGGATAAATCAAGATATTATCTTACACTGGATAAATATAAGGTTGGTTTCATATTTTTTTGGAATTCAATTTTAAATCTAAGGCTTAGTTGGAAGTTGTTGAATCAAGTATATCATACCATCAATTTCAAAATCTGAAGCTTATTTGGATATTGTTGATTAAGTGTCTCTAACCGAAACAAGACTAGAAGAGTTGTATTTAAAATTCAAATCATCGAGATCTTCTAAAAAATATATATGGATTATCTAGATGTTGAAAAGGATAAATATGATTTGAAGATAATTCTCATCGTTTTTTAACCGTTGGAAAACTTAAGTATAAAATAAAAAGTCATTCAAAATTATAAGCACAAATCTAAGAAGCAAAACATTACACATATATTACACTTGGATTGTGAACAAATTCTACTATTTGAAAGAGCAAAGAATGAATTTTAGATACTACTTCAAAAAGTTAAATTGGAGCTGATCTCTCATCAATTATTGCTTGTGTTTTATTTGAAATCTTTTGAGATTCATACTGTTATTCTCACTTATTTTTCTTATAAAATTTGTTTGTTGTTTGAAGTTGAGAGAAGTTAGTTGTACTCTGTAAATCTGTAATTAGTTTAGAAAAGTTAGATAGGCAGAGTAAAGTGTTGTGAAAACCTATATGTGATAAGTGTTTATGAACTTCTTATGATTTTTATTTAGTAAATCAAGTAGAATAGTACCGGTGAAGTAGACTGAGTTTCTATCAGTGGAGTTAGAAGAGAGCAATAGGTAAAAGGCCAAAGTTTTGTAAATCTGGAGCCTAATATTCTCCTCCCTATCTTTTTATTTATTTTAAGTTGATTATTAATTATGTGCTAAATTATAAAAGTACTACTGTTCACCAAATTAAGTTATTAGGAAGGACATTTTCATCTTATATCGAAAAAGTTTAAAGATATTAATTCACATCCCTACCCCCTTACCAATAGTTCTTTGCAACAAGAGCTCTTAGCTCCTAATTCTCAGTAGTAAGATTATTGCTGTAAGCCCTAAAGCCAAGCCAAGCCAAGCCAAGCCAAGTAACCGTAGGGTTGAACTTAGAATCCAAGGTTTAGGGCGATCGGTTAAAGGATCCGATCAAACCCAAATTATAAACTATTGAGAGGAATATTAGTAAAACTGACCTCGTAAACTTGAATTTAAGAAAATAAGTAATAAAATAGGAGACTATAAAATTTTCAAATTTTAAGCATAATAAGTATTAATTGCCGAAAATGCGAAAAGTGTAATGAAATAACTAATAAATTACTAGAGATAGATTATATGTATACTAAAAATTTTAGAATGACCAAAATAATAGTTAGGAATGTTCACGTGTACACCACATGTATTTACGTGTAGATAAAAATACGCGTAATTACCTAAATTGGCCAAAAAACTAAGCAAATAATTAAAGAAAATTATAAAATAATTATAAAAAAATCAGAGGATGATAAGCTGAACCAAGATCAGGCCATGGCAGGTTCAAACCAGAAAAAGAAAAATTAATCAATAAAATTTGGACAACCTAAAAGCCAAAAATAAAGGAATTGGGGCAAAGTCTTATCAAATTAATGCAAATTAATTGCTACGATTGTCTATAAATAAGGGAAAAATTTCTAGAAGTCATTTGGTCAGTTTAGGATCTGAGAAAAATTGAAACACTAAAAAAATCGAGAGAAAATCCAGAAAAAAAAAATGTGCAGATTAGGCAAGTGAACCAAACGAACCACTCACCACCACTTGGGACCGAACCACCACCGCCTAGACCGGCCGACAACCTTGAACCGGGCTTGGACGGCCAGAAAGCTTTGAACCGGTTAGTCTCTTAAATGAGCCGATTTTTAATAATTTTGTAAAATTAGTTATTTTGCCCAGAAAATTATGAAACTTGTTATTATGAGGTTTTATTGTATGTAGATTTAGGAAAAAATAGTGATTTAGTTTAATTAAATCTGTAATTATAGGGCCCTTAACAAATTGTTCAAAACCGAGCATGACTAAACAGGAAAATAAATAGGCTTAGAAGTGTAGTTTGGAGTTCAAAATTTTTCTGTAGGATGCTCATATGATGTAGAACAATGCTATAAAACCATTTTTTTAAAATTAATTTTCGAAATTTTTAAGTTAATTTTTAGCCTTATAATGATGGGAAAATTGGGTGATTTAGGGTTAATTAGGTGATTAGGATGTTAATTACTGATTGGAATATTAATTATATGTTTAAGGATGTTAATCTCTGAAGTAGATACCTAATCCTAGCCTTTAGGTATTAAGTATGGTTAATTAGGGAAATTAGGTAAGTAATATAAGAAATTAGTAATATGTGAAAGTGTAAATTAATAAATCTAAAAAAATAAGGTTATTTAGATAATATTATAATAGAAATCAGAAAAATAATAAATCTGAAATAACATTTAATTTTACGTAAATATCTCAAAATGTAAAATTTTTACATATCGGTAATAAATCTGATACCTCAATTAGGGTTAGCGTGTACCGAATAGTTTAGAATACCAAATTACGACCCAATAGGATATTTGAATATCCGAACGTAATGTGATTAATGTCACATTGGGATTCGAGCCTATTTAAGACTTTGGAATTAAAACTAGAATTTAGTTTAGGAATCGAACCCCGAAATAGAGTACAACGAATCATTAGAGCGTTATAGGTATACATGGGGAAAGTGAGTTACATTATAAATTAGAATAAGAATCCATAAAATATAAGTACTAAAAAGACTTATTTGTATTATAGGACACCCAGAGACAAATCAGCTCGCGACTAAGGGATCGAGCGATCAAGCAAATTCAAGTAAGTTAGGTTATTGCTTATTGTAATAGAGTACTAGTTTTGTAGTACTCGGAGACTTAGGCTTGTATATGATTGTGATTGTAAGTAGTTTACTCATGTGTTTGATGTATCTGAATTCGTGCTGAATTTGTATTGTGAGTGATTTTGTGACTGATTGAATTGGTATGAAATTGTTTGAACACCCTAAACGGAATTTAATATTAGTCGACCCCAAATAATTAATAATGTCATGCATTGCAACCCGTTAGGGGATTATAGGATTCTCCAACCAAATACCGACCCCTTCGAAAGGGATAGCGCAAGATTGCAAAATGGTCCCTTTTTCATCCTTAGTCGAACTAAGTGACAGGAGAGGAGGTTGCGGCGAGGGTGAAGTCAATGGTTCGAAGGTAATCGCGGGAGGAGCGAGGTCTCCATTGCACAAGCCTGGGTTTGGTTGTGAGCTGCTGCATAACATGAAAACTCCTCAACCCGGATTGGAGCGGGTGAAATTTCTCTGATTTCACAACGGACCGGACTACGTTGTGCGATGACACTTGATTGTTGCATTTCATAAAAAATAATTGTTTGATAACCCTGTTTGTGCTTGTATGCATTCATGAGTCTCCAATTCAACTTACTGAGCTGTAGTTGCTCATACCCTTATAGATCTTTTTGCAGGTTCTGATTTCTAAACACTCAAAGCACTATACCGCCCTACAATTACCCAGAGGTTAGTCTGTTGGAAGCCAGAGGTGTGAGGATCAAGTTACTTAGTATAGTGTTTATCTAGAGTGACCATGTAATTAAGAATGAAAGACTGGTAGTTATTCTGTAATCTAGTAAACTGTTATATTATGTAAAACTTCCTGGGAAGCTCTGTGCACACACATATATATATATATATATATATAATATTGTACATAAATTTGTACTATTTATCATAATTATAGTTTAATTGTTAATCGGACTGTTTACTTCAAAGCGAAGAGTCGTCGACGCCTTGTGTAGGTCATGTCTATGATAGGCACTGTGAGGCCAGTTACTATCATAGAATGGTTTACACGGCGGGACTATTGCGACTCTGCGACTTCGGGGTGTAACAATTGCATGGCCTCCTTAAGCATGATATACATTCTTCATAATCCTTATGCCTTACTAGTTATGTTAGTGGGGCTAGGGAAGTAGCAACATTTCTAAACTGTAGGTTAAGGCATTGATGTTATCATTGTTGTTAAAGCAAGTAATAAGTGATCTTCTTATTACCATGGTGATGGTTTGAGTGTTTCTCTTAAAACAAATAATGCAAAAATGTTGATGTTAGATTTTCATTAGGTTGTTGAGAACCTACAAAAGGTAACAAACATAAGTGTATGGGGGTGTTAGAGATGGTTTTAACAATGCCACTTGTAAGCCTTACAACCAATCATTCATGGTTTCTATCGACTGAAAAATCAAATTAAGTCTAAATTATAAGTAAAGCTAAAAATATTAGTAAAATGATCCCATAAGTTCGAATTTAAGAAAATAAGCAATAAAATAAAAGAATATAAAATTTTCAAATTTTAAATATATAACTCGTTATTTATCGAAAATACATAAAATGTATTTCAATAAATAACGAATCGTTAAAGATAAATTATATGTATACTAAAAATCATAAAATGATCTAAATAATATTTAGGAATATTTATTTGTACTATATATGAATTTACATGTAGGTAGAAATACGCGAAATTATTTAAAATACGTGAAATGTGCTAAAATAATACTAAATAATTAAAGAAAATTCATAATTAATTAAGGAAAAATAAATAAAAATCATAAAAAATAAGGAATGATCCAGAATTGGGTCGTGGAAGTTGAGGAAAATAAGAAACAAATTAGCCAATTAAATTAGAACAATACAAAAGTCAAATTAAAAGAAGATAAGGTAATTGTCGAATCAAATTAATACACAATAATTTCCATAAAGCTCTATAAATACTCCAATTTTTTCCAAAGCTCATTTTGGATGTCAGAAAGTTTAGAAAAATAGAGAGAAGCGAAATTGAGAGAAAATTAAGGTTTTACAAAAATTTAGCAAAAATCTATATAATTGGAGCATGTGTAATTGGAGCATGTAAGGAGAACTCAGACTCGACAAGTAATTGGGAGTGGATGGCCACCACCACTACACGGTGGTGGTAGTGTGCAGGTGGGCCCACACACCGATGGCCGGAGCCACCCAAATCGGTGAGTTCAATTTTTAGCCTGATTTTGTGTAATTTTGTAAAAATAGTAAATATTCTTAAAAAATTATGAGACTTGTTATTTTGAAATATTTTTGTATGTAATTTTTATGAAAAATATTATTTTGATGAAAATATGTTATATGATATATGGTCCTTAAGAAATCGTACAAAATTGAGCATGTTTCAGTTTAGAAATAAATGACCTTAGGAGTGTAGGTTTGAGCCCAAAAATTTTTTGTAGACTACTTAGATGATATAGAATAATGCTATGAAGATCGTTTTCAAAAATTAATTTTTGAAAATTTTAGATAATTTTTAGACCTTAAAATGAGGCATAAAATGGATAATTTAGGGTTAATTAAGTAATGAAATAGTTAATCACTGATTTAGTGAATAATTATATGTTTTAGGATGTTGAAATCTAATGAAGTGTGATACTTATAACATTTAGGGTGTTAGATATAATTATTAGGTTAATTATGTAGTAAATAAGTAATAGGGAAAATAATAAATTTTAAATTAATTTTGTAAATTAGGGTAATTAGGTGTAAAATCTGATTTATGATGAATTTAGAAATTTTGAAATGATAATTGATGTTGGGAGATGATAATTAGAATGATAAAAATATTAGATATGTATTATGTACATAATAAGTAATAGCACATAGTACACAATTATTAGAAATATAATAAATAAAAAATATAATACGGTGAAACATTGTAAACGTTATTGTAATAACTGGATTTTAGTATATATATATATATTTTCTCACTTTCTTAGGTAAATGATTTATTTAAATTACAAATTATTTACTTAAAAGCGGGTTAGTCATGAATACCTTGTGTAAATTAGGTCTAGGATAGCGGTTGTAAAGTTAACTTTTATCTTAGAACGGTTTACACAGCGAGGCTGTTATGACTCTGCTGCTTCGGGGTGTGATACCACTCTAATACTCAAGCTAAAGATTGTTGAGAGAAAGTGTATAGAGCGTATAAGATTCTAATGTTTTGAATTTTTTACCAAGAATGTTGATATTCTACTTATAGAGGCGTAAGTTAAACTATTTTACGAAAGTGATAAATGTTTTAAGATTTTTTTTTAATCTAGATCTCATGGAGAGGGTATTGAGGATTGACTATGAAAGTTTCCTTATTTGGATGAACTGTTCTCACATAATCTTCATTTAAACTTGTGGGTTAGGCTTGATCGACCTAGGCCTTCGAAAGAGTAAGATGAAGATGGGAACTTGAATCAAGCTTTTGATGAGGACTTGAAGCTGAGGACTAAGCATGGATCTTGACAAGATTGGCCTCGACTCTGCTCAACTAAGGCATCGATGAAGTTGGTTTAGGTTTTAAGAGTTTAGTTTAGGCTCCAAGGAGATTAGTATAAGCTTAACCAATGCTGTGAAGAGGTTAACTTAGGTTTGGAGGCTTACATCTAAAATAACCTGTCAACATATTTTTTATTTAACATTATATCTTTTTTAAATGTATGTTTGAATGTTGGGTAAAGGTTATTGCAAAAAACCAATTAAGAGGAAAGTTAAATGATATAACGAAATTGAACTTGGATCTTCCATACTAATCTTATTAGACCATTACAATGAGAGGTGCTTAGCACACCTTCCAATTCTAATGTTCCCTTTTTGTACAAATTGGGGGTAGTTCCTTTAAAATGTTTGGGTCCTTAGTTAGGAACCCAAAAAGTAACTATATATATATATTATGCTTTTAGAGTTGCTTTTGTTTAAATTGTGTATTATGGTTCCTATAAATATTTAAAAAAAAATTAAAGACCTTTGTTTATGAACTTTAGGAATAAAATACAAAGATTCTTTAAAAAAGAGTTTTTTTTTTTAAATATTAATATAACACCTAAAAACCCTAAATCGAGTTCTTATTATTTGCATGACATAAAATTTAGATTCACAACTCTTGAATATAAAACTTTTAGATGTAACTACGTCTTGTGTATATTTAGTATATTGGATTATAGGTATTTCAGCCTTCATTTAGCTTGATAGCTATAAGATTACTTTATCTAATAGCTTGTTCACTATGAAATATTTCATAGATTCATATTTTAGCATTGGGACTTGTAAAGCATAGAGAAGGCTTTGGAGTTTAGCAATGAATTAGCTAATAAAGGTATATGGAGGTACAAGTGAGCCACTTCTATTTATAATCACTTAAAATTGATTTGATACCAGTAAAGTTGAATTCAAGCTAATAAAGTAATTTAATGAATCTAAGTTGAGGCTCTCATTTAACCTTACTCTTTAGCCTAATTAAGTCTGAATCAAGATTTAATACTAATTGAATATAAATCAATTTACATATCAATGCAATTTTATTTTATTTTTTTTAAAACAATATTTTAGATAATTGAACCTAAACTAGTTTGATGGATTGCATCTAGTAGAATATGAGATTTTTTTATGTTTACCAATATAAGTAGATTAAAATCACATAAATACTAATTATATAGAAAAAAAATTATAATTTTATCGATGCTAAATGGCATATCCAACATGCGATTTCAATTTTACCTTTACGTCTCTTTTCAAAACTACAGCATCAATATAGATAGGAAACAACATTGTAGTAACCCAAAAATAAAAACATAATACTCTTGTGCCAAGCATTAATCCTGCAACCAATTAAAGCAACAAAATACATCTTATCACTAAATGAATGCCCTTTAACTTGATTTAGTAGTAAAATTGCAATTTTTAAATAGATATAAGCTATAGTACCCTATTTTGATATCAAATCCCATATACGTGATACTTCTATAATTTTAACGTTACATCTGATAGATATGATTTGGTATTAATATTTATGTAATTTTTTATCGATAAATATGTGTAATATTTAGTAAAATATCACATTAAGTTGAGTTTAGCATCATAAAATTTTGATCCAACTTATTTTCAGTTCTATTCTCAATTTTTTGACACGAGCAAAATCAATGAAATATAGTGCTAAATACCAAGCTAGAAAATTTACTTAGATTAATAAATGTTTACGGTGACTTCAGTAAGCAAAAGGGCGTTTGGTCTAGTGGTATGATTCTCGCTTTGGGTGCGAGAGGTCCCGAGTTCGATTCTCGGAACGCCCCCATTTGTGCCGCGCTTTTGCTTTTCTTCCTTATATCACGTCCACGTAACGTGTACGAGTACCTGTACCGGATGTTGCACCAAACCTTAGCGTTGATTTTAACGATCTAGAGTCTGGACAGCGTCCCAATCCATGAAACTAGAATTTAATTTTTGGTGATCGTTAAGGAGACACCGTGACTTTCTCAGACAACTACCTATATATCTTTTAGATATATTTATGATGACAAACAAATGTATGTTGATGAGAATTAAGTTGAGCATTTTGTAGCCATCGATCGTTTTCGACTTAAGATGCCGAAGAGAAAGGATGTATTAGTTTAGTAGTTTATAATAATATGATAAATTAGATTTGAATCTTTTTTTATTGAGTTATGTGATATCCGATGCAATCAAGATGTTACATTTTTATGAAATAAAAATTTAAATATAAAAAGATCATTCTTTTAACTTGGATTTTACGTATTCAGTTTGGTTGTTCTCATTTTTTAATAATGCATTAGAGATAGAAAATTAGCAATGAAGGAAAAAAAATCCGTCTATAATGCTGAACATTTACGATGGATCTTCAATGGGTTTTAATTTGCAAAAATTGAATGAAAAATAAAAGTTTGTCGTGGAATTTGCAATGAAATAGTAATTAAAAAACTACTAATTGCAAATTTGTTGCTCATAAAAAAGTGAGAAAGTAAAAATAAATGGCGATAAAATTTGCGACAGGTTTCCATCTCAGATTTTTTTTTTTTTTTTTGGCCAAATTCCAATCAGATTTCTAAGCGGTATTTGCGATGGAATAGTAATTGAGACAGAAGAAAGAGGGGGAGGAAGTTACTACTAATTTGCAATGGACTTTCATGCTATAATTTGAAAATAAATTTTGGAAATAAATGAATTCCATAATAGCATACAGTCTTAACAATATGCATAGATTTGTAACGATGCTCAATTACATAAAATATTACAAATAAGTATATATATTTAGTAGTTGTGAATGGGTATAAGATGGATAGAATATAAGGTCCTATCCATACTATATTTTGTAATTATAGCTTTTATACTTGAAACCTATTCTATAGCATTTTTGAACCACTTTATACGCCATATCTTAAAGATTCTATCGGATATAAGATATTTTATAAAACTTTTTTTTTCTTTATCTTCCTTCAAAGCTTTTTTTTTTTAAGTACATAATCAATATCAAAATTATAACTACATTATCGGTAGATCTGCTAGTAAAAATTTATATAAGTAGCAACATATCTTGAGTATAGACAATGCAAAACTTAAATAGACAAAATAGAGAATATTTCAACAATTGAAAATATTGAAATCCTGTTTGCGTTATGCTTAAATTTGTTTTGTCCTTTTTTTAAATCATTAGAATAAAAATTTTATCAAATCATATGATTATTATACATAGAATACAAAAACAATGCGTAAATAATTCTAATATAATATATTGAATGATAAATTAAAAACTAAGATATTTTTAAGACCTCATTAGACTAGAGTTAACAAAAGAAGATTGAGGATGCAAAAAAAAAAAAAAAAAGATTACAAAATAAAAGAGGTTTTTAAAGAAGAAGAAGAAGAAGAAGAAGAGAGAGGGACTAGATAATAAACACAAGTTGCATATATTTTATGGTTTTTTTATAAGTAAGGTATTTGTTGTTATTTTCATTAAGACTAAAATAGAAAAAGTAATAATATTATTTTTTATTTATTAATATTATTTAATTATTGTTAAAAAATAGATATATAGTACCATAGAACTAGTATCCTGTATACATTAAAGTACATGTTTTAGGATAGGACATGGTACCTTAAATTCATACTTATAACCTATCGTATAGGAGTGAGATTTCCCAAAATACTATCTAAAACCTACCTTATAACCCTTATTGCTCACCTCGAACATATTTGGTAAAGCAAAGTCTGTGTAGATATTTTGAACAATGAGGTTATCGGCTTACTATTAATATTTAGATAGAATAAAAATATATTATATACTAATTATTGTTTTTATTAGTAATATAATATTTTAGTATTTCATGTTACGAAGTACTTTATATAATCAAAATTAGATATGGTAGATTAAAAAATAGGACACCACAAGAATTGAATGCTGAGCCGTATGAGATAGGAAACTCTCAAGTACGGTTCTAAGGGAAGGAATTGACTCACCTATTCCGATCGGGGAGAACAGGCCATTCGACAGGGAGATTCTGAAATTGCGGAGGCTTGGTTCGACCAAGCTGCTGAGTATTGGAAACAAGCTATAGCGATTACTCCTGGTAATTATATTGAGGCTCAGAATTGGTTGAAGATCCGTATTCAATCCTATTTCTGATAGGAGCGGTTGATAATTGAATCCAATTTTTTCATTATTTTAGTATCCGTAATAGTGCGAAATGAAGGCCCGTCTCCAAGTTGTTCAAGAATAGTGGCGTTGAGTTTCTCGACCCTTTGTCTTAGGATTAGTTAGTTCTATTTCTTTTCTTGATGAGAGAAGGGAAGGGATATAACTCAGTGGTAGAGTGTCACCTTGACGTGGTGGAAGTCATTAGTTCGAGCCTGATTATCCCTAAAACCAATGCGAGTTTTTCTATTTTGACTTACTCCCCCACCGTAATTGAATGAGAATGGATAAGAGGCTCGTGGGATTGACGCGAGGGGGTAGGTATGGCTATATTTCTGGGAGCGAACTCCAGGCGAATATGAAGCGCATGGATACAGGTTATCCCTTGGAATGAAAGACAATTCCGAATCCGCTTTATCTACGAACAAGGAAGCTATAAGTAATGCGACTATGAATCTCATGGAGAGTTCGATCCTGGCTCAGAATGAACGCTGGCGGCATGCTTAACACATGCAAGTCAGACGGGAAGTGGTGCTTCCAGTGGCGGACGGGTGAGTAACGTGTAAGAACCTGCCCCTGGGAAGGGAACAACAGCTGGAAACGGCTGCTAATACCCCGTAGGTTGAGGAGCAAAAGGAGGAATCCGCCCGAGGAGGGGCTCGCATCTGATTAGCTAGTTGGTGAGGCAATAGCTTACCAAGGCGATGATCAGTAGCTGGTCCAAGAGGATGACCAACTACATTGGGACTGAGACACGGCGTAGAATCCTACGGGAGGCAGCAGTGGGGAATTTTCCGCAATCTCTGGTCCAATTGCTGTTTTTGTTTCTGTATTCCTGATTTATCCACTAGGTCAGTCTGGTTGGTTCTTTGCATCTAGTTTTGGTGTAGCAGCTATCTTTCGCTTCATCCTCTTTTTCCAAGGGTTTCATAATTGGACATTGAATCCGTTTCATATGATGGGAGTTGCCGGTGTATTGGGCGCTACTCTGCTATGCGCTATTCATGGTGCTACCGTTGAAAATACTTTATTTGAAGATGGTGATGGTGCAAATACATTCCGTGCTTTTAACCCAACTCAATAATTAACAATTTTATATGTTAAATTTATCTTATTTATCATTTATTTCAATCATATAATTAAGTCTTTTTTTTATTCATAATTAACAATTTTATATGTTAATTGTTAACTATTTAGTTTTTACAAAATTGATCATATAATGAATCATTAATTATTGGATAATTAATTATTTAGTTTTTACAAAATATATTCAATATATTATATTGAATCATCTATAAAACTATGTTATGGATATTAAATTTAACACAATTATTTTACTGATATTTGCGATATCCTAACGTATATTATATATCTTCATTATTTAAAACTATTAGTTATTTTTTTTTATTTTTTCTGTCATTTTATAATTTTGAAATGATAATGCATGTAGTACACTACATTGAAAGTATATATTATGTATAAATTATTGGTAATTCGTTTATATATTCGATTATATATTCATTAATTCAATATAGTTACAGAAGAAAATACACCACATCTATATATCAAATTGTGTAATACATATAATTCGTAATGCACAGTGCAATATATTAATATTTTTTATTGATCATAATATATGCTTATCATATGATTACTATTAAATTAGTTATGTAATATTACGTAATACTTTATTTGTCATCCATATTAGATGAGATAGTCTTGTTATATTGATATATATATTTTTTATTTTGTGTGCAGTAGTGGATGGTATAAAATATACTATATATTATAATACATTTCACTTGACTTGTTTCTAATGTGATAAACATATAAAGTATTATGCGTTCACTATAATATCTAGTTTTATTCCATGCTTAGTACAATTTAGATATAAGAAGTATTTTGTGTAGTAACACTAAACACAAATTTACAATGAATAAATATTAAGTATAATTGTCCTTTAATTCATGACAAGAAAAAGTCATTGGTGCAAGGATTTGCCTTTCCTCTGATAAGGTCCAAAGTTTAAACAACAATAATATTGTCCCAGTTTACTATGAAATAATGATAGTTTTAAAATATAATTTTATATATGAAGGTATTATATTTGCACCTCTATATATAAAATCTTGTGTTTGAAGGTGTTATATTGACAACTCTATATATGAATGTTGCAGTAGAATAAATCTAGCATCTTCATTTTTATAAGCAATTAAAGGATGTCAAATTTCAAATATGCAGAAGTTATGGTGAAAATTTTGAAAAGAAACAAAAGGCCAAGAGAATATTTTCAGAAAGAATATTGCAGACCAATATCATCAAAGTTGTAAGAAGAGAATATTAAAGATTTTTGGAAAAATATTTCATAATAATCTAAATTTACTATGAAATAACGATGTTTTTATAATAAAATTTTATGTTTTAAAGATGTTACATCGATAATTCTATATATGTATTCACAATAGAATGAATCTAGCCATCATCATTTGTACAATTGATTTTACAATTAAAAGTTATATCAAATTTTAAATAGATTTTCAATTAGAGTATAGTTTTACTAACTTGAGTAAGTAATATATAAAAGTATCATACGGCATGTAAAAGAAATGGCAATGGACTACTTATAAATAACATCTTCAATAAGTGACCTATTACATTAGGATACACAAGTGCATTTAATTAACGACCGAATTCGGCCAAACCAAAATTTAGGATCATAACATATTCCCTATATTACATCCATCTTTTAGCACTAGGATAGGCCTCTTGAGCAGACTTGGAAGTATATAAAATGGTTTTATCAGGTCACCAGATGTTTCATTTCAATATCAATTTATTTGTATTGAAATTTCAAAAATAATAACTACAGGGATACAATTTATTTGAGTTTAACTCTTTATTTACTCCACCTTGATCGAGTAATGATGGAGTGAGTTTAGCCCAAGTTATCACTCACGTAGTTTACGGATTCCAACTCGAACTTCCCAACTCGTCGTATCCCGACACGACTCGTTCTTCAGCGATCTAAAATAGTCGTTACCAATCAGTGAGCAAGCCAGAGGGAGGACCTATGAATGGAAAAGCTGTTAAATAGTAAACTAAGTACAATTGAGCACAATAATGGGCGTTTGGTCTAGTGGTATGATTCTCGCTTTGGGTGCGAGAGGTCCCGAGTTCGATTCTCGGAACGCCCCTTTTGTCATACCAATATCTTCTGGTGTGAATCTGATGTTCAATCTTAGGACCGTAGCTTTCCCTTTTATTGCGACAAAATCATAATTCTTTGAAATTTTAATTTATTATAATTTATTCCGTTTGTAGTATATCCCGTAATTTATAATTATATTAATAACTACCAATTCCATTTTCTATACAAATAAAACTTCATATATTTCCATGCATATATCTCTTTGGTAAAATGTATATCCAGTACTTTAGAATGATTGCATGACAAGCTCACTTTTGATGAATTTAAAAAAACCATAATGCCACATCATAGAATTAGACATGTTTGCCAGAGGTAATTTATTTGGAGCTGCTGATACAAAATTTTACTTATAAGAAACAACTAGTAAATAGAAGAGACAAAACCATAACATATATATATATATATATATATATATATAACTTATTCTAAATTTAAAGGAATACGTTTTCGAGAATTTTAAAGTTCAGGAAACGACCCTAGAAAACTACTTGTTTAACTTATTGTCAATAAGCGAGAACTTTATAGCATGTGTAATCAATAAATACGTCTGCATATGGTTATCCCGTCGCCTAATGGAATCTGCGATATCTCAACCCGAGCATCGGCTCCCAAAACTTTGTTAAACTCGATTGCGTCCTGCCATGTGTGTCTCCTTCCAGGATGAACTAGAGATGGATCCGATATAATAACTGTTCCACCCCATAAGGTGTTGTCATAAGCTATGATTCCCCCAACCTTTACCAGTTTCAGTAGTCTCTCATGATAGTTCGGCGAATTATCTTTGTCCGCATCCACATATGCAAAGTCGAAACTACCTTCATTTTCGTCCTGTCAAAAATGTCAAGGACACAGGATTTGGTTAAGTGGGTCGATCCAGATGCCACCGAGTTTTGTTCTATGCATTTGGTTTCAAAGGTCCTCGCTTTACAGAGATTGTTATAAACCGACTAAATGATTAGATTCTCTCGAAACGCTAGCTAAGCTAATAGCTTAAATAGTGATAACCTTTTGTAAGAGATGATCGAGAATTGGCAAAGCTTCTGATTTGATGAAGTCGATTTTGTGCTCGACTTTGGCTTTTCTGATAAATGGCAATCCGATCTCATATGCTTGTCTGTCCACATCTATTGCAATAATCTACGATTACAAAATATTTTACTTATACAGATCTTATGTAAATTATAGAATCAACATAGAAGCATCATATCGTATGATTTGAGTATTTCATTTATTTCATCTCATTAGCTTCGGTTAATATCTCAGCTTAGACATGGGAAGCATACTTTAAACACGCACAAATCACGGAAGGTTAACTAACCTTCCCATCGTCTGGAATCGAAAGTGCAGTAAGGAGGGCAGAATATCCAGTGAAAACACCGATTTCTATGGTCTTCTTAGCATTAATCAGCTTTAACAGCATTCCAATAAATTGGCCTGCATCAGGTGCTGTAGACATACAAGACCTGTACGGAGCATTGAATTCAATAGACCAGCTCACTGTGATTTTTCTACTTTAACGCATAGGGAAAAGATGAATCGAACCCGTCTCATCTCATCTAGAATGTCTTTACCACAAGGCTAAATTCACTTATATTTGGAGGAATACTTACTCTGGATGATTGGCGATAGCATTCCTTAGCTCCTTGAGATTCTCATTTTCGCGAGGATACACGCTGGTATCTATGATGTACTATATCGAGACAAATTCGATTGGTTCAAGCATAATTTTTATAAGACGAACAAACATCATATGTGTATATTTACAAACTTAAGCATTTAGATTAGATGATCGTATAATTTGCATATGATGACACCAAATACTCTTTTGCTTTACCTTGTATAATTCATCACTCTGCAACAGACCCTTTAGATCCTTTAACTCTCCTACGCCCTTAGGTTCCATTTCTCAAATACAAATTCCAATAGAATGCACCGAGACTAACAATTCCCAATTCTTCGTGCTAAATGGATACATGTATATATGTAGAGAGAGATGGAGAGAAAGAGAGTTTATAACATTCAGTAGAAACGTAAAAACATGAAAAGAGACACGTAGCATGGTCCTATTCAACAATGGCGGATATTACAGGTAATGTCAGGACAACTTGCCTAGTATGTAACATCTTTTGCATGAGTCTATCTTCCTCGTTGTTGTCAAATCTGTATATATTTTCGTGGGATATTCTAAATATGGTACCTATGCTTTGTTTAGACTTTCAATTATTTTAATTATTTATTTGTTTGTTCTATATACTATCCTTCTTCAATTTGTTTTTACTGGACTATAAATGTATCAACTCGAGATAATATAATGTTCAGTTTAAGTTTTAAGCTAATATCAAAACTCAAATTCAATTGAGTTTGATCTTGCACTTGACTTAAAGCGAAACTCAACAAACTTAGATTTGAATCAATTAATCTTGTTTAAATTTGACTTCTCTAAAAAATATTTTCTTTTTCTTTTTCTTGCTCTTCTACTACAATTACTACTACTGCTGCTATTAATAGCAATAATGATAATCTCATTTGACTAAAATTAAGCTTAACTTAAGTTTGATTAGGTTTAGAAGGTAAATGAGCCAAACATTATGAAGCTTGATCTTCATTCATTTACTTGAGTAACTTGAATTCAAAGCTTAATTCTTTTGTTGATGAATCGAACTCGAGTAGATAAAGAGTTGCAATCAAATAACGAATAAATAAGCTTGACTTATTTGTATTGTTGGTTTTTCTTACTATGGTGATGTTTTAGCTCATTTATATTACAACAATAATTTTTTTACACTAATGTAGGCATGTTTCATGGAAAATGTTTTCAAATATTTAGGAAATTACACTAAAGGTGATTAATGTTTAGGGGCATATTTAAATATGGGATCGACAATTCAAAAAATTCAAATAACAAATCAATGTTTCAATTAATAGTTAAAATGGAGAATGAATGTTATAATACCATTAACTCTAATGGACATGACTATCATTTGCCAAGTGATATTCATGTAGCACTTACATAAAGTTTATATATATAATTAAATAACAAATAAATAGAAAAAATAAAAAATATGTAAAACAAGTAAAAAATTAAGAAAAATTGTAAAAAAAAAGAAAAATAAAAAATAAACATAAAGCAGTACAATTTGATATCATATGTATAATTATATACTATAATTAAATATAACATGTATATAATATATATTAAATTATAATATAAAAATGAGAATTAAAAAGAAGAAGAAGATAGAAAAAGAAAATTTTAAAATAAAAAAGAACCGCTTTCGATATCCCAAGGGTTGAAGGCAACCGAGAACCATCTCGATGCTAAGAGCGTAGAGTGGAGGTGGTATAGAGTGGCCACAAATTGGCAATAGGTAGTGACCCATACTTTAAAGTGGGTCATTTGACTCACTACTGGTGGTGGGTAGTCATGTACTACCCTTTAGAGGGAGGGGAGGGGGGGGGGGATGGGCCTTTTTACCTTTTTTCTTTCTTCTTCTTCTTCTTTTTTTTTTTTTTATTTAAAAAAATTTAAGAGTGGTGAATCAAACGATAGACCTTAAATTGTGGGTTGTAACCTATTGCAATTTATGGTTGCTTCGGATACCCTAAGGGAGGAGGTAGCTAATGACCAATAGTAGGTACTGCGCGACCCCACTTAGTGGTTATTGACCACTCCTTACCTTTGGGGTAGTTGGAGCAACTCTTTTTTATTTTTCAATATTTTTCTTCTTCTTTTTTGTCACTTTTTTTTTTCAATTCTAATTTTTAATTTATAATTTAATATGTACATATTATATTCATGTTATATTTAATTAAATATTTTTTGTTTTTCATTTTATTTTTTTTATGCTATAGTTAAATAGATGCATATTATATTTAATTATACTTATTATACCTAATCATACCATTTTTCACATTTAATTTTCCTAATTTTTCTTTTTTTAGGAAATTTTTCTTAATTTTTTTAACTAATTTAATAGTTTTTATTTTTTATTATTAATTATATATGTAAGCATCACATAGACGCTATTTAACACCACTTGGTAGATGACTGCTACATCAACTAGAGTTAATGGTGCTATAATAACCATCTTCTATTATAATCACTAATTGAAATATCAATTTTTTATTTAAACTTTTTCAAACGTTGATTTTTTATTTAAATTTATTATCAAACGTTGAATACCTTATGTAATTTTTCTAATAATTATTAGATTCGAAGAGTTAACGATAACTCATGGCTTTTTAAGGTAAATGATAGTTGGATGCTAGTAGTGGTTGGTAGGGTCACTAAAAATACTAATAATACAATAATAAGGGAAAATTATTCTCTTTCTCTGAGTCGACACCATTTTCTTCATCGACCTTCTTCATAGTAGTTAGCCTTTACCACTTCTATTTATTATTGAGTGCTACCAACCACCTTTATTATTGTCTATTTATATGAAAAATAAAGCAAGCTAGAAATTTTGAGTTGTTTTACTTTTATCTTTATTATTCATGTTTATGAGGTTGGTGGGTTTTTTCGAATGAGCCCTCCAATCCCTAAAACCATATGTTTCTTTAGTAAATTTATATGTAGAATCTTACATATATAAGACTCTCACATTTATAGGACCCAAATCTACCATGATCGTAGATATGAATGCATCGTGCAAGCTCTACACTAATAATGTCACATCGTAAGCTATTGGCTTGCATGCATGACCTTTGACTGATTTCTATCCCTACGTCTCGAGTAGCAGAGACATTGGAATTTTCAGCTTAAGGACAAGCTTATGGTTGAAGTAGGAAGTAAGGATTTTTGTTTAGGAAATAAAATTAAGTGATATATATTTTAATTGTTTTAGGAAAATTATCATGATAGTTGTAGACGAGGGAGTTCGATTAAAGTAGTCATGTGTGTACTGCGTGAGTAGTGTGTTGTGTGTGGCTTAAGAGGAATGACACGAGACTGTCATCTGAAGGGATGATTAGGTGAGAATAAGATAGTAAGGAGAAACAGACAATCTCAGTGTCTCAAATGTACAAGTGACAGATAAGATAACTTTAGGGGACCTCAGGCGTTCACCTTGTAGTTTGAGCGAATGAGATCAATTTTTTACCTAAACGCTAGTTGATCTTGAAGAGTAGAGTTTTCACAGTGAAACACCATTCTTACAATCTCTCTAAGAGTTTTAAATGACGAGGAAATACTGCTTATTTATAGGCTTTTGGGCATAATAGCATCCGTCAAATCATCTAAGTGATCAAATGATGAAATGGAGTTTACTCGATTCATGATTATCTAGAATGAGTTAGTTAATGGGCTCAAAACCAGTAGCTTTCCTTATAAGTACATGAGCTTAGCTTTGGGACAATTAGCTAGCTCATTCTGGATAACCATGCTTGGCCTTGGGCCCATTATCTAGCTCATTCTAGATAATCATGAATCGAGTAAACTCCATTTCATCCTTTGATCACCTAGATGATTTGACGGATGCTATTATATCCAGAAGCCTATAAATACCCAGTATTTCCTCGTCATTTAAAACTCTTAGATAGATAAGAGAAACGGTGTTCCACTATGAAAACTTTGCTCTCTATGATCAAATAGCGTTCAAGAAAAAAATTGATCTCATTCGCTCAAGTTATAAGATGAACGCCTGAGGTCTCATAAAACTGCTTTGTCTATCACTTATGCATTTGAGACACTAAGATTTCCTATTCTTCCTTTCTACCTTATTCTCACCTAATCATCTTTTCAAGTGACGGTCTCGCGTTATTTCTTTAAAGATATGTATAGCACACTACTCACGTAGTACGCACGTGACAACTTTGATTGAACCCCTTCATCTACAACAGTCAACATCATGAAATCTACTTCACTTAAAAAGTAAAACCCTAATCGAGTAAGTTATGAAGCCCAATAAGCAAGCATTGAAGCATATACAAAAAAATTATTGATAGTTACAAATATAACAGATAAGCTATTGGCTAATTATGGATATAATTTCCCCAAAACATTTAAAGCAAGACATTATTTCTCTATACAAATAATCCTTTATCACTAGGCTAAGTTTACTTACATTTGGAGGAATACTTACCCTGGATAATTGGCAGCAACATTTCTTAGCTCCTTGAGATTCTCATTTTCATGTGGATATACATTAGTATCTAGGATGTACTATCAATTAGTTCAAGCACAAATTTCACACTAGTGTAAGACAAGCCAACATCGTATGTGTATATTTACAAACTTAAACATTTTAGATTAGATGGATAGCATATAAGTGAATTGTAAGTGCACAAGCATTGCAGAAATATGAGGAAGACATTACTTTTTTGCTTATCTTGTATAATCCATTGTTCGGTCGCAAACCTTTCACATCCTTGATCATGTTTACGCCCAAAGGTTCCATTTCTTGAATGCAAATTTCAATATAATGCATGTAAACATACAATTCCGAGTTCTTCATGCTAAATGAATACATATATAGAGGTTATATTACACATCGTGTAATAGAAAAGTAAAGACTTGAAAAGAGACATGTAGCATGGGGTTATTCGATAATGGTGAATATTATTGGTGATGTCATTACAACTTACCTAATAGATAACGTCATCTGCATGAAATTATCTTCCTCGTTGGGACAAGTCTCTATATATATTTTCATGGGCTATTCTAAAAATGCTACTTATATTTGTTTAGACTTTCATTGATTCTAACGACTTATTTATTATTTTCAATATACTATCGATCTTTATTTTGTTTTTATTGGACTGCAAATGAATTGACTTGAGATAATATATTCCCTAGTTTGAGTTGAGCTTCGTCTAAAAATATTAGAATACAAATTTATTTGAGTTTAAGCTTGGGGAAAACTTAAGCAGCATTCAAATAACTTGGATTTGAGTCAATTAAGCTTATTTAATTTTGATTTCTCTGAAAAATATTCTTCTTCTTCTAATAATAATAACAATAAAAACAACAACAATAGAAGCAGCAGCAGCAGCAGCAACAATACCAATAGTAATATTCATATTTGAATCAAACTAGACTAAAATTAAGCTTAACTCAAGTCTGATTAAGCTCATGAGGTAAACAAGTGGAACATTATGAAACCATCTTGATTTGATAAATTGGTTAAATAAGTTTGACTCATTTATGTTGCTAGTTTTTATCACAACAATGATGTTTTTTATACTTATGTGGGAATATTTTGTGGAAAGGGTTTCCAAATATTTATAACATTTGGTATTATTTAATTCATATAATCATTAAATCCCAAAAGTTCGTAATAACTTATGACTTTTAAAGGTAAATGATGGTTGGATGCTAGTAGTGGCTGGTAATGATGGTAGTAGTGGCTGGTAATGATGGTCACTAAAAATGCTAATAATACCATAATAAGGAAAAATCATTCTCTTTCTCAAAGCTAGAACCATTTTCTTCACTGAAATTTTTTGCCATAGTTAACCTCTACAACTATCTATTTGTGTACTATTAATCACCTCTGTCGCTATATATATTTATATGAAAAATAAAGTGAGCTAGAAATTTTGAGTAATTTTACTTATAACTTTATTATTCATGTTTATGAGGTTAGTAGGTGGTTCTCTTAAACCAGCCCCTTAATCCCTAAAGCCATAGGTTTCATAAGAAGGGAAGAAACTCTCATGATAGTTTATCAAATTAGCTTTGTTTACATCCACATATGCAAGGTCAAAACTCCCTTCACTTTTGTCTAGTAAAAAATGTCAAGTATATTGTTAAGTGGGTTCATCTAGGTATGCCAAGTTTTTTCCAATAGATTTTATTTCAAGAACCATGGGATTGCTCACCTTTTGTAAGAGTATGTTAAGACTGGTAAAGCTTTGGATTCGATAAAGTCGATTTTGTGCTTGACTTTAGCTCTTTTGATAAATAGTAACCATATCTCATATGTTTATTTGTTCATGATCCATTTTCGGAGTTGTATACATAGAGAGACACCACAACGAACCAAAACAAGGGAAAACAAAAGGGTTTTAGCAAAACTTGAGTTGCTACCAATTGGATATAACTCACCAACTGTTCTTACTTAGCCTAACCTCCACTTGATATGACACACAAGTGAGGATTAGAGTCACTCGTTTCTACTAATTACCAAAGGGAATAGATAAGAGTTAAAGAAAAAAAAGACACAACTAAGTGCTCCCAAAGGATAAACTTATGTATTTTCAATAATGAAGCGATTGATTGTTTGCATACAAAATAGATGGGGTTTTTATACTAGCCCTACTAGTATTAGATGCATATAAGGAAATGACAAAAAGGGTAAATTACAAACGTAATACTTAAGATATACCAAAAAGGGTAAAAAGGATAAATGTTGTATAATGTACAGAAGAAAAAAGCATTCTTGAATATCGTGTCAGAAGATACGTGTTAAGTTGGTGTTGGTGATTTGAAGATTGGCTACTCTTTTAAGTTCAAGCTCTCTTACAACTTGACATTAATTGGAATCAACTCGAAAGAGGTAAGAAAGAAAATAGAAAACTTAGCTGACTCGATTTAGGTCAGGTCTCAGCTCAGATTTTAGGTGTTGACTGGAGCCTCTTTTGATTAGGCGACTAGACAGCTCCATTCGGAAGGAAGTTTGGTTTTCATCGATGCGGGAACTATCTTAATCACAATTAGAGCTTGGTATTCAGGTTGAGTAAGATGAAGTAATCCTAAGCTGGTGATGGAATCCTTTCCCTTGAAGAGTTCTCGAGCCGATATAAGTTGGGCAAGTTCTTGTAGTTTTTTAGCTCAGCTTTGGGTAATGGGTCAGAGAGATTGATTCCTACCAGTCCATATCAGTTATAAATTTTTTACTAAGACAATAATAAATGAAAGGATGGATTTTGTGCAAATCATAAATTGACTTAGTATCTGAACATAATGTGATTTACTACATGATTTTATTGGTTTGTCCCGTTCGATGAGTTGCGATCTATGTGTCAGCTCGGACATGGGAAGCATACTTCAAAAATGAACTAATTACAGAAGGTTTACTAACCTTCCCGTCATCTGGAATCGGAAGTGCAGCGAGGACAGAATACCCAGTGAAAACACCAATTTCTATAATTGTTATTTGCATTAACTAGCTTGAAGAGCATTCTAATAAAATTGGCCTGCATTAGGTGCTCTGGACATATAAGACCTGCACAGACCATTTCAATAAAATATCTCACTGCGATTTTTCTCCTTTCTAAGGATGGGGAAAAGAGGAAACGAACCCCTCTCACCAATCTATCATGCCGTTACCATTAGGCTAAGTTTACTAACATTTGGAGGAACACTTGTCTTGGATAATTGGCAATAGCGTTTCTCAATTCCATGAGATTCTCATTTTTGCACATAATCTTGATTCCTCCTCGAAGAAGTTTGGCTTATTTATATTGCCAGTTTTTATTACTAGAATGCTGTTTTTTATACTAGTGTAGGAATTTAATATTGTGGAAAAGTTTTCCAAATATTTATAACGTTTGGTATTATTTAATTTTTGTAAATTTTAAATCTCAAAAGTTGGCAATAACTTATGGCTTTTAAAGGTAAATGGTGATTGGATCCTAGAGATAAGTGAGCATAGGATGGATAGAATATGAAATCTTGCATATAATCTATTTGTAAAACTTATAGGGTATATGGTACCTTATGGAACTCGTAATTTTTTTTTTCTTTTAATAAATTTTAACCTTGCACCAATTTTTTTTGTTTAGCAAATTCTTGCCATGTTTTTTCTTTTCTATACCAAAAGTTTGCTTTTAAAACACAACATGAACCTAATGTTAAATGGCACCCTTTTTTTTTTTAGCAAAACAACCAAATGACAAATGCACTAAGATGCATATACAAAAGAAAAAAGTATAAATTCTTTAAAACTAACGACAAATATTTCCTCTTAAGGTTTAAAGTAATTATTTTAAAGTTCTAATTATTTAATTTAAGTTTAGGGTCTATATTGAGCTTGATTTGTTTCTTTTAAAATTTAATACAATATTAGTTTTGTGCTTGCAATAGTGTAAGTTTTTTTTTTTTTTTTTTTCATTCATTAATATATATCATATTATTTTATAAATTCTAAAAGATATGTACATGGTATCCTATAATCTCTATTCTATATGCTTTAGAATGTAGGTAGAAATTCCAAGGTGGATACTAAGTATGAAGACCTCATATATCTATACCCTATCATATAAGAGTAAGTTTCGGTAAATTATTATTTGAGATTAATCCTATAACTCTTAATATTTATCCGAGAATTACCCGATTGAGTAGGATATGAGTGAGTATCCTGTATAATAGGGTTATTTGCTCATCCTTATTGGATACGGGTATGATGCTCACTAAAATACTAATAATACAAATAAGGAAAAATTCTCTTTCTCAAGCCAGAACCATTTTCTTCATTGACATTTTCTTTCATAGTTATTAACCTCTACTACTGTCTATTTGTGTGCTACTAACCACCTTTTATTACTATCTATTTATATGAAAGATAAAGTAAGCTAGAAATTTTGAGTTATTTTACCTTTAACTTTATTGTTCATATTTATGAGGTCAATAGATTCTCTCAAACCAGACCTCCAATCCCTAAAACCATAGGTTTTTTAAGAGAGGAAGAAATTCTAATAAGCTATTATATGTGGACTACTCACATATATAGGACCCAATTCTACAATAATCCTAGAGATTGAATGCATACGAGCTCTATGCTAATGGCGCATGATAATTTTGATTACATTTAGCATTAAGGAACTCCAAAAGTTCCTTATATTACCATTTCAACCTCTTACGAACTCTGTCCCCTGAGGAATTTTGTACTTCATTTCTAAGGTCTTTTACCAAAATTTTTCACATTGTTTAAGTTTTTAAGGCTCTGTACTATTATTATTATTTCAAACCATTACTTTGATACTTTGTAGAGACAATTTTAATATCGATAAATACTATATTTGTACAATATCATAAATATTATTAATATTTATTTATAATAAATATTGATAAAGATAATTAATATGTCATGTGCGTGAATCTGCCTCTTTGTGCCACTGCAAATTGTCATTAATTTTCTTTTTAAATAAGCTTCTAAAGTTCCTTGTCGGAGGAAATTTCTTTGACTAGGGAACGTCTAGCATTGCACAAGGAACAACACAGGCTTATCTTCACCTTAAAAAAGAGGCCAAGAAACCCACAATAATCCTACTCTTAGAAAGCTACCAACTTACACGCATAACCTTTGAGTGATCCGGATCCCTACCCCCAAATGTACCACATCCCCAGTAGCAAAGGTATCGAAATTTTGAGCTTGGGGACAAGCTTGTGGTTGAAGTAGGAACTGGTAATTTTTGTTGAGGAAATAAAATAGAATAATCTATCTTTTTTTTTTTTTGAATTTTATCGTAACAGTCAACATTGGTAGTTTTTTGGTTATAGTGGTGGTTTGGGACTATAAGCATATTTTCAAAAGTTATATTGAATGAGGTATTGTATTTTAAGAGTTTAGAAAATCTATTTACACTAGATCAATAATTCTTTCAGGGAGGGAAGTGTTAGAAGTGTTTGCAGTTTACACCCACAACATGCTTAACCGAAACAAACAACCACCACAATCTTACTTTAGGCGATGGGAGGCAGATACAATTAGAAACAATTCTTTATGTCCCAAAACCAACACTAATACCATATTCTAACACTAAACATCTCTATTGGGTGTATGGCTCATATCAACCATTAGTAGCCTAGTCCACTATCTTCTTAGTTGTTCCCTTAAATGATATCATTGGAACCTCCTGCACTTTCCAAAATTGAAAGGAAGATGTTTAATGTTGCTTTATTAAATGAGAAAGGATTCATTAATAGTAATATTTGAGAAGAGGAGAAGAATTAGAAAGGAAAATCTATATATTCTTTTATTTCATTATGAAGGAAAAGAAATAAGAGGGAAAGCTTTTTTTTTTTTTTTTTTTAAATACCATAAAAATGCCTATATCTCATAAGTGTGCTCTTGTTTTAAGGTTAACTTCTCATTTTAATTGAATTGCCTCCTAGTTCTTTCCGTGCACAAGGGAAAGCTTTCATCTAAAAATTCATTCCTTTCCCTTTACCTCCCTTTTCCAAACAAGGGGAAAGAATAATTTTCTCTTCAAATTCCTTCCATTCCCAAACATGGTCTAATGTCACTTTGATATGCGGGAGTCCATCGAAATAGAATTATGATTCTAAGTTTTATACACTTTTCCCATGTTTAGAAGTGCATTTATATGTCCAAATCACGATTCCATCAAATCAGTGATTCTAACTTCAATGAAAATTTTGATTCTACCTTTGAGAAGACGAAATCGTAATTCCATTCTTCCTCATTAACCATTAGTTAAAATTACTTATTTAACTTTCAACCTAATTATAAAATTTATAATTAGGGGTATTTTTAATAAATGCCACTATAGACACATTCCACTCCTTCGATTTTTCCAAACATAAAAATAGATTCATGATTCCACTCTTCATTCCATTTCAAATGATTTTTTCATATCAAGTATGACATAATGTAATATGCAATATAAATTCGGATATTGTGGATAATAATAAACATGAATTTACTGTATGAAAGTATTTGTATTTAGCTTTGATAGATATTCTATAATGATGGATCAAATGCTGATTTTTGACCATATTTTATTCAGTATCAATTCTATGTTTATTTAAAGGAAGAAAAAAGAAGAGAAGAAATTTGATAGGAAAAAAATTAACCTTTCCATTATTAGGAAAATTATGAAAAAAAAAACAGAGGGAATAAATTTACTATAATGGAACAACAAAATGTATTTTCCCTTTTTTATTTCTTTCATATCCAAACAAGAAGTATTTTTCATTTATTCTCTTTCCGTCCTAATTCAATTCTTTTCAACCATTTTCTTTCCTTTAAAATTTTACCTCTATCCCAAACATAGTGGAAGCGTTGCACGTGACATCTCTGATGATTTTTTTTTTTTTTTTCCCTAGTTAAACAAGTCCCCGAACAGCAATATCAACCAAACTAAAGAGTTGGAAATAAGTGACTCTTATTCTTTTTAGAAAAACTTTTGCTCCAAGTAATTCATCCTACAAAACAGAATTCAATCGAACCTCTTTACTTTTCATTACTTGAATGAAAACCTTACGCTATAGAATAAAATTCAAACTTGGTTCTCATTTAGGTTGGAAAATTTTACACAGAAATGCAACTTTAAAAATAAATAATAAGACTTTAGGCATTTGCCCCCAACCAAATTTGCTACGCATCTTGAATGCCAAGGCTATCTTAAGGTATATCCTAAGTTAAATAAACTATGCGATTAAATTTCCCCACAACTAGCTCCAATTTTCTGATGGCGACTAAAACTTATTTTCTGGGTTCATTTGCCTTATCGTTTTCCTTTAAAATTTTCATCTGTCTTATTTATAATTTTTTTTTATTTTTTTATTTTTAATGTTTGATTAGTGTCTGAAGTAACATGACGCTTGGGAAACAATTTGGTCATCATCTGATCCATTTCGATTTTGGTTTCTGTTGATGGTAGCTTTTGGACAAGGGTTTACCGTCTTAGACCTAAAACCGAATATCTCAGCTTGCGAGACCACTGCCAGAATTGGATCTAGACCAACCATCGTGGGCTCAAAGTCGAGCAACCTAGTTAGCCATCTGAGCCAGGCTAGGATTAGCCACACTAAACCTTAAAGCCGAGTAAGTGAGCAGGAAAAGGTCCTTAGAACAGATCGGTCCCTTAAGCCTAAGAACCCCACATGCTTGATTGTATAGTGACCATATTGCATTAAAATTTAATACAGTATGATGTATGATGGCTTGCTCTTTATTGAGCCCGTCTAGCTTAGATTGTATTGTACTGTTAAGTATTTATTAAAAAAAGACATATATAGGGTCTAAAACAATCATTCTCTACAATCTTAAAAGATCTTATCGACCCCTGATCCTCAAAACATAAGGCTATGCAATAGAAGTTGATAGGAGCTCGACTGTTCTCTCCCTCTAGAAGTAATAGAGTTACTTACAAGCTTATTCACACACACATATACATATGCGCACAAGAATTTATACTCTCTTTTCCTAAACCTTCTTCGAATTACATGCTTTCTACAAGTATTGTTGACTTAGATATTAAAATAATTTAGTTAGACAACCTCTTATTTGTTTTACTTACCTTTGTCTGTTTTGCAATTAGGCCCTTGCTACTCGAAGCCACCTCAATCCAACTGGTCCGACCTTGAAGGTTTATTACATTGTATTGGTAGAACCTTGGGGAGACAATTTCAAATTTAACATTTTATAAATCGTCTTGTATTTTATTATAATTGTTGTAAAGAAAGTAATTGTAAAATGAAAAATCAAAAGTAAATTTATATATTTTCACTATAGCCCTCTAAGAAAAACGGTTGATTTATTGAAAAATTTTAAAGTTTATTAATTATTTGTGTAAAACTAAAAAAACAATTGAAGGTAAATGAGTTTTTTTTTTTCTTTTCTTTTCTTATAAGGAATTGATAGATATGTCTTTTTATTAAGGAAATATACATTTTAGTTATATTGTTGTCTTCATATTTTATTTTTCTAACATGGGTGTGAAATATGTGCCAAAGGGATATCAAGAAAGGAAATATCTATTTCAGTCGTCAATAACACCAACATGCGCTTCACTATCCTGATCCATTGATAGGTTTATTTTTATTTATTAAAGTCGATTTATTTTTTATATTATACATGTTTTGTCATAAAATTGAACCTAACCAAATTAAAAACCAAACTTAATCAAAATAAACCGTAATATGCAAATTTTATTTATATTTTAATTCAATTCATTACTTGGTTGAAGAGTATCCATGTGATTTACTATTGGATTCAATAAGTCAAATCGAATTCAATTATCTTCCAGTAGTGGCTTAACCATAACAAGTCATCCATGTATATTACAATAGCTTAAAGTGCTTAAGCCATCATCGTACAGTAGTATATAAAAGGCATTCTTATTATGCCTGCAGATTCAATGGATGTTATATTACATTATTCACATTATATTCCTTACCTCAAGTTATTTACATGAATACAACATAAATTCAAAAAAAAATTCCTCACAACATCGAGCTCCTATAGGTTCTCATAAGATAGCTGACCAAAAGAGTTAACTCTAGGAAATTAAAATAAATAGCTTCTTCCAGACTATTTGCTCACACGTTTCCTGTTTCCCAACATGCCCATTCGGCTGGTGCATTTCCTCACAGCCGTAAATTTTATCTTGCAAAGGATTATGTTGGAGCGTCAGCGATTTCCCATTGCTCGATAAGTAGCTAGAAATGTAGGCATTATTTTTAACACATAAACAATACAAGTTAGCAACCAACTAAGAGCAATGCGATAGAGCAAAGTGTGAACTGTATATTGTTATTTGGTCCGATGAGAAACTAGGGAAATTAATCCACTCTAATATGAATTATGAGGAGTCGGACTCAAAAAATGCGACAATCATTCCCCGGACCAAGACTGATGTAATGGAGTATCATATGACTCATCCCGAATACCATTTAGGATTAGCTTCCATGCGACTTCCCCTTCTATTACTTAACTCAACGGAGGTTGAGAAAAGGTAAACGCTAAGTTTCCTCTCATAAGGGCTGGTGTATGTTGAGGAACCTAATGAATTTAATGATGCTATGTGTGTCTAGTTGATTTAGCGTTCAAGTTCCGTTGATTCCTGTTCGACGTGACTAGACAATCTCGCAAATATTCGTTAGCATAAACAGTAATGTCCATAGCAACAATCCAAAAATTGGGTGCATCCAGACTGATTGCAACTATAAACAGTAAATGTGACACTCGTGGTTTCCAACCACTAAATTTCGAGTCGATGTATTTTGATTTAAGAAAAACTTTATGGATAATCTTGAAACAACTTCATGGCATTCTTTTCGTGGAATATGTAGTATAAAACAACTTAGTTTTATCATAAATTGGAATACTATTTATGTTGAACCTAAATATTGAATTCCAATGTATAATGAGAGAAAATATGGTGTAAGTAAGAAAAAAAATAATAATTATGACTAGAAATATGCAATTAGTGTATAGCAATGGGTCCGATATATATCATAAGGAATATATTTATATATATTCTTTGATTAAAAGTAGGTGATTTACCAGCAAATGGTAATGTAATAAAATAACTACAATTAACAAAAAAAAAAAAAAATTACCACCTCTTGCTAATGGAGGAGGGCTAGAGGAAATATGAAAACCATTACTTAAATAAGCAATAGATAGTTTATTCACTTCACTTAATAGAATAAGGAAAGAATATAATTGGAATTCTTAAGAAATATAATAAGGGTGTAATACCTATTACTTTATTTAGTTGAATTAATAAACAACTTAAGAATAAACATGTAATATAGCTTTAATGACTAAAATATCCTTGATAATTCTAAAGTATTAGGTGATAGTAGTGGAAATCGACTGCGAGAACAGAGGTGGTGGTAATGGTCGACGGCGGTTACAAGTGGTGATGATGATGGTGGCGGTGGTTGATAGTAGTAGCAATAGTTGGGGTAGTGGCTTGGAGGGGGGATGGAGGTAGTTGCGGCGATGGTGACGATAGCAGTAGTGTTGATGATAGCGGTGGTCAGAGGTGGTGGTAAGGGCGACGGCGGCAGTAGTTATGGTGGTAGCAGAGTGATGGTAATGGTATTGGTTTTGGTGGCGATGATGATGGTGACGGTAGGTGGTGATAGTAGCGGTGACAGTAGGTGATGATAGTAGCGGTAACGGTAACGGTAACGGTAGGTGGCGGTTGCAACGGCGACAGCGGCGACGATAGTAGTAGCAGTAGTAGTCAGTAGTGACGATGGCAATACTGGTGGTGGTCATTATTAAATTGATATGAGGTTATTTTTGAAGAAAAATGTGAAATTTTATAAAGAATTGTGACTTTTTAGTCAAGTAAAGGAATCCCTATTACTTGATTTCACATAATAGGGATTCTTAAGAAATTGTGATTTGGAGACAAAAAAACAAGTGAACACTGTAATAAAGAATAAGGGATGAATTGAATTCCAATTCCCCTCAAATGAATGGGGCAATAGTCTTTGTTGCAAGAGAATAAAGTCAACCATATAATATAGAAATAAAAAAAAAATACACTAAAACCCTCCAATAATTCTCTTGTTCTTCTTTTCCATTATACAAACTTTCTATCCTCTTAAATCTTTAGAACTTAGTGTAATGCACCAAAATTCGAGTCGCTACCACATGCCATGTGTAAACACAGGATACTAACATACAAATGATCATAACTTGCTAAATATCCATAAATAGTTAAATAACCACACATATCACACTAATAGTAGCGCATCAAGTCAATAATAGCAATGACTCTAATGAATCTTGCCATATAAGTATCTCTAACATACATCACCATAATATCAGCCGAGTGGAGTTTCACTCACTCTTATAGAACATGACTAACATAAGTAGTATTTAATAACAACAAAGTTTACAAAACCAAATAAAGAGTTTAATTCTCCATTGTATAAATAACTCATAACCCATAACAACATAAACTAGTCGAACCCTACTCCTAGTCCTCGTAGTAGGTATAATCATCTCCATCTCGTAGTTCATATATCGGGTATATGTTGTTGAGTACTCCCCAGCACCCTGGAGTCAATATTCAACCTAACTCTAATCAGATCAACCTAGTGTGCAACTTCACTCAAGACAATGCTACATGTTGTCCCTAGTTGCCACTTTAAGATCATGGGTACCTTTAGCCCGACTCGGCTACACACACTCAACACAATTCACAGTAAGGTCAAATATAATTTAAGTCCATTTTCAACTATTCTGCATAAGCACATAGAATAAGCAAAGTAACCTTGTAACTAGACTAGCTCCTCAAATTGAAAGTGTTCTAGTGTTACTATGACTTAAGTATGCTGATCTTTATTTAAGTGTTTGTAGTTTAATAGGTGTTTAATATAGTAAGTTGAGTTTAATTTCGGGTTGGAATGTGCTTAATCTATGTTTAGTTGAAATTTATAAGCATTTATGCATTGAAGGAAACATTCTGTATGAAAATTTGGAAATAATGTCAAGCTAGTGAATTAACCCATCATCAAGCCGATTTAACATATGAGAATCTGGCCTTCTATTCCCAAGATCAATAGGCTGGTTCAAGGGAATACAGGTAGGCCAGTTTGGCCTTTCCAAAAGTTGGCTTGATGGTAAGAAAGTGGACTAGTTTGTTGGTCTTTATAAACCCAACCTTGACAAAAATTCTCCTTGAAAACATAAAAAATCTACTTGCAAACTCCAATTCTTGGCTCTACCCTTTCATGATCACATTTAAATCAAACAAAAATCCTTTCTCTACTTAAAACATCACATTCAACATTGATTCTACACTTTAAACAAAGATTGCGTACTTGTTGATTAAACAACTTTTTGCAATTTGAGTGTATTTCATTACTACCCAAAAAATCTAGCATTAAGAGAAATCTACATTCAACAAATTCAACAAGAATGATAATTTTTAGCCATGCAAAGCCTTACTTATTCTCTTCTGAAAGCACTCCCACTAACCACTACTAATTTCCCTCTTCAAGAAACATGGAAAGCCTTATTCATTTATTGAACAGTGTCACGAACAATCTTAAATCATAAGATTTGTAGAAGTTTTCTATGAATTCTTGCTTACCTTTAAGTTCCAATGTTTGGTATGCAAGAGAGGTTGTGTTTGTTAAAAAATGAGAAAGATGCATTTAGGAAAAAGTGAAAAGAATGGAAAAGCATGCATGTTTGTTTTTGTTTAAACCAACTGTAGGTGCCCCTTAGGTAAGATTAACAAAAATAACCTTGCTCTGTAGAGTTAATTAGCCCCTTGCCATTGCTTTGTAAATATTTTTTTATTATTATTTTCTTTTTATTCTTTTGTCAAATACCAATTCTTACATCCTCCCTCTTAAAAGGATTTTTGTCTTTAAAAGTCACTCGAGTCTTCGAAGAGTTTAAGATACTTCTTCCTTATCTCCTCTTTCAATTCTTATATCGCTTCCTATTATGTCTAGTTACTCTACTAGACTTTCACATATTTGATTATCCACCTTCTCAACTTCTAGATTTTCGCATCCATAATTCAAATAAACTGTTCATTTGTTTTTAGGTTTTGCCGTATATCTAAAGGTTCTAGAGCCGACTCTTAATCTAGATTCCATACATGCTTCTTTAGCATAGACACGTGGAATGAATCATAGACTTTAGCTAGATTAAGTTGATAGGAATCATGGTCTACTCACACGCTTATGAACGTACCACCTTAGTCCCTTGAGTTCTTGTGCAACAACTCATAGAAGATGAAACCGAACTCCTTCAGCATGACTTGACAACGTACTTAAAGCCTCCACTAGTCTATTATCTCTTGGTTAGAGGAAGCCAAACTGCATCCTTACTAAAGCCGAGACCAGGACGGCCTTATGCTGACTCATCCAATAGAAGCTTAAAAGTAGGTGCATAGCTCTTATAATGATGAGAATTAAGCTATTGGACCTTTGACCCACAGCTGAGCCCAAGGACTAAAAGGTTTGGTACGAAGAATCCTTTTATTCCAACTAACCCCTGTTAAGGTCGAGTATTTCCTTACTAAATCACCTTTAATGTCGTACCATATGACCGCTCATTATTCGGTGGTATGCCGAGTTGAAGATTACTATCTAACGCCAAGTCGATCAATAACCCGGCATCATCCTTGCTGAGAAGTCGAAAGATAGAGAATCTGGATTGACTAAGTCATCCTTGCTCGGATAAGCTCATTGCCCATACTTTTTGTTTGTATCTCCTAACAACCTCACCAATACAACATCAACACATTTACAGTATCACATATAGAATCTGTAACACCAATGATTGTTTTCCTTATATATTCATTTTTACCCTTTTGTATCGTGTATAGCGCTTCTTTAAGAAATGTCCTTTTTTTCTTTTCCTTTTTAAGCAAGTTTTCTTAACTTATGGGTATAAATACCCTTATACTTATAGCTGCAAGTGGCAGATTATCTTCAATACACTTAAGTACTTTCTTCCTTACGTAAATATTGTTTGTTTACTCTCAGTATCACTCTTATCCTTTCCCTTAAGCAAGGTTAAGTGGCAAGTAACCTTATTGGACCAATTTGTGCGTCATATCAAATTATGTAGTGAGTCCTTAGAAGTTCCATTAGTGCGTTATATCGTTTGGAGCTATTCATAAGTTTTGTTTACCGTTTTCATCCTTTACTTTCACCATTTCGTACCTTTCCTCATTAACCCTTTTCGAGCTTTCTGTAAGCTTGGAACCATACTAACCTTGTCTGTTCTTGGTTACGATTTGCAACATATAACCTTCTAAACAGCTCAGTGAACATGCCTCCAATCCCATTGCCTAGTTTACCAACCTGTCTGATGTCCCAACTTTTGACCTGCACCCATCAAACTTGACCATCTGCAAAATAACATATATGCTGCACTTTTTCTGAAAATGTACAGTTTGTATAGAAGCCTAATGTACACACTTGCCATTTATCTATTTTACGCTTATATTATATATACATATTAATTTTCAAGTTTTATACATTGTTGTATGCAACCTATGTTGCCCTAAATGAAAACTATATATACTTCATTTGTAATAGGCTAAAAATCGTTAGTGAGTGAATATTCAATTTCTATCTGCTCCACATGTTCTCATGTCAATATCAACTTATTGAGTTCAAGCTTTACTTTTATCTATTCCTCTGAGTAAGAGATAGTAGCAAGTGACCTTAAGGCCCGAAATATGCGTAATATCAAGCTTAGTTCTAAGTTTGTGTAAGATGTACGATACATCATATCTGCATACTTATGCATGAGTCTAGCTTACCTTTGACTCTCATTTAGTTTTCTAGCCATCCTACGGTTAGGACTCGTTCCCATTCATATGACCGCTAGTCTCTATTTGTTCACCTATGGAGTTGCATTATCTTGACATTAGAGCATTGAGGATGTTCAATGTTGGAGCTATTGTTATTATTCATGATTTGTTTATGTTACTGTTGTGTGTGTTATAGTTAGGAAGTGGTGTAATGTAAAATCATGTGTTTTAAGTACTGGTTGCCTTATGTTTGAAAGTTTGTCATGGATTGTGAAGGGGTAGTGTATTAGGTTATGGTTGTTGAAAATAACTAAGTGTTGTAGGTTTGGATTTGCTGAAGTTGTGGGTATTATCATAGCACTTGAATGGTAGATTTGAGTTCTGTGTGGGTCTGTGTTATAGTGACTATGGAAGCTTATTAGATTCGTGCAAGTTTCCCCTATTTTAGGTGGTTGAAAACATCGTCTATGGCTAAGTTTTGTTTCGATTGTTGTAGGTACAGAGTCTTATTGTGCAATGTTGTGGTGAAGTTGTGACTACGGTATTGTGTGGTTATTTCCAAAGTGTAGGGTTTGAGTATATGTTTCGTGGTAATGTCTAGTGTAGTGATTAGTGTTGAATTGTGAGTAAAGCATAGAAAATGATGGATTCTAGTATTAATATGAGTGTTAGAGACAATGAAAGTAGAGTTATCCACAGTAGACGGCTTGTCTCCATCACTCCTTAGTGTACTGGCGAGAAGATAGATGAATTGGCCACCATAAAGGTTGAGTTGACACTTGTAGTCAACATATTAGCTACCACATAAGTTGTTAAATAAGCTCCGAACAATATCAAAGCCGTTCCTTAGTAGAAGTAGGGATAAGGTGTTGGTTTTTAGCCTGATTATGGTGAACTTGGTAACAATGGATATGGAGGATGGAACTAAGGTGTTTGAGTGGAAAAGTAAGCACATGAAGTAACTGATTTAGATTAAATTAAGAAAAGTAACAAGGAAGAGTATTATGAGGCTGAGGAAAGAGCCACGTGGCCTATTCAAAGGATGATGAATGTCAAATTGTAGATGCTGACCTACTTTGAATCTAGAAATGCAAATGATTACTTAGATTAGGAAGATAAAGTTGAGAAGATTTTTTAGTGCCATGAAGTGGATAAGAGAGCTAAAGTAAGATTGGCTCTTGAATTTACTAGATGTGCTACCTTATGGTAGAAGAATTTGCAAGCAACTTGTCATAAATATGGAGAATCAAAGATTCATACTTTGCAAGAGATGCGTTGAGCCATGTAAAGAGGGTTTGTGTTAGCCATTATAAGCAAGATACCTTTGAGAAGTTACAAGAGTCGAGGCAAGGTAGGAATTATGTGGATGATTATGTAAACAAGTTCTAAATGTTGATGATCAATTATCAGGTTGAAGAACTCGAAGCCTGAATTATGTCTAAGTTCATTAGATGGATAAAATTTGAAATTAGTGACATCCTAAATGTATAGAGGAATGAATGCTATTTGAGTTGCTCAATGAGTCAAGCATTGGAGACATCATGGTTATACTCAAGCTCCTGCAAGTTTAACTTGATCTATCTAACCTATTTTGAACATACCTCTGAGATTGAAACCTAGCAAGAACGAAGAGGTTTAGCCCTACCTAAAGTCCCAACTAGTTGAAAAGGAGGTGCCAAGGAGATTCAAGAAGGGATAAAACTTAGGGAGGAAAATGAGCAACATCAAGTGCTTCAAATGCCAAGAGTTTTATCATAGGCCTCTCAATTCCTAAATCGATAGACAATGGTTATTAACGGTGAAGTGCCAACCATTAAAGTTGATAACACTAACAAGGAAGTTAAAGAGTTGAAGGAATAAGAAGCATAAGAAGAGTATCCTATAAAAGATGAGGCCATAGTGGAAGCCAAGCAGGAAAATTCTTGAATATAGTCATCTGTTAAACTATAAGTATGACTAGCTTGGAAGAAAATGAGTAAAGGGAGAATTTGCTCTACATTGGATGCCGAGTGAAAGGCTAATTATGCATAGTGATTGTAGATAGTAGAAGCTGTATTAATGTAGCTTCTGTAAGCATGGTGTAGAAATTGAGATTGTAGACCACTCTCCATCTTAAGGCTTCTTAATTGCATTGGCTGCATGAGAGAAGGGTGCTCATCATGTCACTCAGTAAGTCACTGTACTAATCTCAATTGGATTATACCAAGACAAAGACCAATGTCATAGGTATAGGATTACCAGACCTTTAACCCAAGCACAAGGCCTTAAGGTACTGAGGTGATAAATTCTCCTACTCCAACCAACTCCTAATGAGGCCAAATCGATTCTCACTACCAACCAACTCCTTATGCTAAGTTGAATATCTATACATCTTTCGATAGTCAAGTGTTAACCAGTCATATACTCAGCTAATAGCTCAACCCCTCACACACCTGCTCAATCATAACCGAGTCGACCTCCAGCTCAACAACATTGGTGTTGAGAAGTTAAGAGTTTTAGCACACGTATATGGCCACGTCTTCTCAGAAGGATTTCCAAGTTTACTCGGTACCCCTAGCTTAGCACCTCTACTTGGCAAATAACCATCCTGGCCATACTACTCGTCTATTTCTACTAAAAGCATCTCTAGAAAGCTGTCGCTACATGTCTAGTCTCACATGAAAAGGATCTCACTGCACTAACTATTGTTTTCTTTGAATTTTCATTTATACCCTTTTGTGTTATCTTGTATACTACTTTTGGACATTGCACTTTTAGTTTTTTTTTTTCCATTTTAGGCAGGTTGCCCTAGTTTTTCAGATATAAGTACCAACTATACATGTAGTCGCAATGATCATCACATCTCAAATATTGAAAAATACACTTCTCTTTTTGTAAGCATTGTTCCCCATTGCTTACTTCACTCTTATCCTAATCCATACGTAAGGCTAAATGGCGAGTACCCTTATGGAACCATCTCGTGTATCATATTGAGCTGTGCTGTAAGTCCTTGGAAGTTTAACTGCATCATATCCATGGAGCTATTTGTGGGTTGCTTGTTTTCTTTTTCCTATTTGTATGCTACTCCCATTGCTTTCTTCAAGTTTTCTATAAGCTTAGACCTACCTCGATACCATCACCTTTATCAACTCTCGGCACGGTGTATCATCTTTTGTTATCATGATGGAGGTTTTGTTTGAGCAAGTTGTGTTTGAACTTTCTTATGAGCAATAATTGTTGTGGTAGTATGTTGCAGTTGCCTGAAAATTAGCTGTAAGTGTTGGAGTGAATAGTAAGAGTAGTAGTTCATTTTGATTGTATACTTTGTTTTGCCCTGTTTTGAACGTACAAAAATAGAGTAAGTTTCTGTTAAGTTTATTATTCATTAGTGTAGTGTTATGTCTATGAATTAATTGGGCATTTGTGTAGAAGAGTATACATGTTGTTTAATTTGGAGAAATAGTCTCTATTGTTTCCCATATGCGAAGTTTATAACTATGTTTTGTCAAAAGAATGATGGATCCTAGTATCAACATTAGTATTAGAGATGGCAATATTAGTGTTGTCTACTATGGATGATAACCCTAAGATACCCCTAAGAGTATAGACGAACAACTTGATGAAGTGGCTAACCTGTTGGTTGATCTGACTAGAGCTGTTAATGCAATAGCCTATTAACTTGCTGAGGTTGTATAAAATGCTCCACAAGCCGCTTAACTTGCTAAAAGACATATCCTAGCTTAACCAATTCAAGGTGAAGGAGTAGGAGGACAAGTTTGAAGAAGGATTGACTTAGGTGATATAGATGGTAAAGGAGAAGAAGAGGAGTAAGCATAAGCACCCTGAGTTGCTAACGATATGAAGCTCGGATTCCAAGCTTTAATGGTTCTGAGAGTGTAAATGATTATTTGGATTAAGAAGAAATGGTTAAGTATGCTTTTTATTATTATTAGTATGTAGATTGAGATAAGGTGAAGACTATTGCTGTTGAATTCTTGGGATATGCTACAATATGGTGGAAGAACTTCCAAGTCATGAGAAGATGAGAAAGATATGGAGAGGTAAATACTTGGCTTGAAATGAAGAGGATACTCAGAAATAGATTTGTTCCGGATACCTATTTACAAGATACTTTTGCTCGACTTCAAGGGTTAAGACAAGGAGGATGAATTGTTGATGGTTATGTTCAAGAATTCCAGATATTCATGATTCATTAAGAAGTGGATAAGCCATCAACTTGAATAGTATTCAGATTTCTTACTAGGTTAAGAGGCGACATTCGAGATATTTTAGAGCTTCAACAATTCACCACATTGGATGAGGCTATAAGAATAGCCCAGTAAGTAAAAAGGCAAAGGAGCAATAGGTCAAGTCGACCTTTAATAAGCCAACTAATGCAACCAAGCTGACCCCCTTAGGGAAGTGTTTATGCTCAAGAAAGTGTTAAGCTGAGTAGACGAACACATGTCAAAGCTGAATAGAAGATTTGACCAACTAATGGCGAAGTGCCACCGAGAACTTATGAGAAGGGATAAGGATCTGAGAGGAAGATGAGCCAAATCAAGTGCTTCAAGTACTAAGGGCTCAAGTACATGGCTGCTCAGTGTCCAAACTGGCAAACTATGATTTCAAAGGAGATATCCCCAAGCTCAAAGTGGATAGTACTATTGAGGAACTCGAGGGGAAGGTTGTCCCCAAGAAGGAAACCACTCAAGAGAATGAATTGGTTGGGGAAGATGTGTTTGTCGAGGACTTGGACAAGCTAACCTTAGTTGTTTGACGTGATGTGTGATGAGTATAGAACTATCTATCAAAGAGGAGCAGAGAGATAATTTGTTCCATATTACTTACAAGGTAAATGAACAGGTTTGTGTGCTGATAGTAGATAGCGGGATTTGCACCAATGTGGCCTCTGCTGACCTAATTAAGAAGCTTAAATTGTCAACTGTTACACACTCGAAGCTGTATAAGTTGCATTAGCTGAATGAAAAGGAAGCACTATATGTCACTTAGTAAGTCTTGCTGCTGATGTCTATTAGAAATTATTTTGATGAAATTCTCTATGACATGCTACCCATGTGCGCATCTCATGCGCTGTTGGACTAACCATGGCTTTTTGATCGAAGAGTTATGCATGATGGATTCAAGAACACTTTTGTGTTAAAAAAAGATGGTAGGAAGATTACATTAAACCCTATGACGTCGAGTCAAGTTAGCAAGTTACAATCTAAACTTACTCAAGAAACTAAGAAAACTTTGAATGGGGATGAGAAATTCGATTAGAGCTTAGAATTTAACTATTCCAACATTTGGTGAGTGATAAAAGTTTTTTAACTGAAATTATGTATCAATAGAGTTAATTATATGTAATATCAACTAAATTACATTTTAGAATCACTTTTCATAACTAATTTTTAATATTACATGGACTAGTACTGAAGCCACATCTCTAGATTATGATATATAGGAAGAAATATAGCTATATAATATGTTTGTTCGAGTTTAGAAGTGAGACATATATGGAAAAATAGTGTCGTATTTCCAACATGCGATATAGTATTGGTATTTGTGTAATTCTTTTTTTTTTTCCATATAATTAGTATTTTTATAATATTTTTCTATTTCTTTGGTGAACATAAAAATTCCTTTGTATGTATATATACAATTATTTGTATCCATTTTATGTCTAAATACTTATAAAAGCCATAGTCTAATACGGTTGTTTACGAGCCTTATGATATAGAAAGAATGGTTTCTACTATAAATAAAATTAAAAATATGGTATTTGTAAACAATACATGATAGGCAACTTATTCACCCATAACAAGTTGATGTACTAGGAAAATAATAGTTTTCTTTACCTTATAGAGAACACACACATATATATATATATATATTAGGTGAACTAGAGACCATATTACAAGTGTATTTACTGTATCAACATATTGTATTAATAAAAACCTTAGGTGCCGTTTTAGTTATAAATAATGGTACATAACACATTCGAAATTTAGTAAAATTAAAAGCTTAGGGCCGTACGTTTATAATAAAGGTTAAAGCCATTTTATGTGTAGGGTAGCAGTTTCTCTTAGGGGTACATTTACAGTTTTACCCTTCGGGTAGGTCTATGATAATGCTATTTCTAGGTACGGTATTTTTGCCAAACTTACTATTTCTTAGTAGTGGGCGGCTACATTGTACAAGTTCCATTACTGAAGCAGGTGCCGTATCATCAAGCATACATATGTTAACGTCATTTATTCCATGAAATCGAGGTTTAAGAAAAATTATGTTATATCACCAAGTTACATAGAATTCATGAAGGTTTTTTTTTTTTTTTTTATTACCACATGATATTTAATTTAATCTATTCTATGAGAAAACTAATGTTTATATTATATTCTATTAGAAAACTACTGTTTATATTATTAGAATATGAGGATTTTGGCGAAATAATATTTCTTTTTAAAAATACATTGTAAGTGATAGAACAAAAATATAAACTTAAGTCAATAGCATTTTAACAACTGAGCAAATATGCTAAATTGACTCGAAGCTTTTGAAAATATCAATTTAGCTGCAATGCATGTTAGAACCTAAGAAAAATTAAGCACTCTAACCATCATTTGATACACTGACCAGCTTTCCTGTATAAGGAAAATATACTTTTTATTAAGTATGAAATTGTGAAAATACAAATTTTAGTTCATAATCATATTATATCCAGTTAGACTTACTAAAACCAATTGGTTCATGATTTGAAAATAACATTTAGACTATTTATAATATACATAATAATCTATATGATTCTTCCATACTCTGATTGAGGAAATTTATGAATTACCATATTAACTTTGCAATACAGTAGTTATTGCAAATAGGACCATTAATTATTATAGTTTTATACTTCTGACCCTAAAATCCATACTTAACCCGTATTTGACTTCAACAATAGTATTTTTAGGCCTTAAATATTTGTAAAGTGCGGATTGAGAGATTTTAAATATTTCAAAAATCCTATTTTCGGTATATTGTCAAATTATCAATACTATTAGTCTATTTCACATCATAATTTGGTTTTAACCTAAAATTATCATCATAGTTCACACAAAATTCATATATACTGGATATTAATCCCACATTACAAAATTTCTTAACTATTAATTACATGATGTTAAAAATCTATATGTCTAGCTATAGTGATAAATCAATAATAGCATTTAAATTATGAGACTAATTTGCTTAGTTGCAATTGATCCTATTATTACTTTTCATGGTGAAATGTATTAAGTAAACATCTTGCAATAAAGTTTAAGCGTAAAAGCCATAGGGTTCATAATTTTAATTCAGGGATAGCATTTTCCCAATTTCAACACTAAATGAGCCAAAATTAATGAAAATTATAAAAAGTTTAAAGATTTGACACAACAAATTACCATAATTGAAGGGAAAGGTCGAAGCCAAATAACAAGAATAATTAAATTAATGAACTGTTTGTTGGTCAAGCTTACAAGGGGATGAACTGCACCAACTGAAGCCCCAAAATTTTGAGAGAAGACTGGGTGATATAACTTAATTAAGTTGGATCCAAGCGTTATTTATAGTGAATTTAGGGTTTTTTTTAATTATTTTACGGGATATTTCACATGACAATTTTTTTTCCACGTGTTTAAATAATTTCTATTCAAAGTAATTTTATGATGCATATAATAATTTTCCTTTGATTGTTTCTAACATATTTTTACATTTTTAGCTTATTTATTGTTTTTGACGAATTATTTTTGAATTTTCAGATTGATTCCTTAGTCTGTGTGCCTAACTTTGACCGATAAAACTGAAGTTCGATTCATTTCCTGTGTTACCATTCTTTCATAGGGTATTAAAATACATTAGGACAGAGGACTTTAGGTACTACTTTTTATAATTTTGACATACTTTAAGGATGTTATAATTAGTTGAGAATTTCTGATTTCCTTAGACCAGATATTGTCTAATATACTTACGCTACGTCTCCTATTATTTAATTATATTTATTAAGATTCCTAGTTCATCATAGCAATTGTACTAAATATAAATGTATATATATACCCGTATGTTGCTTTTACGGCAAGGAATGGGCTTACTTATATTCCTTTAGTTTCTCATTTATGTTATTTTATATAGGGTAAATGATATAAATATTATTCAAACTTTTACATAATAATAATAAATTAATATGCAACGATGCAGTCAGAATCCAAGAATACCACACGAGGAAGAGAGGAGACCTAACCATCATACTTCCCCCATCGTTACCAAACAAACCCTCTTTTCCATAATGCAAATTTTGAAACCCTAACCTAGCGATATCGATTGACGATGGGGAAGTCATTAAAGACTTCTATAACTTCAACACAGCAGTCATCGATGAACAATTGTGGACTTGTCTTCTACAAATATGGATTGAAGGCAAGGATTTCAATTACGAAGATGGAGACAAACCATGGGCAAAAGTTGGAGATTTTACATAAAGTTTTGATAAATTCATAGCAGTAATCTTGTTTGGGTTTTGGGTAATAGAAGACATTGATGTGGTGTTGCTGTCGGGGGGATGCGTGCAACTTCTTCCAGCGGGTGGGCTTGGATGAGGAGATATTGATTTCACACCCTGTTACTAGAACTTTACCTTCCCCTTTGGCCTTGAGAAGTTCCTCGACCAAAACATTGCCCTCGAATACCTTAAGAGTGACGATAGGACCTGGAAATGCACGACTCTGTCCATATATCTGGAAAATTGGTTGCAAGACACGCAAATTCGCCTGTTACTACAGATGATTGATTTGAATCACAAACATCAGCTGTAGCAAGAGAAGCCATATGTATTCCTGTCACATTATTTTGTAAGACATCCATTAATTCAATAGAAACGGCACAGCTAAGAGAAATAAGCAAATCAAGAAGACAATGCTTTATGGCGAATCTTCCCTAATTCTCGAGCAGCTCTATGCAATATAATTTTGATTGGCAGAAAGATGACCAAAAGAAGATCATGTCGGGAACTAGAGACGACAAGATGGATTCTTCAATCTCACAGTTTCCGTCCTTACCCTCGATTAATTGAAATCTATTATAGATTACGGAAAACGGAAACAGTAGAATCCACTTCAGAAGATGTTTACAACGTTTTCTCAGGAGATGGAGGAAGGGCAAGTGATGAGTTTGTCAAGTTCGATGTCTATGCAACAACGGAGCCATGATGCGAATCTAGATGGTAGATGTACAAATGAATGCATCATGATGCTCGATCTTATAATTTTCATGGACACATCTCCATCTAATGCCCAAACTGAAATGGTTCAAATTGAAATTTTCAAGAAAAAGATTAGTGTTTATTTTAGAGAGGCATCCTTTTGGGCCAGTGTACTTTCACAGATGAGAGTTGTGAAGCTTCCCAATGACCATTAAAGTAGGAACAATATAAAGTTGAACAAGCTTTCCATTGGAAGCAAATGCTATTTCATAGTTGTGGTTTTGTACTAATTGCTCTAAAGGTTAACATAGATAAGACATATCCACTTTACATTTTCATGCGGAAACAATACTTACTAATATGTTGGACGCATTGATCGGAAAGAACAGCTGGGTCCAAGAGTTCATTTTCAAAGAGGAAATAAAAACTCAAAAGGTTAAGTGTTAGATCGTTCTTGAATTCTGACCGCAACGTTACATGCTGATTTCTTTTTATTTATTTATTTTTTTAATTTATTTATTTTTTTGCTTAGTTAGCATCTACGTGGTATAAAATAAGGTTAATGAACACATATTATATTGTAATATATCCATCATACTAATTCAGTTGATGGTCGTTAACAGAGTTAACAAGGATAGTAAAAATATCAACAATAAAGTTATTTAAGTATGAAATTAGTGTTTTAAAATTTCACTAGTACTTTTTGCCATTTATACTTTGACATATATTAATTAATTAGATACATCTCTAAATCTATCTCTAGTGCTTTGCTACTCCTTGGAGCTCAAACTAGGCTCCAATAAATTTTTATTTCAAGATTTTTAAATTTATATGGTTATGTAATCCAGTCTTTAATGGAATATCTAACTTTCAAGCTTGATTTAACATCATTTATGCGAGTGCTAATTTAGAGTTATCATAATATAAAATGCTAAATTTGGTGCTGTTTATACCAACGACTTCTTATTAAAGGAAAAAAAGAAAAAGAAACAGAATATTTCAACCTATGAATGCCATTGGATAGTATCAACGCGGCTACCCAAGGGAAGAGAATCCCAACCTTAGCCTTGAGGCATGGGCTCCTACTTAATCATTGGAAATTGACTCCCAATTTCTGAGTAACCAATATCTCAATTCCTCCATTCATCTTTATGGATGCCAACCCTCATGACATATCGGACTTTCACTCTTAGTTGGTACCTTTTTTGAGTTCGCTCTCGTCTCTTATTTAAATCTAAATTCCCTATATCATAATAGTCTTATTCTTGTCTCTTGTTCTCTCCGGTTCCCTTATATCATAGAGCTCCATCATTTATAATTGTAGAGTCTTTTTCTCATCTCGACTTACTTATTATATAAGGTGGAAGGTTTAATAAGAGATTTACAAGATGAATTTGAGTCACAAGTTGAACTTATTTTAGGGAAATTATTATCTACAACTCCTTTAATTTTTTATATACATATATAGATATAGTTCACTTGTTAAATCTTCTTGACTTGAAATCTATTATTGTATTATAGAAGTACAAATTACAAAGACAGAGGTATATTATGGATAATGAATTGTGAATAGATTAACTAGATTTCTTTAAAAACGATTCGAACATAACTGAGTCAAATCAAATTATTTATGAATCAAACTATCCGTTTACTTTGAACAAATAGAAAGAGAATAAAATAATTATTCTTAAAATACTTTCAACTATCTTATTTACTTGAAAATTAGTATTGAAATTTTTACTCTAGATGAGCTTTTCATTTCCTCTCTAAAGGAAATAGTTGCTTATTTTACAAAATGGAATTTTTTATTTCCTCTCGGTAGGAGACCAAATGTTTAGGTAATAGACCATAAAACCCTCAATTAATAAGAAAAGTTAAATAATTTTTATTTATTTTCCAAAGAGACCAAATGGGGACATGGGTATTTTGGATCATATATCCAAATTTGATACTATAATTAATAAGGTGAAATAAGTATTGAAATTCCCAATAGTAAAAAATTACCCAAAATGAGTACTAGAATTTGAATTCATATGTTATAGTTATTTTCAAGTATAATTTTTTTATTCATTTTTATTATATTTCAAAAAAGTAAACAGGTTGCGAGTTCTTCGGGCTCGATTACAAAAGGTTGGAAAATTATTCAATGGGTGGGGAAAGACCCATTACTTATTAGAGAGCACCGGATCATCAAAAGCAAGCAAAAGGGGAATTTCTTCTGGCGGATTTGGGAAATAACAGAAGGTCCTTAACATCTCCTAGCAAATTCCCCACCTAAGACATCAGCAACTCTACTGCATTGCCTACGAGTCCAACTGACTGCAACTTGTTTAAACGTTCCATATCTTTTCCCTACACAGAATTATGATATTGGATAAAAATCATAATCTTGGATATGTCCTGGAAACACACTTAGGTTTTAAAAGAATCTGTTTCAATTATTAATTTCCCAACTCCGGTATCCCTTTCTAGGTTTAAACCCCAGAAGGCGAGAACACACCTTACAATTCAGCTTCAAGAGGAGAAAAGAACTGCAGCTTCTTCTCACATCCACATTTCCCTAGGTGGTCATTTAAATGCCAAGCCCTCATAATAGAGAGCATCCTCGTCCCAGGTCTTTGCGACGAGAGCTTATATTAAGAACCTTCTTTCTGAGACTCTTCACGAAGAAGAAGAAATTCTTAATCTTTTTTATAGATCTTAAAAAATAGTGTTTTATTTAATTTTTTTTTGTTACTTTTAGTATTATATTAGTCTAACTTTGTGTGTTGTGGATTTAGTAAATAATATAAACAAAGGTTAAGAATTAAGAATTTTATAAATAAAGTAGAAAAGTTCTTTATAATAAGAGATTATTAAATTATTAATATAATATCTACGAATTTCAAATAGATTGATAAATATTCGTTTATAACGAAAATGAATCTGATTCGATTTACCTCTCTAATAATAGTTAGCTAAAGATAAATATATTGAGTTATTTAATTTTTTTTTTTTTATATATCTGTGTTGTTTTATCTCATCTTAGAACTGCCCATGAGTTGTTGCATGGTATCCATTATTTCAGTACAGTTCACGTGGAATGGATTTTATAATTTCAAATGCTGATTTAATTTGGATCATATTTCTACTGATAATAAAATTTTACTCCCTCAAAGGACATACAAAAATTCATCCTTTAGCTTTTATTATTATCTTTCTTTATTTTTTGACTACCAAAACATCTATTAGAATCCTTTATTATTTCCAACAACGAACTGATTCCTTTAAAAATTAAGGAAAGAAAAAACATAAAATAAAATAAAATGAAAATTTTTGGATTATTTTGAGTTAATAGTAGTTCACTTTTGCTAATTGGACTGTTATGCCTAAGGTTATAAGTAAACCTAGTTAGTTAATAAACTATTAGAATTCAGCTCGAGTCAGTAATAATTAAGTCAAGCATTAACTTAAACTCGAGCCACTTGAATGGAAAATCGAGTCGAGTTCAGCTCAAACTTGAGTTTTAAAATATTAAACTCTTTAAGTTTGGAAACTTAAAAGGAGTGTGTTTTTTTTTTAAATATAAATAAATATGAAATTACAAAAAAATTATTAAAATTTTGGTTTTAATCTAGTTATATATATTTTCAAGTCAAGCTTAAAATCAAAATTTAAAACTTAATTGAATTTGATCTCAACTTGGGTTTTGAAATTTTTGCTTAAGATGATGCCCCAGCGTATTGCTACACTAATCGAATTCGATTGGATTATATGCCTGGTCATGGCCATGGAGTAGGACAGGTGTGATGGAGAGTGCAAATTCAACCATCCAATGATTCCTAGATTTTCCCTAAGATTTTTACAAGACGTAACAATATCTTAAATCTTAATAATTTTTTGTGCAGGTTTCGGTCGACTCAATTTAAAAGTTATATTACTAGAACAAGAATTTTAGAACTTTTAAGTTTAAATATTAACAGAAGGTTGAAGAGTGCTTTTGCACTTTTTTCCAAATTATTATGGTAAGGATCTTTCAAATAAGTGTCTCATAAATATTGTTTCAAAAAAAAAAAAGGAAAAAAATTAATTCCAGTTTAGGGAAATACATCATGTCCCCAAAAAGTCTAAGAAGAGAAAAATTTTTAATATAAAAGTATAAAATGTATGTGGATCTTTAAGGTTTTTTTTTTTTTTAAATTTACTAAAGTTATCCTCTTAAAATACTATCATATATAATCAATAATTGAAATTAAAGTAAAATGATTATATTATGAAATTAAAGTAGAAGGATAATATGATAATATTACGAGATTTTTAGAATCATTTGCAAAAAGATTTTCTTCAAGAATAACAATCTACTATCATACTAATCCAAAAATTTAAAAATTTTAAAGATTAACACAAACAATCCACCACAGAGCGGAGGTGGTCAGCAGTGATAGCCGAACCTCTTCATGTTATTGCACGACCAGAACGCCAGACTGGAAGTTGAGGGCTCGCTCAACAAGGTCTAAAAAATTTTTCAAGAGTCAGAATATTATTTTCCCCTGAATAATTAGGGATAGGAATTATACTTGCTGATTTGTTTATCTATTTTATCTATATTGTAATTAAGAGGAATCTCTTCAAATTTAATAACTTAAACAGTTCCAGTAATGTACATAAACGTTGCCCAGGAGGGCAAAATTTACACAGGCACATACAAACAGCCAAATAATATCGAACTTAATTCATTTCAGGTAACACGATACACTTAAAAGTTAGCACGTACTCCTTACGATTGGAACAATGAACCAATAAATGAATCGTTGCAAATTACTTACTCAGTAGAATAGACAAATTTACAATATATGTATACCTGTAACTATTCAAAATTTATTTTGCTATGGTATAAAGGATCAAATCAAGACCATGCACACAATAAATAAAAACGCTGACACACAAAATTACTGGGAGCTCCCAAAATTACTGACGATTTGCTCGGAATGCCTGCAACGTGGCAGCAAATGTGTCATAGTCGGGCAGCTTTGGATGGACATGACTAGCTCTCTTATCGGCGCTCTGGAGACTTTCAGGTGCAGCTCCTGTACTTGAAGTCTTTTCTAGCTCCTCTGCCCTGGACCTCAAGCTTCCCTCAGGCGATGATCCTGTGGGCTTTGCCATAGGCCTAACCGTTGCTTCTTTTGGCAATCTATACTCTCGACCGGTTCTTCGATCATCCAACTGGTCGGTTTCGGGCCGTGACTCCATCGAAGATCCACTAGTATAGGAGCTCCTCACGGAGGCCTTGACACTGTCGTCATGTTCGGTTTGTAGCTCCCCCGATGCATATCTGGACCTCCTCCGATTAAAACCAAGCCTATCAGAACCAAGGGCAGCTGTTCTTGTTCCCGACTGAGACTTTATGGGAGTTTCAACTGCATAAGAGCTTTTCGGAGAGTATTTTATATCTTCATCAAGTTCTTGGGTTTGGGATTCCTCATGTGCAAATTTTGACTTCAGATTGGAACCTGCTCTATTGCTACTGGAAGCAGCAGCTATCGTTCCAGACTGGGGCTTCAAAGAACTTTTAAAAGAATTGGAACTCCTTGAAGAAGATTTTACATTTGGTCCGCTGATTAAGTTTTCTGGTTCCTCGGAGGCAAATGTTGACTCCTGATAGGAACTCCTCAAAGAGGCTGCTCTACCAGAGCTATTTTCTGGGGATGCTGATTCCTCAGAGGCAAATGTTGACTTGACCCTAACAGTGTTGGCAGAAGCAGGTTTTGTCCTTCTAGAGAGTCCAGATCCAAAACGAGTTTTCCCTGAAGAAACCTGTGCCTGTGAATTATTGTCAGTATTACTTTGCATTGAATCAGTCGATGCAATTGATTCTCTGGAGCTCGATCTCGTAATCTTTTCGGGGCCCAATTTCTGACTGAAAGAACCTGGTATGTCATTAGAGGTTAGTACTGCAGGACTATCTTCTGAAAAATAGATACCATCTTGACTGACGTTTGTTCCAGATGCTGACATCCTTGTGCCTGGTCTACTCCTAAACTCGGTGCCATTGTCCTTGCTATGAGGATCACCGCTACTAATAGAATCCACCGATACCTTAAGTGGGGATGAAACTCTTTCGGCTTCTTTAGGTGAAGAAGTTTCTCCCATTGAGCTTCTAACATATGGTGGCTGCTTGTGGCCTTTATTTCTAAGCCCACCAGTCAACTTTCCAAGGCTCAACTCTGGACCACTACCAAAGCCAGATTCTTGCAAAGCGTAAGCATCGCTGTCATCTGGAGAATCAGGTAATTGCACTTCAAACTTGTCGTGCTCAACTTCAGGAATGAAGGAAGATTCTAAATGTCGACCTCCCTGATGGCTCTTTTCGTCATGTACATCATCGAAAGAGTAACGGTTTTTACTATTCATATTACATAAGGACCTTTTTGGACTAGAGACATATTTCTTAGAAAATCCAATACCAAAATCATTTTTATCATCACCACTAAAGTCTTCCCGTTCCACTTCTTTATCAAAACTGGGTCCTTCATCAAAACTTGGAGGAGGCAACTCATCAGGCTCCTCACGGAATGCAGAACCAGCCACACTTTGAGAGACCTTGGAAGAGGGTTGCTCTGTGAAAAATGGTGAGTGGGAAGTACTCTTTTGGAAAGGATCAACTGCAATGCTCCCAGGACTTGGTGTGTGATTGTCTGAAAACATGTGACTCAATGAACTTCCACTGGTTGATGGATGATCAAAAGAAGATTCTGGTCCCTTGTCCAAATCAAAGGAATGGTTGCCATCATCTCCATAATTGTCATAGTGCACTGCACTACCTCCATAAGACACTCCAGTATCTTTGTGGGATTTTCCTTCATCAAAGCGAGCAAATGGGTTCTCAGTGGCATCATCTTCAAAATTGTTGTTATTTAAGTTCCAGACATCCTGTTTCTCACTAGAAGAATGTGAAAGTGAGGTCTGAGAGTGGGAGGAAACATGCATCGAATGTTTTCTGTAACTCCTGTCTTCCCAATCGTTACTGTTCTTGTACTCTGCATCATTTGAGATTTCGTGAACAAATTCTGCTTCAGATCTGCTGGACTTTCTACTTAAATTCCCATCATCTAAAATATCACTGTTGTTTTCAGGTCCAGAAAAGTTCTTTGCAATATATACACCATGTGGTAGGCTACTGTTCAGCAAAGACTTGTCATGACTGCCATCTGTATTTGAGTTGATTGAATAAGATTGGCTAAATTCAGGAGTATTCTTATGACTCTCTCTGTAAAAACTTTCAGTTACTTCTTCAAAACCATCTTGCCTTTTTGCATCAATTTGATTTCTCTGCATCCTAGTAATGCTGGCTTTAAAGGAATTTCCTATTGGATTCGTAGCAGCAGCTTCATCGTGAGAATTTGGGTCAACATGTCTTTCATCATTTTGACCATAGACTGAAGGCCTATGCAAAAGGTCATTATCAACAGAACCCATCCTGAGTTTTGAGGAACCAAACTGGCTAGATTCATTAATGTTTTTTTGACCTTCTCTCTGATAACTTTCAGCAGCTTCTCCATGATAATAATGTTCACTGATATTAGTTGGCTCATTTTGCATCTGATGAGTTCTTCTCTCAACGTTAGTACTTGCCTGTTCCCTAGCAAAAACTTCAGATTGGTGACTTGATACTCGAGATCTTTCAAGATGTTCATCTCCAAATCCATAACCAGAAGGCTTCTGCAATTCTGAGGCATACCGCCCTCCACTCCTTCCACGACTTGAAAGTTCTGCAGCAGCTCTGGCTGCCATACTTGCCCGTTCTGCAGATTCAGCTGCTGCCTGAGCAGCAGATGTAGCATCCTTGAATTCCATCTTCCAGTCTTGATTTCCCATAATGCCATCTTTCATATCCCCAGAATACGCACGTCTATGTTCCATTGGCTCCCTTTCATCAACTGGACAAAGTTTTTAGATGAGTTGTTAGGTATACAATAAAACAAAACAGTAAAGCACTCGTGTAGAAATAGCAATCGAGAACTATCTAAAACCAGCCATACTTCCATACCTGAAGGCTTCAATTCTGAAGGAGAAAAAGCAGAAACACTGGGATGAGCTTGAGTATTGTGCTGGTAGTCAAATGATGACCCTATGTTGTCCCCCTGAAATTTTTGTGAAGCATTCTGCTTCCATTCAGTTTGAGGTGTGACATCAGCAGTTGGAGGTTCTTTCTCATAGTATTGTGTTTGGACATTAGGGGCTCCTCTGTGCATTTTACTAGCATCCTCAAAAGTTTTTGGTCCATTCTGCTCAAGCAAAAATCACCATAAAGATAAATTAGTGAACAAAACTTATCAATTTATCAGAGAGCAGCAAACTTAAGTGTGTATATATATGAATATACCAGCAAATCTTCATAATACTTTGAATCTTTCTCTCCAAATGACTTGGGTTCCCATTTTATGTTATGCTCCTCTGCAATTGCAGTCAAAATTTTCAGTTTTGTCGGACCATCAGGTGCTGTGGCAGACAGTTTCTCAACCAACTGTTGAAAGGATCACAGAAACAAGCAGAGGCCATGAGACTCACTTAACCCCCACCAAAAAAAGAAAAAGGAACCAATCAATGTGCTTTTGACTGTCAAAGTCAGTATCCTTTCAAAAGCGGCAAAACAGTAAGTATACCATTCGATTGACCCCACAGTCTGGACGCAGTTCAATGGCTGCATTGATGAATTCTTTTCCATATTTTGCTGTGAAATGCTTCCGCACATCCATAAGTTCAGGAATATCCGCACATCTGGGAGAAGCAAATACCAAGCTTGTAACAGCCTCCTTCAAGTCAATGGGGCAGTTCCTGGAAATCATATGACAGTAAAGTGAAATCTGCAATGGAATCCACAATAGCAGATATGAAAGGAAGGAGGCAAATTCTGATAATAATGAGCATTAGCATTTACGAACAGATAAAAACCAAAAGGTCTTCTAAAATTAGATCATAGATCAACAGTGTAGAATCCTTCAGAATGCATACTGCAGAGCAGGATAAGAATTTCAGAAATTTGGTTAGAATAACTCCATACTTTTGTGACTCAATCATTTGCAAGCGTGCAGCAATAAGTTCACAGAATATCTCAATAAGATCGTATGCTGCCATCATCTTCTCTTCCCTGACTACATGTTCAACCTGTAAAAAGCATATGGAATAAACTCAATTATCACACAATTCAACAAGTAACTGCCTGTCAACAAAAGAGGTAAGCTGATAACATGTCCTATATAACTCAGCACTTCTATTAGGTGAGTCAGGTCACAACCCTATCCATTTAAGAGTCTCAGAATTGAACTTTACAATTGGCTTGAAAATTCACTCAAAAATTCATTTCCAAATCCAGAAACTTCTGAAGTAAATCATGTCAGAACAAATGACAAATAGTTGCAATAATAAATGCTTCAGATGCTGAACTTAAAAATATTAGACACGATCTTTCCAAGTGAATTTCAATTCCATGCTTCCACAAACCTTTATACTACATGTAGAATAAAAGTACACCCTCAAACCAAAAACATAGACAGCCTACCAATATCCAACTGAAGAACCTACTACCAAATTTTAGCTAGACCACCATGCTGTTTTATTGTCTAGCAATGTGAATAAAATCTACCAACTATCAGCAGTTCAATAATCCCCAATGCATATTCAATGGCCAATCAGATCAAAAACCGATCAATGTTTTAACTCACTCGAATTCTAGCAGTCTGATCCTGACCAGACTCAAGCAATTGAGCCACATCTCTTTTCAACTGTTTCACCTGTGCATCTTTCTTATTCTTCAGCAACTTTATTCGTGAAGCTGCTAGCTTCAAAGCAGTTTTGCTGGAAAAAATTAAAAATTAAAAATGGAAAAACAATCACCAAATGTAAAATTTCAATCCTGAAAAAGATTGTAAATAAGCATCAAAACTCCCATCTCTAGTCACAGTAAATCGCCAAAGAAAAAATAGAAATAAAAACCAATCCACTTCAAGAATTTTCAACAAACACCAACTCCAATCAAGTTCATTAACTTACAAGCAACCATGAAAAGAAAAAAAGTTTAAAAAATAACCAATGAACCACATGCATGAGCAAAATCAAGAATAGTTCCCCAATTCCCCAAGAAATATCAACTAATTTCATCAACTAACTAATAGCCAAAAATATAATTTGATAGCTGAGTGAATAAGCAATCCTGACCGAAAATTCCACACCTAAAGAACATAGCAAATAGACCAAAATTAATCAAAATCACTAAATCAAGAACACTTGAAAATTTACTGACAAACATCACGATCAACTTGCTTACTGATTAACAAGCAAAACCTGATTGATAGCAGCTAAGAAATCCAAAAAACACGATCGAAAACTACAAAGCACCTAACAGAAACAAAATTCACCGAGCGAATACTTATTTAACATCACCAAATCAACATCAAATTCCCCAAAATTTCAACGAGAAACATTGCGATCAACTTTATGAATTAACAACCAAACGTGATTGATACCTAATAAAAATTATCAATCATGATCCACAAAAAAGCTAAAATATATATATATATATATGATCTATCGAGCATATAGCAATCAAAACTCAACAAATCAATATCAATTTTACTCAAGAATTCATCGAATCAACTTCACCAACTAATCAACTGCACGTAACAAACTGAATTGAGTTTTGATGGAAAACTTACCACTTTGCCGGTTTGAAGCTCTTGTGAAGCATGTGTTGAGAACGAAACAGTATCGAATTTCAGTCTTTCGCGCTTCGGCGTTTGTTAGATGATCGATAGATAGAAAAACAAAGAGTAGGAGAGAGAGAGAAGCGTGAAAACTAGCGCTTTGTAAAGATGCGATTTTGACGCGGGGAAAGCGTAAGAGAGTGAATATTGAAACGATAAGAAAACGGATGGAAGAAGCACATGAAATAAAAATTTATTAATAGATTGGAATTTTTTGGAAGTTTCCGGGAAAATAAAAAGAAAAGGGGAAAAAACTAATGGAAATTTGGATTGACTTGACTTTTTGTGATGTTGGGGAAGATGCATGGATTGTAATAAAGGAAGTGATTAGATGTGAGAAGGTGTACGCGAATTGCTTCACTATTACTATGATAGAAAAAAAATATATATTTTTTCGCCTATGAATATAGGCTAGTAGATTTATTTTTCTATGTGCTAAATGTTAAAAGTAAAGGCAAAAAAATAATAATAATAGAAAAGAAAATATTGAAAATAAAAAAGGAAAATCAGTATCCAAATGCAAACAAGCGTGAAAGCCACGTCCAGGCTTTTTGGTTTAATCGCCTTCTCTCTCTTTTTTTATAAATTAAATGTCTCATATTAAGACGGGGGGTTGATGGCAAAAAAAAGAAAAAAAGTATACAGGGATTTGGTATTTTAGGTTTATATTTTTGGAACAGAGTAAATTTATATAAATGTACATATATATTGGTTTTGTTAAAGAAAAAAAATTGTAGATTGGGATGGTTATACAAATGCAAATTTGCCATCTTCATGGAAACAAAAAATCATTTCAACCTTTTGTTTTTTTAATTTATGTCGATTTACTTTCTTGAAATTTTATCAAGTATAATTAAAGATTAAGATTATAAATAAAATAATGACATCATAATGATATAACATAATATTTCATAAATCTAAATAACCTCGGTTATTAATTTACAAATCGACGAAAATTAATGAAAGAGTAAATTAAGGCTCCATTTGATTAATCTATTTTTCATTTTATTGGTTTTTTTATCTATTAAAATTTTTCATTTAGTAAGAATAAAACACAAAAATGATATAAATATAATTTCATATATATCCCTTTTTTAAAATTAATTATTTAACAAATCCCAATAAAATTGAATTTGTCTATTATTTATTTTATTCATATTTACAAAAATACTAATTAAAATAATAATTTCCAACTCATAAAATATATTTTTTAAAAAATCTTTTTTCTTTTAAAAGTATATAAAATTTTATTTCTCAATTCTAACATTTTAATCATTACCTTTATTATAACTATGAAATAAAAATAGATAAAATACATATAAGATAGTTTTTCAAATACCATATTTTAAATAAATACATTATAACTAAAAAAACAAAAACAGATATGATATAAATACAAATAAAATCCAAATAAAAAAAAATGATAATCTAAATATGAACTAAGATGGTTCAAATCCATCCACATATGATTAATATACTTATTTATTTATCTCTTTTTTAACATACCTGACACAAGTAAAGCGTACGATGGTTTTACTATATGTTTAAAATAATATATATAATAACTAGATAAAGCAAGCATTATTGGTACAATTTGGTTTAAAGTATTCTTAATAAAAAATATTTATTTATATAAAATTAAAAAATATCACAAAAAGGTTAAAAAGGAAAAAAAAGGCTAAAAAAAATTTAGAATCGAGCACACTAAAATAGCCACCATGAGGGGTTGCGAAGGTTTTTCCTTCCCCACCATCCCCATTTGCCAAATGACCATTAGTAATAATTAGGGTTCCATTTTTTTTATTTCGTTCTTTTCAAAAAATTGCAATATTTTCATTTATATTAAATTATTAAATTGATCCCCATGAAAGTCAAATTTCAAATTAGGTACGCCGTGCCATCCATATGCCTGCACGTCTCATGTTTAGAAGGCCGGCGACCCAAAAACTTAACCCGCTCTTCTTAACTCTTCTCCAAACAGAAATGTCTAAAGTTGCGCTTTCCAATCAGATTCAATTTATCCTTTTCCTTTATGGGCCCCTTCATATTATAACGTTGCGGACGTTAAGGGGTCCATATTTAATGGCTGTTTCAGTCGTAGAAAGCGATGTAAATGTCATGGCCTTTTTGTCCTCTCAATTTCAATTAATATCACCATTCATCAAAATGATTGTAACTTTTCACTTGACACAAGCATTGAATCGAACAAAAAAACTAAAGGCAAGACGTGTCTTTTTTTTTTTTCCTCCTTGGCTGCTTTCCGTCAACAATAATCATGTACTTTTTTATCTTTATCTAGAAGAATGACCGGAGAACCAATAGGAACGTTGGGGATTTCTATTGGGAAAATTATTTTTCATAGTGTCGTCTCCAATATAATTAACTTCTATTTAAAATCCCATGATAATCTGTTCAAGTTATCCAAATTTGGATTTAAAAATATTTCTCTAAATAATTTAAACTCGAACCACATCCTTTATCACCTCTAATTTAAATTTGAAAGAAATCCAGATATTTTAAACTTGTAACTGCTCTTGGTCACGGGCTGCGGCTCTTGTTCCAAGTGGTCCGAAATCCACAGGAGCTTGGAAGCTTGAAACTAGTAAATTAAATGAAGTTCACGTTGAATATAAGCTCCTGGAGATTATTAACTTGGTTGACATTAACTTCTTACATCTCCACGTTATGACTTTTGACCAACTTCATCATTAAATTGATGATAAATTGAAGAGCCCCCATTGCCACGTTGAAGTAACATGCACTTGAATTGAACGAGCTGATCCGACATTTTGATTAATATAATTAACTAAGAAGTGTTCAAAGTTTCCTTCCACTTCAATATGATTTAATCCATGATATTTACTTAAATATCTTTGGCAAGTGGAGCTAGGTCTTCGAATGGTTATTAAAACAATTTAATCCACCAACAAATTAAATTTGTAAACTTCATTCGTAACCGGACTTATCATCTACTTTTTTTCTCTACATCATTTTATGTATGCACCTAAACCTTCTATATTTCCCTTTAATAGCTTTTATTATTGCTTTATCAGGAGACATTCTACATTTTTCTCTACATTGTACCGCCTACTCATGTTATCCTCTATTTTATTTTCTACATTGCACTCTACTTTAAATTCATTAGTACTCACTCAATACATATTCTACTATCATTAAAATATAATTAAGAGACAAACATATGTAATAATTTGAAATGATATAGGTTGCAATTTTGCAATCAAGATTTGATGTTTTATTTTTTTTTTCTTTGTTTAGCTTAATTTTTATTTGTTCAAACATGTAAATAAATCACAAATATAGTCCAAGTAATAAATGCCTAAGTTTCCTTTAGGTTCCAATTCCAATATGATCTCTACGCCTCATTAGTCAATGCTGCTCTCCTGAGACAAATATTGTCTTAGTTATTTTACCTTTTAGTATAAGAATGCAACCATTTCCTTTGCATCCACTTGATTTATGATACTATCAAGGTGAAGAAGGGGTCTAAAGAAGAGTGAGACTTGACTTTATTAATAACAAGTAAATCTACAAAGTACGATTAACCTCTAGATTTAAATTCACATGAACATTCTGTTATCTTAGTAAAAGGGGGAAAGGTTAAGGATTTACCTAATGTGAGATATCATATTGTTAGAGGAATCCTAAATGCTCTCGAAGTAAAGGATCCTCAACAAGAGCATCCTAATGGCTTGTAGATTCTTATTAGAAGAGCAAGGTAGAAGAAGAAGAAGAAGAAGCGAGGATGTGGGCTTAAGTAACGCAAACATCGGTGAGAATCTATTATCCTAAAAACCTAAGGGTTTTCTATAAGGTTTGTCCACAAAGGCTAAGTCAGAGCTTAAGATCAAGGCAGAAGATAGGTGAATATTCCTATAATAACACTTATTGATGTTGAAGGACACTTGAGGTTAGGTTAGTCGAAAAAATGGTTATTGGTTTAAGAAGGCAAGGTGTCCTTACTTTTTCAAGGTAAGAAGAGGTAAGAAAATATCTTAAGCCAATGTTTAAGTAATAAGCACACTATGATCTTGTTCGTTAACATACCACCATGCTAATCTTTATTAACATAATGACATTGATCCTTTATTATTGTTGGTAGATCCATGGCAAACAATAGACTGATGAGTCTATATACGAGTTTGGATTTGCCCCCATAAGTTGTGTCTAAGTCTAAAGCCTGGCGAGCAAGTGGTTCGCACATAGGGCAAACCTAACCTTGTACTTTTAATTAGAAGATATTAGTGATACATATTAACATTTGAATTTAGTTACTCATATAAATAATCACAATATCCCAATTACAAGTCTTGTGTTTAAGATAAATCACAAATCCAACTCTGACTCAATAAATAAAGACGAAATAGATTTTAATGAAAAACACAAAGCATTAAAGAAGAAGAAGAAGAAATGGAATTTCAACCGTACATTAGCCTGAATGAGGATACGAAATAAAATAAAATTTCTATAACATAATAAGCGTAGAATATAATTACCTGTTATAAATTAATCCATTAAATTTTTATGATATTTATCGATTATAATTATATTTATTAAGGATGGTTATTGAGTATATCTTAATTAAAAGTATCGTAGATCTTATTTGGTTTCCAATCTTGGAATCTAGTTCTCTCCTTAAAGTTTGATTAACAATCCATGGAATGTCCTTATTTAGTTTAATTGACTTGATGTGGATATCAAAATTCTTAGTAAGAAAGAGATGTAGACGTAAAAAGAAGAACTTGTCACGTGCTTCGTTTGGATTCATGCCAACCTCACACGAGATAACAGCTAATGCTGTAGACGTAAAAAGAAGAACTCATCACGTGCTTCGTTTGGATTCATGCAACCTCACATGAGGTCCAGCTAATGCCTAGATGTTTATGGTTTGGTTAGATTTAGTTCTAAGAGTAAGAGACAAACCAAATTACACCAAATCAAACCATTCTCTAATCACATAAAAGTTAAAATTATATAATATTATATCATAATAATATTAAATCTTTAATAATAGTAAACGCACAAAAGTATACTAAAGATAAAAAGAAAACAAGAAAAGAAAAATGAGCGAATTATGAAGGTAAGAGTAAAATGAAAAAGGATAGATATATAAATAGACCTTAACATAGTTTGAAACTAAAAATATACCTATTTTTAATTTTTTAATAAAAAATTATTCAAATTAATTTAAACGATTCGATTCACTTTAACTCGCCTATTAAACTACAAACTGCATAATCCCTCTTCAAATTGAACCATAAACTAAAATATAAAAACCGCATTTTGCGGTTCCAGCTTCATAAGCCACCCCATACATCAAAACCACCTGCAGTGTCACAGATTTGACTCTACCTCACAATCATGAAACCTGTCAGCTACAACACTTTGCAACTTGATTCGTATTCATTGCAGATAGTGAGACAGTCCTGCACTGGGTTTTCTCCTACATTACACACAAGAATGCAAAACCAACTCTTACAACCCTTCTCCTAATCAAACCTACTATCTGCATGAGCTTTGAAAAATGAGTTGCTAGATAAGCATTCACAGATTATCACCATACCGGATTCAGTATGATACACTTCTAACAGTGGAAGCAAGCCATAGAATAGTAAGATGTCTGGTCAATGCACATGGCATTGAACAAATCAGTTGATGGTCCAGAGCAAAATAACACCCAATAGCCAAATTTATGCAGTGCATGAGGTCAATTATTATGCACACTTAATGGCATGGTATATGATGCTATTACAAAAGTTAAAACAAGAGCTCAAAACGTCTTTACACTGCCTTTAATAAAATGATCGTTAAGGCCATTGAAATCACCACTTATACCTCAATTACAAAAACTTTCCAGGAAAAGATACGGGAAAAAATCTTCCTACGAGGAGGAAAATTTCCATGCAGTCTCTAAAATATCTCTGTTGCTGCTCCAAAGAGAGATCTATTATTTTGAAGTTCATCAATCCATGAATTATTAAACATAGTAGCCTGTGATTGTAAATCCCCTTCCAATAATTTCACCCGCGCAGAACCATGCAAAGCATTCCAGTCCAAACAATGCAGCAATGCCTGCATCTTCTACTTTCAGTTCTTTCCTACTCTTCCACAAGTGTTTGGTATAATCTAGTTCTTTCCAGAATGCCTCGTATCGATGAGGAAGGCTGCAGGGAAAAATAGAAAAGATGTCGTGAATTTTTTTCTGCTGTCATTAGTATTAGGATGAACATGTGGATCTGAGCTCTGTAGTGTCTCAATACAGAAAAATTAGATAAGCAATATGAATTCCTAGAAATTGCACCTGGTTCCAGAAAATTATCTCCTGTTTAGTTGGTGTCTAAGATTTTGTAAAAGGAAAGAGAAGAAGAAGAAAGAAATGTGGAAAACAAATGGAGACAGAACCCAATAAAGCCAGTGCAGAGATATGTCATCTACAAATCTCATCACATCAGTTCTCAAAAGCCAAACTTTACAGCAAATACAGGCATGGACAGTGTTGGATGAATTGCCAAGTACACCAAACCAGATTTTCTAAACTCGATATGTTGATTGAATTAACTAAATTGCACTAACAGCATGCTTTAATACATGAAGAAGCAGTATGTCCAGAGACTTAAGCAGAACTAGTGAAAAAGGTTCATAAACTTGATAAATTCAGTTATCTATTCAATCTCCTGCGATAAGCCCAATTAGCAGAAATCAACTGAGAGACAAGAACTAAGATCTCTCCATCTCATTGTGAGAAGAACCAAAACAGCTAGAGAAATTATACATGCTAATAAGACAACCAGGTGTCAGAGTTACCTTGCAAGGCGAGTGTAAAATAACTGCTTTGATAACAAGTTACATTTCTCCACAGTTGGTGGATCTTGGATGTATTGCTTGTTCTCCTCCAATAGCTGCTTGTAGTATGCATTCCCATGCTTACCAACAAGCTGGGAAACTTGGTTGGCCTTTGCTTTCAACTGATGCAGCTTTGATGCCATGAAATCCACAAATTAAGCCTGGAAATTCCAAATTAACATAGTAAAGAGCATGCACTCTAGAGCAATCCATCCATGAGTAAAGAAAAATATTTCAAGAAGCTAATTTTTCCATGAAACTACACTTGTTTGGTTACCAAGATCATTGAGGAGCAAGAATAGAACTCCTTGACATAGGAATTATGAGAAAGCAAAAGAAGTAGAAATTATTTAGCTCTCAGTTGCTTTCACTAGCATGACGGAAATTTTTGCCAGTGGAAGGGATAAAAGTTCCAGGATCCTTAAAACCCAAAATCACTTTACTTGTCATTCAGTACAATAGAACAGCAAAGGCTGCATACAACCAGCACAATTGAAACGACAGAGAACACCGAGATTTTGTTACTTAATTTAAATGACAAAGTGACATCTAAGTCCTTATTCAAGTCCATTTTACCACCATAGAAACTGCTCAAAATCTCACCACATGTGATGCTTGTGAAATTGCAGAACCAGGGTTATGTAGATTTACAAGATGAAATCTAACTATCAGAACTTTCATACGGCTTCATAACATGCTTAAAACTAATGACATTTTGACAAATGTACTACCAGATAGACTAGTTAAACCAGGATCATATACAGTTTCCTTAATTCCTTTTTTGGGTAAACAAAGTAGCCTTAATTCCTAAACAACATGAAACTTTACAACGAAGAAATAAGTCAATACATAAGAACAGTTTTATCAACATATTTTCCAAATTCTGTAGTCTTCTATCAAAGGAAGCTTCCACATGATAATTTCTGTCATACAAATCCTATACCAGAATGTTGCATTAGCAGTCAGTCATCTTCACAATATTTAAACCAGCCCCGTGTGATAACAGAAAATTTTTTGATTATGTCAGCAGCAACAAGGAATTTTCCATCAACCCAACAGCATGGTACCACCAAATATCAATGATGAGCCTTAATCGAGGAGAAAAGGTTCAACAATTGCTACAAAAGTATGCTAATTGCAAGTAAAACCAAATGTCCTGAAACATTTCTGCAACTAATTTAAGTAAAAGCAACTGCAAGCCAGTTGCTCATTGTAAATACTCTAAAAATTGCTCCTAATCCAGAACAGAACACATTGCATTATACATATCATGATATGGTAGAAAATAGCATCCACCACAACAAACCCGCAAAGTGACAGAAGACGAACTGCCACTGACCAAATTAAGTTGCAAAATTTAATTTTATTAAAAAAAAAAAAAAGAAAGCAGAGTATAAATATAAAAATTAGCAAAATATTATTTTTCGATTTTGGAAGTTAGGGATTAAAAAGAAACTTCAAGAAAAGATCAATTATAATTTCTAATCATTCAATAGGTACTTTTTCTGATTTCCCGTATACAATTAAACCCATTTCACGTCGCTTTGCCATGGACACTATTGAACCCCTAGCTTAAAACCCTAAACCAAAACCCTGATTTATCTTTACACCCTCATTAAGCTAAAGCCACTACATTCCGTTTCCGTCAAATTCAAAAGCACCGAGAAAGGATGATTGGTTATTAATTATTATACATAATAGCAAGAATGAGAAATGAAGATTAAACAACAGGATATAACACTGTTATGATTGAATCAAAACAGTGATTGAAACAAACTAACCTTGTCCTTGTTGAGATTGATGTAATACGTTGAGAATTTTAACTTCGGCTGTTACTTGGGGATTGCCTTTCTGGGAGTTGAGATTTTCACGACCGACTATAAGAACTTGAATGGGAAGAGCGGTAGCTGATGCATTACCAAGGGGGTGGAGGAAATACCAAATTGGTCCTTAGAATTTTCGGTCCGGACCAGTTCGGGTTAACGAGTAGTGTACTAAACTTTATAATTGGACCATATTAGTCTATGGAGTATGGACTCTAACCGGCAGTAGGAGATAGAAGAAAACTTGACAATATAATTTTTTAATTCACTAAAATATGACAAAAGTCCCTATATTTTTAATATATGTTTATATTTTTCTTTCTTTAGAAAAATGTATTATTTTCCCTTCAAATTCCTCCCCGCCTTTCTCTTCCCTCAATCCAAACACATATACAAGATCAAAAGTTAAAAGGAGCATCTTTCTTTCACTGAAAGAGCATTTTTAGTATTAGGATGTTCAAAGAAAGGAAGGTTCTACAATCTTATTCTCTATTTCAACATGATCGTTTCCACCTATCATTTCACCATTCATTTTTATATTTTTAAATTCAAACAATTGAATTTATAATTTATTTAATGATTTAGATTTAAAGATAATCAAATTAATGGCGAAATGAATGATGATACTAATGCTGTAAAAAAAAATGATAGGGCTATAGAAAATCCTTGAAGAAGTGATTAAGTGTCACATTAATATCACAAACAACTCCTCTTTTTAAAACTTTTCAAGTTATTTCAATAAAGCTATTAATACCTTTCAAACCAACACTTAAAATATTTATTAAAAATAATTTAAAATTAAAAAAATAGTTAGCAATTGTTTCTAATGGGCATATTTGGTGTATGTATATATATATATATATATATATATATCATTAGATGACCTTTATCAAAGTTTTAAAAGAAATTATAAAAAAAGGGGTGCTTTTGAGTATCTTGGGGTGCTTGTAAATTACTAATGGAATGAAGGTGCTTAGTGTTACGATTTAAGACTTTCTCTAACACATAAATGGACCGTATAATATTTACTGTCCTACCTTTACAGTAATAAGCAAGCTTAATTCGCATATAATATTAGCTAATAAGGCCTAAACCCATGAGCAATACAAACAAGAAAGAAAGTCAATAATAGATATAAGAAATAAGAGCAAGAATGGTAGAATGAATAGCACACTTTTATTAATTTTTTCAGTATTACAAAGCTACAATATATGTGTACGAAAGTTATGTGTATATAACTTTAGTCGTAATAAACCAAACTGATAAGTAAGAACTTCAATCCAAAAAAATACTCACACTTCCATAAATAATTTTACGGATATTTTTAGGACTAATAAGAGGGGACATTGAAATTGGTGAAATAACACCAATCCTAAAGTGGAAAGTTGCTAATAATAGTAAGGCCCTAGCTAAAAAAAAAAAAAAAGGAATCCCCTTTTATGTTACAGTATATATAAAAGAATAGACCGTTACTAATGCAAGTATGTTATAAGAATGGGACCTTGACATCTTCCCTATCTTAACTCTATTATCTTCCTTGATAATATGTGCTGGAACTTGGATCTAGTAGCAAACTAGCAAGGTTGACTTTCTCTTAGATAAGGTCATTTTCAATCTTATAGCTAATATCTTCTTCTCCGCAATGTCTCTACTTGACTAAATACTTTGTATGTTCTTTTCTAATGACGAAATCTTTGACTCTTTGCTCTATAAAGATGTCTTCTATGGCTTAACTCAAGTTAAACTTGACCTTGACATGTAATCGGTTGGACACATTACAAGATGCGTCTTCCACGTTTAGATAATATAGCTTCAGGACATTGACATGAAAGATTGAACAAACTTTCAACCATGCAAGAGGCTTGACCTTGTAGGCTACTTTTTCGATCTTCGAAATGATAGGAATTAGATCAATGTATCTCTAAATCAACCTCCTATCTTGTTCCTTAATGGTTTGACTTATTTTAGAAGCTTTATGAGGATCTAATCTCCAACATCGTACTCTTTGGGTCAATGATTCTGATCTACCCATTTCTCTATCCTCTTAGATGCCTTCTCAAGATATACCTTTGCTACTTTTGAACTTTGCTTCCGATCTTTGGTGAATTGGTAAGCTCTTGAGCATCTCCTTATATATAATGTAGTCATTATGTAAGGTAACAATGGTTGCAAACGCTGATGATCTCTATAAGATTCTTATTGAAGGAAGAGCTTTGCTAGATGTTGAAATAAAACTAGGTGATATTTAGCAAGTCGACCCAATTCCTCTGGTTGGCATTAACAAAGTGCTGAAGGTATTCCTCTAACAAATTGATGCATTTCTCTGTTGCTTATCACTTTGCAAATGGTAGCTAGAGGTTATGTTCAATTCGGAACCAAAGAAGTGAAACAACTTTGTCTAAAACTTTCCTATGAATCTGGGATCCTTATTACTCACAATATTTTGGAGCAATCCCTAAAGCTTCACAACATACTTGAAGAAAAGTTAGGTTGTCTCTTCTACATTTGAACTCTTCATTATAGAAATTAAGGTGGCATATTTCGAAAACTTATTAACAACAAAAATGAATGAGTACTCCCCCACTTTTGGTAGGGAAGTGATAAAGTCCATAGAGACATTCTTTTATGGGCGGGATGGCACTGGAAATGGCTCCAACAACTTTGTAGTCTTTTGCCTCTTAACTTTGTCTCACTGATAGGTTAAGTAAGTCTTCGAATAATTCATCATATCCTTCTTCATATCCGTCCAATAATAGCAATGCTTCAATAAGCTTAGTGTCTTCTACCAGTCGGAGTATCCAGCCTACAAAGTGTTCTCAAGTTGCTCACTTTCGTGACATATAATTGGTAACCCTTTGTATAGATGAGGTCGCTTTCTATCTAAAATCTATGAGTCTTTCCTTCCTCAATCAACTGCTTGAGATTCTTAGCTGACAAGTCTTGGCTTATATGCTACTTGATCTAGTTTTGAATTGAAGTTAATACTTGACTCACCGGCTGGTGCACAATTTACACTAAGGAAGCTAAATTAACTCGCTAGCTCAAAGCATGTGCTACCTGATTAGTCTACTTGCTACGATACTTAATCTCTATGTTAAACTCTACAAGGAACTCTTACCATGTAGCTTACTTGGCAGAGAGCTTAGGTTGAGTTAATATATGGTTGGCGACAGAATTATCTATCTTCACTAGAAACTCGGATCCTAGCAAATAAATTTTCTAAGTCCTTAGATAATGAATGACTGTAAATAACTCCTTTTCTTGGGTTGAGTACCTACACTCCATTTAATTTAGCTTTTTAGTCTCATATGCCACTGGATGGCCCTCTTGCATTAACACTCCATCTAATGCAATATCAATGGCATCCATGTAGACTTTAAAAGACCTGGAAATGTTATGAAATGTGAGGGTTGGCTCCTCTATCGTTATATACTTCAACTCTTCAAAGGCACTTTGACTTTCTCATCCTATGACCATTCCCAATCTTTCTTTAGTAACTTAATGAAGGGTACAACTCGATGAACATCCTCAACAAATCTTTTATAGTAATTAGCGAGTTCAAGGAAGGGTCGTAACTCAATCATATTCTCGGGCATTGGCCATTGCCTAATTGCTTCTACCTTAACCATAGCCATCCAAATCCACCCTCCCTCAACTAAATGACCTAAGAAGTTGATGCATTTTTAGGCAAAGGTCATGCTTCACATACAAATGATTCTCTTGTAGCTTATGGAAAACTATACACAAGTGCTTTACACGGTCTTGCAATGTCCTACTATATATAACAATGTTGTATAAGTAGATGACTACAAATTTTTCTAGGTTTTCATGAAATACATTGTTCATTAAGGTACAAAATGTTGTAGGAGCATCGGTAAAATCGTGGAGCATCACCAAGAACTCATAAGAGTCATATCGGGTAATACACATCGTCTTGGGCTTATCACCATTAGCAATACAAACCTGATGATACCCTAAGCAAAGATCTAGCTTTGTAAATACTTAGCCTTGCGCAATTGATCAAATAGATCGACAATAAGAGGGATCGAGTAATGGTTCTTTACTATTAGCTTATTTGGAGCCTAATAGTTAATACACAATCTCAAACTCTTATTCTGCTTTTTTTGAAATAGAATAGGAGCCCCGTATGGTGCTTTCGAGGGTCAAGCTTACCTCTTACAACCCATCCAATTACTTCTTTAACCCAGTAAGTTCAAGTGGTGACATACTGTAAGGAGCTTTGGTAAGTAACACTAGGAATCAACTCAATTTTATGGTCTATCGACCGTTTGGGAGGTAACTCCTTTAGGTGCTTGTTAAGTATCATAGAATTATACTCTTTCAAGACACTCTCTATTACCCTTGATATCTTAGTCTTTCTTGCTACCTCTTTCTCTGTAAAGATAGCCAAGAAAGTTGGCTCTTGCAATTTAAGCCCTCTCTTCAGTTAAAGTGCTGATAGCATCATAGCCCCAATATTTTTTCCTTCCTTACCATGGTTGCTTGCCCTGTTCATCTAAACTATTATACTGCATGGCTTCTTACTCATGAATAACAGGCAATCTGCCATGGGTATAGGAGCAACTCTAGCCTATCTCAAGAAATCTAGCCTATCTCAAGAAATCTATCCTAAGGACTATGTTGAAGTTTTCTAATGGGGAAACCATGAAGTTAAAATTTCCAGTCCAATCCCTAACATTCACATTCACCCCTTTTGCAAATCCTTAGATAGGATGGCCTTGGAGTTGATAGCTTTAATATGGCTAGTGTCTTATATAAGCACCAGCTACAATCTTTCTACCTTAAGCACATTAAGGAAGTTATTTGTAGTACCGGAGTCTATCATAGCATCGACACTCTTTCCATTGATATTCAACTAGACATACGTCAATTCATTGTTGGTCTTGGGCTTACGTTGTATCGAGGAATTCATTCTAATAGCCAACAATATGTGCAATGTGCCCATTTAGGGTTGTTCCTTACCATTACTCCTTAACTTTTCATCTTGGCATACATTATCTACTTTCCATGCCATAACGTTGAATGCATCTCTATGTGGACATCCAGCTACCTTGTATGAGCCGCTACACAAGAAGCATGAAAACAAAGGCTTCTTACCTCCACTAATTGCCCTATTCTTTCCGAATTGATGAGAGTTGTAGGATGTCCTATAATCCCCTTCAGTGTTGCAAAAACTTAATTTGAAGTAAGTAAGGATCGACAAGTATATTAAGTCGTGCAAATAGTATGGTTAACAAGTTAAGGTTGTATTTCATAGGGAGTTAGGTGCTAAGTAGTAAACTAATCATGTTTTCCACTAGGCTAATTTATCATGAATTGAATTAAGATGAAGTACAAACTAATTAACAAAGTGAACTTCAAACTGATTGTCCTAGCTACACTATAAGGGTCTTGGGTCTTGGAGATAAAACGAATCAAGTTGAGGTTTGTAAATTTATTCTCATTTGAATTAATGTAATGCCTTGATGTAATATTCAAAATTGACTAAGTAAGATTTAACCAAACTTATAAGAACTCACTCATCTCTTGGAGTAGCAGAGTTCCAACTATAGTATAAATCATCTCGTTAAGGCGATTTATCTATAATTATCGGGTAAATAGTGATCTGCTCATACCGAAATCACTATTTTAGTTAAAAATATGGTTTCAGTACATTCCCATGACCTGAACTATATTTTCAATTATATTAAGTGCATAAGTTTATAAATTTAATTAAAATCTACATACCCTTATGACAAGTTTTTTAAAAAAATTAAGTTATATTTTACCATGAGTTATCAAAAACCTTCTAAATATCATCTAACTCTATTTAATTAAATAATGTTGGCTGGGTACTAATTAGATAGATGATGAACACAATAGAAAAATACCTAAATACTCAACATTAATTTTGAAATAATATATAAAACACTTCAATTTATCAATGCAAAACCCATATACTAAAAAGTATAACATTTTATTACAATATCTAAATGAATCAAAATATAATGCAATAAAATAAATAAAAAAGAGAAAACACCTTAATGGATATTGTTAATTTTGACTCTTGAAAGAATATCGACATCGTCTTAATTCAATTGGAATCCAGGACAATCTTTTAGTGTGTTAGAATAAAAGATTTTAGTACTCTGGAATTAAAAAAAAAAAAAACATATTGCAGTTAATATATATATATAAAGAAGTTTGTGTTCATAGTATTCTCTACACGGTACTACTGTGGTTCTAAAACTAAGCTACTCCTATTTTTCTCTACGCCTCCTCTTTTCTATTTTCTCTCCAAGCTCATATATATTCGACTCTTCCCCCAGCTCATATCCGAAGATGCCCTACTTTTCTACTCGTGAGCTTACATCATGAAAATAGATTCCCTAAAAAATAGTAGTAATTAAGCTACTGAAATTCTAGAAAAGGATCCTCCTGCTACTGGGCATGTGACAGGAACTTCTGTCTTTAAAATTCGGATTGAATTGCTTCAGGAAAATGAGCCTCCACGTGTTGAACCCAGTCTCCTTGAATGTATACAAGGGCCCACTAATGAAGTAAGCTTTCAGAGCTCCAGGCGTCCAATTTGTCAAGCTGACGTGGGCTTACTGTTTTTCCTATAGCAAAAAGAGAGGCCCCCAAAAAGAGGACAAGGTTCTTGAGCTACTTCATTGCATCAGCTCTTCTATATTTGGAGTCGGACGAGGAAAAAGTATGAGGCCTGGACTCAGTTCCATTTGGGCCTCAGCTCCACATGGATTTCTAATTTACGAAGTGAAGCCTGCTGTTCAGTAAAGGAAATAGAATTCCGCGGGCTGCTGTCGATTATTGCTTGCATTTCGCCTGCTGCAAATTCGGTTCTGATTTGTTGTTGCAGATTACTATCATGAAGAAGGGGCGTGAGGTGCTCCGTTTTGGCTCGAGACGAAGGAGCTGCTGTCTGGAAAGGAGCTCTTGGCTTGCTGCATGGAGTTGCGCTGAATTCACTCGGCTTGGTAGTTGAATGAATCACGACCTACGGCAAGTCAATAAAGGAGGTGCAGTTCTCGGCATCAACTCAGTTCTTGGCTGTCGTGCGGCTGCTTTTGCTGTTCATGTTGGCCAACTGCTATTGTTTGTTGCAGCTGCTCGGTTTGAAGTCCAGAAGTTTCCGTTGGATGCCGTGGAGTTGCTGTTATGAAGCTTGGTTCTCGGCTACAGCTTTAGTTAAATTGCAGTTGCTGTTAGTTGGAACTTTGGTCAGCTCGAATTGGGTGCTGTCGTTGGATTGTGGATGTGAGGAGCTGCTGAAGCTTCTCGAGCATACTGCTATTCGGTTGCTGTAGTAGAGCTCTCGGCTTGGCTTAAAAGTGCGGGTGCTGCTCTGTATCTGCTGCGCGGATTGGATATAGCATATTAGAGTTGTACGGGCCCCTCGTATGGCTACTGTGCTGTGGTGTGGTGTGGTGTGCTGCTGCTTGCTGTTGTTAGTTGCTACTGCGAATTGAAGTACGCAGCCTGCTATAACATTTTGCGGCTCTTGTAAGCTGCACTCTGTCGAACAGAACCACTTTCTTTACTTTCCAATTGGTATTTGACTTTCAAACTCAGTAATTGCTACTCTGCTAATGTAACTGAGTTTAGCCGCTGAAGAATCAAGACACACGACCTGCTGGTTGTTTTGGCTAGCGTGTAACTCTCCAACTAAGCTGCTGCTGAGCTCTGAAGAGATTAGGGCTGCTGTCCAATTGATGACAGCTGCTACAATTTCACAATTGAAGTGCCATGGCTGCTATTTTATGTTCAGTAAGCTGTTGCTGCTCAGGGCCTGCAATAAAACCGAGGATAATAAGATTACACAAGTTTAGCTCAAAATAAAAGAGCATAGAGCAGCTGTAATTTGGTCCTGATTGTGAAGTGCTTGGAGGAGGCTTGGTTTGTGGTCTAATCTATCATCCCAAGGAGTGCCAACTGGGGCTTTTAGTTGCTTGACTGCTGCAATTCAAAGTCCATGGCCTGAAGTGCTAGGTTGTGGCTGTTCTTGGTTGCTTGGTAGAGTTTGGAGAACACCAAGTTCAAGTATTTGCAGCTGCTCTAGTTGAATGGAACTGCTACTCGGTTTGTCTCTCTAGAGTGCACTACTTCTACCATGTGCTGTAGGTCATCTAATTTTGCTGTCCAAGTAAGGCTTGAGAGGAGAGGATAGCAGCTTAGTGTTACTCAACTTGTGGTCTTCTAGAAGCATGCAAGTTGGAGCTGTTATTTTTCCTCAACTTGCAGCTTGTGTCCACTGTTGAAGAGTCCATTTAGGTACTTAACTTGCAAGTGAGGTTGTTCTGCACTATCACAGGAAAAGCTGCTCGGCTTCTTCATGTGGAATTCAGCTGGTGATGCTCTAGTGTGTCGTGTTTGGCCTTTATTTTACATAAGCTGCTTTGAAACAGAAGGAAATTGCTGCTACAGTCAACTTTGGTCCACATTCAAGCCTCACACTTGATCGGCTCTCCAACACTTACGACTAATGAACTCCTTCAAACTAAAGTGCAGCTGCTCGGTTGATGGCAAACTCAGGCCAGCTTCATGCACTTGAATTGCTGCTGCAACTTAGTCACGTGAGCTGCTAAATTCCTCAAATTGTAGCTCTGTCTGCTGTGTTCAATTGTGGTTGCTCTTTTATGTTTGTTCTGCTAGTTGGCGACTTTCAAGCAAGCTGCAACACACATATAATTGCATTCACGAGGCATCTGTGAGAGCTAGCAATTAAGAAAACAGGGTTAATCACTCCAAGTCAGTAAAGTACATTCTGGACTCATGAACAGCAAGCTTTCCATCATTCACACATGAGAAGAAAAATAGTAGGCTAGTAGAAAGAAATTCCTCTTAGCCCCTGAATCTTATATTTTCAAATGGATTAAGCGCTATTTCCAACGGGAAGAAAATTATAACTTCTAACAAAGACATAAGTCAAATACTTTGCTTTTGAAATGGAGCTAAATGACAGGCCATAGGCTAAGGACTTGCAAGCCTACTTTAGCCATTTGAGTTCATGTTTTTCATCCTTTTTCTCAATCTTGATATGCTTGATTCAAAATACATGTATTTATCAATTCTTAAGCAAAATTCATCGTAAAAGTGTAGATTACATGTATGAGCAAATGCCTTAAGTGGAGATAAATGTATAATTTTACACATTTATCACTATTGCTGCTTAAACTTAAGGTTCTCCCATTCTTAGGCTTGCCCGTCTTAACTAACTTTTCACCCCTATGCCCTATTGCCACATTCTTCCCTTTACTTTCATGCGTATAGTCAATCAAACGTTGAATTGCCGCCTATGCTATAGTCAAGTTCATCACCCATTGCCTCTGCAACTCATTCCTAATATAGGGCATCAATCCTTTTAGGAAGTAAAGTAGCTTATCGTCTTCAATCGTACTCTTAATATCTAACATCAAAGTTAAGAACTCACATACATACTTTTTGATGCCATCACCTTGTCAAAGTTCCCTCAATTTCTTTTGGAACATTGTACTTGACGTTCTCAAGGAAAAATTGACCTTGCAACTTAACCTTCAACTCAATGTATCCACATGTACATTATCATTTTAGATCTCCTTATGCTTGGTGCGTTACCATAGCTTGGCATCAACAATTGAGTATATTGTAGCCATGATAACTTTTGTTTTCTCATCATTTGTCCCCACAATAACAAAATATTGCGTCATATTGAATAGAAAATTCTCTAGCAACTTAAAGTCTCTCATGCCAATAAATGCTTTAGGATTAGGCATCTTTAGATGTCCTGAATGAGCAAAAACATATACAGAGCTAAAGGCAAGGGCAGGAGCATTCCATACAACCCGAGTCAAAATAGCTATTTCTACCTTCAACTCTTCAACAGACTCAATTAAGGCATGAGCATTTACCTATCTTCTTCAGTCTTTAATTGGAGTAACTAGTTGTCGTCTCGCATTATCAGTTGTCACATGCCTTTCCTCCTTAAGTGTCTACATTGCGATACCAAAGTTCTTGGTCATCTTAGCATTCATATCTTGATAATTAGTCTCAACTTCAACCACCCTTGCTAAAAGGACAACCAAATGATCTATCTACTTGGTCAATCCCTTAAGAATTCTCTTCAGGCAATCTAGCCTCTTGCTCACTTCCTCTTATTGTGTTATAGTCATTCCTGTTGGAATAACTTAAGCTCTAATACCAATTGTCACGATCTATGGCTTTTTCTAGCATACAAATGGATCGTATGATACTTATTGTCCTACCTTTGTAGTAGTATGAAAACTTAACTTACACACAACATTAACCAACAAGGCCTAAATTAATAAGAAATAGGAGTAAGATAGAAAGCTAATAATAAATATGAGTGCTACACATAAGACCCCCTTTTTTTTTCTTAGCAATAAGGATGTAAGCACCAAATTAAGGGCACTTGAAAAAGTAGTTCAATTAAGCTGAAATTTTGCAATAAGATTATAGGTGTTAGTTTAACAAACCTCATAAAGTAGATTTTGAAAATATAATACTACAATGACAATAATCTAGTTGGAAAACTACTTATAAGGATATTATTAGTTATTTATTGTTAACATGTAAATCAAATACCAATAATTAGCAAATCCTTAGGAATAATTATTTGGCATTTAAAATTAATAGAATGACATAAAATATTTAAGAGCATGTTTATATACAAAATATACCTAATGCATGGAAATACACATCCATATACTTATAACTAAATAAGACCTTAAACATAATACAAGAGAACGAGTCCAAATAAATGACAAATTTTATTGCTAATCCTAACATATGGACTTACATAAACTAAGCTAAATATAAAAATATAATAATATGGGAATTATTGGTTAATTTTAAGGAGATGCCTCAAATACTACTGAGCATATTAGGAGTGGACTAACCAAGTACTCACTACATATAGGTCTATTGAGGTGTATAACAATTGTTGATTAACAAATTGAATTAAAATAGAAATATGTGTATACATGATATGTTATACCATGGCTCCTATAAATGTTGCAGCTTACCCATTCTTCTCTTTATGGAATTTCTAAGCTTCGAACCTCATGTCCTTCTTTCCCTTGAGGTTGATTGATATAATCATGTTGTTGGAATCCTTTCAAAAGTTATTGGATACATATGTATGCTAAACCAAATATATTAATTCTTAGAAAAAAATTTTAGGTATGTTTTGTTTTACCTCCACTTACATATGATATTAGTACCATTTGACTATAAAAATGTAATATGTAGTAAATTAGTAGCTTAAATGTAATTGTATCGAAGTAGGGAATTGATCCTTTTGATAAGTGAAAATAAAAAAAAGTTTCTAGATTTGTCATTTTTTTTTATTTTTTTTTGTGCATGTAGCAATTTTCGTAAAGTTAATTGGCATGGCATGCTACTATTTATCTAATATATGAAATGATTTAAATTGATAATATGACTTTAGTTGTGATTATTTTAAGTCCAATTTGTTAGTTTGACAATAACTTAGATGCTAAATGCTACCAACTAAAGTAGGTTAAGTCGATATTTTCATGATTCAAGAGCTAAAAATGATAATTATTATACCAATAATACCTATAGGGGAGTAAACTACTTTTAACCAATGCAATTATAATGTTAGTAATATTTTCTCTTAAATAAAATTTGATATTTCGAAAGTTATGCTTTACTAGTCAAAATTACTAGTCTGTATTTGTTATGTTAATATAAGCTTTAAATGCAGTATATATGATAACTCTGATTTTAAACATATTTCACATTGTGATTTTATAGTATTTCCCTTATATTTTTGGTTTTCTTTAAAGAAATTGATACTTAATTGAGTAAAATTTTGATTTGAAGGTTTGAACGCATTATTGGATCGAAAACGAAGAAAAGGAATCAAGTTTCACTCAATTCGAAGTTCAAATGAAGAAGTTATGAAGTTCTGAAGTTACACAGTCTGGGACATGACCATCTCCCCAGGCTGTGTCCATGCAGGGAAATTGGTCAGGGGTAGAAAGTTACACGACCTGGGGACACGGTCATGTCCCAGGTTGTGTGTGTCCTAGGTCGTGTTTGGTAAAGAAAATGAAAATCTTTTAATACACTATAAAATGACATATTAGGGTTTCACAAGACAAATGAGACATTAGAGAAGAGAAGAGACTTGAAGAGAAGGAGAAGAAAAAGATGACAGCAACACCGACTTCAAGATTGTAGAGATTTTTCATCAATCAAAGGGGTTTTTCATGTTTTATTTTATGTTATTGATGGAACTCGTTTTTTATTTCATTATGATAGCTTAGAATTCGTGTATTTAGAATTATGGAACCTAAGGTTTCATGTGACTCTTAGGTTGATTTATAATTCTCAATAAAGTTTCTATCTTTGCTTGATTCAATTATGTCGTTTAATTGTTAATTGATATTTCTAGAATATCAATATATGATATTATGCATGTTGATTGAGAAATTACATGTATAATTAGATCTTTACATAATTGGAGAGAATTACATGTATACTTAGAGATAAGATACATGTTTCTTCTGGAAAGTTAATTATTTATGTGGGAATTCATTATACATTAATACAATTCTAAATTATATTACTAAGTGAAGAGATTTCGGTAAATAATTTAGGATTAGGTTTAATATGCTTGAGAAAGGTATTAACTTTAATTGTGAATCCCTTCGGTCAAGAATAATAGAAATTGAATTGAATATATTTTAAGCGGTCATATGTTAAACACTAGGGGAAATAATTCTTAAATACGTTATTACTTTTTTGAAATCGTTCTTAATTTTATCTCTTTTTCAATTGCTTAATCAAGTCTTATAATTAGGTTAGTTTGTTAATTTTAATATTTATAATTAATTCAAATCTTCATAATTTTCCGGTTAGATAATAAAGTTAAGGTTAATATTAGTATTCGAAATCTCTAAGAGATCGACTCGAACTCACATCCGTTATATTAAAACTGATAGGTGCACTTGCCTGATATCAATATACCAATTATTAATAAATAGTATTTCCCTAGTATTTTATTAATCTTCTTTCCTATTAAGATTAAAATAGTATAGTTTGTTAACTTAAGGATATATATTTACGAAGAAGCTAAATTACATAAACCATCCGGTAAAAGTTATAATTATTTCAATCTTTGTAGGAATTTTAATGTCCAACATAATTGATATTGGAATAGAACTGGATGTATATAAGTGTTTACATAGTTACTTAGTATATTGTTTTTGATTTATGATTCAATGCATGTAATAATTCTAAGCATATACAAGCCTAAATAATTCTACCTTATAGAGGGTTATTTATAAAACGTAACTACCATTATAGTAGGTTATTTATAAAATGTATCTACCATTGTAAATATCTTATATGTATCTATATGACATAAGGGATTTATGTATGTTTAGTTTAAATTAACATGCCTCATGTAATATGTACACATTTTGGTAATGTATTGTTAGACCCCAAAGGAGTGAAGCTATAACAGTCCTGTTATATAAATCAACCTATGATAGTAACCCACCTTACAGTCCCTATCATAAATACGATTTTTATAAGGTGACTATGACTCCCTGCTTTGAAGTAAACAGCTCATTCATAATTATTGATAAAATTTATAAATATAGCTAGAAACTTTAATTCATAACTATATAAAGATACTTATACTGTCTTACAATCCGAGGAAATATTTACATACCATAATAGTTTGATAAGTAAAGTATTACAAGATTAGTATATAAACCTAAGAGTTAATAATAAAACACTAAAGATCTCAATTGATCGACCAGTTTGATCCTCACTTCCCTAAGACACTTCAAAAAGAAACTAACCTCAAGACAGTTATATCGCAACATCTCATTTGAAGCCTGCAAAAAAATCTATAAGAATATCAGCAACCAACAGCTCAGTAAGTCGGGATGGAGACTTAAGAATATATGACAAATACAAAAGGGTTTTCAAACAATTAATTAAATGCAATGTAATATACAAATGCCATCACATAACGTGGTCTGGTCCATTGTGAAATCAGAGTAATTTTACTCACTTTAATTCGGGTTGAGGAGTTTCAATGTTTATACAACAACTTACAACCAAACCTAGATTTGTGTAGTAGAAACACCGCTCCTCCCATAACTATCCTTTGAACCCTTGCCCTCATCTTTACCATAACCTCCTCTCATGTCACTTAGTTCAGCTAAGAATGAAGAAAAGACCAATATGTAATTCAATGCTATCTTTTTAAAAGGTGTTGGTATTTAGTTGGAGAATCCTAACTATCCCTTAAAGATTTGCAATATATGTTTAATTTACATCAAACCATCAAAACACATCATCGGTTTTCAGTAAGTAATCAGAGATACACAAGGACATACACTAATGATTATTTACAAGCATAAGCACAATCACATACAATCATAAACCTTTGAGTACTTTAATACAGTACTCCAAAATACAGTGATGTATTGAACCCAACTTACTTAAAATCCTCATTTCACTCACTAGACTTATTGCAAGTCAATTTGTCTTTACTTATCCTATAATATAAATACTCTTTTAGTATTTTTATCTTTATGATATATAGGTTTTAAATGATGATTTAACTCAATTTTCCAAATATGTATGTATTACTTATTACCGATCTATTCTAGGCTAGTTTATGAATCGATTTCCAATTTATATTCTAATTTAGTTTTTTATTAGGGATGTTATACTTAAACCCTAAGAACTCATTTCGAATCATAATGTGAAATTAATCACATTATATTTGGATATCCTAAATATCATATTTAACTCCTAACTAGTATTCTAATCCATACAGTACACCTTGATCTTAATTTAACTACTGAATTTACTCTTGAGTGAGAAAAAAATTACATTTTTCATATAATTACTTAAATTTAAGTTTCATATTAGATTTATTGTATTTTAATATTATTATTATACTATCAATTTTAATATAATATTTTCTAATTATTACATTTCAAATTTCACATATTATTAATTATACATATACACTACATAATACACATAATAATTATATCTAACATCCTAAATATTACAAATACATATTACATCCGAAACTTACATACTAAAACACTTAATTATACAATAAATCAGTATTTTCATCAAATTTTCACTAAATTATTAAATTAAGCCCGAAATCACTCTTTTATATATCATTTTAAGGCCTAAAAATTATGTAAAAATTTTGGATATTAGTATTTTCAAATTTTTAAATAATTTCGAGTATTTTTACCTATACGTAGATACATATATAATATTCTTAAATATTATTTATATTATTTTATGATTTTTAATGTGCATATGATTTATTTTTATCGATTCATTAGTTATCAAAACTTATTTTACGCATTTATGATAAATAATAGATAATATGCTTATAATTCAATATTATGATATTTAATTATTTCATCACTTATTTTCCTAAATTCAAACTTACAAGATCACTTTTATTAATATTCCTAACTTTATCGTATAATTTAGACCAACTTACGCGATCACCCTAAACTTTACGTATGGACTTTGAACTTCTGATTACAAGGTTTATATGTATTGTCATTATACAGAATATAGTGTGATACCTTTTCATAAATACATGAGATATAGTTTTAGCATGTTTGATAGGGATGAAATTTGATAGCCTATATTATATAAAACTTATTATAGACAATGGTCATAATGATCCAATATGATGAGGTAACCATAGATTAAGTGGATTAAGTAAAATAATCTTCTTTAAGCTTTATGAATCTTAAAGACTCATCACATCATATAGGAGTTCAACATGATGGAGTCTAGAACAGAACATGCCTATTTAGTAAATACAGTTATAGTTAAGTAAGATTATGCACTAAGCCAATATGGTAGAGCAATGAAAGAATGTGGACCAAAATATAGAAGATTTAGCAAGATTATAAGGTATATAGTCAAGTCAGAAGGTTAGTTAGAGGTTAGATGGATAGAAACTTTAAACCGAAACCCTTTTAGAGAGTACATCAAAAGGTTTTGATATAAGAGGTTTAACTGTGAACATACCTAGAGGTTAAGTCAAAGGATTCGTTAATGAAGAATAAGTTAGCTCAAAGGGTAAATTAAAAGCTTCTTGGATAAAAAACTCTAAGATTAAATTGATTTAGAGAGTGACTCCAAAGTAACATAGGAAAAACTAAAGAAGGAAATGTAAGCTTTGTACTTAGCAATTTAGGATCGAGCAAGTAGATTTAGAATATCGATAAAACTAATCCGATTAACCTAAAAATTCACATATAGGCTGGAGATATTAGTTGAAGAGACCCCGTGGATACGGATATTAAAAAATATAATAAAATAATAATGTAGCTAAAATAGTACAATTTAACTATATTATGTATTGTTTGCCGTAACTGTGTAATATAAGTCTTATTAGTTCATAAATTTTTAGAGATAAATTATATATATATATAATAAAATTTATATGGGACGTAAATTAACATATAATATATATATATACGTATCGTGTGTAATTTTTAAATATGTACGTATACCCATATTTAGCTAAAATACCCTAATATATGTGATTTAAGTTAAAATAATCTAAAAAAATTAATAAAAATCAAAATAAAATTATGGGCAGTTAGAGTTCCTCAATTTGGGTGTGCTGAATCAGGTGAACAATTGTTGAAGTTTTAAGTTAAATTGACATGTAAGTTGTGTAGAGTATTTAAAGAAAAATCTATAAGGAGAAAGAAAGAAAATCATTTTACATCAGCTAAACCACTTAGAAAATCTAGAAACCCTGTATATTGGATTATACATACAAATTAGTGTGTAAGGAAATTCAATGGGAAATTTGAATAATAAAGGAATAAATTAGGGAAAATTAAACATAAAATATGTGCAATTTGATCATTAGAGAGTGAATAGTTAGGGGATTGCTGGAGCTTAACCACCACCATCACTAGAAGGAATACCCATGGTCTGGAGCAACCGATAAGGAGGGAGCATTTATGGATGGTCAAAGTTTGATTTTTTGGTGAGGTTTAAATTATACCTCGATTTTGTAAAATTTTGAAAAAATATTAAAAAATGCCCAAAAAATTATGAAAAATTTTATTCTTACATATTTTTGTCTATTGAATCTATAAAAAATCAATTTGTAAAAATTTAGTAGTTAATATATACGTCCTTGAGAAATCAAAGAAATTAGATGATTTTTAAAGTTGAAATAAATTGAGTAAATAACGTAGTTTTTATCTTAAACTTTTTCTACAAATTATCCTTAGTTAATACTAAATTTCTAGATCAAAGTTTTTCATGATAGTAGTTTTCATATTTTTATTTGATTTTTGAGTTTAAAATAATGCTTAAATGGTGTATTTAGTAACAATTAATATATTTCTTGCATAGCCTTACTTAGATACTAGGTTTGAATCATATTTGTAGTATGGATATTGTTATGAAGTGATTGGATTGATTGATATAGTAAGGATTTAAGGGAAATTAGTATTTGGCCTTAAATAGTAAAGTTGGTATTTAACTAATTTAGTGGACTTGAAGACAAATGATGAATTATGATATAATGAATGAAGTTATGGAAGTAATGAGAATTGAGGAAAGTTTCTTTGAAGTGTTGTTATTGTTTTTCATTTGATTTTATAGTTATAACTTGAAAGGAAGTTAGTAAATTTGCTAAATTTAGGACTTTGGTTGAGAGTAGATGATAACTCAGAGGATTTTGGTGATGAATTTTGTACTCAATTGGTACTCAAAGAGTAGGTCAGAAGCAAAAATTATGAAGTAAATATGAAAACAGGGAAACAGAGAATAAGTTAGATGATGATCTTGTTAAAAATCCTATAGATGACAAGGTTAGATGATGTTACGCCCCGAAGTCACAGAGTCGTAACAGTTCCACCGTGTAAACTATTCTATAATTGTAACTGGTCTCACAGTACCTACTATAGACATAATTTACATAAGGCGTCGACAACTCATCGCTTTGAAGTAAACAGTCCAATTAAATGTTTAATTACAATTATGGTAAATTTCACAAATTTTGAATAAACTTATATACTTATATATAAAGTCCACAGAATTTCTCAGGAAATTCCACATATACACAACAGTTCATTACACATCATAACAATTATCAGTCTTTCATCCTCAAACTACAAAGGACATTCTCGCTACACATCACTACTAAGTAAATTGATCCTCTTACCCCTGGCTTCAAAAGAACTAACCTCTAGATAATTGTAAGGTGACATAATACTTAAAGTATTCAGAGATCAGAACCTGCAAAAGGATATATATGGGTATGAGCAACTACAGCTCAGTAAGTTGAATTAAAGACTCATGAGAGTATACAAACACAAATAAGATTATTAAGCAATTATTTTAATGCAATGCAACAATTCAGTGTCATCGCACAACGTAATCCGGTTCGTCACGAAATCAGAGAAATTTTACTCGCTTTAATCTGGGTTGAGGAGTTTTCATGTTATGCAGCAGCTCACAACCAAACCTAAGCTTGTGCAATGGAGACCTCGCTCCTCTCGCGACTACCTTCAAACCATTGACTTTATCCTCGCTACGACTTCTTTTCCTGTCACTTAATTCGACTAAGGATAAAGAAGGGACCATTTTGCAATTCTGCGCTATTCCTTTCAAAGGGGTTGGTATTTGGTTAGAGAATCTTATGATCCCCTAACTAGTTGCAATGTATGACATTTTTGGTTATTAAAGTTGAATAAGATTAAATTTCATTTAGGGTGTTCAAACAATTTCACACCAATTCAATTAATCACAAAATCACTTATATTACGAATTCAACACGCATTTAGATACATCAAACACATGTGTAAACTACTTACAATCACAACCATATACAATCCTAAGTCTCCGAGTACCATAAAATAACACTCTAATATAATAAGTAATAACTAAACTTACTTGGAGTTTCTCAGTCGCCTGATCACTCGATTACAAGCCGATTCGTCTCTGGATATCCTATAATACAAATATGTATTTTTTAGTTCTTATACTTTAATGATTCATATTCTCAGTTATGATTTAGCTTTTTTTTTTTCCATATATAACTATTATTTACTAATAATTCATTCTACTTTATTTTGGGGTTCGGTTCCTAAATTATATTCTAGTTTTGATTCTAAATTCTTAAATATGCTCGAATCCTAATGTGAAATTAATCACATTAAGCTCGAGTATTTAAATATCTTATTGGGTCTTAATTTAGTATTATAATTATTCGGTACATGCTAATCCTAATTGTGGTACCGGATTTATTCCCGATGTGAGAAAATCTTACACTTTTTTATACAGTTACTTAAAATTAAATTTTATATTAGATTTATTATATTTTGATTTATATTATTATATTATCTAATTAAACTTATTTTTTTATAATATTCCTAATTTTCTATAATTAGCACATAATGCATTCATTACTTATACTTAACACTCCAAAGGCTAAGATTGGGTTTCCACATTAGAGATTAACATCTCTAAACTTCTAATTTCTATCTATATCAGTAATTAGTGTCTTAATCACCTAATTAACCCAAAATTACCCATTTTTCCATCATTTTAGTGCTAAAAATTGACTTAAAATTTTTGAAAATTAATTTAAAAAAAAATGACTTCATAGCACTATTCTATATCCCTAAGCATTTTACAGAAAAATTTTGAGCTCCAAACTATACTCCTAAGCCTATTTATTTCTAATTTTAATCATGCTCGGTTTTACTTAATTTGTTAAGATATATTTTTAGACGTGATTAAACTAAATCACTATTTTTCCCTAAATCTAGATACAATAAAATCTCAGAATAACAAGTTTCATAATTTTCTGGGCAAAATAACTAATTTTAAGAAATTATACAAAATCGGAACAGATTAGAGATTCACCCGGTTTGACGGTTTTTGGCCTTCCAACATCGGTCCAGGTGTGTCGTCCGGTCTAGGCGGTAGGTCTAGAGTAGGGTGGTGGTGGTGGCTTGGTCCTAGATAGTGGTTGTGTGTGGGTTTGGCTCACTAGCCCTAATTGTACAGTTTTCCTTTTTCCTTTTTTTTTTTGCTGGTTTTTCTCTTGAATTTTCAAAGCTCTCTATTTTTCTCTAATTCCTAACTGTCCAAAGGAGTTCTCTAATTTTTTTCCCTGTTTATAGAAGTTTTTGGTAATTAATATGCATTAATTAGAGATGACATTACCCCATTCCCTTGATTTTTGGCTTTTGTGCTGCTTAATTCTAATTGGATAATTTTTCTTCTTTAGATCCTGACTTGCCATGACCAGATTTTCATCATTCCATATCCTTCTAATTTTTTTTTATTTTTTCTCAATTAATTAATAATTTTCTTTAATTATTTACTAAATTTTTGGCCAATTTAAGTAATTTCGTGTATTTTCGCGTATTTTTACCTATACGTAAATACATGTGAATATTCATAATTATTATTTAAGTTGTTCTATAATTTTTAGTATACGTATAATCTGTCTCTAGTAATTTGTTAGTTATTAAATTACACTTTTTGCCTTTTCGATGATTAATAATTATTATACTTAAAATTTGAAAATTTCATAATTTCCTATTTTATTACTTATTTTCTTAAATTCAAGTTTACAAAGTCATTTTTACTAATATTTCTCTCCATTGCTTATAATTTGGGTTTAATCGGATCCTTTAACCAATCGCCTGAAACCTCGTGCTTTAAGTTCAATCATACGGTCTCTTGGCTTAACTTTAGGGCTTATAGATGATAACTCAGAGGATATTGTAACAAAGAGCTTAACCTGGTAAAGTTTAGAGATTGTATTAGAGGATGAAATTAGTGAAACAAATTACCCCTATATAGCTTAGAGAGAAACTCAGAAGATTTTTAACTAAAGGAAATTATTGTAACTCCACTCAAAACCAAATTCAGTGGTTTTTTGGATTAAAGAAAACTACTATAGAACTTGTCAGAACCAAACTCGAAGGATTTTAAACTAAGGAAAACCACTATAAATCCACTCAGATGATAGCTTAGAGGATTTGATTGATTAGGGTAATTTTCTTTAAAAATCATTAATTAGCTAAGAAATCACGATTTTTAAGTGAAATTAACTTATGAAATTTATGACTAAATAACTAAAAATATATAAAACAAACTAATGATTAACGAATTAAAGCTTGAAAACTAATATATTATGTATATCTAGGGAGAATTAAAGATCAAGGAGGCAATAGTCAAGAGTAAGGTACCTGTGAGCATAGGTAAGTGGGATTAGTACTTCACCATACTTAGAAATATTATTTAAAATACTTGGAAGCCTTAGTATATGTATTACTTGTGAGTGTAACCTAGTAACTTGTGTAGACGTGTGCTTGAATATTGTAATGCTATTGTGGAGTGTTGGATTGTATATATTTGTTGCTTTATAATGTTGTTTGCTTTGAATTATTTGAAATTGCTTGATCACCTTAAGAGGTAAACTAATTCAAACTCGACCTAACTTATACTTGGACCTGCATCATAACCCACTAGGGGAAAATAATTAGGAAGTTTGGGCCAAACTCGAACCCTTCGATAAAGATAGCAGAAATGATTTTTCTTTCACCTTTAGTAAAACTAAGTGACAAGATTAGAGGTCACGGTAAGGTTAAGGAATGTGGTTTGAAGGTAGTCTTGGGATAAGTGTCTTTCTCCATTGCACAAGCCCTAGTTTGGTGATCAATCCATGAAGTGTGTAGCGTAAAACTCCTCAAAACTTGAATTAGAGCAAATGCAATTTCTTTGATCTCACGATGACTGGTCAACCTCGTGCGATGACATTTGTTTAAACATACATTGTATCTAATTAATCTTGTTTGAAAACCTTGATTGTTTGATGTTAGATATGTACTTTTGTCTCCATCCTACTTACTAAGTAAGTTATCGCTCACTCTCTTATAGTTGTTTTGCAGATTTCCAGTAGATTCACTAGTATTACACCAAGTCTTAGGAAGACTAAAGAACGAGGTCCAAGAGTGAGATTCAAGATTAATGGCCTATGTTCTTAATTATTTGTTGGATTTACTAACTTGTATGAAAACTAATAGGATCTTTATTAATGACCCTTTAGTTTTCAATTATGGATACCATTACTGTACTCTATTAATTTATGATTTTTTTATAAACCCTTTTTTTTTTTACCAATCGTTCTATTTTCTCAACTGATATCACTTTTAAAACTTTTGTTGAAATTGAGATTTTATCCTTTAAATGATATGTAAAGCTTAATTTCTTGATCATCTAAGCTACAAGTTTATTTTCCAAAACTATTTTGAAGTGTTATAACATAGGTTGATATCTATTAGACTTAAAATTGGATGGTTCAAAGCAAGAAAGTGGTAAACACCTTGTGTAAGCTATACCTACGTTAGTAGTTAAAGTAGTTAGCTTATAACTTAGGTTGGTTTATAGGATGACGCTATTATGACTCTCTAGTTTGGGGTATAATAGGAAAGTCTGACCTTTGCAGGAAACTAGAGCAGCAAATACTCGAAGTAGGAGGAATCAATGTTTCACTGCATTTTGGAGTATTATTTTAGAATACTTGGAGACTTTGGTATGTTTATGCTTCTGATTGCAGTTAGTTATTTGTACGTATATAGCGCATGTGTTTAAAATTTTGTTTGCTATGGTGAGAGTTGAGCTTCATGTTATGTTTATTTTATGTATATTATCCTGCCTCAATCGTTTTAAATTGGTTGATTACCCCTCTCCCCCCCCCCCCCCCCCCCCCAAAAAAAAAAAAAAGGAATTAACTTGAACACGATCTAACATTTAACCCGACATACATTGCAACCAACTAAGGAAAACGACTAGGATTATCAGTGTTAAACACAGAACCCTTTGATGAGGATAGCTAAAATGGTCTTTTCCTCACCTTTAGTTAAACTAAGTGACAGAAAAGGAGGGCTCGACAAGGTTGGAGACAATGGTTCAAAGGTGATCTTAGGTGGAGGATGTTCTCAATTACACAAGCCTTGGTTTGGCTTTGATTTATGAGTATGTGACATCAAACTTCTTAACCCAGATTAGAGCGAGTGTAATTTCTTTAAGCTTACAATAGATTGAATAAAGTCATGCAATAGCACTTGCTTGTATCTGCATTGCATTTAATTAACTTGATTGAAAATCGTAGTTGTTTTGTATTAGATATATACTTTTGTCTCTGTTCTACTTATTAAGTAAGTTGTTGCATATTCTCTTATGGTTTCTTTTGTAGGCCTAGAATCAAATGCAATAATTTCCTAATTCCAGATTAACAACAAATAGGGTAGAGGATTGAGATTAGTAAAGATACGGTTAGATTTATCTCTTTTGTAGCTTTTACCTCTTTGGAAAACTAGTTGGGCCTTATTGAGCAGCCTAGTAGTTTTCAACCGATGAGTTAAAACATAGTTTGATATACTTGTGGATTTGTAAATTTTTATCTCAAACATAAACTTGTACACATATTTTCACTATAGAAAAATTTTATGGGTCTACTATAAAAGTTATTTTGAAAGATTATACCATAGGCATTATAACAAATTAGTCTCAAACTGGATACTTCAAAATAGTTGAATCAAGTACACCTTGTGTAGACTAGATCTATGATAGTAGCTATGAGGCCAGCTTTTATTTTAGGATGGTTTACATAGCATGATTGTTGTGACTCTACTTTTTCAAGTGTAACGGTTTTGAATTAGTATCAAAGCATTATTCTTAAGAACTAGCTTAAAATGTAATTCTTAAGAATCTGCTTTAAGCACCATAAATAAAATTAGCTAAACATCATAGGTAAACACCGAGAAATGGTAATAAGTGGGTAGTAAAAGATTTAGACTATTGGTTTATATCTATTATATATATATATAAGAGAAATGTAGGATGTCTAATTAGCAACACTAACTAAGGAAATGATTGGCTTTCATCGAACTGACTTACAAAAATATAGAAAAGTACCCATAATACCTTAACTGAATTTTTCTTAGGATGATATAGTATCACCTATAGAATATAGAGTACAGTTTCTAAGGTTGTTGCTAGAGGTGACTGATAATAATACTTATTATTATGAAAGAAGTACTAGGTAGACCTAATTCAATAGGTATATATTTCACATTTAAAAGTGTACCATCTGTTTTCCAAAAGTTTCCTTTAGTTTTATGAATCGATCACTACACTTTTGGTCTTTAACAAGTGTAGAGGTATACCATTAGGATTTAATGAGTCAAATCTTAATAGTAAACCCCTATGACATTAAACATATTACTGATGGAATGCTAGGAATTGCAACTTAAAAAGTTTAAGGGAGTTTAGTAGTAATTGATAAGAAAGTTTGGAAGGTAGATGATAACTCTAATTTTAAACATATTTCATAGGGTGATTTTATAGTATTTTCCATATATTTTTGGTTTTCTTTAAATAAATTGATACTTAATTGAGTAAAATGTTGATTTCAGGGTTTAAACGCATTCTAGGCTCGAAAACGAAGAAAAGGAATCAAGTTTCACTCAATTCCGATTTCAAACGAAGAAGTTATGAATTTTTGAAGTTATGCAGAAAATTTGCCTAAGTGCAAAAAGTTACATGACCTGGAGACACGGTCGTGTCCCAGGCCATATCAGGTAACGAAAACAAAATCTTTTTGATACACTATAAAAAGACATATTAGGGTTTCAAAAGGAAAAGAAGAGACATTACAGAAACAAGAGACACAAGAGACGAGAGGAGATTGGAGAAGAACATTAATCAAGAAGCAAGAACGACATCGATTTCAAGATTAGAGAGATTGTTCATCAAATCAAGAGGGGTTTTTATGCTTTATTTTACGTTTTTGATGAAACTCGTTTTTAGATTCGTTATGATAGCTTAGAATTAGAGTATTTAGGATTATGGAACCTAGGGTTTCATGGAACCCTTGGATTGAATTATAATTTCCATGAAGTTTCTACCTTTTCTTGATTCAATTATGTCGTTAATTATGGATTGATAATTCTAGAGTGTCAATATATGATATTATGCATGTTAATTGAGAAATTGCATGTGTAATTAGATCTAGGCATAATTGAAGAGAATTACATGTATACTTAGAGATAAGATACATGTTTCTTCCGGAAAGTTGATTGTTTGCATGGGAATTCATTACACGCTAATGCAATTCTAAATTATATTACTAAGTGAAGAGATTCTGGTAAATAATTTAGGATTAGGATTAATATGCTTGAGAAAGATATTAGCTTTAATTGTGAATCCCTCCGGTCAAGAATAATAGAAATTGAATTGGATATATTTTAAAAAGGTTACATGTTAAACACTAAGGGAAATAATTCCTAAATACATTATTGCATACTTGAAGTCGTTCGTAATTTATTGCTTTCTAATTTGCGTAATTAAGTCTCATAAGTAGTTTAGTTGTTAATTTCAGTATTTTTAATTAATTCAAACTTTCACAATTTTTCGGTTAGATAATAAAGCTAAAGTTAATATTAGTACTCAAAATCTCTGAGGGATCGACTCGGACTCACATCTGCTATATTAAAACTGATAGGTGCACTTGCCTCATACCAAGTTTTTGGCGCCGTTGCCGGGGATTTTCGATATTAAGAACACTAGTTGCTTTATTACTTTAACCGTTTTTTTTCTTTTGGTTTCATTGTTTATTTTCATTAGTTAAAGCTGCAATTGATTTTATATTTCTTACCCTTGCAATTGATGACTCGAAGTAACCTGAAAGATTGGTAGAACTTGATCCTGAAATTGAGAGAATTGCCCTTCAAAATTTGAAATCGCGACCTAGACAAAGTGTGCCGACCATTGACGACGAGTCAATCGTTGAAATTAAGGAAGAAGGTGAACAGACCAACAATCAATTCATCGAGCAGGAAGATCCACCACACATGGCGAACAACGGGAATGAAGCAAATTGGACCATGTCCGATTATTCAAGGCTTACACTTATTGGAGCTGACTCTAGCATCGCAAGGCCAACCGTCGCAACTAACAACTTCCAGATTGCACCTAACATCATACAAATGGTGCAACAATATGTTTAGTTTGACGGTCTCCAAGATGAAGATCCCAATGCCCACATCTCTAGCTTTCTAGAGATTTGTGATACTTTTAAAATCAACGAAGCCACGGATGATGCCATCCGACTGCGGCTATTCCCTTTCTCCTTGAGGGGTAGAGCAAAACAATGGTTGAACTTTATACCACGAAATTCAATCACAACCTGGAATGAATTGGTAGAGAAATTTTTGGAGAAGTATTTCCCACCTGCAAAGACCGCTAAACTTCGGAATGATATTTCTTGTTTTGCTCAATTGGAAGCAGAGACGCTATATGATACTTGGGAGCGGTTTAAGGACTTGCTCAGGAGGTGCCCACATCATGGCCTCCCACTATGGATGCAGATTTAGACCTTTTACAATGGTCTTAATTTATCCACTAGACAGATGATTGATGCATCCGCAGGAAGTACTTTGAACACAAAGACACCTGAGTAAGCACAAAACCTGATCGAAGGAATAGTGATGAACAATTATTAGTGGGAAAGCACCAGAGCTAAGCAAAAGGCCATAGGAATTTATGATGTGGACTTGACCACTGCTTTGGCAGCCAGGGTGGACTTATTGAGTAAAAAGATTGATACACTCTCAGTTGGCCCTCAACAAGTGCAATCGGATGTAAGTGATTTTGGTATGCAGGGGTATGGAGCACAAAAACAATTGGAACAGGTAGATTATCTAGGAAATCTACCTATGCAACAAAATAACCCCTACAGCAACACTTATAATCTCGGATGGAGGAATCACCCCAATTTCTCATGGGGAAATCAAAATCAAGGCCTACAGAAGACCAACTTTGGCCCACCTGGATTTCAAAGACCATTCCCACCTCCTCCTCCTCAAGAAAAGAAGCCCAGTGTAGAAGAACTTCTCACAAAATAAATTCAAGGCAATGAGGCTCGCTTATCTAACATTGAATCATCGCTGAGGAATCAAGAGGCTTCAAATTGTAATCTTGAGAATCAAATTGATCAACTTGCAAAAATGATCTCTGAGAGGCAACAAGGGACACTCCTAGGGAATACCGAGGTCAATCCCAGGGAACATGTTAATGCAGTGACCTTGAGAAGTGATAGAAAACTGCAAGTGGAGAAGAAGAATGGTGAGGAAGTCATTGAGAAAGAAGTAGAAGTCAACCGTAAGGAAGATGCAAACCCACTAAAATCAAAAGAAAGTATGGAATCACCAAAAGTGAAGGAGTACAAGCCTCCCATCCCTTACCCGCAGCGCCTTAAGCAAAGTTACACTGATCAGAATAAGGAATTCGGTAAATTGCTTGATGTTTTCAAACAATTACACATTAACTTACCTCTTGTTGATGTCATCTTGCAGATGCCAAAGTATGCGAAATTTTTAAAAGATCTTCTATTGAACAAGAGGAAGTTGGAGGAGCTTATAACCGTCACATTAAACGAGGAATGTTCGGCACTTCTCCAGAAAAAGCTGCCACAAAAGTTAAAAGATCCAGGGAGTTTCACTATTCCTTGTATGCTTGGCAATTTGTTAGTAGATAATGCTTTAGCAGACTTAGGAGCCAATATAAATTTGATGTCGTATAAAGTGTTTAAAAAGCTAGGGTTAGGAGAACCTAAATTAACGCGCATGAGTCTTCAATTAGCCGATAGGTCTATCACATACCCTAGAGGCATCATAGAGGATGTTTTAGTACAAGTAGACAAATTCATCTTTCCCATGGATTTTGTTATACTTGATATAGATGAAGATATTGAGGTGCCAATCATTTTAGGTCGACCCTTCCTAGCCATTGCTAAGGCTGTTTTTGATGTTAGTGAGCATAAGTTGATATTACGAGTCAGGGATGATGAAATAGTTTTTAAAACTCCAGAGGCAACGAACAAATTTCTTGACTCAGAGGACATAAGTCACAATGTTAATGCCACTAATGTCGTTATATCTACATGTATGCAGTAAACGCTTGCCAAAGATTCCTTAAGCTATTGCTTGCAAAAGGGAGATGAAAATTTGGTGATTAAGCCCAATTGTGCAGAAGTGGCAGCTCAAACAGAAGTTCATGAATCCAGTATGGACATGAAAGGGATTGATCCACTCCACAAGCTAAAGGATCTTAGGTTAAAATCTTTCAAAGAGAAGCCATCAATTTTGGAACCAAAACTGTCAAGAAATGATTTGGAACATGTCTTTGCGGTGAAAAGTTCAAAACCCCCAATGACAACCGTATCTAAGTTAAAAGCAAACAAAACGAAGAAGTTTAGGCTACATGAATTTGATAAGTGGCATGATAAGAAGAGAAACTATGGAAGTTATGCATCAATGAAATGGAATTGGCAAGATCAATGGCCGAAGGGTAAATCTACACCTGTATGGAGAGTTCAAAAGCGAGATACAAGAGGAGTTCTATTTCCACCTGGATGAAGAATCATGAATTACAAGACGTATCCCGTCAAGCTATTGACGTTAACTATAGCGCTTCTTGGGAGGTAACCCATGTCTAATTTTGCTTATACTTTAGTTCTTTAAGTTTTCTTCATTTTATTTTCCGTTTTATCTAACTTTGCTTTGCTTCGTAGATTTTCTTTCAATTTTTCGTCATAGTTCTTTCCCCTTTTAGTTTTATTTTTGCTTTTTTCTCTTTAGTTTTATTATTTTTAAGTTTCCTTTATCTTTATTTTTACTTAAATAAATTAAAAAAAATAGTTACACGGGCGAGGGACACGGTCGTGTCCCAGCCCGTGTGCACCCAGACAGCAATACCACCCGGGCACAGAGAGTTATACGGGTGAGGGACACGGTTGTGTCCCCAGCCCGTATGTGCCCAGTGAAATCACCCGTCCACAGAGAGTTACACGGGTGTGGGACACGATTGTGTCCCCAGCCCGTGTGCGCCCAGAAAAATCACCTGCATACAGTAAGTTATACGGGCATGGGACACGGTCGTGTCCCAGCCCGTGTCCATCCAGTTTTTACGAACGGGTACAGTAAGTTACACGGGCATGGGACACGGTTGTGTCCCAGCCCGTGTCCATCCAGTTTTCATGAACAGGTACAGTAAGTTACACGGGCATGGGACATGGTCGTGTCCCAGCCCGTGTCCGACCAGACTCCACACAATTCGCACAGTAAATTTTACACGGGCAAGGGACACGGTCGTGTCCCAGCCCGTGTCAACCAAAATAACACGGTTTTCACACATGACCGGTTAATTTAAATTAAACACACCCTCTCATACACTTACAATTAAACATATCTCTCTGATATTCTCTCTTATTCTCCCTCTTCTCTCCACAATTCTTGCATTCCGTATTTTGATCCAAGTAAGTTTCCTGCTTAATTTTGCTCTCTCTTCCTCATGATTAGGCTGGCGAATGTGATGAGGATGTCGAGGCCAGTGATGACGATGATGATGCTACGATGGCTGAGGCATCGTCTGATGAGGCAAATGAAGAGACGGATTTCGATCCCTCTTTTTAGTTCTTTATTTTTTGTGTTAACTTTTGTTGTTCAAGACTTGTGAACTCCGCTATAAATAATGATGATGCTTTTTCATTTTGCACTTCTTTTCAACTGGCAGGGAAGTATTGGTTTCTTTTCATTACATATGTTTCCTTTTTCCTGTGCTATTTTTTTTTTTTGTGCTGCTCTAATTTTTTGTGGTACATTGAGGACAATGTCCATTATTAAGTGTGGGGAAGGGATATATATGAATTTATTACTGTTTAGGAGACCAATTATTCACATTTGATCCAATTAATTTTTAAGTTAACTTGCAATAGGTGATTAACTGGTATTAAGCCAAATTAACTGTTTCATCTTGATTATTATTGATCTTATTATACTTTACTAGAATTTATTAGTTAAATTTGTGGAAGGTAAAGTTACGAGTTATTTAGCTTAGGATTTTAAGACTTGAGATTAGAGCAACATCACTACTTGAGAGTTAGTCATGGTTATTTTTAAATTTACTTTTATGTATACCCTTCTCTTAGAAATTTTTAAGAGTCCTATAATTTTTAGCAAACAAACAAATGAAATTCTTCTTTTGAGAAACCCCTGAAAAATCACAATGATTGGAGGTTAAAAGTAATAACAAGTGTATGAATAGAAAAATTGGTAAGGATTCGTCTTGGTCCGTCAGAAGAGCGAGATTAAGCCCCAATGCCAATTCTAATAATAAAAAACAAATGAAAAAAATTGATATGGATCGGCCTTGGTCAGTCAGAAGAGCAAGGTTCTTTCCCGCTATCAATATAAGGAATAAGTTGGTATGGATCGGTCTTGGTCCGTCAGAAGAGCGAGATTTTTTCCCGCTACCAACGCAATTGTACTTAAATAAGGTTAATTTAAAAAGACCGCTCAACAAAAGCATGAACTAGGGGGATGATCAGAGGAAGAGTGGATGTAAAATGTGTTTGTTTTAGATTATGGAGCTTGGTGAGATGGAAGAGAGAATTGTATACACTTTAGTCAAATGGACAAAATTTTTATGACTCTTTCTCGGTTGGCGAGATGTTGAATCTAATTTTTAGTTTAAGAATCCTTAGTTAAATGTCTTAGGTAAACTTTGATTTTCATAAATTAACTAGTGAACTCTAGTATTAAGTATTGTTGGAGCATTCGAATATGGTCAGATGAAATTGGTTGACTTTATTATTGCAAGTTGATTGAGAATAATTTTCTTACTTTTCTAAGGGTCAAGTGTATTCGTTCACTGGTTTCCTAAATAGTGATAAATTTTCTTTAGCGTTTCTTGTCCCGAAAGTTTTTTTTTGATTTATTTGCTTGAGGACAAGCAAATGCTCAAGTGTAGGGAAATTTGATAACTCTAATTTTAAACATATTTCATAGGGTGATTTTATAGTATTTTCCGCACATTTTTGGTTTTCTTTAAAGAAATTGATACTTAATTGAGTAAAATGTTGATTTCAAGGTTTAAACGCGTTCTAGGCTCGAAAACGAAGAAAAAGAATCAAGTTTCACTCAATTCCGAGTTCAAACGAAGAAGTTATGAATTTTTGAAGTTGTGTAGAAAATTTGCCTAAGTGTAGAAAGTTACATGACCTGGGGACACGGTCGTGTCCCTGGCCATATCGGGTGACGAAAACAAAATCTTTTTGATACACTATAAAAAGACATATTAGGGTTTCAAAAGAAAAAGAAGAGACATAAGAGACGAGAGGAGATTAGAGAAGAACATTAATCAAGAAGCAAGAACAACATCGATTTCAAGATTAGAGAGATTGTTCATCAAATCAAGAGGGGTTTTTATGCTTTATTTTACGTTTTTGATGAAACTCGTTTTTAGATTCGTTATGATAGCTTAGAATTAGAGTATTTAGGATTATGGAACCTAGGGTTTCATGTAACCCTTAGATTGAATTATAATTTCAATAAAGTTTCTACCTTTTCTTGATTCAATTATGTAGTTAATTATGGATTGATAATTCTAGAGTGTCAATATATGATATTATGCATGTTAATTGAGAAATTGCATGTGTAATTAGATCTAGGCATAATTGAAGAGAATTACATGTATACTTAGAGATAAGATACATGTTTCTTCCGGAAAGTTGATTGTTTGCATGGGAATTCATTACACGCTAATGCAATTCTAAATTATATTACTAAGTGAAGAGATTCCGGTAAATAATTTAGGATTAGGATTAATATGCTTGAGAAAGATATTAGCTTTAATTGTGGATCCCTCCGGTCAAGAATAATAGAAATTGAATTGGATATATTTTAAAAAGGTTACATGTTAAACACTAGAGGAAATAATTCTTAAATACATTATTGCATACTTGAAGTCGTTCGTAATTTATTGCTTTCTAATTTGCATAATTAAGTCTCCTAAGTAGTTTAGTTGTTAATTTCAGTATTTTTAATTAATTCAAACTTTCACAATTTTTCGGTTAGATAATAAAGCTAAAGTTAATATTAGTACTCAAAATCTCTGAGGAATCGACTTGGACTTATATCCGCTATATTAAAACTGATAGGTGCACTTGCCTCATATCAGTAGACCTTGAGGATAATTTGAGGATGCAAATAGAGTATCGAATACAGTTGCAACTAAATTGTAGGAAGTAGAGATGGTAAAACCTGAGGTGGCAATCGGAGTAGAATCTAACTTAAGGGGTACAATAGAATCTAATTCAAATGGTAATGTATAAGATCATGAGGTGAACATTAAGGATCAAATTGTTGGGTATAATAGAGTCAAACTTGAAGTGATAGTCATGAATGACAATGTAGTAGATGAGGGTTAAGTATAAGAGGTATTGACTCTTACTTATTTAAATAGAGGGAAGAAATGATAGGTTAATGATATACCTTTATCATGACATTAGGATCTCATTTAGACCCTGCATGTGGTTAAAGCATTGTAGTTTTTTTTTTTTTTTTAATTGAACCAAAAGGTTTTTCTACAGTATGATATAGTCCAACATTTATATGATTGGGTCCTTTAACTAAAAATTGACCTTCATGACACCTTTTAACCTAAGGTAAATCTATGCTTTCAACATGTAGCCTTGTTAATATAGAAGTGTAATCAAGAAGGATGTAAACTAGTGCAAAACTTGTTATTTATCACGTTGAATGTCTTAATTATCTGTAATATACTTGTAATGCTATGTAGATGAGTGTATTTAAAGCCTTTTAAATTAAAATGAGTTATGTAAGGCATAATCTATATGGGAAATATAAGAACACTAACTATGTATATAGCATTGAAAATTTTTAATTTATGTCCCTTTATCTCTTCTGAAGACAATGATCTATGTTTATGCAGCTAAACTTTACAAGGATTAAAGGATATTGGATAATAAGATGTAATCATACTTAGACAATCCTATAAACTTGACTAATAAGAATAGGTTATTAACTAATTATATTTGTTTATGTGATGTTTATTTCTGATGTCCTCGTGCTATTTTACATGTATGTTCTTATAAAAGCTTTATAAAATCAGGACCTTTATGTAATACGATATAATTTGTCACAACAAGACCAAAATCCTCTTATATATTTTGAGTTTCATAATGCCTTCTAAGTCCTGCTATTTTCATATACATGTTATCTTGTAAACTTGGAAGTATAATTAGAAGAAGTCTAGATTAGTATACAGCTAATAAATGATTAAATTAAGGCGCAATTTATTGATAATATATTTTTATGGTTGTACACAAATATGTATGTTCCGATGAGTTTTGAAGTTAAAAATGAATTAAATAGGGTTTGCTATACACCAGGATATAAGAGTATTAATAAGGTATTTTATATGAGAACTTCTAAATTTGTGCTTTCTCATTTATTTTGAATGCTAGAATCTAAAGCTATAAAGTTAAACTAGATAATGGTAAGTGATATTAAGTAATTAGATGTGCATATATTTGGATAATCTTATAAATATGAACATAACTATAGCGTTTGCAAGTAAAATAAAAATTTCGTACTAATAAATTAGATTTGTACATGTGTATTGCTCATTTATGAATGGTATTATGTATGTAAATGTGATTGTGTACAAGTTTTAGGAACTAATGTAGGAAACATTAGCTTTGATAAGTGTCGAATCATAAATCATTGTGATGAATGTAGTATTGTAACTCTTAATGTGAATTTTTTTATTTTATGTGTGCACAATTCGTTGTGATTATTAAGCTGGATTCTATAAATATAATTAGTTGATATTGTGAAGATCATGGTCTTTCTATTTTGTATCATGAACGAGATATAGAATCATTTGTTACATATTAATCCAGTAAGTGTTATTGATAGGAATACATGTCTACTTTAATCATTGTTGATTTACTAATTAGAGATAACTGTATGATTAGTCAACTGATGTTATTAAAACATGACATACACATACACATACATATATACATATATATATTATTAATTATAGATATAATAGAAAATAACTTGAAACTTAACCATAAGATATCACCCTATACTTGTTGTAGAGCTAACCTAGGAAGGAGAATTCTCCCTTAACTCATCTATTACTTATAACTATGTACCAAACAGATAAACCTGCACAATGATATACACTAGGGTTGTACTCGAAACACCTTAGTGTATTACCCTTATCTAGGTTGGACATAGTGGGTTGTAAACCTTGGAGGTGACTCTAGAAGAAACACTCTCGCTTTGTTAACTATTTGTGACCTTAGTGAGGCGTTAAGATATTTAGATGAGGACATTGGTAAGTAGTGATCTTAGATTATGACATAGATATTAACTTAAAATACTAACCGTATAATTAGTCCAGCATAACTATCCATATCAAGGACAATAATATGTAGATAACACTGATAATAGTAATATTGAAATATTCCCAAAATGATCAATTAGCTCACTCTACCTTCATGTAGTGATTAACTAACATGAAAGGAAGGAAACTTAAGGCTAAGCTACACGTTATAACCAATAATAACAGAAAATCAATAATCATAATAAGATGTAAAATTAGGATATTAGGAAATAATATTCTTCATATACATATTAGCACGTGTGGGAAAGTAGGATGATCCCCATATTTCATTTGTCACATTATCTTGTCATTGCTGATGATCGGGTCATATCATGTCATGTCAAGTGTAAGCCAAATAAGTTGTTGAAGTCTTTGTGGATCCTACTAATCAAATGTTGTGTTAATTCTTATGAGTCGAGTCAAATGTAACTGATTCAAGCCATCAACTATCTCACTTGAGCTTAAGATGGTAAGAGTTAAGATTTGCCAATCTCATTCTTGTTGACTGTTATGCTAGTTATATGAAGCACTAAATCTAAAATAATGAAAAATGCATGATAACTATAAAACATAATGTATAAACCAGATGGAATTGAACTAGATTCATATTATACATGAATAACAACAAACTTATTGAAAACTTACTTTGAAATGAATTTGAAAATAGATAATGTACAAGGTATAGCTCAAACTAAATTTAGAGGATATGTTTGATGTGGTAAGAAGGGAATAAGGATTAAAAAATGGATTGATTTAGTAGGTGCCAACATAGAAATTATGTAAGCTAAGAGTAAAAAGATTTTTAGCGCTACAAGTTTAAGAAAATCTAGATTTTAGGAGTTTGAAAGTTTTTTTTGACCTAGTATTTCAAACTATGAGTAGTATAACTAAAATAGAAGCTCAACCTAAACATTAACAGTATTATTTCGATTAAAGAAATAAAGTAAGTAAAACATAACAACTCGAAACTTTTTTAGAGAAATTTGAGGAATATGATGATGATGGAAACAAGATAGTATTAATGTTAGGGAATAAAAACAGTGATAAGTTAACAACTCATGATAGTTGTTTAAGACTGTGCATTATGAAATATATATATATATACTAATATATATAATAATAATCCATGGAATGAAGGATGCAAGTTAATAAGAAGCGAATTACCTATACAAATGGGAAAATTAAATAAAGAAAGTATAGTGATATCAATTGGGAGAATGATACACTGGGCTAAATTAATGTCTAGGAGGAAGCCTATATTTAACATAAGGTATCAAAATTAGCTTTAATAATAGTATCATCTAGAGATAAACAAGTTATTTAACCAAACACATCAACTTTAAAAATGACAAAAGCCATGTTATGAGAAAATTAGTAGAGGTTGAAAAATAATGTAGAGCAACTCATTAAATGTAGGACAATTGGGTTTAGAAGGTAGGAAATGGGAAACATAAAATATAGGTCATTGTAAGGATAGTGATAGATTCTAGTAATGACCCCAGAGCAATGTTAGCATAGATTTAAATAGTAAGGGAAAAAATGTGGAACTAAAATAATTTAAAGGAAAATAGAATGGTAAAATATGACTAAAAAAGGCTCGTATACTATATCAAAAGGTCAAAAAATAATTTAGAAAGTTAGAAAGATCACTCATATGATATGAAGTTGGGGACCACTTAAAAACTGAGGATTATGATAGTGAAGTAGTATTCTTAGTTCTTTTAAGTAATAGATTAGTAGCCTTTAGAATCAAATGTGGGTAGATAACAAATACATCATACTTTAAATGGAAACTTGGGATGTTATAGTTTAGAAGATGAAATTATTTGTAAGGGGATTGGAGTATGAGACCTTATTTTATTTTTTTTCTTAGCAATAAGAGCTTAGAACCAAATTTAGGGCACTAAAATAACAATAATGTAGTTGGAAAGCTACTTATAATGAAATTATTAGTTATTTATTATTAACATGCAAATTAAATGCTAATAATTAGTAAATCGTTAAGAATAAGTATTTGGTATTTAAAATTCATAGAATGACATAAAATATTTAGGAATATGTTTATATAGCAAATATACCTAATGTATGGAAATATGCATCAATATACTCATAACTAAATAAAACCTTAAACATATAAACATGATATGAGTGAATGAGTCAAATAAATGACAAGTTTTATCCCATGTCCTAATGCATGGACTTACATAAACTAATATAAATATATAAATATAATAATATTACCACCAAGCATATTAGGATTGGTTTAACTAAGTACTCACTATGTATAGGTCTATTGAGGTATACAACAATTGTTAATTAGCGAGTTGAATTAAAATAGAAATATATGCATACATGATATGTTATACAATGTTTCCCCTAAATACCATAACTTACCCATTCTTCTCTTCATGGAATTTCTAAGCTCCGAATCTCATGTCCTTCTTTCCCTTGAGGGTGATCGATATAACCATGTTGTGGGAATCATTTCGAAAGTCGTTGGATTCATATATACGCTAAACCAAATACAATAATTCTTAGAAAAAAAATTCCAAGTATGTTTTGGTTTACCTCTACTCAAATATAATATTGGTACTATTTGACTATAACAATGTAATATGTAGTAAATTAGGAGCTTAAATGTAATTATATCAAAGTAGGGAAATGATCCTTTTGACAAGTGAAAAGGAATTTCTAGATTTGTCATTTTTTTTTTGTTTTTGTTTGCATATAGTAATTTTGATGAAGCTAATTTGGCATGCTATTATTTATATAATATAATATATGAAATGAGCTAAATTGAAAATATGACTTCAATTGTGATTATTTTTTAAGTCCAATTTGTTGATTTGATAATAACTTTAGATGTTGAATGTTACTAACCAAACTAGGTTAAGTCAATATTTTCATGATTTGGGATCTAAAAATGATTATTATTATACCAATAATATGTATAAGGTAGTAAATTGCTTTTAGCCAATGCAATTATAATATTAGTAGTATTTTCTCTTAAATAAAATTTGATATTTCGAAGGCTATGCCTTGTTGGTCAAAATAACTAGTCTATATTCATTTTAGTAATATGAGTTGTAAATGCAGTATATACCAATTATTAATAAATAGTATTTACTAGTCTTCTTTGTTGGTCAAAATTACTAGTCTGTATTCGTTGTAGTAATATGAGCTTTAAATGTTGTATATACCAATTATTAATAAATCGTGTTTTACTAGTCTTCTTTGGTACTAAGATTAAAATGGTGTAGTTTGTTAACTTAAGGATGTATATTTAATGAGAAGCAAAATTACGTAAACCATCCGATAAAAGGGTGTAATTATTTCAATCTTTGTAGGAATTTTAATATCCAACAAAATTGCTATTGGAATAGAACGGGATGTATATATATGTGTACATAGTTACTTAAAATATTGTTTCTGATTTATGATTCAATGCATGTAATAATTTTAAGTAGATACAAGCTTACATCACCTTACCTTATAATAGGTTATTTATAAAATGTGTTTACCATTATAAATATCTTATATGTATTTATATGATGCAAAGTATATATGTATGTTTAGTTTGAATTAACATGTCTCATTTAATATGCAAACATTTTAGTAATGTATTATCATTATCCAGAATATAATGCGATACCCTTTCGTAAATACATGAGATATAGTTTTAGCACATTCTATAGGGATGAAATTTGATAACCTATATTACATAAAACTTATTATACTCAATAGTCATAATGATCTAATATGATGAGGTAACCATAGATTAAGTGGATTAAGTAAAATAATATTCTTTAAGCTTTATGAATCTTAAAGACTCATCGCATCATGTAAGAGTTTGATATGATGGAGTCTACAAAAGAAAGAGCTTATTTTGATATGAAATAGTCTAAGGACTAATAAGGCTAGTTGTAAGGGTGGGTCCAAGCTTGTGGAAAGCTCGAAAGGAAAGGTGAAACTGTGCGTAAACAACAATGAAAGTAAAACAAGCAAACCTTCAAATAGTTCTAAGGATATGATGTAATAAGGAACTTTCAAGGACTTACAGCTTAACTCAATATGACGCATGAGCTGATCTAATGAAGATACTTGCCACCTAGCTTTTCTTAAGGGTTAGGATAAGAGTAAAGTAAGTAAATAAACTATGAGCAATGTTCACGAAAGGAAGTATAATCAATGTTCTAAAGTATGATGATGATGCGGCTATCTTTATAATGAGGCATTTATACCCAAAATATTAGGACATCTTACCCAAAATGGAAAAGATTAAAAAAGTAATATCTAAAAGAGTGATGTACAAGGAATGATAAAGGGTATAATTAAAAATACAACAAAATTGGTATCTTATATGAAGGATTCTATCGTATGTTTGCACAGATACATAGCTCTTCATAGATGGGCGTCTTTCTAGCAGAAAAGACAATCTATAAGTTTAGGTTGGTGATTATCGAGTCAAGATGTCAAGTAGAGGTGGTAAATTAGCTATGTTAAGTTGAGTAGGTAATTCTTCTAAGGTGAATTCACCCCAAACATATTCGGTATGGCTCGAATTTAAGTTGGTTGGGTAGGTTGTCGAATGGGCTAAACTGTTGATAGTATATAGCTCTAGTTAGTAGCTGGAGACAATCGATGTATACAAGAAGGTTCAACTCGGCTAGAGTATCAGGTTGATAGATTGCAGTAGCTCGAACTCCTTAATGGTGGTTCATAAGAAAAGAATTCACCTGGCTGCTTTCTAGCCTTTGGGCTTGAGTCAAGAGTTTGGTGGTTCGAATCCCATCATATTTAGTAAATACAGTTATAGTTAAGTGAGATTATGCACTAAGCTAGTTTGGCGGAGCGATGAAAGAATGTAGACCAAAATATGGAAGATTTAGCAAGATTATAAGGTATATAGTAGAGTCAGAAATGTTAGATGGATAGAAACTTTAAACCTAAACTTGTTTGGAGAGTAATAAGAAGATTATGAGATAAGAGCTTTAATAGTTCTTCAAAAAGTTTAACATTGAAATTTGAGTTACTTTCAGAAACTTATTTAGAAAGTCTGAATCATTTGAAAAAAGAGACAGGTCTGAAAATCTTCAAAAAAAAAAAAAGGTTTAAGAAGCTTTCATAAGAAGAGTCAATACAAGTACATCAGAAATTTATTCAGAAACTTTGAAGAATAGTAAACTCATACTCTTCAGAAGGTCATTTAGATAATTGATTTGGAAAAGTAATATTGAAAATTAACACAATATCAGATTCGAAGCAAATAAGACCTAGCTTTACTAGATTTGATGTATTGAGGAAATGTATTTAATCCCGTTTCACTTAAGTTGGAATTAAAATCGATAGGGATTATTTTTTAAGCGAATTTATCTTTGGATAAATCATAAGAAAATGTCTAGTATTGGATAATGATAAGGTTGATTTAGGTTTTTGTAGGATTTCGATTTCAAATCTCAAGCTTATTTGGGATTTACTGATCAAAGTATATCTAACCGAGATAAGGTTATAAGATCATGTTTAAACTTCAAACTCTAAGTTTTTCTCAAAATATTTATGGATTATTTTTAATGTTAAAAATGGATAAACATGAAGTGAAGATAATCTTCAACAATTTTAGCCTTTAGAAGACTCCAATATAAAAGGAGAAAGGATTCAAAATATCAAGGACGATTTTGAGAGACAACATACATATACTTTATACTTTGATCGTAGACATTATTTACTATTTAAAAGAGCATATAACGTTTCTAAAATACTTCTTCAGAGAGTTGAACCGAAGCTGATCATTCATTAATCTTCATTTCTATTTTCATGCAAAATTATTTAAGACTTGTATTGTTGTTCCTACTAGTCATTTATTAGCTTTATTTATTATTTGAGAGTTGAGAGAAGATTGATTGTACTCTATAAATTTGTATTTAGCCTAGATTGTAAAGAGACAAGATAGGTAGAGTAGAAAATTATTGAGGCTAAGTGTGGCTGATATCTATAAACTTTTTTGTGTTTTTGATGATTAAGTGGAATGGAATTAATAAAGTAAATTGGGTTCCCAGCAATAGAGTTTGAAGAGTGCAATAGACAAAAGGCCGAAGCTCCATAAATCCTGAGCCTGATATTCTCCTTCTTATATCTTTTGATTTACATTATATAATTGTGTTATTTGTGTTGAATTATTAAAGTATGACTATTAACTAATTTAAGTTATTAAGAAGCGTAATTTTATTTTCATAAAAAAGTTTCAAATTTTTAAAGATATCAAGTCAAACCCCCACCCCCTGCCCTCCTCTCAATGTCTTATATGGGACCAACAGGATCAATGCTTCATGACATTTTAGAGTATTATTTTAGAATGCTGAGAGACTTTAGTATGTTTTTGCTTATGATTACGTTAGTTGTTTGTGCGTATGTAGTGCATGTGTTTGAAATTTTATTTGCTATGGTGGGAGCTAAGCTCTAAGTTATGTTTATTCTGTATATATTGTCCCACTTTGATTGTTTGAAATTGGTTGATTACCTAAAAAATAAAAAAAGGGAATTAACTTGAACATGGCCTAACGTCTAATCTAATATGCATCATAACCCACTAGGAGAAACAGCTAGGATTATTAGTGTCAAACATGGAACCCTTCAATGAGGATAATTGAAATAGTCCTTTCCCTATCCTTAGTCAAACTGAGTGATAAGAGAGTTGGTCATGGGAAGGTTGGAGACAAGGGTTTAAAGGAGGTTAATAACTCTTATTTTAAATACATTTTATATAATGATTTTATAGTATTTTCCTTACATTTTTTGTTTTCTTTGAATAAATTGATACTTAATTGAGTAAAATTTTGATTTCAAGGTTTGAAAGCATTCTCGGATCGAAAACGAAGAAAAGGAATCAAGTTTCACTAATTCGGAGTTCAAATGAAGGAGCTATGAAGTTTTGAAGTTACATAGTCTAGGACACAGTTGTGTCCCCAGGCTATGTCCATCCAGGAGAATAGGCTGAGGTTAGAAAGTTACACAACCTAGGGACACAACCGTGTCCTAGGCCGTGTTTGGTGACAAAAATGAAAACCTTTCAATACACTATAAAAGGACATACTAGGGTTTCATATTATAGATTGGACATTCAAAAGAGAAAAGACTTGAGGAGAAAGGGCGAAAGAAACATTCAACTTCAAGATTGAAGAGATTGATCATCAACAAAAGGGGTTTTTCATGTTTTATTTATTGGTTTTGTTGGAATTCATTTTTCGTTTCATTATGATAGCTTAAGATTTGTGTATTTAGGATTATGGAACATAGGATTTCATGTGACTATTAGATTGATTTATAATTTTCAATAAAGTTTCTATCTTTTCTTAATTCAATTATATTATTTAATTATTAATTGATATTTCTAGAGTATCAACATATGATATTATGCATGATGATTGAGAAATCACATGTGTAATAAGATCTTTACATAATTGGAGAGAATTATATATATACTTATAGATAAGATATATGTTTCTTCCGGAAAGTCATTCTTTTGTGTGGGAATTCATTATACATTAATGTGATTCTAAATTATATTACTAAGTGAAGAGATTCCGGTAAATAATTTAGGATTAGGGTTAATAGGCTTGAAAAAAGTATTAACTTTAATTGTGAATCCCTCCAGTCAAGAATAATAGAAATTGAATTGAATATATTTTAAGCGGTCACATGTTAAATACTAGGGGAAATAATTCCTAAATACGTTATTACCTTCTTGAAGTCGTTCTTAGTTTTATCGCTTTCTAAATTGCTTAGTCAAGTCTTGTAATTAGGTTAGTTTGTTAATTTTAGTATTTGTAATTAATTCAAAACTCCATAATTTTCCAGTTAGATAATAAAGCTAAGGTTAATATTAGTACTCGAAGTCTCTGAGGGATCGACTCGGATTCACATCCGCTATATTAAAACTGATAAGTGCACCTGCCTCATATCAAGTTTTTGGTGCCGTTGCCAGGGAGTATAGTGGTGAGTATTCCCGCCTGTCACTCGGGCGACCCGAATTCGATCCCTGACAACGGCACCAAAAACTTGATATCAGGCAAGTGCACCTATCAATTTTAATATAGCGAATGTGAGTCCGAGTCGATCCCTCGGAGATTTCGAGTACTAATATTAACCTTAGCTTTATTATTTAATCAGAAAATTGTGATGGGTTGAGTGAATAAAAAATACTAAAATTGACAAACTAAACTAATTATGAGACTTGATTAAGTAATTTAGAAAGCGATAAAACTAAGAATGACTTCAAGAAGGTAATAACGTATTTAGGAATTATTTCCCCTAATATTTAACATGTGACCGCTTAAAATATATTCAATTCAATTTCTATTATTCTTGACCGGAGGGATTCACAATTAAAGTTAACACCTTTCTTAAGCATATTAACCCTAATCCTAAATTATTTACTGGAATCTCTTCACTTAGTAATATAATTTAGAATTGCATTAATGTATAATGAATTCCTACACAAAAGAATGACTTTCCGGAAGAAACATATATCTTATCTCTAAGTATATATGTAATTCTCTCCAATTATGTAAAGATCTTATTACACATGTGATTTCTCAATCATCATGCATAATATCATACTCTAGAAATATCAATTAACAATTAAATAACATAATCGAATCAAGAAAAGATAAAAACTTTATTGAAAATTATAAATCAACCCAAGAGTCACATGAAACCCTAGGTTCCATAATCCTAAATACACGAATTCTAAGCTATCATAATGAAACTAAAAACGAGTTCCAACAAAATTAATAAATCAAACATGAAAAATCCCTTTTGTTAATGATTAATCTCTTCAATCTCTTCAATCTTGAAATTGAATGTTGCTTTCGCCTTTTTCCTCTCTTTCTCCTTAAGTCTTTTCTCTTTTGAATGTCTAATAGGAGGTCTTAAGTGAAGGGTGCTCTCAATTGCATAAGCTTCGGTTTGGCTTTGATTCGTGAGTATATGATGTCAAACACCTTAACCTAGATTAGAGCAAACGTAATTTCTTTAATCTTATGATAAACCAAATAACGTCGTACGATGACACTTGCTTGCATTTGTATTGCATCTAATTAACTTGATTGAAAATCTTGATTGTTCATAACTAGATACATAGTTTTGTTTCTATCCCACTTACTAAGCAAGTTGTTACTTATTCCCTATAGTTTCTGTTACAGGTCTAGAAAAGAATACAGTAGTTTCCTAATTCTAAATTAACAACAAATAGGGTGAGGGATTAAGATTAGTAAAGATATGGTTGGATTTATCTTTTGTTGCTTTTACCTCTTTGGAAAACTAGTTGGGCCTCATTGAGTAGCCTAGTAGTTTTTTACCGATGAGTTAAAGTGTATTTTGATATACTTGTGGATTTGTAAATTTTTATCTCTAATGTAAACTTATACATATATTTTCACTATAGTAAAATACTATAGGTCTACTATAAAAGTTATTTTGAAACACTACACCATAGGTTTTATAACAAATAGGTTTCGAATTGGATGCTTCAAAGCGCTTGAGTCAAGTACACCTTGTGTGGACCGGATTTATGATAGTAGTTATGAGGCCAGCTTCTATATTAAGATGGTTCACATAGTGGTATTGTTACTACTCTAATTCTTTGAGCATGACAATATGGGCAAGAATTGTAAAATGAATAGCACACTTTTATTAATTTCATTGGTATTACATGGTTACAATATAGGTGCATAAGGGTAATGTCTATAACAAGATGCCTTTGGTTGTGATCGATTAAAATGGTGAGTAAGAGTTTTAGTTTAAAAGAGTACTTACACCTCTGTACTCGTAAACAGCTTTAGGGACATTTTTAGGCTTAGTAGGAGGAGACATTAAAATTAGCGAAATGATACCATTCCTAAAGTAGAAAGTCGCTAATAATAGTAAGATCCTAACTATAAACAAAAAAAAGATTCCCCTCTATTTTATAATATATACAAAAGAATGAGCCCCTACTAATTCAAGTGTATTGCAAAAATGGAACCTTGACTTTTAGCATAGAATATGTGTTAAGCATCCTTAATAAACTTCCTTTAACTTAAGCTAAGGAACTCATACTAAAACTAACCCAGAGTAAAGTTCCTCTACATGTGAACTCTAGAAGCAAGTTCCCTAACCATTTTTTATTATTTTATTTGATAAAGTCTCATACGAGATCCACCAAAATTTTAAAAAATGATTAAGTAAGATTTTCTTTTTTTAAGGAACCATTAATAAGGTTGAGAGTTTATTAATTGGTAAAATTCTTTAACATATTGGCATAGCACTTTAAGAGAGAAACTTGCTAGGACATATTTATTAATGGGAGTATCTAAGGAGGTATTTGAGGTATTATATCAATAGCATAAATAACTCTTATTTCTAAACAACTATCTACTTTATCAATAGCTATTTAATAATTTTTAAAAATTTTTATGGGTCCCATGTTACCATTGCTTTTTAAACCAATACATAAAATATTTTTTGAAGATTCTTCAAGTATGAATAATAATAATAATAATAATAATAATAATAATAATAATAATAATAATAATAATAATAATAATAATAATAATAATAATAATAATAATAATAATAATAATAATAATAATAATAATAATAATAATAATAATAATAATATCATAACAAGAAAAATGAAAATGAAAATGAAAAATAATTAAATAAAATTGACTAGTAGCTTTAAAACAAAATAAAAAAGCGGCTTTTTTGATAGATAAAAGGCTTTAAAGCAAAATAAAATTGGCCAATTGCCAAATTCAATGAAGGAGCACATGAGGATGTCAAACAAAACAGCTAAAAATTAAAAAAAAAAAATAACAAGCATCGGTGCTTATTTAATTATCGTGTGAAGGTTATGCACCCTATGGTACTTATGCTTCATCAATGAAAGTAGGGTGCTTGATACAGGAATATATGCTAAGCACCACTAGTAAATATCACCTAAAAATCTAATAATGTCAATCAATTGCTTCTAAGTAGAAAAGAACTTCTAAAATTGGATAAAAAAGAAAAGAAAAGGTAAATTTTACTTTCATAATTTTCACTATATAACACTTTGCATAATTATATGTCTTCAAGTTTTATACTTATATGTGTATCAACCTTATGTTTGGGTAGGTAGAAAGTTGTATAAATTAAAGGAGATGGAGGGGAATGGAATAGAATTGTATGTTGGGCTAATTTAATGGGGGATGGAAATATGACAAATAAAGTAGAAATGGGTACTAATATTTCCATGCAAGTGTCATTTTCTTATCTTTCTTAACTTAGAAAGAAAACAAATAAAAATAGTTGAAATGGTTGAAAATTACAAAGAGGCTGGTATGCTTTCTTTTTCTTTCGATAACACCTATGATACCCCAAGAGTGGTGAAATCATAATAGTCCCGCCATGTATACTAACCTATAACATAAGCTCAGCGGTTTAGCCACCATTGTAGAGTTGATATACTCCGAAGTATCTTTAATTCAGTATTTAAAGTAAAATAGAGGCATTTGATTCATATATTGCTTTTGAAAAATAGAAAATTGATCCAAATAGAATAATCCAAATCCTTTTTTGAGAAAAAAAGCTAAATTAAAAATAATCCAACAATGTTAGTTCGAATCCAGCTCATAACGAAGGATTGCCATTTATTTATATGAAAGGGAATCTTGATATCTTATCCACAAATGCCATGGATGGATAAGTTGAAACTTCTTTTGATGGCTATACCTTAAAGCCACTCGAAATAAGTGACTCATAACTGAATGCCAAGTTGAACTTTCATCTCTAGTTGGTAATATGCTTAGTATTCAATGAATATTAGCCAACCATCTCTTCACCTATCCTGAGAGTAGATGTAAAGCTAGTGAAAGGGTAGCTACTAGATCATATGTTTGTTTGTCTTCCTCACTTTTGAGGCATGGCATTAGCATTTTGATTTCTTCTTTATTTTTTATTGGTACTCCTATGTATGTAGATTGTCTTGCAATCTAAGTGTGGAATCTTAAGATCAATGGAATAGAAACATTCGAATCTTAACCACCTATCCTATTGTATGCACCTAGGATGGCTTACTCCGACCAAGAACTGACAACTTCACTTTCTTTACTAGGGCCTAAGATTGGAAACCAACTCCTTCACTTAATACTTGTTTGCCCATCTTCTTTAGTTAGAGGTTAGGTGATGTTAGTTTCTATCTTTAAGGACTTGTAAAAAAAACTATGAAGATATGAGCAATCAATCACTCAGTAAGTGTAATAACCCATAAATCAGCAATCCAGACATGAACATTTGAGTATTACGATAAAACCCTGTCCTTGTATAATTAGGATCGCTAATTGATTTAGGATATTTAGGAAAGTAAATTGAGTAGGCTAAAAGCTTACGAGAAACATGATAACCTTAATTGAGGAATCCTCATACACGTGGAAGTAAAAAATATAATAAAATATCAAGAATATAATCAAGATAGGGAGAATTTGCTCCATATGGGACCTTAAAGTTGAGTTTAGGGCAACCGTACCTAAATTTAGAGTTTTCAGAAAAAGTTATTTGATTAAACCCAAACTTTATGACTAAGATAGAAAAGTTAGTTGAAGTAATTTGGTGAAGTTGGATTTTGAAAATAATTATCCGAAATCTCAATTTTTCTACTAAAAGTATGATTACTTAATATAGTCCAAAACTACTCAAAACCCCTAAGCTCGAAATGTGAAGAGGACTTAAAAATAAGATAATTAGGCAATAAAAGAAAATAATATAGCATAATATACTATATGAGTGTACATGTATTTTTATGAGTATACCCGGTATATATAATAAATATACCCATAAATTAACCTAAAATAATATAATTATGCATAATGTGCACTAGAATCGCAAAATTAAGTAGGGAAAAAGTATCTTAAAAATAAAAGATATACTAGAAACATGATTACACATATATAATTACTCATTACATGGATGATATATATAGGATATATAACTGTATATTAACAAAAATCATTAAATATTAATATAAAATACCAAAATACCCTAAAATATTATCTAAAAATTATAAAAACAAATAAAAAATGACCTGAAATGTGATTGGATTAAATTTTGAGTAGCTTAAAAAGAATAACCAGCTACATCAAAAGCAAATTTATAAAAAATCGACACTTCTTACTATGTGTTTTTCAGGAAAAATATTAAAATAAATTACTTAATAATTAAGAAAAAAATCCAACCGACCTAAACTATTATAAATAGGATCATAGGACTCAGATTTAACATTTTGGTAACCAAGAAAACCTAAGAAAAATTCAAAAAAAAAACATTAGAAAAATTTGACCAAAAAATAAGAAAAAACAGAGCAAGGATCGAGCTTAGCTAGTTCCTCGACCATTCAATGACTTGACGTAGAGCCTTGCCACCACCTAGGAGAGCCACTACCGACTAAGCCAGTCGACAACCTCTCTTCGGCCAATGGTGGCTGGAGCTCCGATGAACTTAGGTTCTGAATTTTTGCCTATTTTTCTTTATTTTTAAAAAATTATTAAATTAATTATGAAAAATAAGAAAAAATTAATTTCTAGGTTATTTAAGATTTAATTTAATTTCATTAATTTATTTTAATAAAATTATAAATATTTAATATACTTTCTTAACAAATATACTATTCATCTGAAATTTGAAATTTAAAATGAATACAGTAAATGATGTAATTTCTAGGTCAAAATTTTTATGTAAGATACTTATGATATATAGATAATTTCTATGTAGCCTAATTTTTTTATTTGAATATTTTTAATATTTATTATATTTTTTGACCTAAGAATAGCTTGAAAATAGGTTGAAATGGTGAAATAAATAGGAAATTATGAAATTAAATGATGAAATGAACATGTACTGATTTCTAGTAAATAATAATAATGTTGAAAGAAGTTGAAATCAATTTGGTGCAAAAAGGATATTAATTAGGTAATTTAAGATAATTCAAGAGTAAAATCGCAAATATGAATATATAAGCAATAGATCGAAAATTTGAAGCCAAGTACTAGCTAAATTCTCTATAGAAATTTTCGGGGAATTATTTGGTACCCTGAACTATTTATTATGAATTTACATAATAAAATAGTTTAAATAATGAACCAATACTCAATTCTAGTAATAATAGGTTAAATTATGATAAATAGGTGAATAAAAACTATATATTTGTGTATTGGTCAGATCAGATAAAAATTATATTTTAAATATATTTAATGATATTTTAAAAATCGGGACATGTTATAGAGGTATTAGGGTTAGATAATACCTATATTATGGGTTATATTGATAAATTAGGTAAAATATGGTTTAATAAAATAAATTATGTATAGTATGATAATATTTGATTAGATAAGTATAGCTGTGTTAAAAACGCGAATTACTCGTTAAAAGTCATCTCTAGAAATTAAAACTTGTAATACATGTCGTTAAGTTTATACGCGCTCAACGATATTATTTTTACTGAAATTGGATAAACCTAAGTAATATAACCTATATCTCCACAATATTATTGATTTATGTACTATTATAACTCTATTGTAATCGAAACGTGATTTAAACGACTAAGAGTATGTTTTGATATAATCAGAATGATATATTATACGTAATAGTATAATTGCTTATATTATTAATATTTAATAACTTAACTCGATCGATATAATGAAATTATATATTATTATATAATAAAATAATAATATAATTTATATATATATATATAGTTACTTTACATAAGACCTTAATGATTTCATAACCATTACGAAAATTGATTTTAGGTTTTGTATATGTAAGGTGTAAGCTCCCAAAATTGAGTTTAGGACAACCGAGCTCAGATTTAGGGTTTTTAGGGAAACTTATCTAATTGAGCCCAAATTATGTAATTATATATTTATTGTGTTGAATTCATGAAATTAACTTTAGAACCTCATGCTTAGGAAAACAAAAAGAAATGAGAAATAAAAATATAAAATAATTAAAGAAAAATCACTTAACCGACTTGGAGGCACTACAAAAAGCCAACACCTTCAGATATGTAAATTTTAGCAATTTGGAATCAGAAATACTTAGAAAGAAAAATTAGAAAAAATCATAGAAAATAAAAAGAAATTTAGAAAAAATAGGGAAAATTTCGTGAAAGTGTAGAACCCTAACCTAGAGTGGTTTTACTATGAAACCCAGCCAACCTCATACGGTCCACCCACCGCGTAGGCCGTCCAACAACCGCCTAACCGCCGCCGGCAACCGGAGCACCCAAGAATAGCAAGGTCAAATTCTTGCCCTGTTTTTCAAGATTTTTTAAAAATTAGTAAATCCGCCCAGAAAATTATGAAAAAAATTGTACTTAGGTTATTTTAAACGTGCTTTCATGTGATATTTTTACTTTTGAAAAATTCATAATATTTAATATACTTTATTAATAAATCTATTATTCACCCAAAATTATAATTGTAAAATAAGTGTACTATATGATGTTGTTTCTAGCTGAAAATTTTTGTGTGGGATGTGTATGATATATAGATAATTTCTATGTGGCCCAAATTTTGATTTGAATAATTTTAGTATTTATTGAATTTTTACGCCTGAAATTAGCTCGAAAATAGGCTGAAATTATGAATTTAATAAGAAATTATGAAATTAATTGATGAAATGGACATGTACTGATCTATAATAAATAGTAATAGTATTGAGTCTGATTGAAATTAATTGGGTGCTAAAAGAATTAGAATTGGATAATTTGTCATAATTTAGGGGTAAAATCGTCAATATGAAAATATAGGCAATAGGTCGGAAACTTGAAACCAAGTGATAACTGAATTCCCTATATTTTTAGAGGTCCATAGAAATTTTTGGGGAATTATTTGGTAACCCAAACTATTTATTACGAATTTATTAAGTAAAATAGCTTAAATTATAAGTCGGGGTGTATTTGTAATATTAATAGGCTAAAATGAATTAAATAGTTAAATAAAGCCTATATCTAGGATTGCTGATCAAATTGGATTAAATGAAGATTTTTATCATATTTATTAATATTTTCTAATCGGGATACATTTTAGGTGTATTAGAATTGAATAATACTTATATTGTTACAATATAAGGACAAATTAGATAAAATATAATTTAAATATGTAAATTACGCATAATACGATCATTTTTATATAATTATGTATAATTGTATTAAAAACTCAAACTACCCGTTAAAAGCCATCTCTAGATATAGGACTCGTAAAACGTATGTTTAGGTATATACTAACTAATTTGGTTGAAATCGGATAACCTTAAGTAATCTAGCCTATAAATATGTCATATTCAAGAGTATACACACTTCGGTAACCTTACCGGAATCAAAACGTGAATTAATAAATAAAAAGTACGTTTCGATACGATCAAAACAATATATAATACGTAATAGTATATATGATGTACAGTATCAATAATTAATAATTTAATTCGATATATAGTAATAACATGACTGCATATTATGGAAATAATATATATATATATAACCATTTTAGATTAAACCCTAATGTTTTCGTAATTATTACGAAAACTGAATTTGGTTCTTTTTTGTAATTAGGACCTTCCAATACAAAGACGGTTGACAATTCAAGTCAGCAATAACGAACGTCTAAACAAGTAAGTTAGGATTGTGGCTTCACCGCTTGTTTGGGTACTATTTAAAGTATCTGGGGACCCAAGAATACTTCTGGTTGTGTTTGTAATTAGATGATTATGCGCATGCTGTGTGTGTGAATGATACTCAGTTGTGATAGGAGTTCAACTCCTTAGTGTGCTGTTTCGCATATGTACATGGATTCTGTATTGTGTGAACTTGTTGGTCACCCCTGATTAACACTAACAGTTATTCGACTAAAATGTAATTGGACATGCATAATCAACAGTTAGGGGAAATGATTAAGAGCGTTAGGCCAAATACCGACTTCCTTCGATAAGGATAGCTGAAATGGTCCTTTGCCCATCCTTAGTTGAACTAAGTGGCAGGCGAGGAGGTCGTGGCAAGGTTAGGGGCCGTGGTTCGAAGGCGGTCATGGGAGGAGGGTGTTCTCCATTGCACAAGCCCGGGTTTGGCTTGACTTGAGTCGCGATGAAACTCCTCAATTTGGGTTAGAGCGGATGTAATTTCTCTAACCTCATAGTGGACTGGATAATACTGTGCGATGTTTTCATTTGAGTGATTGCATTGCATTTCATCATGATTATTAACCTTATTGGTGATTGTACAGTACTCTTCTGACTCCGTCTCACTTAATGAGCTAGTTGTGCTCGCATCCCTACAGGCTCTTTTGCAAGTGTTGAGTAAAGACCAGATGTTCAGGTACCACCGTTCTCAGGTTAGTGTGTTACTGTGTAGGAAAGTAAGGATCGAGGAATTAACTGAACCTGAGCTTGTGACTTTGTCTCTAAGTTTTGAGGAAAACTAATTGGAAATTCCCTGGGAGCCCACTAGTTTTTCTAACTTATTGTATATGGACCGCAAAACCTATGGTTTTTAATAAACTCTGATTGTAAACTTTACCTTTGGACGTGAAATGTTTGTTTAAATACTGTTGTGGTACTAAACAGCAGGTTGTATAGAACAAGTATCTTGTAAAAGCTCTACCACATGTTTGGTTATTAACAGGTGTCAAAACAGACATTTCAAGCTGGTTGAGTTGTACGTCTTGTGTAAACTACGTCTACGATAGCAGCTGTGAGGTCAGCTTCTATCTTAGATTAGTTTACACTACGGGACTGTTATGACTCTTCTTGTTCGGGGCGTGACATAGGGCCTCCCAATGATTAGACTGTTCACAATACGAGTTTTTCAAAGTGAGCACTAGGACAAGTAATTGGGATAAATGCCTTACCGCATTTTGGGATATCATTTTAGAATATCTGAAGGCTTTGGTATGTATTGGCCTGTGAATATAGTTAGTTGTTTGTGTATATGCAATACTTGTGGTTGGGTTTCGATTTATTGTGTGGGAGTTGAGCTCCATGATATGATTGTTCTGTGAATGTTATTATTGAATTGTTTGAGCTTGGTTGATCACCCTAAAAAGATGAACTAACTCAAACTTGGCTTAATATCTAATTTGATATGCATCGCAACCCACTAGGGGTAGCGACTAGGATTCTCGGGTCAAATACCGATTCCCTTCGATGATGATAGCTGAAATGATTCTTTTCCTACCCTTAACAAAATTAAGTGACAGGAGAGGAGGTCACGACAAGGTTGGGGGCCGTAGTTCGAAGGTAGTCATGGGAGGAAGGTGTTCTCCATTGCATAAGCCCCGGTTTGGTTTCAATTCGTGAGTATGTGACGTCAATCTCTTTAACCCGGATTAAAGCAGGTGAAATTTTACTAATCTCATGACGGATCAGATAACGTCGTGTGATGGCATTGGTTATACATACTTTGCATCTCACCAACTTGATTGAAAACCCCGGTTGCATCTAACCAACTTGATTGTCACTCATTCTCCTATAGTTTATTTTATAGGTTTTAAATAGCCTATAATTGCTTACCTAGTACTGGTAAATTGGGACAGGGAGCGAGATACAACAAGAAATGGCCGGTTATTGCCCTTAGTATTAACTTTTTATCTTTTAAGGAAAACTATACAAGACTCCTCAAAGGGCTTAGTAGTTTTCAATATTTTAGTCTATATATGAAGTGACAAGTACTTATGGGATTTATTATTGTTTTTTTTATAAGGTCAAATGATAAGTTTATTATTACAAATTATTTCACATAATTACTCTACAAGTTTATATCAAACAGGTATTGAATTGGACGTTTCAAAGGAGTAGAGTCGTGTATGCCTTGTGTGAACTAGGTCTAAGATGGTAGCTGTAAGGACAGTTTTTATCTTAGGATGGTTCACACTACGGGATTGTTACGACTTCACCTTTTCGGGACGTGACAGTTCTGAAGTGATATTAGAACATTATTCTTAAGAATTATTAAGAATTCACTTTGAAGTGTAATTCTTAAGAATGTGCATTGAAGTTTCATAAATAAAATGAGTTAGACATGTTAGGAAACATTAAGAGTGGGTAGCAAAAAGGGATTTAAATTATAGGTGAATACATAACCATAATATTTAGGTACTTACGGTGAATTTAGGGTTATAATAAGTAATATTGAATTTGGAATCAATAAACTTTTATGTAACTAGCTCTGACGACTATGGAGAAGCACTTCATACTCTCTTGATCAACCCTTAAGTAGAGTAATAAGGAATTGCTTATAAAATGTAGAATACTATTCTTCAATATTATTACTAGACATGAATAACTAGGTAATATTGGAATAATGTAGAAAAGTTGTGGTAGACCTAACTTAGAAATCAAAACTTTTCGTGCTTATCTCTTAGATTTCTAGAAAGTGTACTTTAGACCAATTAACTAATTATTGCATAACTTATTTTCTTATAAGTATTGAGATATACTATTAGGACTTAATGAATTAGAACTTGGTACTAAACCTCCTACGATACTCAAAATATTACGTAATAGATTGGAAAAAATTATAAGTTAAAAATTTTGAAAAGTTGAATAGTTGCTAAAAAGAGGGACTCCAAAGAAAAACTATAGTGCTGATTTGGAGAGTAATGAAGTATTGAATAAGATGGCAACTTAGTCTAGAATAGTTAGTAGAATTTAAAAAAGTGAATTAGACAAAACCTATTCATAAGAGGTATTATGAAACCTGATTTGCAAGATGAAGTAAAGGATTGTAAGATAAACTTAAGAGATCAAACTAAGGAAGGCGATATGGTCAATCTTAAAATGGTAATTCGAAACAACAATATGATAGACATGATACAATATAGGGGATCATAGACTTTTACTAAAAAATAGAAGAAATAGTATGTTTATGCTCAATGATAACATTAAACCCTTGTTTTAACCTTAAACAAAGTTGGAATACTGCAGTATTATTGATTGAATCAAAGATTACTTTGTGACATAATATATCTCAACATTAACATGATAGTGCTCTTTAATCAAATCCCCTCTAACCTGAGATATATCTATGATCTTATCAACATATATTCTTCTTAATACAATAATGTAACCAGAATAAGCATAACTTATAGTGGAACTCTGTACTGGTTAAATTGAATGTCACATATATTGATAGCATATTTGTATGACTATATGCATATTTGAATGTTTTGGTAGGATTTGAAGTTAAATGAATAATAAGATGCTAGATAAATATAGAAACATATGAATGTTAAATTAGATTATTTCATAAGTTTTGAATCGATACTCTTGCATGTTAGTATGTAATTGTTTAATTCTATAGAGTTAAATGGTATAATAATAAGATGAAACTGAGCAATTAAGATGCATCTATTTAAATAACTCCCTTGATTGACACATAACTATATAATTTCCTAAAATTAGAGATAAAGTTATGATCTATATATCAAACTTTACAAACTTTTGTAAATAACTGAGAAAAATAAAAATAAAAAAATAAATATATATATGAGATTGGTATGAGATAACTATTAATTGACTTAAGATATGTAAATATTGCCTATTAACAATATACCCATGTTATCTTATACCCAATGATACATGTGCTTATGTAGATGGCATAATGTGAGTATAAATAATGAAGATGGTTAACACTACGAAACCTTTAACTCTACATCTCATTTGAACCTATTTACTTCGTTTATGAAATGTAACTTAGCAAGTGATTAATATATACTATACCCCAAAAACATACAATCATACTAAAATGATCCCTTAACAAACACAAGGATACCAAATACTTGAGAGAGAAATAAATTAGTTAACTTGAATATATGTATTCATTGAATGATTGTGTTATTATGAGTGTTTTATAAAAATGATGAGGAGTTAAATGAATTATACCAAATTTGATAAAATGAATTACAAATACCTATTATTAATATAATTTTAAGAAACACCTCTTATGTTTTTTGAATACATCCTATTACAATCATAAATGAGTTTCTATAGCTGAGAATTTTTCTTAGTCAGTTTGAGAAATCATAGAAGTCCTCATATTTAGCATTAGAAGAGAAACATAAGAATGCTAATTTAGTATTTCGTATGAAAAGTTTGGAATTTATATCTTTTTATCCATTATGAACATTATTGATTTGGGATTGTAAAGTAAACTGTATAATGATGGATAGATACTGAACAAGTATGATGTATATAAGACTAGGTGATTTTATACAAAAAAAAAAAAAAAATAGAACTTGACTATAGGATACTTATGAATAAAATAAGAACTTCTTGCTAATAAACTAAATTTGCGTAAGTATATTGTGTTATTATAAAAGTTAAAAATGCATATCGATTAACTATGGAAATTGTTATAGATATAATCTGATATATGTATTTGGAGCTAATACCTGATTATTGAATTTGAAATGTGAAGTAATATGAAAATGTAATATCATAATTTCAATTGAGAGTTACTATTTCCTGAGTATAGTATATTGCGTATATTGACTTGACTATATATAAGTATTGACTAGCTCCCGTTATGAGATTTCTAGCATCTTTACATTTTGTATCCTAGAAATGTATAAATGAAATCGTGTGTTACATTTTGAAGTAAGTAGATATTATTGATAAAGATGCATGTATACTTTAATCATTATTTACAAGTTAGTTAGAATTAATCCATATAGTCAACTTATCTATAAGCAAAAACAAGTATATACCTTAGCCTCTAAGTACTTTTATATAGTACTCCAAAATGTCATCACTTACTTAGATTCACAGTCGCTCTTGCATGTTAAATGCCCTAATCCTTTTTGGCATTAAGTACCCCTATATTACAAACTATATTTCAGTTGCTATATAATTCATTAAAGTAATAATGTTTTTAATACTTTTGATTAGGTTTATCATTATTCTTTTAGTATTCATTAATGGCATGTTTAGTAGGGGGGATGGAAGCCACTCCCCCAAGTCCCCTTATTCCTTTGCTTGGTTACAATTGCAAAGAAGGAGTCGCAATTCCACAGCATTGTCTTTTCCCCTAAAACGTGGAATAGAAACTCTACATATGGGCCAAAGAATGTGAATTCTTGAATTTCACCTCTTCTTTTTTCTTGCAAATGCCCTCATTAAACTCAAAATTTACACTACATGCCCTTGACACAAACCACTTGACTTGGCACATTCATACTCATGCCTAAAACATCAATCTAAGGTTTTCCTGTATTGTAACCTCAATGAGTGCAGTAGGGCTTCAAGGCTGTAAACAACCATCTAGCAAACTCCTTATCGTTGGCCATCCGTGGTCCTTACATGAATTGGAAGTACCACTAGCCTGTTATCCCTTCCATCAGCTAAAGAGGAATAATGCGTATCTTCTCTCTTTGAAGATGCGTTGTGATGTTTTCTTTTTTCTTTTTTCCCTTGTCATATGCACCCACTTCGACCACTACATTTTCCAACAAGAATCGGTATGATCCGTACTTGAGTGCTTCTTAAACAGCAGACATACCTGGATGACTGTGATTTATGGTAGCAAAGTTTCCGTTATGGCTTCAGTTTGTAAGCTTCCTTGCATGGAGTTTAACGAAGTGAATGGGGGACAAACAATGTAATGGAATGTACTAACGTTGGTTCAAGCGATCATCACTTCGTTAGGGTTGGCTTCCCTTCTTCCATTGATTGGAGTGCAACATTATACAACATTGTGGAAGGCAAAGTAGACAGAAAAACATTAGGGATGTCTATTTTATCTTTTCTAATTTATTTTAGTGAAGGGTGTTTTAGTAATTTTAATTCCTATTCAACTTGTATTCCATATTGTACTAACATAACTAAATGGTGTAACTATAATTCCATTCCGTTCAAGTAAACATTGTAATAAGCATTCGTATTATATTACCAATCCATTCCATTCTCCTTTTATTCTATTCCCTTTTATTCTATTCCACTAGTTAAATGTGCCGTAAGTGTTTATTATGTAAGTCAAGTATTATCTCTTTTAACTAAGAGTATTAGAACATTTTAATCACTTTTACTTAGGTCTTTACCTTTATTCTTTATGTAAATCCCACAACTAGTCATTTAGGGTTTCGATTGGTTGAAAGATCCGATCAAGATAAATAAGCAATAAGCCTAAATTAGAAGTAAAACCATAAATATTAGTAAAAATGATCCCATAAGTTTGAATTTAAGAAAATAAGCAATAAAATAAAAGAATATAAAAATTCCAAATTTTAGGTATATAACTTGTTATTTATCGAAAATGCGTAAAATGCATTCCGATAATTAACGAATCGTTATAGATAAATTATATATATATATATATATATACTAAAAATAATAAAATAGCCTAAATAATATTTAGGAATATTTATTTGTACTATATATGAATTTACATGTATGTAGAAATACACGTAATTACTTAAAATACGTGTAATGTGCTAAAATACGTGTAATGTGCTAAAATAATACTAAATAATTAAATAAAATTCATAATTAATTAAGTAAAAATAAATGAAAATCATAAAAAATAAAGAATGATCTAGCATTGGATCGTGGTAATTGGGGAAAATAAGAAAAAAATTAGCCAAATAAATTAGAGTAATACAAAAGCTAAAAATTAAGGGATTTAGGCAATATCTTGTCTAATTTAATGCACATTAATTACCACAAAGCTCTATAAATAGCAAGAAAAATTCAGAAGGTCATTTGGTTAGTTTGGAGAGTGAAAAAAATAGGAAGAGGCGAAATTGAGAGAAAAATTAGGGTTAGAAAAAATAATAAGAAAAATTATACAATTAGGGCCATAAAAGGGAATCAACATCAGACGAACAGCAGGGAGTGGATAGCCACCACCATCACACGGTGGTAACAGCGCCTAGACCGACCGATAAGGCATGGCGGCCGGCGATGGCCGGAGCCATCCAGATCGGTGAGTTTGATTTCCAGTCCGATTTTGTGTAATTTTGTAAAAATAGTAAATATTCTTAGAAAATTATGAATTTTGTTATTCTAGAATATTTTTGTATGTAGTTCTTATAAAAAATATTATTTTAATGAAAATATGTCTCGTGTTATATGATCCTTAAGAAATCATGCAAAACCGAGCATGATTAGGATTAGAAATAAATAGGCTTAGGAGTGTAGTTTGGAGCTCAAATTTTTTCTATAGAATGCTCAAGTGATATAGAACAGTGTTATGAAGCCATTTTTTTTAATTTAATTTTTGAAATTTTTAGGTAAATTTTTAGCCCTAAAATGATAGAAAAATTGGATAATTTTGGGTTAATTAGGTGATTAAGACATTAATTACTGATTTAGATAGTAATTAGAGGGTTAGGGATGCTAATCTTTGATGTGGAAACCTAATCCTAGCCTTTGGAGAGTTAAGTGTAATTAATGAAGGAATTATGTAGTAATTGTAGAAAATTAAGAATATGTAGAATTGGAAAATTAATAAATATCAAAATTAGGTTTAATTTAATAATATAATAATAAAAATCAGAATATAATAAATATGAAACAAAAATTTAATTTTAGGTAATTGTATAAAAAATGTAAGATTTTCTTATATCAGGAATAAATCCGATACTCCAATTAAGATTAGCGTGTACCAAACAGTTTAGAATACTAAATTAAGACCCAATAGGATATTAGAATACTCGAGCTTAATGTGATTAATTTCACATTAGGATTCGAGCATATATAAGATTTCAGAATCAAAATTAGAATCTAATTTAGGAACCGAATCCCGAAATAGGGTAGATGAATCATTAGTAAATAATAGGTATACATAGAATAAAAATAATAAGCTAAATTATAACTTATAAATCAAATCAGAACCTAATTTAGAAATCGATACGGAAACTGAACTCGAACCTAACCCTAAACTTAGAATAATTGTAAAAGATTTGAGAACCTAAATAATTGGACATATTAAACCTTGAACAAAAGATAACAATAAGCGTTATCGGATAAAACCAATTTATAATAGTTATATGAAAAACTGAAACCACAGTTGTGTTATAGGGATAATCGGCGATGGCTTAAGCAAGTTGGACTTCGAGTGAGCGAGCGAGGATTCTAGATAAGTTGGGATTAATACGATGCTATATTTTAGAGGCTTGAGATTATGCTTGGTTATGCTTGTTAGATAGTCTGTTGTGTGCATGTGCTTGATTATGAATGATACTATGATTTTGTTTGTTGTTCTAGTTTGCATTGTATGATTTGTATGAAATGATTGATCACCCTAAACTGGACCTAATCAAATATATGACTTGTAATCATAATCGGACCTGTATGGCAACCCATTAGGGGAAACCTAGGACTCTTTGGCCAAATACCAACCCCTTCGAAAGGGATAGCGCAGGATTGCATAATGGTCCCTTCTTCATCCTTAGTCGAACTAAGTGATAGAAGAGTAGGTCGCGGCGAGGGTGAAGTCAATGGTTCAAAAGTAGTCGCGGGAGAAGTGAAGTCTCCATTGCAAAAGCTTGAGTTTGGTCGTGAACTGTTGCATTAATGGCAACTCCTCAACTCAGATTAGAGCGGGCGCAATTTCTCTAATCTCACGACGGGCTGGACAACATCGTGCGATGGCATTTGCTTAAACATGTATTGCACCTAATAAGTTGGTTAATAACCTTGTTGTATTTATGGTATAGTTTTAAGTCCTCCATCCTAACTTACTGAGTAGTGGTTGCTTACATCCCTATAGACGTCGTGCAGGTGTTGGCTAAGAAGCGGCATACAACTACTTTGAAGCTAACAACTGCTAGATCCTAGGGAGTGAGGAAAAACATTTAAAGAATAAATACATATTTTTTTTTAAGGTCTAAGATTTTACTTCAGAATTTTTTTTCTTTTTTGAATAATGTAATAACTAAGAAATATATTACGGAGAAATATTGTAAACTTTAATTATAATAACTGAATTATAATGTATATATATATTTCCTCATTTTCTTAGGTAAATAATTTATTTAAATTACAAACTGTTTACTTCAAAGCGAGTTAATCATAGATGCCTTGTATAGATTAGGTCTAAGATAGCGATTGTAAGGCCAACTTTTATCTTAGAATGGTTTACACGGCGGGACTGTTACGACTCTGCCGCTTCAGGGTATGACACTTTACATATAGGATCTTTAACTCAACCTTCTATTAGTGTTTTAGCTTATATTATTTACTATTGAACCTTTTGTATGACCTTTATTAAAAAAACCTTCTACATGGATTTAAGGTATAATTTTACATTGGGAAACCTTTTACCCAACCTTCTATTGCTATAACTTATAGAATTGACTTGGCTAAGGAAGTTTCTCTTTACCATCTACGTGATGCCAATGAACATTCTACAAGTTCTACAGTCCTTTACTAGCTCATCTAGAACTTTTGCATAACCTCCTACAAGTGCTAGATTCCTTTTTGTTTCATTAAAACTCTACGTTTAACACTTTTCTTCACTTTGTTCGGGCTTAACTTTGCTAGAACTTCACCAACATTAACTCCTACGACGTGGAACTCATTTAAATCATTAAGTGTGTCGGTCCCATTTAACAATCGGTCGGGGGGAGGGGGGGGGTAGGTGTGAGTTGATTGATATAAACTTTTTGAAAATAAAATTTTATAGCTTTATATAGCTTTATAAAGTGAAAACCCCTCTATATATATGTATATCAGAAATAGTTTAACAAAGAAAATAAAGCAATAATTAAAAGATGAGGAAAGAAGATCAAGCACAAGATTTTATAGAGGTTCTACCTCGTACATCAGTTTTCTCTTCCATCTCTACTACTAAGGATTCGGCCATCTTCGCTGGTCATTTCATTATATCAATTCAATTAAACTTTAAAGGATATTACATAACTAAGTCCCTTTGATGATTACGATCAACTACCCTACCTTACTAGTTTCTATGATAAACTAAACACAAGCTACAATACAACACTATCTCATTCAAAGTTACAACTATAGTACAAATTAGGAAATTGAACAAAATTTGAAGATAAAATTGTTACTCTACGAAGTTTTAGCTCTTGATCATGCAAACAGTATGTTGATATCTTCGTAAGTTGGTAGTTGGTTCTAGTATGAATGCCTTATTATTTATATCTTGATTTCTAAAGTTCAAAAATTGATATTTTGTAGATATTTTAGTGAATGTTGTACCTTCGAATCTGATTATCCTAATTGGAAATTTGTTTTAGTATTGATTCGTGCTAATCTTAATTTGATCTGAATCCGTAAAATTTACTTGAGCATTGCCCAAGTGCCTTTAGTTATGTTTTGAAGTGATCCCCAAACATACTAGGTGTATGCCTTCTTTGTCAACGATTTAGAGAATTCTCTAAGCTTTAGGTCATCATCAAGCCTATAAGACTCTAGGTTTTCAATAAATTTCAGCAAGTGTTCCTTCACACTTCCTTTTTTGCCATTAAATAACATAAATTTAAGACTTACATAGTCCTTAGGATATGGCTTTGCTGCGATGCATTAGTGATATGGGAGTTTCAGCTCTGGTGCTCTCATAGATGACCTAGTGTATATTTCCTTCATATAAACGTCTAAGTCTTCTCTTCTTAAAAAGGAAATCCTTAGAACAGATGCTGTAGATGCAGGTGGTAGAGCAAGGGCAACATTGGGATGAGAAGTAGATCTACCCAAGATTAGGATGAGAAGTAAATCTACACCAAGATACATCATATTTCAAATTTGAAGCTTTCAAATGACATCAATTGAAGCTAAAATCAAATGAAAAATTCAAAAAATTTCAAAGTAACTATCAGAGAAAAATTTAGAGAAGTTGTTTAATTGTTATATTGATTCAACGACTAATAACTTAAATTTTAGCTTATTTTGTGGGATTTGAACATCAGGAAGTGTTTTATATAAATTAAAAATGCATCTTGATCATTAACAGAACAAAAAATTACAAGTTCTTTTAGTGCTTAAATTGCTAAAAAATTGTCTAGTTATTATTATTGACATAGAAGGTTGAAAATAATAAGGGCAATATAAAAGCCAATGTAAGAACTTCTAACCTTAAGTGAATTTTGAACAATTTTATCTTTTCATTCTTCAATTTTTTGTTGAGTTTGTTGTGATGGTATTAAGAGCTTGTATTTTCATTATAGCTATATGAGAGTCCGTAGGTAAAAGTTAAGAGAAAAAGTAGTGAGGCAACTATAGCCTAAACGATTGAATCTTTGTACTTCATTTGTCTTAATTCTAGCATAATATTATTAAGTCATCATAGAGGGTTATTTTAGGAAAAAGTTTAAATCTTGAAAAGTAAATAATTAAACCCCATTATTGGTTGTTTATAGAACCAGCTTTACATAATCTCAAGAGCTTACAAATTTTCTATTACTTTTAACTATAAGTCATTATGGAAGGTATAGATAGAAGTCTATGGTCAGTTTGATTATTAATCATTACAAAAAAATATCAATTGAACATTAGTTAAAATGTTTTTTCATTTTCTAAAAGAGGGACTTTGTGTCTCATTTTCTATCAATTTTTTTAGTATATATTCATCACTAATGAATTGCCTTCCATTCAATCTTTTCACATTAATATAATAATTATTAAGGATTTTAAAACTTCAATTACAACTAAAGGGTTGCTCAAATGCAATGTTTGTGCTAAAAAAAAGAAAGATATTTGAACTACTAATGGGTGTATAATGATTATGGAAATGAGGATTGTTTATCACATAGGGAAATAATATGCCACTACCTTTTACTATTTTAGTATATATTAATTATATGTAAGATAGTATATGTCGATGGTTGAAATTTTTCTTGGGTTGTCTATCTAGCTTTAGAGATAGGGCTTGCAAAAGAGAACACATGAGTTAAGAGTATGCTGAAGGTAACTTTGACGCGTATACTAGCTCAAGTTAAGAGAGGGACCCTTAAAAGGGAACATTCGATATTAACACCTAAAAGAGGTATTGGGGTCTAGAGAATGTGCACTTAGTATGAGCTCTCTTTCAGTTTTCCTTAATTTAACCTGTATTAAGTTTAACTTACTTAATATAAATTACTTGATATAAAATTAAAGAAACATTTTTCGTAAAAAAAAATTTTTGAAAAAAAAAATGGAGTTGCCAACCAGTTCAATTGGTAAAAAGTGAAATTAGGATTTTTGAGTGGGAAAACCCTAATTTGGTTACTAATCTGCAAATTTTCTAGAAAAATAATTTTAGAAAATTAATAAAAAGAAAACTAAATTTGGAGGCTAACCTAGTAAAATTATGTCATAATGTAAAAAATAAAAAAATTAATGGGCTTGATTTTTATATTTTTCCAAGAACACTAAGCTATATACAAATATACAATATATATTTTTTTTTCAAGAAAAAGGAAAAAAGTTATTTTTTTATTTTATTTTATTTTATTTTTTATATGGTTGTTCCAAAGGTGTTTATATATTCATTAATAATGATCAGATCAACGTAATTCTTTCTCAGAAAATATTTAGTGGATAGATTTTTTTTATTTTTCAAAATCGAGCTAAATTTACATTTATTTAATAGTTTATTATTTAAAGAAAAACCTAAAAAGATCTATTTCACGAATCTAAGAAAACCTTAACTAACTAAATCTTTTTAAAAATTCGGTTAAGATTTTTTCTTATTTTTTAAAGAAAATCACTATGTGTAAAAAAAAAAAAAATCTTTTCTAAATCCTATATGCAAGATCTACTAAGATGCTTCTCTTCTCTGAAGTTATAGATCTTGGAGAAAAAAAATGTGATTTTCAGCTAAAAATGCAATTTAACTAAATTAATAATTAAAAAATTCAAATTATCTAAAAAATATAGCAACAAAAAATATAAAATAAAATGCATTAAAGAAAACAAATTAGCAAAATAATTAAATTAACTAATAAAACAAAATAAAAAAATAATTTTTATTACCTAAACAAGTCGAGTTACGCATGATTGACATGTTCATATTGATCGTATTGTGATCGTCTAAACTACGTTTGTGTGCTTAGTGGGGAATTGCTCATGCACGTATAGTGATGGATTGTGATCTTGCATGGTATTAATGCATCATGCTTGTACGTAGTAGTGGTTATGTGATCATGTGCGTGGCTGTGGTTGTGTGATCATGTGTATTGTATAGTGAGGGTTAGCTTTGTGTAGCGTGTGTAGAGTGTTTGACTTCATACAGCGTATGTAGAGTAACCTATGTGCTGATATTTTGTGTATGAGAGAGTGTGACTAAGATAGTGTGCCAAGCAATGGGGTATGTGGTCGGTGAGAGTGTGTGTGTGTAGATATGCTATTGCGGTTGTAGGTGTGCATAGACTTCGTGTGTCAGTGCAAGTGTATGCTATTATGTGTAGGTGAAGCGTGAGGGAGAGTATAGTGCGGTGTCAGGTAAGTGAAGTGAGTGGCGTGTCCGTGCATATAGTGAGCGAGTAAAGTGTGGGATGTGTTTATGTCAGGTATAGTTAGGAGTTAACATGTGTGTAGTAGTGAGCTGTCGCAAGTGCTTGGTTCGAACATTGAGCAGTGTGTAAGCGAGTGCTAATGGTCAGTGCTGTATTTGGTTGGTACGGCAAGTGATCGTGCAGCAACTTGTCAATTTAGTATTCATGGTATACAGTGCGGGACATGCAATGGTGATCAAGTGAGACCGTGCATGTGTGTGCAAGTGTGCCGGATGGAGAGATTGCACCACAGTTGACATACATGGCAATGGGCAAGGGGCAACAGGTGTGATTATGGATCGATGGATATGTGTTTGTGATGGATGGAGTGTGATTGTGAAAATGTGTATCAGTGTGGGCGTGAATATATGTTGGTGTGTTGGGGATTTTGAAAAAACTGCTTTTAAACTTTACTATCGACTCACTATTTATAAACTACATAACCGAATCTTTTATATCTTTTTAGATACAATAACAATACAATACTAAATCTCAAATACATAAGATAATTTTAAGATTCTTTAAAGATTTGATCTAGTTTTTAGAAACCCTATTTTAATTTAGGTTTTTTATTTTTCGGGCCTGACTTAGTCCAACTTAATTTAGCCCAATTATTTACTTAATAAATCCTAAATCTATTATAATCCAATATAAATTAGATAAAAATCTATTTTATATCGGGTTGGACTAAAAAATATTCCAATGAAGCTTGATCCTTTAACGACTTAGAATTTATTAAATTGAACATGCACCATTATCCGATTTGACTTCAAATGACTCAACATGACACGATATGATACGACTTGACTCGATACGATTGGACTCGATATGACTTGATTTGATATGACTTGACTCTTTATTTTTTATTATTATTTATTTGCTTTCAATTTTCATTTTTAAATTTTTTTATTCTTTTTTTTTGTTTATTTATTTTTTATTCTTTTTTTTTTGTTAACCTAACTCAATAGAAATACTAAAACAAAATGACAAAAATGAGGTGTCCATACTTGGGATAGTGTTGTTTTTTAGAGTTTTCAAGATGCTGAATCTAGGCCTTCCTATCGATGGTATTGCTTAAAGACTTATAAGAGAAGTATTGAGCCATTGGATTAGGCTATGTAGACGGTGGTGATGACTTTAGCTTATAATTTTATCATCGGGAGGAGAGTTAGTAAGCTAATAGCATATCTTTCTTAGGAGAATGGATCTTTTTTTATAGGACAATTAGTAAAGGGTCTCATTAGGATAGTATTTGCAAAAGAGAATATATAAGCTAAGAGCGTATCGAAAATGACATCGATGCCTATATTATGATCTTTAAGTTAGGGGAGAGGCCATCGAGAAAGACAAACCTTCAAGATTAATACTTAAAAGAGGTATTAGGGTCTAGAGAATGTGTACTCGGAACAATGTTGTTTTGTGGAGTCTTCAAGATGCTAAATTTAGGTCCTCTTATCCATGGTGTTGCTTAAAGGGTTATAAGGGAAGGATTGGGCCTTTAAGATTAATATAACTAAACAAAAATGATGACTCAAGCTTGTACTTTCGTCTTCAATAGGAGAGCTGATAGGTTAACAGCATAACCTTTTTAAAGGAATGAATGCCTTCTAATGAGACCATTGGTGAAGGGTCTCATCAAAATGGTACCTTACTGTTTTGATAAGTTGATGCAATCTCATACTTCTCCTTAGACTCATATATTTTGGTAAGAACTATACTTAGGTTTTAGAGGAAGAGAAGGCCTTGTACGTCAATGGACCTTAGACGCTTACAAGTGTGTAAGAGCTTAGGAGGTCAAATTTTGCAAATAACAAAATGGAATCATATAGAATGTATGAACTTAATATATATATAAGACTAACAATTGATGAGCTTGTAATGTGTTAATAAAAAGTACAACGGTAAATAAAGTGGTAAAATTATTGATGTCACTAAGACAGTAGAATTTAGTTTTTTTGAAGTTAATATACTTAAGAAAAAGTGGATTACTAAGGAACACATTTAGAAAAAAAAAAATAAAAAAAATGAATCCTTAAAAAAAATATTACGTTTAGGAGGCTATGAAGACGCCTTTTGGAAAAGCGTTTTCCATATGAGTGATTTTTGCGCTAAAAGATACCTTTTAAAAGGACACCATTAGTATGTTTTACTATAATTGAAGATACTTTCACTATTGATATAACTTGATAAACACGAATAGAATCATTCTCAAACCATTTCAAAACCCCTCCTTTCTCTCTTCTCTCTTGGCCATTTAACATCCCATCTTATAATCAACACCTTTCAGTGTTTTTTTTTTTTTTTTTTTGCAAAATCACTTCCAATAATCAAAGGTAAACATTTGTGATACTAAATCTATCGTAATATCATGCATAAATTTTGGTTGTTTTCTCTACTTTTCCCATTTGGAGACTTAGATTTAGATTTTAGTATATTTGTCTGATGTGGGTTATTTAAATGTTGTGTTTGCATGTTGATATGTCTTTTATATCGTATTATTGCAATATATATGAATGATTTGTATATTGGTGTATAGATTTTGCATTCTAGAATTGAAATTTTATTGTTTTAAAATATGTACTCTAAGTCTTCAGTGAAATGTCTGTTAGAGAATCGTGTAGTTTTAGAGATAGGAAAGAAGTTACGGTCGCATTGAACAGTATAACATAACTTATGTGTTAATCAAAACATTAATTATCATGTGGATAGGTTGAAAAATGATAAGTACGGTGAAATTTATGATTTTTGCCCATAGGAACATTTTAAGGAGAAATTTGGGGCTGAAATATGACCTTGATTTGATGAAGTTGATGAAATTGAGAACAAATGTGAATTTCTCCAATTTCCTTCAAAGGGTTGAGATTTTGTACAGATATCCTAATGCTTACTCGGGTATCATGAATCATTCTCTCATTGCCATTAAGGACGATGATGATTAAGAGCTCAAGGGAGATAAAGATGACGACGATGACAACGAGTATGATGACAATGATGGTAATGAGACGCCTCTTACACGTCTTGTTGTGCCTGAGGTACCTACCACTCAAAACTTCTATCCAGAGATGTTGGTGTGTATTCATACGCTTCAGGTTTAAGTTTAATGGTTCCAACACCAAACCCGATGTAAGCTTTAGAGTTTAATGCTATAGAAACAGGAGTAAGGAATTCAATTCTCTTTTTCAACAGGGGTGGGGGGGATGTTTACTTGAACTTTGAAAGGGATGTAAATGAAGAGTTTAGTAACTTGTAAGCCGGTGAAGATCTTTGTATACACAAAGGAGGAACTCGTAAGAGTTGTTATGTACTACCACATAAAACATCATGCCAACTTTAGGTCCTTAAAGTCGAACCTAAGTAGGTATTCCATCCTTTGTACCAAGCATGAAGATGGCTGCTAGTAGAAGCTACGTACGTCTAAGAAGAAACCAGAGGGTGTGTTTGTGATTACAAGATTGGTGGAGCTCCACATATGTGTCGATCTCATAATTAATTAAGATTGTCGAGCCTGGTTTTTTTCTCCCAATTTTTATAATAAGTTTTCTTTAAACCGATTAGTATTAAATCTTATCCATTTAATGCTGATCCTCGATTAAGGTTTATAGAAAATTGGTTCTTTAACTTTGAAAACATTTTTTGAGTTATCACTCGATCATAGTTAGGAAAGAGAGTTAAGTTATAACTAATTAAGTAGATTAATTATAACTTAGTTACCGGTCTATCAATAAAACCAAATTTTAAAATGGTTTTATAAAATGAAAGATCTGGATTTAACGATTATCTTAGTAAATCCTAAATGGGTATCACTTTTAATTTTTTAAATTTAATTTTACTTTTTAATATACCCTTATAATGAAATCTATCTACATGCAACTCATTTTAGTTCTAAAATGATAAAGCAATCAATTATTTACAAAAGATAGAAAAAGAAAAATTTTCATGTTTTAAGTTGCTTTGTACTTACGTATCTGTTATTCAAGGTCAGACTTCCGTAGTTCATTTTATGAAAACCTTAATGGGTGAATAGATTTTAATTTTTGAAAGGAGATCAGGTTTACGTTTTTACCTGTTTCAATTTATTTAAGAAAATTTTTCAAAGGGTCTTAAACTAGATTTTATTTATGGAAAGTCCTAAGAAAAAGGTCATAATTTGGAAAGAGGATCAGTCATTTTTATTTATTCTTTGGTAAAACCGATTTTTAAGTGATTTTTATTTTCTAATCTACTAATTTGTATTCATATTTTATTATTATTTTTTCTTATTTAAGTCTTAATAAAAAATAAGTAAATAATAATAATAATAAAAAAAAACAAAACTATTCTATCTCTTTTCTCTTTTTCTCTTTTTATTTTTACTCAGATTTTTGTCTTTTTTTTTTTGGTGTTGTACAATACATTTACAAAGTAAATAAATAGAATAATAATAAAACAACAACAACAAAATCGAGAGGTAGGGGCTACACTAAATTAGACTAGAACTTGGCCTACATACGAGTTGGATGATGGATTGAAGCTCCAAGTCGGGTTGTTGGTTTGGGTCGGACTTCGAAAGTCCAATCAAGTCCAATTCGAGTCGCGAAGAAGGGGATGAGCAATGGCTGAAGATTGTTGTGGCATGTTTGGTGTTATGTGGTACACGATGGGTGAGAATTGTTAAAGATGGCTGAGTGTTCTAGCGTGTAGAGAGCGGTGAAGTGGCGAGGGCTTGCATGTGATCGGCATGTGTTTGGCTTGTAGGTTGTGTAGCTACTGCGCATGAGGATTGAAGATGTAGTTGTGCATGCGTCGCTAGTTGATGGAGTGATGCTGATTGTGCTGGATGAAGGATGGAGTGGTGTTGGCATGGTTGTTAGCCGTATGTACTGCAAACACAAGTAGTCAAAAGTGAGGGTTGTGTAGTGCTGGATGCCAAGTTGGGGATTTGTACAGTGGGTATAGTTGGTGGCTTGATCGGTAGAGTGCTAGGCAGGAATGAAGACAGTGTGTAGCAGTTGGAGTTAGCGTATTGTGCTGTATGGATGTCTAGCGTAAATGAGGATGGAGAAGAGGTTGTCGAGGTCACACTTTCTTGCTGTTGTAATTGTACAGTCTGTAACGTGGGTGAAGGAGAGGGTATGGCTGCATTAATGGAGTTGGTTTGTGTGTGAGGATCTAGTCAGGATGTTTGGAAAAAGGAAGGGGATCGGGAGTGTTGGCTTTTGGCTAATTGGTAGGCATGAGCACGCTGTTGTGAATTGCAGCAATGTTGGTGGATGCAGTAGCGGGCATTGGTGCAGTGGCTATGTGGATACGTCTTGCTTAGTTGATAGGGGCTGATTTGATTGTGGAGTTTTGGGGATGCTACTATTGCATATAGGCAGTTTGGTCGATTGTGTAAGAGAGAGAGATGGTGCGATTTGAAAGAGTATGAGAGAGCCCCCCTTGCTTTGTATATGTGTTGTGTTTTATTCCCTTTTTTTTTTTTAGGTCTTATTCCTCCCCTTCTTTTAAAAATCAACTTTTACAGGCCTTTCCCTAATCATGGAAAAAAAAATTAGAATTACATCTACTTAATGTAAGTTTTGACCTACAATTGATTCCAATTAACTTAGAGAAGGAAAATGTGTTGTTAAGGCCAATTACAAAGTGCCACGTATTATATGTGGCATGCGTTGTGTGTGTTATGGAGAAAAAAGAAAAACGTAGTTTCTACCTTTAACGAGATTTGAATATTTGACCTTAAGCTTAAACCCAATACTATATCCATATGCTTATTTATTAAGCCATTAGCCTATATTTTGTTCATATATGCAATTAAGTTGCATATATGAACAAGACTAATTTGAGCTAGATTTAAATCTAAGTTCAGGCTCAACACTCTTCTTTTAACTTTATTTAAATTAAAAAAATCTACACTATCTAAAATTATTATTTATCTATATTTCCTAAATTCTCTATTTTTCAATTTTTTATCTTTTTTTCATGACTTTTCAATTTTCAATTTTTTAGCTTTTCTTAAAATTTTTTTTTGTATTTTTATAAATTTCTTATTTTTTGGATTTTCTATTTTTTTTTGTATTTTTTCTAATTTAAGACCTTTTAGCCTATTATAAAAATTTTGAAAAAATAGAAAGGGAGGAAGGGACAAAAAATGGGGTGTCTACAAAGATCACCTGCAATTAGATAGTAATACTATGGCTAGAGAGTTCTTGAATGTTATTAGGAAAGATCTTAACATCAAGATTTCTTAACTTTGTAGTATTATTAAGAAGTAGTTTGGTTATTAGGTTAGAAATAGAAGGGTATGGGCTAGAAAAATGAAAACAATTGACGCCGTGTACAGAATCAGGAGAGGTCATATGATGATTTGCCTTAACTGCTCAATGCAATCCAAATGACTAACTCCGATACTAAGGTGAAGTGGATGTGGAACTAGTTGAGTTGGCTAGGGGTGATAGAGTTGAAGTGGGTACGGTGGTCCTTCAGCCAATGCATAAAGGCATGAAAGTACTGTAGGCCTATGGTAAGTACTGACGGCACATTTTTATATAGAAAGTATTGCCACAAGTTATTGGTTGCTATTAGTATGGACGACGTGAACCATATAGTCTCGCTTGCTTTTGCATTAGTTGATGATGAGACGGCCGATGCATAGGGCTAGTTTCTTAGGAATTTGAGGCATTACATTTATGGTGATAGGGCAGGCCATGAAACCATCTACTTGATATCCGATAGAAGGACGGGCATTCATTCAACATTGGATAAAAATGAGAATGGGTGGAAACCTCCTTTTGCGGTGTAGCGGTGGTGCATATGACATATTGCAAGTAATTTTAATAAGGTCTATAAGAACCAACTGTGTAAGAAATGGGTGACCTTCGCAGTTATGTAAGCTTAGCCCCGAAAGTTTGAGAAATGCTTGGAGAAGGTTCATAATATTAAGCCTGGTGTACTAGATTGGTTTTGTCCTTTGTTGATACAGCAGTGGACAATTACACATGACGATGGTTATTAGTTCAGGTATATCACGTCTAACTTTATGGAAGTGTATTATTTAGTGTTAAAGCATACCCATGATCTTCCAATAATGTCACTTTTGAAGAAGATCTTCTACAATTGCGTATTCCACTAGGATAAGAGACATGAGGAGGCACTTAAGTAGGTGTGTACAAATCAAGCATATACTAAATGTACAGTGGAGATGTTAGAAGAGTAGGTCAAGTGGGCGAGTTCTCATCAAGTAGTACGTTTCGGTTGGTATAACAAAATATATAAGGTTAAGACTAGAAACAAGCATACAGGGAACAAAATGAAGGGAAGTGGGCATATACAAATAGTAAACTTCAACGAGTGTATGTATAAATGCAATAAGTGGCAGATATATAAGATTCCCTGCTTACAAGCTATTGCTGATGCTGGTTTTGAGCACTTCAACGTAATGTCCAATATTGAGGATTGGTATAAGTTTACTTATCAGGTGTAGATGTATAGAGCCCTCTTCTTCCCAATTGCTGAATACACCTCCGAAAAGTACAATCGAACCTATGGTTAGAACAAAAGAAGGGTAAGCCTAGGACTAAGTGTTTCCATATGGAGATGGATGTTAGAGATCGATGGGATAGAACGACTTGTACGTTCTGTAGGAAGGAGGGATATAATAGAAGATCATGTCCTTGGAGGAATCAATAAGGTAATTAAAACTAGGTGTACTAACTTATGCATTGTTTGATTTGTTTATTAACCGACTATTTACCATGTTATGCGTAATTATTTTGTAATTTCATTGTAGTAACAATGTTGTTTTGTGCTTTTGTAGGCTAGATGGAGCTTAGACCAGTTGATGGATCCATTCTCACTGGATAGGATAAGCACATGCACAAGTCTAAACACATATGGGCAGGATATGTAAGAGCATTAACTTTTCTTTCTGACATAAATTACTCTACTTACTCGTAACATACTGACTAGTATCCTTAGTAGGGCATGGAGGCTTTATGTATACGGCGACATGAGAGGATACTTCGGTGAAACTAGTAAGTCCACAAGATCTCCATTGGATGATCGTATGTTGCCTTACCTTGATTAAGTCGACTTTACAGGTCTGAGCTATCTCCCTTATATTCACTTGGATCACCACTTGATCATTGCACTAGTGGAGAGGTAAAGGAGTGAGACTCATACGTTTCATATGGCCTATAGAGAGCTGAAGATTATACTCTAGGATGTTGAGGTTCAGTTGAGCCTTAGAGTTGATGGATTGCAGTAATCGAGAGCACGTATAAGATGTGGCTATAGGTATGTACTACTTACTTCGAGGTAGTTTCGGAAGACTTCGCTAATTTATGATGATGGCACTTACATATGGGCCGATTAACTAACCACTTTGCTTCCTTGCCTAATTGTGTGGATGACGAACAGGTTAGATGGCATACCAGAGCTTACATCTTGTAGATGTTTGGGTGGGTGGGGGTTGGGTTTGTGTTTGACAACAAATCTGAAAACTTAGTACATGCCATGTTCTTGCCTTTGTTGGATGATTTTGAGAGAGCCGAATAGTACAGTTGGGGGTCTGTGTACCTTGCATGGCTATATAGGTAACTATGTGGCTCTTGTTTAGAAACTACTCATGAGATGGGGGGTGTAGTGATTCTCCTTTAGGTATGGGCGTGGGATAGGTTCCCATATATAACTCTTATCTCTAAGCATGGCATGGTTATAGATATCGATAAATTGTTAGCTATTAGGTGGATGATTGATCGTAACACAAAGATGTACTTGACGCATGTCATGATAGCTTACAATGATGCTTTTAACAGATAAAGTCTGGATCAAGTATGCATTTTTCCTGCAGCTTCATTACTAGCTCTTTCAATGCTTTGCCATTATAGTAATTATAACAATTACGTCTTTTAGGTCATTTGGTAATCATATCTGAACGAGCTTTTAAAGATTTTACCTGATTTTTGCTGTCATGGTTGACAAATCTATGCAGCTTAAGTACTACTCATATGCTTCTACATTATTGAGTTGCACTTTCCTGAGCATGTTGTTAGATAGTTTAGTAGATTGCTAAGGATTCCATTTGCATACGATACAGATGAGGCAGCACCATCTTCCTCATATCACCATAAAGAACAATTGCTACTTTTAGATCATCTAGATCTACAAACCCAGATGAGTGAGTGTAAGTACTGACGGTGGTATAAGAGGATCACTCATTGATATTTGTCAAACTGGAGCGCTACTTAGACAGTTAGTGAGACTACTCCGTATAACGATTATTTTTTCCTACTTTCCTTGCTCTATGACTTAAACCTCTTTTCTTTCATAGGCTAAAGAGTTCCAACAAATTAGGATCTCTTTAGATGAGGCTAACTACCAAGCAACTCGATCCTTTACTGAGCATGAGATTCAGTTGCTACACTATCATCTCCTAATTACTCTCTACCTTCCCTATCTGGCTCAAGTTTAAGTGCAGGAGCTGGACGAGGACACCGAAGTGAAGTTTGACCCTCCAGACCCCCCAAGCGAGGTGAATAGACCAAGACAAGGGGAGTTGGATGTATTCAAGGATAGGGTCGTTGCAATGGTGACAAGATGGTTTTACCCCTTATAGAAGGGTCGTTTAAGGGTATAAATGGGGGGAACATGTTCGAGACCCTAGTTTCAGGTATCTAGGATGAACCTCCTTTTACATTGCCAACACCATTTAAGAGAGGGAGGAGATCCATTAGTTCTTAGGGAGAAAGTTCTTCCCAAATAGTTGCCATTGACCTTCCATAGTTTTTGGACTTACCTTAGCAGCTGTTACGACCTAAGAGTCCTAGGCTTCACCTATTCTTGAGGAGAGGAGACACAAAGAGAGTTTAGTATCCAGAGTGTCCCGAGTGTACTAAGTGTTCGCTAGGTCTAGGAGACGATAACATTTATTTATTATAAACTAGACTTCATGACATTTGCATTTATATAGATCGTAATATTAATTTAACTTATTAATGCTGGTTTCAATAAGTTAAACGTGTTATGTTTTACTTTTTGCATTATCATAGTAGTGAATGATTTGGGGTTTTGGGTATGTAAATTAGATGTGGAGTAATGAATATCATAATAAGCTATAGAGTTATGTGTCAAGAGGCTAGGAAGTGAGTTGAATTTGGAGTTTTAGGTTTTCGATTACATTGTAATTGCTACTTTTATTTTGTTTTGTGTGTACAGGAGGTGCTTTGACTTACTTATTTAGTGGAGTATAGGTTTTCTAAAAAGGGAGTATTTTCAAAAAGTACCCAAGTAATTATAACTAAAGGCGCTTTTTGAAAAGACACTTTTCAAAGATAATTTTACTACAACTACAGTAACCTTCAGTTGTAAGTTGTAATATAAATAGACCGAAGGCATTCTTTGGAAAGTTACCTTCAATACAAAAGTCACCCATATGGAAGGTATCTATATTATTAAAGCAGATTGGGGCTTAAGTAGCTACCTTTTGGCAATTACTATATAAGCCTCAAATATAATATTATAAAACTAAAAAACTAATATTAAAAGTATTTTTATAAAATTATGAAACAACAGATAAATTTGACAGTTTACTAAATTCTTCTCTTTCCATAACATCAAAATTTTCTCTTTCTCTTAACTTCTTTCTCTATTTACCTTCTACTACCTTCTTTTTTTCCCTTTTGCATGTACCTAATAATCTCACTATTTATTTCCCACTACCTCTCTCTCTCTCTCTTTTATACTCATGTAACCTCTCATTTCGCATCGGTTGGTTGATTTTATTTGAATTCATAAAAGGATATCTAAGAGTATTAACGTTTTCTTGAAAAATTAATTTTTTATTTTGAACATATTCTAACATTTATAAAAAAAATATATGATTTTTATTAAATTTATTATTTTTTAGTCAATCTTAATATTTACTAGCCGATGAATTATAATACTTAATTTAATAATATTATAAATATATTTTATTTTATCATGACATTAAATTGTTTTAATTTCATAATATTAATAAATAAATATTTATAATTTCTCTTTATTATAATTTTAAATTAAAATATTATAATTATTTTACATTCATAATACTAATTTATTGTTTGCTAATCTTTCAAAGGGTTTTCACATCCCCAAACCTACTATTTTTCTATGAACCGCCTTTTTCGAATTTTTTCTTTTTTTAGGAACGCACTTTGTTCCTCGTGGAATGCTGGTGCAGTTGATTATGATTGTATCAATTCCTAAATTAATATCAATTTCCGAAGAATATTATATATTTTTTCACCGGCGTAAATATGATAGATGAATATGAAAAGAGAGAATGGAAACAAAAAGGCATTTCTCGGTAAGAAAAACTTGATCAAACTTAGCGTAACTTTCGCGGTAAGACAAACAGAGCTCATCTGTTGCAGAAACCACCACCTAGAAGCCATTTCCATGGCTTCCAATTCACCCTCGCCATCCTCTCTCTATCCTCCAGTAGTACCAATGGAGCTTCACGTGAAAAATCGCGAGAAGCTCCTCCACTCTCTTCGCCAACACCTCGACAAATCGTCTCGTCCTCTTCACGGGTTCGTCTTTCTTCAGGTAAGACAAATACTACTCATTGGGTGTCCAGTTTATTTATTTCACCATTGCTAGAGTTTCAAATTTTTTCCATACCGGAATTTGTTGTTGATAGGGTGGAGACGAACAACTGAGGCACGACACCGATCACGCCGAGCTCTTCAGGTACGTGATCAAGTGAAATTGATTATGCTTATTAGTTCAGTGATTGTAGTGTCATATATTAGAATTGACAGGAGCCTTAATCATTAAAAATTTGTATTGCTTAATAGTTTCTAGAATTTGATTATTGATTGCAACCACTCTAATCTGATTGATCGTGGAGGGCGAGCCTTAGGCAATGGATTAGTTGCTCCTTCAGTAAACTATGGGAGGGTGGGCATATAATTTTGGTTCGTGGTTCAGGTCACAATTAGTTTAACAGTGCACGGATTGATTCAGGTTCTTGAACTGAACCATATTTTGCAATCTGGATCCTAATGGAACAAGCCACCCTTGTGCACGGTATAGCCCTTCTAATAGAGTTGGTGATAGATGAATTGCATGTAGGTTAGTAATAGAAATGAGTTTGTACAAGTGATTTGTTGTATTTGTACCATTTTAATTTCCTTCCATGGTTTGACATTCTTTCCTCAACTAGCAGTTGCAACTTTCAGTTGAGGGAAAGTGGAATTGCGACATTTTCCACCATGTAAACTTTCTTGCGTTCGACATAGGGGTACTTGTAATGAGATATCTTGAATGTACTGCGCAGAGGATATAAATAACATCTTTCTTCTGATCTTGTGGCAAGCTTATATGATTGCTTTCTGGGTCAATTACTTAGTTTATAGCATTTCATTTGTTATGCTTGTTACGCTGGATGCATCATAGAGGTGTATGAAATGGTGATTTTGGATTGCATATAAGATCATGGGCTTATTTCTGGTCAAGGTGGATCAGTTTTTTTGAGATTTTGACCCTAATCCAAGCGAGTCATGATAAAGCATTTCCTATTAACTTATATGATGATCATCTCATAGATCGAGTGACTTTTCATTAGGCTAGGGCTGTCTTCATTGCCAAAATGGCTGCAAAAGTACCCATAAGTTGCCAACTCTAACCTTGTTTTGCTGTTGTCATAAACTGGATCTTTAACTGTTGGCTCCATGATGGGCTTATATTCTACCTCATCCACCATGAAAACTGCAAAGTGTCAATGTGTAATCTTTCATATTGATATTGCACCCAAAAAAAATAAATAAATAAATAACTTCGAGTTCCATGGAGGCAACAGAAAATAAAAATATTTTGTTTTATGATGTCAAATGCCAAATCCAGCATTAAAGCAGAAAGATCCCAAAAAAGTAATGGTTTTCTCTTCTAGTGTTGTATAAAAGATGAAATCTTCACTGGCTTTCATTTCTTTCAGCGTAAATGATATTGTCTTATTTCTCCATTTATGCAGTGCACCACCATGCTATCTCATTATGGGATCATATTTGAGTATTCAATGTACCATGAGCTTTCTTAACTGTCCATTTTAGTGTTGAAATGCTTATGCTTTCCATCTGTTGCTTCAGGAGTTTGGGCTTTTACTAACCAATGAAGAGTCTTGTAATTGGGTCTATTGGAAATAAGATTATTATATCTGGGTTCGTTTCAATTTATTTATTTGGCTAACTCTGTTTCATTTTTTGTTGTAACGTCTAAATTTCTTGTTCTTGAATTCTTAGCATTTTCCTCTTCCTTTATAAGTGATATTTTTCTTTAATGGTATATACATTGTTCAAAAGAGTGTGAATTTTCATCTTGTAACAGCACATTAGAACTTTATTTATTTATTTATATATTTATTCATTCGTCTATTTTTTTTATATATTTTCAAGATGTTAACAAGAGAGCTGGTGCACAGTTTCCAATAACACTTAAATAAGGTTTAAATAGTTCTTAGAGAAAGCTGTCTATGCAGCCATTCTGGTGGTGAAAGTTGGTGCACCCTTTTAATTATCTAAACATAACTGTCTTTTTGTTGTCTATGTGCTTCAATCTTAATGAAATTGTGGTTTGATTGTTGATGGATGATCAAAAGGCAGGAGAGCTACTTTGCTTATTTGTTTGGAGTGGAAGAACCTGGATTCTATGGAGCTATTGTGAGTTAATTGAGTTCTTATTTTATATTTGAGTTACCATACTTACACCCTAGATGGATATAATTGTAGTTATGCTGACTTTTTGTCTATTTCTTAAGGATCTAAGGCTTTTCCATTGTGCCTTAGCAAAAAAATTATTCCTTTCCCAAAAAGGGCTTTTACATCATGCTAGAGTTTTCCTTTATATTTATCTATTTATTTTCTTTGTAAAATGTAGTTTTTCCAAATATGAACATAGAAACAAGTTTGTGGTTTGCACAGGCATTTATGTGGAAATAATAAATATTTGTGCTCTTAACAACTTTTGTTATGGCCATAGAAGTATAAAACGCTTATCTTCTCAAACAAATCTTAGGCTCACTTTTCTTAGATATATGGAAACTCCAGATCCTTTCTAATGTTGAAGCATTTTTTATCTATGTGGTGCAGTGAATTTCTTTTTATGGTGATTTGATCCTTACAGTAACGGTAACTAATGTTTGCTATTTTTTGGCAAAGCTGGCAGAAACTAAGTTACATTGAATTTGATGTTGTTGCTTGCCTTTATTTGTGTGAAGGACATTGCAAGTGGGAACTCTCTTCTTTTTGCTCCTAGGCTACCTGCTAACTATGCTGTCTGGTTAGGAGAAATAAAGCCCTTGTCATTCTTTAAGGTAATAAGCTGATATTTTGCATGGTGTTATAACCTTGAATCTACTAATGTCTTATCTGCCTATATTTTGTCCTTTCTTTGATAGGAAAAGTATAAGGTTGCTGAGGCATTTTACAATGATGAGATTTCACAAGTACTCAATGAGCAGTACCACAGAACAAACAGACCGCTCTTGTTTCTCTTGCATGGTCTGAATACTGACAGCGATAACTTCTCAAAACCTGCAGAGTTTGAGGTTATCCTTTCTACATCATTTTCTTGTTTAAATACCTGTCAGTGATTATCATGCCTATGGATTAGTGAATCTTTTAGCAACATATGATAGGGAGGGGCTCAACCAAGCTGGAGGAAAGCAGTGAAAATTTGTTTCTTCCTTGGAAATTTGCAATTAATCTTTTCTTAAATAGATTTAAGTTTCATGCTGCACAAAATTCTTCAGAGATTTTTCTATTATATAAGATGATGATACCCACTTGTTGAAAAGACCACCTTCAAAGAAACATCTATAGCTGTATCTAGTACAAGTTGATTTTGCATTTGATATTAAATTGTATACTAACAATAAACTGAGGTATGAGTGAAAGTCCATTGTGCATTTCTCATCAAATCACAAAAATGACCCCTTAGGGGCTGTATAAAATTACTTCTTTTCTTTTTTTTTTTTTCTCATTTGTATTTTTATTTTTGGTCATGAGTTCATGATACACAATCTTATAATTTGCTCTCAGGGGATACAAGACTTTGAGACCGACTTAACCACCTTGCATCCTATTTTGACAGAATGCCGAGTTACAAAATCAGACCTTGAACTTTCTCTTATTCAGTTTGCCAATGACATAAGCTCTGAGGCTCATGTTGAGGTAAGCCGAAATATACATTTTTGTGTTGCATACGTTTGGCTGTAATCCTAATCGTACACCAACTGCAACACTCCGTTGGTGTCAGCAGACCATAATCCTAATCGCAACTGAAAAGGAATCAGTTAGCTGAAGTTGAGTTGTAATTGCTTCATTCAAGTATAAATCCTTGCATCGACTCTTAGACTGTAAAGGGTGAAACTTGAAAGTAAATTTCACAACATGCCTCTTGGGTAAATCTTGCTGTCCCCCATGATTTCTCTATCAAATTGGATGTTATGTATGGATACACTATTTCTCTTCTTCCTGTAGTGATTTTGCAAGTTAATTGTGGCAATAGCATCCTTCCTCTCAATGAAATATATAGTCATAGGGAAAGAGTTGGAGATGTCCACTCTTAAGTGTTCTTTAGGGGTTCATATATATTGGATTCAGTGGGATACTTACCAAAGAAACAAGTCTTATTGGTTGGATTAAATCAAGATACAACTAAGACAGGCTTTTTTCCAAGTGTCTAGTTGGCAGCATGACCTGAGCCTAAACACTATGATTGCTAGCTTATTGAGTGGTGCTTTTCTTTTTTTCTTTTTCCCTCCACCTTGTTTGGTCTCTATATGAATTTAATTTCTTTGGTGCTCCTCTTAACAGGTTATGAGGAAAACTAGAGTCAGCATGAAAGAGTATCAATTGGAAAGCATGTTTCTTCATCACACTTACATGTATGGTGGGTGCAGGCATTGCTCATATACTTGTATTTGTGCCACTGGTGGAAATAGGTGAGGGTTTATTGTCAGATCTCCTATCTGCTAGGATTATAGTTTAAAGTAGTTTGTGTTTTATCTTTAAACCCAAAAAATTTGAGCTATCTCCTAGAGATAAGATAAATATGAAAATAAAAATCTTTAACTCATGAACAAATGGAGTAAAAATCATTTCATTTCAGGCCTCCTTAATGGAATACATCAGTTAATGGCAACACTGATGGCAACACTCAATTCAGTTAAATTAACCTTTAAGTGGACAATTGTGTTAGGTGTTTTTCGTTATCATCCTCTCTCTATATATATTTTCGAGAATGGTAAAGGAGAGTTATAGCAAAAAAATCTTGTTGAGGCATGCAATGCCTCTAGAGATCTTGCAGATTATATTGTTTTAAGGAGTCATTGTGTTCAACTTGTATCCCTTTTGTTTTTTGTTTTAAACCACCAGCCATTCTGGCTTGGTTTGGAGAAGAATGAGATCTAGCATTGCAGCTTTGGGTTATTTGCTCTTTTCTTTGTGATTAACAATCTATACTCAAATTTCATTTATCTTTGTTTTTGTTTACTAAATGATAGTACCATTACATTATCAAACAATTACTATTTGGTTTTCCTAAGAGGTTTTTCTTTTTCTTTGACCTACTTTGAGTTACTCCTACAATGTGAATGTATTAATGATGTTGTTGGTTTGTCTGTCTTCCTATGATTAGAGCCAGTATATTGTTAATGCAGATACTGAATAATGTTGCAAATTCATTTCCTGACTTTACTTATAGTTATAGATATTATTTGCATGATCTGCATACCCACAATTATGCAATGGTGACACTTTTCTGGTATTGCAGTGCTGTTCTTCACTATGGGCATGCTGCAGCTCCAAATGATAGGGTAAGTTTCTCTTGGTGTCGTCCAACAATATAATATATTTACTTTAGTGCAGAACTTATGAAGGCATTTCTTTCATTCGGGATATTATTGCATTTCAGATAGAAACTCTCTAGTGTTATCATGATAAGAAACTAGTAGCAGTTAATCCATGCTCTCTGGGTCCCTCTCTTATGTTCCCAATGGTAGAGGGAATAGAAAGGATTATTCATAGGGTTGAAACATCATTGCTATGCGTGCAATGTTTATCTATCTCTGGCAACTCTCTATATTTGTAGAGAGCCTAACATTGTCATTGCAAGAGCAATGGTAAAATAGTTGCAGTAAGTGCATTTCCACTTCTTTTTGATGTTTACAGCAGGTTTGTAGATATATTTTCCCATAAAAACAAAACATTTGGACTTTTTCTTGATTACAATCAACACCAATTGTCCCTGTAACCTAGGACACCTAATTAAAGACATTTTCTTTATAGTTGGGCAAATAGGATATGGCTCGAAGTTTTCTTGGCAGTTCTTGTATGCATGGAGCTCTTGTAAAAGTTTACCTACATGAAGTGAAAAAATTCTTACTTAAACATATGTATTCTCAGATACTGGAAGATGGAGATGTGGCATTGCTAGATATGGGAGCTGAATATCATTTTTATGGATCTGATATCACGTGTTCATTCCCTGTGAGTTCATGTATATGTACTGTCTTTTGGTTTGTCAAGGAAAAAATAGTAATATTGTGATGGCTGTGGAGAAACTTTACTTTTTCTTTTTTATATTTTGGAATATACTTCTATGGACATGACATCCTGTTTTCTGTATAGTTTTGCCTATGCTTTGGCAGGAGTTATAAATGCATTTTTATGATAAATAAGTGCAAGTTGCTACAAGCCTACATAATTGTAAATTGAAGCTTAAAATCTGTGTATTTTGGCCATTGCATTTATAATCCAAAGAATGAAAGCATGATGCCGAAAAAATTGAGAGGAGAATTTTCTTTGACATGTTTCTCAAAGCATCTTTGCAATACCTTTGTGTGTGTCTGTTGTCATCATAATAGCAACAGTGAAAGAGGAGCCACACAAGAAATTGTAATACATTTGAATCAAATTATAGTAGCCACAACCATACAGTGGCAGTGATTTGTCAACAACCTAGTCTCACCAATACATTTGTGAGACCAATTCCAAATTGAAGACCATCTCTCACCTGCAATGGATGCAGTCATGTCTGACAAATGATCTATCTGCCAGAACTCTACAGTTCATACCTGTCACCGTCTAAATTCAATGTTGAGCTACCAACCAAAACAAAATCAACGTCACACAGTATCACCTGAGAATAAGAAGAAGGGAGCACAGCTTTGAACCCACAACCATCAGTTAAAAGGAAGGCAAAGAAGCTGTGAATTGCTTACTTAGGAGAGAAGGATGGTCAAATTTATAAAAAATAATGAGGCTGGGGGCTGAGCATTTAGTTAACACCATCAAGATTATATGTCATGCCCTCGTTTGTGAAGTAGCTGCATAACATGAACCTAACTCCTGGGTGCAATGATACAAACATGAATGTACTGGATCCTGTGATAGCTCTAATATTAAGAGTCTTGAGTAAGGATAGTGTTAGGATGGATAACCTCTTGGAAGACACTTTTGCCACATATCTCTTAAAAGAAAGCCCTGTTGTATGATATTTTTTTCCTTTCAATCCCCCCCACCCCCAACACAAAAAAAAAAAAAAAAAGAACAAACTTGAAGAGTTTTAAGAGATCCTTTCCTTCTTTTCATTTACACCATCCTCTATGATGAGGATCATTAGGATCAGGTGTGGGATTACTGTTGTTCAAACTTTGCAATCTATAGACTCTACTGCAGTCTCTCAATTCTTCCAACTTTTATACAATTAGGATTGCTAGAATAGATAAGACTGTAAATTCCTACCATTAGATCACAATTTTAGAAACAATCAGATAGAGTTAATGCTATAGATGTAAGCTGATATCCTTTTTCAATTATCTCCAGAATTTTTAAATGTCAATATCTTTTTGGCTTAGCATTTGAATTTGTCTGTGTCAGGTGAATGGGAAGTTCACGAGTGATCAAAGCCTTATATATAATGTGAGTGCTTACTTTATGATGTAGCATTTATCAGTTGAGCATATTCATATCTTCTGTACTTCTGCTATTGTTTTCATGTTGTTCCTTTTTGCTCTTGGTCTTTTTTGGTGAGTTGCACCGTATGATTGGAGTTCATACATCATTAAGGTTCCAATTTCTGGTGTCATTCACATTTCTGAGTCTTGTGTTTGATTGCTCTTCCAGGCAGTGCTTGAGGCACATGATGCTGTGATTTCTTCAATGAAACCTGGAGTTAACTGGGTAGATATGCACAAGTAAGTATGGTTAACAAATCGTCTGCTAAGTTCTCAAAGTTGTGTTTGAGGATGATTTTTTTTTTTTTGGTTGGGGCCAAGTGTGTTTGAGGTCAATACTGTTTGGTTAGTGTACAACTTCTTATTTCACAATGCAAGTGGTTTCTCTTTTCATGAAATTTTGAACCTTAGTAAAGAGCAGAGATTCCCTTGCAGAAGTTCCACCAAATATTGACAATTTTGTTATGTACACAAGCTGCTTTGGCATAGCATTTCTCTTGTATAGTAGAATTGAGATTTATGGTCATTTTAGTAGGTTCAGTAGACTTTATTGGCCCCCGGTATCTGTCTTAAACTCATTGCAATGTGGTTTTTGATAGTATGTGATCTTCATGAACTCAAATTCTGTCACTTGTCCTATTAACTGTTGTGCAAATAATCTCTCTCGCCCTGTCCTGCCTTCTGTTAGCTAATACATTGCTCAACTTCTAATTGTATTGTAATTTTCCTCTCAATGCCTTGCAGATTAGCAGAGAAAACTATTCTTGAATCATTGATAAAAGGGAGCATCTTAGTTGGGTAATTATTTGAACTTGTGATATTAGTGATCTCTGGCTGCTTCTTGCTAGAACATGCTGATCCACTTGAATCTTTATTGAAGGAATCTTGAAGACATGATGCTTGAGCGCTTGGGGGCAGTTTTCATGCCCCATGGTCTTGGACACTTCTTGGGTATTGATACTCATGATCCAGGCGGCTATCTGCAGGTTTTTCTACCTGAAATACCATCATCCTACATTTAGCCCTTGGCCTGTGCTAGTTTACAAGAAACAGATTTATGCAGCTCTTTATGATATTTTGGCATAATTTCAGGGATTGGAGAGACGAAAAGAACCTGGATTGAAATCTTTGCGCACAGTAAGAGATCTCCAAGAAGGGATGGTTAGTTCTAATTTTCGCAGCTCTTACACATTCCTATACTGATTCCTTGGTTTCCTCATGATCTGGCAATGAGAACACAGATGATTTATCTTGTTTCTCACATGTGACTGGTGTATCAGATAGCATCAGTAATTACGACAGTTACATATTGCAGCAATTGAGGGAGATCTGTCTATTAACCTTATGCAGGTAATAACTGTGGAACCTGGATGTTACTTCATTGATGCTTTATTAAATCCAGCCTTGGAGAGCCCAAATACATCCAAGTTCTTCAATCAAGATGCTCTCAACAGATTTAGAAGTTTTGGTGGAGTACGGATTGAAAGTGATGTGGTACTTCCTTTAATTGAAACCCTTTCAAATAATTGATTTTTTTTTTTTTTTAAATTAATCTTGTTTGGGAACTGTTAACAGTATAAATTTCCTATCAAGTTTTGAATTTCTATATCCCAAATTAAGCTTGATGAGGAAATCCTGTGCCTTTCTTCTAATACTGGAGCATGATGTATCTTCTGCTACTTGATCTTCTACAGTTTTACTTTAATATTAATTTTTAAATATCAGGACTTCCTCACTTTTATCTGCATCCAAGGTTTCCTGATGGTCATCCAGATGTTCTTCAATTTCATGTCTTTAAATTCTCTCATGGAGAACTTAGGCAAGCTCGACAGGCCTGGTCATAGGACTCAAAAGACCGACCTGGATACACAAAATTCAGTATCTTAGTATTGCCGTGGCACATTTCTTCGTATGTGTTTGTAGTCTTCACTTAGGGTTCAATCAAAAGCTTAATACTGCAAAGTCATGTGGCATTAACCTTTTGATTGAAAAAAATTATCTAATGCTAACAAACTTAATTTTTTCTCCATTTTTCTTAATGATTTGTACAGCTTGTTACTGCTGATGGTTGCAAGAACATGACAAATGTGCCCCGTGAGACAAGGGAGATTGAAGCGGTAATGGCAGGATCACCCTGGCCATTGAACAAGGCATCTCGATCTGAAAATGGAGGTGGCAACTTACTCAGCAATGGAGGTTCTTGATTTTGCAAGTACAATGGAGTTCTGTTCTAAGAAGGTAGTCAGACTAGACTCCAGTCATTTTTATTATATCACTTGGCAGGCTGGTGCCGACATCTGATAAAATAAACCGCTAAACTTTGGTGGTGCCCTATGTAAACATGACATTCAGGGGACTTTTTACGTATCTATCTCAAAGCTTTAATAACAAATGCGTTTTTCATGGTCTGATTGGTATAATAAGCTGCGAGTGAGTTATTCATTTTATTTAAATGAAATAGGATCTTCCATTTCTTATAGACGTTACACAGTTAATATAGCTATCGCAGGAAGAAATGTAGTTGCACCATTCTATCAAAACCATGTTTATCCAATCATGTTAACATTTCAAGCTGTTCTTTTAATGTTTAGCTCCTTAGCCGGCCCTTTCCTTGGCAGCGTAATTCACAGTTGCAATTTCTATGTTGGATATATTTCCTTGGGACTGAGTCCATTTGAGTTCTTTTATGTTAATTTAATGAAATCTTTTATGTTTTAAACGAGTTACTTGTGTACACATTGCATCACCAAATAAATCCTTCCGATGGTGTTTTCCATGATGTGTAATTGAATATATTGAGAACTTATTCGTTGTAATCATATAAATATAGAGAACTTTAGTGACTAACTCATAATACAACTAAAATAAATTTTGGCACAAATGTAGATTTTTAAATGGCTCATTTAAAATCTAAAGAAGTTGAATCAATATTAAAACAAATATATAAGACTATTGTATTCATTCATATATCTTACCTCTGTTTTCTTCTTTCTTTTTTAGAAAAGAAGCTTTCAAGTTTGATGGTTAAAAAAATAAAAGAGATAATAATAAATAATTGTAAAGGGAAAAAATACACATTCAGCTTAAGGAGAATTATTAACTGTTTGTTGGTCGTTTCATTTCTCTTTATTTCTTGTTACGCCGTTTAGTTGAGCTTTTATCTTAGAATTGGATTTGGTAAGAATCCTATTACTTGAAATTAATATGGTTTCCTTCCTTAAATATGAGGATTGGGATTCGCTCAAAAATCATGTCCCTACCTTATTCACCACTTTTCCAAGCCATAGATTTCACCGCAAATACCACTACCACTTTTTTATACTGCGAACCCAATGTGCCACCTAGCAACAATCGCTGACACTACCACCAGCGGTCGTGGTTTTACTATCCAAACCGGCCCACACTGCATCAGACTTCTTTCTCGTCATACCACATAAGAAGCAATAAAAAAGTGTTGCACAGTAAACCAAAGACTGAACGTATGAGAACCAACCAAACTGAAGCACCAAGATGGATCTTCAAAAAATCTAAAATTGAATAAATCTTAGTTAAATGGTCTATGTGATTTGGGGCATTAGTAAAAATCCTAGCTTTCCCATTATTGTTTGAATCACAACGGACTTCCTTTTCATTGTACTCACATCGCACTTGTTGCTTTCTAATTATTGTTTGAATCCACAGCAATGATTCTTAAACCCCATGAAGTTTGTTTCTTCTAGGCATTACTAAAAATCCTAGCGTTAACATGTCCCAAAAATGCCCGAATTTTTCTATATAGAAAAAACAAAGGAAAAAGAAATTAAATTTAAGGCTTTTCTCGTTGATTAGCAGAATTGTCTATGTGTTTGATGAAAATAGAGATGGGCTTATCGATGCAGAAGAGTTGCAAAGAGTGCTTTGCATTTTACGGTTTATAGAAGTTTCTCAATGATAGTTTAAGAGAAACAAAGGGAAACGGAAGTTCAGTAATTTGATTTTTATCAACTCATTCCTCGTTTTTTTAATAAACTAAATAACGTAATAGCCATTTCTCTCTTATTCCATTCCTAATGAATTTAAATTCCATTCTCCTCTTACTTGGTTTAGTAAAGTGAATGCGTTGTAAATGAATTTTATGATCTCGGGTTGTTAATGAGGATTTTTTACAAATATTATATGGGAAGATGCAATTTTTACCTTAACCATGCTTAGAAAAAATAAAAAATAGACAAGGCTAATAAGGCAATCGAACATATCTAGAAGAGTTTATTGGTGGACTATATGGGAGTGCAACTATAAAGTTGTTCAAATATAAAAGGATTAGAATGCTAGAAAATTCATAAGCATCGCAATGTGTTAAAACAATAGGATTAGATATACTAGAAGGCATGAGGGAAAAATGTGGTATACAAATGATGTTGCATACTAATTTGACACTAATCTTATTAAATAATTTATAATTTCTTCTCCCACCCTATGAAGCGATCTTACTAGAATTATCAAATATGAAATCGAGCGCAATTCTACAAAGAAATAACCTATTTATTTTCTGAGAGGAGATACATACATGTTTAGTATCAATTGTCAAATAGTTGATCTAGCTCCTTGTTGTTTGAACAAGCCATCCACTTCAATTGTGCTTTTCCTCTTATCAAATAATTTTGCAACTGTACTCATGCCATATGATCTCACATCATTGTTCACTATGGAAGAGTGTTTCTTTTAGGAAATTTATCTAATAAGCACCACAGCTACTCGTACTAATAGTCATAACAAACAAATGATGCCCTTTAATTATAGTGAAATACATGAAAACAATTCTATACATTCATTGCTTTACCAATGTTGCCATTTTCACTCTAATGTCTCTTATTTCTTCATCATAATAGACTTTTTTCCCTTATAGGAGAACTGTTATTAATATATAAGATCTCACCTAAATCATTCCATAGATATATTATTGTTGGCTGTAGATAGATAAACTCAAGAGTTAAAGCGTTATAATTTTGAATAAATAGTAAGACAATGAAGTGGGGTCGGAATCAACTTGGAGAGAGAGATAATTTTCACTAACTAAACTAGCCTTAAAAGTAACAAAAGAAGTATAATGTTTTGACTAGCTAAATAATAGTGATGTAATTCAAACTATTTGCAAATTATTTAAGATTAGCTAAATATTTACTAAATTTAGACCAAAAAATAGTCAAGTTAAGCTTAAGCTCAAATGAGCTCGAATTGCTTAACTAGTTAATCAATTTGAGTTTAAACTTCATAACTTTTAGCTTTACTATCTTATGGGTCTAATCAAAGCTATACTCCGTTATAAATATTAGTTGAATTTGAATTGAGTTTGGATGTTTATATTTTTATATTTACAAAAATTATTTTTTTAGATAAATTGAGTTTAGATGAACTTAACTAAGTCGAACTTAAATTTGTTAAGTTCTACTTCAAATTGAGCTTGAGCTTAAGCTCATGCTCAATATTATATCGTCTTGATTTGGTTATTTATAGTTTTACTAAATAAGCTTGAAAGTAAATAAACAATCCTAAAACGATAAAAACATAAACTTACATAGCTAAGAAATCTTATTGGATAAACCATATGAGACATCTTACTAGTAAGGGTAAGATAAGGATCGCAAATCCACATATTTACAAATGCAATGCATATTAGCTAATAGGCCTAAGAAAATAACCCCTCTAAGCTCACCAAAGCTTGAAATTCCCTTTTTGCCTCAACTATTTGGTTTCAATGTAGTGTGGCTCTTGGCCGTAGGTCAATTGCATGTTTGACACCTCTAATGGGTAGCAAGCCTTTTGACAGGTCACTTAGGAACAGGTTGACGAATTTGTCCACAGATGGTTTTCATCTCAGTAGGCACAATTCCTTCCTCGAATCTCATCTTCAGCAACCTTTTGGCCAGCAAATAGCTAAGCTTTTCAAGTTCCATCTCGCTTTTCAAGTTCCATCTCTCTTTTCAACTTAGCTCATGTCATCACCAAAGTCTCTTTCTTTAGGGCTCGACTTAATTAAGTTTGTATGCTTTTAATTTGTTCAACAGTCATAAGGCTTAACTTTACCATGCTACCCTCATACTCTAGGGAACATGTATTCCTTTTTCCATCATACATTATGGCTCAGTCGAACATCCATGGTCGTCCAAGTAGAATGTAGGGCACATTCATGGGTAATACATCATAGAGCATGGGTTTGGTTGGAAACTTCAATTATTGGACCATGAAAGAAGAGGCGTCATTAGTGCAGCTCTCACTATCAACAATTAAGGCATATAGTGATCCATTTACCTTACATCCAATGTAGGAAATATTTTCTCTTTGTTTGTCCTCGGACATAAGACTCATATTCATTGTTCTCCTCAATATTAAAGGGGCCGACATAAAATTACCTTCCTCGTTATAAATGACTTCCTCTTCCTCCGACAGTTTGGTTTGTTTAGTCTTTTTCGGGTCTTTCACTTCCTCATTAATACTGTCTGCCTTAACAATTAGTGCCTTATCTCAGATTACCATAGTTCTTCTGCTTAGACATTGAGTGGCTATGTATCCAAATCCTTGACATTTGAAATACTTAATCTCACCTGTCTTTCATCCTAAGCTCTAACCCTTCTCAAACCTCCTTAGGACCTCCTTGTTCTCTACTTAAGAATTTTGAGCAGGTCAAGTTTCAGCAACTTTACTTGGTTTTGTCCCCACGGGTCTACTTGGAACAAATTGACTACTGCTGGGTCAATTAGCAGAGGGTTAGAATCTTTCTGTTTGACACCTGTCGATTCTCTAGGCAGCTCAGATAAAGTCATCAATTGATCCAATATTCATGGTTTCTAGAATATATCCAATCTCGTATTTCAATCTACCGATGAATCGAGATATAGTTTAGTCTTCAGGCTTAATGACTTTGCATCGAATTATTAGTATCTGAAATTCCTTTACATATGCATTAACAGTCGATCCCCCTTGCCTCAGCTCTTATAATCTTTTGAAGGCATCCTGCAAGTAGTAGCTTAGTACAAATCTCCTTTTTATAACCTTTTTTATCTCATCCCAACTCCAAACTTCACGCTCTCCCTCTCTTATTCAGGTGGCTTACATGTTCTGCCACTATAAGGTAGCATAACTAGTAAACTTTAATATGATAAGTCTAACCTTTGCATTATTTGGTACTTTTGGCATTCAAATTGCTTCTCAATCTTATTTACCCAATTTAGGTAGTCCTTGATATCTCTACTCCTAGAAAAACTTGGAATGTACATCTTCAACCCTTCAACTTTAATGGTTCGAACATTCCTTTCTTTTGGTTTATAGTACTCCTCCACTTTGTCATCTCCTTCTTCTTCTTCCTCTTCAATTTCATCGAGTGCTAGCCTACGCTTAGCCTATGCCTAGCAACCCTATCTACTCTTTCAGTTTAAGGCAGTCAAACTAGGTTATTAACTCGGCTAAACTGACCATTACCTCTCTTAGGCTATTTATGTCCTTTATATAGCCATTTCTAGCTTATTACTTATCCTCATTTATGATAGTCACAAAACTAGCTACCAAGTTGCTAAGTCTGTCTAGTCGGTCACCCATTGACTAAGGTATGAAGCTTTCTTATTAGCCTTAGCCATTTTGAGCACCATTCTCTTGGTTACCAATAGTTCCTTATATACTAGAGTTATACATTGTTGTCTATTTCTACGAGATTAATAGCTAATATATTATTCAAAGCTTCCTACCACAAACAAGGATAAACTAACATTAAATACATTGATAGCTAGTACATGATAAACGACCATACATTTGTACTCAATTTTTGCATATAAGAAACAAAGGAAGACAAAGCACAAAATTTCTTCAACACCTTTCACCTACCAAAACTCCTATGTTAACAATAGAACTTCTAACTCACGAAAATAGTAGCAAATCACTCAATGAACAAAGTAACAGAATCCAGCTTCAAATGCAGCCAAGCTCTGATACTAAGAAGATACGATAAGACGTGGATATGACGCAACAATACTTTACACGAGCTTGGGTCATATTCGATATTAGGTATAAGTGTAGCCGAAGGTTACTCGCTGCTAGTTTATGTTCAATAGGCTAGATAAAAATAGCTCGAGAATAAGTACATTTGCTTAAGAGAGTATGCTTAAAAAATCAGGATTATATTCATCCTGTTGCAACTATTACGATATATAAGTATTTATATGATCCCATTAGGGTAAATCCTAGGTTTGAGTAATTTACAAAAAAAAAAGGATTCCTATTACTAGAGGAAAAGGAATAATTTACAGGGATACTATTGTAATTGGGTAAAAAGAATATCTGATGGGAGCAAAGGACAGTATGGATGTCCAAAAAGATAGTTCGCACGCCATTTGCTTATTCTGTGGTCCTAATGACATTGCTGGCTGAGCAGGATTGTTATGCCCCGAAGTCGCAAAGTCGCAAAGTCGCAACAGTCCCGCCGTGTAAACCACTCTATGATAGTAACTGGCCTCATAGTGCCTATCATAGAGATAATCTACACAAGGCGTTGACGACTCTTCGCTTTGAAGTAAACAGTTCGATTAATAATTATACTATAATTATGATAATTATCACAAAGTTCTATAAAACATAGATAATTATAAATAAGTCCATAGAGCTTCCTAGGAAGTTTTACACAAACACGACAGTTCACTAGATTACATAATAACTATTAGTCTTTCTTTCCTAATTACATGGTCATTCTAGCCACACATTATATTAAGTAACTTGATCCTCACACCCCTGGCTTCAAACGGACTAACCTCTAGGTAATTGTAGGGCGGCATAGTACTTGAAATGTTCACAAATCAGAACCTGCAAAAGGATCTATAAGGGTATGAGCAACTACAACCCAGTAAGTTGAATTGGAGACTCATGAATGCATACAAGCACAAACAGGGTTATCAAACAATTATTTTCATGCAATGCAACAATCAAATGTCATCGCACAACGTAATCCGGTCCGTTGTGAAATCAGAGAAATTTCACTCGCTCCAATCCGGGTTGAGGAGTTCCATGTTATGCAGCAGCTCACAACCAAACCCAGGCTTGTGCAATGGAGACCTCGCTCCTCCCGTGACTACCATCGAACCATTGACTTCACCCCCGCTGCGACCTCCTCTCCTGTCACTTAGTTCGACTGAGGATGAAGAAGGGACCATTTTGCAATCCTGCGCTATCCCTTTCGAAGGGGTTGGTATTTGGTTGGAGAGTCCTATGATCCCCTAACGGGTTGCAATGCATGACATTTTCGGTTATTAGGGTCGACTAAGATTAAATGTCGATTAAGGTGTTCAACCAATTCATACCAATTCAATCAGTTATAAAATCATTCACAGTACAAATTCCAGCACGAATTCAGATACATCAAGCACATGCACAAACTATTTACAATCACAATCATATACAAGCCTAAGTCTCCGAGTACTACAAAACTAGTACTCTATTACAATAAGCAATAACCCAACTTACTTGAATTTGCTCGATCGCTCGATCCTCTAGTTGCGAGCTGATTTGTTTCTGGGTGTCCTATAATATAAATAGGTTCTTTTAGTACTTATATTTTATGGATTCTTATTCTAATTCATAATATAACTCATTTTCCTCGTGTATACCTATAACGTATTAATGATTCGCTGTGTTCTATTTCGGGGTTCGACTCCTAAACTAGATTCTAGTTTTAATTCCTAAGTTGTAATTAAGCTCGATCTCAATGTGATATTAATCACATTATGCTCGGGTATTCAAATATCCTATTGGGTCGTAATTTTTGTATTCTAAACTATTCAGTACACGTTAACCCTAATTGAGGTATCGGATTTATTCCCGGTGTGTAAAAATCTTACATTTTGAGATATTTACTTAAAATTAAATGTCATTTCAGATTTATTATTTTTCTGATTTCTATTATAATATTATCTAATAACCTTATTTTTTTTTAGATTTATTAATTTACATTTTCACATATTACTAATTTATTATATTACTTACCTAATTTCTCTAATTAACCATACTTAGTACCTAAAGGCTAGAATTAAGGTTCCACTGTAGAGATTAACTTCCCTAAACCTCTAATTAAGATCCAAATCGGTAATTAACATCCTAATCATTTAATTAACCCTAAATCACCCAATTTTACCATCATTTTAGGGCTAAAAATTAACTTAAAAATTTCGAAAATTAATTTTTAAAAAATGGCTTCATAGCACTGTTATACATCAAATGAGCATCCTATAGAAAAATTTTGAACTCCAAACTACATCCCTAAGTCTATTTATTTTCCGGTTTACTAATGCTCGATTTTGAACAATTTGTTAAGGACCCTATATTTCCAGACATAATTAAACTAAATTAATATTTTTCCCTAAATCTATATACAATAAAACCTCATAATAACAAGTTTCATAATTTTCTGAACAAAATAAATAATTTTACAAAATTATACAAAAATCGGGTGAATAAATGACTAACCGGTTTGAAGCTTTTGGGCCGTCCAAACCCGGTCCAATGTTGTCGGCCGATCCAGGCGATGGGTCTAGTGTAGGGTGGTGGTGGTGGTTCTGTCTCAGGTGGTGGTGAGTGGTGGGTTTAGCTTACTTGCCTAATCTGTACAGTTTTCCTTTTTTTTTTTTTCTGGATTTTCTCTCGATTTTTTCGATGTTTTGATTTTTTTCAGATCTTAAACTGACCAAAGGACTTCTGAAATTTTTTCCCCTATTTATAGACAATTGTAGGATTTAATGTGCATTAATTTGATGGGATTTTGCCCCAATTCCATGATTTTTGGCTTTTTGTTTGTTACATTCTTATTAGTTATTTTTTTTCTTGCTGACCACGACCTAATCTTATTGCAGTTATCACCTTCTGATTTTTTTCTGATTTTTCTATAATTATTTTGTATTTTTCTTTAATTATTTGGTTAGTTTTAGACTAATTTAGGTAAGTACGCGTATTTTTATCTCCACGTAAATACATGTGGGACACACGTGAACATTCCTAAATATTATTTTGGTCATTCTAAAATTTTTAGTATACATATAATCTATCTCTTGTAATTTATTAGCTATTTTATTACACTTTTCACATTTTCGATAATTAATACCTATTATGCTTAAAATTTAAAAATTTTATAGTCTCCTATTTTATTACTTATTTTCTTAAATTCAAGTTTACGGGGTCAGTTTTACTAATATTCCTCTTAATAGTTTATAATTTGGGTTTGATTGGATCCTTTAACTGATCGCCCTAAACCTTGGGTTCTAAGTTCAATCTTACGGTTACTTGGCTTGGCTTTTGGGCTTACAAGGATCAGGTGATCAGGTTAACTCGGCATCGATAGTTCAACGGCTTAGACATTTGCGACTGGAAAAGGGGTTGGTTTAGGGAGGACTTATTGTTAGGAAGTCATCTTCAAAGAGATGTAAGTATTATTTTGATCTAATACTTGGGCAAGTGTGTTATGGTAAGCTTGACTTAGTACATCGGCTGGTTAGCTTAGTAGCTTCTTGGATGATGTAGAGAGAGAAGTAACTTGATAAGTCGAATTGAGGGATGTGTTGCTCATTGTTGTTTAGCTCATTTTAGATAGCTTAGTGAACTATTTGAGTAAGCCCTCGAGCTTGGGAGTGAGTGATTGGTCCATGATCCTTATTGAGATAGGTCAACAACTTCAGAGCTTTCATTACTTTCTATGATATGACATTGGTACAAGTTCCTCCATTGATGATCAAAGCACATAGAATGCCATTCATTCGATAGTTCATATATAAGAGATTCTCTCTTTGTTCATTCTCATCAGAGGTAAAGGTGCTAAGAGATCTTAGTATTTTCTTATTTCAAGTTAGATTTGGGCATCAGAATCTTGTTGAAACTCGTCTAACTTGTGATTAACATCCACTTCTTTTTCCTCTTCTTCATTAGCACTTTCTACGTCGAATTGGGGCTTATCTCCTTTAATGGTTATGATGTGTTGGTTCAAACATTAACTAGTTACGTGTCTAAAACTAAAGCACTTAAAACATTTTATCTCTCCGATCTTCTTACCAGAGCCCTTACCTTGATCCTTTCTGACCTCAGGCTCTTTAGCCTTAATCTTTCCTTGATAATCATCAGGTTTGTTTAGCATTTGACCTTAGCGGTCGACTACAGAACTGTATTGAGCTTGGTCATATCAAGGTTAGTTGTTATGTACTTAGCTGAGCTGATTAGGCCTCTACCTCTCAACCTTTTGCACCACTTAAATGGTCTCATCCAAATTTCTAAGCCTTTGCATCTTTACTACATTACTAATCTCGAATCTTAGTCCAGAAATGAACAGTACTATTGTTCGCGCTTTTGGCTCACCAACATCACAATAGATTGTTAGTTAGTAGTTAGAATTCTCAAAAATACTCATCCACAGATCAGCTACCCTACTTAAGTTTCTAAAGACAAAGAAAGGTGTCTTACTCATAATTTGGTATAAATCTACTCCTTAAAACTCTCTTTATCTCATTTTAAGTTGGGATTTCACATTGAGCTCGTTAACGTACATTTTGCGATTTCTTTTGTCACATTGCTGCATACTTGGAAAATTCTAAAGTAGTCACTCGAATATGCACTGAGTCTTCATGATTGTAGAAGTCAAATATTTTCTTAATCTTCTCCTCCTAATCTAGGTAGTCATCATTACTACAAGACTCATTAAAGCTTAAAACTTACACTTTAAGATGTTTAGCTCCTCTAAGAGCATGGAGTTTTTGTTCTTTGCTTCCATCATACTATTCTTCCTCCTCTCCATACTCCTCAAATTCATCTAACTTAAGTTTCCCCCTTGCAATCCCCTTAACATGTTTTAGTAGAGTTAGGTTCACATTAACAACTTTTGGTGCTTTATACTCAGCTAGCTATCTTCTTGGCCTGTCTCGCATATCTCAACCTTGTTCATTAATTCTCTCTTGAGGCTTAGTCTCAATTACCCTCTGTACAGATATAGTTATGTGGGTTACTATAGCTGTAAGATCTTGCAATTGCTTGTTAGTAGTTCGTAGGGTCTGTCAGGTAATATGGTCGTGGCCATGAGCATCACTTTCAGCATCATTAGTTTATCCTTGAATGCTAGGATTTGACATTCTCAATACAAAACTTTAAGAAGTCTACTACTTAGAGATTTCATATAACTTTGCTAATACGATTTCACATAATAACTGTAGAACTTGCTTTATTTTCTATTAGAGAAATAGAGTATAACATAACACATAGGTATAACGAGAAGCAATTACTACAATACTTAGCTTTCGTTTGTAATTTAAAACTTTGATACCCTGATTATATAATGTGCCTAAGAGTTTAGTTAATCATTAAGGCTTATTGTAGGAAGAAGTAACAGTAAGTCCTTCGAGATATTGAAGAAAGAGAGAATGGATAGGTTGGCACTTATAGTAGTTTTGGTAAAGCTACTCTTTAGATAAGATAGGCCTTAGTTCCTTAGAAGTGTAAGAAGCAACGTATGGCCATAACTTCTAGTATGAAGGTTGAATATAGAAGTTTCGCTTTTGCTACAAAAGAATTGCTTTGGTTCTCTTATGTTTTGCATGATTTAGGTGTTGATGTTCATTTTCCTCTTCCTCTTTGTTGTGACAATTGCTCTGTACAGCTTATTACTTGTAATCCTTGCCTTCATAATTCGACGAAACATGTTTCTATCGATATACACTTCACCAGAGATCACGTTTAAGCTAGCAATTTGCAGGTAATTCATGTTCCATCTAAGTTACAGTTGGCTGATCTACTCAACAAACTAGTATCTCAAGCTATTCTTCACTTCATTATTGCCAAGTTGGGTCTTTAGGTAGCTCTAGGGGTATGTAAATATATCTATATTTGTTTGTATTATTTATTTTCCATCACATTTTGTATTTTCTTTATGCATGCGTATTTTAGAATAACTTCCAGTTAGTTAGGTTTGTTAAGCTTTTTGTTTTATAGTTGTATTTTTGTTAACAATTTGTTACTTTATCACACTTGTATAAATACATCATGAAGGAACAAGATCAGTAGCCTTTCATTTCCAATTTTGTATTTCATTCTTTTCTTCCTTTGCTCTATTTCTTCTCTATATTCAAATTAAGTGTTAACAACTGTTGTTTATTGCTATATTGTTTTTGCAAATCACAAAAACAGAAAACTTGGACTCATAGTTATCAAGTGTGAGTGTGACTATCATTTGTGTCTTAGTGTGAAGCATGATGCGTGTAGTTTCTAATGCACCCCTTAATGTGTTTTTTATGTTCCGAAAGTTTTCGCAATAATGGACCAATTTAGGATTTTTTTTAATTATTGAAATAAAAAAGCTAATAATTTGTGTTTATGGGATTTATTAAAAGTTATAAAAAAAGGCGCAACCAATTCATTGATTGTTGAATCGGTTCGTTGAACCATCAGACTTAAATCAACGAGTTGGGAATTGATCATAGTCAGGTCGGTGTCGATTCAAAGGGAACCTAACTTGTGGCTTGCTAGGTTTGGGTCGATTCCAAGTTGGGTTTGACCTTGCCTTTGGTTTAGTCATGCTACACTGGACCTTGAGATGATGATCTTGGTTTCTTTTGGGCATTATATTAGTTTGTGTTTTTAGAGAGAAAGAAATAAACATTTTAATATTTTTATATAGATGATGACAAGTTATAAATACTTTATAAGATTTTTAATCGCGGTTTGATAAAAAAGTCATCACACTGGTATGGTTACACATGTTTTAAAAATCTAGATGGTATTGATAGTCAAAATAAAATTTTAATAATTAATATGATATTTTTTAAAAGTCCATAGCATTCGATTGATTTTATCCTTATTTATTTTATATAATATATTCCGTATAATATTACTTATTTGTATATCTTTCCACCATGTCCCTTCCAACTCCGTCATTCTAGGAGGCTCAGGGTTCGGTCTTCTTGGTACGCTGGAGCTCAAAGCTCTATTGCCATCATTTTCCGGACGTCGTACTGTGGTAGTAACTGCGGTAAAGTAATTCCACATCCGAACCCTCCCTTTTCTTCTTCCCTTTAAGCTGCAATATCCCCGTTTTTTCATATAAATATACAATGTGTATTCAATATTCTCTCTGTAAATTCCACGTCCCCTTTTGAACCCTTCGTTATTTTTCGTCTACATGTTTTTCGCATGATGAATATGAAATTAAAACGGTAATAACACAAGACAGAGTTGCTGTTTCTGAAACATGGTTGTTCTATTGTATCACAAACTGTTCGACGGAATGCCTAACTGGACAAACACAACCCAAAAGTTATCAGCAGTGTAAGTAGTTACTATTGTTCTAGAAGGTTGTTCCGGAGCCACTTATCTATAGGTGCTCCTTCTATAGATTTTTTGTTTTGATAATAGATAAAAGAAAGGGCTCATTTTTCTAATCTTATTATACTGCGTGCATTAAAATCAATAATAGGACCGCCTACAGATGTAAAGGAATTGAATTGGATGGAACATTGGAGAGCTTAAAGCTCGGCTTTCTATTGGGTTTAAATCCTTGAGTTCAATCTAGGCTTTAGTTGTTGTTCCACATGTTTGAGTTCAACTTGACAAGGCTTGATGTGGGTTGATTATTTAGGGGAAAAAAAATGATTATATTCCTTTCAATTACATTGTATTGAAGATCAAATTTAGGGAAAATCAGTATTTGTCTAAACTTGATTACCCTTGTGGCCTTGTTGACCAAATAAGTTGAAGCTCGAGAGCTTTGCTTGGTAAGCCACTTGAGTAGCTTGACTTCAAGCTCCAAACAATTATAGTTGAATTGAGCCTAGTAAATATTGAGCTGAGCTAAAATAATATGCAAGCTAACTCGGTTTGTCTACTCCTCTATAAATTCTTTCCCTCATGCTGCTTGTGTCATGATGGCCTTTGCCCGTTGAATACCAGATCATTTTGTTTGTGGACCATGCATGGTCTTAGGGCTAAGGTTTGACATCAGTGCAGGAGATTGCATGAGCTTCTGCTTTCCATTCATCTCATTAAGGCCAAAGCTGAAGTTAAATAAGGACTTGGTCTCTAGAGAGAGCCAATTAAATTACAGCCTTGCACTTGTCTCATAAAAGAAAAAAAGTGAATTGTGTAGATGAGAATTTTGCTAAATTTTAAATCTTTTAATCGAGAGATACTTCTTTTCTTTTTTTGGTTGTTATTCTTTTTGGTTTTATTTTTTTGTTTTAAAAACTCTGTTAAGAAATACCTAAGGTTGAATTTTGGTTCTTATTGTCATTACCTTAAAATTGATATATGTAAATATATAGAGCTCTTAATTAAGCAAACTAAGTGGATGCATTTTACCTTTGAATTCATCCATTTTCTTTCACAGTTTCAAGGAACATGTTCCAATGAAAATGACGCTGGCATGCTAATATGAAATTGAGAGCATAGAAACATGATTTTATTATAAAATATAAGCAATTTCTATTATTCGTTTTTGGGTGAAATAATTACTATTGTTCTTAGGCATGAAATTAACTTACGTAAAGGCTTATCTGTTAGATAGCATTAAACCAAAAGTGATCGTATTATGGTAAACTGGAGAGTAGATAACATACAGTTGTGTAACAAATGTTGAAGGTGAAGTCCTTCTTGGCTGTCCATTCTGTTTACCTCGTGAATTGTTGCAAAGGGGGAGTTTTGCTCCCATGTTGGCTTTTCACCGGATGGTATTTTTTGTTCTGCAGCTGGCAAGGGAAGACAAGGGTTTAAAAATATGGCGACCTATTTGTGGAGAAAGTACGCTGACTACTTGTACACAAGATGGGAAAGACACCTTCTTTGGGATATGATTGAACCATACAAACGACCTAGACCTTTCAGGCCATTGATCATAACCTATGTTGCAGCTTTCTATACTGGGGTCATTGGAGCTGCAATCACTGAGCAACTCCACAAGGTATCATTTTGTACCATGCGAGTATTCTTTCAATCTTTAATTTTACATGTTTCAACTTGGGGAAAAAAGGGAAATATCCTGTTATTTCTTCTTGTGATTGTCAACTAGTTTTGTTTGTTTTAGTGATTTGTGCTCAACTCTTTTTTCTTTTCTTTTCTTTTTTTTCATCAAATGTTGGAAAAGCACGTGTAAGAAAAATAGTGTAGATGGATAAGTAAATGCGACCTTTTTTCTGGCTTATTTACACTGAAAGATGGTGGTTTCAATTTTTCTTGGTGTGTGACAATTATGAGACGCATAGAAATCATCGATCAATTTTCTGTCTTATGTAGCTGATCCATAACGTTAATGATACTTTACAAACTGATTTGGTATTTGTGCTAGGATCACTGAGAAATATCCGCTTCTTTGTTCATCTCTAGAAGCGAGATACTGTTGAGCCTGTACCAAATTCCAACTGCGAAGTAGCTGGGCACTTATTTTATTTTTTCTTTGCCATCTTACAATATCTTTGAGATGCAATGCTGTCTGTGCTGCCATACATAGGTACATGTATAATCCAATCAAGTCTAAACTGCCATCTTACTGCCATTTTCAGATTCTTCATCTGAGTTAACAGACAAAAATCCAATTATGGCTTCTTTAGTTATTATGATTGGAAATAGTGCATCTAGAGTCATTAGAGTAGTAGCTTTACATAAGGAGAAGTATCTAGAAGTAAATAGTTGTTTGAGTGAATAATCTATTAGTAGTTGTCTTTCGTGGTTAGTAGCAAATTAGCTCTAGTGAATAATCTGTTTGTAGTTGTCTTTTGTGGTTAGTAGGAAATTAGCTCTATATGTAGGGGTTCTGAGGACAGAGAAGGAACTCAATTTAGTTCTTACCTTCATTTCTACATAGCTAAGATGGACTGCTCTATGGATGTGGTTTGTCTTGCAGCTTCATATGTGGTTCTGTCTTCCTTTGATGTAATGGATCCTATCGGTTGGATCACTCTGACCGAGCAATACTTTGAGGTAAATCAAATTTCTTTTGTGATAAAAGTTCAACTCACCTTCTTCTCAACGGAAGGATAAACTCTCCGTTGGTTTTGCATACTTCACGATGATTTCCTCACTTGATGTGGGAAATGTCGGAGCATGAATTGTTGTTGCGCTATACTCAGCTCGAAGCTCTTTATTTGTATGAGTGCTTAGTTGCCATTCGACAAATCCTTTCTATGGCTTAATACATTGAAAACTTTGGGTATTTGGTTGCCGAGATTTCTGAAGAATTATTACTTGGCTATTAGTTGAACTGACTAGGATGATGTTCACTTGAGAGTGCGGACTCCCGCATTAGTCACCATGGAGATGGGCTTTGATGTTGAGGAAGATATGTAATGGTTTGGAGGTGATTGAAATGGCGACTATGTGTGTGGTGGTGGTGGTGTGCTCATACCCATAGCGACCGGTCTGGCAATCTGCATTTAGGATTCACGGGCCTTGTGTGGGAGGGGAGCAAAGTTCCTCCTCCTGCCGGAGTGCCCCTTTCCTGACTTCCGAATTGGGGTTTGTTTAGCAGGGCCTGCGCAGCTCCTGTGTGCCCACAAAACCTATCTGTTCACAAGCTTCAAGTGTATTGTAGTCTGCTAATGCATGGGTATGAAAGGAAAAGATACTATTATGGAGAAAAAAGAAAAAGGGATTCCCTTTTGTCCTCTTCATAATTTTGGAAGAGGATTGTCTTGAAGACACCATGGATCTCTATCGGAGCAGTGCAATCAAGATGAAAAGAACCTGATTGATAGTTGCATGGCTATTCCACATGAGGACAACTAGATTCTTTAGAAGCGGTATTCTTATGGTTGGAAATAGTCGCATTTCTAGAGTCATTAGAGGGTATGATTTGTTAGTAGTTGTCATTGGTTGTAAGATGGAAATTAGCTCTATAGATAATTTTCAGGAGGTGAGAGAGGATATTCAACTGGGTTTTTATTTTCATCTAGAGAGTTTGGAGTAAACCTTCTGTGTAGGAGCTTGAACCTCTTGAATCTAGGAGCATATTTGCCCTGATTTAGGTCTGAACCATCAATTAGGGTTTGTATATCTTGATTTCTGATTTTATCAATAAGGTTCACTTTTGGTTCATAATACCATCTTACTTCCATTTTCAGATTCTTCGTCTACCCGAATGACCCGTGTTAACAGACATGAGTACTACTGTGGAGTCTATGGTGACTATAAAAAGTGTGTGTTGTGTTATTATGATATTATCACGAAAGCAATATCCATTGAGCCATAAAAAAAAAAAAACCTTGTGAATCGTTTACATGCTGGATTCTTATTTCTTCATAGTGTGCACCTAACCGAGGTCTTTATATTTTTACAAGTTCTCTACATTATTTGACATAGCGTCATATCATTCATGGAATATGTCTTGGCATCCCCATTCATGAAATGGATCTTTTTTTTCTCTGTCCCTAAAAATTTCAATTTTAGCAATGAGGTTAGTCTGATTTAAGAGTTATCCTGATTATTGAGCAGGAGAAATACTGGGAAGATCATCCTGGCGAAGCGGTGCCTATCCTGCGGCCATCATTCTACTATGGACCTTGGAAGGTTTACCATGGTAAGGTCCTCCCACCGAATATGTGAGAAGTAGTGATTATATATCAAACAAATGATATAAAGAAAGCTTCTCTCTCATTGCATCATAGAAAATATTCCATTAGAATAATTTTCTTGTACTATGACGAGCCTTGGATGGTTGTATGGAAATTCAGAATAATATGTTTATGTGGCTACCATGCATCCGTATTGCTGGTCTTCTTATTGGACACGACACCCTCAGGCTGCATTTGTATTTTGTACCATCGATATCTTGCACTCTTGCAGACAATTTTACGGCCAAAATCAATCACGAGGACCCCATCCGGTTTCATTTGGCATTAAATGTGCTAGCAGACGTGCTACGTGTGTCAAAATTGAATATAATAGTATAATAAAGTATACAACATAATGAAAAATAACTAAGTAAATTATTGAAAAAAATAAACTAATGCAAACTGCTGTCGCTAATAGACTTGATTCCTCAAGGCAGATAGTGCCGATGGAGTAAGCATGGCATTGGGGATTAGCATCAACTTCACGTAATATATCATGTGAAATGTTAGGCGGAAAAAGAAAATGGAAGAAATCAAAATTTGTGTTAATATGCTTTTCTTCAAAGAAACATTGATACAATTGATAAAGCATTGTGGAAATTTATACCTTGGTGTTTTATTGCTCTTTTATTTTTTATATTTGTGTGTGCGTACATTTTTGGTCTTATTGCCAAAAAATATCAAAAGGTGAAAGGAGAGAGAAAAAAAGGTGGTGGTGGGTGGGTGGGTGGTGGTGTGAAATTACCTTAACGCGAAAAAGAAGGTATCCTCAGTTGTAGGGTTGGCAATAAGAATTATCATTTTGTTTCTTGTTTTCATGTTTAAACGAGTTTGTGTTTAAAAAATTTCAACTCATGACATGATTTATTTAATAATTGAATCTCATATTTAGATTATATTGGTTTATTTATTAAAAAGTTATAATTAAATCTATAAAATATTTATTGATACAAAGAGAAAAAAGTGATGATAATGTTTAAACTTTATAAAGAAAAATGACATTATTTTTATATTTAATATAAAATTATATCTTAAATAAAAGTCTTAGTGAAGTAAAATCTTACCAAATAAAGGAAATCCGAAAATTCAAGTTGTATAACATCATAAAATTAAGTAAAACTATGGATTAAATGGATATTAGTATTATTATTTTTAAATTTATTATATTTATTTGTTAAATAGTTAAAGAATTTATATAGGAGTTTGTAATTTTTTGCTTATTTAACCAATAATAAAGTAAGGAGAATATATAATATTAATAAATTTAAGTTATGTAATATCATTAAATTAAGTAAAATCATGACTTAAATGGATATTAGTATTATTAGTAATGTTAATTTTCAAATTTATCACATTATTTGTCAAATTTTTAAGAAAGATAGTTCAAAAATATACATGAGTTTATAATTTTTTACTCATTTAAACTATTATGCAATATCGAGAATATATAGCTATGAGAATATATAGTATGTTTCGTGTTTAGATTTGGAAGCTTAATCCAAACTCAGACATGAATTTAATTATGTTTAAACGAATATAATCCTTTTGTATCTTATATTGATTTTTTTTATACACTAATCAATTTAAATTATATCATATCATGTTTGGATTCTAAATTGCCAATACTCAGTTGTTTTCGAATAAAGGGAATAATACTAAGGCAAACCCATATTGAGGTCAATTTATTTAAAGGGATACATATACATTTAAGTATAAAGATCTTTGTAATTAAGTAGTATTAATATTGACCACTTAATGAGATATATTAAGTTTGATTCCTAATCCTTACTTATAATATATAATCTAGCTTAAAAAAAGAAGAGAGAGAGAGAGAGAGAATATGTATAATCAATAGGAAAGAAGTATTTACATGATGGTGAAAATTAGAGATGGGTGCGATTTAATTCGATATGATTTATCCTCTTTATCACCTAATATAATGGTTTGTTTTTTTTTTTTTTTAAATCCAACTTAAGTATATGGTTTGGTTTGTAAATTTTTTAAACATAACTAAAATTATTTCTGCTTGGTTCGATCTATGACTTGAATTGTTTATGTCAATTTTTCGTTAAATACTTTTATTTTCAATAACATATTTTTCTTTCTATTAAACTTTTATATATTTCCAGTTAATTTCTTATATATTTATCATGTGTAATGATGCTTGTAAGAAGTTGCACAAGATTTTAATAAACTTAACTTGATTTGATGAAGATAAAAGACTATTTTAAATGTGAAATTTTAAATGAAACTTGCCTAATTTAATCTTAATAATTGACTTAGAAATAAGAAAAACAATATTAAGATAAAAAAGTTTGAAGAAATCCATAAAAATTAATGATTTTTTTTAAATACAAAATAATTGCCTAAATTTTTTATTTCGTTTAACCAAACAGTTCAATTCGGTTTGGTTTAGTTCAAAATGGTTTTGTTCGATTTGCTTTCTCGAATCATTTACATATAACTAAATAGAATCGCGAACCAAATGGTTGGTAAAAAAATCAATTTTTCGGTTTGATTCGTTTTACGGTTTGATTTGTAATTCGTGGTTTTTTTGCTAATGCTAGTGAAAATTGATAAGACGAGAAGTAATATTCATAATTTTAACACACCTCAATATTATTCAATTAATTAAAAGAAAAAAATGATTTTCTTTTTGTTTTAAAAAAAAAAGAAACTTTTTTTTTCTTTAGTAACTTTAAGTGCAATATCAACATTATTACCGAACATGGACAAAATGGATTTTACTTAAAATTGCATTACTTTATAAAGGCTTTATTGTGAAAAAAAGAGAGCAAAATATTAAGGTAATAAGTAAATATGCATATATCTCTCCGAGTATCACTTATGTATGGTTTGGCGACCAAAAAGATTTTTATGTCAAGAAGTAAGTTATGTAAATGGGCAAAGATTTCATCACCGACAATTACATAGAAAAACAAAGTAGAAAAAAAAAAAAAAAAGAACTGCAAAAGCTATCATGACAATTATACCGCAATGACATGGAAAAAGAACGTAAAAAAAGCAAAAGTGATGATAGGAGAAATATTTTAAGCCTAAAGAGGAGTATTCGTAACTCCGGAGTTCAGTCCAACCATGACTATAAATGAATTAGGATAAGTGTCATTTGATGAGAGGAGAAATATTTGAAGCCTCAAGAGGAGTATTCATTGCACCAGGTAATATCAACTCCGGCGTTCAGTCCAACCATGACTATAAATGAATTAGGATAAGTTTCATTTGGTATTTAAGTTTTATTTATTTTTATAATTAATTAACAGAACTTTAAAATTGTCAATTTGTTATCTAAATTTTGCATAATTAACCACTTGCATCTTGCTAATTTTTGTAATTAACTACTTGAACTTTATTCAAATTGATAATTAAAAACCTAATCTAAGTATTATCAATAATCTTGAAAAATTTGTTGGTTGTTGTAAGGGGTTGAAAATGGTTTTATGGGATTTAAGTCTAATAATAACTTAAGTTAGTTTTTTGGGTTAAGTAATAAGACTTAGAGAGTTAAATCTATAAAATGGGATACCCTAAGGAAATTTAGCATAGTAAATTTGAAGTAGAGACTGTTGAATAGGTTTATCTGTGTTCAACCTTTCTTAATGAAGCTCTTCACTTAGAGATGATATCTATGGGTTTAGACTCAATATAAGCCGATTGAGGAATCAATTAACATGAGGATTTATCTTAACCAGTGACTATCAACATGATTTGACGGATATCATTAATGGCTTGAATTTATAAATACTCAACAACTTCTCATCATTTTGTAACTTTTCAAAGATTGGAGAAACATTGTTGTGTTGTTAGAAGGTCACACGTGTATTTGAGCTTCCTAATATTACTTACTTTTCTTCCTTACCTCTTTCGTTCTAAGTCACTCTTTACGTGTTATTACCAAGTCACTCATTTGACTTTATGTATAGCACGAGTCTCACGAAATACACACACGACTACTGCAATCAAATCCCCAAATCTATAGTAGCACGTTAACACTTTTATATTTCAAGTAGTTAATTGTGAAAATATATAAAATTTAGGTATCAAATATAATCCTCACCCAATGAGCAACAATATAATGTTATCGAAAAAGGTTGGAAAATTTCTATCTATAAAATTATAACTTTGTTGGAATGTAGTGTGTATTATTTGTTAATTTACTGTTCAAATACGATTTAAATTTTTCTCTCTTTAATCAGAAATCATATGTGTAATTTAGAAGTCATTTCTTGTTTTAATTTAATCATGTTAATATTGTGGAAAATTCGGACCCGATTACTCAAAAGTAAGGATACGGTATAATCACTTTTAAGTTCCGATCTCATATATTATAATCTATGTTATTCTTCTTCAAAAGCTTGCTATTTGTGGGCAGTAGTTTATTTCCTTTTAATTCCCAGATCATGTAAAACGTTGGTCTGTTTAAGTGGGCAGCTCGTTCTTTTTCTTTTAGTTGATTTAAGTTTCTGCATTTGTCTAGAAAATGATATTGCTTACTGGGTGGAGTTGTTAATGGAGAATTAATTTTACTTTTCTTCTGGACATTTTTCCGGGGTCACAGCTGATAACTCAATTTAATATCTCCTTGGTTTCCAAAGATCACTTGCATGCTTGAAGGAATGCGGGGGCATATTTAATTGGTTGCCCAATCTTCGTCTCACCTGATTAACTGCATGGAGTTTTGGGGGTTGTGTAAGACCGAATTTTTACTTCCCACCAGCTCATACCATAAAGCATGGACTGACACCTAAGACATAAAATCCCATCTGCTTATAGGATCTGTTTCCATGTAAGAACGAGAATCACGGTCTTGTATCTCATTTATTCTGTCGGTCAAAATTCAAAACTACTTCCCTTCTATTTCATTATTCATTATTCATTATTCATTATTCTGTTATCAAAAAAAAAAAAAAAAAAAATGACAACTTACGGAACAATAGATCCTCCCTCTCCACCTACCACAGATCTAGACTTCCTTTCCCGGGCGAAAGCACGGATCCAAACCGGCCTTGATTCGCGATGGCCATGGAAGGAGATGTTCGAATTCTCCTCATTTGCTATCCCCACCACATGGATCGAGTCCATCGCAAGGATCCAAATAAACATTTCGGTTTTCCAAATAAACTACGCGATTATCGTATTGTTCGTTCTATTCCTAAGCCTGTTTGGGCACCCGTTCTCATTGATCATGTTTGCAGTTACGGTGATCATATGGTCATATATATATTTCCTACGGGAGGATCCTATAATTTTGTTAGGCAGAGTCATTGAAAATCGGGTTGCGACCGCGGTTTTGTTCTTAACAACCGTCCTCGTGCTCTATTTTATGAGCACCATAGACAATGTCGTCATTGGATTATTGATTGGAGTTGCGGTGGTGTTGCTTCATGCCGTTTTAAGGAATACGGTTGATTTATTGGTGGAGGATGTCGAAAGCACTGGATCATCGAGTGTGTTGCCTCCTTCTACAACCGTACAACTTAGAGACACTGCATCGGATTCTTATTCTTCGTCCTAGACCAGCTTTTTTGGCCAAAAATTCGGATGCTCTTCATTCATGTGTCTTAACAGATCTACGAGCTGTAAACATTTTTTTCATTGGATTTCTGTGTGAAAAGAGAACAACCGTGGTGATGGTAGAAATTTTTGCGGAGGATGATAGTTTCTGTTCTTTAGCATGATTCAATGTTGGAATATTAGATATCGGAAGTTGTAACTATTGGGGTCTAGAAGAGCAACATTTTGAAGAAATTAAGGTGGCTTGATTATTGTACTTCTAGGGCAATTAGCTAATAAAATGACATAGATAAATTAGATTTTTCGACGTCTCATCTTTATTTTTTATAAAATTAATATTGCCATTTATCTCATATTAAATTTACACTCCTTTAAATCTAAATTATTAAATAAATTTTCAATTTAATAATTTAAATTTTAAAATATATAAATAAATGGTGAGATAGGAGAATGAAACCGATCTTATTAAAAGGGTAAAACTACAGGAGAAAAAAAAATAAAAACTGGAAATGAAGAAAAGAAAGCAGGATATTGCTGCAAATACATCTCCTAAATTATTAGTTAGATGCAAATAGACATGGCTTCACACCTCTATAACTTTTGAATTTGTGTAAATAATCTAAAAACATTACTATAATTCCATAAGAGTCACTAAAGGAGCATAAAACAACGTTTTGAGTTGTATGTAAATTATCTTATACCAGAAAGTATCTTCTTTTTTATTTTTTTAATTTTAGGAAAAACACGTAATGGACCTTTTACTTTTTTTGTTTTTTTCTAATGCTCTTGTTTTTGGCCAACTATATTTATTACAACTTATAGAGAGGGGGATTTGAACCTATTCATCGTGTATTTATTAGTATTATTGAATTTTTTTTCTTCCATCTCTCTTTTTTTTTTTTTTTTGGCAAAATTCTTCCATCTCATTAGGTGATAAATATTTGTACTATCAAATTACAATGGGATAGATAGATGTCTTTTTGTTTAACAACATAGTCTCTGACAAATCATACTTTGCATAAAACGTAAGTAACTGTTGCGTTTAATAGTGAGATAATGAGTCAAGAAATTGTGATCGAACTTTCTCGTTCTTCATCGGGTGCAAACTATAATTATTTCTACTTTGGTGTCTCAACTTATTCAAACGCAAGCCAATGTCTCCGTTTCAATTTTCTAGTCATCGTCGCATAAATAGGTAGGTTTCCAACTTTCTACAGCGTTAACATTCAAGATTCAATGGTTTCCTTTTATCAAAATCAAGACTTAAGTGGTAGATTCGCTACATTGATCATTACTAAGTGACAAAGTTAATACACTTCAGCCCATTGAATGAACCAATTTTTTTTTTTCCTTACCAAAATTAGAATCAGTGTATAATCCATACAAATTGATTAACGTTTAAAGTCGAGTTTGGATAAAGATTGAACTATCGTGTGACAAAAATTGGATACAACCGTTATAATTAGTTCAAATAGGTAATGAAACTTTCAAAATATTAAATAAATAATTAACGTTATGATAATTAATTTAGATAGATGATTAAAACCTCAGTTTATTTCATAATTTTCCTAATTTTAATCATTTGTTTAAATCACTTGTTATAATCTTTTGTTACCATCATTTGAAAATTTAATCATCTATTGGAACCACATAAATAATATTATATTTTCTATTTTAATTATTTAAAAGTTGGATCATTTTAACTCCAAATATTGATTTTCTTATATACCAATCTCAATCTCATACTAAATTATCTTACATTAATTTCGAGCCTTTGGGAGTGGAAGTGTTGGAAATAATCTAATGATCAAATCACGAATAATAACGCAATAGACAAACTAATTAAGCTATGAAATCTGGCTTTCGGTGATGGAATTCATTGATATTGTTTCCAAAATTTCACGATTAACTATACTTTTGCCTCGTCCATTTCCATTAGAAATTAATAATGGATGACAGTTGTGTATCCTCTTCCATTGAATATTTTATTTTATTTTATTTTATTTTATTTTTTTTCTCTTCTCACTCACATGGTCTCAAACGAAGATGCTCGATCATCGTCGACACCTTATTAATTGCACCAGAAAGTAACCTTTCTTGGAGCTTTTTAGCATACGAGAATACTAACCTGCGTACTAGCAGCGGAACCAAGCAGTAAATGCGCTGCTAAAAAAATTACTGTAGCAACCAATATTGTTACGTCCGATTTAGAAGAATAATTCCAAAATATAAAAGGGTCCAGGATTATTGAAAATATCAAGATATAATTGTGATTTATTTATGAACAATAACATTATTCACATTCTTAAAACTTTGAGAGTCAAAGAATTTTTTATATTTCACCTTTTATTTTTCTTTGATATAGATTTATTTTTTTGGTAGATTGATACTTTCTTTAGCAGAAAAAAAAAAAGAAAAAAGAAAGGAAACAAAATATAGTTTATCTTGACTCGAAAACCGATTGAGTCCTATAAAAACCAAATTTATGAGAATTGGTTTGTATTGATGGACTAATCGAATCTTTTTATATAACCAATAATGAGAATTAGTTAAAGGAGTGATCTAAATTAGTTTTATGATCATATCATATCAAATCGGATTTTCCTTTAACTCTGACTTGACAACTTTGGTAGAAATAATATCAATAGAAAATATTACATTGAAACTACCTTTTTTTTTATTTTTATTGGATGCATATGATTGATTTTTCCCTTTTCATAAAACCAGCAATTTGTATTAATGTATCCTGTTTCTTGTCCAAAAATAAGTGAGTTTTTTTATAAAAAAATCGCTCAAGTTAACACCATCTCACTTATTAATGTGTCTGAAAATATAAACCGATAATTTGACCCATCCAATAAATAAGTTTCATATCTTTATTGCATTCTTTTATTTTATCCACTACTAAATCTAAAATAAATCTTCACATACGTATATCAAAGTCCATTAAGAAAATTACCAAGAAGCAAAAGTCTATAAAAACGAATTTGTTAAACTCCCAAGATATGCAACGAAGAAAAGTCTTGAATAGTTGAAACACTAAATTTTGCGAATGTGTAAGGTATAGGATCCTGAAGTATTACATTGTAAAAAGAAGTAAACGCAAGATTACGGTAAAGAAAAAAATCATTTTTTAATTAGGATGTTAGAGGCAAGAATGTCTCAAAATGAGATTTATATTATATATCAAAGATGACATCATAAATGAAACTCATATGATCAATCCTATATACAAGAGATGATTGTGGATTCCATAATACTATGTCCGTAAGCAAACAACCAAAAACTAAATGAAAGTTTGGATTTAAAAAAAAAAAATAAATAAATGTTAAATTTCTACTTTGAAATATCATTTGTGGGAGAATAAATTTAAAATATAGGTGCAACACATGACACTAATTATTAATTACAAAAGATTTCTATTATAAATGGATTATGCAAGAAGAAGAAGAAGAAAACCTAATTTAAAATGGGTTGGTAGACTTGTAAAAAGATTAAAACAGGCCTTACCCATCTATCTATAATGTTGGGTTTTTGTAATATGTTCATAATCGTGTCAACCAACCGAATTAGTGGATGGGGTACCTAAATGCTAACCCTACAGCTCATATTCCATAAATGTAAAGTTTACACTAGCATCATGAGAAATAAAAATTTGCAAATATACGTGTAAGTAGTTTCCATTGAAAATTCGGGACCATTTTAATTACATTGCTTACACTGTGTTTGGGATGAGTGAATGAAATTAAAAGAAAAGAAATAGAAAAAAAGAAAATAAAAGGAAAATATTTATACGGATAAGAAGAAAATGGGAAGGAATAATTATGCGTAGAAAGTAGAATATTAAATATCTTTTTCTTTAAATTTACTAAAATACCAAAATACCCTTAAAATTTCAAAATGTTTTATTTTTTATTTTTTCCTTTTCCAAATAAAAGAATTAAAAATAAATAATTTCTCTCTATAGCCTTCTGTGTTTCCTTTTCCACCATACAGACATAGTCTTAAGCCCCCAGATTGTAAAAAATATGACAATTATTTCACCAGTGTTCTTTAGAAACACTTTTATGAAACCCATAAAAGAGACCGTACCGACGCAACTTGACTAGCTGAGTGGTAGGACCTACGCTAATTATCCCTAAAATTTAAGAACGGGAAACTTGCATGAAACACCCGGACATAAGTTAGGTCATGAGCACCGAGCAACCCAACGTAAAATTTTCATTTTATTTTTTTCACTGAAAAAAGAAAAACAGACATTTTTCTTTTAATTTTCAGTAGGGGCTCCGACGTAAAATTTTCATTTTCTTTTCACTGAAAAAAAATACACCAAAATATTTCATATAATTTTTAGGATGATCGTAATTGCTCGCTACTTAGAGCATGGATATCCAATGATAATTATAAAAGTTATTTACACTAATACATCACTTTATTCATAAGTTTCTTTATATATTTTAATGTTTTATAGGTGTCATACTATTTTTACATTTTCCAACACTGCTTAATATTCTATAAGGATTAATTTAATATTAATAAATATTATATATTTGTATAATGAAATAAATATTATTAATATTTATTACATTAGTTAAGCTGTGACTTGTCATAGTATATTAAATCCAATATATTTATTTGATATTTGATTGACATATCAAATTAAAAGCTAAATAGATATAAATAAGTTTTACTCTTGTCCATTACGGTTATAAAACAATATCCATCAATGAAAACAGGATCAAGGAACCATTTTTTTACTGTGATTAAAGAGGTGGATCAATTTTCAACTTTAGATATGCTATATGGTGAAACTTATTTTATTCAAAGATGATGATTTTATGTTTTGTTAAACCTTAAAGATATATTGTGCAGAATATAGCAGTTAATGCATACTTAATTTATTTATTTTTTATTTTCATTTTTGTTCTTTTTCTTTTATTGGAACTAATTTTAATTTGATACGGTAGGTAAGACTTTTTCCTCCTTTTTCATTTTCTTCCACGTATAAAGTTTTGTAAGTTCTAGCATGACGCTTGATGCCAAAAGGGGTGAATGCTTTGTTTTAGTTGGTTACGGTACCTACTGCTAGGGTTTTTCTCCCATAAAAGATAGTTCATAGTTGTAAGTATTTATATTGGTTAAAGTGATAAAGAAATTTTAATTTCGTCTAATGTAACTTCATGTTTGGTAGAATGAAATGGATTTCCATTTTTATCAACTGAAAATATTTATATTTGTCTAACGAAAAAAGTTCTCCGTAAGACGAGATTTTTTTTTTACCTTTTAATATATACGCCTGGATAGAATGTAACTAAATGCTCGAACTTGATAATCAAAAGACTTCAAACATACTAAGATTAAAAAGGTAGGTGTTACGCATATATTCATTTGATCAATGTTCGTTTTTTATGTTAATTTCACATAAATTCAAACAGTTAAATGCACAATTTGGCGACCCAATTTTTTTATTTAATTTTTAATTATTTTCACATTTTGCGTATTGCAAACACATATTAGATTCTTACCATAAAATCAGAAAGAAACTTTTGTACATTTATTCACACCACAATGCACCACTCTGAATTCACACTTAGGTGAAACCAATTGCATCAATAGCTTAGCGGTGTGCTCTTGTTTCACCAAAGTCCCTTCTTTCTCCACCAAAACTGCCTCAACAATTACCTCATAGCCACCCCCACCACCGACTATAAATGCCACGAGCGCCGCCTGCACGGGCCCCAGGCTTGGGTTATAGGCGGCTGACTCCATATACGACCCCTTGTACACCATCCCATTGGAGTCCCTCAGTGCCACCCCAGATGGGCACTTGCTGTATGGCGCGTGAGACGCATTAGCAGCCTCAAGCGCGGCGCGTGTGAGAGCATCATCCTCGTCACCATCCCATATGGCGGATGCATCACACACGCCATTGCATAAAACATGTGACGCTCTTGATTCATTCAATAAAGACAACCCATTATTTTGTGGCTCTAAAAGCAATGGCACGTCCTTATCCAAAAGGTCGTTCGGTCCAAATCGTTCGGGTAAAAACCGAGCTAACGGGTCATACCCGTTTTCTTCTAGACCATCTTGACACGGTTCCTAAATCAAAATTTCCACAATCAGAACCAATCACTGAATACACTTTTCATATAATACAATTTATAGCTATATAAAAGTACAATAATCATAAGCTAGGGATTTTTCGTATTCAAATATAAAAGTTGCGTCACGTAAAATAAAAGATCAGACGTTACTTTATACCAATGATTTCCACATTTAGATAAAAATGTCACTATCTTATGATTCATTGAATATAATTATTGGATTTCGTTCTATTATTGTCAAAACTAAATTTTGCACGTTACAAAAATGCAAAATTGATAACAATTAACAGTGTAATTGCGGGACAGCTCGATAACCGATAACAATTATCAGAATTTATTTTGGTTTCTTATTGCCATATGATTATAATTAAATGAGTATAGTAATTTTGAATTTCAATAACGAGAAAAGATCAAAGATTTGATCTTTACAATGAAAGATACAGTAAAGGTTTTACCTTTACGACATCTTGTGTTTGGTCAGTGATCCGGATCTTAACATTGGGTGCGTCCCGGACCTCCTGCAAGAACTGGCGGCAATGGCCGCAGGGGGCGGAGGAGACGGCGAGGTAGCGGAGGCGGGTTTCGGAGTGAAGGAAGAGATTGGTAATGAGAAACTGTTCTGCATGGACACTCTGGTGAAGAGGAAGACCTGGGAATTCGAGGTTTACACCAATAAAGATCCGACCCGATGAACCTAATCCGACTGCACCCACTTGGAAGTTGGATATGGGTGGGCGGGCTAGGGTTTGGGCAGGCTTAACAAGGGTGGGTAGGAGTTGGAGGAGTGTCTGCCCCCTTTTTTGGGCCATGGATTCTGCTTCGGATGCTTCTATGACGAATACGGGTCGGACCATTTTTCTTTATATGATTGTAATAGAGAGAGATAGGGGGGTTTGTGTTCTTGTGGGTGTTTTGGGAGTAGAGGGAAGGAAGGTGAGAGAGAGGGGGGGTATTTATGGGTGTTTATGTGTGAATTGTATTACGTGTCTTTAGTTTACAGGTGGATTGTGGTATCAACGGATGGGAGAGAGACCTCCATGAAATGAGGAAACTAAATATAGAGAAATATTATAAAAATAATGTATAGATGGATGATACACAGGTTATGGTCTCTAAAATTAATATAATTTGCATAGATGTGTAAAAATTTATCAAATAAGTTTGATAGTTGAAATGGTACTTCCACTTTATTCTAATCATGTTCTGTTATATGTGAAAGGCATTTCTCTTTTTTTATATTCTACTTTTTTAATATTTCTTTTATATATGGCAAGTTATGATACAAAGCATGTAGATAAAGATACAAATCAGAATAACTATTATGGATAAAATTACTTTATCTCAAATTTATAACCTATAATGTATCTATTTTAAATTCATAATATCATATCAACAAATTTTAATGAGGATAGCTTTTTTTTTTTTCTTTTCTTTCCAATAAATCGAATTATATTGTAAAATTTGAAGAAAAAAAAAACCTGAGTTATTTAATTAAGAGATTAATATTAATGCACTTGACTGTAAAACTGTAGTCTCGATAGCTCATATAGCATAAATTACTTTCATAATAGATAAAAAAACCTTTTCTTAAAAAAGGAAAAAAAAAAAAGATCAGCTAAAAATGAAAATGACCGTAACGAAAAAAAGTCCATAAAAAAATTATGATAGCCGGCTCGCGTGTCTTGTTATGATTGGCCTAAACGGTCAAAGTGCTGCTCCTAGGAGCATCTGATGTATTTTGAGATTCCTTTTCGACCATGTTGATAAGAGACGTAAAATTCCAATATTCATCTTTTTCTTATCTTGAAGTGAGCGTGTGGCTTACATTACATGGATGCTTTGCTTTGTATCACTTGAAGAGAGAGAGTTAAAATTCAATATCGTGGATTCCGGTTTACCCGTCGCAATCAGTTTAGACACCCACATAATCCCATCAAAATGTCTAAACATGGAACGTAAAGCTCGGTTCCATCCGATTCTTAACATTTCAAATGCGTCATATATTTTAAATCAAACCAATAGTCCTTTTGTGATGCTAGAGAAGAATGCAATTCCATGAAAGAAGTTAAAAAAGCAATCTCCTCCTAGGATTTCACGCTCAAATAAAACTTTACGTTCACATTATTTGATGTAACCTTTTACTTCTCTAGAATAAAATTTGTTTTGATCTAGATTTAAGGAGTTACAGTTATCTCTCCTTTAATAAATAAAAAGCCGCATTAAAATCTTAATTTCTCGTTAATTTTTTTTTTTGGATTTTTCTTTTTCTCCTTCTGTCATCCTTATATGGGACTGTCCAATTAAAATTATGTATTTCAATTTGGGATCATGTAAAAAAAAAAAAAATTCATTTTGATATAATGCATTTTTATATAAGAGATATATCTATTTTCAGATTGGATCTTTAAATCTTTATTTCTTTTAGTTTATTTAATAAGCATGAAATTCATGTTTTTGCAATAAAAAAAGAAAAAAAAAACATTTTATACATTTATGAAATATCGGCGATCAATTTCCCGATTCAATCCTTCATGTGTAAATTATAAAATGAGTCACAATAGCCTTACATTATATACTTATGAAAAATCTTCACTGAGACCTTCAATTAGGATAACTTTTATAAGCATTGAGATTTAATTATTTGAGTCGCTTAAAAAAATTCCGACATTGAATTGAATTTGATCCACACCTTTTATGACTTGATATGTGATTAAGTCTAATCAAATATGTGAGAGTGTGCATGCGGTGATTATGATTAAGACTAATCCAATAATGCACTCCAATCTGATCGAATATTCTTCAATCGACAATTATATCAAGATGACCTCCACAATAGATATATTTAAAAAACGTCATTTGAACAATTATTTAGCCATAATAATAGTCCTTCATAAGCGATCCAATGATATCAATAAAAATCGATTTATCATAATTTCTTAACCCACGATTGGTGTTGATAATTGGTTTTCAATCAATCTATTCCATATAATAGTAGACCTTATTGCATTATAACAATATCATATATATAATCATCTTATACTAATTTCTCTATTCATATTCGGTTCAATCTACCCTTACTATATTTAATCACTTTCCATTAAACATTTATAGTCTTATTAATATCTTTTATCATAATTCCCTTATCTAACACTAGCAAAAGATCGAACCAACTTCTATGGAAAATGGATCCTCTCAAACATCTACTTAATTTTCCTTAATTTGCAAAGCGATAATTAAGATTACATAAAAATATAAACAATTTCATAATCATATTATGACGTTATATACTTTTCTTATAATTTCAACGGAACAAATTCAATCATGGAGCTTTCTTCTGTAATTTCTTTTCTTGGCTCTTGACCTCGTCATAGGACCATGATGCGCATCTTAAGTAACCATAAATCACATCATCTAAATAACTTGACCACTCTAAGAGATGAATTTGTGATCCACATATTCCATACCATATGGACCTCTGTTTGGAAGATGAAATCGCCCAGGGTTTGTGTACTCGGTGAGTCTTTGCTCAGATATGGAATTGGCTTCACGAGCCACGTCTGGTTTCGACCCTAGTGGGGTGGTTCCAATACGGGTCCCGTTCTAAACTCGGCTTGTACGGAGCTCTATATGGTATAATAGCAAATGAATTTATATAAGCAAAACTTAGATGTGATTAATAAATTCCTTGTCATTCACCGTCACCACTTTGTTATTAGTCTTGCCAATTGTCACTATTCTTTCTTTAACTATCTTCCCTATCCATTTTGATTCAAGGAAAAAGTAACATTCTCAAATTCTGATTTCCTTCTATAAGTCTACTAGCATTTTACAATAAAAAATTATGGTGCTTATATATCCACACTAGTATACATACACGCTCGCATGGTGTGTATGAAAATTAAGTACAACATCAGGATCAAATTAAAAACGAAAAATAATTATTGAACAGGATTACATGCAACTAATGAAGACTAAATAAATGATAACCATGCACTATATAAGCGATTGCAAGTCTAAATTTTTGTATCAAAAACCCATGTATGAGACAAATCTTATTAAAATCCCAACTTTGCTATTAATAAGAATATATATATATAAATCTAAGCATTGAATGAGGGTATAAACCAAATATCATAAGATCCTTTTCCCTTTCGAGAAAAATTAAAATCTCAACATGTTGGAAAGAACATTTATCTAAGCAAATTATATATTTAAAAGGTATATCATTTGAGCTATAATCTATGTGCAAATTGTATTTGTTTCCATCTTGATTCTTGGTGTGCGACGTATCATGCTGAAAATAATGTCGCATGCAAAGAAAATCAGGACATGGAAAATGTCAAGGTATTCTAGTTATATCATAATCTTAAAAGTTCAAAATTTTGACTCGTACACGAAAACAAATAATTTAGAACTCCTGTTACGTCAATCCCTACGGGCTACGATTACTATAAGACGGACCTTTGCCATAAATACCCGGTTGCCTCCCATTTGAACTTCGTGTAGCGCACTAGCGCTTTGCTTTCAATACGGTGGTTTAGGCAAGGCAGGTTGTTTTGGGAAGACATTTTCTAAACTTTTTAATATTTTTTTTAAAGTTTATTATGCTCAAAGTTTTGCAATCAGTAATTGATATTGTAGTAATTTGAACAAGCAATATATTTTTTTTTTTACTTTTAATAACAAGTGATAATAAAAAGCAATATAAGTAGTGGCTAATATCAATGAAGTTGATAATCATGGAAAATACTAGTCAAAAGGAGGAAAATTATTTGTGTCTTTCGAAAAAAATTGAAACATATAGTATTGACATTTTACTTAATAGTCAATCATCACCACCGTCCATTAGTTGTCACCCGCATTTTCTACCATCACTTGCAATAGTTTAGAGCTACAAGTAACTATAACATCCCGAAATTATTACGACAATATTTAATAATTCTAAGGTTTCTATTATAATAATATAAAAGGAGCTCCAAAAACAATGATTTAACCCCACCACCACCCCCGGACCAAAAACTAACACATCCTTATAAAAATTATTGGGCGGCGAACGTATACAAACTAAGATTTGCATTCCATTGGTTATCATCAATGATGCATTCATGATGACATAGTTCTGGTTGACCCTTCATCACCCATGCATGCATATTATAGTACCATATTATTTCCAAAAAATTGGTTACTCTTTAGAGTCCGGTTAAAATCTTTGTTTGCAACCATCATCGTTACCATCACCACTCTCTTAGAATTAAATTACACATATAAATGTATAAAAATAGATGATTAAACTAATAGGCATTGACAAACTCTCAAACATAATATAGCTACCTAGAATGGACCAAAGTTTATTCTATAGTCAATGGATTGAATCAAATATTAATCATCTTAGGTGCAAGGTTAATTGTTTGAATGAGTATAACAAATCCATAATTATACCTGATTTAGAGATGATTTTGAAAATTTGAGTTGGTATTCTTAAAATATATATTTAATTAAAATTGTCTATTAGCTAGGTTTCTTTTATGGATTTTTAATCTATTTTGCATCTCTTTTGATCCCAGTTTTATTGTGCTAATAATAATAAAAACCCAATTACTTTTTATCAGTAAAGGTGTGTTTTACCTAAGTAAGCAATCATTTTGATTGAAGATTGGCTCAAACCTATACTATACATAGGCATCACCATCCTAGAAAAAGTGCATGCCTTCCCTACCCAGGGTGTAGAATAATGTACACTAGACTAGGCTCGAAAACAACTTGTAGCACATTTTTTAGTGCAAAATAGTAAATTTTCATGGTGATTCATGATAGGAACAAGAACAAACCTTCCTCCACATGCAACGTATGATAATGAACACGAAGAAGGCATCTTTCCTAGTTGTTGGAATCAGAGACATGTCATCTTTGGAATATATTTTTATTAGTTGGTGCAAGCTTGCAAGCATTTATCTCATATTATATATGCTATTAAAGTGCTTACTTCACCATATAACCAGAGGTGATATTTATCCATCACCATATTTGGAACTTTGCATGTCAAGATAGAGCTCTTCGTCATCCGTACACGTCTTGCCTAATTATTTTAATGGGCGTACACATGATTTGTCTTTGTATTGGCTGCATCGCACTGACAACTGCCAAAGTAAAAAAGTAATTAGTAGTTGGTAAGGTGAGACTCATGAGAGCAATGTTTTTTTTTTAATTCTTTTTATTTGTTTTTGCCAAGTGAGATCGATGTCTGGTGTTACTTAGCATTTTGTTGTAGTGTTAAAATAGATGGTTAAGGGGTGTATTATGTGAATATGTTTTATTGAGATGGAAGGTCTAGGGAAATGATTTATTAGATAATCCATATCATATATATATATATATATAATGTATAACTATCATTACGTGATAATGTTAGTGAATGGAAGTAGATACGATGATAATAAACAGTTACATGAAAAGGAAGTAAAAGGAAATAAAAGGAAAAGAAAATAATCTAATAAAAAACCATGGGTGAATGATATAATTAATTCAATAAAAAAGGAAAATTGCTGATTTGAATATGTATGGAGAGCGAGGGGTGAAGTATAGTTCTAAAAAAGAACAAGTAATCTAGAACATAATCAAAAGGAAACAATTTGAAAAATATTAATTTTTTAATAAGATAAATCCGCTATGATTTCCATATCTAATAATAGTTATAAAAATTATTGCAGTGTAGCCATTAATTTACTATTTAATCAATTTAAAATTCAAGTTACATTGGCTGAGGGCACGTGCCTCATGCTTATTAGTCATGACAACCTCAATCATTTCAAAATCTTGCTTTCGTTCACAGAAAGATTGCACTAGTATAAAGTTAACATAAACTCAGTTTAATACATAATTATATCTTTTGACCTCATTAGTGAGTCTCAGCTACCCAAGGTCGTCTATTCGTACAGTTTATAATATTCACTGCCCCATTCATTATATTACACTTCATTGTATGACTCTATAAGTACTATATGTTTATTTTATAACGAGTCCTAGCCAATCGATGAAATCGGCTCCACTTCATCAATATCACATTCACTTGCTAAATAGCATAACGTTATAATTAAATAGTTATTATAGAGAAATTAAATGGGGTCAGAAAGATATTATTTTATTTAGTTGGTTGAATGGAATTACTATTACATTGTTTAGTTAATTGAATGATTTTGATGCAAGCTTAGTCGACTTTATAAAGGTAGAATTGGAATGTAACAGTTACTTATTCTTCACTTGAAGAGTTATCACTTCATTTGATTGTAGAATTGCTATTTTATAGAAATATTATTACTACCAAAGAATGATAATTCCTTCTCAAGATTAGAGGAATAACTATTTCTTGATATTTTCCTTTTGCTTATGTAATACTAGTTAAATATGCGAATAGAAAGTTTAACTAATTATTGTAATTTTCTTAAATAATCAAATTAAATACGATCAAAATCGATTTATATGAAAATTCATAGTATAAATAATGTATTGATATATTATTTGGGAAAAAAACCATCATATTGTTACAAACGAATAGTCATATAATTTTTCTTTTGTACAACCGATTAGTATTATTACTTGTTGAACATTAAATTGAAGGAAAAAAATAAGTTTATGTAAAACTTCTAAAAGAAATGACTTATTCCATATTTATTCTCTTACTCATGTTGTTAATTGGTTGTTTATATGCACATCATGATCTTACTCTTTAAATCATATCCTTTTTTTTTTAATCCATAATGAAATATAGTTATCTTTTTTATTAACGGAAATATATGATCATTGTAATTATTATAAAACATATATGATATGATTGTATAAGTATTAATAAAAAATAAGAAAAGAAAACTCAGTATATCTCTTAAAAATACCTCATATTATAGTCTTTTTATGCTTATTATGAAGTGTACATAATAATTGTGTAAGATCTCTTTTAAAAGATATATTTCTTTATGTAATTAAATATCAAAGAGGATGGGGTTATTATGGTGTCTTAAATCTAAAATTAATGTACTAATGTATTAAATTGAAGATACAATTAGCATGCTATTTTGAGAAGTGATGGTAGATAAATTATTTGGGGTGGTTTTATACTGACGTGTATCTATTGTTTTTTATAAATGATATCTATGACACTTAGCAAAGAGAGAAAACCAAAGTTTTTCAATCAATCAAATAAGTGGATTATTCACTTAATTATTTATCATTTTTAAGCACTTGTAAGGCATGCATAACATTTGATAGTATTAGCATTATACCTACTAATCATTAGTTTGTTAACAAACTTTCATCAAAATAAATCATTCTGTCATTTTATGTAATGACTAATATTATTAACTATGATACTCCTTAAATAAAAGGTAATGAAACTTTAATTATTGAGACACATTTCGTTGTAGTGGCCTAAATTTCATTAGAACTTCAAAGTTTAGCCTATTTAGGCCAGAGTAATCCTAGGATGGTGGTATCCTAAGGAGCTACCATACTAAGGGGAAAAACTGTGTAGCATCACATTAAACTAAACAATATCTTTGTGGAAGGAGTTCCGATAACTCTTCTATGATAATAAAGTGTACATAATAATTACATAAGATCTCCTTTAAAAATATATTTCTTTAAGTAATATAAATATCAAAGAGGATGGGGTAGTTTTGGTGTCTTATATCTCTACAATTATTGTACTAATTTATTAAATTAAAAATAAAGTTAGCGTGGTATATGGAGAAGTGGGTGTAAATAAATTATTTGGGATGGTTTTATAAGCATGTATCTATTGTTTTTGATAATTGCTGACTATCACAAACCATTCTGCCATAGGTGCTTAGAGGGGAAAGAAAACTAAATTTTTTTAGCTAATCAAATAAATAAATTATTTACTTAATTGTTTATCATTTTTAAGCACTTATAAGGCAGCCATGACATTTGTTAGTATTAACATTATACATATTAGTTTGTTGATAAGCTCTCATTCAAATAAATCATTCTATTATTTTATGCAATGACCAATAATAATAATAATAGTTTGACTATAATAATATCTTTATTTATTTTATCTATTAAAATTAAGCCTTTTATTATTATGAAATGTACATAATAATTGCATAAAATCTCTACTAAAAAAATATGCTTCTTTATATAATTAAACTTAAAGAGGTTGGAGTAGTTTTGGTGTCTTATATATATGAAATTATTGTACTAATTTATTAAATTGAAGATAGAATTAGAATGGTATTTGGAGAAGTAGGAGTAGAAAAACAATTTGGGGTGGTTTTATAATGATATATCTATTGTTCTTGATAAATGTTAACTATCACAAACCATTCACCCATGGATGCTTAACGAGGAAAGAAAATTACATTTTTTTTTTCAACTAATCAAATAATATGCGAAAAAGGAAAGAGTTTCCAAATTTATCTATGGGATTCTATTCAATAGTGAAGTCGTAGCTTAGGATAGGGATATATTGCAGATATATTGATATATTTAGATATACTCTTAATATATTATTTATATAATTTTAATTGCAATCAAATCATATAATAAAATTCACGTCCATACTCAATTCTTAATAGTTGCAATTCTATTCCCACCTTATTCCATTTTAGGGATGGGTTGAAGGAGGTGCCCTGGCCCTTTAAGCTCAAGAAATAATTAATTTCTAAAAGTTTTAGAAAAATAAAAATATATATATTAAATATATATTTTAAAGAGAAAAACATACCATAAAATTTCATATAATTTAGCAATTGCTTGTTTAATTTTACAAACATGGTTTCTTCGATATGATTGTAAACAAGTTAAGTTGAGACGATACCCTATTTAGCTTAACTTGAGCTCAACTTAGAATTTTCAAAGCTCAAGCTTGAACTTGATCGAGAAGATAAGTCCAAACTTAAGTTTGACTCAATAATATTAAAAGGTATTATAAATTTAATCAAAATAATAATACTTGACTCGAGCTCAACTAATGTTCAAACTCGACTTAGGTTCGATTAAGCTCGTGAGTTTATTAAGTTGAACATCATAAAACTCAAGCTTGATTTAATGAGCTACTTGAGCAATTTAAGCTCGACTCAAGTCTAGTCAAGTTGAATTTAAGTAATTATCGATCCACTTTTTGAGTAGTTTAAGAGTAGACTTATCTCAATTATACTTTCCAATCTTGGGTTTGAATTTCATATTTGTTATTTTAATTTTTCGAGATGCTTTTATTAGAATAATATTTGCTTTTTTGCTATTAAACATTTTTTCTTGCATGATAACCGATAATATTAATTTGATTAATTACAAATCATATTTAACTAAATACATTCTCATGAATTACTATTTTCATTAGTAACAAACAATAAATAATAATTACATTATTAATATTACAAATATCTCGGTCGTATCAAATAAGGTGTTGATAAATAGAACCAATTATAAAACTTGTTTGATTTTTTTTTTTTTTGCACAACTTGTGTTGCAAATATGAATGTGGATTATTGAATAACTAATTGCCTAATAGTTTCTATTTAAATGATTTTTTTTTAGCATCACGTGAATGAAATAATCATACAAATTTATCATGAAAAGTAATACTATAATACTTATATTTATATCAATTTGCTCTTTTTGCTTTATTTTTCCTATTTAAATATTTTTCTAATCTATTTTTCTTACGGAGAAAATTTACATAAGTTTTATATATTAATTTAATAATTTTTTTATAAATTAATAGTTAAATTTTATTTAATATATATTTATAATAAAAAGGTAAAAAAGTTTATTCTTTTATTTTCTTATGAAGTGTACTGATCACCATTAATCCTATTATATTTCAAATAATTAATATCCTTTTGCGCATATAAGATATAATGTAATTATGACAATAAATAGATATTTTCTTATCAATAATTTTACTATTGATTTATGTAGTGCCAAAAGTAATCAGGAGAGGGGTGAATTGATTACTTTAAACCTTTGAACTTCTTAAAAAAAAAAAAAGTTTAAAAGCATCTCCTTTGATTACATAAGCAAGATTAGGTGTAAAACAATAATAAAAATACAAAGTAAAGAGCATTGAATTGAGAAGATCAGGTAAGAGATTCATAATAATTCGGTCTTATGTCTATTGCACTTTTCCAGCTCCACTACTAAGGACTCGGTAATCCTCAATGGTATCGTTTCACTAACTATTTTTTACTATCTTCTTTTTAAAAATCTTTGTGCTCTATCTCACTAAGCTATCCTTGCTTACATATAGAATTATAGAAATTTAAATCTCTCTTTAACATAAAGCCTATCACACAATCAATTGTGCTAACAAATGCAATAAGGACAAAATATAAAGATCCTCTCAAATAATGTGCATTATAAAATAAGAATATAAAAATAGAGGAGATAGTGTTGTCTCTGAATTAGTCTCGAATGATAAGTTTTCAATAAATGAATGCAGCTTTGATTTATCAATTTTTATGTCAAATATTTGAACTTTTTTTATTTTATATCTTTTGGTACAATGTCTCTTTTCTATAATCTTGAATAACTCTTGATCAAATTTTGAATAATCTTGATTTAGCAGTTACTTATTGTAATCTCATAAATTTTGGAGACTAAATCTCTCTTAATTTTGAATTGAATTTGAACGTTGCACTTATTGTATTTTTTTATCTTATGAACTATAAAAGCATTCTTGAATAATTGCTCTGTTTTCTTCTTGTAATTCTCCAATATGACTTTTGAAAATTGAATCCTTTTTGAAAATAAATATCTCCTAAAAATTAAGAGTAAATTTTGATACTTGATGCCTTTGAATTTAAATCTTAAAACTTCTAGATTATTTTGCTACTGCCTTACTCATATGTACTCCATTAAATATGATATAACTGAGTAAGCAAGCTTTGAAAACATTTTTATAACAGTTCCTCTTGAATTTGATAAAAATTTGCATCAACAAGATTAAGATTTATCCTTATCTTAACATATCTTCATGTTTATATTTTTATCCATTCTTATTTTGAATTCAAATAAAGATCTAAGTTGAACTCCCTAAAATTCTCTATATATCTTGATGATAATCCTTCAAAAGTCTTGTGATACTTCTAACAAAATGTCTTCAATAAAATATGCTCATTGTCATACGGTACCATATCCAATTATACTTATCCTTTGAATAATTAAATTAGTTCTACCTTAATCCCCTGGATTTAACTAATCAACTTTGTGGAACGTGTTGAAGAAATTACCCAAATGTATCTAATAAGTGGAGTTAAGCATTCAAATAATTATAAGCCCGAAATATTTCTTGATATATTTAGCTCTATAACTTTTGATACTGTACTTGAGGTTCTGAATTTATCTCTGAAATTAGTTTTGATTTTCAAAATCAGTACTAAGATAAAATTCTTTCCTCTTGTTTATTGTCTTGCACATTAAATATCTTTACTCTTTATTATCAGTAAAACACTTATAAGAGAACTCAACAATTTAATTAAGCTATATTCATACCCCTTGATTATATGATCCTATCCTATGTCCATTCCTATCCCATTCTACCAAATGAATGTACCATTAAATAGTAAGGGCAAAATAGCTCGAAAAGTACCGAACTACTCTTATATGCAATCTTATAACAATAAAATCTTAAGAGTAAATTATATCGACCACTTTTACAAACATTATAAATTACATTGAAATCTTAATTTTCTAAAATACAACAAATGCACCCTTGTTTTTGCCTACATAGACGTTAACATGGCACAAATGTTGCCACATTAACATCATTGATAAATTTCTTTGAATATTATAATTACGTTTACACATGTACACACGCACATACATACACATATATATATATATATTAACTAACTAAATAATAAAAAACCTAAAATAAATTAGAAAAATAAATAATGAAAATTTTCTGAATTTTATTTTTAAATAGCCTCTTAACATTTATATATCATATATACATATACATATATATAAAATAAACTAATAAAAATAAAAAAGGAAAAAATATGAGAAAAAAAGGGGAAAAGGCAATTAGAGGTTGTAATTGCCATTTAAGGGTAAGGAATGGATAGAGGCTATGTTAAGGGGGTAGTTCGGGGTTGGTGTAGTGAGGTAAGGTAGGGTTGCTCGAAAATCTAATTGAGTTGAGGTGCCCAAACCTCCTACGATAATGATTGATTGAGTCTAATAACTAGTGTGGGTCATGACCCACTAATTACTAGAGGCCATTACTGATCACCTAAGGATAGGGAGTGGCTTCTAGACATATAATATATTAACGTTGCTGATATAAGGATGATAGTTCAGTATCTATGCCACAGCAACATCCACATACCTAATACTTAGGGGTATATTTATTGTATTTTAAAAACTGTACAATTTACAAAGTTTATAAGTGTGAATTAATGTAATTTCTCCTAATCTTAATTATATGATTGTCAAGTTGCTTATTATTATAAGATTAATATAATATTTTACATGCATAATAGTTGTTTATTTTATATTAATAAAATATATTATAAATTATATATTGCTAATTATATTATAATTGAATTATTATGTTGTTATATTATATCTTATTCATTTCTATAATTAAATATAAAGTGTAATAAAGAACTTTCTACAATTGTCATAAAAATAACTATAATTGTATTATTTTATTAGCTTAATTATAGTTATATTTCAAAGTACCCTACCTATAAAATTTTCATTTAATAAATATTACATATATAATAATTATTAATTTTTATATGGACATCATATGCTATATTTTACATATTGTTAGTTATCGTGTACTTATGACAATATACTAGATTATAAATTATTGAAGAAAATGAAAATCCTTGATGCCCCATCCCCTAACCTTTAACTTAGATACGGATTGACTCTTTAAACATTTAGATGTTGCAAATCATTCTTAAACTTTAATAAATTGGTAAATAACCCTCACAAATTTACAATATGCCTTTAAACTTTGATTTAGTGCGAAAACACTATATGAACTTATCAAAGTGTGCTTTAAGATCCCCTAAACTTTGATTATAGTGTGATTTTTTTAATAAGAAAAAAAATGTTTTTTTTTTTATATTATCAGTTTATCATAGTTCAAAGAGATGATTTACAATGTTTGAAAATCTATAGAGTAAATCTACACCAAGGTTAAAGTTCAAAAAGTTTATTTGCCATTTCCATTGAATTATTTATATTTACTACTATTAATATTTATTATATAATATTGAGAATTAAGTGCAATATTATTTTTATTTAGTATTATATATATTTTAATTTTTATGACATAATTATATTAAAATTGTTATATTATTTATATTATTTAACTATGTATAATGTAATATAATTAAATATAATATAACATTTTGATATCTTTATACAATATATATATGTAATTATAAAAATAGATATCAAAACTTAATATAAATATATATTGTATACATTTTTAATTATTACCCATATAATCATTTAAAATATAATATATAGTTATTAAGATATATAATTTTTAATTATATTACATATTTTGTATTATATCATTGATATTTATTTATACAATGCTATGAAATCACATTATATATTAAATGATATAATAAGTGTAAACTTACTTATATTTATTATTATTTAAAGTATTGTTATTTATATTATCATGGAGGTAGTGGATTTGATGTTGCTATTGGTAGTGGTAGCTACATGGTTTGCCCATCTATGGATAGTCGTATAGGATGTAGATGTCAAATCATGTTAATATGAAGTAGTTTTAATCTCTCTTAAACAAAGAGTACAAAGCAAAGAGAGTATATTGATGTAATCCTATCTCATACAAAATAATATTTGCTCTATTACTATAAACTAATGATTTTAACTAATTGAATAGATTAAGACTTCACCATTATGAAGGAATTTCATAATACCAGTTTCTATTATTCTTGAACTACAATTAAGACTAGGGATGTAGGTTCAGGGTGGGTTTTATGAAACCCAAACTCAGCGTTTAATGTTTCTGAAAACTCTATAAAAACTTTATAGGGTTTTATCTTATATTCTCAAAACCTAACCTTATGGGGTTCTTAACTTGATAGGGGCATATTTTTATAAGATTCAAAAGACTCTATAAGGATAGGTTTTCATAGTATTTATATAGGATTAAAGAGAGAGTAGAAAAGAAGAAGTATGATTAAGATTATATTTATTAACTTACACAATAATAAAAATTAAGAATTAAATGTGTTGTATAACGTAAAACTTATATAAGATATGCAGTTGCATAATTTTAAAATAAATACTTTTATTAATATATGCTTTTTTGTTTTAACTGGGTTAAGTTTCCTATCGAGTGTTTTTTTTTTTTTATAATCTCAAAACTTGACCTTAAAACTAATAGGTAATTTTTTATTGAGTTTGACATGTCAGGTACTCTTTAACAATCTACTCGGTTGTATCCCTAATTAGGTTAATAAAATATAAACCCTATATGTTTCTCTAGGTAACTAATAAAATACTTAATAGCTAATTGTTAGAGAACCTAATATCTTTTTATATGGATTATATAATGTTCATTTGGATAACCCTAATTATGTAGGCCCTTAAATTAGGTTTTCAATAAACTCTTAACTTAAAAGGGGCTTACTAGGAACTCGAGCATATATTGTTGTCTTTAATGCATACATTTGCAAAATTTAGACAATAATGAATTGGTCATCATATTCTCAATAATCAATTCAATACGATTCTTATTATGACATATTTTAGGTTATTTAAAGGTTTTGCAAATGAACTTAGACATAGAGATTGTCATGTTTTATCATGGTTCCCATTGTACTCACTACCTCTTATAACTTTTACATTCTTGTCTAATTACCTTCCAACTACATTAAGAAAAACCTCAAGAGCACCTATAGTCTAAGATTTTTTTTTTTTTAAGCAAGTAAAGATACTTGTAATGTAGAAATTCATTTATAAAGGTGACAAAATACTTTCTCCATTATAAGATCCATTATCAAAAGGTCCATATACATTGGTGTGTATAATTTCAAGAAATTGGCTACTTTTGTAGCCTTTCCTATTATGTTTGGTTTACTTTCTCTTAATGCAGTTGACACATAAATCAAAATCTAGTAAAATCTATATTTAAAAGAATTTCATTATTTACTAATCTTTTGTTGAATACATGGTAAAATGTTTATATCACGAAAGTAGAACTTTTGTCAATCACACTCCACCCAATTTCAATGTTTTGATGTACCACAAGTAGTGATTCAACTAATTTATTATTAAGTTTCAATGTGTATAAACTATCAATATATAATCCAGAACCAATATGTCTAATAATATTAATCAAATTAAAAAGAATCATGTCTACCTTTAAGATAAAATGCAAAAATCCAAACTTGGATTAAAGGTAAGGTTTTTAAACATTACAGGTACATATAGAGTCTATAATAGGTTTACACAATAACTATAATCTAAGACTAAATGATAAGGTCCCATTCCTCTAGTTAGAGCCTTCATACAATTCCTAATGTACATGAAAGTATTAGTTTGGTGTTTGATTTGGGTTGTAAGGTATCCTTACATCATGTTGGACATGTGAATAGTAATACCATATTTAAGGCATGAAGAATTATGCAAAAGATCAATTAAATTTGATTCAGAAGTACATGCAAAGAATTTCATTATACATTTCCTCTTGAACTAAGCTTTATACTTTAGCCAATCTTTCTAATAGCATACTTTTTTCCTATAAAAATTACACTTATCACCATTTTGATCCATTTTTTTTATGCTTAAAAGAGATTAGCAAACCTTTTTATTTTCTTAGATCTCTTAACCTTGGCTTAGTGATATACTAATTCCTTAAGTAATAACTAGGTTACTTAATGACTCTCTTATTTTAAGTCTGTTCCCTTCTTGAATTAATTTACTAGCTAATTTATTAATACCCTACTTGTTCTTTAGTTAATTTAACAATGTTACATTCAAGAGAGAGCGATTGAGAATAAATTGAACTAGAATGGGTTCATCCATAACTATCCTAAAGTTCTTAGTCTCACAACTATATAGTTTACCTGTCGTGCTATCACATCCCAAATAGGTAGAGTCTTAATAGTTCGCTGCATGAATCATCGTAAGATAAAAATTGGCTTAATAATTGCTATTATAGATCCGGTATACATAAGACATATTCGATTCAATTGCTTTGAAGTATTAGATATAAAACTTGTAGTATAATCTTTCAAAGCACTTTACTTAAGGGGCCTAAAGTACATTAATTATATCATACTTGTAATTATGGGAGTACATTTACATTAAGAGATTACATTGTCAAAAGAAAACTTGTGACTTCCATAGGTTCTTGTTACTTAAATACAAACTATAAGTCGAAAGCTATTAGGCTGCCTAAGGAGACCTAATTAGTTTTTCAGAAAGTATAAAAGGTGATAAAAGATAATAAAAGTCTAGCAATTTCTTCATTATCTTCACTCATCAACCCTATTCATTGCTAACTGGAAAATTTGGTGAAATGCTACATTATACTCTAGACTTGCAAAGGAACTTAAGGAGGAATAAATGATAATTTGCTTATTACATGGCATGGAGATAAGAGTATGCATTCAACATAAAGTAAATAGAGTTTTTAACTAAGTTATATACAATGCATGAATAAGTGTCATTACAAAATGTCATCTGATTCGTCATGAGATTAGAGAAATTGAGTCCGTTTTAATTTGAATTGAGGAGTTTGACGTCATACATTTATGAATCAAGGCCAAATAAGAGCTTATGTAATGAAGAACATTCTCCTCCTGAAACTAACTTTGAAGCACAATCCTCAACCTTGGTGTGACTTACTCTACTGTCACTACTTAAATCAAAGGTAGGAAAAAGGGTCATTTTAGCTATCCTTAGCTAAAGCTCTATGTTTTCCCAATAATCCTAATCACTCCTTAATGAGTTGCAATGTATGTCAGGTTAGAAATTAGGCTAGGTTTAAGTTAATTCATTTCTTAGTTAAACCAAACAAATCAATATATACAAAACAAACATAACATGAAACTTAGCTCTAATAACAAGAAGTCAAATTTCAAGAACATATGCCATACATGTATAAACAACTATTTACAATTACCGAAAGCATTCTAAAATGGTACTCATTTACAACTGCATAAAAGACATATTAAAGCCTTCAAGTATTTTGAAATGCTATAAGGCATTAATCTTACTTACTTAAAGTGCTTACTATAGACACCCTATTTTTGCCCCCCATAGTTTCTAGATTTTTTTTTTTTTTGCAATAAAAGAAAAAGGGTCTTAATTTAGAAAAAATAACAAAAAGAATAGAAAATAAAAAATACAAAAATTGAATAACGAAATATATATATATATTTAGTAGAATATTAGATTTAGGGTAAATTAGCATATAATCAGGATTTGGGCGAGGACTATAATTCAACAGGGTCTATTTTCAAGAGACAAGTGCACATAGGATTAATTTGGGCTAGGCCAGCTTAATTGAATTCAACAACTGGATTGCACACTTTACTAAGGCATATGCCAATAGTTTGATGGAAAGAACGTACAAATACATAAAGAAAACTCGAGTTCTATTCCATACACAAGCGCTGGGGCGCTTCTTCTTTTTTTTTTTTCCCCATCTTAAATGCCATATGTTAGCCTCTGATTGGTTGATACAGAAAATTTCCCCTCATTTTCTTGCTAATTTCCTTCCCTTTATCACAAGGGACATACACAGGGTGCTCACTTTCAAGGCCTCTTTTCATCCCTTTTTCTTTGCAATTTTATCAAATTAATGATGAAATTGTGAAGTACGCTTAGAGTACTTTGAATTAAACCCATTATTGTGTCTAAATTCAATCATGTGAGGAGTCAAAATGGAGAATGAAAATCACAAAACCAAATTTGTGATCTTCTTTGGTTCGACTTATATTTACGAGATTTAAGTGTTTTGATGATAATTGAAGCTTCTAGTTAGTTGTCTTAGCAAAAAGGAAGCAAAGGGAACATGTTCTATCATTAAAAATGCATCAAAACGTGGCCAAATTTGAATTGATTTCATCAAAAAACTTATTATAAAAAATCTTTGTATTTACTTCGTTCTTGACATTCATAAACTTCATTGAGAATCAAATAGTATAAATACAACAGCATAGACTCGTTCCAAACATCATGAAACACACAACATGCTCCCTTTAAGCAGTTTTGAAGTGCTCTCTCTCTCTATCGTGCAACCTCTCTTTATAGGAATCAAGAGCCCTCATTTGTTTTTTAGCAAAGTTAGCCACATATTTAACCTCCTTAGGTTCTTAGCTCTCCAACTCGACCACCCCCATGGCCCATTGTTGTCTCTAATGTGATGACTACCAAGGGTTTCTTGAAACCCTAAGTTTCAACCACTACCCCTTTCGAAACACACTCACCACCTCTCCTTAATCAAAATTAACACTACGACTAAGTTTGCTATACTCCAAAACCCAAGGTCCAATTTCCTTTATTAGGCCAATAACCTCATGCATAACCACCACTACCACTACCGTTGGTTTCCATCCTAACCATCACTAAACCACTACCAAACCTTGAAACACCTTCACCAAACTCCTTATCCCCAATACAAAACTCATGAAACTGCATTTTCCCGCTTAAAATACCTACTAGATCAGGCTAAACCACCCTTCTCTTGGCCGTTGACCCTTTCTCTCTCTCTCTCTCTCTCTTTCTTTCTCTCTCTGTGTGTTTCTCAACCGCATAAGTACAATGCACGTGAGGACTAGGATTATGACCTATGCCCAAGCTCCGACCTGTACATCCAGCAATCTAGGTTCGGTTTATTTTCCATTTTCTTGTTTGCTTATTTTTTTTCTTTTCTTTCTTCTATTCTTGTTTATTCTATTAAAAAAAAAACAAACAAACAAAAAGATTTTTTTTCCATCTTTATTTTCATTTTCTTTATCATCATCATCATCATCATGCTTTTTTTACTAAACTTTGAACTTTTAAAAAAAAAATAATAATTAAAAAAATTTCCTTTTTTTTATCATTTTCCCTTTTTCTTTTAAAAAGATATGAATTTTTGACATAAATAAAAATAACAAAAATGTATTTTTTTTTCTCTTTCTTTTTCAACACTTAGAAAAATGTTCTCTTAAAATAAAAATAAAGAAATGAACCTTATTTTTCCAATTAGAGTTAATGTAATTAAATAATCACATAAAATTAGAACCCTTTTTAGAAAATTTCTTAAATAAAAAAAAATGGATAAAATTGTAAACCGGATCATTTTCAAAATTTAAAAGAAATCAACAAATTAAAGCTTTTTAAAAGTAACAAACTACGTCAAGTTTGATTCTGAATAGAAGATACGTAGATACCTGTAGATTACTATGGGGTGACTTAAAATAAGGATTTTTTTTTTTTTTTTTTAGTTTTCCCTCTTGTAAATAAATCCAATTTCTTATTTTTTTTAAAAAAATAGAATTAATTTTATTTATTTGTAAGCTTATTATTATTCTTTTGTGTTATATTTTGAAAAATAAAACTAAATTTGGAAGGTTTAGGTGGTATCCGTATAGGTTTAATAGGTTAGTTCCCAAACTCAAAATCTTTAGTTTCAATTTTTTTTTTTAAAAAAATTGGTTTTATCGAAGACTAGTAGTTATATTAAAATCAATCCACTCAATTGATTTTAATCTAAACTTTTACCTTTCCCTAATCGAGTGGTGACTCCAAATATATTTTTTAAGTGTATAAAAAACTAGGTTTTCTTAATTCTTAATCGAAGGTCTATATTGAATGGCGTAGGGTACAATATCGGTTAGATTAAGGATAATAATGAAAATTGAAAATTTTAAGCTTAACACCTACTGCTCCAACTACTCGAAGTTGAAAAGCCTCTCTATGTTAATGATCCCTATATTATAGTTAAGGTCTCAATGATGATATAAGTTATGAAAATACAGTAACTTAACTCTTTGTAATGTTTATTATTGCCAAATTAAAATGTTATTATAGGTTTAGGGTAATTTCACACTCAGTCACTTGCGTCTTGTGCCTTCTGAGTTAGTTTCTAAATGGGTGTCTTTTTATAGTTTCCAATTGAAAAGATTGATTGCGAACCATGAATTAGTTTGGAACTACTATAGGCAAGCTTGAAACAATGGCTAAACCACTAGGTTTTAAGGGCTCAGGTGATTCAATGTCTAAAACCCAATAGTTCGGGTCGAAAATTAACAAAAAAGGGAGCAATAATTTTGGCTTCCATGAGTGTCCTTTGCTACCCATTATTTCTCTTTCACTTTCAAATTTTCAACTACTCATTGCCATTAATGAATTGCTCCCATTAGGTTTGCAAAGTGGATTGTCCATTTCCATTTCCCTTTCACATTCTGAATTTTTCAGTTCACTTTTACGTGTACTATCTTATAAATTCATATATACATATACATACACACTTCTTTAGAAATTCATCATACTTCTCATACATATATACTATCTTCAATATTTGCTCTCCATATTTTGCTCTCCTACTTAAATTTCACTTTTTATTTTGCTCATTTCTAAAATTCTTGTTTGTTAAAATAAACTATAGTTTGTTCTCCGGTTAAAAAATATTTCGTTCTTTCGATGTAACTTGAATAGCATCTAAACTATTTATTTTTTCACTCTCTCATTTTTTGCTACTTTCGATAAGTTTTTTGTTGTAATTTTTTTCCTTTTTAAGTAAGAAAAAACAACAAATCATCATGGATCATTTTTTTTCCAATGTTTCTCTTCCAAAAAGAAGTAAGCTTCCCCATTAAGAGGAAAGTAAAGGGGAAAGCTATAACCATGTCGTCTTCATCTTAAAACTTTAGGGACGTACCATCGTACCCAGAGTACAACTACATAGTGGAGAGACTACATGACGAGATGCTAAGTATTGGTCTTATACCTTCTGTAAGCCTTAAAGTCAAGCCAAGTAATCGTAGGGTTGAACTTAGAACCTAAGGTTTAGGGCGATCGGTTAAAGGATCCGATCAAACCCAAATTATAAACTATTGAGAGGAATATTAGTAAAACTGACCCCATAAAATTGAATTTAAGAAAATAAGTAATAAAATAGGAGACTATAAAATGTTCAAATTTTAAGCATAATAAGTATTAATTACCGAAAATGCGAAAAGCGTAATGAAATAACTAATAAATTACTAGAGATAGATTATATGTATACTAAAAATTTTAGAATGACCAAAATAATAATTAGGAATGTTCACGTATACACCACATGTATTTACGTGTAGATAAAAATACGTATAATTACCTAAATTGGCCAAATAAAATAATTATAGAAAATTATAAAATAATTATGGAAAAATTAGAAAAAAATCAGAAAAGGATAAGATGAAGTAAGATCAGGTCGTGGCATGCCAAAGCTGCAAAAAAAAAAAAAAATTTAGCCAATAAAAATAAGACAACTTAAAAGCAAAAAATTTAGGGAAATGGGCAAAATCTTATCAAATTAATGCATATTAATTACAAAAAAATGTCTATAAATAGGGGAAAAATTTTCAGAAGTTATTTGGTCAGTTTAGCATTTGAAAAAAATTGGAGCACTGAAAAAATCGAGAGAAAATCCAAAAAAAAAAGGGGGAAAACTGTGCAGATTGGACACGTGAACTAAACCCACCACTCACCACCACCTGGGACCGAACCACCACCACCACCTGGGACCGAACCACCACCACCACCCTACACTAGAACTACCACCTGGACCGGCCGACAACCTTGGACGGGGCTTGGACGGCCAGAAAGCTTTGGACCGGTTAGTCTCTTAAATGACCCGATTTTGAATAATTTTGTAAAATTAGTTATTTTGCCCAGAAAATTATGAAACTTGTTATTCTGAGATTTTATTGTATGTAGATTTAGGTAAAAATATTGATTTAGTTTAATTAAATCTGTAATTATAGGGTCCTTAACAAATTGTTCAAAACTGAACATGACTAAACCGGAAAATAAATAGGTTTAGAAGTGTAGTTTGGAGTTCAAAATTTTTTTCTAGGATGCTCATATGATGTAGAACAGTGCTATGGAGTAATTTTTTTAAAATTAATTTTTGAATTTTTTAAGTTAATTTTTAGCCTTATAATGATGGGAAAATTGGGTGATTTAGGGTTAATTAGGTAATTAGGATGTTAATTACTGATTGGGATATTAATTATATGTTTAAGGATGTTAATCTCTGAAATGGAACCCTAATCCTAGCCTTTAGGTATTAAGTATGGTTAATTAGGAAACTAGGTAAGTAATATAAGAAATTAGTAATATATGAAAGTGTAGATTAATAAATCTAAAAAAAATAAGGTTATTTAGATAATATTATAATAGAAATCAGAAAAATAATAAATCTAAAATAACATTTAATTTTAAGTAAATATCTCAAAATGTAAGATTTTTACACATCGGGAATAAATCTAATACCTTAATTAGGATTAGCGTGCACCGAATAGTTTAGAATACCAAATTATGACCCAATAGGATATTTAAATATCCGAGCGTAATGTGATTAATGTCACACTGGGATTCGAGCCTTTTTAAGACTTTGGAATTAAAACTAGAATCTAGTTTAGGAGTCGAACCTGGAAATAGAGTACAACGAATCATTAGAGCGTTATAGGTATACATGGGGAAAATGAGTTACACTATAAATTAGAATAAAAATCCATAAAATATAAGTACTAAAAAGACCTATTTGTATTATAGGACACTTAGAGATAAATCAGCTCGCGACTAAGGGATCGAGTGATCGAGCAAATTCAAGTAAGTTGGGTTATTGCTTATTGTAATAGAATACTAGTTTTGTAGTACTCGGAGACTTAAGCTTGTATATGATTGTGATTGTAAGTAGTTTACACATGTGTTTGATGTATCTGAATTCGTGCTGAATGTGTCTTGTGAGTGATTCTGTGACTGATTGAATTGGTATGAAATTGTTTGAACACCTTAAACGGAATTTAATATTAGTCAACCCCAAAGAATTAATAATGTCATGCATTGCAACCCCTTAGAGGATTATAGGATTCTCCAACCAAATACCAATCCCTTCGAAAGGGATAGCGCAGGATTGCAAAATGGTCCCTTCTTCATCCTTAGTCGAACTAAGTGACAGGAGAGGAGGTCGCGGCGAGGGTGAAGTCAATGGTTCGAAGGTAGTCGCGGGAGGAGCGAGGTTTCCATTACACAAGCCTGGGTTTGGTTGTGAGCTGCTGTATAACATGGAACTCCTCAACCTGGATTGGAGCGGGTGAAATTTCTCTAATTTCACAACGGACCGGACTACGTTGTGCGATGACACTTGATTGTTGCATTGCATGAAAATAATTGTTTGATAACTTTATTTGTGCTTGTATGCATTAATGAGTCTCCAATTCAACTTATTGAGCTGTAGTTGCTCATACCCTTATAGATCCTTTTGCAGGTCTTGATTTCTGAACACTTAAAGCACTATGCCACCCTACAATTACCCAGAGGTTAGTCTGTTGGAAGCCAAGGGGCATGAGGATCAAGTTATTTAGTATAGTGTGTAACTAGAGTGACCATGTAATTAGGAATGAAAGATTGATAATTATTCTGTAATCTAGTGAACTGTTATGTTATGTAAAACTTCCTGAGAAGCTCTGTGGACATATATATATATATATATAATATTGTACATGTTATTAGAAATTTGCACTATTTATCATAATTGTATTTTAATTGTTAATTAGACTGTTTACTTCAAAGCGAGGAGTCGTCGACGCCTTGTGTAGGTCATGTCTATGGTAGGCACTGCGAGGTCAATTACTATCATATAATGGTTTACACGGCGAGATTGTTGCGACTCTGCGACTTCGGGGCGTAACACCTTCTCCTAAATTTCAATCTCCATGTGAGAATTGCCCTTAGCCTTTGTTAAGGAGGAGGAGGAGGAGGAGGAGGATATTCAAATAATTCTAGAGACAGATGAGCAACTGATAGGTTAGTAGTCAGGAAGTTTAGGTAAGCTCCTCAGACTTAGTAAATCTAATATGTTTCACTAAACATTTTTGAAACGGTGTAGATGAGCAAGGGAACTTACAAGCATTGTGTAATTATTGCAAAGCATCCTATGTATGGAAATCCGAGTGCTGGTTACGGTACTTTAAACAAACATTTGAAATCAAAGTATCTTCGAGAGATCGGGATCAATAAGATGCAACAATGAGTTGGTCGGGGTAGTAATTTATCCAGACAAATGTTAATGTGGTATGATAAGGAGAAGCACAAGTATAATCTCATGCAGTACCTCGTAAATATGCACTTGTCCTTTAATGCAAGTGCATCCTCATAACAAATAGATATGAGCAAGATAGTACATTGAGCAGGGCTACCTAGGAGCTCATCACAAAGATAAGCAAGAGCTAGCAGGTAAGTTTAATACATTCGTATCAATATATGTTGATATATGGACTGATCTATTCCATAACCATTTATAGATGAGTTTAACTTGTCATTGGATAAATGATAATTAACAATTTTATAAAAGATTATTGGTGTTAAGGGTATTTAATAAGCACCATATGGTGCAAAATATATATGTAATTATAAGTATTATTCTACATGAGTATAATTTACTTAAGAAAATTTTCTTAATCGGATTTGGTAATGCTAGTGCAAACATTATTGTAATTGGGGATCTAAAACACTTTTATAATCAACGCTAGGGGTAATTTTTTTCATATTAGATGTATATGTCATGTTTTAAATTTATGTATTAAGGATGGTATTGTAGCTGATAGGAATCAACCTTCGACTATATTCAAGCCTAGGTTGATCAAGTTTTGCCATGCACAAACTAATAATAGAAGACCGAGGGTAAGAAAAGGAGACACTTGGCACTAAGTCTGTTGTTTACTGAGAAGCCAAGATATCACACGGCCAAGCACTCAAGACTAAAGAGCCACTCGGCACTGCACTGAGAGACTAGTGCCGACTAATTCTAGAGCTTGGCAATTATGGCTAGACTTTTTTGGTGTCTCGGCTAAGTAATGTAAGACTGTAGAGACTCATCTTAGAACCTAGACATCCAACTGCCAACTCCGCTCAGTTTGGATCTTGCTCCTTCTAAAACAAGCTAAGTGATTGCATGCTGACTTCTATTAAATGCATAGTTTTGTATTTTTGTACATGTTTTCTTTATTTTATTTATGAGCTCAATTTTTAGGATTTAAGGCCTTTTATATTATTTACAATTTTACTACTAAGGTTTAGAACTTACTATAAATAGCAACACTTGTAATTAGCAGAACAACACATCATACATTAATAGATACTGAAGAATATTCCTGCACTTAGAACTTTCCTTTTTCGAGTAAGGCTACTTTTGAGCTCTCAGAGCTTGCCTTTTTGCTGAATTATTAAACTCTTTAATCTTTCCCATGTTTTTATCGATCTTGTCTTCAAGATTGTGGTGAACCTTTCATTTGAGCGAGTTAATGGGTTGCATCTAACTTCTCATTTGAAACCCCAAGCAACATTTAGTGTCCGTGAGTCGTATTAAACCCAATTTCAAGCTCATTCCCTAATTGTATTTGTGTCTTAATGCTTGATATTTGTACACATTCACCGTCGAAACCACCAATTTGACTTCTTGTTCATTATACTCATTCGACTCATTCTGGGTTCGTGATCCACTGCATGTATCGGCAAATTTGCACAACAAGGTTTCCTTGATAAAGACCATAGTGAAACTAATAGTCGAGATGCCGTCTTGACCTATTTATCTAGTTGCTTAAGGTTCTTAAGGTTTTTCATGATACTATTAAAATTTTTTCTCAAGTTTATAAGCCTAGTGTGTATTTCTTTATGGTGGAATTCGTCAATATGAAACACTAGTCTTCAAACGACTACCATAGATTTGGAATAAGGGTTATTTTTATCATACGTGAGACAGAGGGTATAACTTGGAGACTATAGAAATAAATTTATTAGGGAAAGCTTGAGAAACGAGTTTCCTAATATGATAAGACCCTAATTGCATAGTATCAATATGAGTTAAGAGTTCAGTATGATTTAGGGTTTTCGGGAAAATCTTGCTCAAATTGAGTCAAACTTCAGCATGAGGTCACAAAAGTTAGAATAAGAGCCTATTAAGATTAATTTTTTGAAACAAAGTATATATAATATTTAGTTTCAATAAAATGCATTTTTATTAGGATGGCTTGATAATTATTGGAAACTCAAAATTTAAGCTAGGAAATGTAATAAGCCTTTATAGGTAAATTATTTAACTTACAAAAAAATATTTTGGAGTCAAATAGCATATCATGTAATTATATAATTATATAGTATACATTATATGTACTTCATATACATATATATAAGTTAATATACTAATAAAGGGATGAAAATTATTAAATTATTAAAAAAATAAAAAAGATTATGATATAGCTAGTAAACACCTAGAACCAGGCATAGTAGGAAGGGATAATAATATATCGAGGTAGGTGTGAGCTTGCCTAATCCAATGCATGTAACATTAGGAGGCTAACATTTGGAAAGGAGGAAAAATAAAAGAAAAAAATAAAATAAAATAACTTAACCCAACAACCTAACTACTTGTAAAAAAAGATTTTGGAGTGACCTTTCACTCATTTGAAGACATAAGCTTAGAAAGAAACACTCTCAAAAAAATTGAAATTACCAAAAAATCAGAAGTTGGAAAAGCATATAGAAAAATGGAGTTATGGGCAAGGTATTAGGGTTTGTATATCAAACAAGAGCCTAACATTGAGGCCATTTGGGAGTCAAAGGAAGGCGGCAAGGGAAGGTCGACTGACATAGCCTTATTGCCAGTAGAGCTCTAGTGAATGAAAAAGCAAAAATCATAAATTTTTGCCTGTAAGTTATTTGTTTTATTAAAAATATCAAATAACGTCCAAAAATAATGAAATTTGGTTTCTTAAGTAATTTTACATGTAAAATCATAACATCAACCCAATTTGAAATTAGAAGTGATTATATGGGTTTTTTAAGAAACCGTTATGTTCAAACAAATTTTACATTAATTTTTAAAACTAGTAAACAACATTGTTTTGAGTTGAGTTTTAGTGTACATATACATGATTTATTATATTTAATTTAGATGAAAATAATTTTTTATAAACTATATGTATAAAATTTATTAAATTTATTTTATGCAACCTACCATGTTTTTCATATTGAATAAATAATAGGTTTTTGGTTAAATTTCTTAATGAATCTGATTGTAATAATTTTTAGAGCATAGTTATGATATTGGAATTATTTAGTTTAGATCTTATAATTTTATTTCACCATTTATCGAATTTAAGCTAATCTTTAGTAAAACTAAACTTAATATCGATATTTTAGAAAATATATGTAGTTGCCATATTTAAGGATTACAATAATCAAATCTTAAACTATACATTTTTTATGAGTTTACATTATTTTTTAGGGAATTAAACCAGTACAAATAGTAATTATTATAAAATTTTCTACTATGAGCATATATAATGACTTATATGGTTAATTGATGATATATACTAGTTATATAATTTGATAGTTGAAGTATGAGATAAGTATGTTGTTATATTTCTTACTGATACCAACCTAAAGTAAATATGGAAGTGAGAGTTTTATAAGTAAATATGGAAATTTGGCCGAATTAGATGACAAACTAGAGGAAAAATTAAAGGATGTGATTTGTAGTTCTTGTGCAATTAGGTTTAAAGGCTAAGTTAGAACACATAAATGAGACTCTTAAGTTATATGGACTAAGAATATGTGTCATATAATATTTATTTGGGAACTTCGGAATTAATCCGGTTTAGAGGAGGTTTCAGAAGATAGTTCAAAGGCTAAATCAGGGGATAAATCAAAGGCTAAGTTAAAGGAAGTATGTGACAGATATTTTCCTAAAGAATAACTCAGCTTCTAAATCCTAAGCAAAAGTAAATTATTAACAATTTGGAATATATACACATTATGGTTAACTTTGGTACCTTATATCCTTATTAGGTTAAGTAGCTAAAGAGGAGGCTCGTGTTAATGAATAGTGTTGGAGCGATTAATAAGCCTAAGTAAGTGGATATTTGTGTGCCTTAAGTAGACTTATGTTTACTCATAACATTGTTTGCTTTATGATGCTCTAGTTTGGCTAAGCTTAGTTGTGAGTTTGATGTGTTGCTTGATGAAGCATATCAAGCTTTGTCTTATAACTATTGCTGACTAAATAATGTTTTGATATTGGACTTGACTATTATGGTTGTGTTGTCTATTGTCTATGTAACATTTACTGGGATTTGCATTAACTTGGAAAAGAAATTAGAGACTAACTCTATTTCTTAAGTTGTTTACTAAAGTGAACCTGATATTGAGATCTTAGAAATAACAATGAGTATGGCATACATTATTTGCATTGATTACTTGGTTGGGATACAAGGTAATATAATCAAATTAACTACTTATTGTTATGTCTAAGGCGTTAGTTATGCTTGTTGTTATGTGTTTATCCACTTTCACTTAGTTTACAATAAGTTGAGGGGATAAGTTGTTATCCATTCTCACTCAGTTTATAGTAAGCTAAAGGGATAAATTGTCTTATCTTCATGTCAACAAGAAGCAATTCAAGGCATAGCATTATAAAGGCAAAAAGACTTTGGAATTTTAGTTAGAGATGGGTTCTTGGAAGAAGTCATTGGTTACATGATACGATTTAAGTGCATGAAGGCAATTCTTCAAGAAAAGGAGGTGGTGTTGCCTTACATAGGATTTAGTGTAACAGTTGCAATCAAATGTGTACACTAACAAAGGATTTCTATATTGTATAAAAGTGTATAGTTGTGATACTTTATGTATGACTCATTAATATACAAATTTCCGTTATTATATTTGGATTAGAACAAAGAGATTTGAGATCTAAATGTTTTATTAAAGAAAAGAGTAGGTTGGATGCTGGTTTTACCTTATTCTTAACTTAGGGATCGCATAACAAACCATTTTCAAGCATTAAAGATTTTAAGAAAAAGTTTCAAGTAGACACTTAGAAGGTAAGACGTTATAGTCAGCATTTTTAGTACTTTATTAGAAGTGTATGTGGACTTGAACTTCTACGATTATGTAATTGAAATGTTGTAGTAATTATAATATTATAGGGAAATTCCTCATATTTATCTTATGGTGACAATTTTGGACCCTTGTTGTAAAATTGATTTACTATAACTATATTTGAAAACTTATTATGAGTATATTAATTCACTTATGAATTCATAAGATATGTATAGTATATAAGCACAGGGGAGGTTACGAGAGCCATAATGGACCTAAAAGAGCTCTTCATGCGTTACTAATACGCATATGGTAGCCAAATAGTAGTTTCTCCTTCACCACCCCTACCAAACAATGTTATCATTCACGGGTGAACAATTGTCGGCCTATAAATTGAAGACAATTGTTTAGGAGGCTAAAAACTAAGCTGCAACACTATATGACCACCAACTTTGAGTTCCCCAATAACGTTGCCATTAGATATTTTGACATTTTAGAGTGGTGGAAGACACATGAAAAGAGATACCCCATCTTATCTCGCATTGCCGGTCAAGTTCTCACCGTTCCTTTGTCGATGGTGGTCATTAAATAGGCAATAGTATGGTAGGCCTTATCCTTGATTATCAATGAGCCTTCCTTTCCATCGTCAACGTCGAAGGAAGTGCATGCACTAAAGATTGGTATAAGGCAACTTGTAGAGAATAAGATCCATGCACGATGTTAATAGAGGAGGACAAGTACTTTAGTGATTGGAACAAATTAGATGGAAGCTTAGGCTTGGGCGTAGGTTATACTCCCAAGCACATACCAGCGTAAGATGAGACTAGATAAAAATGTTTTTTTCACATAAAAAAAATGTTTTCGTAATTAAATAAAAAGTGAAATGGTATGTTTCTTTCAAAAATTAGGGGTTCACTCTTACATTTTTCAAGTCAACACTTAACGAAAGGTTTCTTCTTCCTTAAAAAATTTAAATAGATAATTATGTAAACTTGGTATCTTATCTAAATTTAAAATTTCCCAATATACTAAAGGTTTTCTTAAAAATCATACTAAACTACTACCATCAATTTCTTCATGTATGAAAGAGTTCTTTTGTATTATTATGACATTGTAAGTTACATTTTTGTTCAATAACTGTAATTTAAGAAATAAAATTTTGTAATCTACAATTATAGTTATATTGTAATATATTTTTCTGTTTTGACAATGTATTTTGAGTAAGAAATTATTGTAACTTACAATTTTTGTCGCATTATCCATTCTTATTCAATTTTGTAATATAACATTGCTTAGACCAAACAAATTATTTTAGGATAAAAAAATTGTTCGAAAGATAAAATTTTCAATTCATGGGCAACGAAATAGGAAAACAAATGGCAATTGGACTAAGAAAATTCCACAAAAGATTAAATAAAAAAGAAAAGACAAAAAGTCTACAAAAGATTGAAAGAAAAAGAGAATTAAAAAAAAAAACAATGGTTCACAAGCCCCTTAAATTGACCCTTAATTATTGATTCAAGTGAACTGGCCCTAAGAACATATCTCTTAAGGGCTAGTCTTAATTCGCCTCTATATTAGCTCGTGAGCGGACGATTCAAGGCCATTTTAGGGCGGGTTCGACCCGTTGAACACGTCTAGTTGAAACACTCTCTAAGTCAGGTTTGGAGTCATGCTAAGGTTTGAAGCACTTTGGTAATACACATTTCGACCTAACTTCTGACTTTCTGTTTAATTAGAATTTCACTTATAGGAACCTTCTAAGCTAACCTCTAAGTAAGCATAAGATGAGGGAGTTTACATAATGCAAGTTCCAAGTTACCCTTTGCTCAGCTTATATCTCATTTCCAACTAAGTTTTTCTCAATCTACTTTAACTTGTAGTTATAATTAGTTGCTAAAATAGTTTAATCTGCTATTTAGTTAACTATTCTTGGTAAGAAAACAAGGAAAAACTCGTCAACTTACCATTTCTGTCCAAAAACACATAATGTTAAAATTATGATTTCCTTTCAAAACTTGTAATTCTTTTTTTGCAAAATCATTACTTCAATTCATAAAAGTTCCATTGTAGAAACACTTTAGTTTAGCAAAAAAAAAAAAAAATGTCGAAACTCTAATAAAGTTATTAAACTCGTGATTCTACCTAAAATTACTCAAAGGAGTATGAAATTGAAACATAAAATTGAAATGTGGAATCGTGAATTTCTACAACCTAACTAAAATAACTTTTAATAAATGTAGATATGCTTATAGTAGTTATTAAAACTTTAGATACATAATGGAAATAAAGAAAAAAAGAAATTTAAGTTCCTTTTTCCTTAAAAAATTTTTAATTTGTAATCTAACATGTACAGATGAAGAAGAATTAGAGTTGAAATTAAGCTTTTTTGCATTATTTTTTCCTATAAAAAGTAACTAATTAAAGAGAACCATATCTTTCAACTTATTTTAAGTTATTGATGGTATAAATTGAAATATATAGTTTTTCCTGTAAACTTTACTATTGGAGTTGGAATCTAAATGAAGATTGTAGACATTGAATAAGGGATTAAGAGAGAGAAAAGGGAAGAAAATTGGAATAGAATAGGAAATTTGATGTAATTGCCATAATGGTTGATAGCTTCTAGAAACCTAGTTGTATTTTTTATTTCTTAATTCAGTCAACTTAGATATGTAAAATTGGCAAACTCAATTAAAAACGTAAGATTTTGCTAAGTTTAATATATAAACTCAGTTGAAAATATGAGTTTTAATCTAAAATGATTCTATACATAAGTTAACTCGAAAGAGTTTTATAAAATTATAAACTTGTATAATCGCATAGGTAGAATTGCTTTGATAATTATGAATCCTAAACAAACTAGAATTAACACAACTTCTTTAGGAAAAATAAAATACATATTCAATATAGGCTAAAACAATCATTTTTTAGGGCTAGGAAAAATTATAGAATTTTGAAAATTAATTTTAACAAAAAATTTTACATAGCATTATACTTTATATTCTAAGCAGCTTTAAAAAGTTTCAAAATCAAAACTATATCATTTTGTGTGTTTTGAAATCGTGAAAATATTTCCAAGTTAGTCATTTCTTAAGAATAATATAATAAATAATTTAATTTCATCAAAATGATAACTTTTCTTGTAAAACGCACAAAACCAGTTAGGAAAACATTTTCCCTAAATTTTAGGATTAAATTTAGTATTTTAAGTAATTAATTGGAATTCGGAGTCAATTAGGATACTGACTCGTGTTTCCACGTTGCTCTTAAACCTTGGGAACCTCTAAAGCTCACATTTGCACTATATTTTTTTTTTAATTTTCCTCTAATTTTTCCTTTGCTTTTCTCTCTCTTCTTCTTCTTCTTCTTCTTCTTCTTCTTCTTTTTTTTTTTTTTTTTTTTTTTCTTCTCATGTCACTCTACATTTTCTAGGAGCTAAACTGACCAAAATGACTTATGGAAGTTGTCTTTCAAATTTATAGGCAAGGCCTGGCTGGGTTATAAAATTTGCAAGTGCCCAATGTAGTGTTTTATCAAATTTTTGAGTAATTATGTGTCGATCCCTCTCACATGCATATGTTATCCTCAGCTTGCCACGCCCAAAACTTACCGCCGAGGAAGTTATTCCTACTAAGCGTAGCAATTTTATTTTATTAATTTTTGGATAATTTAGTTAGCATATTATATATATATATATGTGTAATGGTTTATAGTTAATTATGGGTACACGTCTTACACCAGTATATTTAGCTCATTTTTGTAACTCCTAGACATTAGTTTACGTCTTATTTAATTTATCACTTGAATAATATCTCTCTAAAAACTTGGCATATATCAAAGTCCGATTTGTACATTTTTGATAAATAATAGTTAACAATTCTAAAATTAACTTTTTAGTTATATTGTTATTTTATTATTACATTTTCGAAATCGACACGCACAAAATCTTTTCAATTAACTCCTACAGCTCACTTGTAAAATTTTATCTCAATCGGATTCCTTTTGTGTAAACCATCGCATGGAGCCCATTTGCAAAAGTGCGGCCGCTCACATTTATTATAATTGTATTATTATTATTTCATCGTTTCATTTGCCAAAATCTAGACCCTTAGGTTCTACTAACCATTCATAACTTGTTATAAATTTCGAGCTTACATGCAGGACTTCTATATATGACTTAAATTCTAGGTGTTAACACTGCAATTGCTAAGTTAAGAGGTCTCACTTGTGCCATTAATTTACTACCAGCAGACTTAACAACAGAATGAAAACATTCTGCTACAAAATTCATACATTGTTTTACGCTTTCTATCATGATTATTGATCTTGGAAGTTTGATTTTCCTTTGAAAAAACCCCTTTAGGTCCACTAGCCAATAAATGTCATCCATTCACCGTTCATAAGGGATATTTCGTTGATGTCCTAAATAAATAACTATTTTATGCACAACAATTCAATTATCTTAACCTGGTCACTTTCATAATCCTGAGTTATGACAATAAGTGTAAGTTTATGCATTTATATCATAAATATTGTCAAAATGCATTTATAGCAACAGTCACAACATGAACTTTCATGTTAATCGTAACATAAGATATTGGGCGCAATGATATGTATACTCAATTCCATTTGTCTGGCACCAATCGTGCACATTGATAAAGTACATGGAGTTCCTATATTTGACTAAGGTCAAATAAGCTAACAGAATAATATCAAGTGGACGATAGCGATAAAGAAATTCGATAAACATATATATACAGAAATGATCCAATCTATTGCCAATATTAGGCAAAAGTGTACATCCCACGAGGCTAAGATATAAACAATTCTCAGATGGGTGGATGTTTTGGGCTAAAGACTAATTTATACATATCTTCGTATCAATTTAATCCAATCCATTGAGGTGTATTATTCCTCAAATGAAATTAATTTATTAAGGACGAAAATTTGCTGTCCCACATATTTATTTAATCATTAATATATACATTACATAGTTAGTCATTTATATTCTACCTTAAATGAGAAACTTTGAATGGGAAGTCAAGATCCTATTCATATCTTTTGATTTCAGACTACAACGATACTTATAGGATAATTATTTATACTTATCGTCGATTACTATACAACTATTTCTTCATCTTGGTATCCGCTTATTACTATGTTACATTAAGATTGTTTCACTTAAAGATTCATGACAACTGTATCCTAGAAATCTTGTGGCTTTAATTCGATCAAGTGCTCCATATGAAATCCTAAATTAAGTTAATATTCGTTTAAATAATGATGATAATTCATCTAGAAGCAAAAAATCAAATATCATTAGGATTTTCTTTATTAATTCCATAGTATCTTAGTTTATTTTTATTTTAAGCAGACTCTAGTTAGAGATGTATAGCCTTTTAAAAACCACCATAAAGAATTACTCAAATACATTCTTAAAAAAAAGAAAAAAGAAAAAAGGGAAATATGAATGGATTAATGAAGGGTACTTATGATTTTGTGCAATTAGATTTTCACATGAAACAAAATTACTAGGAATTTCAGAAAATTACTAGAACTTATTTTCTTATTCTTGCTCGAAAGCTCTACAGAATTTCAGAAAAGCAGAAAAAAAAAAACAAAATAAAAACAAAGAAAACCTATCTGAAGCATCTTCAATTGTCCCCTCTTTTCATAAATACATAACTTTCTTGCAAAAATACAAACTAGGAATATTGAATATATACATTAAAGAAAAAAAATAAAAGTTAAAAAAGAAAAGGAAAAGAAACCACACCGGACTACAACAATTGGGCCATGTTTGGAAACAGGAGCAGAATTAAACCCAGCCCTCTTTGTACCTTTGGAAGAGCTCTTCCGTTTGGGCATTCTTGAAGGCACTGCACCCAATAATGTAGACCCAGATGAGGATAACCAATGCCACAATGAGGATAAGGTTAGCTTTTCTCCATTCTTTTCTAAGGTTACCAAGCAACCCAGCTTTGCAAGCACTGCAGTTATAGCAAAGTTGGGTTGGATCATTGTTCCACAAGGAGCAGTCAGCGTCTGCTGTTGGGTTCGCTGGGTTTAGCCAGTAGGTTGGGTTCACATAGGTGTATCCACACGCTGTTGGTGGTTTGCAACATCCAGACTGTAAATATGGTACAATGTTAACTTTACATGTGTAAATGGCATAGGAAAACATAAATTGACTTGAATGAATGCCCAAATGGTATGGATATAACTAGAATAACATTATTAGAATGAAATAATAACACATGCAAGGAAAAAAAAAAAAATGTAGACGTCTTTGTAATCATAGGACTTCCGCCGGCTTGAGCCTAACCAGACCGGATCATGTCTTTTTGTTTTATAGGATCAAGCCAAGTAACTACAATTTTTTTTTTTTTTGTTTTTTTCTTGTCCTGCTCGAAGATAAATTGACAAGCCTAGTAGACAATTAATATAACTAGAAAAATCCAACATCAAAGTTTATGCAAACATAAAATTGAGGAAGGTTTGATAGCCTCATTGATTTCATGTTTTTGACTAATACTTTTTGAGGATGAGTAAATTGGAAGTCCTTTCTATTGTTGTCAAAATTCAATATTTTAACTCAATCGTTCAAGACAAGAAAATGTATGTCTTTGCGTCAAATTGTCCCTCCATGACTACATTTTCTTTAAAGCCTTACAATATATTTTTTGATAAGGTGAAGCTTTACAATATCATGATGAAGCATCCATAACATTGACTAGCTCAGCCGGCATGGTAGAAATAACTACTCATAAACCTTGAGGTGGTTAGGTTTTTCATCGGTTATTAAACATTTTCGTGTTAAGTCCTACAAGTTTGCAATTTATTGACGACTATGCCTATGGATGTTGAGTCAGCTTCAAAGCGGTGAAGGAAAATGGTAATAAGAGACTTGATATTGTGAGGACACAACATTAAGGATTAAAATGGCTCACTTAAAATATAAGGCCTTTAACTGAATTTTAATATAAATCCAGACCACTTCATATAGAAATTAGACATATAAACTGGACTAAACTTTTTTTCCCAGTTTGGTTATGATTTTGGGCAAAATTGGTCCTAAATCACCAAGAAAAAGTTTACCATATATTTGATGATATAAAAATTTATTTCACATGATATAAAATGAATATATCTTTAAAATTTCAAAATAACCCATACCAAATTCGTAAATCACAATAAAGTTCCTAAATCATGATACTAAACTTTATTGTAATTTATATTATGAGTAATTGATTTTTTTTTTTATATTTTTTTTATGTTTCACTCACTAAAATTTGGGTCTAATACTGCACACAGAAAATGCAATATAATAATATTATCTTGAATTCCTTATACTATAACGTCGTATATTTCTTATCCTAACTAGTATATCAACCAAATACTACCATAAGTTTTTCCTATTTAGTTTGTCCGTACAATATAACGGAGCATGTAAGATGATTCTCAAGCTCCAAAATTGTGAGTAGATTACTTAGGAAGCGGCTGGTGTACTGTCCTTTTGTATGAATGCTTTGTGGTCCTCATTTGGAAGAGGTGTCATGATAATTGAATTCAACACCACATTCATACCAAACGAGGGCCCGGGTGTGTGTCATTTAGTTTCATATGATAAAAAGAATTCATTTCCATCTTCACAAGTTAAATCAATGTACAAATTAATAATGGGGATTATTTAGACTTTTGAAGTACCTAACTTATTATAGTGCCATCTTCTTCCCTATAATTCATTATGTGTGACAAATTTAAAAGAGCAAATTGATAAAAATTGAGAAAATGTAAATTAAAACGAAATTGTAACTTATATAAGTATTCATTATCTTTTTATAGTATCAAATGACATAGCATGTCAAATAGTTTTTTCTCTTACTTGAAGATTTGATTCAGCATTATTTTTCTCTTACTAGTCAGAAAGCTAAAGGAAAACCTTTAAAAACTATCTAAAATAAGTCTTAAAAAGAGTAGTTTGCATATATTTCTTTATTCTAAGATGCTGCATGAAATAATTCATTAATGTATATATACTATAAAATTGTTTTTATTTTCGAATGGTTTCGATAACCCTAATGTATAATTACAATATCATATCTAGCATGAAACTTCAAATTGGATGTAGGATCAGTTGCCATAAGAAATATATATATATATATATATTATTACAATGAATTTTTTTAATAAATAAGCTTGACATAAATTTACCATGTCAGTGTCTTCAAAAAATATTCGTGAGAGTTTAGGAATTTTTTTGTCTTGCAATTTCAAGATAGGATTTTAATGAGATAAAAGCCCTTCATTTCCATATGACTACGATTTATAATAATTTATTTATTTATTTTATTTGGGCAAATATAAGAATTTCGTTCCAAACTTTCCTTTTGACTTAGATTTGGAAATTAATACGCAAATTGCTCTCAAGTGGGTTTGTGACATTTGTGAAGGCTTCATGATTTGAACTTTGAAAATAGGCAAAATGCACTTTATGATAAAGTTGTTAGCAAATTCAAGCATATCTTGATGAAAACTAAGTTCTTGTGAGTAACTACTCTTGCAAATGATTAAAAAACTCGAAAAATAATTAATGAAAAAAATAATATTCTCCACTTGGAAAGCATCATAGTAGCATCGTGGTGGGGCTTCCACCTCGCATTTTTCAGAGCAAGAATGAAGGGTTTTCAATGTTCCCATGGTTAACCCTATGCTAAATTCTTCTAGCTATTCTACCTACATTCCACCCACGTCAATCTAAATGATTCATCATTCCATACACTAATTTCATATTTTCTTCTTGATTTTATAAGAGTGAAATGAAATAGTTATTCATTTTCTATAAACTTATTTTTATAATTGGTTGGTGGACTGATTATTTCATGGAGTTGCCATATTTGTGAAAGGAGGAATTACAATTCCTTTACAAGACCAATGAAATAACCATTCTTTGATTTGTTTCGGTATGTATTTCTACATCTATTCATCAAACCTCAAAAGAACTATAAGGAATAATTATTGTTTCTTGATTAATATTACTTAACAATTATGATTCTATTCTTATTTTATTCCAGGTCATTAAATGATATCTATTTCGAGAATTGTAATAGAGGTATGGTATGGTTATCGATTTAGAAAATGTGAATCACGTTTTCATGTATTATGGTTGATTTTCCCGTGGAATATATGATGCATGTAATACGAACAAATACCATATGAAAATGAAGATATTTTAGATATGGAGCACATATTCGTTAATAATATTGAAACTAAATTGGTCAGGAATAGGGGTATTAAATTGACAAGAATAATTTTCCACCTTTTCAAATGGATAAATTTTATTCCCGTTGATTTATTATAAATATCATAGAATAAAGTGAAAAAGTTAAGGTATAGATTCTTAAAGTAGGAAGCTTTAGAAAAAGTTTAAAGCCTAAATAATTATAACCTAATAGTATCCAAAAGAATTTGAATTCTCCTATAATATATAATGTTATCGAGGAAAAAACAAAATTCCAAGCACCGATACATTCTTTTGCCGTAAAGTATATAATCACTTCTTAAACTTTGAAAATGAGAATCTTTTAACCATCTTAACTTGTGCGCTAAAGGTATCGATTATTCCTTTGGGGGGGAAAAAAAAAGGAAAAACAAAATAATGAAAGACCAGACAACAAAGTAATGAATCAATTTACAAGATATTCATCACAAAAACCCTAATTTTATTCCGTTTACCTGGACAAAAGTTCTAATCCATTATGAAACCTAGTGAAGTCCAACGCGTCGACAATTATTGGAACCTCTAGTCACATTTCACACCACAGAATAAATACGATTTCCTTACTGCTTATGGTAGAGCAATAAATTGGACCCCAAAAAAATAAACAAAAAAAAATAAAATCAAAATCTATGCACCCAAAAATCAAATTGCTACACTAAAACCCTAATTTGGCTCAATTTTCAACAAAATAAGCCCATAAAGGTAAACAAATTGAAGCAATAATATAGCAAAAGGACAGAACATAATGGTGATTACTATTTGTTCTATCGAGAGACACTGCTTAAAATTAAACCTAAAATTTAGTAACTTTCTTAAATTACTAAATTACCCAGAAACCAAAACCAAAATATAAAACCACTCAATTCCTAAATTTCAATTTTTCATGATCAGCAAAAAATTTAACACAAGTATGGCAAGAAAAGGTGAAGAGCGCGAACAACAGAGGAAGAAGACGACATACCTGTAAAGGAGAGAGATGTGCGGCATAAAACTGATCAGCACTACCATACTGTCCATTCAAATCCGTACAAACATCGCTCTCTTCAAGACAACTTCTAATCTTAACCCAATTCCCAGAACCGACCACACGGTTTCTCAACCAAGAAGAGAACCCCTCAAGCCTGTATTCCTTGTACCCCCTTCCTGGAACACTGTAACTTCCATCATCCCTAGTCACGACGAATGCAATAACTAGTAGGATCAGAGTTAGGAAGATGAGCAGAGCCATGCAGAAGAGGTGGAAGATTAGTAGCCGCTGCTTGTTCCAATACGCCCCGACGAAGCCGGCTAGGGATACCAGGAGGAGGGGCGTCCCGAGGATGACCACCGGCCACCGCAAGTAGTGGGTGCATTGGTTGTCTGGCTTGGAGGCTAGCCAGATTCCGGCGGAGATTATGACTATTGAGCATAGGAAGGCGATGAAGTTTAGGACCGCTGTTATCTTGTTGCTTACTCCCATGTTGAGAGTTGAGAATAGGTTGTGAACTTTAGTTTGGTTCTGGTTTATCGGATCTGTTGTGTGATGTGTGAAGTCAGAAATTTCCTGGTTAGCTGTCAGTCAGATAGGGTTGGGATTTGGGGATCCGTGGTATGGGGAATGATGCAAACAAAAAAAAGTCAAGCTTTTTTATCCTAGTATTTGTCTTAGGAAAAAGAATTCATCTTTTGTTACAATTTTTTTCCCCTAATAAACATGTGTTATTCGCACTTTATTTTATTTTTTTTATTAGGATCCTATGTATTTTAACTCCTTTTTATTTGAGTGAGAATTATTTTTTTCTTAACTTTTTCGAGAATTATTTTTTTCTTAACTTTTTTGTTTGAATTATCTACACTTCCGAACCGAGTAGGAAAAGTAGAAGTTAGATAAACATAAGTTGTATACTAGTGATTAAAAATAAGTTTTATATAAAAATTGAACGCATTTTTTATACTTTTACGGTCACACTATGTTCTTTCTAGTAATGCATTTACACTTATCGTCTTTTTTATACCAATATATTTTTTTGATAGTGTTATAAAAAAATAAACATCTTTATTAAGACTTTATGTTAAGTCACATATTAGCAACTCAAATGTAGTACCACCCAAAAAAAAGTTCATCAATTATATTTAATGATGATTCTATCTAGTGAATACATATATCAATTTGATAAATGTTTATTATAGTGATAAAAAATTTTAGTAAAAATATTTTAATGATTTCAAAAAAGTTAAAACAACAAATGATTCTATAATTCATATATAAATGATTTTATAATTCGAAAAAAAAAAAAAAGATTTGTCATTTCTTACAAGATACCTTAGTTTTTTCAGCTTGTCATAAGTATTTTTAGGGAGAGATAACTCTATTCATGAAGGGAGAGATAGCTCTAAGTATCTTAAATCCTGTAAACCATTCATGAAGGGAGAAACGACTCTAGATATCTTAAATCGGGTAAACTATTCGTAAAGTATGTAGATTACAAACCATTATACCAACAAATTGAACTCATAACAGCAACATACTACATAAGTTAAAGGAAAATTCAGTTAGGTATCCATCTAACACTGTTCATGAGATAAAAAAACTAAGCTTAACGTAACAATCAGAGGAACACATTGAATTGACTCTCTTAGCAATGTTGTGGTAGAAAAGGCTTTCAATATGAATGAATCTATAGAGGTGCAAGCAAATCCATAGCTTAGTGAGAAGAATGTTGTCTCTTAAGGCTACGTATACACATAAGATTAAGCAAATTGTTATTCATATGCTATGCAGAAACAACTATATATGATACAACATTTCGTGCAATCTTCCATTAATTAACATGAAGTTAAAGATATAAATCCTTCCTTAATTACAATTAAGGGTTAGATCCTTCACTAATTCCCAAATCAGAAAACATTTCATGAACCCTTAGTATTAGACTCCTTTTGGAGCCACATGAATAAGACCTTTAGTAATAGCATAGACTTTGCCTCATTGTATACTTAAGATTTCAATAATGACTTGTTTACTTTTTATAAGGGAATAGAAAAGTTATGTCTTGAAAAGACTATCATTAGGAGGAGTAGGCTAGAAATTTGTATTCCACTATTTACTTTGTATAAACTTTTATTATAAGGATACTTGTTTTAATGTTATTTACCTTATTAGTTGTAGTAGGAAGTTGGGAATATAACTAAAAATATTAGTTTGCTCCTTACACCTAATGCTAGAAGTTATAGAGAAGCACAAGCTAGAAAACACAATATGGACATTGGCTATGCCATTTAATTATTTTGAAAACTAATCAAAAGTTATTTAATTATAGTATTAATAGGGGCATAATAGTTATACTATTTGAACACTTATTCCCTTTGTAAATGGAATTTCTAATGAAGTTGGAATAGAAAAGCCTATAAAGATTAAAATCCTTTATTTATTTTTTTAAGTAAATAAGGTAATAGAAAGTTGGAAGTGAATAATTATTATATTCCGTCTTTATTACATATAAGGAGAAGGGCTATAAGTGATTTTCAATGTAAGGTTTACTATATAAGCTACCTTATCCTCGCCTTTTTGGGAATTTTGAGTTTATTTTATGACTTTTCCCTTAATATTGTTCTTCATTCTTATATGTACTACTTCTACATGGTTCTTATAGGTTTCATATAACTCATTGTTGATTTAATAAAGGTAGACTTCCTCTATGTCTTATTGTGACTTTCTCAATTTACTAAAAATATACTATGATTGTTGGGTGTCCCTTGCTTACGTCAACTTAGTGTAAGTTTGTTCCAAGTATTCCTATAACTAGGGTTGGTTTAATTGATAGTTGTTAGGTAAGTACTTTAAATATCCTATGCTCGAATATTCTTTATCTTAGTTTGCTAGGTGTCTTATGTTTATTTTATCTAGGAGTCTTACTTATATTGTAACTTCTCTAGCCTTGGTTCAATCTACTTTCTCATCCCCTTAGTCCACATTAGAATACTTATAATCTGTATTTGATTATGTTAATTATTTTAACCATTAACAAAATCATTTTAGTTGAAAAGCTCAAGAACAACTTGATATATAGTGTACAAATTATTAACAAACTAATTTAAATGATAGAAGTTTAGAAACTTGATTCAAAATGGACACATCTCTTTTAGAATCAAGCTTAGAAACATCCATTTAATAACACAAATTCTATATCTTAAATGAAAAATCAACATTATAATAGAATAAAATCTCATAAAGGAGATAGAATAGAGACACAAAGCAAAAAGCTAAAACTCAATCCAATTCAAAAGAGATACATCTTTTTTATTTAAGCTCCTTTACTTCCCTTACCTTTGTACATTGCCTTCATTACTTAGCTCAAAGTAATAATAATAATAATAATAACTACTAGAGAAATAGTAAAGGAAAGGGGAAAAAAGGCTTTAGAAAGTCTTCAAAGAAAAGAAATGGAGGAAAATTGTGATGAAGAAAGAGAAAAGTAAGAAAGACAAGTTTAAGGATAGGAAGAAGAGAAGGGGAAGAAGCATGGGCGGGTATAAGCTAACTTTTTAGAAGTTTTTTTAAAAAAGAAAAGATATCTATTATATATATTTTAGAAATTAAATGATAACATAATGTTAAATGCGATTTAGTGGTTAAATGCATGCTTTATAAATAAGTGATCTTGGCTTCAAATTTCATAGGAGTTATTTTATTTTTTCAAGATACATTTATTACTTAAATCACATTTCTTTTTTGATTTTTTTTTTCCAACCTATTTTTTTCCATAATAATTGATAGCATGAAATTCATTTATTACAAAATTATATTTAACTAAATAGATTCTATTAAATTGTAATTTTTTTATCAATAGTCACCATAAATAATAATTACTTTTCCAATATTATAATTGTTTCAATCTTATGGCATAAATTATTAGTATATAATGCTAATTATGACTTACTTTAGAAATATTTATTTTATAATTAGTATTATAAAAATGAATGTAGATTGTTAAATAATTGATTGTGTAATAACTTATATTCAAAATGATATTTTTTAGCATTACTAATAAAACAAATTAAAGAAGTTGTCATAAAAAGAAATTGAGGAAACTTGTATTTACGTCTACTTGCTCTTTTTACACTACATGCAATTTCATGTTTAAATATTTTTTCTAATATATTTTTGTTGAAAAACAAAATTCATATAAGTTTAATATATTAATTTTATTTTATTTTCTATAAATTGCTAGTTAAATTTCAAAGAGTATATATGCTATAATGAAAATTTAAAAGTTTATCCTTTAACCTCTTATGAAATGTATTAAGCACTTATAATCATTATCTTTTAAAAGAATTTTTTCGTCCCATAATGTTTTAGAAAACGTTCCAAGTGTAATTGTTAGCTGTAGAGAGTTACTTTTAATATTGGAATTTAAGCCCATTTATTAAATGGATTTGATTCTTCGAGCTAAGATGACAGGGCCTGAAGAGCCAAATCTATAAATTATCAGGATAATTAAGGGAGTTTTGGCATGGTGGGCTTGGAGTAGGGCTCGTTGGATTAGTTTGTCCGATATAACCTTTCTCAACTTGAATCACACTAATAAAATAAGGCACTTGGGCTTATGCTCATAAAGGAGGCCCATCTTAAGTTCATTAAAAGGAAGGGATTGATTTTAATCCTTAATCGTCATTACAACCAAACAGATGAGATTAAGGGCTATTCTCTATAAATGCCTCCCTCCCCTCTTCATTTGGATAAGAGAAAATTAGCACTAAGATTGTTACTTTACCGGATTCTCATTGTGAAAGATTGAATATTTAAACATCTCAAGAAACACTACCCTATTCTTCATTATTAGTGGAGTTTGAGGCCTTTAAGCTCCTCCACTTGTTTCTAAAGTATTAGAGCCTTGTTGAGATCGCCTACTCCTCTATTTTACACTTCTCTCCTGATCATCCCACACAAGTCGCTTAAGTCATTTCTCTAGTTATGTATAGTGTCACTTCATAAACAATATGTACATGACCTTCACATTTGAACCCTCACCCCTATATTTTTTTGGTGACTCTACTGGGGAGGGAAGACTTGAAACTCACATCATCTTACCTCCAGGACGAAGACAAGCTAATCTTGTTGATGGGATTAATTAAGAATAAGATGTTCTTGTCATGTTTAATGATTGAAATCTACCTCCAACTAGAGACACTAATCTAGGAGATGACACACAAGATGGTGTCTTTGACAATGCGCAATTAATATGGGAGTTGTGAGAGACTAATCACAACCTAGGTGAACTCATCGTAATATTTGCCTAATGTATGCCTGCTTTAGTTGCCTTTGTTGTTGTATAACAAGAAGCAACTACTTGAATTGTTCCAATGTAGTGCAACAACATACCCCACTTAACTCTTTTGTTGTCAATGAGTAAGTTTCTCCTAAAGTTGAGGAGCAACTTCCTACAGTGGAATCTACAACTAAGCAAGACGCAATGCTTAAAGTAAGGAATCAAGGAGTCCATATTGGAGGCTCATCATCCTCATGTGACATACTTTTGTGAACCGTGACCAAGAACAGATAAGTCCGGTCACCGGATGGGTTTAAGTTTGCAGAAAGCTCGAAAAAAGATTAATGGGGAAACTATAAAAAGGGCAAAAATCAGGAATGAAACAGTAAGCAAAACCTACGAATAGCTCCAGAGAATATGACACACTAATAGAACTTCTAAGGACTCATAGTTTAATTCGATATGACGTACGAATCGGTCCAGTAAGATTACTCCTACCTAGCCTTGTTCAAGGGAAAGGATAAGAGTGATCCCGAGAGTAAATAAATAGTGTTTATGCAAGGAAGAAAAGTACTCAAAAGTGTATTAAGAATGATCTGATCTCTATTACAAGTATAAGGATATTTATACCCATAAGTTGGGGCAACTTGCTTAAAAAGGAAAAGATAAAAGAGGCGTTTTCTAAGAAAGTAATGTACAAGATATAAAAGGGTAAAAATGAATATACAAAAATAATAATCATTGGTGTAATGGACTCTATACATGATACTGTACACGTAGCGATGCTACATTAGCGAGGTCATTAAAAGATGTGGACAGAAAGTACGGATAGATGGCTTGTCAAAGTAGGGATGACTTAGTTAGTTTGGATTCTCTCTTTCGGCTTCTTGGTAAGGAATATGTTAAGTAATTGGTCGACTCAGTACTAGGGAGTAATCATTAACTCGGTATACTATAGAAAAATGGGCAGTCATACGACTCAGCATGAAGGGTGACTCGGTAAGGAAGTACTCGACCTTAACAGGAGTTGGTTGGAACAGAAGCATTCGTCATGCTAACCCTTCTAGTCCTTAAGCTTGGCTACGAGTTAGAGGTTCGATAGCCTAATACCCATAATTCCCTTTGAGTTATTTTGTATTTGGGATCAAATCCGAATAGTATTTGCTTAGTTCTCTGTCAAGGTGATATGGACTGAGGTCGGTAATGTTGAAGGCATAAAAAACCCTACAGTCCTTAAGTAACTCCAACCTATAAGCATTATCATTGATCTTCTAGAGGATTCTGAAAAGTCATTCTGTTATTGCAGATAATTTGTTCCTCTTTTTGTTCAGGAATCACTCCTTGCTGAGATGCAACCATACCAAGTCTCCTGGTTAAAATCGTTTAGTTGTTCTACCCCTAGTCTTTTCTCGCATTCTTTTTGTAGCTTGGTGCTGAGTGACCTTGTCATAGATGTGCTAAAGGGATTGTGGTTTGGTAGTTGCGTTAGGGTACTCTCGCACCGGTATTGGTACGGGGATGTGGTTGAGAGGTAACTTGGGATTGAATCCATAGATTACTTCGAAGGGAGTCTGCTTAGTGGTATCATGTACTATTCGGTTATAGGCGAACTTAACCATTGGCAAGTAGATGTTCTAATCAACCAAGTTCTTGCTTACTGCAACTCGGAGTAATGATCCCAAAGTACGATTAACCACCTTTGTTTGGCTGTCAATTTAGAGGTGATATGAGGTACTAAAGAGTAATTTAGTTCCTAACCGATGCTACAAGGTTCTCTAGAAATGGCTCAAGAACTTTGGGTCTCTATTGGAGACTACACTTCTCGGTATGCCATGTATCCGTATAATCTCCTACAAGAAAAGAGAAGCAATAGTCGAAGCGTCGTTAGTCTTGGTACAGGGAATGAAGTGTACCATCTTACTAAACTCATCCATGAAGACCATTATAGAATCTTTACCTCAGGCAGTTTGCGGCAGTCCGAGAATAAAATCCATACTCAATTCAGTTAATGGCCTTATCAGAATAGGTAGGGACATTGCTTTCCCTTACTCGGCTTGGCACTTGGTCTTCTTACACATGGGATAACTTTTGTCAACCTAGTACACATCTTTCCTCATTCTTAGCTAAAAGAATTGGTCATTTATTAGTTTATAAGTCCTCCTTTCCCCAAGTACCCATCCTTCACATGATACTAGTCCATTATCCTCCTGTTGACGCATTGCAAAATTATGGGTCTAAAGTGCGAATCCTTGGAGTATTGTTCTTTGATACTTGTAAACCCAAATAGCCTAGTTTACAGTTTTGATAAAAGCACATATCTCTTCGAAAGAGCATCAGCAATTACATTGCTCTTTCCTGGCTTATACTTTAATTACAAAATTGAATCCCTTAAGGAATTCAACCCATCTCACTTGTTGCTTTGACAACTTGTTTTGACTTCGGAGATACCTTAGTGATTCATGGTTAGTATATATAACAAATTCTCTTAGTAGTAAATAATATTGCCATACTTACATTGCTCGGATCAGTGCCAAAAGTTCCTTGTTGTACATAGCGTAGTTCGATTGTAGTCTTCGGGGCCTCTCATTGTAGAAGGCAATTGGTCGTTCTTCTTGCATCAAGATAGCACCTATTCCAATGCTCAATACGTCACATTATAGCTAAATTTTTTTGTTGAAGTTAGGTAGTACTAACACCAGGGCAGAGGTCAACCTTTCTTTTATCTCAGCAAAACTCCTCTCCTCCCTTCCTCCTTATCAGAAGTCGGTGTTATTCTTTATTAACTCGGTAAGTGGTGTAGTGATGGAGGCTAAATTCTTGATAAACTGCCTATAGAATAAAGCCAGTCTGTGAAAGCTTCTCACGTTAGCATAAGTTGTGGGAGTTGGCCACTAGAAAATTGTTTGGATCTTCTCATTATCAACTCGCAAGCTTCCCCCACTAACTATATAGCCTAAGAATACTACTTCCTCTTCGCAAAAACAACATTTCTTTAAATTGCTGAATAGTCTCTCGATACGGAAGATATTTAGGACTACTCTAAGATGTTCACAGTGGCTCGGTATGTCAGTACTATAGATAAGGATGTCGTCAAAGTATACCACGACACACTTCCTTATGAGATGTTTTAGCACATGGTTCATAAATTTCATGAAAGTTCTTAGGGTTTTCGATAAGCCGAAAGGCATGATTATCCATTCGTAAAGTCTATATTGAGTCTTGAATGCAATCTTCCACTTGTCTCTTAACTTCTGCAGATTTGATGGTAGCTAGACTTAAGATCAATCTTGTTGAAAATCTTAGCTCCACTGAGTTCATCCAACATATCTTCTAGCCTTGAGATTGGATACCTATATTTGATCGTGATCTTGTTCACAACTTTGCTATTTATACATATTTGCCAAGTTCCATCTTTCTTCGGTATTAAAAGTACAGGCATAGTAAAATGGCTGAAACTCTCTCTTACATAGCCTCTCTCTAGCAACTCATCAACTTGACGTTGGAGCTTAAAAGGTTGCTCAGGATTCATTCGATAAGTTAGCTTATTCAGCAGTGTAGCGTTGGGTATTAAGTCAATGCAGTACTCTATGCCTCAAGTTAAGGGCAACTCCACATGTAACTGTTTTGAGAATTGGTCAGCATATTCATCTAAAAACTCCTTGACCTCCTAGGGTAACTCATCCTGCTCCCTCATCTCCAACAGTCACTTAACCAATAAGAGGGTCGGCTCATTAGCATTGATGGCTTCTCGGAGCTTGGCTTTACTTATCATTAGTGCCTTCTTCGATTCATGAGCCTATTTTGTCTGTAACTTATTAACTTCTCTTGGCGGCATTAGGTTTAGTGTGATCTCTTGGTCATCCTTATCGAACATGTATGTGTTCTTATAGCCATCATGGATGATCTTCCTATCAAACAACCACGGCTTACCTAGTAACACATGGGAAGCACACATGGGTAGGATGTCGTAGAGAATCTAGTTAGAGTAGTTCTCAATAGTGATTGGAAGTAGTATTTGCCAAGTGACATGTAATGCTCCTTTTTTACTTAACTAGTGCAACTTATACCGCTTCAGGTGCGCAACAGTTGCCAATTTTAGTTTTGAAATAAGATCCATTGATGCTACATTGGTGCAGCTTCTATTATCTACGATGAGGGCACACACTTAATCATTCACCTTGTAGCTTGCATGAAACAAATTATTTCTTTGCTCCTCTTTTCGTAAGGGTTCCATACTCATAGTATGTCAGATAACTATGAGTAATTAGTCTAAGTTCTCGGCAAATTTGTCCTCCTGTCTCAACATTTTCTTTCTTGGTAAGAACCTGCTCCTTTTCAGGTTCCCCATTCATACTCTACTTCTAGCTTCGGGATGTCTCCCTTGATGACCATTGTCCGTCGATTCGGGTACTGAGTAGTCATGTGTTCGAACCTTTGATACTTAAAATACTTGATTTAGCTGGTCTTCCTATTAGACCCTTGCGCCTTCTTATAAGTTTAGGTTGGCACTTCACCATTAGGTCTGTTTTCCTACTTAGCTTTAAACTTAACTGAGCTCGGTGACTTACCTGTCTAGGTCGGCTAGTCGGCATCCTCACTAATGCTCGACTCCTTCTTTGCCTCTCTACGTGCTGGGAAATCTTAAAAGTTTCATCCATTGTGTCAAATCGTTGAAGTTCCACAATATCTCGAATGTCTCCTCTCAACCCAATAACAAACCTTAAGACTGTTTGAGCTAGTGGTTCCTCCACTTCATAACGGATCATGAGCATTTGAAACTCTTGAACATATTGTTCAATAGGTCGGCCTCCTTGTCTTAGCTCTTGAAGCCGAGTAAAAGTATCTTGGAGATAGGTTTCCAGTACGAACCTGTTTCTGAGCACTCTCTTCATCCCGGCTCAAGTGTTAATCTCTCAATAGTCCTCTCATGTTCTCATAATCTACAAATTTTTCCACCACATGGTGGCATACCCGTAGAATTCAACACCAATAGTTCTCACTTTCTCATAATCTTCATATTGATAGTAATCAAATACACGCTCCACCTTCTCTTCCCAATCTAGATACTCATCGGCATTCCCAGATACTCATCAGCATTCCCAGATACTTATCAGCATTCCTAAATACTTACCAGCATTCCCAAATCTATTGAAACTTGAAATTCCAAAGTTTACATGGTTAGATGCTTTGGGGATTCGTACACGCTCTTCCTCAAGATACTTTTCTTCCTCTTCATAAAGCTCTCTCAAGTCTATCCTTTGCCTTACACGCCCGCCAACTCCTCCATCTCGAACGGATTGAGTTGGGTTCTGACTTTTAATAGGTTGAGCAGCTTATAGAGTGCTTTGCACAGCCTTAGTGGGTCGGTAAGATAGTGCATGAACAACCCAGGTTAGATCTATTAAGAGGTTGGCTACCTCATCAAGCCTTTAGTCAGTGCTTTTGGGAGTTCCCTGAGACTGTTATCTATGGTGGACAACTCCATTGTTATCACCAATACCAACATTTATACTTGGGTTTGTCATTTTTCCTCGTAGGTTCAAAGCTCAAACAAACATTTCAAAAATTTAACAGTTAACAACATAGTAGTCAATTGAACACAATAATTTTCTTTACTTCACATATGCAAAATAAAGTATAACAAAATTTCAAGAAGAACTACTACAGTTTACACAAGACCTCCACTTTGATATCAAGATGTTGCGAACCACGACTAAGAATAGATAAAGCCGATCGATGGTTTTGAGCTTGCAGAAAGCTCGAAAAAATGATTAATAGGCAAACTGCAAAAAGGGCAAAAATGATGAATGAAACAGTAAGCAAAACCTACGAACAGCTTTAAAGAATATGACGCACCAATGGAACTTCCAAGCACTGATGGCACAATTCGATATGACGTATGAATTAGTCTGGTGAGATTACTCGTACCTAACCTTGCTTAGGATAAAAGTGATGTCGAAAGTAAATAAACAGTGTTTACACAAGGAAGGAAAGTATTCAAAAGTGTATTAAGAATGATTTAATCTTTGTTACAAATATAACGATATTTATACCCATAAGTTAGGGCAACTTGCTTAAAAAAGAAAAGATAAAAAGGCATTTCCTAAGAAAGTAATGTATAGGATATAAAAGGGTAAAAATGAATATACAAGAAAAACAATCATTGGTGCAATGAATTCTGCGCATGATACTATATACGTGGTCATGCTACATTAGCGAGGTTGTTAAAAGATGTGGACAAAAAGTACAGGCAGATGGCTTGTCCGAGCAAGGATGGCTTAGTCAGTCCGAACTCTCTCTCCTAGCTTTTCGGCAAAGAATATGCCGAGTAATTCATCGGCTCGGTGCTAGAGTGTAATCATCAACTCGGCATACTATAAAAAAATGAGCAGTCATACAACTTGGCATGAAGGGTGAAACGACAAGGAAGTACTTGGCCTTGGTAGGCGTTGGTTGGAATAGAAGGATTCATCATACTAGCCCCTCTAGTACCCGGGCTCAATTGTAGGTCAAAGGTTTGATAGCTTCATTCTCATCACATACCATGTGTCATAATTATTGACTTTATGCAACCAATACTTATGAATCCTGCACCTATACGTTCTACACCTATGAATCTCGTACATATGTGTCTTACTCTTGTGATGTTAGTGAGAGTAGAAGCATCCACCCAAAGAGGTTCATTTATGACCAAAGAAGATTTGGACATGTATTTAAGGGAGATATAAGCAAAGTCTATGAGTAAGATAATGGAATTGAAGCTCTTATATCACTAGTACATTGTCGCAAAGTCACACCCTAAGGATTATATTAGTCTGAAGTTCATGTTGTACAATAGCAAGAAGGGGAGTGCTAAGGAATACTTACTAGAGTTCACTGAGACCCTAGAGGCATACGGTTTAGATGACGATTTGAAATTGAAAGAATGATCCGTCTCTAGGGTCGGGCATATGGAGAAACACCATAATGAAGCAAACCAAAAGAAACAGGAGAAAAGATAGCAAAGTTTGGGTAGCTACCGAATGAATATGATATACCACTTGATCCTACTTGACCTACAATCCGCCGGATGTGACTCACCAATCTGAACTAAAGGGTTACTCTCTACCACTCCTTATTAAAGTAAAAAAGATAATGGGAACACTAAGGTTACTTAAAGGAAACATGAATAATTTCTCTGTTGATGATTGATTGTCTACGTACAAGTAAGTGAGGGTTTATATACCCATCAACTAGGGTTACTTTACATATACGAAAAGATAAAAGAGTATTCTTATAATTAGGTTATATAAAACATGCTAAAAAGAGGTAAAAGAGATAAATAATATTTAGTATGGAAGATAAAAGAATCATTCTACAATGTCGTGCTTGAAGACATGTGTCACACATTAGTTGGATGTTAGAAATATGGTATAAGTGGGTGGAAGTGAGAGAAGAATTTGTAGTTGGGAGCCGACCTGATTTGGGTCAAGTTGGGGGTCAATTAGTCCTTTTGAAGTGGAGTTAGCTTGAGTTGCTGTTGGATGTGTGTGGTTGGATCAAGAGCTTGGCTTAGCTATTCTTGAGCTATTTTTTTTGGATAAGGCATAGCTGCTAGGCAGGAGCAGGTTTAACATACATGAGGGTTTGGTAGTCAAGTTGGTAGGGGATTAAGTCGGGATAAGAATGTTCATCTTTGATATGGCTTTGAGTTAGTATCCTCCAAGTAAGTCCTTAAAGTCCTCTAGCTTGGCTGTGGGTGATTGGTTCAGGGGGCTGATTCCTATCATTTGCCTAGGAGTGAAAAAGATTTGTCTAGAAATCTGGAGTGGTCTTTGCTCCTTCTTCTGGGGCACTTATAAGGTCTTCTTCTGTTGGTTGGTGAGGAATTAGATTGGACATATTAAAAATAGGGGAAACACTATAGTTATCAGGTAACTCAATTTAGTAGGCGTTGCAGTTGACTTTCCTCAAAACCTTAAATGAACCATTGGCTTGAGGAGATAGTTTGCTCTATCTTAAGTATGAGAATTGTTCATGACCGAGGCGGATCTATACTAAGTCTCTAGCTGAAAAGTAACTGTTCAGCGGCTTCGGCTACCAATCTCATGTTATTTCTAATTGAACTTAGTGATCTTCCTAGTTATAGACTAGTATAGCGCTTGCAATTATTGGGCTCGATTAACTCTGGATTAACTCTGTTTAACAACTGTTGGGGTGTTGATCATATCTAAGGGAATAGTAGGATTAAGGCCATAGACGACCTCGAATGGGGTCTTCCTAATGGTACTATGGATAGTTCGATTGTCTGTAAACTTTACAATTGGTAGGCATAGATCTTAATCCCTCAAGTTCTTTCCCATGACAGCTCTAAGTAGATTGCCTAGCATCCTATTTACCACTTCAGTCTGACCATCGGTTTGAGGGTAGCTACTGGAGTTGAATACAAGTTTAGTTCTAAGTTTTCTCTAAAGAGTCTTTCAAAAATAGCTTAAAAAATTTGTGTCCCAAATTTAAGATAATAGTCTTTGGTACCCCATGTAGCCGGATAACTTCCTACAAAAACAAATTAACAATAAATAAAGCATCGTTAGTCTGATGACATGAGATGGAGTGTACCATTTTGTTGAAGTGGTCTATGACAACAAATATAGAATCTTTTCCTCTAGACGTCCAAGGTAACTTTAGGACAAAGTCCATGCTGAGGTTATCCTAAGGTAAGGTTGGCATCGGCAAGGGCATGTATTCTTCATGAGGCTCCCTCTTCCCTTTAGCTCACTTACACTCTTCACAACTACCTATTACCTTATAGACATCCTTGGCCAAATCAAGCTAGTAAAAGTTTTCTTTCAGTAAACTGGTTGTTTCGATCTCTTCCAAAATGACCAGATAAATCACCACTATAAGCTTCATTGACCAACGGTTTATGTGTAGAATAACTTGGTATACACAGCCTTTGGTCCTTAAACAGGTAACCATCCTTAAGATAATATCCATTAACAACAATTCCATCCCTGTACTGCTTTATGATAGTCTCGAAATGAGGATTAGGAACGTACTGCTTAGCAATGAGTGAGAATCTCAATAATTATGTCTGCAAGGTTTACTGACATGATAGAACATCGATGACCCCATTTATACTTCCTTTCTTATGCCAGGTTACATACAAAAATCCTACCATGAACTCCAACCACTTAGCTTACCTTTTCGAAAGTTTGTTTTAACTTCCAAGATGCTTCAAAGACTCATGGTTTGTATAAATAATAAACTTTCATAGTGGCAAATATTGTTACTAGATAGTAAGGGCTTGGTAAAGATAGTATAGCTCTTTCTCGTACACATAATAGTTTAGGGTAGTACTATTAAGCTTCACATTGTAGTATGTGGCGGGTCTTCGCTTTTGCATTAGGATAGGCCAATTCTAACTCCCGATGCATCACATTTTAATTCGAAGGGTTTATCAAAATCTAGTAGTGATAGGACAGGGGTGGAGGTGAGTTTCTCCTTGATTTCTCTAAAGCTCTGCTTAGCTCGATTGTTCCATCTAAATCATTTACTCTTTTTATCAGCTCGGTTGAGGGGGTAGCTAGGTACTGGAGTTCTTGATAAATCGCCTATAGAAAGAAGCTAGGCTATGGAAGCTTTGGACTTCAATGACATTCTTCGATGTCGACTACTCCAAAATAGCTTAGATCTTCTCCTCATTTGCTTGGATTCCTTCCCCTAACACTGCAAACCTTAGGAAAACCACTTTAACATGGCAAAACGTACAATTCTTCAAATTCCTTCCCAGAGATGTTGAACATAGTTGTTTAGGTCGGTACTGTATATCAGTATATCATCAAAGTACACAACCATACATCTTCTGATTAAGGGGCACATCACATGGTTCATCAACTTTATGAATATGCTCAGCACATTAGTAAGTTTGAATGGCATAACTAACCGTTTGTAGAGACTATGCCTAGTTTTGAAGGCAATCTTCCACTAGTCACTTGGTCTAATGTGACTTTGGTAGTAGCCACTTCACAAATCAATCTTTAAAAACATTTTGTCACCATGGATTTCATTCAATATGTCATTGAGCCTTGGTATCGGATATCTATATTTCACAATAACTTAGTTGATTGCTTGACTATCGATGTACATATACCATGAAGCATCTTTCTTTGGGACGAGCGGAGCTAGTACTGCGTAAGGACTCATGCTCTCCCTCACATGTTCTCGCTCCACGAGTTCATCTACTTGTCTTTTTAGCTCAACAACCTGCTTAAGGTTCATTTTGCATACAGGTCAGTTTGGTAAGGTGATACTTAGCTGTAAATCAATACAATGCTCTATGCTTCGGATTGGAGGCAGTCCTTTAAGTAATTATTTAAGGAACAGATCAAAGAATTCATTTAATAGGCTTTAGATCTCATTAGGAATACCTTCCAAATCTCTCACCTCCAATAATCTTCTAACTAACAGGAAAACAAGCTCATTGACCTTCTTAACAGCTCGAAGCTCTCTTCGACTCATCATTAAGGCTTTCTTCTTACGAGCTCTAGTGAATTGATTATGGGTCTCATTCACTTGGGTCAGTGTCATGGGTTGTAACATAAGTTTGCTTCCATCCTTGACAAAGGCATAGGTGTTTTATATTTATCGTAAGTGACATGTCAATTAAACAACTAAGGTCATCCAAGCAGTAGATGTGAAGCTCCTATGAGGACAACATTGCATATTACTTCGTCTCTGTACATATTCCTAACACTAAATGGTATAGTTACTTGTTCAGTTATGTGTAAAGCACTCTTATCATGAAGCTAATGCATCTTGTAAGGTTGGAGATGTTTTGAGGTTTGTAGACCCAACCTTTGTACAAAGGGTTGTGCAATTATATTAGTACAGCTTCCTCCATCCACTATAATGGTGTACAAATTGTCCCTTAATGGTACACTTTGTATGGAGTAAATTCTCCCTCTAGTCGTCCCTTGAGTTCGGTAGGGAACTTAGTACTTGTCTTAAGACAAAGGTCATCGCTTCTCCCTAGTCGGCATAGACATAAGTCTCCTCTTCCTCCTTGGCTTTTGCCTCTCGAACATCCTCTTCCTTAGGTTTGCTCTCGTTGGTACTATCTATTGCATCTCCTTGAAGCACTATGATACGTTGGTTCGGATACTCAGCAGCTATGTATTCGAAGCCTAAGTATTTAAAGAACTTTACCTCGCCAATCTTCCGTCCGGAAGTTTATCCTTTTTCATATGTCCTTAGGGTTAGCTTAGCTTGAGTTTGGCTTAGCTAACCAGCTCAGCCCTATTGGCTTGCTCGGCTTTCATTAGGTCGGTCATTCCTTTCCTTAACTTGGTATAGCCTCTTCGGTTCGGTTTGAATAGGTTGGCATGGGGCAAGGGTTTAAGAAAATGTTAGCCCAAGTATCTCGAAGCACTTCTCCTCTACTTTTCAACCTTCTACACTATCTTAATCGCCTCTTCTAAGATATAAAACCCTTGCACTTTCACTATGTTGCAAATCTTATATCCGAGTCCATAAATGAACCTTGATACCATACGAACCTCTAGTTCTTTCACGTGGAGTCGGATTATAAGCGTTTAGAACTCTTTCACATAGTCATCAATAGATAAGCCTCCTTGGCTTAGTTCTTGCAACTTTGCAAATGTATTTTGTAGGTAGGTCTTGGGCACAAATCTACCTTTTAGTAATCTTTTCATCTTATCCTGGTCCTTACTCCTCGTCTTCCATCTCTTGTTCGGCTGCATTTAGATTCTTCTACCATATAGTGGTATATATAGAGAACTCAAGTGCAGAAATTCAGACCTTCACAACTTCTGTATATCCATAACAGTTAAATACCTTCTCTACCTTCCCTTCCCACTCTAAATATTCATCGGCATCTCCGCTTCCACTGAAAGGTAGGATTTGGACCTTGACATTGTCTAGCTCTTGAGGAGCTCGAGGTCCTTGCTCCCACGCTTAGTAATCACCAACTTCTTCTTCTTCCTCTCCATATTCCGCTACATCAATCTCCTCATCATCATGCTCAACTTCCTCTAACTCTAATCTTCATCTAGTAGCTCAGTTTACAACTCCTCTAGCTTACTACAGTCGAACTGGGTGATTGACTCGGCTACCTTGGCCATAATATGTGGCGGCATGCCTTGAGGTTATTGCTTATTAACTTGCATTGCTATGACTAGACTCTCAACAAGGTTAATGAGTCCATCAAGTTTGTTATTCACTGAACCTGGGTTGTTGCTATCATTTTGACTACAACTAGGTTGAGCACCACTACTCTGGTATTCAATAACACCTTAAACACTTGAATTAGACACGATACAATACTTCTCAAATAGATTAACAACACAACACAAAAAACAATGCTTTTTTACTACCTAAGACTTCGATTATCATACTAACAATTTTAATACCCAATAATCACTCGAATAGAATAGAAATAAACTTACTTTGTATTCGTAGTGAAAAACAGAGTAAGAATAGATAAATAATGAAACTATACTTACTAATACATGAACATACTGCAACAGCTTTGGAAGGAATACAACAACCACCAATAATAAAGTGAACTAAAACTTTACAACAACCTCACACGTTCCCTCTCATAACCGTGCTTTGATACCAACGAAGTTGATGCATCTTCGAGTTTAGATATATGGAGAAACACCATAGTAAAGCAAACTGAAACAAATAAAAGAAAAGCTAGTAAAGTCTAAGCAGCTACCGAATAGATATGACACACCACTTGATCCTACTTAGCCAATAATCTACCGGATGTGACTCACTGGTCTGAACTGGAGGATCACTTTCTACTACTCTTTCATAAAGAGAATAGATAAGAGTTGGAGGATAATGAGAACACTAAGGTTACTTAAAGGAAGCCTGAATAATTTCTCTATTGATGATTGATTATTTGCATACAAGTAAGTGGGGGTTTATATACCCATCCATTAGAGTTACTTTAGATGTACGAAAAGATAAAATGGTATTTTTATAATTAGGTTACATAAAACAGATTAAAAATGGGTAAAAAAGACAAATAGTATTCAATATGGAAGAGAAAAGAATCCTTTTGGAATGTTATACTAGAAAATACGTGTTATGTAGTAGTTGGATGTTAGAAATATGGTACAAGTGGGTAGAAGTAATAGAAGAATTTGCAGTCAAGAGCTGATCTGATTTGGGTCAAGTCAAGGGTCAATTAGTCCTATTGAAGAGGAGTTAACTTGAGTTGTGGTTAGATGTCTGTAGTCGAATCGAGAGCTTAGCTCGGCTAGCCTTGAGTTGTTTTCTAAGATTAAGCATAGTTGTTAGGTAAGAGTGGGTCAGACATACGTGAGGGTTCGGTAGTCAAGTCAGGATAAGAATCTCCATCTTGGATTTGGCTTTGAGCTAGTGCTCTTTGAATGAGTCCTTAGAGTCCTTTAACTTGACTACGGGTGATTGGTCTAGTAGGCTAATTCCTATCAAAGAATTTTTCTAAGTTGCTCATTGAGAAGGCATACACATGATATGTTAATCTTCCTCTGGAATCAGTGGATTCATGGGGGAGTACGTGCAAGATGTTCTTAGAGAAGTTTTTTTCCATTGAAGAAAAAGTTAACCTTACTGATAGGGGAATGATCTATTAGAAATCCAAAGAAGATCTCATAGACTATATCGAGCACTTTAAGGAGTGTTCGCTAGATATACAGGACATTTGTTGGTGGCATTTGGAAGCTTTGGCTGTGGGGAACTCGATTGTGGTATTATATTTCTTTGACCAATGTTTTGGTTGAAGAAATCTTAGAGAGATAAAGGGTACATATGCTAGAGTGTAGTAGAGAGAGAAAGTGTAGAATGGGCTTATTAGAGGTGATTTGGGTGGTTGTTCATGCCAGAAACAAAGGTGAGAGCTCTTATTTCTACGTACACAAGATTATTCAAGCTTGGTAAGTTCAACCATAGAAGATCTTTGTAGATGTAGCATTGATTGTACTTACTCGATTTAACTTAAAGCTTAAAGAAAGTTTTGATTTAGATGAAGCAAACGGTTAAGAATACATTTAAGAGTGTCAACTACAGTTTGGATTCAAGAAATTTTTCCAAAAGAGCTAAGATATGTCAAGTCATCTACGATGCGTTTATGATTTTTTTTTTCATTTTTTGAATTCAAATTTCCTCATGATTTGGATGAACTAGGACTTGTTTTTGGTTCCAATTAGTAGTATCTTATGTTGATAACACAAATATGGTAGGGACTTGGATTGATTTTGGTAAAAAAATGGATTGGAAGATGGGGGTTTGAAAATTGCAATTTCTGAGCTTATATACTTTACCTATGTAGGATATGATGATGTACTTCCATGTATTCATATGGATACCTAATCTAACTAGATTGTGACACATGGCAGATGTAGGGGAAGAAAAACAAAAGGTGTAAGTTGTGCTCTATACGGATTGAACCTAGAATCTTTAGTTTAAGCATGCAATGACTTTCCATCAAGCTGTTGGCTTGTAGCTTGTGTATATGTGTAATCAAATTGCATATATGGACTAAATGGGCCTATGTTGAACTTAAATATTGAATTTGAGCTTAGGCTTAAACAATACATTTTTATTTAAAACCCAACCCAATTCGGTATTTGAAAAACTAATAACCTGTTCACTTGAAAGTAATGGAATTCCCATTACCTCTTTATTCCTTATGGAGCTCCTTTTTCCTTGTTTACTTACCTTTTTGACACCCGCATTGCAATTTGACAAGGAATTTAGATTCTTCAAAATAGGGAATAGAGATTCTTTACTTCATTGACTGAATTAGAATTCAGAGTTGCATTATTTTCTTTATCCCCAAAATAACCTTATAAAAATTAGAAAATTACACACTTTACCCTCGAGCTTATAGATGTAACTAAGCAAACAAGAGAAGCGAATAACCTAGACAAACCTTATCGTCTTCTTCCTCTCCTCCCTCTTGATCTTTATATCACTCACTCCACTCGAAAATAAAGAAGCGAAGAATAACCTTGGTTCTGTCCTTTTCTTCTCTATTTATCTCTCTCGCGTTCGAACCATAGTACTGATTCAAAGAGGAAAAAAAAAACCTCAATTTGCATTATCCTTACCAATTGTTAGTTTCTTAAGAAGTCTTGGTAAGATGTTGTTTCTTCATAATATTGAATAAGAATATGTTATATTATCATGTACTATTAATGATTGTGTCTTTATATTATTGATTGTGTTTGTGGTGTTATTAAGATCTGCTAAGGTTTCTGAAAAGTGATCGACTTGTATTTGATATTTCACCTCTTTGAAGGTTAGAATTTAAACAACAAAGAATTATAGAAGATGAGATTTAGGAAACTTTGTAGTATGACTGACTAATGGTATATTATTCTTGTTGTTAATTAGTAATATTACGTACATCTTCAAACTTTCCATATGTTACATAAGCATCAGGTTCTAGAATTCATGTATCCAATTTTAAGTATATTTATTGCTCAATTGATGGTTATGTAGGGCTATTGGTAAAGAATAATCATTAAAGTGTGCACAAATGGACAAGTATGACCTATCTATTCAATGTTTCTTCCAAAAGCTAAAGAAATGTTATGTGGCACCTATTGGTACAAATTCTCATGGTGTTTTTTTATCAATATTTCAGGTGGTTAATTTTCAAAATATATAAAAAATTAGTAACATAAGGTATTTTATCCCTTAATTTGTAGAGTGCCTACAACTTTTTGTATGAAGAGAGGTAGAAAGGGATTGGGCTTTTATTGCCTTATAGAGTTAATGAAACATCTTTGGAGTTTATTGAATTGCTTAGTTGTCTCCTCATTCTTTTAATTACTAGGTGTTATAGAAATGCCAGCCTCTTGATTAGCATTTTTTTTTTTTGGTTTTACCATTCGTTGGTATAACTCTTTTGAGTAATCCTATAATGTATATGTTAGGAAAAGTTATAACGAAGGGGATGGACGTTTAGGGGTTGGTTTAAATAGGGGATCAACGTTTTAAAAAGTTCAAATAAGGGATAAACGTCTTATAAAGTGTTTAAAATAAGAGATAAATGTTTCAAAAAATTTAAATAAAGGATCAACGTTTCATAAAGTAATTCAAATAAAGGATTCATAATAGCACCACTTATGAAACGTTGATCCGTTATTTGAATTTTTCGAAACGTTTATCCCTTATTTTAACCATTTTATGAAACATTCATCCCTTATTTGAACTTTTTAAAACGTTGATCTCTTATTTAAATTAAACCCCAAACGTTCATCTCATTCATTGTAATTCTCCCATACACGTTATTATCTTGTTAAAATGCTAGTCGAAGATGTAATTGGTTTGAGTAAATGAACAACAGTTTGTTGTATTTCCAAGTATTCATTTTAAGTTCTTGTCTTGAATTTGATACGTTGGTGTTCCACTCTTACTGTAGATTTCTATCTCATGTTTGTAAGAATTACTAAGTTTACTTATCCCAAAAAAACAAAACAAAACTATGAAGTATCTTCCTTTTCTTTTCAATGTTTTGTCTTATATTGATGTTGTTAACATTTCATCTTGCAAATGAGCATGCTAATGTGTTATCTTAGTTTGTAGCAATGCTTGAGCACTGCTTGTTTTCTTTCTATATTTCATGACTCTTTTTAGTTAATGTAGGCTTTGATCCTTTGGTTTTGACTATAATAATCAAGTAGTACCTACCGCCTTTTATGGTACCTAGTTACCTTGAAAATATACAAGATGTTCTTTACTTTATATTTAGTGAGGATTGTCACTTTCATTATCTCATTATGCCTAAATGGAAGAGGTATGCTTCTCTTTGAGTTTTGCTTGTATTCATGGATTTAGTTTTCATAGAAATCTCTTTTGCTTAATTTTAACCTTCACTTTAGGTGATGGATGGCGTTTGTAGAAATCATTTTACCTCCTTGATTTGATCCTATTTTCTTCTAATGTTTCCATTAAGTTGCAGAAATCATGGCAATGATATGAAGATGTTAGGTCTTAGTTGATTGATGCTATTAATGTAATTTGTGCTAAAAGTGTGAATTAGATAGAAGCCTGCAAGATGAAAAAGATGATATATGGAAAAGAATGGGCTATGGAAGAAAATATGTAGTAAACTAACAGTTGATATGTAGTTGTAATTAGCTATTGGATCTAGATATACTGTAATGAAATTTCCAATTAATAAATTTTCAAATGATTAATGGAGGTGGCGTGTAGTTATACTTTTTGTTATTTGTTTTTCTTTCCTTATTATAAAAATGGCTATTGTTGATGTCTAAATGATAGCTTTTAACTTTTGAGTAGTAGCTTTTAATTGTTACTGTATAGTATTATGTATAAATGGAAAGAATGTGGTCGAATCATCTATAGTAATAATGCAGTCAAGGTAGCAGCTTTTAATTTCATGTACAGAACTTACTTCGGATCATAATTCTGGTTTGTAAATGGCATAAGCTTTTAAATGGTAGCAGGTTGTACTTTTAGTAGTATGTATAGAAGGTTACATGATGCTATATTGTTATTTATAATTGTATATAATTTGTGCCTTTTTTTAGTAGCAAATATGTGAGAAATCATAGGACAAAACAACTTACATTCACAAGGAAATTTCCATAAAATGCCGAATTGGAGATCCTTACTAGATTCAAACTCTTTTCAGATTACTTCCATGGAATTGATGGCAAATGACTTCAAAAAGTTTCTATTAACAAAAGAAAGCAATTATAACAAGCTACTGCTTAACTAATTTGTTGTCCCTTAGTAGAAAAGATTTGATATTTTATCACTCATTCCATCTGCATAAGGAAACAAGGGACCTACACATTGACACAATCCGAAATGACAAAGACTTCATTTTCTCTTTTAATCTAGAGATTGGAATTCCTACATCTTACAAGAAGGATATCATTATAGGTGATTACAATTATTGTAGAAATATCACATGATAATTTCCTCCTATTAAAATGCTCTTGTTACTTAATAGTCAATATGATTAATTATTGGAAAAAAGAAACATACTATGTCTAGAATTTTCCCTAAGAAAACATTATAATTGTTAAGTTCCTCATTGTTTTTGTTGTTAGTTGATAAAATGTAGAAGAAAAGGTAGAGAAAGGTAAAAGGAAAGAGATTTATATAGTATAATTGTTACCTTTTATATCAATAATCAGAGAAGGAAAGAAGTAGAGAAAGGAATTTTCAAAGTCAAATATATCCAATGTCTGAAGGACATGGAAAGGAATAGATTTGGCTTGAAAATTAAATTGGCCACCTACTTATCATAAATATATCATTATGATAGCAACATGAATGAGTCATTTAACATAGTTTCATGTAAAATTTTAGGACATTATTGCTCTATATTAAAATCTTTTAGAATGAGAAGTTGGTTGCATATCTAGTAATGTAAACAACAGGTAAAAGTAACTTAAATCTCATACTATAATCTCACAGTCATGCAAAATATGTCCCGGTGACCAAATAATGACTTCTCTCAAAATAACAATAACATCGCATACATACAAACTATGACAGTGAATATACTAACCCATTCATCAACTTCAACCAAACAACTTTCACTTATAGTCATCAATGCTTCATCAACTCTAGAAATTATATTACATTGTTGTTCTTATTTGCCTAAGTAAAATAAATAAATAAATAAGTACACTATGTTGGTGTGAAAATAGAAGGTAAAACAAACACATAGTAATTCATTTTCATAATTGCATCAAAGCTAATTATAAATACGATATGTCAATAGTACAATAACTTCACACTGTATATAAGTAATACAACTTTTGCTTCAGTGCTACATCATTGTTACAAGAACAACAATTACAAAAAGGGAAACAAATGTAGATGTGTAAACCCTTGAGCTATCTAAATTCTTTCTCCATCAAATGCCTTATCTTCAATAATTCACTAGTCAAAACATCTTATACATGTTCTTCCTCCCAAATGCCATTAAGGACCAAAAGTAGTCATCATACACCTATGTATGATGTCTACCCACTTCAATTATGATAAAATTGAGACAAATGCAAGCGTTTGTTTTAGTGAAGAATGGTCTGGTAGCAGCATTCCCAAGAAAACGTTATAGCTCTTCATCGAACTATCAATACCTCTCATTCGGCTCTAATCTATAGCTCTCTCGAGTCTGCTATGAACTTTAAGATGATGGGTTGCTACTTAGCTTAGTTAGGTGCTCTAGTATGTTGGTCTGTCATCAAATGGGAGTTGCTACAAATTATGGGAGTGCTGGTTATGGAGTGTTGTGGTTGCTTAGTTGGTTTTGTATTGTGTCATTTGGGTGCTTTGCTAAATATGTCCTTACGTAGCTTTCATACATCATACTACTCTTTGAGTTGAATAGCTATATGTATCTTAAAAATAAAGCAGTCTACCATTTCCTCTCCTCTATTTCCTTGGACCAAGTTTCTATAAATGGACTTGCTTTGTGATGTACTGTAATTGCTTGCTAATGTCATGTTGGTCTTTTCTCCAAAGTGTTACTAGTTGTCCCTTCTCACTTCCGATAGCATAAGAATGTGTTACGCCCCGAAGTCGCAAAGTCGCAACAGTCTTACCATGTAAAACATTTTATGATAGTAACTGGCCTCACAACGCCTACCATAGACATGATCTACACAAGGCGTTGATGACTCCTCGCTTTGAAGTAAACAGTCCGATTAAAATTTGAACTACAATTATGATAAATATTACAAATTTCTAATAAACATGTATAATTATATGTAAGTCCACAGAACTTCCCAGGAAATTCTACATAGTCACAACTGTTCACTAATTTACATAATAACTATCAGTCTTTCATTCTTAACTACGAGGTCACTCTAGTTACACATTATTATTAAGTAACTTGATCCTCACACCCCTGGCTTCAAAAACGGACTAACCTCTAGGTAATTGTAGGGCGGCATAATACTTGAAGTGTTCAGAAATCAGGACTTGCAAAAGAATTTATAAGGGTATGAGCAACTACAGCTTAGTAAGTTAAATTGGAGACTCACGAATGCATACAAGCACAAACAGGATTATCAAATAATTATTTTCATGCAATGCAACAATTAAGTGTCATCGTACAACGTAGTCTGGTTTGTTGTGAAATCGAAGAAATTTCACCCGCTCTAATCCGGGTTGAGAAATTTTCATGTTATGCAGTAGCTCATAACCAAACCTAAGATTATACAATGGAAACCTCGCTTCTCCCGCGACTACCTTCGAACCATTGACTTCACCCTCGCCGCGACCTCCTCTCCTGTCACTTAGTTTGATTAAGGATGAAGAAGAGACCATTTTGCAATCCTGCGCTATCCCTTTCGAAGGGGTCGGTATTTGGTTGGAGAATCCTATGATCCCCTAACGGGTTGCAATGCATGACATTTTCGGTTATTAGGGTAGAATAAGATTAAATTTCATTTAGGGTGTTCAAACAATTTCACACCAATTCATTCAATCACAAAATTACTCACATTACGAATTCAGCACGAATTCAGATACATTAAACACATGCGTAAAGTACTTATAATCACAATCATATACAAGCCTAAGTCTCCGAGTACTATAAAACTAGTACTCTATTACAATAAGTAATAACCCAACTTATTTGGAATTTCTCAATCGCCTGATCACTTAGTTGCAAGCCGATTCGTCTCTGAGTGTCCTATAATACAAAGAGATCTTTTTAGTCCTTATATTTTACGGATTCATATTCTAAGTTATAATTTAACTCTATTTTCCACGTATACCTATTATATACTAATAATTCTTTTTACTCTATTTCAAGGTTCAGACTCTAAATTTGATTCTAGTTTTAATTCCTAAGTCCTAAATATGATCGAATCCTAATGTGAACTTAATCACATTAAGCTCGAGTAGTCAAATATCTTATTGGGTCTTAATGCAATATTCTAAACTATTCGGTACACGCTAATCCTAATTGGAGTATCGGATTTATCCCCGATGTGAGAAAATCTTACTTTTTTATATAATTACCTAAAATTCAATCGTAATTCAAATTTAATATTATTCTGATTTTTATTCTAATATTACTAAATAACCTTAATTTTTTAGATTTATTAATTTCTAATTCCACATATTACTAATTTCTTTTAATAACTACCTAATTTCTTAAATTAATTATACTTAATACTCCAAAGGCTAGGATTAGGGTTTCACATCAGAGATTAACATCCTTAAACATCTAATTACTATCTAAATCAGTAATTAGTATCTTAATCACCTAATTAACCCAAAATTACTCAATTTTTTCATAATTTTAGGGATAAAAATTAACTTAAAAGTTTCAAAAATTAATTTAAAAAAAAATGGCTTCATAGCACTGTTCTATATCACATAAGCATTCTACAGAAAAAAAAATTAAGCTCCAAACTACACTCCTAAGCTTATTTATTTTCCGTTCTAATCATGTTCGGTTTTGAACAATTTGTGAAGAACCCTATATTTTCAGACGTAATTAAACTAAATCATTATTTTCCTCTAAATTTACATACAATAAAACCTCAGAATAACAAGTTTCATAATTTTCTGGGTAAAATAACTAATTTTACAAAATTATTCAAAATCGGGGAAATTAAGGGACTCATCGGCTCGATGCTTTTTGGCTGTCCAAATTCGGTCCAAGTGTGTTGACCGGCCTAAACGGTGGGGCTAGAGTGGTGTGGTGGTGGCAGCTCAGTTCTAGATGGTAGTGAGGTGTGGGTTTCGCTTACTAATTGAATCTGCACAGTTTCCTTTTTCTTTTTTTTTTTGGATTTTCTCTCGAATTTTTGAAGTTTCCTAATTTTCTCTGATTCTAAATTGTTTAAAGGGGTTCTCTGAAATTTTTCCCTATTTATAGACATTTTGGGTAATTAATATGCATTAATTAGATATGACATTGCTCTAATTCCTTGATTTTTTGCTTTTGTATTGTTTAATTCTAATCGGTTAATTTTTCTTTTTCAGATTTTGACCTGCCACGACCATATTTGCATTAATCCATACTCTTCTGATTTTTTTTCCTGATTTTTCTTAATTAATTTAATAATTTTATTTAATTATTTATTAAATTTTTGGCTAATTTAAGTAATTTCGCGTATTTTTATCTACACGTAAATACATGTGGGATACATGTGAACATTCCTAATTATTATTTAGGTCATTCTATGATTTTTAGAATACATATAATCTATTTCTAGTAAATTATTAGGTATTAACTTACACTTTTCACCTTTTCGATAATTAGCAATTATTATACTAAAAATTTGCAAATTTTATAGTCTCTTATTTTATTACTTATTTTCTTAAATTTAAGCTTACGGGGTTATTTTTACTACTTTTTCTCTTCATAGTTTATAATTCGGGTTTGATCGGATCCTTTAACCGATCACTATAAACCTTGTGCTCTAAGTTCAATCTTACAGTCTTTTTACTTAACTTTAGGGCTTACAGAATGTTGTCTTGTTAGGTGAAAGTATCACTTAAGCTGAATCCATCGATTTAAGAAAATAAAGATAGAGCATAAAGTAAAATTACTTTCCACAACAAATGAATGTTTCAATAGCATTTATGTTTGAGAATGGTCAACCATTTAAATAATGTTGAATTCTCAGTATTTATGAAAATTCCAAGTAAGAGATGTAGCAAATTACTTGTAGTAATTCAAAGGAGAAATTGCCTTATAGAGTTGATGAAACATCTTTAAACTTTTTGTATGAAGGACAACAAATCCTAAAACATGTTGGAGGAAAGAAAAAAATGAAAACATGAAAAAGAAACTAAGCAAGAGTGAAGAACAATCTACAAGAAATCCTATTAATGAATTATTATGTTGTGTACTTGAATCTCGACCAGCTAATTCGTGATAGTTATATCTTCTACACCCACCTACAACACAACTATAGAAACCATTATTCCATAACATTGATGGAGGAATCAACTAACTTACACCAAAATACATGCCATGCCATGCCAAGTCATTTAAACTACACCATCAAGATAGTAATGATATATCAAGACAACAATCATCTAACTATCATTTCTCATTCTCCACATATTTGAAATCAATACTCATCCACATAAAACCAACCAAAAGTTAAAGAAACAAGTGACAAAATCCTTATGCACTTATGGAAAATGATACATTAGTCAAGCTATCTTTACGGATTGGAATGAAACAAGTAACAAAAATCCCTACAACAAAAAAATGTTCCATATCATGCTCATATTGCAAATAGTTTAAGCTTGCCATTATTGCTATATATAAATTTTTCACCTCACATGGTTATTGAAAGAAATCCCAATGGCATTTCTCGCATATCATAAAATGTTATTCAATTAAATAGTACATAAATCCCTAATTCCATGAAATTCAGTTGCCACAATGCAAATACAAGCATGAAAGCCCTAACTACATCCCAAGAAGAAATTAAACAAAATCTCTAAAAGGACATAGCTCAGAACATCAAATTTAAACAAAGTTAATAATCTAGTTATGTGTTTCCATCTCTTTTAGCGATTACTGTTGGTAATGTATGTGACAAAAGTTGAAATAATCTTGCATACTTGATTCGAATGGGATCAAGATGAAGAAAGATTCTAGCTTGATGAAGAAAAGAGATCCAAATGTGGTCGAGTGATTTTGTCGGATGTGGTGGATTGATTTCTTCTTCATTTAAGCTAAGGTTTCAAATGTAGGTGTTGAGTTTGGACAGGATACGTTGCTTCCATTTTGTTTTGTTTCTTCTTCTTTTTATTATTTATTAATTAATCAAGGGCATTTTTGGTATATTAAATTTTATTCCTTACTTATACCTTATTCAACTCACCCAAGTAAACAATGTAAGTTTAATTCCATTGCAATTAAGTAAACATCGTAATATCCATTCCCATCTTATTACTATTTCATAGTAATTACTATTTCATTCCTCTTTTATTCTACTCAATGAAGTAAATAGGTTGTAAAGCTTTTTCAAATTACCTTTTTTTATTTTAAATTGAATATTTTCTTTTTCTTTTTTTCTTGAATTTTCTTTTCTCCCTTTTTTTTCTTTATGTTTTTATGGAAATTTCTATTTTTTGTTCTTTTTTCTAATTCTTCCATTTTTTGTATTGTTCTATATTTTTTTATTTATTTTTGAATTAGCACCCTTTCTCCCTATTGTAAAAAAAAAAAAAAAACTCTAAAAGTATAAGTGAGTAAAAATGAGGTATCTATAGATATTAAACAATCTCTTATACTACATTAATCAATACTCTCCATTAAGGTAAAAGATAAAAACATGATAACTCTAGCACATACCTCACATTTAACACCATGCACATCTACCGATTATGTAGCCCAATTAGGACTACACCTACATTAATGATCCTTATCTTATGGCCTTTGTGAATCCATACTGAACCACTTTGCACATGCTTGTAAATCTAGAGCAATCTATCTTACAACATAGGTAAAAAGCATTTCTTAGGTTAAAGTCCAATCCTTACATATATATTTTTTAATTTTATGATTATTAGGTGTTGATAACAACTCATCATCCATTGACATAGTAATGTTATGTTAACAACAACTTTAATACCTCTATTACCCTGCACTAGCTATAATTATGCCTCATAAGACATTTTACACTCATGGGCCCTTTTGTTTACAGTGATAATAAGCAATACCTTAGCCTCTAAATCCTCCTTTAGAATTGTTGCTACTATTGGACCATAGATGTCTAGCATATTATTGCAACCACATCATTCATAGGTCCCTCCTTATGATTTAACTAGTATTTGCTTAACAAATTGCTTTTTCACCTCTTGCTAAGTAGTCAATAGAACAAATCATTAGTTCATAAATCAACGATGAAAGGGATGTAGCAAATTCATTAAATGGTCTTTAATCTCAACCTTAACATCAATATTTTTGAAATAATTAAACAAGGCCATGAAACTTGAAATATTTTATCTCACTAATGATTTATTACTTTTTTAGGAGTAAAACGATATTTGCTTCATAATCGTAATAACTTAGACTAAAAGTAATGAATAACCAATCCAATAAATACTAATGATTTATTTCAATCACTTGGTTTAAAAGTTAAAACCTTATGTTAACGAAGTATTCATCATCATGGTTTTATAAACTAGTACGAATTCTTACCACAAACCATGTAGGACTTTTACTTAACCATGGGATATCACAATCAGTTATTTTTCCTTTTGGATGTACAATTTAGATTATCCACTATCTATAGGTTGTTCTGAAAGTATGCTAGGAGTCACCACCTTAATAACATTACCTAACCTCCTCGAACCTCTTCTCTAAATCGAAGCTAAGCCTGAATCGTCTACCTACTGTTATGAGGTCGATTCTGATACCATTTGTAATGCTGTAGATCAAAAGTAGTAAATAATTAAGCCAATAAATACTGATGGGTTTATTTCAATCACTTGATATGAAAGTTACAACCTTATGTTAATAAGGTATTCATCACCATGACTTTATAAATAAATACCAATCTTTACACAAACCATGTAATACTTTCATTCAACAACAAAGTATCACAATAATAACTAGTTCATAAGAGGAGCAAATGACATTCAAATCTACTAATTTCTTCTCTTAATTGTTTTCTCTACCTATACCTCATCTAAAACTCCATTTGTCAAACATGACTAGATTGTTGTCAAAGCCTTCTTATTAAGCTCTACCTACTCATCACCTGTCATAGACTTCAATTGCTGATTTAAAATCATTTCAAGCTTGATTACAATCGGATTCCTCTCATTTGGATATGATATTATCCAAAGTTCGTGCAATCAACTGATGTCTTAATATCATACTTGGTAGTCATCTTTTCGGTATGTAGATCGTAAACAATTAAAATTCCTAATTACTTAACCTTACTTTTAATACTAGTTTGTCGAGACAATATTTGGGTTCTTAGGATTATTAATTGTGGAATACATAAATGTAAGAGATGTAATGATGGATAACAAGGTGCCAACGATTGAGCTAGGGTCCAAAAATGGATCGAGGATTGACAAAGCCGAAGTGAGCTCGAGAATTCCAGAATAATAGGCTGAACACCGTAGGAAATGCAGCTACTGTCTCACCAATAATCTGCTGCATTTCGGATGGTAGGCTACAGTATAGGGAATTATCGAGGCTTAGGTGCAAGTGGCCGACCGTAAGCCACAAACACCATCTAAAGATGCCAACAAACATCATTACTGTCGTCTTATTAGTAATCTTTTTGTCGTTTGGCCTATGTATTGTAGGAATGTGAATTATTTTATTCCAAATTATATTAGTTTTTATCTTATACTTACTCGTCTTATTTTTATTTTATGACTATTTTGCCCTTTTAATTAAGTTACTGAGTTATTAACAGGTTACTTTTTAGTATTGAAAGATGAGTTGTTATCTTTTTATTTCTTCTATTCTATTAGTGAAACATTTTTCCATTTGTTTTATCAATCAACTTTTTTTTATTGCGGGGATCGTATATCGAATTAATTCCTGTTGTTTCTTATAATGGTAAATAATATTGTTTATAGGAATTCAATACAAACTGGTTCAATTATTAATTAATATCATTTGAGTTAATAATCATCAATATCCTTTTCTATTCTATTAATCCTCTTAAAAAAAGCGTGCACACACACAAAAGAAAAAAAAAATACACATCTTTTCTGTAATCCTTTTATATAAACCCTAACAATCAACTGAGCCCCAATCTTAGTAACCGTAGCTATATTCCTATGAAGAGATTAATTGCTCAAGAAGCTATGATTTTAAATAATAAAAGATAATGATGTAATATTTTTTAGTTAAAGTTAGGATCTTTTAGGTTTAGAGGATATAATGTATAATTAATATTTATTCAAATAACTTTATTGAATCATGTGAGAACATTTGCGAGTTAAATCTCTTGATGTGCAAGTGAAACTTGAGAAGTTGGAAAGGACTTGTTTATTAATGGTTGGTTTATGAGACAAAGAAACGAATATGATTCTCTTTTTGACATTAATTATCAAGCACCTAAGCCAAAATGATTGTTTATATGACTTATAGTCAAAATCAGTATCATACCAAATTGACTTTAAGTTCAATTATCCTACAGATGGAAGCAGATTGTGTTTATTGGCTTGTGGTAATGAGTGTCTTTATTAATCAAAGATTAAACAAGATGAGTTTCCTCATTTTTCAGGCAATAATAACAGTTATCACTTAAAAATATGTAAACTTTAATTTCTTTTAGGAAAAAAAGAAAAGAAAAGAAAAATATACATTATTTTATTTAGATTTTTCATTATCGGATGATACTATCATCAAAACTAAATAATTGAGGCCATTTGTTTGTTGTAACATCACATGATTTCTCACACTAAACTAAAATGATTGGTAATTTGCCAGTCTGGATCTGTAGCTATATAAGGTTTGTGGAAAACTTGGAATAAGAGAGCTTCCAGAAGAAGCGTGCTAGTCTTCCACCCAGTCTTTTTACACCACCCACTAAAGCACAATATTTTTTTACAGACAAAAGCATGGTCGTAATTGCACTAGTTACCTACGAGCGTGTAGAAAAATCTATAAAATTTATGTCACAGTTAAATCCAACTTATATACTGAGTGCAGTTTTGACGAGGAGCAATTATAATGGAGAAGATTGTGTTTATTCGCAACCATGAAATAAAAAATACACATTATACATTGCACAAACTAAAGATAAACATCACACCATACAGCACATAAATAGTACGTCATTAATTCCCTATTATATTATATTTAACTTTGACTTTATAATCACATGTATATCTTTTATTTACACCTAAAAGCTAATGTATATCATTTACATACAATATATACCTTACCAATACCACTTAAATTTGGTTGATTAGACTCATAGATATACATATAATTGATCTATCAAAGTTAAAATCGATAAAAGAAGAGTTGAAAACATTCATCATATCTTATTTATCCTTAATTTACATAAAAAAAAAAATGATGTCATGTCTCAAATTTGAAGTGTCCTTGATTATTATTATTTTTTGTTTATTCAAAGCAAGTCAGTATAACGTGGTATATGATTCATAGCGAGGTCTAGTCGTCCAAAGATATATATTTTTAATTAATGTGTATCCTTTGGTTGTTTTTTTTTTTTTTTTTTTTCAGATAGCATGCCAAATGCGGACACAAAATGGAGCGATCTAATCGAAGAATTTCTCATGAAAATTGAGTGAGAATCAAAATTTTAAATTTTGATAACCATATACCTAATTGGGCAGAAAACTTTGTGGTCTTGACACTGGAAATCCTAATCTGAAGGGCTCTTGTGAGATTCCTTCATTAAATAGAAGGCCCGTGGGCTTTCTGTCGTGATATTTGGGAATGGTGCACAAGGTAACGTGAAAGTATGGGAGCATTAGAGAATTTATAGCAGGATTTTGATGGTTCGGTCTTATTTGGTTTAAGGTCTCAATCGAATGAAACCGCACTAACTCATGTAAAAGGCTCCACCACTATAATAGAATCCTCTACTCCTCGTTCATGACCCGATCTTTAATTTTCATTTTGTATTGAAAAGCTGCTTTAGCTATAAATAGCAAATTGGCGCCCGTTTTTGTACGTGCTTCTTTATTGGGGCACACAATATAGAGATATGGAAATAGGTTTTGATTTGCTTTCAAAATAGATTTAGGTCGAGATTTTTTATCCTGGTTGAAAAGTAGATTAAATAAATTCTACTTGTTTAATCCGCGGATTAAAGTGAGACAGTTTGAATTGGTCCGTTTGATATATTTATACTTTTAGCCCATAGACTAATTTGTTTCACCCGCTTTTTTAAACCGATTAGATTCAAAGTTTTTTTTATCTATTTAAAATGTAGGTTAAATAAATTGGTCTATTTTACCCATGGGTTAAAGTAGGCTTGATTGAGTTGGTCCATTTAATCCATTTGTGTATTACTATAATTACAATTTTTATTATTACTTCAATGGCACTTCTAAGTACTAACCAGTATTGTCATACTCAATTTTAGTAGTTGATTTGAATGCATGAGAGAGAAACCGAATTGGGTCGAAAGTTAAATAAGAGTTGAACTAAGATCGAACTAGTGTTAACATTGGTGTTAACCATTGTTTGTGATGACTACTTATTTATTTAGTGAACTTTCTCTCCTGTAATTCTTCTATGAGATGGTGTAGCTAAAGACCCATATTATATGTGTTAATTGGTTTAAAATATACTTATAGCTAGAAGAAAATGAATTTTACTTATAAAATGACATGTTAAAAATCTCTTATAAATTATTGTTATAAATAGAAGGTAAACACTATTGTTTAAGCATATAAAAAGGCAAAATGCATTGAGGTTTTTATGCAATTGTGCAATGGTTTTTTATAAAAATGAAATATTAATTTAAAAAGCATTACAAAATTTTAGAATATAAAAATAAAACATCACTAATGTAAAGAGTGGCATTCTTTTATCTTATGCAAATGTTGCAACCATTTTAGAAGTTATCATCATATAAACAAGTCAAACTATTTAAGAGCTACTTAAGTTTGACTTTACATTTTCTCGAATTCGACTCAAGTTTGAACTTGAGCTACTCAAATAGTTAATTGAGTTGAGCTCAAACCTCATAATATTTGGCTCGAGTAACTTACAAGCTTAAACTTAATCGAGCTTATGCTTAAGTATCTGATTGAATCGAGTTCAAACTTCATATTGGCTTGACTAAATTGTAAGCTTGAGCTCAAGTTAGTTATAATTATAAGTTGAGCTAGATTCGAGTTTGAATAATAATGTCACTATAACTAGAAGAAAATATTTTTTTTTTTCATATAAATCGAATTTAAGTAAGTTTAGTTAAGTCAAGTTTAAGCTTAGTATTGTATCATCTCAACTCTATTCTTTTACAGCCCCAATTATCACTTATATAAAAGGGCATGTTTTTTGAAGAAAAAAATTAATAACAAAAAATCAAAACTAAATAAGTATATTCAAGAGAAAAAGTTGATATTGGAGAGTTGTGCTAATTAAAAAAATAAACATTAAGATATACAGGAATGAAAAAGCTTTTCAAATTATATATTATAATATCAATGTTAAATTTTTTGGGCAAAGTTCCACTCTCAAACTTCATTTGGTTGTCAAAATTTTATACTTCAAATAGATTTAATTATCCCTCCCCCAAATGCATAAGATTCTAAAGCTTCTTTAAATTTCTAAAATCACTATCCTTATAATTTTCCATTTCCTTTTCTTTTTTTTTTTAAGTGGGTGGTGGGGGATATGTCCAAACACTTTATCAACAAAAGCAAGCAAATACAAATTATCCTAAGATTAAACCCAATTACAACTACACTTAATCCAAGTGCACGATGTTGCCATTAGCATTATAGTTTATAGATTCCCTAAATATAATATCTCTTTGTAAGCTCTCTCTATACCTGCTATCTTTCTGTTTTTATTTATTGTCTCATTGGAATTCATCTTTATCCACCCTTTCTTTAGAGGTTGTAACCTTATTAACTACTCTTTAGTGTTTTCCTTAAGTTTCTCTCTCTTCTTCAATCTCCACCACTCCTCAACTCATAATTTTCCATTTCATCCATTATAATAAGGCTTTCGCAATTTTCTTATAGTAAACCAAAACCCACTAAGTTACTCTACACATCTTATGCAAAATATGTTAACAATTGCAAACACTTCCAAACATTCATTTAATCATATTCGTGAATTCAAATGAGTATGGCATCTTAATAACCACAATGTTTTATATAAGTGCATTTAAGGAAGGATGATGACATAAATGAAAGAGAAGGGGTTTACCTTGTGGGAAATAGTTGACTATACTCTCATACATGTACTTTTGTAGATTAGTAAAGATCCAATTGTTGGAATAGAAAAAGTGGCTGATCTTGTTAGCAAAACTTCCATAGATGTTTCACATAAGGAGAGAAAATTGAAAACCACAAAATAGAAATAATGTAAATCCCATTTGATTAAAATATCTTAATCCCTTAAGTAGTTATGCTTATGGTGGTTATCACAACATGTCAAACAATGAGCACAAATGACAACAATAACATACTAGACTCATTATCGTTGTTTTTGTTAACGTTGGCTTACATCAAGAATAGTAAAAAATGGAAACAGGTCTGGTAGGAAATTTTTCACTATATTCAATCACTTACAAAACACATTCACATTACGCTCACTCAGTTTACATGTCAACACTTGCACACTCTCTATTATTGCACTCTGTTCTCACTTAATAATGAATGAGAGAGATATTCCCAACTAATCTACACTCACCCTTTTATATTATCACATACCGCTTAACACTCTCATCTTAATCGACCTTAATTAACTTGTACTAATATGAATTAACTCTCATACCCCCCTTTAATTCATATTAAGATTATAATGATTTAACACCTAGCATCATGCAAAACTTCTTGAATCAATCTGCCTTTAGCACTTTTGTGAATATATCTATTATCTGTTGATCTGTAGGACGATACTTCAACTCTAGATTGCCATTGTTCACCTGATCACATAGGTAATGGAACCTTGTTTCTATATGTTTGCTTAGACCATGTGCTATTGGGTTTTGTGCAAGACTTATTGCAAATTTGTTATTTACTAATATCACTAATGGCTACTTCACTTCAATCTTCATTTGATTTAATAAAGACTTCAACCAAATTGCTTGACATGCATTAGAGGTAGTAGACACATACTTTGCTTCACATGATGATAAAGTTACAATGGGCTACTTCTTAAAACACCGTGTAAACATTGTCTTATTGAACTTAAACACATATCCACTTGTGCGCTTCCTATTTATCTTATCTCCACACCAATTCGCATCAGAATAACCGACAATCTCATCTCTATTAACATTAGCACCCTTATGAAATAGAACACCAAAGTTTGGTGTCCCTTTCAAATACCTTAATATACGTTTTGCAACAATCAAATGAGACCTCCTTAGATTTTACATGAATCTATTAACAAGCCCCACTGCATAACATATATCAGGCTAGCAGTTACAAAGAAATCTCAATTAACCCACAATTTGTTTTAACATGGTAAGATCTACCAACTTCTCATGTTCTAATTTCAATAGTTTCGTCCTAACTTCATATTGAATTTTTTTAATATATCCAATGCATATTTTCTTTGAAGCATTAAAATTCCACTTCTTACTTCAACAAACTTAAGTCCTAAGAAGTAAGACAACACTCCTAAGTTAGTCATGTCAAATTCTCTCTTCATCACCCACTTGAAGTTCTCATTCTCTTACTCATTGCTACTCATGACTAGTAAATCATCAACATACAAACACACCATAACTATATTCTTACCACTTTCACCATATTTGCGTCTCACATAAACTCCATACTCATTTAAACACTTTTCAAAACTTTATTGAATAAAAAATGAATCTATTTGTTTATTCCAAGCTCGTAAGGCTTGCTTTAAGATGTATAAAGCTTTCCATAGTCTATACACTTTGTGTTCTTGCCCTTCAACTTCAATGCCTAATGGTTGAGTCACATAAACCTCTTCTTCTAAAAGTCCATTAAGGAATGTAGATTTTACGTCTAATTGAAACATAGGCCATGACTTACTACTTGTAATAGCAATTGCTAGCCTTATTCTCCCTATTTTAACCATAGGTAAAAAAGCATCTTGATAATCCAATCTATGTCTTTGAAGAAAACCCTTTGCCTCTAATCTTGCCTTATATTTTGTAACCATACCATCAAGCCGTAGTTTTGTCTTGTAAATCCATTTTACATCGATAGAAACTTTGATCTTTGGCAAGTTAAGTAATTGCTAAGTTTTGTTCTTCTCAATAAATTTAAGTTCCTCTTCCATAGTGTTCATCCATCTCAGATCATTAAAGGCCTGATTAACCCTTACTAGTTCAAGTGTTGCAAATAATGGCAAGTGCACCAAGTTGTCTTTTGTCATTATAACACAATCCAAAAAAAGTTCCTAATTTGAATACCTTCTTGGAATATGTTTGTTTCTCTAAAGTTTAAGACTACATTACTGCTGATCTCTTTCATGCTCAATTGTTACATGTTTGCTCTAGTTACATTGAGTGTAAAGAATGTCATTGTCTTCATCTACAATCACCTTCACATCTCTTTCTTGTTCTCTATTATTATAGTCTCACTCTTTTGTCTCATAAAAAATTACGTCCTTACTCACAATTACCTTCTTTGAATTGTGATTATATAATTTGTAATTTCTAGTAGAATGATATTCCAAGAAAATAGCTTCTTTACTCCTATCATCTAATTTCCTTCTTTTTACATTAGGAGCATAGATGAAACACAAATTGTCGAGCGCCCTAAGATGAACAACACTAGGTTTTCTTCCTAACCACATTTATTCAGGAGTTTTATTCACTAATGACTTCGTTGGGCACCTATTCAAAATATAATAGCAACTGCCACTGCCTCTCTCCAAAAATAATGTGGCATACCTTTACTTTTTAGCATGGCTCTAACCATGTTCAACATTGTACAATTTCTCCTTTCTGCTAATCCATTATGTTGCAAGGTATAAGGAGCTACTACTTCACGTACTATCCCTTCATTTTGATAGAAGTTTTCAAACTCTCTTGAGGTATACTCACCTCTATCATTAGTATGCAATACTTTGATAGATTGAGCACTTTACTTTTTAACTAGAACTTTAAACTTCTTAAAAATGTCAAAACATTTGACTTTCTCTTTATCAAATACACCTAAGTTTTGTTGCTCAAATCATCAACAAATGTTACAAAATACCAATTTCCTCTTAAGGTTGTCATTTTAAATGGACCATACATGCTTGAGTACATTACTTCTTGTAAATCAGAGGCTTTAAGAGTAATTTTTCCTTCGAATGACACTTTAGGTTGCTTTCTAAATTGATAATACTTTATTTTGCATTTAGATAGTAGGAAACCTATCCACCAATTTTGACTCGTTTAAATGAAAAAGACTTTGAAAATTCAAATGCCCAAACCGTAGATGCCAAATCCAACTATCATCATTTATAGCTATTACAAAACTTATGTAATCACCTAATTGTATATCTATCTTAGACTTGCGATTCTTTGATAGTAGGCACTTTAATACAATTTTATTCTTATTATCAAACATCACAAGTTGTTGATCTTTAAGATTCATAGTGTAACCTTTTTCGAGCAATTACCCCATACAAAGCAAATTATTCCTCATTTGTGGAACATAAAGAACAATAGAATGTAAGAAAAATTTCCATTCTTTTGTTGAATTAATATTTTCCCTAAGCATTCGGCCATTACTATACTATCATCTGCAAATCTTACTTTACTTTTAACCCTTTCATCTAATTTTGTAAACCAATTTTTATTACTTGTCATATGATTTGAACGTTTGGTATCCAAGTACCATGAATTAAGAGTCACACTTTCTAGTGGAGTAGTAACCATTAAAAGAACTATCTTTACTTCATAGCAATTTTCTTGAGCAAACCCCACTGTCTTAATTTCATTCTTTGAAAATCCACTCTTGTTATCTCTACATTCATCAGCAAAGTGTCCAAATATTTGGTAATTACAACATTGAATACTTCTATTGTCGAATCTCTTCTTGGATCCTTTCTTATGCATTCCTCCTCTTCTTGAGGCCACATCAGTTCGATGCTGTTCTTATGCACCATCTTGATTTCTAGACTGATAAGTCATATTCCTTCCTCTTCTTTTGTTTTGGCCCCAATAATTTCCTCATTTACCTCTAATACTTTCACCCATAAACCTCTTTACTTGTTCTTACAGTGCTTATTCAACTACTTTCTCACTTATACTCTCATTCATTCATTGTTTGTGTGTTTTGAGGGAACTTTGCAACTCATTTAATGTAAGAGTATCCAAATCCTTTGATTTCTCTTTAGCCACTACGATATAATCAAATTTAAGGGACAAAGATCGTGGGGTTTTCTTTAATAGCATGACTTAGGTAATAGTTTCCCCATTTGACTTCGTTTGATTTGATAATGCTATCACCTTCAAACAAATATCTCCAACACTTTCTTTATCCTCCATTTGGAGTAATTTGTATTGTCTTCTCAAAGTTTGGAATCGTACTTTCTTTAGTTGATTCGCTTCTTGGTAATATTTTTCCAACATATCCCATGCTTCTTTTGTTGAAGTTACAAATGTGATCTTCTCAAAATTTGTTGAATTAAAGCACTTGCAATCTTTTTTTGTAGCCTTTTGATGGGTTGCTTGCTACGCATCTGTTGGATTTTCAAGAAGGGCTTATACTTCATTGGTTACAATATCTTGAATTTCTTGAATGCCAAATATTACTTTCATATGAATACTCCATTTTTCATAATTCTTGTTGTCCAAGATTGGTAAGGATGTCATCAAATTCCCTAATGCATTTTCTATTTTACTTCTTCCTTTCAATTGATTTGTCTTCAATTGTGCAATAGGATCTTTGATTAATGGCTCTAATACCATTGTTGACGTTGGGTTACATCAAGAATAGTAACAAAAGGAGACAAGTTTGGTTAAAAAATTTTCACTGTATTCAATCACTTACAGAGCACATTTACATTACACTCACTCAATTTACATATCAAGACTTACACACTCTCTGCTATTGTACTCTCTTTTCGCTCAGTAATGTACGAAGGAGATATTCCCAGCTAATCTACACTCAGCCTTTTATATTACCACATACCACTTAATACTCTCATCTTAATTGACCTAAACTAACTTATACTAATATGAATTAACTCTAATGGTTTTACGACCTTCTAGAGGGAAGAATTCCTCCGATTCATTATACCATAAAGGATAGGCATCTTGATTGAAAACATCATCCATCAAGTAAAAAATGAGAATGGGATCGATAAGAGAAACCTACAAAGATTGCAAAGAAGTCTAAGAAAGCAAATGAGCCCATTAGAGGACTTTGCTCGAATGCTTCCTATTCAAACAAAGAGTGCTCGAGTGGCCATCTAAACCAAAGCCTTCCAACTCACAAAATTCTAGTTATTAGGGCTACAAGCAAATTGAGCTAAGTTGAGCTTTTGAAACCTTAAACTCGGTTTGTTAAAAAATTATCGAGATCGAACTCAAGTTAAGTTTTTATCAAGCCTATAAATTGAGGCTTGAGCTAAGTTTGTTTAGATAAACGAGTTTTTTTGTTGAGCTTTGATTTAGCTTATTTACTAATTGAGCTCGAGTTAGACTGAGCATAAAACGAGCCGAGCTTAAACTTTAATTTGTATGCTAAAACAGGGTTTATTTAGATAAATGAGTTTTTTCTTGAGCTTGAACTTCACTTATTTACTAATCGAGCTTGAGTTAGACCAAGCATAAAATGAGCCAAGCTCAAGCTTGTTTACGAGCCTAAATATATATTAAAAAGAAATATATATATATATATATATATATAAATTAAAGAATAGTGAATAAGTATTAAATTGTATATTATCCTCTAACATATTATATATTTATAGATATTAGCTTTTAGTTTTAATAATAATATATAATACATTACACATGTAATATTTATAATATATATAAAACTTGTGAGCTTACTTAGGAGATTAAACAAGTTGGCTTGCAATATAAAATTGGAGCTCTAGCTTAGCTCATTCTAAGCTTTATCTTGAGCTTACACTTGTTTCATTTGCTATAAGAGCTTGAGTAAAAAAAAACTTAAATTAAGCTAAATACCTTAACATAGCACTTAACAATGCACTAAATATCCTTTTGGATGCTTTTATTTCTTTTAATTAATTATTATTTTACCATTTGCTTATTTGTCGTTAGGATGAATTAGGATTATTTTAAATATGTTTTAGTTGTATTTGATAGACACTTTCTGAAACATTGTTAAATCAAAATCCCAAAAGGATTTTTCTCTATACTTCTTATTCCTATTAATCTTTTTAGATTATCATAAAAATCTATATTTCAAACCATGTGTCATTTTATTACTACATATATAGTTGATTATTTCTTAGATTGTGCATCATGTCAATTTTATATTTGATCATAGTTTGTTCTTAAAATTGATGTATGATACGCAACCCATGAGATGTCCTTATTCCTTATATACAAAACAGTGAAAAAACCATTTTTATTAGCCAAAGATTCTACAAAACTACATTCCAATAACAACAATTAATGATGCCTCTTGAGTAAATCAATAATAACAACAATTAATGATGCCTCTTGAGTAAATCAATAATGTCACTTTTGGTATTAGAAATGGTTTGAAACAAAACGAAACGAAATGAGATGAGAATCGGATTGAAATAACAAATCATTTCTTGTGTTTGGACCATAAAATGATGTAAAATTATGTGTATACAATAATAATTATAAAAAATACTTTTAATATTAAATGTCATAGTTAATTTAAAAGTTGAATAAATCATTTTGATTAATAATAATTAATGAGAGGGCATAAAATTTGATTTACCTTCTCAAATGTGGAACCACATTCCTTCTTGAAGTCGAAACCATGATTCCATCTTTTAAATATATTATCAAGTATTGGAAAAAGAAAATGAAAGTTAGAATTGCGATTTTACTTTGATCCATTCCTATACATCAAATGTGACATAAGTAGAAATGGATATGATGTGGATGTAATCTTAATGGTAGTATCTCTCTAGAATGGTCAAGCAAGCTTTGCTATATCAATATCACACCTGCAAGGAACAGGTGAACGAGTGCTCAGCAAGATCCCTAACGATGCAGAAATGATGTTGAAGAGCTTTTGGAATGATGCAAACTTAGTTTGCTATAGTTCATGGTCCTCCGCATTTCTATTATAGGTCACAAAAGCATTAGTAATACTCATAGTTACATACATATACATATGATTGTTAAGGATGAGCGAGATTATTAAAATTTAGAATTTGAAGTATCCAAATATAAACCAAGAGATACTAATACCTCAATATCTTAATACCCCTTATTTATCGAAGAAATGATATGATCTTATGATATAAGTCAAAGGACTTCAACAGTTCCCATAAACATATTTAATAATAATAATAATACTCATAGTAAAAATAGTGAAAATGTTGTAGTTTTCAAGAATTTTTCCGTGAAAAAGCCATGTAAATGTTTAAAGTTTCTTTTTCTAAACATGGGATAAGTAATTGGAGGCATCCATGGATAAAATCAAAGTAGATCATTAGCATGTATCATGCTTGTTTTCGTGTGTGAAATTTTTGTTTGTTCTCATAGAGTCATCAGCTTATTCCATCCTTAACCTTAGTTCTGATAGCCATTTGCGTCAGTGAAAATACTCTGATGTGCCTCACCCATTACTTTTTGTGGTTCGCTGGGATGAAATGTGGCTGGAACGATTATTATTCTCGCAATTTTTATAAATAAAGATATTTTATTAAAAAATTACCATTTTACAAGAAATGAACATTCTTTTCATTGGGAAATGGAGCAATCTTTCTTTAAACTTTAGAATTCACATTCTTATGAACGACTGTTCTACTAACTAAACTCGGTAATTATTGTTTTTTAGTAAGAACGAAACACAACTTCCACTCCAACCAACAAAAACGTAAAGTTAAAATTTATTGGTGCAAATTTAAGTAGAAACCTGTGGAAGATTAAGGATTGCAGGCAGTAGGAAACTAGACATAATTTGTATTCTCATAGAGGTATTAGGAATACTCTAATAAAAATTTGTTTAACGTCAAGTTGCCATTAAATGCTTTCCTTGATAAGGATATTAGTTTACAAAGTCAAACAATTGTAGTTCAAATCCTTCGTTTCTGTTTTATAAAGTAGACGAGATTGATACCGTACTATATGGTCGGTTTAGTTCTCGTACAAAATACCTTTTGCAATCATTTGGCAATCATTCATAGAACTTTACAAAACTATTATGTATTAATGTGATAATGTTAATACCGTAAAGATAGATGAACAACTATTAATGTCTATACAACAGATATAATGTGTATATTTTAAAATAAAGAACATAATATGACCATCTTTTTATAAAATATAAGTAATCTTATTATTTAGTTTCACGTAAAAATTATCTTGACCGACTTTTTTTATATTTTTGTCTTCAAAAGTTATTTATTGTATAGTATTGAGTCAAATAGTTACTTTTTGACTTAAAAACACAGAATAGATAATTTTTGAAATAAGAATAATCTTGATAATAATACTAAATTTTAAGACCCTTAACCAACATGATTCCATTGCAGATATTATTCCTGTTTATTTGGGTATGTGAAATGACTCAAATTTAGAAAAAGCACTCTGTCTGAATTCACAGGCAACAGGTGTACAATGAGCAACACTCGTAAGCCATTCTACGAAGTACCACATAAACAGAAAACAAGATGTTAACCGAAAGCTCTCACAAGAGAGAAAATACAATACAAAAACCAAGGACACTTCCCAACTAACCACAATACACGAGCAAGATAGGTGATCGAACAACAAACGAAAATTTTAGGAAACCACACCATTACATCCATTTTCCTGCTTCTTCATGAACTGGAACCGTGGCTCCTTCTCTTGAAACTTAGTGGCATTATAACGCTTCAGATAGTCTCCAAATCTGTAACTATTTGGGTACAGAAGCTTAGGAGCTGGAGATATCACTGCATCACCAGCAGGATTATAGAATGTAGCAACCGAGAGTCTGCTTCCGTGTTTATCAGCCAAAACGCGGTGCCAGACACTCTTATACTTGCCATTGCTCAGCACTTCCACTTGATCGCCGGTATTGACGAAGATTGTATTGTTTGTAGATGGTGGAATGGGCACATATTTTCCCTCATGGAGGAATTCTAGGCCAGGTACTTGGTCATCCTGAAGCAAGAGTATGATACCGCCTGCATCGGTGTGCTCTCGGAGCCCCCTGACTCGTTCAGGATGAGGACATTGGGGATACTTTGCTACCTTAGTCCCAACAGAAGGACCATTTGCTCCTGAAAATGCCTTCTTAAAGTGTTCCTTTTCTAACCCGAGATTTTCGCACATTAATTCAGAAATCTTCTCTGCTAATTTTATCAGCTGGGCAATGTACTCATCCATCGCTTCCCTGATTAATGTATTGCTTGAGATGATGCACTCGTAATAGGATGATTATTATAGCATCACAAGTTGAAATTGAAGACAGGATAGCTTGTTACCTTAGATCATCGGTAAGGTTTGGGAAATCTTCAATGTTGGATTTAGGACGATGCCAAATGAAGAATGTGGATTCCCAATCAACATCTGGGTTGAATTCATTTTCCAAGCATTTTGCAATGTTGGACTCATAGAAAGCTGACTTCAAATTCTCTTCATAGTGTGTGTTTACAAAATGCTTTACCTTCTCCATAAGCTTCTTGTCAACTCCATGGTTCTCAATCTGCAAATCAGACATTGGACGACATTGTAATGGTACTAGAATAGATCCCAAGATAAACACTACGAATCTTCAAACGACGGGGAAAGCATTCTTCAATTGCCCAACAGTTCAATTAGTCAGCTTTTTCAGTATTAGGCTGTTCTCACAACGTCTGATTTTCACAACCTCTTGTACCCTTGTTATTAAAAAGTGGGCCCACGTACAGTTTAATGTCTATAATTATGTCATAAAAAAGAATGGAAAGAATTGCCAGAATCGAATGGTTTTAGTATCAGCCAACTTTTGGTCGGTTTTGTAGGTGTTGTTTTTAACTTTTCTCGAGTTCAGTTGTCTAAATTTAGAGTAAATTCTACCTTAACACGGATAGTGGTAAAATTAAACTCTGAATCAGTTAACAAAACACACACACACAAAAAAAAAAAAAAAAAAAAAAAAAGAAAAGAAGCCATAAAATGGTTTGGGAACTTGTAACCAAGCTGCTGAAGAAGATATAGTAAAATTACTCTTACCTTAAAACAACCCCATGTCTCACAGGCAACGTGAAGTCGTTGCATAATTTTGCTCCTATTCTCTCCATCGAGCTCACTAAAATCTATTACAGGAACCTCCATACTTATGTTACTTCTCCTTGTACTTAAAACTCTCACTCAGCTTGTCAGTGGAGATGTCCTTAAATTGGGGGAAGTATTTATAGGCTTAGGCAGAATTATGAGGACATTTTCTCCTGATTATTTTATAATGGGGTTGTTAGATAGGAACTAAAAGTTAGTTTATAGATTAACTGTAACCTAATTTGAAGGAGAATTATGGTGTCTAGGAAGTAGAAAAGAAAAGGGGGAAAAAAAGAAAAGAAAAGAAAAGAAAATAGAAGTGTTGAGTCTAAGTTCAGCTCATCAGTGTCTCAGGACCCAATGCCATGTGAACAAGTGTGTGTTTGACCTTATCGTGCTTCTAGTCATTGAATCATTCCATTTCTTGTAGTCTAAGCACTGTTTCATTGGGGTCTCTAAGGTAAAACTTTCCTTCACTGGATGATTCCTCCTCGGATTGATCAATTTCCTTCGACCCCATTTAAAAGGAAAAAAAAAAAAAAAAAAACAAAAAAGAAAAGAAAACAAGGTCTACGTATAATATACGTATATTAACTTTAAAAATATGCATAAATAATACTACAATTAAAGTTCTAAAATGTTACTACGTATAATTTTTCTAACGATGATTTTAGAGTTTCAGTGATGCTTTAAGATAAAACAATGTTTTAAAAGTTTACTTTAATAAATAGCTTTGGAGGTTTATATTTGCAATTATCTTTCATTGATATAATTAAATATAAACTAGATGCCAGAAGGAGAAAAAATATTTCACAAGATCTTTTATATGACGTGGACAAAATGATTTCTTAAACGTTAAATTTGGAATCGATAATATACTTAGAAACAAAGTCTAGTTTCTGCTAATCCTTTTATCAATCGTTGTACTCATGCATGTGAGGTTTAAATTCTTGCTATAACGATAGGATCTCTGCGGTTTCAATTCGGCATTTTGCACTTAACTACAAGAACTATTACTAAAATTAGCATTTTGTTACCTGAACGTTAATTATAATGATAATTCCTTCCATTTAGAGTATAATTGCTGAATTTTCTTACAATTTAATCTCTATAATTGTCAGATTACTTTTAATTAAAATGGGAGGCAATTCGACATATGTGATTGCTAGTAATAACTACGATAATAAAGTATGGGGTGTTATTTACATGTTAGAATTTATCTATTTTTATACCTATATTTTCATTTTTCACTTTTTTTTTTTAAATAAACTTCAAATTCATCTATATGTTTGGCCCAACAGGGTAACATAAAAAGCCATCTAACTTGCATTTTGTAACTAAAAAGAATTTATAGGAAATTTCCTATAACCTGTCTCTCTGAAGACCTGAAGGCTTCCTTATTATAGGTTCCTATTTTATTTTGCACTTCAAAAGTCAAAAAGATCTTACTTTTTCTTACCACCGACTAATCCTGCAAAGACTTTTGTTTAGCCATTTAGGATGAAACTAACCTTTATTTCCCTAAAGCTACCTTAATATGCCCCTCACCAAGGATATTTTATTTTATTTTTTTCTCCACGCGTAGGTGCTCCAACGAGTCAAAAACAAGAAGTTAATGCTGGTTTAGTAGATTTACAAAAGGAAACTTTCACTCCAATAAAAATTAAATCTAAATCATTTAAACAAACTTGACTAATACATCGACCACCAAAACAATTCCTCTCACGAGATTATTGGTTAGTTTCATCTCAAGCAAAGTGTGAAGATTCGAAGGTGTATATGGCATCCACATGGAAATATAATGAACTTCCAATGGTCAATTTATTATTCATTGTTCCACGAGTACTTGGCAAGTGGTTTGATTTCTTCACGGGAAATTATATCAGGAGGACGGCGAAATCTGGGGGCAGTCCGACGTCAACACCGACTCAGCTACTACAAACTACCAAAATTTAAATCAGTGGGAGGAACGGAACTCGCAAAATCTACCTATGGGCGTTTTGGATTCAAGTCCTTATATTAACCACAATACAATCTTTTGGTTGCCAAACATTATTATCGTTTTTTCTTTTTTTTTTTGGTTATATATCATGTGTTTAGAGGTATCTGTTAATGGGACTTAAATTATATAATATCCCAAATACAATTGATTCATTTGTAGTTTTTTTTTTTTTCATTATCTCATTTTGGTTGAGTCATTTAGGCTTAGTTTTTAATTTTAGGTTACATTTACTTTATCTAAAATAATTTTAGAAGATCCATTTTCAAGATAATATGTTATGCCATATCAATTCCAATTTCCACCCACAATAATACCTTATTACACAAATTCACGAAGAGTGCCAACTTTGATTAGTAAAGTTGAAAGTTTTATAACTTAATTATAAAAATTAAAAAAAAATGCTTATCTATAATATTTAAGCCATACTTTGTGTATGGTGTCTTGTATACTTTTAAAATATAAAATAGTAATAAATTATTAAAATACCTCCTAATTTTCTTGCTCTCTCTATATATATCTTTAAACCGTTCCAACGCAGTTACTTTTAATGATTTATTACAATTCTATCACAATCTATCATTCCATCACACCATCTTGTACTTTATTATCCAACAACCCCCTTTCCACTTCTAATTTAGAGTTTTAAATTTCTTATTTGTTTCTTTCTTATATAATTATACGCGTTAATATAAATAAATTTATTTTCAGCACATAGTATTACCGATGTGTTAACGACTAATTTTATATAGTGGATATAAAAAGGTCAATTTCATATTGAATAGATTACGTAAATCTCTCCACCCATCAATTTACTAATAAATCTAATGAATAGAATGTGTCGTATCTAAAAATAATGGAACCCGTTTGATTTCTAGTTTTTTTTTTTTCATTTTGTCAAAATGTATATAAACAAGACAAGACATAATGTCCGTGACTTCCTCCCTAGGGCAATTGCCTTTCGATAGGCTAGGGAGTAGTAGGTATGATTATTCTTGCAGCTTGTAATTTATTAGGCAAAAAATAATAGAAGTTAAAATAAACCTTATATGTCGTTGTACAGAATATGCAGCAGGTGTATTCAAGTTTTGAAAAACAAATTCAAAGTCAGTATTTGTATGATCGATGATGCCCATTTTTCAAGTTTCAACTTGGCTTACCAAACTCCACAGAAAATCTCCTGCTTTTGCATGTAAACAGTGGGTGGAATTGTAATCTTTCATAATATTCTCTGACAAAATGATTGAGAATTCTTCCTAATTTAGTTGACAGAAACCAATTGGATTTCTTGACATCTTGATGGATCTTTCTTAGAACCATCTGGGTCTATTTTCTAGATGCCGAATCTGCCAACTCTTCCAGAAAACATTTTCGGTACCTAGAGGCATGACAATGGGCTTTTATTAAGGAGTTAAGGTGGGTATGTTTCATCAAGATAATTAAGTAGTATAAACATTTCTTTTATAATGGTATATATCAGATAGAATTTTCCTTCTTTCAATTGTAATATGTGATATAGCTGGAAAATGAAGAAAAAAAAAACAAGATATGTCTAATTATATGTATATCTTCAATTCATCTTTATATATATATAGAAATCTTTAACTTTTTCACAAGAGAAGTGGTATCACATAATAATAAATCTTCTAAAGTACTTTACATAAAGTTACAAAATTAAATGCTGAAACTATTTGGATATTTGAAAAATCTTGTAATATAATGACGACGTCAACTTGTTTTTTTTTTTTTCTTTTTTCCTAATTTCAACCACTAATTATAATAACAATATATTAAGGAGATAATTTTAGAAAACTTTAGATAATATAGTTACTTTAGAGGATGCAAATCCATTTCTTTTTAGTTATAATTGGTCCTATTTATATTTTCTTGTTAAAATATCAAATAAAGAAACTTTATGCCTTTTTACATATTCACTTCTTTGTTTTTTCTTTTTATAAAATAGGTAATAAGTGTTGAAAAAATAGTGAAAGTGATTCTCTTTTTAAAGCCTCTACAAGCAATTTGTCAAACTTAAAGTTGAAAGTTGACAGGAGAATAAAAAAAGTTAAGAATCAAGAAAATCAACTGGAGTAAATAAAAATATTATAATATAATTCGTATTTTTTTATAAGGTAATAAAAGTTATCTTTGTCTTTGAAAATTGAAAGTTAAAAGTTTTTTATTATTTGCTTTTTTTTATTTACATTTATTTTTTTAGCGAAATAGTGTACTTTTTATAAAATATAAGAGAAATAACATATTTTAACCCATAAAAACTTGATGGGTTCATATAGGAATTGAGTTGAACCAGTCAAGTTAACTAGGTCAAACTGGGGTTGTTATCAATAAAAGTCAAAAGGGTGACTCGAATCATTTTGTAGAGAGATCAAATTGATTCGAGTTGAAGTGAATATGTTAACTTGAGTTTGACAATACTATGCAAGTACCTAGCATCCATTAGCAAAACCAACCTCTTACTACCACCCTATCTACCTAACCACCACCACCACTACCATAAACACCCAAAACAAATCTCATCCCTTATAAGCTAACTCAGATTTGATAATACTATGCAAGTACCTAGCATCCATTAGTAAAACCAACCTCTTACTACCACCTTATCTATCTAACCACCACCACCTCAAACACCCAAAATAAAACTCATCTCCCCCCCCCCCCCCCCTTTTTTTTTTTTTTAAATTTTCATCGTTTTAACTTTCAATTTCTTGCAGTTGTCACTATACTTTTCTTTATCTAATATTTAAAGAAACATGATGCTTTCCACATTTAGAGTGTATTTTTTCTAACTATCTTTTTCCTTCAATAAAAGAGGTTTTTGGAAGAAAAAGGAAAAAGAAAAAACAGTACTAACAATAGGAAATATAAAGGATGTGATTGGGGTTGAATTTATTTTATTTGGTAATGTTATTACTCAACATTGATACTTAAATAGTAGGAAATTGATCTTTAAAGTTACTTTAAATAAAATTATAAATTAATGAGGGAGATTATATAGATTTTTAAATTAAAAAGATTTTCAAATATTTTATGACATTATTATGATATCATATTCTCTTATGTAACCTTAGCTATTTATTATATATGGTTGTATCTTAAGACGATAACTTTAGGAAAAATTTTGAAAGAAATCTTAGTATTTCTCGTGTTGCATGGTGCTCAAGTAGCAAATAAAAGAAAAAAGCTTTCACTATAATAATGATAAAATATATTTGAAGAATTAAGAATAAAAAAAAACATAATAAAAAGGTATAATCTCCAAAGCCAAGACAGAAGCAACAACAACCACGATAATTATGGGCAACATAGCACCACCTAAGAGTTGGCTATTGAGCTTATGAAAAAAAAAAAATAGAGTTTTATGAATTTTTACCGAGATAAGATCAAACAAAGGGTAGGTAAAACCGTTAAAAGTATCCAAACTTTTATATTTTTTTATTTTATTACTTAAACTTTAAACTTATTCATTTTAGTATTTCAACTTTTTGAATGAGATAAATTATTATTTCTGTCATAATGGCCATTATAAATAATATTTATTTGTTTTACTTAAAAAATTTAAAATACCAAAATGAAATAAAAAATAAAGTTTGAGTACTAAAACGGAAATAAAATGAAAGTTGATATATTTATATTATTCTTCTATAATTTATAGTACTAACCATTATAATAAAGATATGAATTTATTTGACTTATTATTGAATACTAAAATGAATGAGTTTAAAATTTATGTATTAAAATAAAAAAAATATAAAAATTCATATACTTATGCTGACTTTATCCTAATAAGGGGTGAGCTAGTATTCCTCTGTATGCAGTACCCACCAATAACCAACTAACTAATAGTTCTTAAGTTGCTATTGTAGATCACCTAACAGGTTTTGACTAGTAATTTTTGAGAACCTACTTCTATAGATAGGGTTGGGTACAAGTATGATGTCTTTAGTCCTTATACCTATCATGGAATTTATATCCTAAGATATATAGGATACATATTCTTCATTTTCCTATATATATCTTGTAAAAATTATTAAATAATGTTAATAAATAAGAAATGAATAATAATGCCATCTTTTTTTTTATCAAGAAATATTATACTAAAAAGAAAAAGAAAAAGCCCAAACCCACAAACCCTAAAAGTGAAGATGCCTCTCTCTTGTATCTATCAAGTCTTAATAACTACATTTTATGATTTTGTGTGGTTTGGTTGGGTTTTTGATTTTATGACTAGCTATAGTTTATGTGCTCTTCTTTTTTTGTCAAATGATAGATGAAAAAGAAATTACTTTTAAATTATGATAATTTAATAGAAATATCGTAAAAATATGTGGTAATATTTATATATATAAATCTAAAACTATTGGTCAAGATTGAGAAGTAATTTTTGTGTAGTAGAAAAAAAATGTAACTAGAATTTACAACAAAAGTAAAGATAAAGTACATCAGGGACTCATATGGGAAGATAAGAAAAGCTTATATGTTCCATAGGGTATCATGTAGCTTATGAGTTCTATTGGGTATAAATTTTAGGGTGGTTCTAACTACTATAGGATAGAATTTAATCAAAAAAATTTGGAAATAGGATAAAAGTTTCAAGATGATTCAAATGTTATATGGTAGATTCTAGTTCCAAAAATTTAGAAATCGTACACATAGGATAAAGCACGTAAGGGGCTCGTACTCTAAATAGCCTAAAGGTTTACCCTCATTTTTTTCATTTTTTTTCTTATTTAACTTTTAAGACATTTTTTATATATTAGTAAAAATATGTTTATTTTATTTTTGTTACATGGCATATATTACATTGGAGATAATACTAATAAAATATGATTATTAATGACATATGACACTTTGGTATCATTTAGTTGCATAAAATTTATGAGAATGGATTAGGCAAAATTTTTTATTCAATATTCGGTTTGCAATTTGAGCTTAAGGATGGATGGCGGTGCTTGAAAGACTGGATAAAATGCTCAAAATTTGTTTTGTCTAAAATATGGTAGAAAAGTTGGTTTTACTGGACAAAAATACAAGTATTAAGGATAATAATGTAATTGAATAAATATTAGATAATATTGATGATATATATATTAGAAAATATTTGTGAAAATATAATTAAATAAATATTAGACAATGGGTGCTTGAAGGATTAGACAAAATGTTTAAAATTTGTCCCATATAAAATATAGTATAAAAATTGGTTTTAATAGATAAAAATACAAGTATTGAGGATAATAATATAATTAAATAAATATTAGATAATATTAAAGATATATACATTAGAAAATATTTAAAATTTGTATTTAGACAATATTTATTATATATAATGTCAAATATAATATTGAGTCTATAGTTAGATATAACAAGCGATAAATATCATAAAAATCTATTTCCAATACTATGTAAATTAAATATGGTACAGTAATATTATATTATCCTGTACTCCTTATATTTTTGCTATTCAAACATCATCGCCCCATTCAATTTTAATAACTAAACGTTGTCTCTATATTAAGTGTGGTTTAAGCTCTTCGAATAATGTGAAACTTACTTAATATTTATAATGCACAATACATGTTGCATTTTGATATTTTTCAAACGTGTTTAATCGATCAAGCATTTTCAAAATTCTAGAAATCATCAATCAAAATTGCAACACAAAAAAGTGTTTAGAATGGTTAACTAGGTAACAAAGAGATGATGGTCGACCAATAAGGGTACCAATGGATTGATCAAGTAGTTTTGGTATTTTGTATTGGAGATTTTTATATTCTTTTTCTTTGATTGAGTATAAGCTTGTAAATTTGAGTTTTGGAGTCATATTTTGATACTTAGAAACACTTCTAAGAGTACAACTGAAAATTCTTATTAAGGGAACAAGTTTCTTGCAGATGCATGTAACTCTTTATATAGTGTTCTATTATAGATTGGAAAAAGAAAAGAAAAGAAAAGAAAAGAAAAAGAAGAAAGAAAAAAAAGAAAGAAAAGAATTCTTCGGGGAGCCGGTAGATTTAGGATATAAGGAATAGACCATAGCAGTAATAGGACAGATCTATCAAGAATTCCCAAGCAAAGTCGAATTTGTATCCTTTATATATAATCATCTTGCTATATATAGAATCCTCAATCATTTTGTCAAAGAATATTAGGAAAGTGTCACTTTCACCCATTGTTTATATGCAAAGTAGGAGATTTTCTGTGGAGTTTGGTAAGCCAAGTTGAAAGTGGCATGCATCATCGAGGAGAAAATCGACTTTGAACTTGTTCTTGAAAAATTGAGTAAATTGGTCTGAAACCAAGTACTAAGAAATTAGAAACATAGTAGACTCGCTGCATATTCTGAATAACGACATTAGAGAGGTTCATGTAAAGTGATATTTTGCATACTAAACTGCAACATGCAACATAGTGAGACAAAAAAGCTAGCATGGTAGTCTGGTCACTTGTGGGATCCATAGTAGATTATGATGTACATCATAAGGAAGTGAAATAAATAAAATATGAGAGTTTGACAAATGAAAGAAATATAAAATAATCGAGTGAAAAACTATGGGTACAATAGAATAGATTGCTATAGTATAAAAATAACAGTACAATAATTCAATCATAATCATAGTATCTCTACACCCAACCACCATATTGGTTGACTAAGGACTTATGTCATTGGCTAAGATCTCCATGGCTAATTGCTACTTGTAGGGGTTGATGATTGCTTTTTCTCCATCTACACGCTTCGGCTTTCCTTTTGTGCATTTCTTTACCTATCACTCCACTAATAAAATTAATTCCATATAAATTCAAATTCAGGGCCACATTTCGACAAATCTCCATTTAGCATGAATACAACTCAACACACATGTACCTAAAACATACTACACCCAACCTTGACCTACATTACAGCACACATTTGAATAAGAAGAACATAAAGAAACACGGAAACTAAAATTATGAAAATGAATAATGAAAAAAGTTATAAACAACGTAGAGTATGAAAATCCAAGTATATTTTTTTTCATTTAGCCCACCAATAAAGTGATTATATGATACATTAAGACTGCTGATGCCTTTGTCTGTATAACAGCAAATCGTGCTCAGTAGTTATCAATGCCTCACTGCAACTCTCAAAAAAGATGCATCGGTCCATATTGAAAAGAGGTGGTGTAATTTAATACTGTTATCCCTTTGCCTCCGTTTCATTTTTTTTTATTTTTATTTTTTTATAATTATCGTCCCATGTGCGCTTAATTTTTGAAATTAAGCGTTTGGATAAGAAAATTTAAAGGCATGCTTTTAAACTCTATATGATCATTTTGAATTTGATAAAAACAATAAAAATATGAAAAATAACATTTAAGAGTAAAAAAATATGTAAAAGCTAAAAGATAAAATTGGATATTCATTTTTTTTTTTCCTGATTTTATGTAATTCAATTAATTTAGCAATTTTTGTTCTCAAAAATAAGCTTTTAAAGAGAGAACATAGAAAATAAGTTACCCTTTTCTTTAATTTTGCTATAGAAATATACATACATATATATATATATATATATATATATTATATCGGGCAAAAGATTTATGATGTGCGGTTCTCCTCTAAGATCGGCGCTGCGACATGGAGTGTTTAATTTCCACCGAGTCTTCCCGTTAAGGAAAAACAAAAAGAAAGGAAAATACCATTTGATTTTCATGCTGATCTAGTTGCTTAATTTAATTGAGCGGGGAAAAAAAAAAATCAACCAAACTTAACGTACGGAGAACAAAAGTACATACTTAGACATTATTTACATTGTCCAGATGAAGTGAAGCTTCTCATAGAATTGCGGGCAGAATCTAGCGGCAATCGTGCAACTTAAATTTTTGTCTTATGAAATGGTAGAACTCGTCATGATAATGTAAAATTGTTTATGGAAATTGCATGTTCATCCATGGTTGAAGTGATCAATGCTTGAAACCTTTACTTATTCTTGGTGCCTCCCACATGGAATCGTTCTTCTCTTCAAACAGTTATGGGGCATTTCCTGATCCAGTTATCTACTTTAGTGAAAAAATGGGCAGCACGTGCACATATTATCATTTCCATCCATATTCTTTGGCGTTCCGTTTGGTTATTCTATGATCTTATCGAGGTACTTTCTAATTTATCATTTGATTATTGAAACCCTTATATAGAATTAAATGGTGAGCTAGATGGTGTCATAAATAGACTATAAAAATCCCCTAAAGAGTCCCGTATTATTTAAATTTGTGGCTATGACGAAGTTTCCAAGTAGAGAAGGTGAGAAAGGAAAATTTACATGCTAATATGTATGAATTCAAATGCTTGCAAAAATAACTAATAAACATTACTTATCAAGACTTAAAATCTTATCAAAGCTTATCACTTCATCATGTTATCAATTCATGCAGCCTAATGAAAATAGCCTAAAAAAGATGAAGATGGGACTCCAGTATTATAATAGGTATCCAATCGACTGTTCAGATATATCATGAGATTCAAATATTATATCTGACTTATTTGGGATATATTAAGAAAGATTTAGCTTAAACTTGAATTGAGATCCCATTAAAAGTATCTAGGTTCCTTAGTTTTTCTTAGAAGGTTAAAATTCATTTCCCTTGATAATTTACTAGGATTGGGTAGTCCCTTCAATTTGATGGTCATAAACGAATTTGAATTGAATATAAATAGGCTTATGATGAAAAGATAAAAGGGTAATAGTTAATTAGGCTTGTTAGCAATCAACCATGCATGCATAATTATGTTGTTATGTCTTCTCATTTATCCATTTGGGTATATTATGTTCTAGATTATATAGGGCCTACATATAGATTAATAGTAAGGTTTTATGCCTATGAAAGTCCCCACATAGTACCCATATATAATTTCATGATATCGTAAATTTTGTTGTGCTCATAATTTGTGCTTTCCTACCCCAAGTTTATTTAGAGTTTTTAAGAAAATTATCATTTGTTATTATTATTATTTCTTTATAATATGTTTCTTGGTTGACTGGCTTGGGTTCTAATTGATTCTAATATGTGTCTACGCTTTCCAAGTTTCTTCTTTATCCTTTTTCTTTGTATCTAAGTTTTCCATTATATGTATTAGGATATGAGCTTTGTCTCTCCAAATATACCATCAAGTATATGACCATACCCCTTGCAAAATGGTTAGTATTATACAATTATACTTGGCTCCTATTGATAATATATTTTGGAGTTTATGTCTCTTACTAGTCACTTAAAGAATGTTAATGTTAAGATTGAGTGGAGACATGGTGATGAACCTATTAAGTTTTCTACAATCTTTGTTCCTCAACATGGAGACCATACTCCATAATAGGAATAGTTTGTTGATAGAAGAGATCATTTGCAATTTATTTAGTAAGGACCAATTAGATTATGAAATAGGATTCATAATTAGTAGGATAAATGTCTATATGCTTGAGATCAATGGACCTGTAGTGGTATAGAGTTATATATAGGGCTAAATGTAGGATAATAGATTAGGTAAAGTGGTTGTTGGCAATGTGGCAATTCTTGAGTCAAAGGACAACATTATGTCATTGGCTTTTGATAAATAGGGGAAATCTTTAGACTTTTTCTTAGGCCCTAAGGATGTGGGGTATTTTCTATACGTATTATAGGAGAGGTTAGCTCAAGACATATAGGTTTTTGGAGAGAGGTTTAATGCATAAAGGAAATGAGTAAAGGTTGAAAATTACCAATGTTTGGGTCTAATTACATGATGCGAGAAGTGCATGGTGTCAAATGTTAGTTGTATGATTCTCTTGTAATATTTAATCTATTGGTTTACTAAATGGTGTTGGTTAATCTAATGAAACAAGATTTGGTTGTATAGAGGTATCTATTGTAGGTATAATGGTAATGAGATGACTTACATCCAATAACTTATTCCTACTACAAGTCTTAGCTAACTGCTCTTTTGTATACATCTATTTTACGGTTAAGGATCCTAGTGTTATTATTGTTAACTATAACTTAAAAACCCATCATGGCAGTGTAGCGGAAAGTTCATTTTACTTCACTAAGCATTGTACATTATCCTAAAGTGGAGCTTAGAAGGTTTAAGTAGTTTACGATGAATTAAGGTGTGTAAACTGGTGTTCGTAAAAAGATGTTACTCAAATCAAGGAACTCCATAACTGAGGTAATGGTTTCAAAGTAATTGAATTAAAGTACTTTAAAGCTAGACAGTGGTTTCAAAGTAATTGAATGGTAGCTTGATTAAGGTTCAGGATGTGAGGCATAGATGTTTGTAAAGGATAAGGGATAGGCTGGAGGCAAATATTTTGCAAGTTTTAATTATTAGTGTCTAAGTAGGAGGAGCTTGAGTATAAGGGCATGAGTTGATTTGTGTAGCTAATGTAAAGTTTCTTGGGTGTGTTTGGGATTTATATGAGACTTGAGATTAAAACGATAGATAAAGGTATGACAAAGGACAAAGATGTACTACAAAATCAAAGGAGATAATTAACTACTTGGGGCTCATAGTACAATTGATTAGGCAATAGTTAACTATAATGAGCATATGATGGCTTTCAATTTGTCTTTTCTTAGTTTTTAAGTAATTTTGTTGTTATGTTTATTACTCTTAGCCTTGTAAACCACATATATTTGTTACTAAATGTGTGAAACCTTAGGAAAATCAATTTAATAAAAGGATTATAGATAATAAAATAATAAAATATTAGACAGGGTAAGGAAAAGTAATATTGTATTTTTAAGAGGGGTAAGGTTATTTGTTCTACCCTTAAGTATATAAGCCATTGCAAAACTCTAGGGTTCATTTTCTCATTCTCTTGCTTTGTAAAACCCTTCCTAAGAGAACTATAAGAATAAGGCTAAGGTAAGCCGTTGAGAGGTTTTCTTTTTTTTTTTTTTTTGGGTTTTGCAAAGCAAAAGTTAATGCAAGGTCTATACCTAAACCCGATAAGTGATCTCAATTCAATCCTTAGTAATACAATGGTTGACTTAGATATTGTTGTCTTGATTGGATATTGTTGTTTTTGTGTATGTGTTAATCTAGGCATTGTAATCAAGTTTTATGTGGTGTGGGTTGTGTTTTGTTTATGGATCAAGGTATTTACCTTATTGTTTATTTTGTTTCATTTGTTAAATTGGGGAATGGAACACACTTAAGTTTTCCTTGTCGTTAATTGATGGAGAAAACAAACCATAAGATGAAATTGGAATGTTGGATGTGTTAGAGTTGTTGTTGGATGAAATGGAGAAGTTTGGAGTCACAAAAGAGATGGAAATTGTTAAACATAAGGAGTTTAAGCAAGGACCATAGTTGTGATCTTCAAGAATTTTAGTCAATGAAAAGAAAATTTTATGTCAAGATGAACATGGCCTAGGATTGCTGCCATGGACCTGAATCGTAGACTTACTGTAGTAGTGGATAATAGGGTGTGATATGAAGTTTTTGGATAGGGAAGAACTATGGTCCAAGAGCATGTTAGTGAACTTTAGGCATATTCTCGTAGACCTATTTTTGTAATCTTCTCTTGTTTCGTTCTTTTATCTAATCCTATCCTAACCTTTTTTAAACCTCTATAGAAGCCCAAATAGATCCTTAAACCTTAAGTTGACAAAATCTGTATTTAGTAATCAAGAGAGATAAGTAAAAACAAAAACACTTAGTTAAAGTTGTGTAACTTAAGTATAAAGGCTAAAAAGAGTTGTTCTTGTTTTATTATTCAGGTGTTGATCTTGAAAAGTTATTTGAAGTATATTTGAGACTTAGGTATGTGGAACCTTGTTTGTTGTTTGTGCTTATCGAGGATAGTTAAAGGAAACCAGATTAATAATTAACTAGAATAAAATATGATTATTGCTTATGTTTTTCTAAGCTCAGGGGGTCATAGTGTAGCCCTAAGATGGCACCTTGTTGATTTTTAGGTGACATTATCCTTGGTGGAGTCCCCCCTTGATATGATATAATGTAAAGTAGGTTGGTATCCTGAGGTTGTCGAACCAATAGCTTGGAACCAAGTAGGTTAGTTGGTGATATACCGTGCTAAGGGAGGATAAGGTTAGTCATATCTAGGGTGGGTTTGAACTTACAAAAAGATCAAAAATGAAGGGAAGAATGAGCAAAAACAAGCAAAACGCTACGATTAGCTTCTAGGATATGACGTGCCAAGGAACCACTGAAGACTCGCGAATCAACTTGATATGATTCATGAAGAAATTCAATGAGGGTACTCACTACTTAGCCTTGCTTAAGGGTTAGTGTCATGCCTTAAAGCAGTAAAGTCGTAACAGTCCTGCTGTGTATACTATTATAAGATAGAAGTTAGCCTTACAATCGCTATCCGAGACCTAATCTACATAAGGCGTCTATGATTAACTCGCTTTGAAGTAAACAGTTTGTAATTTAAATAAATCATTTAACTAAAAAAAGTGAGAAAATATATACACACACACTATAATTCAGTTGTTACAATTAACGTTTACAACATTTCACCGTAATATATTTCTTAGTTATTACATTATTTAGAAATGAAAAATTCTAAAATAAAAGCTTAGACCTTAAAAATATATGTTTGTTATTCAAATGTTTTTCCTCATTCTCCTAAATCCAGCAGTTGCTAGCTTTAGAGTAGTTGTAAGCCGCTTCTTAGGCAGCACTTGCACGACGTCTATAAGCATATAAGCAACCACAGCTCAGTAAGTTAGGATGGAGGACTTAAAACTATACCATAAATACAACAAGGTTATCAACTAACTTATTAGGTGCAATGCATGTTCAAGCAAATGCCATTACACAACGTTGTCTAGCCAGTTATGAGATTAGAGAAATTGCGCCCATACTAATCCGAGTTGAGGAGTTGCCATTAATGCAACAACTCACGACCAAACCTAGGCTTGTACAATGGAGACACCACTCCTCCAGTAACTACCTTCGAACCATTAACTTTACCTTCATCATGATCTCCTCCCTTATCACTTAGTTCGACTAAGGATGAAGAAGGGACCATTATGTTTTTTAGTGCTATCCTTTTCGAAGGGATCGATATTTGGCCGGAGAATCCTAGGTTTCCCTTAATGGGTTACCATGCAGATCTGATTATGATTACAGGTCGTATATTTGATTAGGTTTAGTTTAGGGTGATTAATAATTTCATACAAATCATACAGTACAAGCCAGAACAATAAACATAATCATAGCATTACTCATAATCAAGCACATGTACAGAACCAATTATCTAACAAGCACAACCATTTATCATCTCAAACCTCCAAAATATAGCAACATATTAATCCTAATTTATTTCGACTCCTCGCTCACTTACTCGAGATTCAACTTGCTTAGGCTATTACCGATCATTCCTATAACACCAACGTTGTTTCAGTTTTCATATAACTGTTATAGATTAGTTTTTATCCTATAACACTTATTGTTATTTTTAGCTTAGGGTTTAATATGTCTAATTATCTAGATTTTCAAATCTTTTACAATTATTCTAGGTTTGGGGCTAGGTTCGGGTTCAATTTTCATATCGATTTCTAAATTTGGTTCTAGTTCGATTTCTAAATACTGTTTTGTACCTGAACTTTAGAAACTCGTTTCAACTCATATTGTGAAATTAATCCCATTACTTCTAGATATCCTAAATGCCATAATTACCCCTAATCAATATTTTATTCCATTCGGTACACTTAAATCCTTATTAGTGTACCGAATTTATTCCTAATGTGAGAAATTTTTACATTTTTCATATAATTACATAAATTTAAGATTTCTATATATATCCTTATTATTTATATAATATCAATTTTTTATTCTAATATCTTCTATTTATTATATTTCTAATATTTGCGTATTATGTACTATCACTTATCATGTACATAATACACATCTAATATTTCTATCACTCTAATTACCATCTCCCAACATCAATTATCCTTTCAAAATGTTTAAATTCATCCTAAATCAGATTTTACACTTAATTATCTTAATTTATAAAATTAACTTAAAATTTACTATTTTTCCTTATTCCTTATTACTTATTTACTATATAATTAGCCTAATAATTACATCTAACATCCTAAATGCTACAAGTATCATACTTCATCAGATTTCAACATCCTAAAATATATAATTATTCGCTAAATTAGTAATTAACCATTTAATTACTCAATTAACCCTAAATTACACTTTTATGCCTCTTTTTAAGGCTTAAAAATTATCTAAAAATTTCAAAAATTAATTTTTGAAAACGGGATTCATAGTACTATTCTATATTATCTAAGTAGTCTACACAAAAATTTTGGGCTCAAAATTATACTCTTAAGATCATTTATTTCTAAATCGAAATATGCTCGATTTGGCATGATTTCTTAAGGACCATATATCACGGGATATATTTTCATCAAAATAATATTTTACCTAAAAAAATACTAAAATATTCTAAAATAACAAAATTCATAATTTTCTAAGAATATTTACTATTTTTACAAAATTACACAAAATCAGGTTAGAAATTGAACTCATCGATTTGGGTGGATCTGGCCCCTGTCGATGGCCATGGGTGTGTCAACCCACCTGAGTGTTGCCACCATCGTGTGGTGGTAGTGGCCGTTTACTCTCAAATGCTCGTTGGGTTTAGGTTTTCTTTAGAAGCCCCAATTGTACAGATTTTTTGTGATTTTTTCTAAAACCCTAATTTACTCTCAATTTCATCTCTCCCTATTTTTCTCACTCTCCAAACTGACCAAATGAGCTTCTGAAATTTTATTGCTATTTATAGAACATTAGGAAAATTATTATGTATTAAATTGATTTGACAACTACCTTATTTTTTTCTAATTTGCCTTTTGTGTTGTTCTAATTTAATTAGATAATTTTTTCTTATTTTCCCTAGCTTCCATGACCCAAATTTGAATCATTCCTTATTTTTTCTGATTTTTATTTATTTTTTCTTAATTAATTATGAATTTTTTTAATTATTTAGTATTATTTTAGCACATTTCGCATATTTTTAGTAATTCTACCTACATGTAAATTCATATATAGTGAAAATAAATATTCATAAATATTATTTAGGTCATTCTATGATTTTTAGTATACATATAATTTATCTCTAGCGATTCGTTAATTATCGGAATGCATTTTACGTATTTTTGATAAATAACGAGTTATATACTTAAAATTTGAAAATTTTATATTCTTTTATTTTATTGTTTATTTTCTTAAATTCGAACTTACGAGATTATTTTTACTAATATTTCTATTTTTACTTATAATTTAAGCTCAATTGGATCTTTCAACCAATCGGAACTTTAAGTGACTGGTTATGGGGCTTACAATTAGAATAATAGTAAGTTATGTAGGCAAACGAAAGAATGCTCATAAGCATGAGTAATTTAGTATATTTAAGTAAGGTGATTCTTGCAACTACAAAATATAAGGGTATTTATACCAGAAAATCTAGAGCAACCTATAAAATATGGAAAAGACAAAAGGGTAATGCTTAAAATAAGTAAAATACAAGGAATGATGAAGGGTATAAATGAAAAATCAATAAAACATTTGATTTGTATAGTAGATTTCATCACATGGGTGCTTGGATAAATGGGTGGCAACTAGAGGTGTACTTTTGGCAGAAACAGAAAAAAGAGTGCGGTTAACGTAATTGTTGATGAGCCAAGTTGTAGACTCTTCAGTAGTGAGTTCAGCTTAAACTTGCTTTGGGTAGCTTAAGGACAAATCAGCCAAGTTGAAGGGTGAATGAGCTGAACCATGACTCTTTAGTGGTGAGTTCAAATCATACTTGCTTTAGGTAGCTCAAGGACAAATCAACTGAGTTGGGGGACGAGTAAGTCGAACTGTTAGTTGAGTGTTCCTCAAGTCAACACTCTATGATGATTATCAGGCATGGAAGGGTTCAATTCGAAAATGGTAGTAAGTCAGTAGATTGTAACAACTCGGACTCTTCTTACGCGAGTTGGTTAAGGAAAATGCACCTCAATAAGTTTTAGAGACCTCGGGGCTTAGGCTTGGGTTAAAGGTTTAGTGGTTCAATTCCTATCATCCCTTCTAGGCTGATTGGGATTTGGGATCAAATCTAGCTGATCCACATTTTTCTTTTATTTTGGTAAGTAGGGACTGAGGTTAATAATTTTGAACACATTGGACACTCTAAAGTCTTCAGGCAGCTCACTCGATAGGTATTATTGTTGATCCTCTCGAGTATCTTGAATAGTCCTTTAGCTTAGGTAAATAACTTATTCTTCCTTCTGTTAGGGAACCTCTCTTTGCTTAGGTGAAAACATATTTGATCACTGAGTTGAAAATGCTTGGCCTTCTTTCCCTTTCCTTTATCCTTCAACTTTTTAGCAGCTTGGTCCGTATTGAGCAACTTTTTGGTAGATTTGTTGAAAGGAATAAACCTTGCTTCTTACTTTTAGGTCTTCTTAGTTAGGTGATAGCATTGGGGTGTGATCAATGGGTAGTTTTAGGTCAAAGCTATAAATGACCTCAAATGGTGCATGTTTAGTATTGCGTGCACTATTCTGTTGTAAGCAAATTCTACTATAAGCAGGCATATATCACAATTAGTTAGGTTCTTTCCCATAGCAACTCGAAGTAGTAAACCTAAGGTGCGGTTGATGACCTCTGTCTAACCATTGATTTAGGGATGGCAAGAAGTGTTGAAAAGTAACTTTATTTCCATTCGACACCAAAGAGTCTTCTAGAAATGGCTCAAGAATTTTGGGTCCTAATCTAACACCACACTCCTCAATACTTTATGTAAGCAAAGAATTTCCTATAAACAAAGAAGTAATAACCGAAGCATAGGTAGTCTTAGTGTAGGACATGAAGTGTGCCATATTACTGAATTTGTCCACAACGAGCATCATAAAGTTTTTGCCTCATGTAGTTTAGGGTAGTCCAAAGACAAAATCCATATTCAAATCAGCTTATGATTTAGTTAGGTTGGGCAAAGGCATAGCTCTTCCCCCCTCAGCTGTACTCTTTACTCTCTTGTAAATCACATAGCTTTCACAATACAATGCACATCATGCTTCATTTTAGGCCAAAAGAGCCTTACATTTAGTAGTTCATGTCTTTTTCTCTCTAAAATGTCTAGAAAGTCCACTATAATAAGCTTCTCACACTAGTAGCTCTCTCAAAGAATAGGTTGACATACATAGTTTGCTACTTCAGAACAAATTCCATCCTTTACATGATAGTCATCTATTATCTTTCCTCCTCCCATTGTCTACATATGATACAAAAATGGGGGTCTTAAGGATATTGCCCTTTTATGCTCATAAGACCTAGAAGTTGGGTATGGAGTTTGGTAAGAACAACATGTCTTCTTGATAGGGCATTGACAACTACATTATTCTTGCCTTGCTTATACTTAATTACAAAATTGAATCCTTCGAAGAACTCAACCCATCGGGCTTGCCTCTTTGATAGCTTGGTTTGACTTTGAAGATACCTCAAGGACTTATGATTAGTATAAATGACAAACTCTTTTAGTAAAAGGTAATGTTGCCATACTTAAAGAGCTTAGATTAGCACAAGGAGTTCTTTATCATGTATAGAGTAATTCAACAGGGGTCTTTCCAACTTCTCACTATGATAAGCAATAGGTCAGCTTTCTTGCATCAGCATAACTCTTATTTTAACTCTTGATGCGTCATACTCGAGCTCAAATACGTTCTTAAAGTCGAGTAGAACTAAGACTGGGGTAGATGTTAATCTTTCTTTCACTTAGGTAAAACTTCTCTCCTCTTTCTCTTTCCATTTAAACTCCACATTCTTCTTTGACAGCTCGATGAGAGTTGTAATGGTACTGAAATTTTTTATGAAGCAGCGATAAAAGGAAGTTAGTTCATGGAAGCTTCTCACTTCGTCACATAAGGTTGGGGTTAGCCTTTTGACAGTAGTTCATATCTTCTCATCATAGACTCCTAGACCTCCTCTACTCATAACATATATAGGGAAGATCACTTTTTCCTAGCAAAAACAACATTTATTCAAATTTTTGAAGACCCTTTCAACTCTGAGTACATCAAACATAACTCAGCGATGGTCGACATGACTTAATAAGTTAGCATTGTACATAAGGATATCATCAAAGTAGACCACAACAAACTTTCTAATAAGATCTTTCAAAACATGGTTCATCAACTGTATGAAAGTGCTCGGGGTGTCTGATAATCTAAAAGGCATTACCATCTACTCATACAGACCATATCGGGTTTTAAATGTAGTCTTCTACTTATTTCCTTACCTCATATGAATCTAGCAATAACCTAACTTTAAGTCGATCTTGCTAAAAGTTTTAGCACCACTTAGTTCGTCTAACATATCATCTAGCCTTAGAATGGGGCACTTGTACTTGATTGTAATTTTGTTAATAGCTCTGTTATGTACATACATACACTAAGTACCATCGTTCTTTGGCACTAGTAATATAGGTACAACACATAGACTTAAACTTTCACTTACATATCCCTTTTCTAGCAGTTCGTTGACTTGCCTCTGGAGCTTGGTAGCTTGCTTGAGGTTCTTTCGATAAGTAGGTTTTTTTTGGTATAGCAACACTAACTATTACGTCAATACATTGCTCAATTCCTTAGAGAGGGGGTAGTCTTATAGGCAATTACTCGAGAAATAAGTTAGCATACTCCTCTAATAGTTCTATGATCTCTCTAGGTAACATAACTTGCTCCTTTAACTCCAATAGTCATCTGATCAACAAAAGGTTAGCACATTGGATTGAATGGCCTCTCAAAGCTCGGATTAGCTTATTACCAATTCTTTCTTAGATCTTTGGGCTAGTTTGGTCTGTAACTTGCTCACTTGGCTTAGAATCATAGGGTTTAAGGTAATCTTCTTTCCATCTTTCTCAAATGTATACATAGTCCTGAAATCATCATGAAAGACTCTTCGATCAAATAACTAAGGTTAGCCTAACAACATATGAGATCCATACATAAGCAGCACTTCATAGGGAATTTCATCAGAGTAGTTTCCAATGAAGATCAACAGTAGTACTTACTGGGTGTTATATAGTGCTCTCTTCTCGTTTATCTAATGAAGCTTATATGGTCTTAGATGTGATAACATTGGTAACTTAAGCTCCTAAACCAAGTTAGCAGATGCTACATTAGTACAACTTCTATTATCTACTATGAGTGTATATACTTACTTATTCATCTTGCAAGTTATGTGAGACAAATTCTCTCATTTCTCCTCCTCAGCAAATGGTTCAAGGCTCAGGGTTCATCGAACGACTAAAGTGAGCTTGTTTAAGTTGTTAGCATATACATTTTCTTTTATAAGTCCTTTACCATCCTCCCTAGCTTCCTCTTTCAATTCTACCTTTTCTTTAAGCTTTTCGTCAGTGCTATCTACTTCAACAATAAGGATTTTGCGTTTAATGAGCATAGTACATCAATTGGGGCACTAAGAGGCCATGTGACCAAAATCTTGATACTTGAAACACTTAGATCTGGCTTGTTTTCCATCTTGATCTTTAACTTTCTCATAGGTCCTAAATAGGACATCTTGGTTGGCAATATAGCTCTTTTGCTTGGACATGACTTTAGTTTTCCTATTAGGCTCAATGTTGTATTAAGTTCGATTGCCAACATGGGAAAGATGACTACTTTGAGTGGGTTGGCTCAATTGACATTAGATCAGCTTGTTGCTCCTCTACCACTCCACATGTTGGTCTATACTTGTAGCCTCATCTAAAGTGATAAAATGTTGCAGCTTTACCACATCTCGGATCTTTACTTTTAACTTAGTAAAAAATCTAAAAACTGTTCAGGTTGATGACTCACTAACTACACAACGAATCATAAGCATTTGGAATTCCTATACGTATTAATCAATAGTTCGATTTCTTTGCCTCAGCTCTTGAAGCCAAGTAAAAGTATCTTGTAGATAAGTATTTAGCATAGATTGGGCTCTAAGAACTCTTTTTATCTCATGCTAAGTGCTAACTTTTTTATATCCATCTTGTTTCCTCATGACCTGAAAGTTTCTTTACTATGTCGTAGCCTATCCTAAGAATTCCACAGTAGCAATTCTTACCTTTTTGCAATCCCCATATTGATAATAATCAAAGATTTCTTTTACCTTTTGTTCCCAATCAAGGTAGTCTTCAACATCCCCAAAACTATTAAAGCTCATAATTTGAAGTGTCACATGATTTGCTGTTCAAGGAGTTTGTAGTCTCTCTTCCACTTCATTATATTCTTCCTCAATCTCCTCATCAACTCTACCTAGGTCTATTCTCCTTTCAACATGTCCTCCTACTCCTCCACCTCAATCTTGTCAAGCTAAGACTTATCCTTAGATAAGTTAAGCATTATGGACAGCGACACCAACTTCAAGAGCAGCCTAGGGGGTAATGTAATTGGCTTTGTTAGGTTGGGATACTAACACATAAATAGTTCAAGTTAAATTGGTTATTAAGTGAAGCATCTCATCAAAATGCTCTTAAGAACTTCTAGAGGCATTTTTATATTGTCGGCTATGATGGACAACACAATTGTTATTGTCTCTAATACCAGCATTATCACTTGAATTAGTTGTTCTTACTCAACTTCATACTCATAGTAAACAGAAAATACTTATATTACCCAAAGAACAACTTACTCATAGTCTTCAATTAGTTAATTACACTAGTTATACGTTTTAACTTCTTAAGGATTCAACACCACAGCAAACTAGATCAATTCTCTTATAAAAACATACGAATACTACTTGCTTTGTTTTCCACAACTCGAAATAGAGTAGAACAAAATATGATATAGTAACAAAGGACAATAGTACAATTTCTACTACTTACAAAGATACTGCAACTAATCCTCACACAACCTCAACAATTATCTCACTCTTCAAGACACTTTAGATATAAATGATAACCAATGTAACAAGATGATGCATCTTTGGGCTCATACACATGGAGATACACCATAAAGAGCAAGAATAAGAAAAATAAAATTTTGGGGGGAGAGGGAGGGGGGGGGGGTGGGTTAGCAAATTTGTGAACTATTTAGCTGGATATGACATGCCAACAAGATCTTACATGGTCTACAATTTGTTAGATATGGTGTACTAGTCCGAACAGAAGGGTCACTCGGTACTACTCCTTACTAAAAGGAATAGATAAAAGTTAGAGAGTAATGAGAACACTAAGGTTGCTCAAAGGATGCTTAAATAATCTAATATTGATTAGTTTGATTCCCGCATACAAGAAAGTAAGGGTTTATATATCTATCTATTGGGTTATTTTACATGTATGAAAAGACAAAAGAGTATTCTACAACTATGTCATATAAAACATATTAAAAGAGGTAAAAAGGACCAAGAATATTCAGTATAGAAAAGAAAGAATCATTTGAGAATATTGAGTAAAAAGACACGTATCGCTTAGTGGTTGGGCATTAGGAATATGATACAAGGCAAGCGGAAGTGGGATAATGTTTGTAGTTAGGGGCCAACCTAACTTAAAATAAGTCAGGGACTAATTAGTTCTTCTAAAGAGAAGTCAGCTTGATTCAGGGTCGGATGCTTGTGGTTGGATCGAGAGCTTGCTTTGGCTATTCTTAGGTTATCTTTTGGGATAAAGCATCACTGTTAGACAGGGATAGATCTGACATAAGTAAGGATCTGATAAATGGCTTGGCAGGAGACCAGCTCAGAATAGGATTCTCTATCTTGGCTACGGCTTAGAGCTACTATCCTTTGAGTGAGTCCTTAGAGTCCTCTAGCTTTGTTACGCTTGATCAGCCCAAGGGGTTGATTCCGATTATCTGCCTAAGGGTTAGAAAGATTCGTTCTCAAATTTGGAGCGGTCTCTACTCTTTCTTTTGGGGGCGTTTGTAGGGTCCTTTGATGGTTGGTGAGGAATCAGGTTAGATACATTGAAGGTAGATGAAACACCATAGTTATTAGGTAACTCGATTTGGTAGGTGTTGCGGTTGATCTTCTTTAGGACCTTGAATGGGCCATCAGCTTGAGGAGATGGTTTGCTCTGTCTTAAGTGTATGAATCACTCTCGACTAAGGTGAATCCATACTAAGTCTTCTGGCCAGAAAGAAATAGTTTGGTGACCTCGATTACCAATTTTTTGTTGTCTTTAATCAAACTTGGCAATCTTCTTAGTTAAAGACTCATGTAGCACTAGTAATTCTTAGGCTCGATTAACTTCGGATTGACTTTCTTTAGCAACTGCTGGGGTACTAATCATGTTTAGGGGAATTTTCTAATTAAGTCATAAACGACTTTGAATGGAGTTTTTCTAATGATCTTGTGGATAGTTTGGTTGTATGTGAACTCTACAACTGGTAAACATAGATCCCAATCCCTTAAGTTCTTTCCTACAACATCTTTGAATAGATTGCCTAGCATATTGTTCACTACTTCAGTATGGCTATCAGTTTGAGGGTAGCTACTAAAGCTGAATATGAGTTTAGTTCCAAGTTTTCTCCAAACAGTTTTCTAAAAATAGCTTAAGAATTTTGTATCTCGATTTGAGACAATAGTCTTCAGTACCCTATGTAGTTGGACAACTTCTTGCAAAAACAAATCAGCAATATATAGAGCATTGTTACTTCGATAGCATGGGATGAAGCGTATCATTTTGCTGAAGCGGTGTATGATAATAAATATAGAATCTTTTCCTCTAGATGTCCAGGGAAACCTTAGGACAAAGTCTATACTGAAGTCAACCCAAGGTAAGGTTGGCATCGATAAGGGCATGTATTTTCCATGGGGTTCTCTCTTCTCCTTAGGTTGCTTGTACATCTCATAACAACCAATTATCTTATGGACATCCTTAGCTAAATTAGGCTAATAGAAGTTTTCCCTTAACAGATTAACTATCTTGGTTTCCCTGGAATGACCAGATAATCCTCTACTATGAGCTTTCCTAACCAATAGCTCATGTGTGGACAATTTTGAATACATAGCCTACGGTCCTTGAATAGATAGCCATCCTTAGGATAATATCCTCTAATAACTATTCCTTCTTGGCACTGTTTAATAATAGGACTAAAGTGAAGGTCATTGGCATACTACTTAGTGATGAGTGAGAATCCCAATAATTTTGCTTGTAAAGTGGTCAATAAAGTTTGCCATCGTGACAGAGCATCGGCGACTACATTTATGCTACCCTTCTTATACTGAATGATGTGTGAGAAACCCTTCATAAGCTCTAACCACTTAGCTTGTCTCTTTGAGAGTTTGTTTTGACTCTTAAGATGCTTCAATGATTTGTAGTTAGAGTAAATAACAAACTTTTGTGGTAGCAAACAATGTTGCCAAATAGTGAGGGCTTGGAAAAAGGAGTATAACTCCTTCTTGTACATAGAATAGTTTAAGATATGACTACTAAGTTTCTCACTGTAGTAGGTGGCGAGTCGTTGCTCCTACATCAGGATAGCACCAATTCCAACTCTCGATGCATCACATTCTAGTTCAAAAGGTTTGTTAAAATTTGGTAGTGACAAGACAAGTGCCAAGATGAGCTATTCCTTAACCTCTTTAAAGCTTTGTTCAACTTGATCATTCCACTTGAATCCTTCACTCTTCTTTGTCAGCTTGGTCAACGAGGTGGATATTATGCTAAAGTCCTCAATAAATTACCTATAGAAAGAAGCTAGGTTATGAAAACTTTGAACCTCAATGACATTTTTTGATGTCGGCCATCTAGAACAGCTTGGGCCTTTTCCTCATTTGCTTGGATTCCTTCCCCTAACAATATAAACCTTAGGAAAACCACCTCATTCTAGTAGAACATATACTTTTTCACATTCCTATACAACTTCTCAGTTCATAAAATATCAAATACATCACGGAGATGTTGAACATGGTAGCTTAGGTTAGCATTATATGCTAGTATGCCATCAAAATATATGACCACACATCTTTCAATTAGAAGGTGCAATACATGGTTCATTAACTTCATGAATGTGCTTGGTGTTTTGGTAAGTTCGAATAGCATAACCAACCATTTGTAGAGTCTGTGCCTAATTTTGAAGGCAGTCTTCCACTCATCTCCTAGTCTTATATTAATTTGGTGGTAGTTACTTCGCAGATCAATTTTTGAAAATATTTTGGCACCATGAAGCTCTTCTAACATATCATTGAGTCTTGGTATCGGATATCTGTACTTGATAGTAATTCGGTTGATTGCTCAACTATCAATGCACATACGTCATAAACTATCTTTCTTTAGAACGAGCAGTTCCAGTACGGTGCGACAACTTATGCTCTCCCTCACATATTCTCGCTTTATGAGTCCACTTGTTTCTTTAGCTCGGTAGCTCACTTAGGGTTCATCCTATATGTAAGTTGGTTTGAAAAAGTAGTGCTCGGTTGTAGGTCAATACAAAGCTCAATGCCTTAGACTGGGGCTAGTCCTTTTGATAATTGTTCAAGGAATATATCGGCGAACTCACTCAGTAGGCTTCGAATTTTGTTTGGAACATCCTCCAAATCCCTTACTTAAATCTGACATAGTACAATACCTTCTGAACAGATTAACATATAACAACTTTAATACCCATTAATCGCTCAAACAGAATAGAAATAATTTTCTTTGCATTCGTAATGAAGAGCAGAGTAATAATGGAACCACATTTACTAACATACAAATAAATTACAGTAGCTACATAAAGAACATAGTAACCACTAATAGCAAAGCAAACCAAAAACTTCGCTATAACTTTACATACTCTCTCTTAGAACCATACTTTGATACCAACGAAGCTGATGCTTCTCTGAAGTTATATACGTGGAGAAGCACCACAATGAGCAAGAATAAGAAAATAAAATGCGGGTTTAGCAAATCTATGAACTATCTAGTTGGATATGATGCACTAACAAGATCTTACATGGCGTACAATTTGTCGGATATGACATACCAGTTCGAACTGAAGGGTTTGTTGCCACTACCTCTTGATATTGATTAGTTTGATTCCTACATACAAGAAAGTGGAGGTTTATATACCCATCTACTAGGGTTACTTTACATGAATGAAAAAATAAAAGGGTATTCTATAATTAGGTTACATAAAACATACTAATAGGGGTAAAAAGGGCAAAGAATATTTGGCTTAGAAAAAAAAAAAAGAATCATTCTAGAGTATTATGTCAGAAGACACATGTCGCCTAGTAGTTGGACATTAAGAATATGATACAAGGCAAGCGGAAGTAGGATAATGTTTGTGGTCAAGGGGTAACCTGATTTGGATCAAGTCAGGGACCAATTAGTTCTTTTGAAGAGAAGTCAGATCGATTCAGGATTAGATGCCTGTAGTTAGATCGGAAACTCGTCTCAGCTATTCTTGGGCTGTCTTTTGGGATAAAGTATCGCTGCTAGAAAGGGGTGGATCTAACATAGGTAAGGATCTGATAGTCAACTTGGCAGGAGATCAGCTCAAAATAAGAATTCCTATCTCAGCTATGGATTAAAGCTAGTATCCCCTAAATGAGTCCTTAGAGTCCTTTAGCTTGGCTATGTGTGATCGGCCTAAGGGGTTGATTTTTATCACAAGTGGTGACATAACACAATAATAACTCACCCAAGTGAACTTCTACTCTAATACCAAGATAATATATCTCACAAAGGAAGGAAAAGGTTGGCCATATCTATGGGGTGAGTCTAAACTTGCAAAAAGCTTGAAAATGAAGGGTAGATAGCGCGAAAACAAGCAAAAACTCATGATCAACTCTTAGGATATGACGCACCAAGAAACCATTGAGGAGTCACAAATCAATTAGATATAACGTACGAGCTATTTCAATGAGAATACTTGCTACCTAGCCTTACTTAAGGGTTAAGATTAGAGTAAGCTAAGCAAGCAAATGAAAGAATGCTCACAAGTAAGAGTATTTTAGTATATTAGGTAAGATGTCAAGATGATTCTTGTATACAAAGGTATTTATACCAAAAAATCTAGGACAACCTATTAAATATGGAAAAGATGAAAGGGTAATGTTGAAAATAAGTAAAATATAAGGAACGTTAAAGAGTATAGATGAAAAATCAAGAAAACATTTTATTTATACAGTAGATTCCATCACATGGGTGCTTAGAGATGTAGTTAGTAGCTAGAGGTAAGCTTTCGACGGAAACAAACAAAAAAACATAGTTAACCTAATTGTTGTCTAGTTGAGCTGTAGACTCTTCTATGGTGAGTTTAGCTCAGACTTGCTCTAAGCAACTTGGGGACAGGTCAGCTAAGCTAGTAGGCTAGTGAGTTGAACTATTGGTTGAGCATTTTTTAGGTCAGTACTCTGAGATGATTGTTAGGCATAGAAGCGTTCAATTAAAAAATGGCAATAGGTTGGTAGTTAGAACATCTTAGACTCTTCTTGCATAAGTTGGTTAAGGAGAATGCACCTCACTAGGTTCTTAAGACCTTAGCCTTGGGCTCGGGTCAAGGGTTCAGTGGTTTGATTCCTATCAAGTGGTGTTTGGGTTTGTAATACCAATGTCCTAATACCCGTTTAAATGTAAGCCATAGTGTAATTGTTCTGATTAGTAATCATGTGCAAAGGATGAGATACTCTTGGTTTGGGGTTAATTGTTAGTGATCCTGAGCTACGTTGACTATTGACTTAGTAAAAATATATTAACTTGTTGTTTGATTTATTTTTGTTACATTATTACTTGTGCTATATTAATTGCTGCATAATACGTACTTGAGATTATTTGTTTTATCCTAGGCGTTAGCTCATTCCTCTTTCTTTTTTAGTTGTAAGGACTTTATATGAATAAGTAAATTATGAAGAGAATGGGGATGGGTATTATTATTACTAAGACAAAGACATTGGAGAGTATTACAACTACTATGATGATGAGATGTGATCAACTAGCAAGAGAGATTAAATATACTTGTTGGTGTTGTGATTGCCTTTTACAATATAATGTACAAATATAAAATTTGCCCCTTTTAAAAATAGTGGAAACACTATATAATAAATTGAACTTGCTTGTAATCTTTTGAAAAATATTTGTGGAAATCACGAGCTAATGGCAAATGTACCAGTTAATTTATAGTATATGATGGACACTAAGGTCATATTTTATGGTGAAGAAAAGAATAAAGTTTAGAAAGATAAGTAAGTACTAGATTCTACTATTTTTACTCTAATCTAAGCAGCTGATTGAGCAATTTTAAGGAAAAGAACATATAAGTTATCTAAATTGAAGTAAAAACTACAATGGAATTAAACATGGATTTTTTTGGCAATTTCTTGGCATTGGGATGTGGATTTCTTTATAAAAGATGAATGAGTAATGAATAAACAATTATCTAAGATTGTTGTGGCTATGCTATGAGAGTATTTATAATAATTTAAACGTAGGTTTTACTTACACTCACAAAATTTATCCAACTCCTATTTCATAAATTCTATCATGTAACAGGAGCATTATATTATCAATATCTCATCTATACTATCAGTTGGCTATTGTCACTACTTAAATAACTATGTCAGAATTGATTTCTCATTCCAACCAATTTTTAGCTCTAAGTAAGTATAAGGAATAAAGTTTTAATTTTCAAGAATTATCTATTCAAATTAGGAATCCTAAGTTCTATTTGAGGTTTTCGAATCCTATTATGGTATCTAGACTCCATTAGGATTACAAGGGGGGAGGCTCAATGTATGGGAAACATTATCTAGTTCGACATTAACCCAATACTCAAGTTATACCTAATTATACTATAGAACTAAGTAAAATTCCCAATTTACACTATCACAATACAAAAACACTAATAGCCACAATTACTTCATCATGTTCATACATTACTCATAAGCACAATTAGCTCCATTTATCACATTTATGGAGAATAAACATTCAACACATAATATACATGAATATGAAAATAAACATTGCATTAAATATGGAAAAAGTATGAGGAACATTACAAAATCGAGCTCTTCAACCTTAATAATGGAGTTCCTTAAAATTTTCCCAATAATCTCCATGGATGTAACCTTGAAAAGAGCTAAAATCCATGAAAAGTTTAAGCTATTATCATGAAAATATAAGAAAACTCTATGGAAATCATAAAACTATGCTAAAAGTAATATAAGATAGCTTAAAGAAGAGAGAAATGGTGGAAGCTAGAAGCATAAACCTTGGAAATGCAAAACCAAATCTACAAAAAATGAAGAAGAAGAGGTTTTCATATCAAGTAGGTATTGTCATGATGGTGGACATATATTAGGTGCTTTTCTTTGTTCCTTTTAATGAAACGATGCATTTTTGCTTCAAAAGTCAAATATATTATCATGACTATAGCTGGGTATTGTCATGTTGGTATACCCTTCTAGTTTTGCAACTTGATTTGATTCTAGTCAAGCCACCGTCTTGACGGTAGATGGGCTTAGGGTCATGCTGGTAATTCTAACTCCAAGTTTCCTTCTTTTACTATTTTCTTTGTTTTCGGCTTGTTGAATCGGGACTATCATTACATGGTAACCCTAGGACCTATAAGATCAAACAGGAAGAGGTTAAATTATTTAAATAAATAATACTTTTGAGCATCAAAACCTAAAATATATGAATTACACTTGTATCGAGAAATTATAGATTTTAATGAAAATTTATATACTTTTGCTAAAAAATCTATTGAATCTCATATAATTGTTAGATAAATCATTGAGATAAGTATATGATCACCTATTATTTGAGAAATTTGTTATTTTATTTGTAACATCAGAGTTTCATTTATTTAAGTTCATTTCATTCACAATATTTTAAAAAGATTTAATTATGAATTTTAATTACTTTGAAATTTAGTAAATGAGAGTTATGAAGTTGTTTGTGAAAATTAAGATAATTTTAGTTACTCGTTTAGCTTGATGTGTTAGTAGATTATTAGGAACAAGTAGCGATTTGTAGTGCCTTGAGCATGGGGAGTTACGGATTAAAGCATTATCAAATCATAGGTTTAGTAAATCAAATAGAAACTTAGGCAAATGATCTACCAGGCGATGAGCTGTGATGTTTGTAGGACTTAATGGGAATTCTTAGTGTAAATAGTCGCTCCTAGTTATTAATTTCCTGCTTCCCTATCCTTGTGTTTTCTTTCTATTCCTTATACCAAGCTTAGTTTTGTCCTTTCTCTTATCTATTTTGGCTATAATATGCCTCTAAGAAGAAGAATTAAAGTTAGGAGACGCTATAGAAGCTGGTTTAGGTGATGGTCTTAGAGAAGTTGAATTGTTAGGCAATTAGCAGCAACCATAGGGTACATATGAGAATGTGCCTATCACTAGAGAAGACATCAATAGGTTGCTAAACATAGTTGATAACATGTTGGGAGTCATTAATAGGTAATAAGATCAAATTTAGAGGTAACACAACATCAATAGTAGCAACATCAACAGTTGATGGCCAAGAATAATAATGTAACTAGTGCAGGCACTGGACATGCTGTAGGAGTAAAGGGTAGAAACAACTATGAGAATTATGGGGTTATTATCCTTGAGAAATTTGTGAGGTTAGCAAAAGAATTCCACCCCCAGACAAATGAGCCTATGGTGGTTGAGAGATGGATAACTCACATAGAAAAAGTTTTTGAGGGTTTTGAGATCCTTGAAGGAAGGAAGGTGTCATTTGTAACCTACATGCTAAGAGACATTGTTATTGATTGGTGGGAAGCAAAGAGGGTAGATCATGCTACTCCTATCACTTGTGCTATTTTCAAGGAGCTATTCTACAGTAAGTATTTCCCTGTTAGTCTTAGAGAAAGATTAGTAAGCTAGTATTGTGATTATAGGCGGGGGGATTGAACAGTGTAACAATATGAAACTGAACTCAATCGCTTACATAAGTTCTTACTAAAGACCTAGAAAGTAGATGAAGGGTATAAGGTGTAGAGGTTTGTGAGATGTTTAGGAGTTGCTTTATGACATGAGGTAGGATCTTTTTAGTTACAGACTTACGCAGCTATAGTTGATAAAGCTAAAAAGGTGGATAAGAGCAAGAAAGAAATGTTAGAAGACAAAGTTAAATCTTTTAGGGGGAAGGTGGTTTTAGGAAAGAGACTCGCTTTAAGTATAGTAATGCAGGATCGGAGTAAGAGAGTTTTCCTTTAGCTTACCAGACCTATAGCCAGAATAGTAGTTATATTAGTTAAGCCTCCATTAGCTACACTAATTCCTTTGTTACTAGCTTTATTGCCACCAGCACTAGCTTTGGGACTTAGGTGTACTAAATGTAGAGGTCCTCATGATTTGTCACAGTGTAGGTAGCTTACTGGAGCATGCTTTTCTTATGATAAGGTAGTGTATGTCAGTAAGGAATACTCAGAGAAGGTGAAGATCCTACAAACCTTTTGTTTCAGTTGTAAGTAGAGGGGGTACAGGACATTTGAGTGTAATGTTGCTAATTAGCTAACCTTCATATAATAGCTAATACCATAGCAGAATGTTAGACCCCATAGTAATGGATAGGGAGATAAAACTGTGATTGTAGGACTGAGACAGAAGGCTTTAGTAAGAGTTTTTGCACTTCAATTACAGTAGCAAGATTACTAAGAGGGCTAAGGGGTAACACCATGGTAGGTATGCTTTTAGTGAACTCTAATAGAGCATACTAATTTTTTTACACTAGTACTACTCATTCTTACATGCATAAGTCTTTTGTGAATGCTTGTAGTCTGAAACCTAAATTGTTAGTTGATTCTTTATATGTTGGGTCTCCTTTGGATATGGGAAAGTTGTTGAGTTAGATTTGTAAAAGTGTTAAAATAGAGATTCAAGTCCAAGTCTTGTTAGCAAATCTATATGTTTTAGAAATGTCTAATTTAATATTATTTTTGGAGCAATTGGTTGTCAAGTAACTATGTTACTAATGATTGCTACAATAAGCTAGTCTATTTTACTCTCGAGAATGGAGAGCCTTTTAATTTCCAATTGGAAGATTTGAAGCCGGTAGGGTTCTCTTCATATGAGTCATGGAGTCATAGCTAGTTGTCAGCTTTGATTGCAAGTTTAAGCCAAACTATGGAGTTGCAAAGGGTTATAATAATGAATGAGGTCTAAGATGTTTTCCTAAGGGACTTGCTTAGGATGGCTAATGCAACTTATAAGATAGCTGCAGTTGAATTATTTAAATTGAAAAAGCAATCAATAGTGTTGTAGGATAAGGGGTTAATCAAGCCTAGTATGTCATCTTAAGGTATACCAGTTCTTTTTATGAAGAAGAAGATGGAAGCATGCACCTTTGTATTATATATATTAGGATTTGAATGGTGTGACAATTAAGAATAAATACCCCCTCCCTTGTATCAATGGACTATTTAATCAACTGCAAGGAGCTTGAGTCCTCTCCAAAATAAACTTGACATTAGGATATTATCAGTTGAGGATTAAAGAAGAGGACAAGCAACAATGGCCTTCAAAACATGGTATGGATTGTATGAGCTCTTGGTTATGCTGTTTGGATTGACAAACATACTAGTTTCTTTTATGGATCTCATGAACAAAATATTCGAAGACTTCTTAAACAAGTTTGTAGTAGCATTTATTGATGATATCCTCATTTACTCTAGAAGTGAAGAAGAACATAAAGAGTACTTAAGGTAGGTGTTGAATAGACTATGAACCGAAAAGCTTTATGCCCAGTTTTCTTAGTGTAAGTTTTGGTTAAAGTGAGTTTCCTTTTTAGGATACATTGTCTACAAAGATGGATTATCAGTAGACCTAAAGAAAACCAAAGTAGTACTTAATTGGCCAAAATCGAAGATAGTTATAGAAATTAGGAGTTTTCTAGGGTTAGTCGAATACTACAAAAAGTTTATTGAGGGGTCTTCTAGAGTGGCAGCCCTATTAATAAGACTAACACAGAAGGGAATAAGGTTTTAGTGGGATGACAAATTTGAAGATAGATTCTAGGAGTTGAAAAAGAAGACTTGAAATGGCTTTAATGTTAACATTACTTGAAAGTGGTGAAGAGTTTGTAATATATAGCAATGCTTCACATTAAGGGTTAGGTTGTATACTTATGCAAGATGAAAGAGCGATAGCCTATGCTTCTTGCTGGCCAAAATTGCATGAGAAGAATTACCCAATTCATGACCTAGAGTTGGTAATAGTTGTCTTTGCACTTAAGTTGTGGAGACACTATTTGTATGGTGAGAAGTGTAAAATCTTTACTAAACACAAGAGTTTAAAGTACTTCTTCGTGTAAAAGGAGCTACATATGAGACAGAGGAGGTCATTAGAACTCATAAAGGATTTTGGAATAAATATTCAATATCACACTGGGAAGGTAAACGTGGTAGCAAATCTACTGAGCAAAGAGAGACAGGGAAACATAGCAACCTTGATCACTACACAAAGACCCTTACTAAAGGACATGAGAAGATTAGAATTCAAGATAGTGACACAAGAGGTAGGGGTACGATTGGCGACCTTATGTATTGAACCTACCTTGATTGATAAGTTGAAAGTAACTCAATTGGAAGATGTAGAGGTATATGAAATTAGGAGTAAGGCGATGTAAGGTAGTGCAACAGAGTTCATAATAGACTTAGATGGAGTTCTTAGATTTAGGAATAGGTTTTGTGTATAGGTGAATCCGTAGTTGAAAAGGGAGTTCCTTAGAGAAGCTTATTATTCAAGTTATGCTCTACACCTAGGCAATAGGAAGATGTATAAGGACTTAAAGGAATATTACTAATGGAACAATGTGAAAAAAGAGATTGTAGAACATGTTTCCAAGTATCCTACCCATCAATTAGTCAAAGCGGAACATTAGAGGCCAAATGAGGAACTTAGACTATTGCTAATTCTAAAATGGAAGTGAGAGCATGTAACCATGGACTTTGTCACATACCTACCTAAGATTAAAGAGAAGAACAATGTAGTATGGGTAGTGGTGGATTAATTGACAAAGATGGCTCACTTCATACCGATTAATGTGAAGTACAAGTTAGAAAGGTTGGCAAAGTTATACATAGAGAATATAGTAAGGTGACATGGAATTCTAGTGACTATTACGTCTGATAGAGATACCAAGTTTGTGAGCAAAATTTGAAAGAGTTTACAAAATGCCTTAAGAACAAAACTCTGGTTTAGTACAGCATTTCACCTGTAGACAGATAGGTAGTTTGAAAGGATGATTCAAATTTTGGAAGACATGTTGAGATCCTGTACCTTAGACTTTAGAGGTGGTTGGGATGAGTACTCACAGCTAGCAAAGTTTTATTATAATAATAGCTATTAGGTAACAATCAAGATGTCACCTTATGAAGCTCTATATGGAAGAAAGTATAGGTTGTTGCTACATTAGGATGAGGTAGGTGAAAGGTAAGTGTTGGGACTAGCACTTATATAAGAGGTGGAGGATAAAGTGAGAATTATTAGACAAAAGATGTTGGCAGCCTAAAGTTGCCAAAAGAGTTATGCAGATAAAAGGCAAAAACCCTTGAAACTGTAGGAGCAAGGCTAAGTAAAGTAAGCCATTGAGAGGCGTTTCTTTTATTTTGATTTCAATTTTGTGATTCTCTAACGTTAAAAGACTGTTTTAGATTTGTAAAAGCGTGTGTTTGAGGTGTTATAAAGCAAAAGTTAGGGCAAGATCTAAATCCTAACTCAGTGAGTGATCTCAACTCAATCCTTAGTTGTATAACAATTGACTTAGATATTGTTTGTTTGATTTGATGTTGTTTGTGTGTATGTATTAATTTAGGTGTTGCAATTAAGTTTTCTATGGTGTAAGTTATGCTTTGTTTCATTTGCTAATTTAAGGATTGGAACACACCTAAGTGTTCCTTATCATTAGTTGATAGAGAAAAACAAACCTTAGGATGAAATCAAAGTGTAGGATGTATTGGAGTTGTTATTAGATGATTAGTTTGGAACCAAAAAGAAGATCGAAATTGTCGAACAAGAGGAACATGGGTAAGGACTACGACCATGGTCTTACCTGTAAACCTCTCATTGAGAATTTTAGTTGAAATGTGAAAAGAAAATTTTATGTCAAGAGCAACATGGCTTAGGACTACAACTATAGATGTAAATTATGGACTTGCAATAGTAGTGGATAGCATAGGTGTGATATGAAGTTTTGGATAAGGAAGGAACACGGTCCAAGAACACAGCCGTGAACCTTAGGCGTATTCTTCTAAACCAATTTTCTAATCTTTTCTCATTTCCATCTTTCATCTAATCCTATCCTAACTTTTTCTAAATGTCTATAGAAGCCCAAATAGATCCATAATCCTCAACTTGATCAAATTCATACTTAGTAATCTAAGGAGACAAGTAAAGAACACAAACACTTAGATATAATTGTGTAACTTAAGAATAGAGCTTAAAAGAGTTGTTCTTGTTTTATTACTTAGGTGTTGATCTTAACATGTTATTCAAAGTAAATTCTACCAGTTATATTTGAGACTCAAGTACATAGAACCTTACTTGCTGTTTTTTCTTATCTAGGATAATTAAAGTAAGCTGGATCAATAATTAACTAGAATGAAATATGATTACTGCTTGTGTTTATCTGGGCTTAGGGGGTTATGGTATTGGTGTCCTTGAGGTGGCACCTTATTGATCTTTGAGTGACGTTGTCCCTAGTAGGGTCTTCCCTTAATATGATACAAGGTAAAGTAAATTGGTGTTTGAGGGTCGTAGAACCAATGTCTTAGAACCAAGTAAGTTAGGTGGCATCTAAGGTTCATAGTACCAATGTCCTAATACCTATTTAGATAAGAGCTATAGTGCTAGTGTCCCAACTAAGAACTGTATGTAATGTTTGAGATACTCTAGGTTTGGAGCTAATCATGAGTGATCTTAAGCAGTATTGACTATTGACTTAATTAAATATATATTAACTTATTCTTTGATTTACTCTTGTTGCATTATTACCTATGCTATATTAATTATTGCATGATACACACTTGTGGTTTTGGGTTTCTGTACTAAGTATTAACTCATTCTTTTTTCTTTTTTAGTTGTAGGGACTTTAGATGAATAGGTAGATTATGATAAGAATGAGGAAGTGTATTATTATTACTAGGATAAAGACAATGGAGAGTATTACTATTATTATGATGATCAGATGTGATCAACTAGCAAGAAAGATTAAATAGACTTATTATTTGAGGGATTTGTTATTTCATTTCCAATATGAGAGTTTAGTTTATTTAAGTTAATTTCAGTTACAATATTTTGAAGAAATTTAATTATGACTTTCAATTACTTTGAGATTTATTGAATTAGAGTTAAGGAGTTTATGAAAATTTGGAGAATTTTAGCCTACTTATTTAGCTTAATGTGTTGGTAGATTATTAGGAATTTTGTTGCAAAATATCTTGATTAGTATAAGAAAAAGTTTATACAAACCCTAGAGATTTGGTCGGATGGAGTCGTTCTATGATTGCGAATCCCTGTACTATTGTTGTTATTCTAGCGCTTAGTTTTGTCTGTGCTTTTTCATCCCGGCTCATTTTAACATTGTTCCTGTGGAAATTCTGTTACCTAATTCATTTATTTTTCCTTTTATTAAAGTACGTATATTTGAACCAATATATGCAAATTGTTGCAAGAAAAGGACGCGCTAATACGGTGGTGTAGTTCTTCGCTTGATGGAATCTTGCTATATGGATTTGCATATTGTGACTCATAGAATTAGTATTATGTAAGTGTATATATATATATATGTATGTATATTTGTCTATATTTCTTACATTATTAATGCTTTGCTTCGTGCATAGACATGTTAACGAGAAGAAAACATAGACTAATATTATAGAGACGTTGACTCCATCCACGACCACTTAGCTTTGCATTACGAGTACGTAGATCCTAGTTGCATTAATTTATTCTACACTAATTAATACATCGTGCAATTTAACGGTCCCCAATTTCATGCCCCAACACTAATTAAGACATCGTGATTTTTTTTTTTATAAATTTCTGTGCCCTTGCAAACTACCCTATGTAATACCCGTGGGTTCTTGGGTACATATAAAGTATCACGTGTATACCGCGTGTAAAGTTGTACTATACATGATTAGGGAAATAACTTGAGTGACTTATATGAGATGATCAGGAGAGAAGTATAGGGAGGAGGAATAAGCAATCTTAATAAGACTAACACGTATGGTGATAGGTAGAGCAGCGTGATAGCATCAAACTTTAAGATTGATGAAGAACGGGGTGATGTTCTTGAAGTGTTTAATCTTTGAGGCAAAGTTTCGATAGAGTAATATCGTTAATGGGGTTTTTTTCTTGTCCAAATTAGGAAATGAATTGGGTATTTATAAGATATGGTAGGTGAATTCAATATGTTGGATCGTAATGTTGATTAATGGTTAGGATTGAGGTATTTTATATATGGGCATTAAATGGGTTTTTTCTATGGGTTTAGGCTCAAATAAAGGGTTTTATGTTTCATTAGTGTAAACCAAACCAAGACAGGTTTCATCAAACAGACCGATCCAACGGGCCCTGCTCTAAGCCCATGCCAAACCTCCCTTGATTATCCTGAATATTCAGACTCGATTCTTTAGGCCTTGTTACCCTAACTCGATAAGTCAAATCCATTTAATCAATGGACTTGAAGCCCAATATTAAATTTGGCTCTATACATTTTGCCCCCTGACCAAAGTCTTTTAAACGAGGTTGTAGGGGTTTGGGCACGAGTGAGCATTTTAAATGACTTAAGCACGTACGTGCTATTAAATAGGTGCATCGCTGGCAAATTAATTTGAGAATTGTCTTAATGCGCAAGTTCGTAGCATTTCTTATTTCTATGTCATGCCTCAACTAGATTAGGTTGTATGTTGCCCTTAAGGTAACATTTTGAAATGAGTCTCCTTTAAGTTGCCTCTTCTTAAGTTGATTTGTCTCTTCGATGCCATTTACATGAGTCATAGATTCCATCCGAGCTATATCTTATGCACTAACTTTACATTAGCAATCAGATTAGGGTTGACTTCCATGTATTAATGTTGCATTGATTTTCTTCTCATACATGAGCACTCTCCTTGTAAGGTCTTCATATATAATGTAAATACTTTGTATTAACCAAATCTTATTTATTGCGTTATGACTGGTAGCACGGTGGTCCTACGGTATGGACTAACTTCAATTTATTTTTTTAAATATATATATATATATACACACACACACACACACACACATACATACATACATACATACATATCAAAACTCTTTCTTGAATTGAGTTGCTAGCATGGGCCATGAATTAAGCATGACTAACATATGGACTTTGCATTAATATAAGCCCATTGCTATTATCTTAATTTATGGGCATGGTGGGCTTCATTGTTGGTCGGCATGAATGAAGACAAGGATGTAGGGAGACTTGATCTCTATTCCATGTGTCCAACTCACCAAAAAGAAGACAAAGAATATAATTATATCACATAATTCCTTCCTCTATCTATCGATCTTATCTCCGCATAAGGCTTAATAATTTAACAATCTGACATTATGCCCACTATTCAATTTAAAGGGTCAAGCTCATAAATCTCAGTAGTATACGCTAAACATGATGACCCATGCAAGAAGAACTTGACCCCCCCACACATGCCAATTTTTATCCAAACAGAATAAGCCTACGCTTAATTTGACACCCCACTATTAGTACATGGTCAGAAGGGACAAAGATGAAGGTATATTGTATATCTCTTTTACCCTAATCCATACAATTTCTAACTATGATCGTAATCAATTTTCTTTTTTATTTTTTCTTTTGGCTTTTGGGTTTTCCTCCTATGTCATAGATAACTAGGGCTTATCTTTCCCATTTTCCTTTCTTAGCCGCCAGAGTCTCAAACAATATATACATATATGTTAGTTCATAAGAGAACTTCAACAATCATAGCCAATGCATCTTTAAGGATCTTCTTCTTGTTGCAAGGACAACTTGGGTTGGATTAGCTTAAGTCGCTCCTCTACTGCTCATGTATGTGCTTGCAACATTTTTGAGACTTGTGCTAAGATTATGCATTTAGACATAGGCAGCTCCTCATGTAAGGAAAAGATGAAGTGGCTTCATGGTCTCAAGTTGCCATGCTTTGATTTGTTTGACACCCCACTTGGTCTATTTTTTGGTTCTCCCTTTTTATTTTTTATACTCTTCATTATTGTAATTAACTCAACATAGGGGCCTGCTGCTGTCTTATTGTTATTCTAATAGTTGCTGCAGTTATGACTTGTGTGTTCAATTGAAGAGTTGTCTAAAGTTGCTACTGTTACTGGTTGGGGAAAGCTTAAGTGTAGGTGTACTTGAAATCACAACTACTGGTTCGATCATTTCTGATGTTGTTCATTTGAGGAGATATTAAATTAGGTCATGTGGATATAGAGCATAAGAGTTGCTTGGCTCTGGTTCTCTTTTTTATTTTCTTTTTTTTGCTCTATTATCTTGTTCTTACATTATACTTCCTTCAATCAGCAAATACCAAATCTATCAAAGCTATTTCTAACTTTAAGGAAGCGCTACTGATTAGGGCTTTTGAGAAAGACTTCATTATTGGTGTGATGGAATTACTCTACTTAACCCGACTTTAATTTCCCTTGTTCTTCATAGATGTGCAAATTCTCATAACTCTACTGCTTGATGTTCATCTAGAACCAAATTTAAGAGGTCACTATTAGCTTATCCTTTTCCTGTATAGCTTCATAAATCCTTTAATAATTTCAAAGCCTTGTCAAAGTCACAGGTTTTGAAATAGCCACAAATAAGTAGTTAATATGTTACTGTATTTGATTTCTCATGCTTCTTTTTAGCCTCAAGAAAAATTGTATATGCTGTGCCCCACTGGCCATTATTCACATAACCATTAATATTAACAGCATGTGTCTAAATATCTAGTTTTAGTCCCTAAGCTTCCATTAGTAGCTTCAATTTCATTTCTTTCTTCATTTCTTTAGTCTTTGCTTACCTACTTATGACAAAATTGAAAATTGCATTTCTACGAGGAGGCCTTGAGCAATCATCCTATCGATCAATTCTTTTGCCTTACCAAGTTCTCCATTTCTACACAAACTGACTTTACCTATTATTTCTAGTCTATTACTCTTAGAATAGAATTGGAGCTCGCTTCTATTGTTGTATGATGGCTTTGAGTCATAGTAGGCTTGACATGTTGAATCAACACAAATTCGTATAGTATGTACCCCCTTTCAACCAATCTCCTCCTTTTCTTTAAACTTTGAAATTGACATCTTCACATTTCCCACGCTTTGTAGGTACCATAATTGACATTTGAGAATTGGTTCAAAGAAGATCTTTTCATTGCCTGGATTGTAGCTGCTTGTAGTTGAAGGCCAAAAGTCTATGATCATGACTTAAGGACCATATCTCGAATTAGCAATAGTTAGCAAATTGGCACAGTTTAAAGAGGGTAGACTATTTATCGCCTAGACTATGATTGTTTGCAAACTGAGGGTCGAGAGTTTATGATTGTGACTTTAGTACCGATCTTCATCAATAGGTGATAGCAAAGATGTATAACACTTAGGTCATATGTGGCCTCCTTTTGTAACCTCCATAAAGCCAATTGCAACTAAAAATGTGAATTGAATCATGAGTCTCGAGTCGTAAAATCATGTACACACAAGTACATAAGAGGTAAGCACAAGCCTTACACATGAGGTGAACTAAACATAGGGCACAACGTTGATACATGAAAGTAGAACAAGAACATTAATAAAACATGATAGTTGAACACGATGATGTACACACGAGCACACAAGAGGTGAGTACGAGCCTTACACATGAGGTGAACTAAACATAGGGCACGACATTGATACGTGAAAGTAGAACATGAACATTAATTAAACATGATAGTTGAATACGATGTGAGACTTAAGCACAACATAATTCTCTAATCCTGATGTAAGTCTTTGGAGATGGCATGATGAAGCCCTAAACATGACGTGATGTGAGCCTTAAATCATATAAACCAAACATAAGTTTAGAATGTGAACTTGACATAGGAATTGAACATGAGCTTTGAACCCCCTTTAATATGAGTATGTGTGAGTTGAAATGTTGAAACAAACGTAAAGCTTCTAAGTGAGCATAAAATATGAATTGACTATGACACTCTTGGTATCTAAGTTAAACATAAGTCCCATCATGTATGTTAAACATAAGCCTTAATACATGAACTTTGATCATAGGTGAACATAACGACTGTACTTAAGCATTGGAACATGAGAGAGAATGTAAATCTTGAACATTAGAGTTGAATATGAGTGAGCATAAGAATCGAGGATAAGCCTTACATATGAGCCCTAACCATGACGTAGACCTTGTACTTGAGGTAAACCTTGAATTCGACATAATCTCAAAACGTAACATGAGCCTTAAACGTAAAAATAATTCTTGAACACATCAGAAGTCTTGAGCATGATACAACGCAAGGTTTGAACATGATATAAGACTTGAGCCTCACATTACTCATGAACACGACGTTAGGTATGAGTGTCATGCAAAGTGGTACACCATCTAACCCCTAAACACGACATGAGAATTGAGTATGATATAGGCCTTAACTCCATAGTACTTAGTATGTGAATTGAGTATGATATAGGCCTTAACTCCATAATACTTGGTATGTGAGTAGTGAGTACATAGCTGAATCATAAGCTTTCATAACATAAACGTGAAAAGACACGAGTCAATCATACGAGCTAATAGTGAGTTATTGAACATTAATCTTCCAACATGAACACATGTACTGGAATATACTGGTTGAACACCATCATAAACATTTGAGTTAAGCATGGTATCACCAATCTTATGTGTGAATTGTGTATTGTTATCACATATTGCAAAAGTCCTTATGCGTATGTGTTATCTCTAGTCTCCATAAGTGGATGTCATACTCTTTGAATGCACTTTGCTTCTACTAACTGTTTTACTTCTCTTCATTTGTAGGTTGTCACTTCCTTTCATACTTGCATATAGACAACACTACTACCTTTAGAGGGTCATTGACATGTGCAAAGAATCTTGAAAGAGTCGTTCTCATAATGACAATGTTGATAAGAACAAAGAAGTTTTGGTATATTCTGAGGATCACATTTTGGCACCCTCCTTACCTCGGGACAAATGGGTAGACTCAATTATCAAAGGTGACTTCTTTTGGCGAGATATAAAGAGGTGAGATATTGACTAGCTAAAAACGTAAGTGTGTGAATCAATAAGTGTTTGGGGTCATGAAAGTATTACAAATGGTGAGTCAAGGTCGTATTCCATAGGGAGCGAGGTGCTAAGTACTAAATTATCTAAGTTTTTCCCTAAGCTAAGCTATTGATAACTAAATTAAAAGTGAGAGAAAGCTAAATAACAAGATGAACACTAAACTAAATGTTCTAACTGCACTATGAGGGTCCCAAGCATAGGAGATAAAGAGATCAAACTGGGATCCGTAAATCTATTCTCATTTGAATTGATGGTATGTCTTAAATTAATATTTAAAATTGACTGCAAGGGATTTAACTAAACTTACTAAAACTCGCTAACCTTCCGGAGTAACAGAATTCTAATTATAGCATAAATTCATCCGTTAAGGCAATTTATCTCTAATTATCTAGTAAATAATAATTCGCTCATACTGAATTTATTATTCTAGTTAGAAATATGGTTTAATCATGTCCTTATGACTTGAATCATACTTTCAATCGCAGTAAGTACGTGAGTTCATAAATTTAATCAAAACTCGTATATCCCTATGACAAGCTTTTTCACAACTTTAAGCTATCTTCAACACGAGTTATCGAAACTCTTCCGAATATCCTGCAACTCTATCTAGTTAAAAAAAAAATAATGGCCGCGTGCTAAACAACTAGATGATGAACACAATAAAAAACATACCCAAACATTCAAAATTGACATTAGAATAAAACATGAACACTTCAATTCATTGAATCCATCAATACAAAGCCCAATTACATTAAGTGCTAAATCATAGCACAAAATCCAAATGAATCAAGATATATCTAAATTGAAATAATAAGGAAAAGAAGACACCTCCATCGGTACATTCAATCCCGAAACCCGATATAATAATCGGCATATCCTGATTCATTTGGAACCTAGGGTAGTACTTTAGTGAGCTAGAACACAAGGATTTAGAGTCTTGAAATTAAACAATACATAGTGAAATTAATAAAAGTGAAAACAAGGTTTTTGTTCTTTAGTAAACTAAGTAGAAAAAAGAAAAATCAAAATCCTTAAGCTTTAAAATTTTCTTCTCGTCCCCTGCTACTGTATTCTCTAGCTATTGTCTTCTCTTGTCTGTTTCGACTCTCCTTCTATTTTAAAGGAAAATCCCTCTCTCATCTACAATATGGGCCTGCTTCCTTTTTGCCAAAATAAATAATGGCTTACTAATAAATGACAAAGTCCCCTTCATGTACAGTAAGAGTCCTCTGAAATATATAACTTCTCAAGGTTCTTATTTCCACGTATAGACTTCTAAATTTAGCAAATGTGCTGGTTTCTTCTTATACTACAATTACCTCAACTGTCCTATACAAGATGAGTACGTGACTGAAAATAGCATTGAAGTCTAAGCCCTGTCCTCAAAATATGACATATGTATAGTGGCCTTCTTGGACAAAAACAGAGAAACTCCCGAGTAGTTACCCATTCTTTGATGTCAGCTACTTTAATTTTAATGTGTTGTGGCTATTGGATTCAATTTCATAAGCTGCTGTTATTAGTTGGAAATCAAATGCAGTATTGCTATCATAGATTGAAGAAGTGTAGGTTGCTTATGTTTGTGAATTCAGTTGCTTGGTCTCGGATTGGAATTGTTGGACACGACAATCTACTTTTATTAGTCTATGATTTCTTTTGCGGTAGAGTCATAGCGTGATGGAGTAGTAAAAAAATAGGTTCTGTCTCAGTCATTCCCTTGATCACGGCTATGATGGAGGGAGTGATGAGTGTTGAACACTCAAATTCTTTTTATCACGACTGTGATTAGTCTTAGTTGATCTTATCATTAGTCCTTTATCACGGCCATGATAGTTCTAAATCTCCTTGTTAGAATATTGATGGTTGCTGTAGTGTTAACTGTCTTGCTTTTGTATTGAAGTCACTCTCGACTGTAGAATTGTTTAGCTGCTGTCATCCATGTTAGCACTCATGGTTCCTACACTGTATTGTAATTGCTTTTAAAGCTTAGATCTCGTGGTTGTTATTATCTTCTAAAGGAGCTCCTAGGCCTTATTATATGCTTCACTTGGTTGTTGCTATGGGGAGTCAAAGAGCTCAACTTCGCTAATGCTGCCCTTGTACTTGAAGAGATTAGTTTTGTTGCAGCTGAAGCTGCCTTTGGTGTGCTTAAATTGAAAGAGAGCACAAGTTCAGCTAATTGCTTGTTTGTTCTGATCCTGGCTATCCCTGTTTGTAAACTCTACTTGAAATGTAGCCACTGTCATGGATAGACTTAGAGATCTCTCTTACAAATTCCAACAGTTAGCCCCCATGTTACATCAACATATGTTGATAGTAGCTTAGCTTATGTAGCTCAGTTCAGTTATGCTTCTCAAGTTGGAATCAAGTGGAACTCTAGGTAGTGCTCTAAATATTCTTGACACAAAAGGTTCCTTCTTGGTCTACGAAAGTCAATAGCTACCTTGATTTGTTGATGTTAATGAAAATTAGGCTTGTTTTGTTTCTCTTGTGTTAAGTTAAAGTCCAAATGAGGAGCTACTCATTTGGAGTTCAACTTGTTACTACATCATGGCATGTAAAACTTGGTGCATAAGCTACTGATCAGTTGCAACTGCTATAAAATGTTGCAACTTAATTATTACTTGTAGCGTGATGGTTGGATTGATCATGTATTGAACTTAGTTTGCTGGTTACTTAGTTATAGCTGTCATAGAAAGCCTTTGCTTGGTCATAAATTGCATAAACTCATATATAAAAAGGTATAAAATCATGATATGAATACATGAGTTTATAATAGCTATTTGAGTCATATTTTGATCCTTTTCTCATTATTTATGCAATTGACTAAGAAAATTGCATTTTTCATGGTTTCTATGCGTATCCACAATAAAAGCATCATGAAATGCATAAATGTACAGTAATTAAGTAGAGATAAATGTGCAATTTTACACATTTATCAAATATACATCTACATCCACCTATGGATGGCAAGTTGAGTTTCATAAGACAAGAACCTCCAGTGCAAAAGAGGGTTGAGATAGAAGTAGATTCTATGTTGCATTTTAGAAATGAGAAGAAAGAAATCGCCCTTTCAAATAGTAGTTTCGATGGCCCGAAGCACATAGTGAATGACCGATTATCTTGGGTGATATAAATTTCAAGAATCCCGCATATATATCTACTTTAAAAGAGGTGGGGGTACACTACCCCTTATGGTTGTCTTCTTATTTAACTTTACATCGTCTGCATGAAATAGAAACTTGGTGAGCCATCATGTTCCATTGGAGTACTCATTCACATTCCTTTATGACAACGTAGGGTGAGATCACTCCAACATTAGAGGATGTCGCAGTCCTTCTATGCCTTCCTAATCTTAGATTAACCGACATCACCATAACTTCAATCTCAGAAGATGACTGAGCATTGATTTAACTATTAGAAGTGGAAAAAAAGGATGCTTTAGACACTTGCTGTCATGGTTTGCTTAGTCTGTAGATGAAGCATTTCTTTAGGCTAGACAAGGGTGATAAGATGGGGCCTTGATATTAGTGCAAGTAAGTTCTTACATTTTGATGTGGCATAGTTATTATTTACCCTTTTTCGTATTGATGTTCAGTTTTTAACCTTAACCTAATCTATCTTGTCTTACATTTTAGGTATAAGTTGGAAGCTTTCATTGCTTGTTAGTTATCATCGTTTGTGTTCCCAGGGGGCCCCAAAAAAGGAGTTAGTCCTCAAATCTTCCACTTGGCTATTCATATTGCACAAAGGGAATGTTTTGCTTTGGGGCCTTTCTACTTAGGTTCCTTGTATAGGCGTTTAGACCTTTTTCATGAAGCTTTGATACGTTTTCAAGGGAGATACGTTGTGGTGTCGCACACAAACTTGGCGTTTCTTCATATGTTCTTCTATGAACGTTATAGGAGATATTCTGGTCTCCCACTTACACATTCTAATGCCGTCAAGCCGCGGGCTTGGGGATGGGTTAATAGAAAACTCCTAAGTACTTTGAAGATTGTCATTGATAGTTGTCACGAGTTCAGCTTTCGTCCATATACAAAAGAATTGCTTGAATATGAATGGTATTTTTGAAATCTACCCTTCCGGTTCAAAGGACTTCGTAAACTTGATAGAGCTTCATGATGAGCTTTCTGATGTTGAGATAGAGTTTATCTTATGGAGTACACCTAGGGGCCTTCCGTCACTTCATGGTTAGGTTGATGCTTCTAATTACTTCCTTAAGTATAGTGTCATGAAATATTTACCTAATCGAGTTGCTCGACAACTGGGGTTTGATCAAGGAGTACCTCATGATTTGGTCATTAACTAAAGTTTTGATGAGTGTTGCAAAGCGTTTAGACTTGAGAGTTAGAAGAACATTCATGGGAGGATCAAGCAATTATTCTTTCCCTCCATAAGTCGTTTTAGGGTTACTTTGTGTTGTTGGCTCACATATTAGAAGAATTGCTTAAATGGGTTTAAGAAGTATGTCTTGGAGATAGCAAAAGGAGATTTTCCTGAAATAGTCATATGAAGATATGAATTTCACTTTCGACTCAAAGAAGACCCAAAATCATCTAATAATGCGAAGTCCTCTGATCATGCTCGGGGTAAATCGCAAAGTGAATGCTCATCCTCTCCCCTATTGATCATTATACAACTTAAGCATAGCTACATTCATGAGATAGCATTATCATTATACTCCTTCCTCCTCTTATATATACATATATATATAAATATTTTCTTGAAGTTTACTCTTCTTAATTTCCCCAACCTTATGTATCACAAGAGCAAAAGGGGAAGGATAAGATTGACACTTATACTAAACAAAAAGTATTGAAAAATCATCCTGATGGAGCGAATGGTGGCATCCCTAAAGGTACTTCTTTAAGTCAAAGCATCCCTCCTATCACTTGACCTTTTCTAAGTTGCTACAGTATGAGAAAGGTACTTTGGGCTAAAGACCTACCCACTGTTACCAAAGTTGTGGATGAAGGAGAAGATGATGTTGAGTTTGTTGATTATGGGGATTCTCTTGAACACACCGATGATGATGGAGAAAATTCTACTACAAACATTGATGACGACCAAGAAGGAAAATTCAATGATAAAACAAACTCCACAAAGTAGGCTGATGAAGACACTCATGGTAATATCGGAATCCCCGATGTGTTCAATATCATTGATGATTGTGAAGATAGTGAATTTTAACTCTTGGAAGAAAGTGTGATCCAGGCGTTTACTGATGCTTTGATGGGTGTAGGATTTTGTAGTGAAGAGATATATGATGCTCCCAATGCTTCCACAAATGCTACCGTAATTAGCAATGTCCCTACTCTTTGCAATGATGCAACTTCACCTGTTCCAAAGGATCCCACATCATCATTTCCCCTAGAGATTAGAACAATACGACATGGAGATAAAGGACCAGCAACCAAGATGGTAACGAACTCAAAAGATACCACCTCCTTTCATGGCTTCATGATAGCTTCTACACTCCTAGTACCATTAGAGTGCTTACACAGGATAGAGGGGGATTTTTGGATGGGATCCATTTGTTTGGGTTCTAATGTGACTAATCATATCTTAGGCATGCTTGGGCAAGCCGTAGGGCTATTTGATGAGGCTTGGTGCTTGCTATCCATAGAAAATCTTGAACTTTTGATTAGTAGTGTCACTGTAGCACGTACCTTCAAGTTCAAGCTCAACAACATGAAATCATTGCAGTTGAGGCTCAAAAGGTGTTGGGTAGTCGAGACATTGAAGAAAGATGTAAGCTACTCAAAGTTGAACTTATAAAGGTAGAACTTGAGAGAGAGGAGTGCCTGGCAAGTACAAATCTTGATTTTTATTGTAACATCTAGTCTCGAGTATTGATAGTATTACTTTAGTTCTCTTTGCACCCCTATTTTTTTTTTAATGGAGTGTAAGGACTTATTGAGCTCAGTATGTATAGTTTCGCTTTTCACTTATTTAAGATCCATGCCTTTACATAGAATATCATGAATTAACGTGAGTTATTTGTTGATTTAGTAAGCTCTTGAAAGTTCACTTCATTATACGCTTAGAAAACATTGCATTTCCTTAGCAGCACTTTACGTGATAGGTTACTTATGGCTTGATAAATTTTTTAGAAAACCTTACGTAGTAGACGTATATTCCATTTTCAAGCAAAGATTCGAATATATGATTTGACAATATGGAGATATTGATTGAAACAAGGAATATTAGTTCCATTAGACAATTATGTCGTGAGTTAAGGGGGTATTACCCACTACTTAACTATTTTTACATGCTCTAAGAATGTATACTCAGATAGTGCAAGTCATTGCCTTATTCAATAGAGCATCATACATTGTGCCCAAGAGTCGAAGCTTCAACTATTTAACAAGTCATATGTATATTACGCACTTAGGAGACAAGTCTCTTACCAAGTAGTAGCATTATAAACACCAATACTTATATATATATATATATACATATTTTACCTAAACTGTGTAAAAGAGATAATGGTAGAAATAGATATGCAAAACAAGCTCGTACAACTTGAGTTGTAAGTTTCATTCATTTAACTTTACTGTAGTTTCCTTTTTACAAATGGAACTTTTTGATATATTGAAAATTGATAGTAGCAGTAATAGCATTTGTGTTGGGATTTCTAAGTTTGCAATATCCATTTTCATACACTTCCTCAACTATGAAAGGTCCTTCCCATTTTCGTGTAAACTTAGGCACTGGGGTACCTCGGTGCATATGCTCGACTGCACGAAGTATGATGTCACCTTGTTGGAATGATCTCTTTCTCACTAGACAATTGTACGCCACTCTAAGTCTATGTTGATAATTGATGAGATTATGGTTGGCGATATTATGCCTTTCGTCTAATGCTTCCAGATCTATCACTCGTAATGTGTCCAATTTGAGCTCAGCATTGATTGCCAACCTAGCAGATGGGATCAAGACTTCTATGGGAACTACTACCTTAGCCCCACATACTAGAGAAAAAGGAGTTGCCTGCGTCAGCCTTCGTTTAGATGTCCTATAGGCCCAAAGCATTAATGGTAGCTTATCATGCCTTGCCTTATGATTATCACAAACCATGCGACTAAGTGTCTTCAACAAGCTCTCGTTAGTGGCCTCATCTTGTCCATTTCCTTTCAGGTAATAAGGCATAGACTTTACGTGATCAATATTATAGGAAATCAGCAGTTAGTAGACTTGCGAATTGATAAAAGGAGTGCCATTGTCAGATAAAATATGCTTCGAGGTTCCAAACCTACATATGATATTCTCCTTCATGAAACCCGTAACTACTAGTCCTGTTGCTTTCCTTAAAGGAGTTATTTCTAGATGAACCTTGTGATTACGTGGCCTTTTAGACTTGATGATTATATCATCGACATAATCCTCCATAAAGTTATGCATCATGTCATGGAATACAGCAGTCATTGCTCTTTGATAAATAGCGCCCACATTCTTAAGTTCAAATGGCATCACGGTATAATGAAAATTTCCAACTGGTGTCTGAAAGGCGGTATACTCTATGTCCCCAATTTCCATCTTAATCTAATTATAACCATTGAATCCATCCATAAATGAGAATAAATCATGTCTTGTAGTCATGTCTATCAGAGTATCGACATTTGGTAAAGGAAAGTCGTCTTTAGGACAATCCTTGTTCAAATCCTAGAAGTCTATACATACTATTATCTGTTCATTCTTCTTTCTTACAGGAACAATATTGGCAAGCTAAGTAAGTTGTCAGATGGGCCTTATGAATCCAACTCGTAATAACTTCTCAACTTCTTGCTTAATTTAGACTTTAATCTCAAGGAGAAAAACCCTTTGCCCTTGCTTTACAGGCATAACTCCCAGGGCAATTCTTAATCCGTGTACTATGAGCTTAGGTTTCAATCCTGGCATCTCTTTGTAGGTCCATGCAATTATGTCTCTATTTTCTCTTAACAATATAAACTTTTATTTCTTGTGGGAACTTTCCCAGTCGGGCTAGATCCAATTCTTCTATTTCCTCAGCTTGTGGCTTCATTTGGTCTTGTAGTTGGTGTGGGGTAAGTTGGACTTCTTGTACTGGTATGGGATCTGAAGAAGAAAATATACCTCTTCAAACCCCTAGGACCGTCATAAGCGATATACCCTTCTTCCATCTTCTCAAACGAAGCTTTCAATTCCTTTAGCCTGCTTGTTCTTCTTCTTTCCCCCACGACACCCGCACTTCTTTCTTTTCTTTTGCTGACCATCTTGAATTTCTTCCCATGTAAGTAAAGGGACACCAATCTGCCTAGCTATCGTGGTCTCGCCTTCTTCAGCAAATTCATCAATGTAAGCTGACTCAGTAAAATATGATTTGTGTTGCTTGAAAGGATTCTTGGTAGCTAGAATAAATATATCATTCCCTTTCCAATGACCCTTGATACATTGATGCAATGTCGATGGGACCAAGTTGTGATCATGCAGCTACTTCCTACCAATGAGCAGACAGTATTGAACTGATGCATCGATCACATGAAAGGTAATAGTAACATGGATAGGGCCAACCTTGAGATCAACATTAATATACCTAACAGAATATGTAGGGGCATAGCTAAATCATTTTATTGATATAGGCTATTTAACCAATCGTTGGATATCAATTCCAGTAGCCTTAAAATTACTCATTAGCATGATATTTAATGAAGAACCATTATTAATAAATGTTCTCTTGACTAGAGACCCGTTAAGCACGCCTTCTACATATAAGAGACGGTTATGATTATAATTCTTCACACACATGTTTGCATCAGTAAATAGAGTTGCATTTTTGTGTGCCATGGCCATCCTCTTCACAAGCTGCACTGTACTATGTTGCACTACACTATATTCTACGTATTGACTCTTAGAGATTTGTATGAGTGCAATTGTTGCCATAAGCCAAGCTTTCTCATTGGAATCCTAAGAGATCAAAGAAATTCCTAAAGTTAGATGCCTTCAACAATGCCACAACAACAAGTGGGTGTTCATTGCCCTAAGCTTCGATTGACTTTCCTTTATCTTCATCACTTCTAGTCACTTGGGCATCAATTACTTCAGTTATGATGAGACCATGGCTGATGTTGTTGACAGCACCCCTTCGGTTATTATAGGCGAGAAGTGGATCATTTCTGACATCAATGTTAATGATGATCAGCTCACCACGTGCAACTCGATCATTCAATATTTTCTTCAAAGTAAAACAATCTTTAATTAGGTGACCAATAATTCAATGAAATCTACAATACTTGGGATCACTCTTTTCTTCATTTGTAGGGAGGCGCTTGACCCTTGGAAGCTTGATATTTCCATTATGGAGCCACTGGTCAAGCTTTTGATGCACTTTAGCCATGGGACAAGGATATGTAAGAGATGGCTTAGAGTTAGTGGGCTTATCATTCCTTTGTTTCTTTGTTCCTCTTGGTGATTCTCCCTGAGCTGCACTTATAAATGAAGTGTGCTTGTTAAATCTCCTAACTTCACTTCTTTGTTGTACCATTGAGTTACTGGTCCTTCGCGCATTCTCAACTAACGTGGCAAAGGAAGCTAACGAAAGGTTATCAAGATAGATCGCATACTCAATAAACATCCCTTAGATACAGATCTTAACCAACTCTTTCATCACAAACATCTTGTATATCTAGTGAGCACTCCCTAAAGCGTTCAATATAGTCCATCAGATTTTCTTTAGACTTTTGTTGGATCCTTCCCATGTCAATAAGGGTAACTCTCTCTTTTGTGGAGAATAACTTCTCCAAAAACATCTTATACATATTACCCCATGAATCTATTGATCCTGGAGGGAGATTAACATATTAGGTGTATGGCTTCTCAGTGAGTGACTTAGAAAATTCTTTCAGTTTCAAATCATCATCCAGGCATATACTTCCAACGTTTCAAACTGAAAGAAGGGAAGTGCTGAGGAACATTTGCCATTAAATATCATGAACTTCGGATTGACATAATCCTTAGGATACAGATTTGTGGCAATGCGTTGGTGATATGGAAGCTTTAGTTTTGGTATCTTAACTATAGATTTCGCTTGTATCTTCTTCAAATATATGTCCAAATCTTCTTTGGTTATAAATGAACCTCTTTGAGTAGATGCTTCCATCCTTAGTGACATCGTAGGAGCAAGATGCATCGGTGCTCATAGGTGTAAATCTTGTAAACATAAGATTTATTGGTGTTGATTGAATAGAGCCGACAACTATGATACGTGGTATAATACGTAAGGACGACGAGCCTCCAATTTGAACTCCTTGAGTCCTTACGTCAAGTAATGAATCTTGTGTATCTATAGGTTCCATAGGAAGAATTTGTTCTCTAACCCTAGAAGCAACATTTTCATTGACAATAGGAAGGTTAGGTGAGGTATGTTGTTGCACCACATTAGAAGGATTCGAGGAAGTTACTCCTTGTTATGTAATAGCAAAAGAAACCAAAGCAAGCGCACATTGAGCAAACATTGCCATAAGTTCACTTAAGTTTCGATTAGTCTCTTGCAGCTCATGTGTTAATTACGAATTATCAAAGACACCTTCTTATGTGTCATCACCTTGATTAGTACCTCTAGTTGGAGGTGGATTTTGGTCATTGGTCACAATAACGGCATCTTGCTCTTGATTGATCCCATCAATAAGGTTAGGTTATCTTCACCTTGGAGGTATCATGATGTGAGTATCAAGTCTTCCCTCCTACATGGAGTTGCTAGAAAAATGTAGAGGTGTTGGGTATAGATATAAGTGTTACATACATACTACGTGTGAAGTCGCGCTACACGTGACTAATGAAATGGCTTGAGTGACTCATACGGGATGATCAAGAGAGAAGTGTAGGGAAAAGGAGTAGATGATCTTAGTAAGGCTCTAACATGTATGGTGACAGGTAGAGGAGTGCAATGGCATCAAACTCTAAGATTAATGAAGAACGGGGTGGTGTTCTTAAAGTGTTTAAGTGTTTGATCTTTAAGGTAAAGTTTCAGCAAAGTAACAGTGTGAATGGGGGATTTTTTTCTTGTCCAAATTAGGAAATGAATAGGGCATTTATAGGATATGGTAGTTAAACTTAATATATTAGATAATAACGTTGATTAATGACTAGGATTGAAGCCTTTTATATATGGGTATTAAATGAGCTTTTCTATGGGTTTAAGCCCAAATAAAGGGCTTTATATTTCATTAATGTGAGCTAAACCAAGAAAAGTTGAATCGAATGGATTGATCTAATGGGCCCTACTTCAAGGTTATCATGCCAAATTTCCCTTGATCATCCTCAATATTTAGGCTTGACTCTTTGGGCCCCATCATCCTAGTTCGATGAGTCAAATCCATTTATTCAATGGGCTTGAAGCCCAATATTAAATTTGGCCTTCTACAATACCATAACTTTAGGTATGTTTTATATTGTCAATGATTTAGCTAGTCTTTTTACATAGGTCTAGGTATGGATAAGAATGGATATATCTATATTGATATTTTAAAGGAAAAAACATCTTTTTCAGTGTCATCCTTTACTAATTAATAAAATTTTATTTATGATGTTCCTTTGTTTTCCCTTTACTTAAAGACATATATACCTCTCTCATGATTCGCATATGAGGATATTTTTGTGAAACTGTAAAATATCCAACAATCCATGAGCCTTTAACCCAACAACAAAAATGGATTTTAACTCTTTAAGCTAAAGTAATTGGTACTAAAGAGTCATGATTGTATGTTCTTAGAATGATCAAGGAAAATTTTACATCGTAAGCTTACAATAGGGTCTAATGAATCAGTCTGCCTAATCTAACGTCTCTTGTTTTGGCTCTTATTGAGGAAATGGGACCACTTTTAGGCTTAAATCCATTAAAACTAATCCATTTGAGGTCTATAAAAGAATGGATTAATTCTAGCAATTGATCACTATTATCATCCAATGGATAAGATCTATGGTCAACTTCTATAAATACGCCATCTCCTCCCTCATTTAGGCATAAAAAACCTCCAACTAACGTCATTACTTTGCAGAACTCCTTACTCAAATAAATCAAACACTCAACCTTTTCAAGAATATACACCCCATTCATCACAAATAGTAGAGTTTGATGTTATTCAACTCCTCCACTTGTTACACCTAATATTAGAGCCTTATTGAAATTCTCTATTCCCCATCCCCTTTACCTTTCTCTTGATCATCTTACAATTACTACTTAAGTCAGGTCATTTTCACTATCACATGTAGTGTGTATATTACGTAGCACATATGTAACCTTTGCATTCAGACTCCTACACCCATAATTAGTGTCTCTTATAATTAATTATTTTCATTCTCTCTCGTTATTCTCATTATATAGCTTCTTTTTCTTCTTTCTAATAGGAATTATTATATGTGGTATAACTATAGGAGAAGGGGAATCAAATCCAATTTATCTATTGGAAAATTAGTATTCATACCATTAAGCTATGTGAGCCTTAACAATAATATACAATTGTAATAAATTATGGATGTATATATGGTTGTAAGAGAGTGGAGTCGAGTCGAGACAATATAGTGCTAAATCTAATCTCGATTGAACTTATAATTTTCAAGCTTATAGTAAAGCTGGCTTCTTTTGAGCTTTGGGACTAATTTGGTTTGTAACTAATAATAATAGCAATTAATAATAATAACAAAAGAAAAGGAAAACAAAAACAAACCCTACCATGTTATATGTACTTATCGACTCATTGAGAGATAGAACGTAAAAATGTTCTACGAGAAGGAATTTGAGATCAACCTTTATGTTCTCTATTTTTATTCTTTATAAATCTAAGAAATTTAATCTAGCAAAGCTAACTTTCCAAATACGACAAAACTTTAATAATGGATTCATGATGTAGAGTATTATACGGTTATTACTTTCGATCCTTGTCAATCTTTCAAAGTTATTCACATTGTATTTATGTTTTTGTGATTTTGTGAATTGGCTTGTTTTATAATTTTATAGATATCCTCCTTTTCAATAAAGTTTTATTTATCTTATGTTTAATTAGTGAAGGGATACATCGTAAGCATATTATTTGTTGATAATGTAAGTTTTGCATTGCAATTCATGGTGTTGTTGCATTTATTAGGGTTGTTTTACATAAATCCTAGTGTTCATTGTTTATTTGTCACTTCTTATTTTATTACGATGTTTATTATCATTAAGAAAGAGGAAAAATATACTTCCATTATAAGGGATCATTTTTTTCTAACAGGTGGTATCAAAGTTAGATAAAAAAATTAATTTTTGTGCTATAGGTATAGCAAAATTATAAAGAGTTATGATAAAACTAAATTTATCTAATTATTTAATTTGAAAATCAATAGTAGAAGATCATTTATATCATAAGGACTGATATGCACCCTTAGGTTTTAACTATGCAAAGGTAAATAATAAATTTGATCAAGATCAAGTGACCATATATAGGAAACTATTGGTTATATCCAACATGAGTGAGTTATAGTATATATATCATATTGTTCAAGAAACCAAAGTCTAGGGAAGGACCTAGAATCATTAATCGGGGAGACTAGACATATATTAATTAAGTCTATATTGAAATCATTAATAGAAAAATTGTTGTTTATTGTCATAATTATATTTCATTTTATATTTGTAAATGGATCTTATTAATAATTTGACTTGTAATAGGATTCACCTTTTTATTATGTGTATACATTAAATTAAATCTAACTATTTATTCATTAAAAAAATTAATATATAGAACATGCCAAGTATTGTTTTTAATGAAAATTGATCAAAAAAGAAACATTTGAAGAGGAAAAAGTACATAAAAAAGAGAAAAAGTGATATAGATATAAGTATCATACTATTTCTTTTCATGATAATTTTGTATAATTTTTTCATTAACAATGCTAAAAAAAGAATATTATTTTGAATATAAGTTATTAGACAATTAATTATTCAATAATCTATATTCATTTTTATAACATTAGTTGAAAATAAAATACTTAACCAAGTCATATAATTGGTATTATTTATCAATACTTTATGTGATACGATGACAATATTTGTAATAAGGGAATGTAATTATTATTTATGGTTATTACTAAGAAAAAATGGCAATTTATTAGAATTTATTTAGTTAAATATGATTTGCTATTAATGAAACTATTTTATTGGTCATTATGGGAATAAAATCTAATAAATGCAAAAAGATAAATATGTAAAATGATAAATATGAGATTTAAACCCAAAATCTTATATTTATAAAACTAAATACTTAACCACTAAGCGATATTTAATTTCATATTATATTTTGCTCTTTCAAATATATATAGCATTTAATATATTTTTTTTTCTTTTTTCTAAAAATTTTAAAAGTTAACTATTTCTTAAGCTTGACTATTATTCCTCCTTAAGACCTATCCTTACTAAAGTCAATGTTCTATTAAAGAAATTAGATTATGTTATAAGTGATTAACTATCTTGAATAAAACCTAGTTAACTAGAATGGTGATAAATTTGAAGCATAAGAATGGATCCGCTATGATAGAGTACTTAATGATCTTCAAGGGTCTTGTTAATCAATCGACTATTGCGAAATTGGTACTTGAAGACAAGGTACATGCATAATTATAATTGAGTTCATTGCTTGATAGTTGGTAAACACTTATGGCATCTATAAGTAATTTAATGTTTCTCTAAAAGAAAAACTCACCATTTTAATGGTTAAAGATAGTATGATGATTGAAGAAGTTAAAAGAAAAGAGTATGGTGTCAATTTTAAAACTTAAACACTAGTTACTAATAAACATAAATGGCATGGGTGAAGTAGGACTAGAGGCTCATCTCATAAATCTAATAGATCCAAAAGATTTAGCGAAAGATTAAAATAAAAAAAATTATTAAATGCTATCATTGAGACAAACTAAGACGCACAAAGTGGGGATATAGATTTTAGAAAGGAGTGCTAGCTATAGGTAAAGGTGATAGGAAAGATGAAAACTTGAAAATAGTATTAGTAGATAGTGAAATTACTCTTGCTAAAATAATGATTATATTAGGCTTATATACCATGACACTAATTAAGTTATTAACTGAGGTACATACTTTTATGTGTGTTACATGGTGAATTCTTTTCATACACTATTAGTGATTATGGTAATGTTGTGATGGAAAATCGTAGGACATCTAAAATTATTGGCATAAGATAATGAAACACCCCAATCAATGTAATAATTCAATAATTAGGTAGTAAAATTTATTTAGGTCGTATAGATAGAAAACGTATCTTAATAAAGGAAAGTTTTAATTTATATATCTTAGTTTAATTTCAAGCTTATTTAAATTTTATCTTATATAATAGATGTCTAAATTAAGGTTTCGATAATATTTTTCTATAACTCATTATTATGTAAGCATAAAATGGAATAATTTTCTTTTATAAATAAAGTATATATTTTTATTAGTACACTATATATTTCTATATTTTAATCCTTATTCTATTTTCTTAATATTCTTTATTATTTTATTCTCACTTTAATTTTTTTTTTCAAATTTCTCTAAATACACACGTTAGATTTTTAGAGTATCCTAAAATATTCTAAACCCAACCTTAAATTTTTTCTCCTTACCGCACATTTCTTCTTTCTCTCTTTCAACTCTTTTCTTTTTCTACCTTCCCCACAGACTTCGCTCTATCTCTTACCATTAACTCATCAGACCCTACCATTCTCCTTCAATTCTCTTCCTCATGTCATCTCCCTATCTCATATCATCCCCTTCATCTCTCTTCTCTTCTCTTCCTCTTCTTCACATCGTCTCCCTCTCTCATCTTATCCCCTTCATCTCTCTTCTCTTCTTTTCCCCTCAATCTCTCGTTTCACCAACTAGACCCCACAATCTTTCCATCATTCATTCCTCTTTCACTCAATCCCTCTTATTGTTTCTATTCTCATTCTTGGCCGAACCCTATGCCACTAGATTTCTCAAACTCTTGTCTTCTCTTACGTTGATCGAACAATCACTTCACTAGCAACGAACTTTTAGTCATTGTTCTAAGCTATTCCAATAAAACTATTTATCCTTAATTATTTGGGTTTTTTCTAAATTAAAGGGTAATTATTTATTTATTTATTTATTTATTTTCTCTTAAGTCTTTTATCTGACAACAATTCCATACTCATTGAGTACTCTTATTTCTAATATTTATTTGACGAGTCGACTCGATCACCTTTTAGGTATTACGTACATCTTATATTATTTTTATTTTCTCTATTATTGTAAAAAGTAATTATTTTGCTAGTAATGGATTTTTATTATAAATCGATTTATTTGCTATATTGTACTATTATTTTATATAAAAGTTGCTATTATAGATTATAACGCATATTGAATTATTAAATATATGTTTAGATATGGAGTTAGGTTATTATTTTCTATTGTATATGGAGTTAAGTTATTATTTTTTGTTATATGTGGAGTTAAATCACTATTTTTTATTAGATGTAGAGTTACATTGATATTTGTATCATATATGTACTACTTTAATTATCGATTCTGTTTACGATTAGATTATACCTTGAATTATTATTGAAGCCATTATTTCTATTACAAATATTATTATTATGTAGTATATAGTATTAATTATAAAGTATGCCCATTTCATATTCCAATTACTAATATGTTTTTCTTTATGTATTTCTATGAACTTTAGTATTATTTACTAATATACATATTCTTTTATTTATTTTAGTTAGTAAGTCCTATATTTTAATATCCTCATTATATATTTACTGAATATTTCCCTTTCATATAACGTACCCTTACGATATGAGTAATTAAATAATATTATATATGAATAAGTTAACTTTTTACTTTATCGTATTATATATTTATATTATTTACAATTCCTATCTTTGACTAATATATTAATTTGATTAATTTTATTTGGAACCTTTGAACTGATAAGTAATAGATCAATAAGTTCACAAGTAACTTTTAGGTAAAACTTAATAATTGATCCTTTGAAAGTTAATGTATATGCTCATTTTCAATTTAAAATAGATTCATGATGATTATCATATTTTGAGTTTCTCTTTAGATGAGTGGTTAGAGTTAGTCGATGCGAGACTTAAAGTTGTAGATTTTCAATTATCTATCGAGAAATGATCTTAGGTATGAAGTGCTTGTTTGTATAGTTGTACTTACTAGGATAAAAAGAATCTAACCAGACTAATTTATATTCAGCCTAAGTGAATAGTTTGTCAATTGTGCTTGACTTGTTCGCTTTAAGAGCTTATGGTGGTAGTTCCCTAAAAGAGTAACTACAGATCATGTGTACGGTTTCCCTAATAGACTTTCACAAGAGATGATGTAGTTAGAATATTAGGTTCTAGGCTTTAGACTCTTAGTGTAAAGGACTTAAAGGAACACTTATATTATATCTACTTATGTATGTGAACAAAATCATGATGTAGTGGGGTTATGAGTATCCCTTTGTTGATTACGAGTCTAAATTAAAGATAGTTAAACTATTGTATGCTTATATTTTGTTATAATCACATTATATGCATGTATATTTTTTGAGCTTAGCATTTACATGTGTTTGTGTACCCGTACTAGGCTTTGGCCATTCTTTTATTTTTTACACAACTATAGGTTGATTTGACATGTTGTTATTCGCGACAAGTATGGAAATTTCTATTATTGAATTAGGAAAAAGAGATGGTTAGTTTTATATGTTATAAAAGATTAAGATCTAATTATTAAGCATATTTGTGATTGAATTGACTTGATTGTGAGTTACTCGAATTGATGTACCTAGAGAATTGTAATTTTATATTTGATAAGTGATTGTCACAAGTTCTATTGGAGATTGTAGTTAGTTTTAAAGCATTAATATGTTCCTAAATGGTAAAGACATGTGGCGAATTGTGATGCCTTCAAATTTTAGGGCATTATAGTGATATTATTTTTTACAAATTGAAACTTATTATAAGCTCATTCTTATAAATATTTGGCATGTTTAGATATTCACTTAAACCTTATGTCTATAGGAAAGTTTGATGATGAAGGAATATGAACTCTACAACTACAGACAGCACTATTAGTCTCCATAGCCCTCAATAGATCTAATATCTCCAACTCATAGTCTTCTACCATAGATTAAAAAATTGCTTTGCTAAAGCGACTAACATTTGCATAAAATTACCCACCTTGGTACACATAAGGACTACCTTACAAGAACCAATGCTGACCCTCCAACACCTTAGCTAAGTGTACAACACAAGCATGCTATGTGTACACCATGTCCAATCTGAATGCCTACTAATATCTTACCTTAGTGTATACTCCAACCTTCTCGAGCGTAAACTACAACCTTATGCCCTCTTAAGTACCCAACAACAAACAACTAGCACCCCCTACAAGATCAGTTGAACGCCTCCATAGCCATGTGCCTTTTCTCTAGTGGATGCCTATCTTGACCCTAATGGTCTTCCCATACCAAAAGGTGAGCCTTCCATACAAATCTCTAAGCCATGCATTGCATGCATATGATAACTAGCCTTAAGGGCCTTTGTTACAACCTATTAAGGAATTTATGTATCTAATGTGTTTATGTTTTAAGGTTTTTGTTTTAGGAATATTGGAAGAGAAAGGGATATGATCAATAATCTTAGGGATACTACACATGAAAGATTATTGATCTAGATTTAATCAAGCTAATATGATCTAAAACTAGATTAAATTGATATTTATCACAATTTCATGTAAAGTAATTGACACACATGGAGAAGAGAAAAAGGTCCAAGGTTTGATAACTACTATAACATTATCTATTATTTTGATGCAGTTATTTTAATAGAAGTATACTAAGCCCTATTACTGAAAAGATTAAAAATGTAAAATAACATCTAAAAGCATGGGAATTCATGTCAAACAAAAAGTTTAAGAAAATAACAAATAAATTAAAATAAAATAATTGATAATCCCTAATGAGCCATGCAAATCATGCATGAGCCATGCATACATAGGTGGTGTCAATAAGAGCAATGCCATGTACTCAACTAGAAGAATTAATTGAATTCAACCATTGCAAATAAACAAGTTCAACCCATTTGCATATTAGTATAAACGAGAAAGGCCTTCAAATAAGTTTATTCACCTTTCATGTTATCTTTCATAATAATGCCTCACACTAAATTCTAGAAGCCCTTGGCTCTAGTTTTGATAATAGGACCAATTAATTGATTCTCCCCATTAAAAATTCCATATATAAGTTTCAAATAAACTTAGGATTTGATTCATTCAAATATGTCAAATATGAACCATAATAGACCAATTGGCATGTCTCTTGTTGACTCTCAAGGATTGGGGATTGACCATTGGCCTTCATTGGTTCATCATAGACCTTTATTGGTCTATTGTCCATGAAATGCCATCTATTGTGCAACATACTAGTTTAGATTAGGATATGAGTCACAATTTAACAATTTCCCAATATGAAACATGACTAGTTAGCATTATAATGCTAGTTTCATCATTAAGATCAATAGTCTATACTTTCTTTCAATCCTTAGAGTGAAATTTTTTTTCCTTTTGGCTTATTGATAGTATTTCTAAAATGCTCAAAGATATATTTAAGCAAGGTCCAATTTCGAACCATGAACTAGCTCGGCCCGGTAATGGCCAAGTCAACTCGTCTTAGTGAACCATTGAGCTTTTAGGGTCTAAATAGTTCACTTGGGCAAAACCACCCGATCCGGCTATCCTTAAACCACCGAAATATTAAATAATAATAATAATAATGGCTGTCCTTTGTCTCTTGTTAAATTTGCGGTTTAAAATTTAAAATTTACAATGCTAAACCATTTAAAATTTTAAATTTCAAAATTCAAACAACTCGTTCACACATTCCTCGATCCTTATAAATAATAGCTTTAGGTCTAGTAGCAATATTTACTCTACAAACTAATTAAATCTTTCCAACTCCAACCATTCTACCTTCAAATTTGTCTCAATGGCAAAACATTGTTAGAAATATTTTCTTCTACTAACCACTAATATATATGCATAATTCTCCACTTCACTGCATAGAACAATTTACATTATAAAATAAGGCTGACATATACATACTCACCATATAATTTCTGCTTTATATTCTCTTACATATTATTTATGTCTTTTATTCATAAATCTTTCTTGTAGTAAATAAGATAAAAAAATATTAGTATCAATGGAAAGATTTTTGCGTTGTGCCTTCTCCAGTAAAAAAATAGGGTTCATCATTTAGTGATAACAGTAAGAGTAAGGGCGTTGGAATTTCCAATATGTCGTCTGTGCCACAATAGTTCAAGGACATTCAAACGTACTCAGATAACAAGTATAACCTGAATAAGCAAATGACACGCAATATGGTTGAAAACATAGAAAAATAAGTGACACCACCTCTAGGCTTTAATGTAGAATCTCATCGCACAAGTAATCATAGCACACTACCTCTTGGCTTTAACATTGAATATCAACGCATGAGTTACTGAGGTACTCCACCTCCCAGTTTCGAACTTCTATGCATGAGTGTCTTTCAATATCATGTTGATTCAAATCTCCTTGTATGAGCGTCCTTGTACGACTCGTAAGATTTGAACCTCCATGGATGAGTTGCCTCACAAACATGTTCGAGGATGAGGAGGACGACATAGAAACTATTCCTGAAACAAAAGAGCAACATATAGGATAATATGGGCCCAGTAGTTCGAGACTATCCAGCTCAGGTTAACTCCCTCAACCTAGTAAGTCTAATATTTTTACTACTCATTGTCGTAAAGGTACAAACAAAAGGAGGAACTTGGGGACATTTTACAATTATCAGTTACTCGTAGAAAATATGAGAGGGATGTGGTACCCTTAATAGGTACTTAAGGTCAAAGCATCTTGGGGAGATGAGAATAGATAAAACACAGTAACAGATTGCCCGAGGCGGTGGTTCATCCAATCAAAGCTAATGAGATATGATGAAGAGAGGCATAAGTATAACTTGGTACAGTACCAAGTAAACTTGCAGCTCTCATTCAACATGGGTGCATCAAAGTAGCAAAGTCGATACGAGTGATAGATGTTCAACCCTAGCTTGTGACAACTTAACCGCAAAACAATAACCTAACCCACACAAGAGCTCTACCACAAAAGAAGAGAGAACCCATAGGTAAGTGTGCTTCCTTCGATATGTAAGTATTTATATGTGCAGAGATATGGACGGATCCTTTTTGTAATAATTTTTATCTGGGTGTTACTATTCACTGGGTAGACAATAATTAGCAACTTAATAAATGACTATTGGCTTTAAGGGTATTTAACAATCAATACAGGGTGCAAAACATTTATAAAATTGTTAGAGAAATCATAAATGAGTACAGATTAGTGAGGAAAATTTTTTCTATTGATTTTGATAATGTAACTGCTAATATTACATCAATATTTGATTTGTAAAATTACTATCAATTAGCATTTGAGGAGGGGGGAGGGGGAGGGATTTTTTTCCATATACGTTGTATATTTCATATTCTTAACTTGTGTATCAAAGGTGACATTGTAGCTTTGTACAATAGTATAGCTCCAATCAATAACATCGTTAAGACAACAATAGACAAGCTGTCCCTTCAGAAAAAGTGGAGGAACTTCTGCATGGAGCTCGGGAAGAGGCTTCGGAAGTTTAAGATGGATGTGTAATACCACTGGAACTCGACTTTCGAGTAATTGCATAGCATAATTCCTTACAGCGAATTACAATGTGACTTTGCAATGTACAACATATAGGGAGTTGACATTTTTCCCTAGTAACTAGGATATTAGTATCCAGTTATTAAAAGTTTTGAAAGATTTTCATAATGCTACTAAGACATTTTTACAAGTTTACAGGCCTAGTGTTAACTTATTTGTTATGTCAACCGTCAGTATACTTAACGTGCTTTTTTAGGTCCGTGAAGACCTAAACCCATAGGCATGCATATACGATATGAAGTTGAAATGGTTAACTTATTATAAAGAAATTCCTCATATTTATCTCATTGCAACTATTCTAGACCTTCGTATTTACAGGCTCAATGTTCACTTGTTTGTTATGTCAACCATCAATATACTTAACATGCTTTTTCAGGCCCGTAAAGACCTAAACCTATAGGCATGCGTATACGATATGACGTTAAAATGGTTAACTTATTATAAAGAAATTCCTCATATTTATCTCATAGCAACTATTCTAGACCCTCATTGTAAAGTGGAATTGTTACCAATGTATTTGAAAACATATTATGGTTACATTCAAAATCTAACAAATTCTTAAGATATGTACAACTTGGAAGTATAGCAAGAAGTATCAACAGTGATGATTAACATAGAAGAGATGCTTAACCATTACCAAAGTTAGTACGATTGCCGGTCATCAATCTCTCCTTCACCACCTACCAATGAGCAATATTACTCATTTTTAGGTGAGCAGTTACTGGCGCAAAAGTTAAAGAGGCAACGGTTTGATGGTCCAATTTCTAAGATGCAACACTACACCAATACAAATTTCGAGTTTTCTGAGAATATCTCCATTAAGAACTTTGATATTTTAGAGTGGTGTCAAATGCATAAAAAGGACTACTTACTGCTATCTCAAGTTGCCTGTGAAGTATTCGTTACTCCGGCTTCAACGATCACCGTTGAGCAAGAGTTTAGTACGGTAGGCCTGATAGTCGATTAACATTGAGCCTCCTTATCTGTTGTCAGTGTTGAGGCAAATTATTGCACAAAAGATTGGTACAAGACAACCTGTAGACAATAAGAACCATGCGGAGCATCAAACAAGGAAGATGATTACTTCAATGACTGAAACTGATCTGATAAAAGCCTAAGCTCATCCATAGATTCCACTCCTACTCATGAACATGAATAGTTACCTTAAGAGAATATATAGTAAGTTTTCTTTTCATCTTTTACGAAAAAGTTTTATCACGTAGAAAAATCATTTTTCTCAATTGTTCAAAAACACTAAATGACATGGTTTTCCCAAAAGTATTGATATAACATTCGGTTTTTCCAAATTATGACCGACTAAAATTATTTTTCTTAAAAAAATTTATCTTCGATAGTCATGTACACTTAGATACTTTTCCCAAAATGTAAAATCGATCAACAAACTAAAAGTTTTTTAAAAAGTTAAATCAAACTACGGTGATTTGATTTTGATTACATAGGCACCTTCTAGGCGACTATAAAGTATAGTAAAAAATATTTTCCCTCTGACCACTTTACTCTATTTGATCAAATTAGGTATTCATACTATAAGAGATTTTTCTATATTTTTTTCCATTTTAATGTATATTTTATGGATGGATGAAAGGGGAAAAAAAAAACGGTTGAAAGATCGGCAAGGCTAAAATGAAAAAAAAAATATGTAAAGCCTTGGGATTAAAAGAAAAAAACTAGTTAAAGAGCCGTAAATTACCGGACCTCATGAACCAACTCTAAACTACCAGCTCATGGGTTAATCACGATTCACTATGGCCATGACCCATGAACTAATGGTTCAAGGCCGGTGGAAGTAAAATTAACATATATCCCCACAATAAAATAAATAATTTTAATACATTCTTGTAAAAGCAAAAGACAGAGTCATATAATTCTAATGAAGAATTTATTTCCTAAAACCATTTATTCAAAAAATTATAAGTGAATCTATTTCTTCCGATCTTCTTTATAATTGATCATTATTTTATAAATTTATTATATTTACTTTAAGCGACATAACGTATAGATAGAACAAACTATCCAAACATAGAATTTTACTACAAACATCAGCTTTATGTACACAAAGAAAGCTCATCATCCAAGCAAACAATGCTTCGATAAGCTTCTCATTCTCTCTCCTTCTCTTTTATTTTCTTTCTTTCTTTTTGATTTTAGCTTTTTAAACTTTCCAAAAGATAAACACTATGTTCAAAAATAATTATTTATCATTCATTTATTTTCGGTAGTTAAATATTCATTTTAAAAATAATCAAATCTATATTTTACAATCTTCTTCTTACCAATCACTATTATTACACAATTACTAATTACTTTTGCTATCAATTTTAAATTTCTAATAGATTTAATATATGTAATCAACAATATAGTGTGCAAGTTTTTCTTGGAGGAAGATATAGTAGGAATATTAATTAAAAAAAAAATCAGATTATGGCTAGCATTGAAAATTTTATAACGATCACTTCTTCCAACATAATTGCATTTCTGAACCTTTTTACTCATGTTTTTTGAGGTGTTATATATCATCTTAATGCGTAAATGGAAGTTGAGCAGTAATTTACTGATATGCGAGAAAAAAGAAAGAAAGAAAGAAAAATAACCAAAAAAAAAAAAAAAAGATGCGAATTATCGTCACTTCAATATTTTTGAACTTCTCTATAGTTTTCTTTCATAAATTTAGCCTTGTACGCATTATTATATGGAATTGGGTTCCATTAAATTTAATGTATCATTGTTACTTTTAACCTCAACGAGAATATTGAGGTGAGAAAATTAATAATATATATATATATATGGTTTTCTGTTCCCAAAATTTGATCCCGAGCACTAATCTGATTGTTAGAATGAAACTCCAAAATGAATCTCTACTATTTTGGAAGTTTTAGTTCCAACAAAAGGTTAACTCCTTGGGTTAGAAATCAGGTCTATAGATTTGTGATAACATAAGGAGATTTAGCATGATGAAATTAGGGCAGAAACTATTGGACTAAGAAGTGTGCTATCAACTTTTCTCATCAAAGAGGTTCGTTCAATTTAAAAACACTCTCCACAAGTTTGGATCAAAGAGATGACTTATCTTAATCGTTGACCGTCAAAGCAATCTAAAGAACGTCATCAATGGTCCTAGGCGATAAATAATCGAGAGCTCTTCTTCATTTAATCTTTTAGAGAAAGGAGAAACGCTGTCATGCTGTTAAGAGTACTCTAAGATATTAAGTAAAGTTTAGAATGGAAAAACAAGTAGGTTTTCCCTAAAAACAATGGGTCCATACTTTACAGCTCCTCTAACTTTTCCCTGTATGTTCAAGTCCTTAAGAGCCTTAGTTATACTTTACATCTATGATGCTAGATGAAGCGGAGGAGTCATATTGCATGCACGTGACTGTCTCAACCGGATTTCTCACATTCCATTTTTGACAGAGTTATTTTATTGTGTAAATGTTAATGAGTTGATATTTTCACATATATATGCAACATTTGTGATTATATGAGTGAACCGCATGCGTAGTTACATAAGCTAGTAGATGAAGAATGTGGAATCGAGAGCGTACATGATTTTTTTTTAATTTTTATCTCGTTATTGTCTCCAAACTCTTAGATCACCTACCTGTTCCCGCCATTGGAACAATTTTTTGGGCTACATGTACCATTTGTGCATTACTCATAAAATTGAAAAAGGGTCTGTCGAGGAAACAGAAAACCATCTGTAAGTCTAAGGTGATTTCACTCCTCCAACGTTTGACATTTAGAACATTCGTAGGCATTAGCTTACGGACATGTCCAGTCGATTTTTGGAAGCCAAATTAGTTAATCAAAAGTTATGACGGATTATGAATCGATATTTGACGGGTTGATATTAGACAATGATAACAGCTCGTGGTTGTTTACTTTTATCTATCATGTTCTTTAGTCTAGGGGGTTGCATATTTAGAAATAAAAAATAATGTCATTTCATTAAATTTCCCGTTTCTTTTGAATTTCAATGGATTTAAAAAAAAAAAAAAATCGAACTTTGAGGAATTGTTAGCCACTTGAATAAAAATGATAATGAATGAATGTCCCAAGAGTAAATAGTGTAGGGATTAGCTGCGAGTAAGTATAAGTTTTTATCTCACACAAAACTGAGATTGGAATTTATTAATTTGGAAAAACTAGAGATTAACATTTTTTTATTTTATCCATTTTGTGAAATCATTTGTACTTAATCCCTTAAAATTAAACAAGATAAAATGAAATTATGAACTCACATGAGCAAGAATATATTTTTGACAAGCTAAAAGAGTTTAAGTAGATAGGGCACAATAAATGAAAAGAGAAGAAAGAATAAATATGTAAAACAAAAAGAAGCAAAAAAAGGAACTATTAGGACATAGAATACTTTTACACAATCAATGAATGAAAAAAAAAAAAATGCACACGAGTCTTCTATTAAAATAGGCAAATTGAATGTTAATTGCTCATATAAGCTCTATACGCGCGTTCGCTCTTCAATATGGGAAGGAGTAAGAGCATGACCATGAACTACGGTCTAATTGGAGGCTGATCTCCGTGACATAGCCTAAGTTTTTAACCTTTGGTAAGAATTTAGTAAATTCACTCATTTACTCTTATTCCCCTTCAAACACATTCATGATTCATGATTGAACATAAAAATAAATGTTTTATTTTGGTAAAAAATAAATGTTTTACTTGAGGACAAGTAAAGGTCTAAGCTTGGTGGAATGATAGCTCCTAAATATATCCATGTTCATATAAATTTAACTCAAGGTTCTTTTTTTTTTTTTTCCCCCAATGATCACGATTGTTTTGATGTTTTATAGGCACAGAGGAGCTAAAATTACATGACATTTAAGAAGTTAATGCGGGAGGCCAAATCTGTAAGAACTACTAATATAGGTTATTAGATTCAAATCTTGTGCCATAAGAAAAGTCCTTTACAGTATGGAGGATATCGGTAGAATCTCACTTGAGTAAAATCGATTGAAGCAAGAAGCATTAGACGAAGTAAGGTCATTCAACTGAACTATCCTATCCCCTATTAGCGTGTCTGTCCCACAGCCAAATCAAGAGGCCAAAATCAAGGCTTGGGTCAAATCTCATTCAACGAGAATCAGTTGAAACGGTCACGCTTTTAGAAAATAAATGCAAATGCGAACTTAGACACCACATGCCATCCTCTATTTTTGTAAGTGCTATGATTATGTAAAACCTTAGCAGTCTCTATTATTTTTTTTCACTACATTTATGAGGTTGTAAAACCCGGTTTTTTTTAAAAAATAATAATAATAATAAATAATTAAATAAAAATAATAAAATAAAGAAAAGGAAGAAAATAGAATTATAAAAGTAGTGACTTGAAGACGTAGCATGGCTTGTAATTAGCTAAGGATAGTAGGGCCAATATTATCAGGGAAAAGATTTAAATTTCCTAATATCTCTTATCCTAAATAAAAGATACAATTCAACCCCATATCTTTACATTACGTTACTTTTTCTTCAAGAATAAAAAACTTCCCATCTTCAACTAAATACCAAAACCCTAATTAAGATTAGAGCATTAAAGAAAAAATTTAAAAAGAATTAATTTTTCTTCTATTTTTGAGTAAGTCTTCCTTTTATTTTTATTTTATTTTGTCAATTTATATCTTTTGGAGTTTTCTTTAAGTTTTGAGCAAAGGTGTCAAGAATCTAAAAGGGATCTAATAGTATTATATAAAATTTCCATATCACGTGTACACTCATGATATGGAAACCACTTTACAAGTCAAAGATTACAAGACTTTAAATGATTAATCACTAAGATTACTGATTTGTAAATAATTAATTTATTATAAAATATAAATAACTATGAATATCCGATATTCTACAGTTCTTCATAATCGTAGAGAATCGGTATCCTTTACCAAATAATAAGACAGGATATACCAATACTGTAAAATTATAAGAAACAATAAATTATATTGAATTTTAATATACAAATATTTCCTATAGAGAATGTTTCTGTATCACCTATAAAAATCTCAATTAATTCTAGTACTAATACACTTATCTTTATCTTACACTCAGTACTTAAGATTTATCTCAATCCCAACATAAATAATCATACAAAAGAAACTAAGTGGGGATGAGCATAAAACAACTTAGTGAGTTCATCCCTTACCACTACCATTCAAGTAAGTTATCAAATGTTATTAACACACATGTAAATTATCTGCATACGAAATGAATGCAATCAACACATCCATAGGAGTCTAAAACTATGGATAGTATAGAATTACATTGTCTACACTTCAATTATCCCCTATATTTATCTGCACAAGACACCTTAGCTTATCCACATGAGGTTGTTTAGGGGTACTATCCCTTTAGGCGACACTCGACTATTAGCCTAGTAAAGAAAAAAATTCCAATCCAAATAGGTAGATCCCAAACTAGAGTCATTTACCATCCAAGGTCTCTCAAGCATAGACATGTGAGTCTTCTCGCGATTAAAATCTATCCAAAACTTTATGGGCACAATAAAGCGAGTCATCTCCCTATCAATTAGAGATCCCATGTTAACTTTACTTTAACGATAAAATATCATTTACAACACTGCGATTCTTTATGGAAATCATATAAAAATATATTTAAGATTAGAAAAACTTTTCCTAAGAATACTTTTCTCAAAATTTTACAAAGCTAGTACTCCCTATCTACACATTTACTAAGTCATACACATTCAACGAATATAGCCAATTATTTTAATCAGATATTTATATTTATTGTTTTAAGAAGGTGATTACACAAATAAAAACAAACAAGTAAAACAGTCATTCAGGCATATAGACATCAACAAATAGCAAAACATCATACAAGTAATACGTACAAACAGGTAACAGGTCATTAGAACTCCCTCACTTAAATTATTCCTCACTCTCCAAGCTTTTAGGGTTTCTAGAACTCAACATATAGATGCTTAAAAGATCATCAAACTCATAAATATTTTGAGAAACCAGATTCCTTAATTAATTAAAAGTTTATTGTAATTTATCTATTTTCTCAATATAACTCGAGTGTGACTTATACAAGGTTTACCATAATTGATAGGTTAAATAGTAACTATTTTTATATATATGTGAGTTACGATACCTTATGTATTTAATTATTTATTTTTCCTCTTTACGAGGTTAATGAACTTAGTTATTTTACTTATTTTTTTTCAATTGATCTTAAATCTTTAGTCGCATATGGCTTTTTCATCCTAATTCCGACTTTTATGATCTTATAGTTAATTTTCATCGTTTCTGGACGTACGTTCATATAACGGGGTCTATTTCGGATGTTAAAACTTATGTTTTATGATATAGGTTTGATTCACTATAATTTTAATTATTGTGATTTAAATATTCTTATTTAGTATTTTTGTATCTCATTTTATTACTTTATGATTTAATTGCTTACCATATTCTTATATTTTTATAATTTTATATTATTATTGTTATTACTTGTATTTACATAAGGTTAAAATAAGTTGATATATGGTATTATAGGTCCATTATAAGTTTCAACCTATACTTACATATATATACACATTATATATTATTACTTTATTATATTATATTATATTTTATTATATTACATGGTTATGTTATAACTTAAACTTACATATGTACTTATTTTATACTTATGTCTTTATACCTTATACGTATATTATGTGTATATATGTACATCTTATATATTTATGTATATACTTGTACATATACCCGTATATACCTATGGTGGTATACATATTTTCGTATGTACTCCATACACTCCTAAGAAACTCTCATAAATTTCATATTTTTACATATTATGATTTCAATTAGTAAACTATATGTATATACACTTAGTATTTCCTCATTTTGGGCTATGTGCATAAAAAATACTCTTATATAAGGATCTTCCAACATATTTACATGTGTTCTTCTACACTTATCTATATATATACCTACACTTATATTATGTATTTTACTAAAGTTTAAACATAAGTATCTCACATGTATCTACATGGTATATACATACTTATGTATTTCTGCTCTTATATCTATGTATTTCTACACTTCTATGTATAGATATAGAAATTTCTATCTTCAATAACATATATGTACATATTACATGATAATTTCAAAATTAACATAACATAAACAAGTAATTACCAATTAAAATAAAAGATTATATGAAAACATATCTCTTTATCCTCTTGTAATATGAAATAGGAGTTTATGTATGTAGAATAGTGGTTTAGAAGTTGTTGATGGGTGAAGTAAAAAAAAAAAAGAAAAAGGAAAAACAAGAATTAGAAGAAGGATAAGAAAAGGGGGAAAGTGGTGGTTGGAACAAGGGGAGGAAGACGGTTTTGTTTGTATCCAAATTTGTGCTTTTATGGAAGAAAATGGTGGGGTCTAAGGTTCTCTGAAAAGTGACGACAAGAGGGAAAAATTAGACAAAAAAATCATGTGAAAAATGAGTGGAAAAGCAAAGAAAGTAGAAGAATTCTCTAGATGAAAAGTAACATTTTTTAACTTTGTTAACATATTGATTTGGTCAACTCTTGGAAATTACATTGAATTTGTGTACATAATGATGGAATTAATGATAATTAGGAGAAAAAAAGAAATATGGAATTAAATGAAATAATTAGTAAAAATACTTATTGGAATCTTTTTCTAGATATTTATATCCCTAAATAAGATTTAGTATCATACTTAATGTAATTAACATGAAAAACACAATTTATAATATTAACATTGATTGTATATAGTGTAAACATAAACTAAACACTTAAATCTATATAATACTAATTTAGTTATATAATTGTGGAATTAATATAATCTATAATGCAATATCCCAGTTTCTACTAAATTAACTTAGTGGTGTACACATTTATGAATAATTAGGAGTTATCTTTGATCATTGGTTAATGATTTTCTATGACATAGCATATCGTTACGTATTTATACTTGATTAGGGTTTTATCTTGGTTATAATGAATTAGTGTATTTATATGCTTAAAACTATGGTTTTAAAGTTTTGATTAGGTTCAGTTTTGGTTTCTCATATGTACATACATATGAAATTTAGTGTTTTCATATGCGATTAGCATTTTTATCTAATTCGAAGTCAATCTTTTCCAGTTATACATATTTAAGGTTTAAGGTTTTGTGTTTGTGACTAGAGTTTCGATTAATGATTTAAGGTTTTTCATATTCGTTTTAGCTTTCGAATTGAAATTTTAATCGGTTTTAAATTTTACTAACTATGTTGACTTAAGGAAATCATCTACAGTACATTAGTTTAATTCTATACTCAGAAGTTTAGATTTGAGGTTTTTACAGAAGGTATTGTATTCATCAACGTGATAGTGGTGGATAATTATTGTATGATCCATTTGTGGAGGTGTTGTATCATTAGTGTTGTGTATGCATGTGTATGACAGGTTGGGTGTTGTTTACGAAAAATCTGGGGATTATGGTGGCTTTGATTTTGTATATGTGTGTGAAATTTCCATGCACAAGGGTGTAATTGATGATGTGTGTGTACACCTATCGTACATAGGTGTTAGAGAGTGGTGCTGGGTGTGTATAAAGTTGTTGTATGTAAAGTTGTATGTGTATGCACGTAGTTTAATGGTACGTTTGTATGTGTTTGTATGGGGTAGGGATGAGAGAGAAAAAGAGTGCTCGATGTATGGGTGTTGGTGGGAAAAAGAGGGAGGAAGAGAGAGGGAAAAAGGGATGAAGGGATGGATAGAGAGAGACAAAGGAGCGAGAGAGATAGAGAATGAAAGGGTATGTTATGTATGTATGTATGTTAATTATACAATATGAAATAATATATATGTATATTTAATATTATATAACATACATTATGTAATATAATATTATGCATGAGTGAATTACTTATGGGTATATATATACATTAATACGCGTAGTCTACGTGTATACTTAAGTATTGATGTGTATACATTTTTTATTTCATTAAACATATATATTTTTATTATATTTATGAAACAGCTTCGTAATAGTATATATACTATATATGTGAATAATTATATATATGTGTAAATTAGATACATAGTGTAGGCAATACTTATGTATATTATGAGATGTCAAAAAATAAGTAAGAAGATATGGAAAGACATGTAGAGGGTAGTTTGGAAGCTTAGAGGATGAGGTAGAAGGTTGACTTAAAAGAGAAGAAGTGTTGAGTCAAATTGCCAAGAATTTAACAAATTTTAAACTTAGCATTTATATTTTTGAATAAATGCTAGGAGTTGTGTAGTGTCAAATATTATTGAGATAGGGGCTTTAAGTACGAGATATATTGTAAATCCTACAAATCTAGCCTTCTAAGTATAGAATCAAACCCCTAAATTGTAGATGATTTCCTGAAGTCATTAGACCCAATGAGATTTAAAACCGATTAAAATCTTAATTCAAAACCTAAAGCAAATATGTAAAACCTTAAATTATCAATTGAACCTCTAATCGTATATGAAGACCTTAAAACCTTAAGTATATGTAACTGTAAAAGTTGACCTTGAACCTTATCAAAACCTTAAGATAACAACCGAAGATTTAATCGCGTAGAAAACTTTTATACCCTAAATATATATAAACACTGGAGATTATGCTCGAAAGTGATAAAATTCTAAAACTATAACTTTGAAGATATAAAAATACTAATTCACTTACTTTACTCTAAAACCCTAATTGTTAATATATCTTAGTATCATACTAAATCATTAGCAAATAATTAAGATAACTTTCAATCATTCATAAATATATATAATACTAAAGTAATCCATTAGAAATTAGTATATTGCATTATAGATTATATCCATCTTCTAATTATATAACTAAGTTAGTATTATAATAGTTAAGTGTTCAGACGATGCTTTAGTAGGTATTAGTACCTTAACTGACATATTTTATGATAGTTACACTAAGTACCATACTAAATAATGTATATAGGATATAAATACTTAGAGAGAGATCTCATTAACTATTTTTATTAATCATTTCAAGAAACATTACATTTCCTTGATTTTTCTTCCAATTATCCTCAATTACCTTATTATGTGCATTCAAATAACATGTAACTTTAAGAAAGTTGACTAAGTCAACATGTTGATAAAGTCAAGAAATGTCATTGTCATCTAGGATTTTCTTCCACTTTCTTGATTTTTTCATTCAATTATCACATGTAAGTTTCTTTCTTTTTCTTATCCTTACCGTCCACTTCATGGATGAATCTAGATCCTTTATTTCATGTATAAAACACAAATTAAGACAACATAAACCCTTTCCCCCTTCCATTTCAAACTGTGAACTCCCTTTTGCTTTGTCATCTTCAACTTTTCCAAAATTTCACTTTCACAATTTCAAATACCACTACACACCAATCTACCATATTTACTTGCTTTCCTTTTCAAATTACAAAGGGGAGAAATGAATGACTTCCTTTGATCATCTAATTTAATAGTTAGTTAGTATCAATCTTATGTTGGTGTAGAAAGCTTATGTAATGTGTACACATGTGTTGTGGAAGATAGGAATCCTTATACCATGTTTAGAAGTGGAGAAATACTTAAGTATACATGTAGAAATACCTATGTACCTACAACAAGTGAATGCATATGAGGTGTTTGTGTAAAGGTTTGGTAAAATACTTACCACAAGTATAGGAAATCCTTAGATAATTGGAGAAGGAGAACATATACATATGTATAAGTATGTGTATACAAGAATATCCTTGATGAATACATGTATGAATACTCTTATACATAAGTCCCCTTTATGTATATAACCAAAAAAGAAGAGTATACTAACTATACATACATATACCTTGCTAAATAAACTCTTAAATAACAAAAATATGGGTTTGGTGAAGTTTTCTTAAGAGGGTACTCTAGGTAAAGGAAAATATGTATAAAAATATGTATGTCACCATAAGTGTATATGGGTATATATACTAGTATACGTATAAATACACAAGTATACATACTAATATGTTAGAAGTATAAGTATATACATAACATATGTATAAAGTATATAAATACATAATGATAAGTATACATATATAATGGATGATGTAAGCAAATGATGACCTAAGTAATGACCTAATCAATTAATGACCTAAGCAATGACATAAGCAATAAGAATATTTAAGCGTCAAATAGTTAGAATTTTAATAAATTTAGTCTATATTGTACAATACAGTTCTTAATGTCCAAAAAGGATATCACCGTGTGAACATGTGTTCGAAAATGATGAAAAACGACAATAAATTCATAAATATAGAAAATAGAATGAAAAAGTTATATACGATTAGTGATTAGGTTTAATCGAATAAAAACTAATAGTAATTTAAGTAGAATTATGTAAATAAATATCTAGAACCATTAGTTAATTTAATTGCTTACTATCTTTGTTATCTAGTAATGATCAGGTGATCCCGACGAAGGCAAGGATCTTTCGATCGATTATTATGATATAGGTTAACAGTCGAGCATTGAGTGTATGTATTGATATGTTTTAGAGGTTAGAATTAGAAAAAGATTGTATTGCTCATTTGAGACTTTAAATGTTACCATTACTTATATATTTAGACTTAGTAATTTTAATAAGTTTGAATTTTAAGTTTATTCTCTTTGATCTTATCATTTGGTAGGAGATATCAATTCTCTGCGGTTCTAAGGAATTATGGAATATTGGATATCCATAGTTATTTATATCCTATAATATGTTAATTAATTAACAATTCAACATCCTTAATAATTAATCATTTAGAGTCTTATAATCTCTGACTTGTAAAGCGATTTTTATATCATGAGTGCACACATGTTATAGAAGTTTTAGGTAATCCTACTAGGCCCCTTTTAGGATCCTGACATACATGGTTGTTGGTTATGTGTGCTAAGCTAAAACTTTGAAATGGACTTAACTAAACTTGGACCTTAATTGATTTTTGCTGCTTGTGCTTGGCTTCGACTGCCTACTGGTTAAGTCTAGTGGTGTTGGTGTAACACTTGGCGATCTTGTATGATGTTGTCCTGAGTATAATCTCGTACTAAAGTGATCCTAATAGATCAAAGATGGTTTTTTGACAAGTATTGGGGAGGATCCAACATCAATACTTATGTAGTATCTATGTATTGTGAGTACAAGGGTCATAAATTATCCCAAGTTTTGGGATGTCGAGACTATGCTGATTGACAAACCTTATTATTAAAGATAAAAATCAATGTATGTTGCATACTAAATGTCACATGTTCATGCATATATATTATTAATTGCCTAATCATGCACATATGCTTGTTGTATTTCACACTAAGCATGGCTCACCCTTTGGGGATTGTGTTTTCAATTGTAAGTTTAAGTTATAATGATATTACTAAGATTTATGATGATGCTAGCTATTGTTATTATTATCATTATGAAGAGAGTGGAGATTGCTACCTTGATGATGGGTTGGGTTACGTGTAGAATAAACAACAGGTATGGAGTGGAGCTAGGATTTGGTTTAATTGCTGCTTGTAACATGTTATTTATATTGCCTTGATTTGTGGGGTAGAGTCACTTATGACTCTTGATGGTTATGTATTTTAAGTAACATATTAGAACTATGAGATTTCTTAGTTAAGATGTTATAATTATGTTATCCCAGGCAAGTTAATGTCATATCTAAGTATAGTTGGAGATGAGTGGGCATTTGTGGCACTCTTTTATCAATGATTAAGTAGCTATTTCTATGAGAGTTGGTAGATTTTTATTAATTATTTGTTGATTATAGGTAGGTTATAAGTTCCTAAACTCCTTAATGTGTCAACTTTTAGGGATGGCATGTAACGAGTTGTAACTCCTTAATTTCTAGGGCATTATAATTTTAGTGGTATTAGAGCTTAAGTTATGGATCTATAGAAAGATATAGGCTAATGATCAATAGGATAGTGAGGTATGAAAGAAGTAGGTTGAACTAGGGTCTGATTAGAACTTATAGAAGTAGTTACCATAATTACCATAATTACTATATTTTTACATATTTGATTTCTATATTTTATTTTTGCTTTCCATTTGATTTACCACATGTTTTACTTATTATATCTAATATCTTTTTATGTACTTTAATTACATGTTTGCATCTCTTTGTTATTTTTCCTTTAAATCTTTTCTCATCCTTCTGTAGTATGCTTAGGTAAAGAACTAGTATAGCTAGAGAAGTAGTATAATGGAGAATGGGGTTTAGAATTTGGTTAAGCTTATCCTCTTTGTTATGTTTAGCATAATATTTGTAAGATTGAGCTTTGGCATAAAATATATAGAAAGAAACTTCAATAAAAGAAAAACACTACCTAGTAACATTGATAGATGAAGACTTAAAAAGCTAGCACATAGCCTGTATAGAAATCTAAATATGTTCACACACACACTTATAATCGTGACCTTTTAACAACAATTATATCGGTAAAAGAAAATTAAGAGAGTAATATATATAATTAATAAAAAAGTAGTAAGTAATTTCGAAAGAAAATATTTAAGCTATTCGAAGGATTAAATATATATATATATATGGGGGGCATAAAATGCCCCTCAAGTGAATTAAGACACCTTCCAAGTTGACCAAAATGTTCACTATGGTAATTAAAGATGATAACAAGCATAAAATATTCAAAAAAAAAAAAAGGTTAACCTGAATAATAAATTTATTACACTAGAGACAAACTAGTCTACCGTGATCTACCTTGTAGAATATTGACACCTTCGTCAAAGAATACAAACTTTAATGGTACACAAGAAGATTTAAATATAAAATGTTCACTAATGCAAAATTTATAAAATATATAACATTTAGTGTAAATAAGAAAAAAAAGATTAAAATACATAAATTATAATTATATATAAGCCAACACATGTACATTTGTAATGGGACTGACAAATTATATTTTTTGTATTTAATGTATGCCATGGCATGTTGTGATGGGAATCAAACCATTGGACCTTTAACCCGAAGGTAAGCCTGAGGCATAGAAGGATTAACAAGGTGAATTCTCATGTTCTAGCCAACTCTTATTGAAGTCGAGCTGATTTTCATTGTTTACCAATTCCTTATATCGAGCCGAGTAACTACACATCTCTTAACGGTCAAGTACCGACTAGACTTATACTATGTCGATGACTCGATCCCTTACATGCCTACTCGGCCATGATTGAGCCAACCTACAAAGTGACAATATCGGTGCTGAGAAGCCAAGGAGCTCTAACATACATCCATAGCCACTTGTTCTTGGACAGACCCAAGTCTGCTTGACATCCTTACTCGACACCCCCATCCTGATTGTACCATTTGTCTCTTTCCACTAGGAGCATCTCTAATAAGTTATTGCCACATCTTTAAGACCAACATAAAGGATTCCATTGCATTAATCTACTGATTTCTTTGATTTCTCATTTATACTCTTTATTATTGCTTGTACATTACTTTTTTTAGAAAATATACCTTTAGTTTTTTTCTATTTTAGGCATGTTGCCCTAGTTTTTCAAGTATAAATACCTACTATACATCTAGCCACATCATTATATTTTAGAATATTGAATATACTTCCTTTCATGAACATTACTTTCGTTAACTTGTTTACTTATATCACTTTTATCCTAATTCTTAAGCAAAGCTAGGTGGTGAGTAACCTCATTGGACCTTTTTGTACATCATCTTGAGTTATGCTATGAGTTCTCAGAAGCTCCCTAGTGTGTCATCTTCTTGGAGCATTTCAAGGGTTTGCTTATTTACTTTTCCTGTTTTTCACCTAATTCCCATTTCATTCTTCAATCTTTTAGCAAGCTTAGACCCACCCCGTTATCATTGCCCTTGTTAGCTCTCGGTACAGCATATCGTCTTTTGATATCAGAGTAGAGGTTTTGTTTGGGTAAGTTGTGTTTTAATTTTCTTATGAGTAGTATTGGAGTAAATAGTAAGAGTGGTAGTTTGTTTTGGTTGTATGCTCTATTTTGGCTTACTCTGAACGTACGAATATAAAGCAAGTTTCGGTTGAGTTTATTGTTCATTGGTATAGTGTTGTGTTCATAGACTAGTTGGGCATTTGTGTGGAAGAGTATACAAGTTTTTAGTTTGGAGAAATAGTATCTATTGTTTTTCAAATTTGAAGTTTGAAACTAAGTTTTATTGAAGAAAATAATGGATCCAAGTGTCAATACTGGTATTGGGGATGATAATAGTAGTATCATCCATCACAGCCGATAACCCTTGAGCACACTTAAGAGTACAAATGAAAGACTTGATAAGGTAGCCAACCTCATAGCTAATTTAATCAAAGTTGTTCATGCAATGGCCTATCGACCTACTAAAGCCGTGCAAAACATTGCATAAGCTACTCAACCTATTAGATGATAGAACCCAGCTCAACCAATTCAGGGTAGAAGAGTAGGAGGATGAATACAAAGAAGGATTGACTTGGAAGATATGGACAATGAAGGGGGAGAAGGGTACGAAGCAGAAGAAGAGCAAGCTCAAGCACCTCAAGATGCTAACCATGTGAAGCTTTATATTCCAAGCTTCAATGATTCTAGGAGTTTGGATAATTATTTAGATTGAGAGGAGAAGGTTGAGCATGTTTTTCATTATTACTAGTATGAGGACCGAGAGAAGGCAAGGACCGCGTGTGTTGAGTTCTTAGGATATGATATGATGTGATGGAAGAACTTCTAAATCATGAGAAGACAAGAAGGATATTAGCCTGAAATGAAGAAGATACTCAGAAACCGATTCATGCCAAATACCTATTTGCAAGATACTTTTGCTTAGCTTCTAGAGTTAAGGTAAGGAGGCCGAACTGTTGATGAATATATTTAAGAATTCCACATAATCATGATTCATTGTGAAGGGGATGAGCCGTTAGCGCGAGCAATATCTAGGTTTCTTATTGGATTAAGAGGCGATATTTGTGACATTTGTAGATCTTCAACAATTCACCTCATTGGATGAGGCTATAAGAGTAGCCTAGTAAGTAGAAAGGTAAAGGAGGAATAGTTTAAACCAACCTCTAACAAGTTAACCTATACAATAAGGCTAACCCCCTTAAGGAAGTGTCCAAGCTTAGCAAAGTACCGAGTCGAGTAGACGAATAGATGTTAGAGTTGAACAGAAGAGCTAACCAACTGATGGCGAAGTGCCATTGAGAACTTATGAAAAGGGATAAAGATCTAAGAAGTAGACAAGCTAGATCAAGTGTTTTAAATGCCGAGAGTTTGGACACATGGTTGCTTAGTGCTAGAACTGACGACAAGGGAGATGCCCTTAAGCTCGAAGTAGATAGTAGTGATGAAGAACTTGAAGAGGAGGTTGTTCTCGAAAAGCAAACCACTTAAGAGGATGACCTAGTTGAAGAGGATGTATTTGCAAAGGACTTAGATAAGTTGACTTTAGTTGTTCGATGTGCAATGAATTTGAAACCCTTAATTAAAGAGGAATAGAGAGAGAATTTGTTTCTTATTACTTGCAATATGAATGAGTAGGTTTGTATGCTTATAATAGATAGTAGAAGCTACACCAATGTGGCCTCTACCAACCTAATTAACAAGCTTAAGTTGCCAACTATTACAAACCCAAAGCCGTATAAGTTGCATTAATTGAATGAGAAGGGAGCAATACATATCACTCGGTAAGTCTTACTACTGATCTCTATTAGAAAATTTTTTTGATGAAATTCTTTGTAACATGCTACCTATGTACAAATCTCATGTATTGCTAGGCCGACCAAAGTTTTTTAACTAAAGAGTTATGCATGGAGGATTCAGGAACACCTACGTATTTGAGAAAGATGGGAGGAAGATTACGTTGAACCCTATGACATCGAGTTAAGTTAGCGAATTGTAAACTAAACTTACTCAAGGATCTAAGAAGACTTTGATTTTGAGTAGATCTAAGCTACGAAAGGCTATAATAGTCGACATGCCAACCTTTATGTTGGTTAGTTGACTACTAGAGCTGAAGGAGCAATCGAGCTACCCCTTGAGGTGAGAGAGCTATTGGATGAATATGCCAACCTGTTTCTTGAATAGTTACTTGAGCGACTACTCCCTTTCTGAGGCATTGAGCATTGCATTGACTTAATATCTAACGCTGCCCTATTGAACAAGGTAGCTCATCAAATGAAACCTGAAGAAGCTATTAAGCTCCAAAGATAAGTCAATGAACCACTAAAAAGGGGATATGTAAAGGAGAGCTTCAGCCCTTATGCTATGTCAGCACTCCTTGTGTCAAAAAAGGATAGAACATGGTGCATGTGCATAAATAGCAAAGCCGTAAACAAGATCACGATTAAGCATGGGTATCCTATCTTCAAATTAGAAGAGATGTTGAATGACCTAAATGGAGAAGGTCTTTAGTAAAATTGATTTGAAGTTTGGCTACTATCAGATTCGAATGTGGTAGGAAGATGAGTGGAAACCATATTCAAAACTTGGCATCAACTTTACTAGTAGATGGTTATGCCTTTTGGCCTGTCAAATGCCCCAATCACTTTCATGGGATTAACAAACCATGTATTAAGAAACCTAATCGAGAAGTTTATCGTGGTACACTTTGACGAAATCCTTATATATAGTACTGACTTGCCAAGTTACTATAAACATCTCCGTACCGTACTTAATGTACTTTAAGCCTAGAGGTTATTCAGCAATTTAAAGAAGTATTGTTTCTGCTAAGAGGAAGTGGTATTTCTAGGTTATGTAGTTGGCAAAGGATGTTTATGAGTCAATGATGAGAAGATCCGAGCTATTGTCGAGTAGCCAACTTTAACCACTTGTGTTGAGATGAGAAGTTTCTACAGACTAACATCTTTTTATCGAAGATTCATTAGAAACTTTAGTACCGTTGTTATACCCCTTACAGAGCTATTGAAGAAGAACATTGAGTTTAAGTGGGGAGAAAGAGAAGAGATAAGTTTTGTTGAAGTAGAGGTGAGATTAACTTCCAGACATGTAATAGCTTTGCCTGATTTTGACAAGATTTTTAAGCTAGAATATGACACATCGGGTAGTGGAACGGGCATTGTCTTAATGTAAGAAGGCCAACCAATTTCCTACCATAGCAAAAAGCTCAAAAGACCTCAATTGAACTACTTCATACATGACAAAGAACTCTTAGCCCTTATCCGAGTGCTCAAATTATGGCAATACTATCTATTGTTGAGAAAGTTTGTCATATATATAGATAATAAATCTTTGAGGTACCTTAAAAGCCAGACTAAGCTATTAAAGCGGCAAGTACAGTAGGTTGAGTTCATAGAATTAGAAGGAGGATTGAACTTTGTAATCAAGTACAAACAAGGCAAGAACAATTTAGTTACCGATGCTTTGTCAAGAATACATGTTCTCCTAACTAAATTGCAAACCAGATTGTTAGGGTTTACGAGTATCAAAGGGGCAATATCCTAAAGACACCCACTTTGGTCCTATATATTGGGCGATGTGCTAATGGAAGAATAGTAGATGAGTATCACATAGAAGATGGCTATTTGTTTCGAGGTGGAAAATTGTGTATGTTGACTTGTTCAATCAAAGAGCTATTGGTGAGAGAAGCCCACAATGAAGGACTCTCTAGCCATTTTGGAGAGAAAAGAACGTATGAGTTGTTAAGTGGACAGTTCTTTTGGCTGAAAATGAGATGAGATATACACCAAGTTATTGATGGCCGTACTACTTTCAAGGGCCTAATGCCAAGTTAAATAAAGGAAAGCAATGCCTTTACTTATCTTAACCCAATGCTAGACTGAGTTGAGCATGGACTTTACTTTTAGATTACCAAAAAATGCTTAAGGCAAAGGCCTTAAGTGGTAAAGAGCCAACATTGAGGTGCCAAACCTTCTCATCGATGTGAGCTCATGGGGTAGATTAGCCTATTATCGCTAGAGTCACTTTTATCTGTTGAGCGACGGCCCTTCCACTTAGCATTGTTACATCAATACTTTTCCTTCTTCTTGTTGCTGCATATCTTGTTCGTATGCATCTTCTCTTTGTTTCTTGAGCCTTTAGTGAGTTAGAGACAGAATGCGTGGGCCCCTTTATGGTTGTCATGGATAGATTTAGTAAGATGGCATACCTTGTGCCTTACTTTAAAATTAACGATACTTCAGCTATTGCTTTTCTCTTTTTGTACGAAATTGTTCAATTACATGGCATACTGAGAAGCGTTGTCTCAAACAGAGATCCAAAGTTTTTAAGACAATTTTGGAGGACTCTAAGGTTGTTTAGGGACTAAAATACTATTCAACACTTCTTATCACCCCCAAACCAATGGCCAAACTGAGGTAGTCAATCGTACTTTAGGATCATTGCTCCAAGATTAAATGGGAAAGAATATGATTGATTGGGATGTTTGTTTGGTAATAGTCGAAGTCACTTACAATAGCATACGACACCACCAAGCATATACCTTTTGAAGTCATCTATGACTTCAACCCCGAGCTACTCTTTGATTACACCCTTGTACCCATGTTCAAACAAGAAGACCCTGATACAAGAGCCTAAGTACAATCTCTATAATAGATCTACAAGAAAGTTACTTACTAGATTAAACAAGTTACCAAAAGAATGCAAAAGAAGAGAAAAAGGAAGGAAATCTGTACAGTTTCCACTCGAAGATTTTATATGGCTACACTTGAGCAAGTAGAGGTTCCCGAGTAAGAGAAAGAGTAAGTTATCCACCCAAGTCAAAGGTCCCTTTAAAATACTCTAAAAAATCAACGACAATGCTTACCGATTAGAATCGCCTAACAACTATGGAGTCTCTGACACCTTTAATATTGTTGACCTTAGCTCTTATTACCTTAAAGGAGAACTAAGCGACAACTAGCTAGATTTGATCCCAAATCCAAATCAACCCAGCAGGGATTATAGGAATCGGACCATTGGACCTTTAACTAAAGATGAGCTTGATACCTAAAAGGATTAACAAGGCAAATTGTCATGTTCTAACCAACTTCTACTGAAGCCAAGCTAATCTTCACTACTGACCAATTCCTTAGGCTGAGCCAAGTAATTATACATCTCTTGACAATCAAGTTTTGACTAGACTTATGCTCTACTAATGACCCAATCCCTCACATGCCTACTTGGCTATGACTAAGTGAACCTCCAAATAGGTAATATTAGTGCTAAAAAGTCGAGAGTTGTAACACACATCCACAACCGCTTCTTCTCAGACAGACCCACGTCTACTCAGTACACCTACTTAGCACCCCCATCTTAATCATACCATTTGTTTCTTTCTACAAGAAGTATCTCCAATAATTTGTTACCACGTCTTCAAGACCCATGTGGAGGATTCGACCACATTAATCCACTGATTTCTCATTTGTACCCTTCATTATTCCTTAAACATTACTTCTTTTTAGATAATGCCCTTTTAGTCTTTTCCATTTTAGGCAGGTATCCCTAGATTTCGGGTATAAATATCCACTATACATGTAGTCACGTCATCATATGTAAGAATATTGAATATACTTCCTTTCATGAACATTACTCTCGTTATTTATTTACTTCACTCTTATCCTAACCCTTAAGTAAGGTTAGGTGGAGAGTAACGTCATCAGACCTTCTCATTTGTCATATCAAGTTATGCAGTGAGTCCTCAAAAGTTCCTTGATGCCTCATATTCTTGGAGCTGTTGAAGCGTTTGTTTATTTACTTTTCCTATTTTTTGTTCAATTCTCATTTCATTCTTCAAGCTTTCTACAAGCTTCGACCACCTCAATATCATCGCCCTTGTCAACTCTTGATGTAGTGTATCATGTTGTGTCGAGTCTTGTCCATTATATGGCAATGTTGTGTCGTATCCATCATTATAAGTCGGGTTAGGTTGTCAGTCACATTCTCATCAATTTGCATGAGTTATATTGGTGTATTTGTTAGCCCCACTTGTAAATGTACTTGTGTTGAGATATATGGGACATGAAATTTCCTAAAATTTTATGAGAGGATGATCAATAAGAAACTAGGAATAAAGATGCATGAAATTTTCTAAAATTTTATGAGAGGACGATCAGCAAGTAAACTATGAATAAAGATGATAATAAGCAGTCAATAAATAGGAAATAAGTAATTAAGAAAATAATAAGGGTAAGAAATGATAAAAAATAATATCGATAAGAAATTAATGAGATAATATTAAGACTAACTAAATAAAGTAAATTTATTCAAATGAGACAGGAGGTATATAAGCTATTGATGAATACAACAATATTAGCAAACAATATGACAATAACAATAATAATAAGAAATCAAAATGAAAAAGGTAAAGAAAAAAAAAGTGTCAAAATACAATGAAACCTAGCAAACCTGTGAAGCTCGATAAAAGGATTGAAATTAGTGATCAATCTTAAAAGATGTAAAAGCGATGAGAGTAAATGGATCAATAACAATATAACATATAAGAGTAATAATTAAATTAATATGGCATCGATCACAAGTGTGTAATGTGTATGAACTTTCAAGGATGAAAGTTCTATTAGGGGGGAGTTGTAAAACCCAGTTTTAAAAAAATAATAATAAATAAATAATTAAATAAAAATAATAGAATAAAAAAGATGAAGAAGATAAAATTACAAAAGTAAAGACTTTGAGATATGGTATGACTTATAATTTAGTAGAGATAGCAAGGATAATATTATTAGGAAAAAAATTTAAACTTCTTACTATCTCTTATTTCAAATAAAAGGTATAATTCGACCCCATATCTTTATGTTATGTTACTTTTTCTCTAATAGAAAATTTCTAGTCATCAACCAAATATCAAAACCCTAATTAAGATTGAAGTATTGAAGATGAAATTTAACAAGAATTAATTTTTCTCTCATTTTCTAGTAAGTCTTCCTTTTGTCATTGTTTTATTTTGTCATGTAAGTCTTTTAAGGCTTTCTTTGAATTTTGAGAGAAGGTGTTCTACTCGTCATTGTGGTGGTGGTGGATAATTATTGTATGATTGGTTTGTGGAGGTTTTGCATGACTGGTGCTACATACGCATGCATGTGATGGGTTAGGTGTTGTTTATGGAAAATTCAGTGCATTTTAATGGCTTTGACTTTGTGTATGTGTGTGTGTAAAGTCCATGTACGAGGGTTTAATTAACGGTGTGCATGTGTGCCTGCTGTACATATGTGTTAGAGAGTGGTGTTAGGTGTATGTGAAGTTGTTTGTATGTGTATGTGTTTGTGTAGGGTAAGGTAGGACGAAAGAGATAAAGAGTGCTCATTGTGTGTTGTGTGAGATTATAAGGGCGGGGTGGCCACTACCGTGCAAGGCATGAAATAAGAGAGAGGAAGAATAGATAAAGGGAGAAAGAAAGAGGTGAGAAGGAGAGAAAGAAAGGGACAAGAAGGAGAAAGATAATTAAAGGACATGTTTTATGTGTATATTAATTATAAAATATGAAATAATATGTGTGCATATTTAATAAAATATGTATTATATTATATAATGTAATATTATGCATGGCTGAATTACTTATAGATATATATATACATATAATACATGCAATCTACATGTATGCTTAAGTATTCATGTGTATACGTTTCTATTACCATTAAACACATTTTTATTATATATATGAATCAGCTTGGTAATATTATATATACTATGTATGTGGATAATTATATATATGTGTAAATCGGATGCACCATGTAAGGAATGCGTATGTATATTATATGAGATGTTGAAGAACAAGTAAGAGGATATGGAAAGATATAGAAAGTAGTTTGGAAGCTTAGAGGATGTGGTAGATGGTTGGCTTAAAAGGAAAGAAGTGTTGAGTCAAATTGCAAAGAATTTAATAAATTCTAAACTCAGCATTTATATTTTTGAACAAGTGGTAAGAGTTGCGTGGTGCCAGATCTTATTGAGGTAGAGGCTCTAAGTACGAAATACATGGTTATTGGTTGTATATGCTAAGCTAAAACTTTAAAATGGACTTAATTGAACTTGGACCTTAATTGATTTTTCTTGCTTGTGCTTGTGCTTGGCTTTGACCACCCACTAGTCAAGTCTAGTAGTGTTGGTGAAGCACCTGGCGATCTTTACCTGATGCTATCTTAAGTAAAGTTCCGCATTGAAAGGACCCAAGTAGATTTAGGATAGTTTTTGGATAGTTAGGTGTAAGGAGGACCTAACATAAATACCTATGTAATATCTATATATTGTATGTATTAAGGTCATGAGTTACCCCAAGTTTTGAAATGTCAAAATTGTGCTGATTGACAAACCTTATTATTAAAGATAAAAATCGATGTATGTTGCATATTAAATGTCACATGTTCATGCATGCACATTATTAACTGCATGATCATGTGCATGTGCTTGTAGTATTCCATACTAAGCATAGCTTACCCTTAGGGACTTTGTGTTTTCAATTGCAAGTTCAAGCTGTGATGATATTACTCAGATCTATGATGATGCCAACCATTGTTATTGCTATCATTATGAAGGGAATGAGGATTGCTACCTTAATAATGGGTTGGGTTACGTATAAAATAGACGATGGACATGGAGTGGAGTTAGGATTTGGTTTTATTGCTACTTATAACATGTTATTTATATTGCCTTGATTTGTGGGGTAAAGTTGCATGTGTCTCCTATTGCTTATGTAATTTATGTTACATGCTAGAATTGTGAGATTTCTTTGTTAAGATGTTACAGTTATGTTAGCCTAGGCAAGTTAATGTCATATATAAGTATAGTTGGAGATGAGTGGGCATTTATCTAGGCAAGTTAATGTCATATATAAGTATAGTTGGAGATGAGTGGGCATTTATGGCACTCTTTTATCAATAATTGAGAAGCTGATTATATGAGAGTTGATGGATTTTTATTAATTATTTATAGATTATAGGCAGGTTATAAGTTCCCTAATGTTTTAGCACATTAACCTTTAGGGATGATACATAGTGAGCTGCAACTCTCTAGGTTCTAAGGTATTATAGAGGTTAAAACACTAAGTCTAGATTTTACATAAAACTATTCCATATTAGTTTATTTTAGCTTAGATTAGCTCTTCTCTTGTTAGATTAGAGTATGGCAGTCATGTTTGGCTTAGCTCTTTCAATTTCATCATATTGTTTTCACTTTTTCTCATTGTTCTTACTTTGGAAGATTCTATTAATGGCATTTTTAGAAGCTTTCATTTATGTTTCTTGTTTGTTTAGTTTAGTAAGTAGCCAAATTATTTTTGTGTTGGTATTGAAATTCAAGCTAGCTTAAATTATGCAGTTTTAAGATTTTCATGAAAATGTATTAGTTGACTTTTAAGAAAATCAATACTTAAAAGAAAATTTTTATTTATAGTGAGATAAATTAAGTTAATTTTTGAAAATTCCCCATAAAATTTGAGAGAAGAGTGTAACATTTGGTGAATTAATTTTCTTAGCATGGTGTTGCTAAAGAGTGCATCTACTTAAGCATGCATGTTGCCAATGTGATTTTGAAGAATTGAATGTAAGTAATGGTAAATCTCATAATCCTTTGTATTATATATTTTCATTGCTTAATTAAGCAGGTTATAACCTAATAAAAAATAGTTTAATGGGTGAAAGAATTAGTAGAAATTGTTGAAAATTTATCTCTATTTATAGGAAGATTTATCAATCTTTTGTTAGCTAAAGTTACTTTTGGTTGATACCAGCGATTGCTAAAATGTTTCTCATTATATAACTCTATCTCATTTTCAAAATTAACAAATTTTGAAAAACTTATGCTATAATTAATCTATGAGAACTTATGTAGTGGGTTTTAGTTCAAACTCAAATTTGACCATCATTATGTACCTAGTTAGTTTAGATTCTATGCTTATGGTACACTTCTTGTCACACAAAGAGGCTTATGACCAAAACTAAATGGCAATTCTCTTTCTAGGGTAGTTATACCACAAAATATCCCTACAAATATTATGTTAGAAAATTATTATAATATAAGTAGTTTGTAAACCAAAAAAGCCAAAAAGAGATTTTAGAGAAGTTTATCAAAATTTTACTTACTTTAGTAGCTTACTTAAACGATAAGTATCAACAAATGAGAATTGAACAAATTTTTAATAAAAAAAAAAAAGAGGAAGTAATCCTAACAACTCTTGCAAATTTTAAGAGGTCTAATAAACCCAATGGGGTATATAAGCTCAAGAAATCCATTTATGGATTTAAGCAAATATCCTTGATTTATAATTAATATCCAATGAATTTGTTAAGGAAATTGAAGAACCTTATGTTTAGAAGGTTAATGGAGATATAATAGTACTTATGTTATAGATAAATGATTTACTTTTGATATTAAATTGTCTATATTGCAACGTATAGCCTATAAAGACTTTGCTAGGTTTATTTTTCCATTAAGAGCTTATGAGTAGTAACCTATGTCCTAGGCATCGGATATATCAGGGTAAGCCTAGGAGGTTGATGAAGTTATGTTAAATCATGTACATTGATAATAAGGTAAGTTTAGAATGCAAAATTCTAATAAAGGAAATTCACTAATGTCACATGGTAACTGTTTGATGATGCAAGCATGAAATGATAAAATGAGAAAGAGGCTTTATGCTTTGACAATGAATTCCATCATGTATGTCATGATAAGTATAAACAACATATTTCTTATGCCATAATCATACCTAAAGAAGAATGCTAGGTTGCTATTAAGACAATCTTTAAGTATTTAAGAAGAACTAAAGAGTAGTTACTAGTGCATGAAGTAGAGGAAAGTTTGCAAATTTTTTTAGATGATTTGACGTCAAATCAAGGTAAGTTTTCAACCTAAATGGTAGAGTTGTATACTGGAGGAGTTAAAAACAAGAGACGATAGTTGGTTTTACTATAGAGTTTAAGTATATAGAGACTTCTATGGCAACCAAAGAAGTTAGAATAAAAAATTCTATGGCTATACTCAAGTGGTTCTTAAAGCAAGTGAGCTTATGATTCTTTATTATGATAACGATCTTCCATTGCATAAGCAAAAGAATAACAGTTGCATATTGTTGATTCAAGTATGTGCCTAGAAAAATATTGTAATCCTTAGGAAGATAGTTCAATGGAGGTAACTTATAAGCAAAGTGACAATAGATGATAATGTTAAAGAACCTTTATCCAAAGCACTTTCATAACTAAAACATAACAGACATGAGGTAAGCCTTAAGTTTCATTTAAAGAAAATTTATTAATGATACAAGTAAGAATCTTGATGGAGTAAACATAATATACCAGTCTCCTATTTATAATTTTCATATTTGAATAAACATCTTAACCAATAAAGAGGAAAGTGTTGGCTTTTTTCTAATTGTACTTTTTTTCTCTATCACTTGGAACATCAAAATTCCATAGGTAATTCCAAAATATCAAATATTATGAAACGATTATTGCTATGAATACATTGGTACAAAATTATTATCTTTGGTTCATAATATACCTAATTGAAACTAATGTTGTCACATTTGAATCAACTATGCTGGTTTAACTTGGTAATCGCAATAGATTATGAGAATGGGTCAATCATTGCTAAAATCTCTTTTTCCATTCAACATAAATGGACTTGCTCAACCTTTAATAATGACTTAATCGAAATAGCCAAGTCTAGCAAGTCTAAATGCGTTCGCATATTAAAAAAAGAAAGAAAAAAGAAAGAAAGAAAACAACAATGTTCAAAAATAAAAAATGGTAAAATTAGCCGAATAAAGGTTATTGGGTTTTACGTTTTATGAAGTTTTAGCGCTACACTTTATTTAAGTTTTCAACCTCAAACCCTAATTCCCTTCCACTCAGCTCTCAATCTTAAATACTAATGTTCAAATCTTTGAAACAATCAAATTTTTTTCTTATCTAGATTGCTCTTTAATAGTAGATAATAGTTTGCTAGACCTTTTTCAGAGTATGTAGGTATTTTATGTTCATCTTCCTTCCTTCCGAAACTTAGGCGTAGATTCACCCTTTAATAAACTTTTAAGTATTGCCAATCACCTCTTAAATTTCGATAAATTGGCAATACAAAGAATATTTCCCATTTCTAGTTAAAAAATTCACATTATGGTAAAATTTGAAGGGATCTTATATTATATTTTGATAAATTCAATTGATACTTCTGTACCAAAATCAAAATTGAGAGAAGGGGGAAGGGGGATGGGGGGCTAGGCTTGGTTTTGTTATGTCTTATACGTAACTTATGATTGTTATTTGTCATTTTATCAAAGTTTAAGGGGGTGAATTGTAGCACTTAAAAATTTCAAGTGTAAGACCACATCTAAATTAAAGTTCAATGGGGCTTTCTCTCTAGTCTCTCTCGTCTCTCTCATATTATTTATCAACTATGATGCTAAAATTCTTCAATTCTTTTAGAAATAATACAAAAAAGTTTTTAACGTTTCACATTTTTACAAATCAATCCTTAATTTTTCATTTGGTCCATTTTAGTCCTTAACCTTTTAAAGTCGTATCAAATACGTCATTCCATTAAAATTTGTTAAATTTTCTATTACTATGGACATATGTCAACATATAATTGGTCTACATAAATACAAAAAAGTCCCTAATTTTTACTTATATATATAAATTAGTCCTCAACCTTTTCATTTAATCCATTTTAATCTTTAATGTATTCACACATGACGGAAAAACTAATAGAGGGATTTTTTTTGTAAATTTATTAAAATGTTGAGGACTTAAATGGACCGGATAAAAGGTTAAGGACTGATTCATAAAAACGTAAAATGTTAGGAACTTTTTTGTACTTTTCTCAATCTTTTTTAATGGAATTTTGTTCTTATTGAATATGAATTTTGTTGTATTTGGGTTTATATGAAATTTGGAGGTGTTAAGTGTTTGATATTGTTGAGAAGTTTGTTGGATATTAGGAGGTTAGGGTTTAACTAATTGTCAATGATTTATTAAAAACTGACTTAATTTAACAGTAATAGAAGTGTTTAATGGAATGGTGACTATGAAATTTAATAATTTACATGAAAGCCTTTAGCTAATAATGGATGTTGTTATAGATTTTGTATGGTCACCAGGTTATAGGAATTATTTTACTTATGCCACCTCATGCCTTTTTGGTTAACTCGAAAAATAAAAAATAATACACCAAAGAAAAAATTTGTAGATCATATAAGCAGTAGGTTTCCTGTTTCAAAGAGAAAGTAATGTTAAAGGATCTAAATCATCTCAAAGGTCTTCTAATAATACGAAAAAGATATAATTGACTTTGTAAAATGACTTTCCAAAAAGTAAAAATGATTTAATTTATTATGATATATAATTTTAAAAACTTTTTTCATTTTTGTATATCTTGTGGATATCAACTTCTTCTTTTAATTATATCTATTTGGCTTCAAATTCAATCATTAAATTCTTTACTCAAAAGATACATCCATTTGTTATATTTGTTGCAATCTTTGTAAGAAATAAAGCAATACAACTCTTTACACTTGCAATGTTTTATACTTATAGTGTGAAAGTTTATAATGCTTTCTAAATTGGTGTATCATTTTTGTGAGAAATCGTCAAATTGTTACATAAAAATTTAATATATTTCATTTTTCCATATACAATAGAATAATAGCTTTTACTCCATAGTTATAACAACAACAATTTATAAAAGATTTGTTAAGATGTCAATTGTGATACTTTTAGAATAAGATTCACTATTTTTATCTATAAGTATATCTTAAACTAGTAACCACATATATTATCAGTCTTTAGCTAGTACATATTAAATTATGAGTAAATGTCACATTTGTTACATGAATTTTACTTATTTTTATAGTTAATTACTTGAAGTTTAAAAGTTTCAACTTTTTACCTATGCATTTTAAAAATGGGTAAACTTTAAGTAGTCAATTGTAAAAATTAGTAAAGCTTATGTAATTAATTGCAAAATGGGAAAATTTTAGATACGAAATTGACACTTTTAAACTTTACGTAGTTAATCATAAAATTAAAAAAAAAAATTAAATACCAAATTTAGCATTTACCCTTGAATTTTCGATGTGAGAATGATATGACCAATTTGTGAGATAAAGAAACTAATTATTTAACTAGTTGCATCATATAAAAGCCATTATTACACATTAAGGTCCTGGCACTTTGAGATAGTTCGTTAAGGCCAATATATGTTATCAATAAAAACATATGCACAAAATAAGTGTCCAATTAATAAATAACAAAATTTTAATGTACAGGATTATTTATGAATAATTGATAACATATTTGATAGATAATTCCATGTGATTTCATATTTGCTTAGTTTAATGAATAAAGTTCTTGCAATGGCTTATATTTCATCTTTTTATTAATTTTTATTCGATCTCTTAACTTTTGAATATTTTCATGTTCAAATTAACCTTTCAAATTAGATATATTGACCTATGTATAAAGTCAAGCAAGGGTAGTTTTAGTGAATTTAGTGTATCATTCATCATGAATTCAAGTCTCGTTCAACATAAACAAGTAATAACTTGTCATCGCTAACCTAATACAACCCCTAAAAAGCCCCCACCCCATCTTCCCCCCTTCTTTCTCTCTTCAATTTTCAAACTTTATTAGATATAATATCATGTATTTATAGATTTGTTAGCGGTTTTAGATCGAGTTTCAAATTAAATAAAATAATAATCTTTTATAGAGGATAAAGGGTTTAAAATCAATAACATGCCCTTAACTTAGGTGGTATAATCCCATAAGGATATATTCCTAAACTTGGTCTAAAATTGACCAAATTGGCAGCAACTAGGAGTTAAGGGAAGCAAAGGAACTACCTTGCTATTAAAGAGGGCAAAGGACAATAGTTTTACGACTTGAGGAGGTTAGTTATAGCAATTGCCATATATCTTGCAAAGGACTATAGATTGATACTCCTTTCAATCGATAACCCTGCGATATATGAGGCTACTACAATAACTAACAACCTAGAGTTAGGTAAATATAAGTAATATCATTCTATGATAATAATAATGAGCTATTAAAATATAAAATATACACACATACATATATGTAGATATAGAAATTTACAAATAAGAGATTTATAATATTTCTTAGCTTAAACTAGTATCATTTCACTACATAACAAGATTGAAAACTAAATATAATATCATAAGTATACTCATATCACATCTTACTCCCACATCAACCCCTTGATGTACAACTAACCTTGAGCATATGACGGCCCGACTCCACGAATAGATCAGCTTGCGAAAGTAAACTATAAGAGTATAAGCTAACTAGCTTAGTGAGATAATTTCCTCAACCATACAACAAATAAGTTATATAACAAATTAATTCAATCAAATGAATGCATGAACAATCAGTATGTCGTACAAATACATACAGGTGACCAAGTACTGCATGAAACTCAGATTTAATACCCTCTGAAGTCGAGGTTAGAGATACATCAATGTATCATACTAGAACTTATATAATAACAAAATTCTGCATTTCGTATTCAAAATATAATGGTATATCCATTCTCAGTTTTTGTTAAAATCAAGTTCTACATATGATTGTTAATAAGTTCATGTAGCTCTCATTCACCTCTAAATGGAAGCCTTTAAACTCAACCTAAAACCAGGCAGTTGGCAACTCCAACGCCTAATGATCTCGCGAGTTAGAGTAAGGTCATATCTCATGTGTGCACCATATAAAATACTATAACAACAAAAAATCTATCTACATATGACCTATCGATTTAGGTTGGATCTTTATGAACTTAAGTCCATTTCAATTATTTTCGGGCTTACTTTCTCGTAGCAGGGTTCGTTTTGGATATTATTGTAACCCGCAGTTTTGATCGTAATATAAAAATATCATAAAGTTCATTATTTTAACTTAAAAGATTATAAAATATCAATTTAAGTTTTTATTAGTACAATTATGATTTAATAGTTATTTATATTGTATAATTTATAATTTTCTTATTTTAAGTATATTTTACTATAGCTACCTATTTTTACTTATTTTTTTGGAGTTTAGAATTACTAATTCAAAACTTTCTACTTTATTATTTATCTAATTAATTAATTATTTTACTGTTATTATTATTAATTACAAAAATTACGTAATATATATATATATAAGTAATGACGTAGTAGCATGTGAAAGTACCACATGTCACATTTGCAGAATTTTCATAATTTTCTATTATTTTCCTAATTTTTGTATTTCACGGTATAAGTATATGTTATTATTTATTACTATATTTTATTAAATTTTCAAATTGATTTATTTATTATATTTCTTTTAAAGTTACAGTATACATACATATTTATATATATTTATTAAGTTACTTTATTTATAAAATTAATATTATAATATATGGTATATATACTATTTAAATATACTCGTATTTTTACGTATACGTTACGTACATTTATATTTATATTATAGTTATGTATTAAATTATTCTAACTTTAATTATATACTATATATTATATGTATGAGTATAATATACATGTATTTATACTTCATATACATACGTATGTATACGATTGTATTATATATGTATATATATATACAAAAATATAAAATATTATTAATAATATACATACACATTCACGTTAGCCTTATACATATATATACAGAAAATTTTTATAAAACACAAATACTAAGTATAAATATATATACGTATACCTACTATTATACACGTTTACATATATATATATATCATATAATATGAAACATTATGTATATATATGCATACATAACATCACTCTCACATATATATACATACATAAAGGAAATACAAAATATCTACATATGTGTAAACATATACGAAAATACATAATACATGTATATACATATCATATACTAAAATAAATACTATGCACATACACATATATACCTATTTATACATATATGTATTTTCAAGAAAATACTGTATATGTATACCCATATACATATATTCATGTGTACATACATACATATCAGAAAATACACAGTATATATGTTATATACACATACATGTACATACTTTATACTATGTATAATATACATTTATATTTACGCATACATACATATAATAAAAAAATAATAAATACCCAATATATATGTACATATTATATGAGACATGTATATATAAATAAAATAAATAAACTTACCTAATTACTTTAGTAAAATATTTGATTAAATCCCCTTTAGTCGTCTTCTCCTTCTCCTCCTCCTCCTCCTCCTCCTCCTTCTTCTTCTTGTTCTTCTTCTTCTTCTTCCAAATGCTTTGGTTTTTCCTTTTTTTTTTCTTTTTTTTTTCTATGTGTGTATGTGTTTTGCTTTGTTTTGGTTTTTCTCTTTCTCGATTTGGTTTTTGTTTGTTTCCAAGTTCCAGATGTAGGTAGCTTGGCAGGAGAATGAAGCAAATAATACTAATAAAGAAACAAACAAATCTAAAGAGATTAAGGCATTAAATTAAATAAGACATATGCTTTAAGTAATTTGTCCTTTGTTCCATGAATTCAATGACACTTGCAATTTATAATTTACACATATGGGTTGCTACACAATGTAGCTAGGAAATCACATAGAGGAGGGGAAAAAAATAAGGAGGAAAAAGCAAAGAAAAAGGGGAGAAAAATAAAAATAAAAATAAATATATGTAATTTTTCAAAACATAAAAATAATAAAAATAACATTTATAAATTAATTTCTGGATTTTATGAAAATTTATTAATTTGATTGGTATCCGTTATGTTTATAATAATTACGAGTTATTTTAACATATTTGTTAAAAAGTTTTACGCGATTATGTAATTTAGTTGATAATTGTGATCGATTGAGGTTATATTACTGTTAAGTTATATTTATCCATTTTATAAGCTTAAAATGATAGTTTTAGGGTTTTAGTCAAGTTCGGGTTTGATTTTAAGTATTTGCGTGTATATCGGATTTAAGGTTTTTTGTACGCGATTTAAGTTTCGATCGATTTTCTAAGGTTTTTATTATCGATACTATATTTTGGTTTCTAAATTTTATAAAAATATTATCTTATCTAGCCTTATCGAATCATGGTATCGTTTAGAACACTTGGACTTAGATTAGGGTTTAAATTACTAACTACAGAGGGTTTACAATAAACATAAGTGTAGAGTCATACCTACTCTTGATTTGACATAAAGTTAAGAACAAAATCTTTCTATACTTCATAAAAGTAGTGATATACTTCCATAAGAAGCTAAAAGCAACATGATAAGTAAAATTACGAAAAAAAAAATAGTAAAACATGTAGTATGATTCTAGATGGTTAGTTTAAAGATAATTACACTTAGAAAGCTATAAATAGCAAGAAAGTAAGAAAAGAAAAACAAGCACATAAAATTAATAAATATTATTTCAATTATTTCCTTCATATTTTGGCCTATATCTTAGAACTCATGGTATGGACAAAGTGTTTCATGCCTTAATGTAGGTTTTCTAGTTCAATGCAATTTATCATTATATTACTATTCTTTACTTCCTTTACCATTGCTTTATTATTTGTTCCTTAAGATTCATTGTAGAAATATCTTAACATAGAAACCTTACCCATAATTCTTGTGATCCCAATCATTAGAACCCTTTCTCATAATTCTCTCGATCTTAGTCATTTCTAAACCATAGCTTTTTTACTGTCACCTTTGAAGTGACATCAAGATAGATGTTTTAAGCGTAATTTATCATAACTTTATTTTGAGAAAATTTGATTTGGATAGTTAACAAGCCAAATTAAATTAGTTACACATGCCTCATTTATAAATAATATCCTTTTTGCTTAGGTTAAAGATTTATGTTTTATGGTGTCATTCTAAAGAATTATTGAGCTTATGATTTAAGATTACGTAAAACTATTATGGAAGTGTATTTAGGCAAAGAAATGAGCAAATGGTGAAGTTGGTACTATTATGTCCTTGTTAGTTTTCTACTTTGCAATTTCTTGGTTTAAATTATTTTCTATTATGTATATTAAATTTTAACTTCTTGTAAATTTATATACAAGATGCTACATATATTATATACAGTAAGTGACATAGTAGATACCCTAGAGCCTTGTTAGAGAATTGAGTACTTTAAGATTAGGGCATTACTATACCATTGTTGTTATACTAAAGTGGATTAACTCAATCTTGCTTATGAGTCTTTATCTCCATTCCTTTTAGTGTTTTCCTTGTGAATTTTGTTCATTTGTCCTTCTATCTTTACTTCTTTTATCTTTTATAGATGTATGTTGTGTGACCGTGTAGCCATACATTTCTCTTAACAATTTAGTATTGAAGGAAGGTTGAGAGATAAGAGATTTCATCTACACAAAATAGATGTACTCCAATTATGATATCGAGAAGTTTGATAGTTACGTGAAATTTAAGTTATAGTTAGTACAAATGTGAGGAATTTGTAAGAATTATTCTATTTATTCTATACATATTACATAATAGAACATTTAGTTAATACATTTTAGTATGGTTTAGCTAGTTAGTTATCCAAATTAGCTAGTTAGTTAAGAAGGTTATAAGACATATAAACGGACTTGTTATCTCTTGTACAGAATACCTTTTTTGTTTTTCATTTTTCTAATACACATTAACAACACAACTTACTCTCTTTACATGGATACTTTCATTGCAGATATAATCACTTGATTTAACATGGAATCAGAGCATTGAAGATTGAAGATCCAATAGTTTCATTGGTTAAATATAAGTCCTCTAATATAATTCATAGCTTTTGGCAAATTGAAGTAATGGCAAACCTTGTAGATCAAGGTCAGATTATTATTTTTGGTCCATATTACTTGTTTGGTTTGGATAATCCTAGCATAAATTTAGGAAACATAGTCTTTAATGGCACAAATTTTGTCAAATAGAGTTGATCTATAAGGATGGCCTTAGGAGCTCAATAGAAAATTAGATTTATTGATGGCACCATTGTTAAACCTAATGAAACCTCGCCTGATCTTGTCAAGTAGATAATATGCGATTATATGGTGCAATGCTAGGTTCTAAATTCAATGAATCTAAATCTTTCGCAAACTTTCCTATACGCTCAGTGAGCATCAGAGTTGTGGAAAGAGATAGTTGAACAATTTGGTCAAAATAATGGGTCGTTAAATCTTTCAAATCCAACATGAGATCTGTAATCTTAAGAAAAATAATATGAGTGTGGGAATATATTTTAACAAGATGAAGAGGTAATGCTTATCCATCGTGTACTTGTAGTAGATTGCTATATTGCACATGTGAGCTTAAAGAAAGACTCCTTGAATATGAATTGCAACATAAGCTAATTCAATTCCTAATGAAGGCTAAATGAGAATTATGAAAATGTTCATAATTAGATTCTTGCTATAGATCCTTTCACAAGTGTCAGTAAGGCATTCTATATTGTACAACAAATTGAGAAACAAAAAAATATTACTATGCTTGTAGAAGTAGATAGCTTGGCAATTTACTTTGCTAAGGAGTTTTAGCCAGGAAAAATGGTTAAAGATAGAAGAAGATTTCGAAGCAACAATAATAAGCAGATTTGCAAACATTGCCAATAAGAGGGCCATAGTATAGATACTTGTTTCCAAATAATTGGGTACCAAACTACTTCAAAGGGAAATGAGTATCTAAGCCTAAGAACAGCAAAAGGATCTCCTTAACTTCATTTGTTCTTAAGAGCCAATCTCTTACCGATACTCCTTTTAATGTTTTTGCAGATGATGATTTTTTAGTAAGGTATTCTTCAAATTTATCTTCTCATGATTAGCAAATGATATAAAGTCTTTGCCAAGAAGTATATAAGATGATGAAGAAAAAAATAAATGGGTTTGATACAGTTGTTTTGAAAGTTGATTCGACTCACTTTAGAAGTGCATTTCTATCTCATTCCTATAGTTTTAATGCTTTGAATGAGAATGTGCATTCATGGATAATTGATACATGGGCTACTGAACATATGGCCCCATTTTCTCCCCTTTTAACTCAAACATAAACACTGCGAGTACCTCTTTTAGTAAAACTACCAGATAGCCAATTTAAATTGGTTTAGATTATTGGCCAAGTACATTTTTAACCCAACCTAATTCTTCATCAAGTGTTTCTAATATTTGATTTTACTCACAATCTTCTATCACTGAGTAAGCTTTTAAAAGAACAGAATCTTGTTGCTACTATTGATCCATTCTTGTGTGCCTTTTAAGACTCGAAGATTAAAACTAAAATAGCTTCTACACATGCTTTCTTTGGATTATATGTACTTCCTGTTTCTACTTGTAAATCTCAAGACAAGTCTATGTTGACTCAATCTAGCATTTCTTTGGATCTTAATGCTTGTAATAATTGTAATAAGGAAGATTCTATTCATTTGTTGCATGTTAGGCTTGGTAATAACTCAGTTTCAAAATTTAAACCATCGTAACCCTAAAGGAAGCCTAGTAAGATTATCTAAAATTTTTATATTGCATTTGCACCTGTAATACAAAAAGCATCTTGCAAGCTAGAGATTACAAGACTCTAAACAATTAGTCACTAAGGTTTTTTATTTTTAATTTAATTAACTTATTATAACATATAAGTGACTATGGATATTCGATATTCGATATTCTATAGTCCATTAGAACCTCAAAAAATCGATATCCCCTACCAAATGCTAAAATAAGGTAAAACGACTTAATAATTTATAAAAAATACTATATTACATATAGTCTTATCATATAAATATTTCCTACATCAATTATTTCTATAATAACTATTTACATTTCAATCAACTCTCATATTATCAAACTTATCTTCAGTTTATACTTTGCTCTTAAGGTTATCTTAATCCTTGCTTATAAGAAACCTGCAAAAAAAAAAAAAAAAAAACTATAAGAGAATGAGCAAACCACGACTCAATGAGTTTGTTTCTTACTACTATCGTCAAGCGAGTTATCAAACATTATTAACACACATACAAGCTATCTACATACGAATGAATGGAAGCGTGATGAATACAAGCAACACATTCATAGAAGTCTAGAACTATGGAAGGTGTAGATTTACATCATCTACACGTTGATTTTTCCTTCGTACTTACCCATACAGAGCACTTCACCTTAACTGCATGAGGCTGCCTTAAGGCACAATCCTACTAAACGTTACTCGACTATTAACCTAATCCAAGAATCAACAACCAATATAGGTAGACCCAAACTAAGGCCACCCATGAATCATATCAAAGGTCTCTCAGGCACAAATAGCAAGTCCATCTCGCTATCAACAAATATCTAAGGTCTCACAGGTATAGATATACGAGTCAATCTCGCTATTAATTGGAGTTACAATGCTAGCTTTGCTTGAACAATAAAAAACATAATTTAAGGGCACCACGAGCCTTTTCAAAAATCATTCAAAAGTATATTTAAGATTGGAAACACATTTACCAAAATACTTTTCTCGAAAATTTGCAAAGCTAACACTTTCCATCAACCTACCGGTTGGATCATAGACATGTGATAAATATATTAGTTATTTTAGTCGAATAATTATATTTACCAATTTAAGAAAATGATCACACGGATGATAGTACACAAAACAATTAATCATTCAATCAAACAATCAATATCCACCAATAAGTAGCACATAAGTAACAAACAATAAGCAAATAGTAGATCATAAGAACTCCTTTACCTAGGTTGTGCTCACTTTCCTAATTTTTAAGAATTCCAAAACTTGATAATCGAATACCTAAAAGATAAGAAAGCTTATAAGTGTTCTAAAAAACTAAGTTTTCCTATTAACTAAATATCTGTCATTATTTGCCTAATTTCCCACTATAAATCAAGTATAATATAAATATAGTTTAATTTAAATCTTTTACTCAGATTATCTTAAATTTTCAATCGCATATAACTTTTTTTATTTAACTCGGATCTTTATTAACTTATAGTCTATTGTGACCTTTTTTAGCGTACTTTCTCGTCGCAAGGTCTATTTTGAACGTTTTAACCCGCAGTTTTGATTATGATTTAAAAATATTATAAACTTCATTATTTTGACCTAAAAAGTTGTAAATTATCAATTTAAGCTTTTCTAAGTATAATTACGATTTAATAATTGTTTGAATTGTAAAATTTGTAATTTTTTTAGTTTAAGCCTATTTTATTATAATTACTCATTTTTACTTATTTTTAGGGTTTTACATCTATTTATTGAAATTTTCTACTTTATTAATTTTCTAATTACTTAATTATTTTATTATGATTATTAATTTACGGAAATTGCTTAGCTATACTTAAGTAATAACATAACTACATATGAAAGCGCCATGTATCACCTTTGTACTTTTTCCATAATTTTCCATTTTTCCTTTTTTACAATATAATTATATACATAAATACTTATGATTATATTTTATTAAATTTTCTAATTTACTTAATTAGTAATATTTTTCCAAATTTATGGTATTTATGTAAATATATATATCTATTAACTTGCTTTATTTATTAACTTAATATTATAGTATATTGTATGAACTATTTACATGTACTAGTATTGTTACATATACGTCTTTATTCGTAGACATATATTTATACGTATGCTATACTTTATATAATAAATTATTATAACTTTACTTATATATTATGTACAAGTATAATATACACTTATTTATACTTTATATACTTATGTATATATACGGTTGTACTGTATATGTGTATATATACTAAAATATAAAATATTATTAATAATATGTATATATACATATTCACGTCAGATATATATATATGTAAAAATGTACAAAAATTCTTATACTTTGAAAATACTAAGTATATATACACATATTTTAATATACGTATATATGTATATACCTCATATGGAAAAATAATAAGTACATATATATACATAATCACCCATATATACATAAATAATTAAATAGAATATTAAATATATATATATATATGTATATAAAGGAAATACCTAGTACATATACATATGCTATACATGTATATCTACATATATTATATAATAAAATACTAAATATACACATATATGTAATACACATGCAAACATATATAAAAAAAAACATGTGTAGGAAAATACATATTATATGTATTACTATTTGTACCTATATACATATACTGTATATTAAACATAATTATATATATACCTATTCCTAGATGCATATGTATATACATAAATAAAGAAAATACATAATACATATATATATATATATATATTTATCTATTCATGTATACATATATGTAAATGTAAATAAACAATTAAATAAATATTTAATATACATATACATAGTATAGAATGCATGTATATACAAGATAAATAAATAACCTACTTAAATCCTTAGCAATTTAAATCCAAATTGTGGTTGAATATCTTGTTTTTCCTCTTCTTCTTCTTCTTCTTTGTTTCTTTCCTTTGTTTTCTTATTCGGTTTGTGTATATGTGTGTGTGTAATTGCTTTATTTCTTTTTTTTTGCTTTTGCAAGCTCTAGACGAAAAGAAACAGCAACATGAAGTTTAAAACAAACAAAAGACAAAGAAAAGAAAGAAATCTTGCTTAATTTTATAATTAATAAAAAAATAACACTTACTTTATTAACTTGTTCTTTCTTCCTATATTTGTTAACACTTTTAATTAGATAATAAACACATGGGTTGCTGTGTGTGTGCAAAATTTTAATGTAGAAAGAGAAAAATAGAAGGAAGAAAAGAAAGAAAAGAAATAGAAGAAAAAGGAAAATAAAAATTATTATATGTAATTTCTCCAAACATAAAAATTATAAAAATAACATTTATAAATTAATTTTGGAATTTTATAAAAATTTATTAATTTAATTGGTACCTATTACGTTAATAATATTTACGAGTTATTTCAATATTTTCGTTAAGGTTTATATGCGATTACGCGATTTAGTCAATAATTATAATTGACTATGATTATATTACTACTAAGTGATATTTATTCATTCGATTAAATTCAGGTTCAATTTTGAGTTTTTATGCGTACATTGGATTTGCAATTTAGGTTTCGAGTAAAATTTTAAGGTTTTTATCCTTCATATTATATTTGAGTTTAAAATTTTAATTAGTTTTAAATTTACCAACTTCATTGAGTTAGGATAATTATCTATAATATTTAAATCGATTTATTACCTAAAATACTAAATTTGTGGGGTTTACAGAAACATCTAGACATGTTCAAATCCATTTCCTTAGACAATTTCTTCTGTAAGGTTTATCAATAAGCCAAGGTTCATCATTTGCCTTTCAATGATAGCATACATCATTCTCTTTTTGGTTTCCATCTACTACATGTTGATGTATGGAGACTATATAGAGTATCCTTTATTATTGGTGCAAATTATCTCTTGACTGTTTTGGATGATTTTAGCTGATGCACACCTACATGATGACTCATAAATCACAAGTCCCTACAATCTTTACCAAATTCTTTTCTTATATTAGAAACCACTTCAAAGTCACTCCTAAACACATTCAATCTAATAATGGAATGGAATTCATGTCAAATACTTGTAAGTCTTTATTTAATAGACTTGGTATCTTACATCAAAAAACCATGACATATACTTCACAATAGAATGAGAGAGTTAAGTAAAAACACTGTTATTTACTTAACAACACATGAGCCTTACAAATACAAGCCAATTTACCTAAAAAATTCTAGAGTGAAAGTGTCCTCACATCCACTTATCTCATTAACCGAATACCTATGTCATTGCTAAATTGGAAAAGTCTTTATGAAGTTTTATTGGGCCAAAGTCCTGATTATACTCACCTTAAAATAGTTGGTTGCCTCTATTTTATTGTTAAGCCATTACTTACACAAGATGAACTTCAACTACATGGTTTGAAATGTATCCTTTTGGGATATAGCCAAGGGCAAAAAAGCTATAAAGCATTTGCCATGGATAATCATCAAATTATTTATAGTATGATGTCATTTTCAAAGAGGATATTTTTCCTTTTAAACACACTTCCCTTACTCCTATTTGTTCTGCTTCTCTTCCTGATTCCATTAGTCTTAAGCTAATTCGTATTGACTATTCTAATCTTAAGAGTCATTCTATACAAAATTCTCCTGATTCCTATTCATCAGAAAATCTTATGTCGAATTTATCACTTAATTCTCCTCCTTTAAATCATACCTTGTTATGCAAGTCTAATAGATCAAGACAATCACCTTCTTGGCTTGCAAATTTTGTGCATACATTCACCACTGATGCTTCATTTCGTGCAAATGATACTGATACCCCCCACACAAAGCCAATACATCCATTTTATTCCTTAGAATCCTTTTCACACTTTCCTTCTGATTTTATTGATTCTTTGGCTAATGTATTAATTGTACATGAACCTCATTCTTATTATAATGCTTTAAAACATAAAGAATGGAGGGACGCCATGTAATCTGAATTGGATGCCTTAGAAAAGAATGACACTTAGACACTCACTCATTTACCTAGTGGAAAGAACGCAATTAGTTGTAAGTGGGTTTATAAAATTAAGTATAAAGCTCATGGATACATTGAGCAATATATGGCTTGACTAGTAACCAAAAGGTTATACACAAAAGGAAGGGGAAGATTATCACAACATTTTCTCCCTTATTGCAAAGTTAGGTTCAATTCGTATCCTATTAGCAGTAGCTAGTGCTCATGGTTGGCCTTTATTTCAAATTGACATCAATAATGCCTTCTTTCATAGGTACAATGATGAGGAGATTTTCATGTTACCACCAGAAGGATATTCTAAGGCCAAAAATGAGTAAGTTTGTAAACTTAAGAAGTCACTCTATGGGCATAAACAAGCTTCATGACAATGGAACTCGGAGATATCTCATTTTCTTATGAAGCATGGGTTTGTTTAGTTAAAGAATGATCACTCTTTATTCACTAAGGATGATAATAATGGTTTCATTATGGCTCTAATGTATATTGATGATTTGTTGTTAATTGGTATTAGTGGTGATGTAACCATTGCGTTGAAATAATAACTTAATTATAAGTTTACTATTAAGGATTTAGGGGAAGCATGATTCTTTCTTGGACTCAAAATTTGTTGTTCACAGCAAGGTATTTTAGTCATAAAGCATAAATTCATCTTAGATGTGCTGAATGATGTTGGCATGGAAATTACTAAACCAATCTCTACTCCTTTACCTATTGCTTTTCTTTTAAATAATTTAGATGGACAACCCTTATTAGAACCTACGCAGTATAGACTCTTAGTTAGGCATCTTCTTTATCTCACACTTATACGCCCTAACATTACATTTACGATACATCATCTTAGTCAGTTTCTTTCCTCACCACGAACTACTCACTTACAAGCTCTCATCCATCTCCTTCGTTACTTAAAAAGGACTTCTTGTTATAGCCTCTTTTACTCTTCTTCTAGCTCTTTACATCTTTTGGGATACTTTAATTCAGATTGGGGCTCTTGTCCCATTGATAGGAAGTCAGTAACTAGTTATTGTATCTTTTTAGGGAGTTCTCTTGTTTCATGGAAATCGAAGAAGCAAAATACAATTGCTACCTCCACTATTGAAGCTGAATATCAGGTTTTAGCTACAACTAGTTGAGAAATGATGTTGGTTTCTTACATTTTGAGTGATTTGAAGGTGGATGTTCCTATTCATGTTTCTTTATGTTGCGATAACAAATTCACTTAGTTGACAGCTAATAATCCACTTCTTCATGGGCACACAAAGCATATAGTCATTAATATCCATTTCACTAGGGATTGGGCCACATTTAGGTTTCTTAAATTGATCTATGCACCATTGTGTGTCTAGCTTGCTGACATGCTCATGAAACCATTAAACGAAGCTCATTTGAATTTTATTTATTCCAAGTTAGCTCTCAAAGATGATCCAACTTGAAGGAAGGGGGGTGGGGGGTAGATATAGGAATTGTTTTATTATCCTATTTATTTTGTACATATTATGCAACTGTACATTTAGTTAGTACAATTTAGTATGGTTCAGTTAGTTAATTATCCAAACTAGTTAGTTAGTTAGGAAGATTATAGGGCAAATAAAAGGACTTGTTATCTCATGTACAAAATACCTATTTTTTCATTTTTCAAATACACATTAACAACACAACTTACTCTCTCTACATGGATGCTTTTATTCTTAATATAATCACCTGATTTGATAGAATCCTAGTATAGTTAGTTTTAAAGAAGGCATCAACGTTTGTGAAGGATGGTGAGTGGGTAAAACTTGATGAGAAGACACTAATGACAATCTAAGTTTAGGAAATTCTTTTTGTAGAGGATACTAGTAGAGGAGACACTATGAAAACTTTTGAAGAAACTAAAAGAGTTTTTTAAGAAAGTCTCTTCAAATCCATTAATGTTGTCAAAGAAAATTTGTATTTATTGTAGATGAATGGCCAATGATCAATAAGATGACATCTTTCAGATTTCATATGATTAACTAACAATTTGAAAACTTTTTGATGTTAACTTCAAGATAAAAGCCAATTGATAATCTTGTTATGCTCTCCACCATCATCATTCTATTGATTCAGGGATATCATGATCTATGGCAAAGATGATTTCTCGATAACAAGAGGTAACAAACGATCTGTTAAGAAAGGAATAATTAGAGTGTGAGATGGGATTCATGAGTAAAGAGGATACCAACAGTCTAACTACTAGATATTGATTGTTTAGTAACAGTAATAGCTCCGTAAGGAGATATAGAAAGTTGAGATATTATCTATTATCAATGTAAATAGAAGGGCCATGTGAGGGCGGAATGTCTCGAAAGCAAAACTTGGGCTAGATAAGGGGGTGATAAAGTTAAAATTGTTGTTGAGGTGATAGTTTTATGTTAGAAGATGGAGACATGTTACTAGCATCTAATGAATAAAGGAAATATGTTAATTAAGTTTTTTACTTTAAGAGTGTTTTTTGCATGTAATATAAGAGAGAATTGTTTTAGACCTATAAACCTATGCTACAGATAGGTAATGGCTAAAGGCTAAGGACTATTAATGTAGGTGGTGTCTATGTCAAACTACATAATGGGTGAGTGTGAATGATATCAAATGGGAAGTATATGTTGGAGTTATCATGTAATGTCTTATCTCTTCATTTAATAGACCTTGTTGTTTATTGCAATATAATGAGATCTAGTAGCATCATACCAGGGAGGCATTCCATAGATATATGTTGGTGATAAGGGGAGTAAGGTTCATAAACTTATTCCTATTGCAAGGGGCATTAGTGGTTCCATTGGGAATATCAATCCTGTGGTAGGGAATCCTAATACCAGTATTGCTAAAGCTACAAACAAGTCGAGCTGAACCGAGTTTCTATAAGCTTGAGCTCGGCTCATTTAAAAATTCTTGAGCTTAAGTTTGAGTCGAGCATTTTTATCAAGCATGTATGAGGCTTAAGCTCAACTTGCTTAGATAGACGAGTTTTTCCTTAAGCTCGAGCTCAAACTCAAGCTCAAGCTTAACTCCTTTACTAATTGAGTTCGAGTCAAAGCGAGCCAACCTCAAGCATACCTATAAACCTAAGTATACAAAATGAAGAAATAGATAAATAAATTAATAAATAATGAACAAGAATTAAATTATATATCATATATTTCCTATAGCATATTATATATATTATATAGATATTAACTTTTTTATTTTAATAATTTATGGTATATAATACATAATATATGTAATGCTTGTAATATATATAAAGTTTGTAAGCTGGCTTATGAGTTTAAGAAAGCTGGCTCGCAAGTTTAAAGTGAAGCTCAAGCTCAGCTCATTTAAATAAATGAGCTTCATCTTGAGCTCAAGCTCGAGCTTGACTTGTTTACCAATTAAGCTTGAGTTGAGTTGAGTTGAGTTGAGTTGAGCTCAAGATGTTCACGAGCAACTTGACTTATTTGTAGCCCTAAGTGTTACTATCTATAACATAAAACACATGTTGGTTGTATACAATTGCTACAGACGATCCACTGATTCTTGATCCTTTAAGGATGTAAATGAGGGCACGTAACGATGCTGGAGTTGACGGTGTACTGGTCTCTATGCGTATAAGGATCATCTTCCCTTTCTGGGAAAAAGATGGGGCAATTCCAACTTCAACTGGGACTCCAAGAGCGAAACTTAGGAGAGGAGCGAGCCAATGATCAAGCCTGTGAAATAAAGTAATTTTGTGAAAGAAAGTAACCCTTTCACTAGAAAAAGTTTGTTTTACTTAAACCATGTTAGACGAAGTCCTAATGGAAAGAGATTTTAGTGTAAAGTGAAGCCTACAGCACCTTAGAGCAACTTAGATTAAGCTAATTGGGAAGAGTGAAGTGGTATTGCAAGTGCCAATAGTTGTAATTAGGTATGGTTCTTAGAATAAATGAATAATGTCATCTAAGCATAAGCGAATGGAGGCCTGTAAGTGTATGTAGTGCACGAAATAGCTTGGAGGAAAGCGATTAGCAATAGTAGAGTTTATGGTTTGATTTTCTTCTATTTAAGGGCTAAACCTAATTGAAATATTTTAATGGTTTTAGACTCTCAATCAAACTACTTCAATAGTGATTTGGTTCAATTCGGTTTGGATTGATCCGCTTTGAAAAGCCCTTAGTTGTTCTGGTCACATTTTTTATTCACAATATACATCTTTTATTGTAGCTTTTTATTTGTACATTTTAATTCACGATTTAAAATGAAAAATCTTCTAACAATTGGATAATAATCTCATATATGGAAGTCAAAGTAAAAAATTGTGGATGATAATTTTGGTCAAACAAGCTCAATATGCTACTAAAACTTATTCAATGAATTCCTCACTTAATCATCAACATCTCACAATAAGGAATTTATGCAAAGGATACGTTAAAAATAAGTAAAATACTAAAAAGTTTGCCTCATTGCTCTTTATTGACAACTCAAAACACATAATTCTATTAGCCGATTACAATTCTAAAATTAGGAAGGTTTTGATTGCTATAAAAACATTATAAAATAAAGTTCCAAAATCCACAAATGAAATAGTAAATTTCAAACATTAATGATTTACTCATCCAACTTCTTTAAATGTTTCGTATAAACTAGAATAAAGAAGAGAAACAAACAATTCTTTGACACATATATTATAACATAATACAATATGCAATACATATAGAAAATGATATAAAAACTAATTGAAAATAAAGATTGATTTGGTTCACGTTAAGCAATTTAGTTCAAGTCAGTTTCACCCCCAAAATAGATCACAAATCGATTGGGCCCTCATGAACACCACAAACTAAACTAAAATATAAAAAATTGCATTTACAATTCGTTTTAGTCTTATGAATAACTATAGTTAGTAAGATTAATTAAAAGGAGTTACATTGCAAGTATTACTAGAGTTATGTGCATGTGTATTAGGTCATGAAAATTTAAGTCAATATGGAGAATTGTTTCAATTTTATATCCAAAATTTTTAGAAGACTTTGTTATAGAATAACCTGCAAAGTAATGGCCATAAGGCTCAATCAGGATTGTTATCTCCTTGTCATTTTCTTATTTTGTACTTCTTCATGCTTAAGTTATTTTTTGTTATGTATATAAGGAATTGGCCGAATGACTCATATCTAATGTCCTTGAACAGGTATATTGAGTTATGCAAATTCAAATTAAAGTAGAGATATGTTAAGTTTATATCTCGAATTTACACAAAATTTTATTATGGAAAGCATTTTACAAAGAATTTGCCAAAGGGCAAAAGCAAGGTTATTATTTGCTTCACAGTTCACTATTTAGTATTTTCTTGGTGCCTAAACTATTCCTTATTATGTGTATTAAATTTTGTTTTATTGTAACTCTATATTTATGTTATTCTACTTTTATGTATTGGGTTGAGTAAGTGAGAAAATAGAAAATCGTAAGAACTTGTTAGAAAGGTTAAGTGCTCCGAGATTTGTGTGGGAATCATTATACTATTATTGCTACACTATAGTAGAGCAATTCAATCCGATTCTTTTTTTTTTTTTAACCCCCTTTCTTTTAGAAATAATGATTACTGGTACAAAACTTTGTTAGCAAACAAATCACGAAAGCATAAAATATTAATAATATAGGGTTGGAGATACAAATATACAAGTTTTATTATACACGTGAGAGAACATGGATTTATGAAAATCAGTTTCCTGTATTTTTTTATGATTTATTTCGTTATGTGAAATATTTCCCTTCTTTTAGGGTTTTCCATATAAATTCTATGTATCAATATTGCTCTTTTTATTTATTATATCTCTTATAACTATATTTTTTGCGGTCTATATCTGAAAATCTAGGTCCTATCTTTACAAGTATATAATGAACTATAACGAGCTCCTTGAAAGTGAACCTCTATGGTATAGATTCACAAATAAAGTGTAAAACAAATTAATTATGTGCAACATTTATAATCATTTTAAATTTTTATTTCAATAATATACCTAATCCTTGATGGAATACAAACCGATCCGTGACACAAATTTGCTGCACCTAACGATCATGATGGTGGCCCAGAAGCGGAACAAAATGAGCCAACATTTACAGGAAATGCTGATCGATATTTTTGTCAATTTTCAAATGCGGACAAAGCTTTCTCATCCACATTAATGATTTGCACATCAAATATTAATGCATAGGCTGCCAATACTCTTCCAATTGTATTATTGGCTGCATGGAGATTAGAATGTATAGTGCACACAGGATCCGGCAGGTAAGGACAGAAAGTTACAAGAAATAAAAGGAGACACACGATAGTTGGTTGAGTAGTCACTATACCTGAAAAGCGATTCCAAGCGAGACAAAACATATAAAGACAGATCCAAATTTCACAAAAACCAGTGAGCAAACAGGTATACCACATATACCCAACAGAGAGAAAGCAGTTATATTTTGTTGGTTTTACGATTTCTTTTTCTCTACTTTTTCTTTCATTCTTTTATATCAATTTACTAGTACTGATTTGTGTGTTTATTAAAATAAGATACCAAATGGATACAAATACAAATACATATATATAGCCCTTACAAGATCAAACACCTAACAGATCCTTTTGGCTCTACTCTATCTAGTTTTACACACACAAAAAAAGAAAAAAAAAAGTGAGAAAATTTTACTTTTTACAATAAATTAACTATATTCTCAAACCTTTTTTTTTTAATATATATATATATATATATCAACTTTCTCAAACCTTTTTTTAAAATATAAAACCTTTCATTTTTCAACACTCACTTTTTAATTATTGTTTTTACTACCAAGATTATTGTAGTTTAGTAATATAAACATTGATATTTCAATAAAATACATCAAGATCGAATCTCATCTCCCACAAGTCATAATTTCAAAAAAAAAAAAAGATCACCTTCTTCACTATACTATGATAAGATAAAAAAAAAAAAGAAAATTTATCTATATATAAGTGTGTGTTTGTGTGTATATATATATATATATAAAGACAATCCAAAATTATCCATTTCTACCTATTGTAATAATTTACGGTTTTATTATGATTTAAAAATATCGAAGAAATAATGATTGTTTTACATAATTTTATCATTTGGAGAATGATTTTAAGTTAAACTCCTAGCTTGTTAGGGTGATAAAATATGCTTGTTCTTAAGTCGTATATTCTTTGTTTCTTCTAGAAAGCACTTCACAAAGATCTTAACATGAGAGAAGATATGAAAGGTAATAATCCTTTTATATTTATATAAAATACATGTCCACTTGAAATGATGTAATATTAACCATGCTTATCTTGATTCAAAAATTCAAAATTCAAGTTTAACTTAAGCTTGACTTAAAAGATGATACGTGACAAGTTCAACCTCAATTTAATTATACTTGTTTAAGCTCATTTTATTTAAAATATAATATTCATCTAACTTCATAATAATATGCATAACAACTCGATCGGAACTCTTCTCACTAAGTTATTGTCTACTTTAGTGTAAAACACCGTACAATTTTATCTTTTAGTATAGCAGTTTCTTAAGAAATCATCTATTTTAAGATTGCTCGAATCCGAGCATACTTAATTTCAGAGTCTTGACGTACTCTGAACCATTACATCAAAAAGCGTCTTATTCATTTAGAATTTCGCCACCTGACATGTAAGGGGCATTTCAATCCACCTTCCTTACAGAATTGACGTACTCGTTAGTTTCATTATACAGGTTTAAGATAATCACTAAGTAGGACTCTATCCTTCTGATTGGTAGATTGCTTTGATATTATCTATAATAACTCAATCGGAACTCCTTCTACTGAGGTATGATTCGTTTTGGTATAGAATATCACACGGTTTTACTCTTTGGTGTAGCAGCTTTTCAAAAGGTTACCTATTATAAGATTATTCCAGTTTGAGCATACTTAACTTTAAAATTTTGACATACTTTAAAGTATTATACCAAAAAGTACCTCGATGATTTAAAATTTTGTTACTTAACATATAAGAGGTATTACAATATGATGCCTAAATATGATAGGAAATAGACTACATATAGGCTCAATAACCAAAAATCATGAAGCTTGAGGTCCATTCAATAATATTTTGTATAGTTTGAACTTGAATTCAATTCAATTTTAGTTGAATTTGAATCGAGCAAAAATTGAATTGGAAGAGTTTTGAAAATAAGTTTTATTCATTCGTACCACAAATCCTACTCAATTGAGCCCATTTCAACATTTGTTTACTACTCTACGTGTTCCTTTATGTTTCCTGTTAAATTGATTAAACCAATAAATAATGAATGGATTCAAAACCATTATTTAATTGTAGATAAAGGCAAGGATTACATAAGACAAACCTCCTCTCCTTTGAAACTATCATCAAGAAAATTTTCAGAGTTGTTTTGTCACGTATGCTCTCTCTTGTTTTCATTGGATTGTTTGGGATATATACTAATTTCTACATTTCAAATCCAAAATAAATAAAAAAGAAAAACAGAGATACTCATCGATTCTTTGGTGGATAAAACCAGATTTAATGATGTACCCTCTTGTTCTTATGTGCAGAAAGAGCCATAAAGAGTGAGATAGTACAGTTACAGTGTTTCTGTTACTTTCTAGGGTTTGTGAACAAGCTGCTTGTTCTTCCTTATCTTAATTATTGAATCACTAGCTAGATGTGATGAAACGTGTCAGTTTCCTAGTCACTCAATTAGTATTCTTCATATATCCATATATGCTGACAAAACGATTTAAATTTCAAATCATTTTTCTGTAGGCTGACTTATGAAAGAATAATATTTTGAAAGCAAGATCCTCCCCCTCCACGACAAAAGCTGCAATGTAAGACCTGTGTCGCTTTGTCTAATGTCCTATCTCAAGATTTTTTGTTGTCTTATATTTCTATTTTTAACTTTCTTGGTTGCCAAAAAATATCCTAGTGGCCTAGGCCACTGTCTCATGATCTTGAATTTTTTTTTTTTTTTTTAATTTTTTGCCTTTCCATTATGTTGATTCTTTGTAGATTCACCGCCATATATGAACCGTAGTAGTTTATCAACCCGAGAACTGGACCACATGTAAGTTCATTTGAAGAAGATATGTTTTCATGTTGATTCAACCAGTCTTTTCTTCTTCTTTTTTCCTTTTTTTTTTTTTTTGTCATAAGTTTTCTTAACTTACATTTCGATTCTCAAGTTGCTTGCAAGAAGAAGTATTGCATATTTGTCATTGTTCATGAAATTTTAACACTTCGTTCGGAAAGTATATAGTGAAAAGAAACAAGGAAAAATATTGACCTTTTTATATCTTGTTATTGTGAATAAGGGAAAGTGAATAGCAAAATAGTTAATTTTTCCAAGTCATCCTCCTCTTTATATCATGAAAATGGCGGACGAGATTTTGTACTTTCCCTAATTGAGGAGAGAAAAGTTGTTTCGCAACACTTTTGACTAAATGCCCCTTCAAGTATTTGAACGAAATGCCTGCTTATTCAAACAAGTACCAGTATTTATGATTATGATATTCCGTGGGATTCGAATCTCTAACATTATCTTCTTTAAAGCTTTTTTTTTTTTTAATTACTATTACATATAACAAATAGTCAAAATTATGAAAAGGTTGATAATGTCACAATAATTTCAGAAAACGTTTTAAAAATCTTAATAATAATATTATTTTACATAAAATAACTTTCAAGAATCCTTTTCATTTTATACTATCTTAAAAAATTGGATCAAGAACTAGCATAACCATGCTTTAATCTTTCTTTGTCAAGTATGTCTGGTATAAATTCTCATGCTAAACACCCTTAATTTACTGATAAAGGTAAATACCCCTAGGTGATTAAAGGGCTCAAGCTCGTTCTTACTCCCTCATTTATTTATTTATCTTTCCCTCGGAATCTCACTTCGTCAGACATTTTGTGGCTTTTTGTTTCACAGCTATTTGCCAATTTTGTTGCTGTTGCATTCAAAGGCCATTAGCCCTTTTTTGTTTTTAGTGCAAATATATACACAATTTATATTTTACAAATGTTTTATCGTAATAATAATTAAAAATTTTATTATATATAACGACAATAAATTAACCCCTCATAGATCCAATAATTTACAAAATAGTTGAAGGGTTGTTCGATGAGACTATTTTGATACTTAAGTTAAATATACTTTTTAGTAAATATGTAAATGCAAGATATGTAGGAGGCTTAGAGACATAAAGAGTGATATTCTCTATATGTTGTTTTTTCATACCTGAACAAGAGAGAGTGAAATTTGGTACTAATATCTCAATCTCCGATCTTCTATCAATTCGTGGTGTGTAGCCTTAGGTTTTGAGCAACTTGGGTTGGTGATATTTTTCAAACAGTAGTAAGGGATGATTGCTTTGAGCCTTGTACCGTTCCCTTTTAACAGGCTTGATGTTGCTGTATAGTTTAGGCTACATAGGCTTTGCAAAAGGGTCATGTTGCATTTAATGTAATGTAAGTGCTGTATGATCAAGTTTTGAGGAGTATTTGTAGGGGTTTAGACCTAAGGGAACCAATTTATAGTAAATTATCAGAGGTTCTAAGTAAGTTATACTGCAAACCATAGGAATCGACCTTGGCTGGGCAAGAACTTACTTAGCTGAGCCCTTCAATTCCCTAGTCCCATCAACACGGGTCTTGTTGCTAAATGGTAGTTGTTTGGTCATGGGCCAAAGGTAGTCAACCCAAGCCTTATTGGGATTGTTATCTTGCAAATAAAGCTATTTGATAATAGGCTAAGGTGGTCAGCCTAGGCCCGCTTTAGGTTGTGACATTGTGGATTGAGGTACTTGCCATTAAACTAAAGTGGTTGGCCTATGTCTACGAACTACTATTAATAAAACCTATAAATATTTTTAAAAAATTGGTCATTCTATTGATAAAGCGAAAAGTTACTTAAGTGGAAAAAAATTGCTTAAGACATTGACGTTACACTTTAAACAACTCTCAAAACTCCCTATTGATAAAGATACTTTAAGACCATCCTTAATATATAGAACCCTTTTAAATTTCTTCACAAAAGTTCTTAATATTTATTTATAATATATATAAGACTTATAGTACACAAAATTTAAACTAACACAAAACTAAAATTAATAAAACAAAAGTGGAACATGTGACTTTGGGTATTTAGCTAATGACTCCGAAAAGGAGGTCTTCATTGTCCCTATCCCTTAAGAGCCCCCCTAATAGAGGTTCTCATAATTAGAGTTGAAACAGGGTATCAGGATGGTCTAATTAAGCACGAGAAACTCTACAAAACATATTAAGTTAGCTATTAGTTATAGAAAGTAGAAACATGGCACCTTAAATAACTATCCGAGCAATTAAAAAAAAAGATTCAGTTGTATTAATATATCACGTGAAACGATAAATAAAATATAAATACTAATAATATTAAAATAATTAAAAATAAAAATATATATACTTTTTAAAATATATATTAATTATAAATTTATATATTAAAATTTTATTAATATTTATATATTAACCTTTTATTAGAATTACGGTGATAGGCATACTAACCTAGAATATTTCGTTTGCTAAAGGTTGCACAAAGCAAGTTTCTCGGACAGCCTAAAAACGTGGCCCTGTTACCGAAAACTTAAGGACGAAGGCATTTTGTCTTTTCCTGTAAATATTAGCTTTCACTTGCAGTCGTTCATTAGTTATTGCATCTACTACATTGTTTTTTCTTTCGTCAGTATCTACTAGCTGTGCTGTTAGATGTGCATTTCCTGTTCTCTTGGGACCGATCACGAGAGGGAGAGAGAGAGACCAGCTTAGGGTTAAGCTGAGAAAACTTTTGCTAATGAAAATATCAGAAGAGAAAGAAAAAATGGTATAAAAATGACCCTATATCTTTTAATTTTTCTAATTATTCTTTAATCTTAGACCTCTATTTCAGTCTTTCGATTTTTCATTTTGAACTATTCATTATTTAAGTTTAAATAATTTATATTTTCATAAATACTAAACAAAATTGGCTTCATCATCTATTATTTTCCATTTCATGTTCTGTATATAGCAGCCCCCGTATCACTTTGACAAATATCTATTTTGGTAATAGAATATTGACAAAAAAAAAAAAAATCTTTGAGCAGAAATATAATTTTAAATTAATTTATAATTATAATGATTTTGTAATGATAAATTCTACGTTTTTTGTATGTATTTGATCTAGAGTTGAAACTTAGAAAGTTACTCTGCGTAGTTATATATATCGGCTAGAATCGTGTCTCCTCTTATTGATGTCATTTTCACTGATCAAAAATTTTTTCGAGATAAGTTTTAACACAAACAACAAAAAGAAAAAATGAAATGACAATATAATATGTGTTATTCATACCGTGAAATATGAAGTAACTAAGCCTCTTAAATAAAAAGTTAACAAAAGTCCAATTGATGTACATTATATGCAGTCACTAAATTTCCAAGTTAGATATCCTGCACTTGCTAATGTTTTGTTTTAAAACAGCATGGTACAGTGATAATCAAGTGATGAATGCCACTTTATTTGTTTGGTGCGGGATGTATAAGAAAAAATTCGTTAGATATTGTATATCATGTATTATATATATAGTTTATAAATATTAATAAAATTTTTATAAATGAATTCTTTAAAAAATACAAATGATAATTGTTTAAAAACTATTAATTTCACGCATGAGTATAAAAATTTTATTAGTATTCATATATATATATATATTATATGTCCATGGTATTTATATTGAATGAAATTTTTTCTTTTTTTATGTATTTACGTAAGAGAGGAAAGATTATTTAAAATTACCGTGTAATTCCCGATGTCGAGTTTACTATCATTGTAAAGAAACTACCTGAATGACTATATAAGTTTCCATGTATGCAAATTTTGTTGTTATCGGTGGCGATAGTGACCGTACCCGCAGAAAATAAATTATTCTTAGCAGCAAGTGATGGGTCACTTTGGCAAATGAGACGCACAAGACCACGTCTAGCTGTAATCAGCACTTTAAAAAACAAAATGGATACTTTATCTACTTTTCTTAATTTATTTTGTTAAAATATTATCATATATAATTAATAGTTAAGATGAAAAAAAAGGACAAAAATAAATTATAGAGTATCCCAAAAACTTATATAATTTATGAATTTGTAAATGGTGAAAATTTGAGGGAAAAGGAATGGAGGGGATCTAAATCAAAAAAAGAAGAAATCTCTTAAAGAACATACCACTTCATCCTCAAGTTTTTTTTTTTTTTTTTTTTTTTAAGTTCATTAATATTTATACGTATTATTTAGAGGGCCTGCAATAAATAACTTAAAAGTAAAAATACACCTTTTTTTTTAAAAAAAATAATAATAATAAAATTTTACGGTAGTTTTTGGGGCCCTAATTAGTGAAGGAAACCAACTTTTTCTGAGGAATCCTGAGTAACCGAGTCCTTAGAACTGGGAGATATTGCAGCCACCTCCATTAGACATGACCAAGGGCCTTTACTTTTTGTATCGACATTTCTGTAAAATAATTGTTCTACTGTTGTATCTATTTGTATTTCTGTTTTTCCATGTAATGCATGTGAAATTATTTATCATTTAATATCTTTTCACTTGCAGTACACAATTAAAAGAGATAAAGATAGTAATCATGAAAATATCTCTGCATGATATTATAACACATATATTATAAATATTTTCTACAAAATTTGAAAAAAAGAAAAAAAGGACCATGATTTCACAAGATTCGGTGGACTAATATATACAAAAACAATATTACAATGCACAATAAAACGACATCTAATGTTTGCCAACAATTACATTACACAACAACGCTTTATAATATTGTTGCGTAAATGATCTACTAAGGACCGTCACTAGATTTCATAAAAACAATAGCATAGAAACGATAATTATTATACATCTAGAAGAATATCACGATCAATTAATTTAAAAGCATGAAGGCATGAAGTACCCATTCACGTACCTTCTTTTTAGCTCCGCTATTATCATCAAATATTAGAAGGGAAGACGCAACATTTTAAGTTCGTGTTTTTCCCCTTTTCTAAACCTTTTCGCTAGATGAAATTGATCTCTACAAGGTTTTTATCCCCATTAGGATACAATAACTGAACCCATGAAGAGAGGGGACGAATTACTATTATTTGAAGGCTTGCTTTGTTCCAAATGTCTTTAAGTAGCAAGCTTGAGATCTAGGTTAAGTGGTGTTGTCGCAATGGCTTTTGATTTTGATGATGAAGGATTTATCATGGACATGTGATGATCTCGTGATGAGAATAATCGGGATGATAAAGGAGGGGGGGAACGTAATTGCATCATATCATCATTCACCTCATAACAATCATCTTTCAAAGGGCTAATTTGAGTTCCCAATTGATTTGAAATCTTTGTTCTAATCTGTTGCTGTTGATCTCTTTGGATGAAATTCCATTTATTTGCGGAATTAATGCTCCCAACCTGTAAAAACAAAACAATAAATCAATTTGTCATTTTGAGTCATTTTACATATGAATGATATGAATCTTAATATTTTAATAAGATGAATCGAGCTTCACTCCTTTCCTTTTTTATAATTGTTATAATAATATTTAGCCAAATATATATATATATATTATTCTATTTAAAATGAAAATAACACTAGTGTTAACGTCCTCCTGGAATGGGATATTTCCCAACCTTTAGAATATCAATTTAAACCCCATTCGAGGTATAGTTTCCTGCAAGGGTCCCCATTCCTTATAGGAAATGAATTTATCGAGATTCACACCTGTAATTTTCAATCAGCGTGTTCACTTGTACTCAGTCTGCTGTCCAACTGAAAACACTCACCGGGAATCGTACAGTAGCTATTTACCATCGTGTTAATCTAATTTCTTCTCGATTGTTTAGTAAAAAGAGAAAGATTGCAGAAATACGGCCATTTTATCTTTTCCCACGAGTTTTGCAATGAATGTAGGTTGCAATTGCTTTTCAGTTCCAAAGGTTGCGATAGGCTTCTACTTTCTCTTTATTTATTTATTTTTTATTTTTCTTTCACATGTTTCAAGCTGACCGAATCACAATCAGAGAGTTAATAATTTTTGAAAGTGGCTTTCCAAAAGTAACAGACCATTAAGCATTTCTCTAAGTTTCCTAGTTTATAAAAGTTTATGAAAGGACAGACAGGCAATTATTTTTGTCAATTATGGCATACGTACATCAACCTCTTTCCAAAATGATAACGTTGGATTATAAAAGGCAAATGTAGTTCAATGATTAAAGTTGAAAATTCCCTCAATTATATTCATGGAAATTTTTCTAAGTAAATAGGGAATTTAATTCCTAAAAAACTTATACAAACACACATGCTCAACAAATTTATGATATTTTATATCTGTATAATCGATTTCAAGTTTAGATCTATTAGAAAAATTTTAGTTATTATCTTCATATTTTATGTTTTTTTTTATTATTTTCAACAATAAAATATCTCTAACCATTTCTTGTTTGTGATTTCACTTTCTCATATTAAAAAAATAAATAAATTAATTCCCTAGAAAGTTTGTATTTCAAACCATTCTGGTAAATGTAATTAAATATGTAATTCCAGATTTAGTTGTCTTAGTTGAGTGTTAACTAAAAATGGAAAATTTTTGTCAAACCAATTCAAGAAGAAAGCCTTTATTGAGCCATCAAAGGAGACAAAAACTCGGTGTAATAAGTTGAAAAAACTAATAATGAGCACATGAATTTCACGGAATTGAAGGTTAATTTTAATTACCATGTCAAAGAGGCTTGAACGTCTCTTCTTCTGGTTGAGACTTGCCTGCCTAAGGAAATACTTCTGAGCATGACTGGCTACTTGGGCTGGTGTTCTTGTAGTCACATAGCTTCTAGATATACCCCTCCAATCACCTTTTCCGAGCTTCTCAAGCCCTATTAAAAATGTCCTATGCTCTTCTTCTGTCCATGGAACACCTATTAAAAGCATAATAAATCCGTAACTGATAAGAAAATGATTCAACGGTTTGAAAAGAAATCAAATAAAAAACTTGTACGTTTTCGTTGACTTACTTTTGGATAATTCGTGTATCAATAGTTTCCTCTTTAACTATTGACCAGTATCTCGATCACTTATTAACTAATTATAGCTTATGATATGAAAATTAATCAAATGTATCTTATGGATAAAATCACAAAAGGGTTCATTTACACATGAAATTTTAGAGAATATAATCAATTTATCTTGTTAAATTAAGGAAAACCAATATTAGAATGAGGAAATTAAAAATAATTTATGAGTGACAAATTATGGGCTAACCTTTCTTGTTCTGTTGAGATCTGCCTAGGAGGCCATCCGACAAGTACCCGGCCACCATCTTATCGGAAGTTTCATCTATAGAAACCCGGGATGAGGATGGCGAGGGCGAGGAAGGGGAGGAGCTAGAAGGAAGACAATCCATGCTAAAGCTCTTCTTCAAGGAAAGAGAAGTTGAAGAAGAGATGCCAAGTTGCACTCCAAACAGCCTTATACCAATTGAGGTAGTACTAGAAACTATGTTATGGTGTGTGATGCAAGTCCTTGAATTATGACCTATGTTTCCACAATGTGAACATTTCCTGCCCATTTTTTCTCCCTGACCTACCGCACCCCCCCTTCCCAAGTATCACCAAGTTGAGAGAGAGAGAGAGAGAGAGAGAGAGTACACAATACAGTTTGTGTGGTATATGAGAAGAGGAAGACGTGGGGTTTTGTGAAAATGGATGCACTCCAAGAGAAGATAATTGGATAGCCAAGATTATTTATTGTTGGATATTTTTCTTCTTTGGTCAGTTTGTACCAAATTATAAAGTAAATGGTTATAGACATAAACATCATTCTCTTTTTCATATCAATAATGAAATGATGTTACACAACGTTGTTTTTGTAAGTATATACGAGCGGGCCACACCTTTTCCTCTCTATGTTTTTTTTTTTTTTTTTTTTATCATCATGACCTTGTGTTCAATCATCCGTTGAAACTTTTAATATAAATTATTTTTTAACTAATCAAATGCGTATCCGGATTAGGATTCTTAATCATTATAAGTAGTTTAGAATATGTCTACCACACATATATATATATATACGTATTGAGTGAGACAGATAGAAGTCCTCTTGGAGAAAGAGGGTTTTTTTTTTTTTTTTTTTTTAATCTTTGATGAATGCGTAGGCTCTTTCATTTACGTTGATTGACTATAAATATTTATACTGACATAGACTTATATCAAATACAATTGTATTTGATGCTCTCTTGTATCAAATACAGAAATTCATTTATGCTTTTACAAAGTGGAATGGATTATCAATCTTATGAAAGCGACATAGATGATAGTTAAGTTAATCTGATGAATCCTAAGTATTTACAAAAATTATCTAGAGGGGTCAATTTGAAGCCAAAGTAAAGAATTTTGTTGACACAAGATAAACAATATATGGGTAATGGGCGTGTAATACGCCTAGAAAATAAACTGAAATTAAGGTCAAATTTCACTTAAGGATAAATAAGGAGAGTTACACAATTACGAAATCTTCTAGCAAATAATTCATAGATATTATTATTATTATTATTATTATTATTATTATTATTATTATTATTTCGATAAATTATGCTGATTACCCTTATGAACATTTTGAATTATACTAACATCCCACTATTTTAAAACCTAAAACTTACACTCCTATTTTTATATATGTGGTAGCTTATGTGGCTAGGTTGCTAAAGTGTCTTTTTTATGTTATCATTGCATAAGTATTATTGATAGCTACATTTTAATAATATAATTATTTTTGCTAATTAACATAATTATAAAAATTCAAATAAAATTTGAAAAAAATATTATAATGAAAAAAAATTTTGAATTTCAATTTGAAGATAAAGATCTAGTTTTACACATATACACACCCATACATACATAAAAAAGGGAAAGTAGGTATAAGATGAGTATGATATGAGACCTACTTATACTCTACTCAATAGGTACCGATTCTTAAACTTTTACACCCTATACCTATCCTATAGGACCTTGCAACTACCTTGTACCTATATCCTTTAGATTCTACAAGCTATAAGGTATCTTATGAAACCTATATCATTTTTTCTTGTTTTTAATCTTTCTTTAAAACATTGTGTTGAATGCATAATCAATATCATACCTCTTACTTCATTACCATTGAGCCAACAAATTATAATTTGAAAGGAATGACATCTTATAACGTAAGTAAATGATTCCATAATTCATATATATAAGAAGTTAAAGAATCTTTTCTAATGATACAAATAAGTTAAGAACTAAGATATTTTTAGATCTTATTAGACAAAGGTTGGTAAAAGCGAAAGGAGGAGGCAAAAAAATAAGATAGTAAAAGAAAAAACGGGGGTTTTCTATGACGCATAGAGAGAGAGAGAGAGAGAGAGAGTAGATAATAGACACAAGTAATATGTAGTCTTAGGTTTTTACAATGGGTTACACTTTTGTTGTTATTTTCTTTAAGGTTAAGAAAATATAATGGTATAATTTTTTCATTATTGATAATATTTAATTATTATTACAAGGTATGATACAATGTATTTGGAACCTGTAACCTATATAATTTATAGTCTAGTTCTAGGGTGAATATAAGGCACCTTAAGACTTTATAACTGTATACTACCTTATGGGAATAAGTTTTGAGAAATTGCAACCTGAAAGCTACTCTATGACTTTCATTACCTACTTAAAACATACTTGATGATAGTGCTAGTAATTTAGATTTAAAAGACCTAGACACTATACTACATAATTTAAATGAGTTAGTGTATGGAAAAAATTTACACAAGACATAACGAGTTAAGCTTGTTTAAATAGGGTTAAATTCGTATTCGAATTTAGGCTAAGCTTCTAGGCCTAGACATAAGAGACGCTATATATTCTTTCATATTTATATTTTGTTGCACAAATTATTTCTCTCTAAACCAAAGATCTCAATTAAAAATATAAAATACTTTCAGTTATATATTCGTTTTGTTTTGTTATAGTGTAAACAAAATTATAAACTCATGTAAAGATTTTCTAACTGTCTCTATTAAAAATGTAGCAAACAATGTAATAAATTTGGAAATAGTAATACTAATATCTATTTATGTCATGGTTCTATTTAATTTAATGATATTATATAACTTAAATTTAGTGATGTTATATATTCTTTTTGCTACATCTAGTTTAAATGAATAAAAAATTACAAACTCATGTGTAAATTTTTTTACTATCTTCCTTGATAATCTAACAAACAATGTGACAAATTTGGAAATCAATCCAATAGTAATATTAATATCTATTTAGTCTATGGTTCAACTCAATTTAATGATGTTATATAACTTAAATTTTTGAATTTTCTATATTTGGTAAGATTTTACTCTATTAAAATTTTTGTTTAGGTTACAATTTCATATTAAGTATGAAGATATTATGACATTTCTCTTTTTAAAATTTAAATATTATCATCATTCTCTTCGCTTTGTAATATAAATATTTTATAGATTTAATTATAACATTTTAATTAATAAATGGTATCAAACCTAATTAAGATAAAAAGAATACAACATGATAAAATGAATTGTCGGCTTTAATATAAATAGGTCCAATCTGAATACAATGCATACTAAGTTACGAGTCTAGGTTTTCATACACGATTAATAAATAGATCATGTCACATGTTTAGGTTTTTAAGACACAAACCCGTTTAAATAAAGAAACAAGGCTTGACACAATAAGGTGAATTGCCAACCCTATTCGATGAAGTAAGGCCAGGTAGGTACCTTCTACAACAAAACTACCCACTCCCCACCCCTCGCCCTATACCCCCACAACACCACAACACCACGACCACGACCACCACCTCACCCCCCCAAATCTAAATACACATATACATATATTTACTAGAAATACATATTAATTATGTGAAACCCCATAAATTAATAAACTAAGATCAACCGTAAAAGAAAAAATGATGATAGCTTAATAACAAAGACTTTAAAAAATACAAAAATAAAATAAAAAACTTTCCAAAAAATGCATTCAATACATGTTTGAGAAAAAAAAATTTCATATGGAAGCCTTACAAAGATATTCAAAATATCTTACCTTTCGATTACTTAAAACTAAGCCTATAAATATAATAACTTGGATAAGAAAACTTATAATATGAGATTAAATAATAATGTATAAATTTCTTTAAGTCCCAAATATTTTATTTATCTTATATGTAAAAATTTATATAGAAATGCCATAGTTTGGATAATTAAGACTGTTCAATATGACACATACTTGCTAAGCTTATGTTTGAGATAAAACCTTGCTACCCATTTCCTTCTCATGGTAATCAAACCTAAGAGTCATGATAGGATTGACATAAATCAATCACACCTTATAACTATCCTTCACAAGCCATTATAGTCACCAACCTCTCTCCTTTCTTATTCACTTATGAAAAAACGTAAACTCTCTCGAATTTTCAATCTCCATATCTTTCTCATGTCAAACCCAAATAAAAAATCATAAGTTACATTGAAATATTTGTAAAGAATACTCCACGACTATATAAGTTTCATCATGTAAAAGTTAACTTTAGTTTTGAGTAGAATCTTAAACAAACAAAAAATCTTTGGTTTCACAGTTGTACAAAATATATACACAAATCTTAATATGGGTAGAGTTTGTTGAATTTTGTAAGTAGATGTTATAGTATTCATATAGTTCATAATCTTTAGATGAAGAACTTGATCTATCACAATTGTCGGGATATTATCTCTCATCGTGAACATGAAGCCAAGGTAAGTGTGAAGTTTGATGATTTAATATATTGTTTGTCCTTGATTATTTTGAATAATGAAACATGAGTGTCATAATGTTAGTTTGGTGTTTGGATATGTTTCTGAGTAGTTACAATTGACAAATTATTGTAAAACTAAATAACTTCATTTTCTTCGTCTTCGTATAGCTCTTGAAAGTCATACGTTACACCCTTTCCATGTTAGACACAAGCCAACTCATCTATCTACGTCACCACTCCATAACAATTTTATACAATTGTAATTTTTATTAGTTAGTTAGATTAGGTTAGTATATATATTGTTATTCCTTTTGTTCAAAAACTAATGAGTCATTCTCAATAACAAATAGCACTTTAACAAATTGTAATTTCTCTCTAGCTTTCAATCTTCTTTCTCTAATGTAGCTTTCATTGATAAATTGAATATGGTATCAAAGCAAGTTTATAGCTGATCTCTAAGATTTCTCAAGCGCTTTCCAATTGAAAGAATTTTCGTAGTTTAATCATGAACAATTAGATCATTAAAGTAGCAATAAATGATTCGGACTACATTTTAGGTTTAGATAATCTAGGTATGTCCATTGGAAACATCCTTTTCAATGGAACTCATTATGTTTTGTGGAGCAAATCAGTAAAATTAGGATTAGGAGCTAAAGTCAAATATAGTTTTGTTGATGGATCGATTACAAAACCAGATAAGAATTCACCTGATCTTGTAAAATGGAATAGATGTGATTATAAGGTTAGGTTATGGTTACTCAATTCAATGATAATTGAAATGACACAAACTTTTCTCCATACTACTTGTGCTTATGAGTTGTGGTAAGAAGTAAAGGAACAATATGGAATTGCTAATGGACTTTTAGTTTGTCAAATTTAATATGAGATTACAAACTTGAGACAAAACAATCAATCAATTAGTTCATATTTTAACAAGCTTAAGATAAGCTGGCATGAATTATAAGAATTGTAATTATTTCCTATTTGTGATCATAGAAGAATAGATTACTGCACTTGTAGATTCAACAAAAAAAAATGGTGGAATATGAATCTCATGATAGGCATATTCAATTTCTAATGAGGCTTAATGAAGCCTACGATAGAATTTGTAATCAAATTCTTTGTACTAAATCATTGCCTTTAGTGAATTGTGCGTATTATCTTATTTAACAAATTGAAAAACAATGACAAGTGTCAGGCACACTTAGCTCAAATTTTGATGTTACTAGTTATGTTACTAACAAATTTGGTTCTTATTCTAGTGCCGAAATAGATTCTAAGACTTCAATTGACAAAAAAGAAGTCTAAGCAAGGTATTTTTTGTAAGTATTGCAAAAGCAAGAGTCATTTAATTGATTCTTGCTTATAAATGACTCTTGCTTTCAATTGATTGGTTATTTGGACTAGTACAAGGGTAAGGAGGTTCTTACAAAAGATAAGAAAATTTCTTTAACCAATGCTTGCAAGAGTGTATTTGATACTCCTTTGGATGAGCAATTCAAAAGTGTTGTTATGCATGATCTTTCTCACAAGCAGTTTGATAAAAAAATGGTTGAAGACATAAGTAAGAGATGCTCAAAGTATTTAAGGCCAAAGAAGATTCTACTCCTGCAATTGCAACCATGGCCCAAGCAGGTAATGTCATTTCACTACATGATACTTTGTGTTCCAATACTTTGCATGAAAGTTCACTTATTAGGATAGTCGATACTGGAGCATCTAATCATATTACTCCAGTACTTGACATTCTTTTTTATGTTAGAAATCTAAGTACACTTGTTGTTATTAAGCTGCATAATGGATCCGTTCTTCACACTAATAAGATATGATCAGTCCATATTACAAATGCACTTACAATTAGTCATGTACTTTATATTCCAAAGTTTAAGTGCAATTTGTTATCTGTTCAGAGGTTAGTAAATGAATATTCATTCAGGCAATCCTTGACAAAAATTATTTTATATTTCAAGACCTTTCATCCCATAGAGTGTTAGCTACAATAGAAGTTATGAATGGGTTATATTTGATTAAAGCTAGTAGGATTGCTTCTTCTAGCAATAAGATAAGATTCTTTTTTGCTAAAATAAGGATGTTAACTTAATACGTAACAGGTTAAGGCATACATCCATCTCCAAACTACAACATTTGGAATTATGTAAACATTTGGATTTTAAGAAATTTCATTGTTTCACATGTCAGCAAGCTAAGCTTTACAGATTTCTTTTCAAACAAGCATTTATAAAGCATCTTGTATTTTTGAGTTGTTACATATCGATGTTTGGGGTCCTTATCATGTGTTTTCCTTGAGTGGTGCAAATTAGTTACTATTGTTGATGATTACTCTAAAGCTACATGAACGCATTTGTTACACCAGAAATTTTAAGCACATGCCATTTTAGATATATTCATTAAGTATGTGAGTAATAATTTCAATGCTACACCCAAGATGGTTAGAATAGATAATGGAGGAGAATTTATGTCTAAATAGTGTAAAGACTTGTTTCATTCTTAAGGATAGTTCATCAACATGCTATTCCCTATTCACCTCAACAAAATTAGTAGGGTTGAAAGAAAGCATCAACACCTATTGGATAATCCTAGGTCTCTTAGGTTGTTTGCAAATTTGCTTAAAAATTTTTAGGGTAAATATGTTCTCATAGCAACCTTTCTTATAAATATTATGCCAATGTTTGTTCTTAAATGGAAAATGCCTTATCAATTGTTATTTAATAAAGAGCCTAATTATAGTAAGCTTAGAGTGATGGGGTGTTTCTGCTTTGCTATTGATCTTTGACCAAAAAGAGACAAATTTGATCCAGAAGCTTTTAGGTGTGTTTTACTTAGATATCTTAATGACCAAAAAAGGTACAAAATTTATAACATTCAAAGCAAGAAAATTTAAGTCAGCAAACTTGTCATTTTTTTTAATGACATTCCTTTTAGGATTAATAATTCTAACCAAATTAGTTCTTACACACCCACTATTTAACATAAAAATGCGATTCTATTTCAATCTTTACCATGTTGTATAAATAGTATTGAGTAATTTCCTAATTCTATTGAACATTTGGAAGATAATAGTACTTCTGTTAAAAGTTCACATGAGAACCTGCCTATTTGAAGGTCAACTCGACCTAAGTTTTTACCAACATGGCTTAAGGATTATCTTTATATTGTCATTTCTCAGCAACCTAATGTTTTTATTGACACCAGTCATTTTTCTTCTATTGCTTATCCTCTTGTTCATTCCGACACTTTTTGCTCATTTCCCCAAAGAATATGTCATTTCCTTTGCTAACATGCTAGCCATTAAAGAATCATTCTTCTATTCTGAAGCAATAAAACATCAAGAGTGGTTAAATGCTATGGAAAAAGAGTTTAATGTACTTGAGAGTAATGACACTTGCGAATTTATTAAATTACCACCAGATAAGAGGCCTACATGTTGTAAATGGATATATAAAGTTAAATATAGACCAGATGGGAGTGTTGAGAGATATAAAGCCCAATTGGTGGCTAAAGGCTATACTCAAGTTAAGGGTGAAAACTTTCATGATACTTTTTTGCTTATAACAAAGTTAAGTACTATGTGCATCCTAATTGCCATAGCAATTGCTAAAGCCTGGCTTTTACATCAATTTAGTGCAAACAATACATTTTTGCATGGGTTTTTATATGAAGGGATTTACATGTTACCTCTAGAAGGTTATATAAAAGCTAAACCCATTCAAGTGTGCAAAATTAAAAGGTCCTTGTATAGTCTTAAACAAGCATCTAGGTAATGGAACTTAGAAATTTCATGGTTTTTACTTTTACTTGGGTATAGACAATCTAAGCATGATAACTCTCTCTTTGTTCTTCATCATCATTCTATTTTTATTGCCTTGCTGCTTTTTGTGGATGATATTCTCATAATAGGATCTAATGATACTTTGATTTCTGATTTGAAAAATCAACTATATAGTGCATTTACAATTAAAGATTTAGGTCTTGCAGGATACTTCTTAAGAATTGAGTTATGCAAAACTGAGCAAGGGTGCTTCATAAATCAACTTAAGTTTCTGCTTAATGTTCTTATTGAATCAGGTTTGACCATTTATAAGCCCATACCTACTCCTCTTCCTATTGGTCTAAAATTGGACAATGATCAAGGTGCATTACTGAATAATTCTACAACCTTTTAAAGGCTTGTTGAGTATTTTTCTTATCTTTCATTCACTAGACTTGACATAAGTTTTGCAGTACACTATTTGAATAAGTTCTTATCTAAGCTGTACCTTCGTCATCTCCATGCAATAATACATGTGCTTAGATACCTTAAAGGAACTCTTTATCACAGTTTATTTTATTCTTCATCTAATAATCTGCATCTTCATGCATTTTCTAATTTAGATCAGGCCGCAAATCTTCTTGATCAAAAATCAATTAGTAGATTTTTTATATTTCTTGTTTTAGCTTTAGTGTCCTAGAAAAAAAAAATCGATAGTCTCAACTTCTTCAACAAAAGCTAAGCATCAAAGCTTTGTTGCTACAATAAAGGAAGTACTTTGTACATCCGATATTCTTCAAGATCTTCATATTCCAATGCAACTTCCTATATCCTTGAAATGTGATAACAAATCCACAATTTCAATTGCTCAAAATCTTTGCCATCATGCTAAGACCAAGCATAATCATATCAATTCAAGTTTTCTTATTGGTAATTATGTTCTAACATAACTTCAACTTGCTGACGTTTGTTCTAAAGCTTTACTTAAACCACGTTTGATCTTTCTTAAATCCAAGTGAGCTCTTTGTTCATTGCCAACTTTAGAGTTGTTTCTAATGAGGAGAAATGGTTGAGAATTATAGGCACTTAGATGTAACGACATTCGACGAATCATTTTAGTGAGATTCTGAGTGATAGATGAGATGACGTTTTGCTCATTCCATAATTATCTGGAATAAGCATGCAAATGGTCCAATTCTAGTGTAGTGTTCCTCATAGTGCATGACCTTACATAAGAAAGGTTAAAAGTAGATACACTGATTCCACGAGTCATGTTCTAAGCCAACCAAGCCAACCAAGCCAAATCTCCTTAATCATCCCAAGTATGAACTAGACTTCCTAGGCCTTATCACTTAACCTAAAGTTAAGCCAAATCTTTAAATTTGATGAAAAGATAATTCTAAAAATTTGCTGAAGATAAATCTTAGAAAATAATCCCTTTTAGTAAGTCATGTATGTAGGACATTATAGGATGGCTTATGACATATCTCCTCAAAACCTTGAATCTAATGTGAATTCAAGTAGCTTCTATGTTAACCTTGTTATTTCCCATGTACTGTATAGATGTAGGGTTCAACTAGAGTAATCACATGCGTACTACGTAAATGAAGCGCTATACATGACTTAAGAGAAATAAAGCAAGAAAGACACATAAGGGATGATTAAGTGAGAACGAAGTAGAGAGGAAAGACAGGCAATCTCAATGTTTAAAATATACAAGTGACAAATAAGGTCGTCTTAAGAGACCTTAGGTGTTCACCTTGTAGATTGAGCAAATGAGATCAATTCTATGTCTGAGTCACTTGTTTGATCTTAGAGAGCAATGGTTTTGTAAAGTAATATTATTTCTCTATTCTCTCTAAGAGTTGTAAATGAGGAGGAAAGACTAGGTATTCATAGGATCCTAGGCCAAATGGTATTCATCAGATCATTTAGATGATCAATGAATGAGATAAAGCTTACTCAACTCATGGTTATCCTGAATGAGCTAACTGATGGGCCTAAGGCCGATAGCCTTCCTTATAGGTGCATAAGCCTAGTTAAGAAAGGTTATATGCAGTTATACCAATCCAACAATCTCTATTCCGAGCTTACTAAGCTAATTCTCTCTGAATCATCCCAAATATGAATCAAACTCTTCAAGCCCTACCACCTAGCTCAAGGAGTCAAGCCCAAATAAATTACCAGTTAAGCCTAATAGTTAACATGGTAATTTTCAACCCTCTACACACTATAATTGACAACCTTTTTTTTTTTAACATTCTTATGCCCCCTTCTTTATATATTTATGTAATTTTTCTTCTATAAATCTTCTTCACTTTATGTTTAGTGCTTAGTCCACAACATTCTTACTGCATTTTGGTGGGCTTTCTTTAATATTCATATTTTTCCCTCTTCTTTTATTTTTTTGTTTTTTTTTAATTATAAGGAGTAGAAAACAACATCATTAGTGAAGCAAGGGCTCTTTGAATTGCACAAAGTCCTCCAATTGCCTAGTAGTGAATTTGACTCGCACAGGTAATAGTAGTACAACTTTTGTAGTTGGTTGAGTCTTAATCTCTTGATTTAGAGAAATGCACGACTTATCAATTTATCCAGTAAACTATTGGGGGCTCATGTAGCCCATGCCGGATTAATCGTATTCTGGGCCGAAGCAATGAATCTATTTGAAGTGGCTCATTTTGTACCAGAGAAGCCCATGTATGAACAAGGATTAATTTTACTTCCCCATCTAGCTACTCTAGGTTGGGGAGTAGCGCCTGGTGGGGAAGTTCTAGACACCTTTCCGTACTTTGTATCGGGAGTACTTCATTTAATTTCCTCAGCAGTGTTAGGCTTTGGCGGTATTTATCATGCACTTCTGGGAGGCAACGGGGATTCGACTTCCCCTAGGGGTAGGGTACTATGAAAGGAAGTTGATCATGGATTATCAATAAGCCTAGACTTGCTTCTTCCTGGGTCGATGCCCAAGCGGTTAATGGGGACAGATTGTAAATTCGTTGGCAATATGTCTACGCTGGTTCATATCCAGCTCAGCCCAAGAATTCGCTGATCCACCATGAAATGATATATCCCATTTGTTCTTCCAAAATTCTGGCTTCTTAAAAAAAGAATAAAAAAGTAAAATTTTCTGATATACCCCTGCCGCTTTATTTGCTCTGTTCTAGAGTGATATTTTAATTGTAAAGAAAACAATGAACAACTAAGTTGAAGCATGAAGGTAGTCAAACAAAAATGACTTATTTGTAAATTCATATGAACATCCTCTTCTAGTCCCAAGTCTCAAGGTATAGAGGGCAAGATGCTAGGGCATTGCTTAAGCTTAAGGCGTGGTAGCCAAGATGCTAAGTTATTGCTTGGGCTTGAGGCATGAGAAGCTGATATGTTAGGATGTTGCCTAAGCTTAAGGTGTAGAGGCCGAAGCATTGTCTATGCTTGAGGCGTAAAAGCCAGGATGCCAAGGCATTACCTAAGCTTGAGCCGAAGGAAAGTCGAAATGTCAAGGCATAACCTAGGCATAAGGCATAGAAGCTAAGATGTCAAGGCATTACTTGGTCTTGAGGTGGAAGAGCTAGGATACTTGGGCATTAAGATTGTGCTAGTGCAAGGCTCAAATGATATCCAAGCACTAATGTTGGTTATTGAATCCCTAACCCAAAGTTTGGGGGCCTTATTTCTTGGACTTCATGTCAATTACCTAAAGATTGCATATAATGTTTACATTACATATGGCTACTCATGCATAGCATATGTTTGATTACTTGTTTGGTATTGATTATGCATCTATACTAAAGAAAATATTGCTTCCAATTTCCATACATAGAAGGATGTAATGAGACTTTTCTTTTGTTGGCACATATGGTGCAATTAGACTTTATGGCATAGCCTTTCTATGATAAAGCACCTTTAGTTGTAAAGGTTGTTTTCCTTTTAGTGTATTGAGTAATGTTTTAGACACTCCATGAGTATCTTACTGCTATTGAGGAATTTATAGCAGATTGTCATGACTAGGGTTCCCTTTAAGGTATGATAAATTAAATAAAAAAGAAAAAGTTAGAAATTCAACATTTTATTTTTAATTTTCTACCTGTTCTTTTTTTTTTTCAATTTTCTACCTTTGTTAATTTATGTAATTAATATATATTTATATATCTATGTATGTAAGACCAAGTCATAATTTGAAAAATGATCAACGTTTTTCCTTTCTAATATTTTTAAAAATTTTTTTATTATTTCATATCAATTAGTATATATAATATTATAATATATAGATGTTATTACTAACAATGGTGGCATGATGATAATGCAGCGATGATATCGACAACATTCTAATCATGTCAACATCCATAAAAATAAAAGTAAGGACATAAGTGTAGTCATTTTAAAAAGTTGAGTATTCGTATAATTTATAATGCTCATGAGGATAGTCAATACAATTTACCTCCTTTTTATACCAAATTCATGCATTTTATACATTGGCTATCCTAACTCCCTTTCTCCAAATCCCTCTTCCCAAATCTTCTATCATCCTCTCTCTCTAGACTCTACAAGAAGTACAAGAGAAGATGGAGCCCCATCTAAGGGAGCTGATTTTGAGTTTCAATTCAAAATAGGTAAGTAAAATTGAATAATAATATTGCTTTTTATTGGAAACATTCAATGGCTTTTAAATTATTGACATTTCCAACTTGATGGAGAATTAGATCATATATCTAAGGTTTTACGACGGAAGTTGATGATTGACAATTATAAAGTGCTAAGTAAAGGATCTTGATGCTACGAATAGATTTAAATTACAAAAATTGGTCAAAGGTCCAAGCTTGGTGTAAATCAATCTAACATTTTTTTATAAAATCAACCATGCATACACATGACTTATCAATGCTAATGAATCTTTTTCCCTACGATTGTTACTAATTGGATTATACAAAAAAGGTGGAAAGGGCTCTTTTGTTTCATATCCAATTTTAAAAACTAAAATTTTATTAGAATTAATCCTTATTAGATATATTCACCGAAGGGTGTATTCTTCCAAAAATGTTATTAAGAAGGAGCAACGGAATACTTATTCTACCTGTAGGATAATGAAAGGCACCTTCAACTTTTTTATTTGCTAAGAAGAAGGCAGCTTCTTTTAATTAAATAAATACAAGGATGACGCTTTCCTTACTTTTTGGTTTAAAAAGTGAATGCGCATTTCTAGAATGCCCCTTTACTGCATCCAAATTATAAAATTTCCTTCTACGAACAAAAGGCAATCGAAATCCATAAAACAAAAGGCCCCTTTCATTTTCTCTCGCACTTACAATTTCTTCTCCATCAATCTATCATTCAACAACATTTTTCTTCTTTTTTTTTTAGTGAAATCTTCAACAAAAATCAAAACTAATGGATATATGCTTGAAATGTACAATGCATGATGCATTGTAAGTTAATTGTTATGTTATTTATACTATGGATAAGATGAAAATGGTAGGTTCGATTAAATTCATGGTATATACTCATAGAAATATTGTGAGAGGAAATTAGGACCCGAAGTATGATCAAGACCCAGTTAAGATGTTGAAAATAAGAAAGAATGTGAACTTTTCTAAACTTCTGCAAAGGTTTGCCAAAGTGTTGGAATTAATCTTAGTGTTGGTACGATTGAGATTTTACGTAGACATCTCAACACATATTCAAGAGTTATTTCGTATTCTCTTATTGCCATAAAGAACATTAATGATGTCGAAAACTTAGCTGAGATGATAGAAGTCTTAGGCATACTTATATTCACTACTTATATGTGAGGATTGAGGAACCAAAAAGAGTTGGGCCTCTTCGACAGTGTACATCCTAAGCAACTACATCTATCCATGCAACACCTATACAACATATGTGGTTATCCTAAGCAACTATATCTATCCATGCAACACCTATACAACATATGTGGTTAACCAGCCTATAGTAAATGAGTTCGAGCCATTATTTATGTCTACATCAATATGGGATGATGAAAATATTGTTGACGAAGTAGTTAGACTAGTCTTTCAAAAGGAGGTATCACATAACCCTATGCATCAACGCATGGGGGGTTGTAGATGATGACCACAATAATGATGACTATGAGCCTGATGGTGATAAAGAAGATGCTTTTCTAGAAGACACTTTTTTAGAAGATGCTTTTCTTGGAAAGTGCCCCTCGAATTTATTTTAATAAAAGAAGATGCATTTATGAAAGGTTCCTTCTTAGTTGTAAAGAAAGAAGGCGTCTTTCTGAAAGGTACCTTCTTCTTAGTAAATAAAAAAATTAAAGGCGTATTTCAAAAAAGGCGCCTTCACTGTCCTATAGGTGGAAAAAGTTTTCTCCTAACTCCTTTCTAATAGAATTATTCAAGGAACACAACCGGATGCATTCCTATAAACCCTATAAACTTTGCATTTTAGATATAGAGTCGTATTTGAGTATTGATAGATAGTTCTAGCCTTAACAAGATCGAAGGAATTAAAACCAATAAAAATTCTAAACAAAACCTTAAAATGAATTTGAAAACCTCAATATAAAATTCAAGAACCCTAATGGCATACAAAGACCTTAAACTCTAAATACATGTAACCATAAATTGTAACCATGAATTGAATAGAAAGACCCAAAACCTAAACCCTAAAGATGCAAAATCCCAAATTAAATTCTAATTTTAGAGAAAATGCTAAAATGGTAGACTAAACTTGAATTTTATCAAATTGTGAAAAATTAGATATTAAATAATTAGAGATATTCCTAAATAATAATAATTAGCTAAATGAAACCAATTAAGAAAATCAACTTAATAAAATTATTATTTTACCCCTACTCTTATAGAAGTAATGCCTCCATGTGTATATGAATAATATAATCCTAATCACATAAATTTAGTATCAAGTAATTAGAAATAACTCTAAGTAATAGCAATTAACTTTAAGCTACTAAAAAGTTAAATTAATAAAATTACAAATGTTCCTTGTAAGTATGCATCGTACCATAGATGTGTAATTTTTCTTTTATAAACCATTATTTATATGATATATTGCATAATATCAACTATTATAAAATTGAACCAATTAAAACACTAAATTAGTAGATTGGCTCTAGATAGTTCAATATTGCAATCAAACAATTAAATATGTCCCTAAATAATAATAACTAATTAAATTGATCTAGCTAGCAAATAAAAGTTACAAAATTAAGAAATCACCCTTACAAATAGGCATTTTGCTAAACATGTGTATATGCACACGTATATTTTTCTTTCACATATGATTTACTACACAACACCAACAAATTTAAATCAAGCCAATCTAAGCATCAAATTAATAAAAATACATCCTTACCCTTTCATGACTAATTGCACCATATATACATATGTGATGCAAACCAAGGCCAAGGATTGATAAGGCCAATCGCAAGATAAGTCCAAGCTTACAAAAGCTTGAAAACAAAGTGGGGAATGCATGAAAAACAATGGGAAAAGTAAACAAGTACCCTACAAACAACTCCAAGGATATGATGCACTATGGAACTTCCGAGGACTCATGGCATAACTCAATATAACGCATAAGATGGTGCAATGAGGATACTTGCCACCTAACTTTACTTAAAGGTTAAAATAAGAGTAAAGTAAATAAACAAGTTAATGAAAGCAATGTTCACAAAGAGTATATTCAATATATTTGAGATAAGATATTGTTATGCAACTACATGTATAGTGGGTGTTTATGCCTAAAAAACTGGGGCAACCTACCTAAAATGGAAAAAACTAAAAGGTTAATGTTCAAAAGAAGTAATGTATAAGGAATAATGAATGGTATAATTAAAAATCAAAGAAATTAGTAGATTAATGCGATGGAATCCTTCACGTGGGTCTTGAATATGAAGCAATAAATCATTAGATATGCTTTTAGCGAAAACAAAGAAATGGTACGGTCAAGATGGAGGTGCTAAGCAGACTGGGTCTGTTTGAGAAGAAGTGGCTATGGATGTGTGCTGGAACTCTTGGCTTCTCGGCACCAATATTACTAAGCTAGAGGTCAGCTCGATCACGGCCAAGCAGGTGCGTGAAGGATCAGGTCATCGGTAAAGCATAAGTTAAGTCGACACTTGACTACTAAGAGATGTGTAGTTACTCGACTTAGCATAAGGAATTGGTCGGAAGCGAAGATCAGCTCGGCCTTAGTAAGAGCTGACTAGAACATGAAAATGTGCCATGTTAGTCCTTCTAAGCCTTAAGCCCAACTACGGGTTAAAGGTTTAGTATTACGATTCCTATTATGCTACTTAGGTTGATTTGGATTTAGAATCAAATTCGGTTAGTCTTCGCTCAATTCTCCTTCAGGGTGATAATAGTTAAGGTCAGCAATATTGAAGGTGTCAGAGGCTCTATAGTTGTTAGGCAATTCCAATTGGTAGGCATTGTCGTTGATCTTTAGGAGTATTCTAAAGGGACCTTTAGATTATGTGGATAACTTATTCTTTCTCTTGCTCTAGAACCTCTCCTTCCTTTTCTCCTCTCTCACAATCTCTCAACAGCTTAGTTAATTTGCCAAGTAACTTTCTCGTAGATCTGTTGTAGAGACTATGCTTGGGATTTCGCATTAAGGTCTTCCTATTTGGATATGGGCATAAGGGTATGGTCAAAGGGCAACTCTAGATTGAGGCTATAGACGATTTCAAAGAGCATCCGTTTGGTAGTGTTGTATACAATATGGTTATAAGAAAATTTGACCATTGGCAAACAGACATCCCAATCGATCTTATTCTTCCCCATTGTAGCTTAGAATAATAATCCTACAATACAATTGAATAGTAGTTTAGTCCCCATACGATGCTATAAAGTCCTCTAGAAATGGCTTAGAAACTTTGGATCTCTATCTAATACTACACTTCTCAACATGCTGTGTAGCGGAACAATTTCTTGTAGAAAGAGAAAAGCAATAGCCAAAGCATTGCTAGTTTTGGTACAGGGCACAAAGTGTGCCATCTTACCAACCATCACAAAATCTTTTCCTTGGGTAGTTTTAAGCACTCCAAGGATAAAATCTATGCTCAACTCAGTCTAAGGTCTGGTCGGGATAGGCAAAGACATTACTTTCCCTTATTTGGCTCGACGCAACTAGTATAGCCCTTAATAACTTATCACACAACTCTTCTCATTTTTTACCAAAAGAACTATCCACTCGACCATTCATACGTTCTTTTCTCTCCAAAATGGCTAAAGAATCCTCCACTATAGACTTCTCTTACCAACAACTCTCTAATAGAACAAGTTGACACATACAACTTGCCCCCTCAGAATAGATAACCATGCTCTACATAATACTCATCCACTATACTTCCATCGGTACAACACCCAAATATCGAACTAAAATAGGGGTCCTTAGGATACTGCTCTTTGATACTCGTAAACCCTAATAGTCTGGTTTGTAGTTCAATTAGTGAAGTTTCTCCATACGATCACCTTGGCCTTAATGAAATTATTATGCCTTAAAGCCATGAGGCATCGATCTCTTGTGCAACCTCAGAATCACTAAAGACCAAGTTTCTTCAATGTACTAGTTTGGATCAATTTAGTCCAGTAAGCTTAGAAGTTTGCTTATTCATGTAGCTTTACTATAAAGAACTCACCCTACCATTTCTTTACAGACGAGTCTAAGCCATCAAATAACTTCCTCCTTTAGTGGTTCTAGATGTATGTCCATCCAGGTAAAATCTTCCATAAGAAAAAATAATTAAATAATTTAGGTATGGCCCACACCACTAAGTACTCGCACATGTCTTGCAATGCCTTCAATATCCTCCACCCATTAGGAAGAATTTGAGTAAGGCAACATCAATGGTAATGAAAAGGCTCCCTTTTGAACTTAGCAAAGGGGAGGCACATCCCAAACTCCCAACATTTCTTAATAATAATAAAGCGCATCCTTGACAATAATGGTATTCTCTCCTCTGGCCTTAGTACCAATAGCACTAGGCCAAATAAATCTCCCATCACATGACTACTTAAAATATATCTTACAGCAATCAGCTTGCTCTTACTTATCCAACCACTTATCGTCCCCGGGCCTATTAAATAAATCAATGGCCACAAGTAAATTTTCACAAGGCTATACATTACGTAGGATGGCCCTTATGAGCTCCACCCTATTCAACCTCTCCATGACCTTCCATGACTCCTAATCTATCCATGCTGGTATGAATGAAACTTCCTTAACTGCCATTGTAAGGAAAGTGAGTAAATTAGTTGATTAAGATGAAAGATGGAAAGAAGAAGAATGTTAGCAGTTGTAGTTGAAGGATAAGATTGTGAAAAGCGTTCACTTGGATGACTTAAGGAGTATTTATAGGACTCAAGTATAGGGAAGCGTAGTGATGGTTATGGGGATTCGTACGAGCATGATCCCTCCAATGCACTAAGATGTGGATACGTAGTGATTGTTTTGATCAAATAGCCAATATAAAATGACAATACAATTGCAATTACATACGTGACTATGCAGACATGATATCTATTATGTTGCATTAACTATGCCTTGGGAACATACGCCAATGATAGGATTTGAAAAGGTTAACTTCTTTAAGAAGTTTGACTAAGGTCCTTCCAACTTCCTAACCTACTACAGCATCCCTTTAGCACAACAGCTTGCGAAACCATTATGCTCGAAACGGACAAATTAACTTAGATTGGCCTTGCCAACATAACTTCAGCTCTAATAAAGGTAATTGCACCACCCCCCTCTACTAAGCACTCTCCACTACTAGAGGAGGTTCATCCTCTTGCTCTCTACCTTAGCACATGACCCTTTATGTTCTCAACTTAGCCCAAGATGTGGTTACTTCGAACCGCCTTACAAGGTGTCTCTCTCGAATAAGACTCCTACGACACTATGATGGCTTCTTCCTTGCAAACATTAATATGTCTACCCAACACTCCAAATTGCGTAATTTCACGTAGTCTTAATGAGGTGCGGAGCTTTGCATCTGACATTCGTTGGGCTTCCCTCTTTAATCTCATATCCCGTGTCGTGTTCTAACTGTTATAACACGGTAGGTAATTTAGGGTATACATGAAAGTTAATCAAATAGGGTAATACTTCATGTATGAGTCCTACGAGTTAGACGATGGCACATCGTGAATCCAAAATATTAAAATATAATAAAATAATAGATTATAGCTAAAAAATAGATAATTTTACTAAATTATATTATATTGTAATTTACCTCGCGTAAATGTGTAAATTAAATAACAGAAAATAAGCAAACATTATAGATAAATTATTTGGATATAAAAATTATATAGTAATCTAAAATAATATATAAATATAGTACGTATACGCTAAGTATAATTATTATCTATATTTATATATCCGAAAATATTTTAAATACCCTAAAATAGGTATAATTAATCAAATAATTGGGGGGAAATCATAAAAATTGCTAAAAAGTCACAAAACACCATATTTACTTGTGTTAAGGCATGGACAACTCTATAGCCAGTTTTTGATGGATGAAAGCACCCTTAGGACACATATACATACCATAAGGATAGGTATATGAGGAAATTTAGTGAGAGAAAATCTCATTTTTATATTCTATCACCTAGGAAATATCACCATTACTCTCCATAGCTTTAATTAGTTCCTTAGTAACCTAAGAAAATTATAGGAACATAAAAACAAAGGAAGGAAAAATTAGAAGTAATATTGCACAAATCGAGCCGATTCACAGAACTCAAGTTTAAAGAGCACCTGGAGCCGAACCACCACTATAGGGTGATAGTAAAAGTAGTACCCTATTTTACTAACATGGTGGTAGAAGGTAGTAGTAGCCGAATGGTCAATTTTCAATTAGTCAAAATTTTAACCCAATTTTACTTAATTTTATAAAAATATTAAATTAATTCCAAAAATTCTAAGAAAAATTATTTTTAAATATTTTTACATATACCTTTTGAGAAAAAAATATCATTTTGTAAAAATTTTAAGAGATTATAGGACCTCCTTAAGGAACTGAGCAAATCTGAGCAATTTTTGAAGTTGTTTTAAATAACTCTCCTAATGTTGTTTCGAAATCAAAATTTTTCTAAAGCTTCCCTATACCACATGTATGAATCTTACGAAAAGATTTCAACTAAAAATATTTTTCATGATTTTTCGTAATTTTTAAGCCTATAAATTGTGATAAAAATGCTATTTTTGGATTTTTTATGTAATTAACTCTAAATAAATTTATTTGCATTAGTTTTAAAACTCATTGGTATTACATATTACTAGGGAGAGTAATTTGGAGTTGGTTAGATCGAACGGGATTTGAGATATGTATAGACTATTGATTATGGTTTACATGTATTACGGTGAGGGTATGTGGATTTGAAAGTTTAAGTGATATGGTGATCATGGGCATAATCATAAATTATCATAATTCTAAACTATTATAAGATCCTGGAGCGAGTTGCTTTAGGCAAACTTGTATATTTAAACAATTTAGAGAGTTCTTCAAATGGTTGATCTAGTAAAAGAGTGACTGAAAATCTTAGGACATATGCTTAACTAAAAGGTTAACTAATATAAGAATCTTGAATATAATAATGTTAAAGTCTTGGTTAGGATAACATTTGATAAAAGAAGCATGGTTATGATGACATCAGAGATATGTTCAAAAGGTTGGTAGATAAGAGGACTTTAACTCAAAATATGTTGGAGCCTCACTTAAACGAGTTGTTCGATAAAAGAAGGGTGATTGTATTGAGTTCAGAGACTTGACTGGAGGGTTGCTAATTTAGAAGGCTTGGATGTAATCACCTTAGAGACATCTTCAGAAGGTTGGTCACTAAAAAGGAGAATTTGATTCTTTGATTCAAAGGCTAGATTAGAAGGTTGAATAGTAATAGACACTTAACTATACCCCCATCATAGACTTATTTCGAAAGTATTTAATAAGGGAAATGTAGTCGAAATGACTTTGGAACTTGATTCGAGGTTTGATTGGTGTGGAATGCTTAGAGAGGAATAACTTTAAAGGCTTGTTCAGAGAATTGATTAAAGAAGCACAACTGGGATAACTTTAGAAGACTTTAGCAGAAGGTTACTAGTTTAAACACACTTGTCCAAAGACTTCATCAAAAGGTTCGAAGACCAAAATTCAATATTAAGAAAGCTTCTGGGGTCTTGTTCAAAGACTTCGATAACAAGTAGGAACTCAATACAAAACTCACACAACATGCTAAAAATAAGTCATAGTCATACTTAAACTATTACAATGAACTTTTTTAACTTTATATTTAGTAAAACTAAAGTCATAATCACACAACTTGCTAAGGATAAGTCATAATCACAATTAAATTATTAAAATGAATTTAATTAACTTTATATTTAGTAAAACAAAAGTAATTATATTAAATATTTAGGGAAAAAATGAAGCAAAAGAGATCAACTAGCAAGACTGTCAAACGTGACATGTCTATGTAAGTGGGATTAGTGCTTTACCATACTTTGAAGTATTATTTAAGTATAATTGAAGGCCTTAGTATATGTTATGGTTGTTATTGTAAATTAGTTGCATGTGCATATATAACAAGTGTGCTTGAATAACACTTTGCTATTTGGAGAGCTAGATTTTATGTATTGATTGCTTTATGAGGTTACTAAATTGAACTGTTTAAAATTACTTGATCACCCTAAAAGCAATCTAACTACAGCTCAACCTAACTTCTAACCAGACATGCATTACAACCCACTAGAGAAACGACTATAATTCTTAGGCCAAACATGGACCCTTCGATGAGGATAACAAAAATGGTCCTTCCCCTACCTTTAGTCAAACTAAGTGATAAGAGAGGTTGTCGATGTAAGGTCATAGATCATGGTTCAAAGGTGGTCTTGAATAGATCGTATTTCTCCCTTGTACAAGCTTCGGTTTGGTTTCAATTCGTAAAGTATGCAGCATCAAACTCCTCAAAACCTAAATTAAAGTGGGCAAAATTTCTCTAATCTCATGACAGACTAGTCAACATCGTGCAATGAAATTTTCTTGAACACACATTGCATCTAATTAACCTTACTTGAAAACCTTAGTTGCTTTGTGTCGGATAAGTACTATTGTCTCCATCCCACTTACTAAGCAAATTGTTTCTCACTCCTCTATAGTTATTTTACAAGTTTCCCGGTAAATATATTATTATTACTCTAAGTTCTAGAAGTGTAGAGAATGAGGTTAGAGAGTGAGATTCAAGACTAATTTGCTGAATTCCTATTTTGTTTGTTGACTTTATTAAACTTTTGGAAAACTAATAGGATCTTTCCAAATGACCCTTTAGTTTGCAACTACTATTACTGGCACTATGTTCTGTAAACCTAGGGACTTTTATAAATCCTTTTTAAGTTATTTTTTTAAAGTTATTTATAAAACTTGTTTTCTCCTTAAGCTTTTATACCACAAAATCTCTTTTTAAAGTTATTTTAGAAAATAGCAAACATGTATTGAATTGGATGACTCAAAGCTGTTGAGTGGTACAGGCTTAGTATTAGGTAAAAGCCTAGTGTAAACTTTATCTATGTCAGAAGCTAAAGTGGTTAGCTTCTGACTTAAATTAGTTTACACAACGAAACTATTATGACTCCCTAGTTTGGGGTGTAGCAATTCAAGGTAGTATCAAAGCATGCTCTTCAACGATCCACTTAAAGCATAACTCTTTTGAACTAATTTTGAGATGTCATAACTAAAATAAATTAGAACACTTCAGGAACATTGAGAGTTGAGGAAGTAAATGGGACATAAAAGACTTAGACTTGTAAGGTTATATGTGAGTTATATATACGTATAAGATCATATTTAATGTAAAGTAATCATGAGTAATAGGTAATGCTAATCTAACTTACGTCATGCTTACTTTCGGGTTCTAAATCATTGACTTATTATGCTTGGGGACGATAATAGATGATGATGAGCTTAGGGATTGCAAAGTTTAATTGTAGGAATTGTTATGAGATAAACCAATTAAGTATTGTTCTATGTTTCTAGTAAAGTTATATGACATGCATATGTGTATTACGGGAATCATCTTATAAACGTTAGATGATTAGAAATATTGGAAAATAATCGAAGATTTATATTACTATTGTAACTTAGAGAAAGAATACTTGTTGAGTAAGGAGGCTATGTTGCATTGGTGTTAACACTGCAATTTTCAATGATTAAAAAGTTGAGAAGAAATTATTGTGGAAGTTACAACTGGGTGATAATACAAATATTCTACATTTTCAATGGTTTCCTCATTGTATCATTACGTGGTTTTGGAAACTCCTATTTAGAGAACATTAGCATAAAAAACCTACTTTCATAAATGTATGTTCCCAATTGAATTATAAGAAAATCCCCTCTAGTACTAAAAAAATGTAAAGGCAACTAGTTAGAAGTCAAATGAAGGTTTTGAAAAAGCTTCTGAAAATTGCTTAGATATTGCAATGACCTAAGTTGAAGACATAAGGATGAAAATAGTTGAATATACAAATTTAAAAGGGTGAAATGGAGGAGAAAGAAGAACCTTAGGTAGAAATTATTTCTAAGAATTTAAAGTAGTAGGTTGTTTGAGAACTAAAGAGTTAATTTATAAAATGAAACTTAATTAAAATATTGAGGACAATAGAAAAGTGTAGTAAATTATAATATTTTGGATTCTGAAATAGGTAGTAATGGGTTCTAACTTCGACTTAGGGATAGCAATGTACTTGTGAATAGGCATAGAAATAGACTTTTAGTAGATAAATGTAATAAATTCATAGGAGTCTGGGAGGTTAACAATTATTAAGATTTTGAGGTGATTTCAAGTGATTAAATGGTTATGATAAAACCATGAAGTGAGAACTTGATTACTCCGAATATATAGTGGTATTAATTTTAATGATGAACTCTTGTTGTTTGTAGAGCTTTATGTTCATTGGAATGTTTTACCACTTTTATTAGTATAGATGTGATCTTATCTTTATGACTAACTATAATGATAATTGGAAATAGAAAATTTGGAAGGCAAATATGTGATCTTTTGGTAGATATATATATATATATATATATATATCTACATGGTTTTTGTTTGTGTAAAGGATTAATTCTAATATGATTTCTCTTAGGTATGAAAGTAAGTTCTGACATAAATTTGTAGAGCAAGATTTAGATTTTGAGGTATCTCAATTCTCTTGCTGGTTTAGCTATCATTCTATAATTGATTAATTATGGATGTAGTTAGAAACTAGTAATTAAGAAGAGAATATGTGATCTTTTTAAATGTAGGGAAGCTTTTGTGTAGATCCTTGTTTAATGAAAGTTAATGATAACATAATTCATCTTAGGTGTTGAGGTAAATTCTAAAGTTTACTTTTTTAAGGTAAGTTTGGATTTTGAGGTGTATTTATGAAATTATAAGCTAAGATTTAAAGTATATGATCTCAAATGAATTTAAAAGTATTTTAAGATGAAAATATGAGAATTTGCATAAGTAAGTCGAGCACTAGGGGGGGGGCGCAAAAATTTGAAGGATGTAAAAGGTAAGAGGTATATAGTTATAAATGATGTTAATGTATTGGAATTTGTATTTATGGAAATTGGCCTAAGTGAAGGGATCGCAAGTGAGTAGAATTTATAATATAGTGCCTACTACGGAAACTTTTGTTACTATCCTGCGATAGAAAGAAATTATGATGCCTTAAGAATGTAAATGTTATTATATCATAGGTATGAATATAGGTGATGTAACAATTACAAGTGTTGATTTATACTTGAATCCTAATGAGTAGAGACTTAGATATTACAAGGAATACTTCATGATATTTCATGAAATACAAGATATGTTTGAAATGAATGATTTTTGGATGTTAAAATCTCAATGGAAACTGACTGGTAGGAACTATATGACATTAAATCGGTAGGAATGATTCTTTCACAAGGTAGGTCAGATACTTGAATTCTATGTTAAATCTCATAACTTAATATAAGAATTCGTTTCAACCTAAGTATACTTCACTAATATCATTTGTATAGGAAAACATACTTAACACAAGTGTTATATGAAACTAGGAAAAGTTGATCAAAATGTATATTATGGAGCTTTATATAATAGCTGAATAGGTAATTCTCACTTAGAGGAGTCAATTAAGACTAAATTCTATGCTTAATTGTAGGCCATATGTAACTAGGTGTAAGACAAACAATCATTTGTGGAGGTAAGGTATTTGATTAACGAAGTGATGAGATACTTAAGGAAATGATGGGAGAATGTAAAATTATTTCTAAGTGCTCTTATGCATTAGGATTTATTAAGAGTCAATTTCTACCATTCTCATAAAATGATAGACCCAAATAGATGACAATTAAGGAAGATATCTACATAATCGAAGATGTTGTTGGAACACATTGGCAGATTGGAATGTCTTAGATTGGAGTATAATAAAAGAGCATCAAGAGCTAGGATTTTAAGAGATATTAAACCTTCTCAATTTATTCAAACGAATTGATACTTTCAAGATGAGATAGGAAACTACTTTAACTAAGGATTAAATAGCCTAAATCAAGTTTACTTAGAAGTAATTAGAATTTCTAAGTACTAAAGGGGATATATAAAATATTTAAGCCAAATATAAGAGTTTGATTCTAAAAGGACTTAAGAATACCGAGGTTTAAAGATGTCAATAATTTGATCAACATTTAGGAAGAAACCTGAAAAGATCACCTTCAAGATAATTTGGAAAATGATGACAAATATGAAATATGAACCTGTTACTTAAAGTCAAGGATTGAATTTGCCTTGATAGATGCATGATTGAATAAGTTGAAAGTTCTTTATTATATGATATTGTTCATCATAATAAGTCAATAAAAATAAAGGTAAAGAGCATGATGGATCACAAAGTTCAAACATTGGAATGATTTTAAGGAATAGAAGTAAGAGTAAAACAAAGACCGAAGGCATGATTAGGAATGGAGCCAGGATTGTTTAGGAAAATGGATGAACTATAACAAAGAGCAACATGGATGAAAGTAAATTATATTAGGGATGAACACATTAAAACATATTTAAAAGACTTAATAAACTCAAGTAGAGTAAAAACGAAAATTCTTAAGAAATTGTGAGAGTTATACTTTAAAAGCAATATGATGAGGAATTTAGTAAATATAAAGGATGAAGATCAAGGAGGAGACAAATGGAGCCATGTTCAGAGAGATGAAAACTAGTGATAATAAAGAATGTTTCCACAAAAAAATATGTGAGAAGATGCTTGAAATAAATTGAAATGATTCATAGAAATAAAAAAGTGTAATACTTTGGTATAGTAAGATAAGATTGTGAAATAAACAATGAAGTTGTACACTTTATAGTTGATCATGAATATAAGTAAGGGACTAAACAGATATTACTATATTGAAATATGATATTAAACAGTAGTACTCTCAAATATAATATGAGTACATGTAAATATGCAAGAAGAGGATGGTAAATATGTAATTCTAATATTTCCTTTACCAAATCTGTTAAAAGTCATATGTCTTATTTTATGAATCCTTTGTCTCTGAGATAACTTAAAATGTTGTGTCAGTCATATCAACCATTCAATGTCTTGGTAATTCCAAATCTGTATCAATTTCAAATCAAATTCATCTATTAAGTCAATTCTATTTCCTTTTGAGCATGTGTAAAAGGATTAAGATTTGCCAAACTCAAGTTTGTGATGGTATATACTGATTGAAGGAGTGCTTAAACCTTAAAGTACGAAAGTAATGGGAAGTATAGGGTAGCATTTGACTAATGTGGTAAAAGACCAATAGATTTAACTAAGAATTCATGATAGGAGGCAACCCATCAACATAATGGATAATCAGATTAAGAAAGTTAATGAGTAAGATATAAAAGCATGATGAAAGATAAGATGTGCATAAGTGGTAAGAATTGGGTCACTAGACTGTTAGAAGTAAGATTCTATTTAGACTGAGGATTGGAGGATGGTCTGAAACTGTTATATTTAAGAACCATGGATCCAAAAGACTTAGAACTTAGATTCAAAAAGTGATTGAAATCAGGAACTAAGAGAATATCTTACTTTAGAACCTAGTTCAGAAGGTATGAGTAGATAAAAGATAAGCACAAAATGAAGAGAAACTTTATAGACTTATTGATGTAAAGGTGATTTATGCAATAATAGATTATATAGACACTCCATTTTTGCCACCTTTTAGTTTAATTTCTGTTTAAGTTTATTTTTTAGTCAGGTTAAAAAAATTGAACTTTTGAAAAAATACAAAGTGTCAGAATTGTTCAACTCAAGTTAGTCAATTTAGGGTCAAATCAAGCAATCGTAGAAGTTATATATTCAATTTAATAAATTATGAGTCTTCAAATAGTTTGGCTTCATTAAAAATATTTTTTAATCCAGTGAAATATAAAGCAATTTTTTATCTAATTTATATTGGGCTAAATAGACTTAGGATTTATTAAATAGGTTAGCGTATATTTTGGGTTATACATTAAAAGTCGCAACTAATTTAAAACAAGATGGACAAAGTCTGGCCCAATAAAAAAAGCCCAAATAAAATATGAGGTTTCTAAAAACTTGATCTTGAAAATGAATTAGATTAAATTTTAAATGAAATTAATCAATCTAAATTAAGTATCATCGTATCTTATGAATATTAAATTTATTAAGATCGAATCTTCACAACAAAAAGATTCAAGTTTATGATCTGTAAATAATGGACATTAAGCTATGAAAAAAATATACGTTTCACAAATACAATTCACATACATACTCTCTTGCACAATACAATTCATGTTTATCCCCATACACACAGTCACGCACTGTACAATTTCACAATACAACTTACATTACTTATAACCTTCACGTCACTCACATTGTTTTTTATTCACACACACTCATTACTACATTATCTTCACTACACACACAGTTTACTCACACATTCGACACGACCACACACACTCATGGAACACAGATACAACAGACATCAAGCAGTTCTATACGTCCGGACATAATACACATCACACGTCCAGCATGCTGCACGTCCAGACACAACATATGCCCGCATATCTAGTTACAATCATGACATGACATGACCAGCACTCACCCACGATCGTTGTACAATCCAATCCTCGATTAGCATTCACACACGACCATGTTAAAATTTCCAAGTAGTTTACAGTAGTCCAAGTCCACACACAAAACATACGTTTGGGCAGTCTACAACTGATCGAACTTCACATGCATGCCCAATCTAAGTCCATGTATGCTTAGTCCAAGTCCAACACTCCACACGATCAGCCCACAATCAACTACATCTAAACCAAGTTCAATGTACATGTGCCATACTTATAACCTGATTATGGTGATCCAACCTACTTAGGTAATTGAGTAAATCATTTTAGTTATTTATCTATTTTGATTTTTTAATTAGTAGCTTTATTCTATTAACTTTTTTTTTAGTGCAGGTTATTTAATAATTTTAGCATATGTCATGCATTTTAATTAAAAAAAATTGTAAATTGTACTTTTTTAGATAAATTTCATGTTTTTAGCTAAATTGCATTTTTTTTTTATCAAAATTGCATTTTAGATATAGTTACATATCTTTTCTTGAAATTCATATTTTTGGTAAAGATGTGTATTTGAGTTGTATATCTTAGTAAATCCACGTAAATCTTGTATTTTGGGTTTTAGAAAAATTAATTTTCGACAAGTTGTGATTTTTTGTTAAAAAAAAAATTAATTGCAGTTTTTTTTTAAAAAAATAATTAGTTAAGGCTTTTTAAAGTAGATTTGTGAAATCAAATCCTTTTAAGTTTTTTAAAAATAATTAATTGATAACTAATGTAAATCTAGCTCAATTTCTTTTTTAAAAAAAAAATCAACCCACTAAACCTTTTTTGAAAAAATAAAAAATAAAACTACGTTGATTTGATCCTGACTAGCAGGTATATAAGCACTTTTAGGGCAACCATAAAAAATTAAACTTTTTTTGAAAATTCGTAATAAAAAAAAGTTCATTTTCATAACATTTTTGTATATTTGTACATATTTTAGTATTTTTAGAAAAAAAATTATAAAAAATAAAAGCTCATTAGTTTTTTTCTTATTTTTATATGATGACTTAGTCTTAATAGGTTAACCTTCGAACTTAGATTTTCTAGTTTAATTTTCTAAAAATTAATTTCTTAGAATGTTTATGGATTAGTGACTAAATTACCTTTTACCAATTTAACTAGTTGAAGACTCTAATTTTTTAAAAAAAAATTAAAGAAATTTTTTTCCTTAATTTAATATCGAGTAATTTATATTAAGCACATTAAACTTAATATAGGTTAAATTAAGGAAAACGGAAATAAAGCTCGATAAAATTGGTAACTTCGATAGAATTGGTAACTCCATTAGAGACGTCTAGTGGGTTAGCAATGTAAAAATATAAAAATTAATGAATAGGCTTATTTTTTTATTTAATATTGTAATATAGTTGTACTAACCAGGTTTTAGTAATGCAAGCCTATTAGAAAGAAGCCGGCCCAATAGGCCCTGTCTTAGGGAATTTGAGGGGGAACTTTTATTTTTTTATTATTTATGTACTTAGATATAGTCGAATCTAGACCATGTTAGGAATATAGGACAGGTCACCATTATATAATCCTCAGGTCGTTGGGATCTTTACCAACGCCTGATAATAATAGGTGAACTCACTTATACTTTAATGTAACTTGCTAGGTTTTTTCTTCGAAAATGCTTGTGACTATAGAGCCTAGAACCAATAAACTCTACTCTCTTGCATCAATTTTTTTTTTTGTTTTTTGAAAAAACAATTTAAATTATAGGAAAATTTTAATAATCAACAACAGGTTGGGCTTTCTTTTTCAAAAATAAAATTAAAAGAATCAATACCCTTATATATAAGTATCTATAAGCCTCATTTTTTAATTTATTTTTATTTTGATTCACTTATATATAAGTGTATTCTCAACCTCGAATTCATAATTCTATTCCTATAGTTTATTAATTATTGCATCACGCGCATGTATTTCATCACATTGATTGTATATTTTTAATTTTCATATTTATTTGTATATGTTATCTTATGTAATATATGTAAGTCTTGTAAATTTTGTTTTATTTCATAAAAAATAGGTTGTAAAACATAACATTTAATATAGAAAACACAAAATCATTAATATTCCCCTTATACTATAATGTGACAATGTTAAAAAAAAAAAAAAAAAAAACCTTCAGTATCAATTTATAAACTTTTTTTTTTTTACATGTAATTACAGATATTAATTATGGTAAAGATTATTATGGAACTGTCATTTTTTAAGACTTTCCATCAATTTTTTTTTTTAAAAAAAAGGAAATTTGAAAAAGACATTTTATGATAAAAAAAATAGTTTCATGATAATTTTATTTATTTAGTCAATTTTTATTACAATACCCTACATGTACCGTACTGTTCAAAACTAACAAAATTAAAAAAAAAAATAGAAAAAAAAAAGAGATTTGACCATCAAATTTCCATTGTAAATTATTTGCTATCTTAAGGTTATCAATCTTGTAAATGTCTAAGTTCTCATTCTTCCTATTTACACATTAAACTGTCAAAGTCCTAATATTATTTTGTTCATGAGTTATCACCCTTATGTTATCTGTTCAATAAGTTTCTCATTATTAGATAATTTCAATTTCTCTATATCATCCTTGTAATATAATCATCATCCTATGTCCTTGGTCATCAATCCTAATGTTTCCAATATTTTAGATTCGTCAATGTCAATATTAAGCTTTTGTAACATAAAATCAACATTGATTTTTCCAATAAAGTTTCCAAAAAAAGAAAGGTTTTCAAAATTAAAAACTTGATTTTAAAAAAAAAAAAAAAAAGAAAAAGGGGAAGTAATGTTGCTAATAAGAAGGGATTCTTATAGGATTTGAAATATTTCTTTTAAAGTGGTTTGGCGCAACCTGAAGCCCATAATTACTTGTTTTCAAAACAAGATGTTTGAAGCTCTTGAATAAAGAATAGCCACAACAGAAGAGGTTCCAAGCAAGCGTGTAAAGCAAGTTGAGACCATGGCCTATAACCAAGCCTATGGGCCTATTGACACACCATCTTAGGAGGATGAGTCTAAAGAGTTGCAGTTCAAGAGCCCACTGTCAATATGGTACAAAATTTGGAAAAGTTGATAGAGGTAGATTTAAATGGTCGAGCCTAAGGGGCATGTCACTGCCAGGTTTGGAAAAAAGGATTGCAGCTATAGAAGAAAAGTTGGTGATTTTAGAAGAAAGACTTACTAGCACAGAAATGGCAATAGGTTATGTACTCAAGCAACTTGAAAACTTAAATCCTAATACAGTTAGGATATCACAGCCTAAGTCTAAGGATAATACAAAGAAAGAAAAGTCAGGACTGGGTGTGCCAATCGAGAATGCCCAAGATTAAGACAAGCTCATCCATAACAAGAGTAGGAAACTTACACAATTTAAGACTCCAGTGGCTTAAGTGTTTAAGCAACTAAGAGAGATAGGATTGCTAGCATGTGAAATCACGACAAAAAAGTACAGGTCAAAAGGTCATGACCCCAACAAATGGTGAATATCATATGGGCCAAGTGAGGCATACCATAGAGAATTGTTGGAAATCGAAACATTAAGTGTAAGATTTTATTGAGACAGAAAATATCTAGTCGAGCTTTCTAGAGGCTAATGGGTTAATTGGAAGTGGTATTCTTTCCAAGTTTTAAAGAGGCATCGATCAGACAACATCTCGCATTAAATATTGAAGGCTTACTACTATCATCTAATAAGGTGGCTTACCATTTGAAGTAACTAAGCATATCTCCAAGAGATTAATTCAATTGAATAAACCAAGTTCAAAAGAGTGACAAAAATAAGGGCAAGAAGTGGAAAAGAGTTTTAGTTCTTGCATTTATCACATTAACCTTTCACTTTGAAGCATATAATGGGCGAGTTATTTGAATAAAGTGTTTTTCTTTTGCATTTTATGAACTTAGCTCAACTCAATGGGGCATATTTTAGCCTTTCATTAATAAAATGCTTTATGCAAGATTTAGGGTAAATGAAAATGGATAAAGTAAATGTGAACTCAAAAATTAAAATTTTCTACTTAAGAGAATAGTGACACATTACTTGAAAGGTTTAACATGAAAAGAGGCAAACCATATCCTAAACACTAGCCTTAAACACATGAGAGTTGAGCAACACAATGTGAGTACTTGGGTTCATTCCTTAAAGGAGCTCTATCTTGAATTTGGTACACATGTCAAAATAATGTTAAGCATTCATTTTAATATCCTAAACATAGTTATTCCTTACAAAACCTAATTGAGTCTTTTAGGGATTTTTTCCTAAAAATAACCTTACCAAGAACCACCCCACATTGGAGCAATTAGGATTTTAGGGTCATTAATATGGAGAAAAGGAGTTGATTAATATGTGCTTGCCTTAGTTGTGCCAATTTATGAGCAAATATTGTCATAAATAATTTAATTTCTTTAAAATGAAAAAGAGATTCTGATTATATACATCTTACTTAGGCCCCTACACTCATTTAAACACACTAAACTCATAGATTCTTTCCTAAACACCTCAAAGCCATATACACTTCTCCTAAACCTATACTCTTTGAAACCTTAATTTTAGGGCTTTAAATCCCATTAAGTGAAAACTCAACAATATAAGGTAACCATCTCAACTAAAAATAAAATAAAAAGAAAAAAAAAAGAAGAAGAAGAAGAAGAAAAGAGAAAAAATGAAGAAAAAAGTGAGGAAAAAAAAAAAGAAGAATAAAATATGACTAAGGTAGTCACCTTCAAAGATGAGCTAATTTGCCAATAAGACTGAAGTCCGAACTTGTGATAGTATCCAAAAATTAAACATTTTAAATTTCCAAGCCCAAAAGTAAAGTCTTCATTTTATAGTCTCACCCACTATACCACCATTGATGAAACTCTTTTGATTAAAGAAAATGACTTATCTTTAGCAAAATTTGCTCATGAAACAAAGGCAAGCCCATGTTTAGTTTCTCCTAAGTTCTTGGCTTGTAAACTCAAGACAAATTGTATATGATTTCTTCAAAATTGGCTGAAGCACATTGATATCCATTTGCTCAAACCATTGACCAAAAGCCCTACATTGCAAACCCAAGAAAGACCTAATTGATTGACTAGAATGTACTACTTACAAGACAGGATACAATTTTTGGAATTGATGTTGAGAGTAAAAACTAACCTATAAGCATGCAAGGAAGCCCTCTTAGACTAAACATTTTAAGTAATGATATCTATTCCTTTAGCGGAAAATTAAAGAATAGTTAAGTACTTTCTTGAAAACATGAATTATCATTTGCCCCTAAGTTTGAAATTAGTGTTTTCAATAAGTTTAGAAATCATGAAATATGCTTCAAGAAACAAGATTGAAAGAATGAGTGATCAATAAGCAAGAGGCAAGTTGACCCCTTATTTGTGATCTTTAGAGTCTTCGAGACTTTCTTACTTGTTAATGGCACAATTTTCCATCAAAAAGTGTCTTTTTGAATTTTTTGTACAAAAAAAAAAAAACCTTGTCAAAAGAGAAATGAAACCTTTTTCAAAAATTTTCAAGAGATATTTCTTAAAAAGAAAAATTAAAATTTTCAAAGAATTATCAAAATCCTTTAAACTCAAGTTTCAGATCGATTTGTCAAAAAATCATCTAAGTTCTTGAAATTCTTATATTGCTTTCCCTTTATTGCGTTGTTCATTTCGTAAAGCAATATTAGATCGCTACTCATTAAAGCACTATCCAGTCCTTTCCAAGATTAGTTGCTCAAAGAAGTGCTATCATATTCCTTGTAAAATCGCTTGCTCATTGGAACACTATCCAGTCCTTTTTAGGATTGCTTACTCAAAGGAACGTTGTCCTATCTGATCTTTTTAGGATTGCTTGCTCAAAAGAGCATTGTATTATTCCTTTTTGAGTCGCTTGCTCATTAGAGCGCCATCTAGTCCTTTTTAGGATTACTTACTTAAAAGAGCACTATCTTATCTAATTCTTTTAACGATTACTTGCTCAAAAGAGCACTTTCCTATTCTTAGTTAGGTCACTAGCTCAATCGAGTACTATTTAGTCCTTTCTAGAATCGCTTGCTCAAAGGAACTCTATCCTATTCTTAGTTGAATCGCTTACTCGTTAAAGCGTCATCCAGTCCTTTTTAAGACTGCTTGCTTAAAGAAGTGTTGTCCTATTCCTTATTGGATCATTTGCTCAGTGGGGCACCATCCAGTCCTTTTTAGGATCGCTTACTCAAAGGAGTGCTGTCATATTCTTTCTTGGATCGCATGCTCATTAGAGTGCCATATAATCCTTTTTCAGGATCACCTGCTCATTAAAGCACCATCCTATGTTTATCGGATCACCTACTCATGAGAGCACTATCCTATTTTGTCTTTAATAAAATATCATCTTATCTTATCTTCTAAAGATCTATCCTTTCAACCAACCAATCCTGAAAGAGATCTATCCCTTTAGAGATACTCGACCTTTCAAGTTGGAACCCTATTTATTTGACATTCAAAGTTCTTACCTTACCAATTTAAGTAAGGATAAAGCAAAAAATGAGTATGTCTTTTTGTCTTTACAACAAAGTTTTTACAAACTTCGCAAAACTTCGTTACAAAAAGGGGCAGCTATAGATACCCAATTTTTGCCACCCTTTATTTCAATTTCAGAATATTTTTATTTTTGAGCCAAGTTAAAAAAAATTGAAAAAATACAAAGTGTCGAAAATGTTTGACTCTAGTTAGTCAATTTAGGGTAGGATCAAACAATCATAGAAGTTAGATATTAAATTTAATAAATTCTAAGTCTTTAAATAGTTGGGCTTCATTAAAAATATTTTTTAATCCAATGAAATATAAAGCAGATTTTTATTTAGTTTATATTGGGTAAAATAGACTTAAGATTTATTAAATGGATTAGCATGTATTTTAGGTTATATATGAAAAGTCGCAGCTAATTTAAAACAAGATGGATAAAGTTCAGCCCAATAAAGAAAGCCTAAATAAAATATAAGGTTTCTAAAAACTTGATCTTGAAAAAGAATTGGATTAAATTTTGAATGAAATTAACAAATCTAAATCGAGTATCATTGTATCTTATGTATATTGGATTTGTTAAGATTGAATCTTCACAATAAAAAGATTCAAGTTTATGGTCTATAAATAGTGGACATTGGCCTATGAAAAAAACACACGTTTCACAAATACAATTCATACACATAATCTCCTGCACAATACAATTCACTTTTGTCCCTACATAAATAGTAACGCACTGTACAGTTTCATAATACAACTTACATCACTCACATAGTTTTGTATTCACATACATTCATTACTACACTATCCTCACTGCATACATAGATCACTCACATACTCAGTACGACCACATATACTCATGGAACACAGACACAACATACATCCGGTAGCTCCTCGTGTCCGGACACAATACACATCACACGTCCAACATGACGCATGTCCAAACACAGCATATGCCCACACATCTAGTCACGATTACGATACGGTACGACCAGCACTTACCTACAATCACTGCACAGTCGACTCCCCAATCAGCATTCATACACGACTAGATTCATTGTCCAAGCAATTTATAGCAATCCAACTCTACATACAGCACACACATTCCAGCAGTCTACAGTAGATCAAGTCCAACACTTCATACGCATGCCTAGTCGAAGTCCACGCATGTCTGAGTTCATGCACACCCGGTCTAAGTCCAGCACTCTATACGTTCAATCCACAATCAGCCATGTCCAAACCAAGCTTGACGGACATGTGCCATGCACACGACTCGATTGTGATGATCCGACCCACTTAGGTAATTGGGTAAATTGTTTCAATTATTTATTTATTTTTATTTTTTAATTAGTAGCTTTATTTTACTAACTTTTTTTTTTAGTGTAAGTTATTTAATAATTTTAACATATGTCAAGCATTTTAATTAAATAAATTTGCAAATTTTATTTTTTTAGATAAATTTCATGCTTTTAGTTAAACTGCATTTTTTTAATTGAAATTGCATTTTTTAGATATAGTTGCATATCTTTTCCCAAGATTCGTATCTTTGGTAAAGATGTGTATCTAAGTTGCATATCTTAGTAGATCCACGTAAATCTTGTATTTTGGGTTTTAGAAAAATTAATTTTTGATATGTATTCATTTTTTTAGAAAAAAAAAATTAATTGTAGTTTTTTTTTTCAAAAAAAAAAGTTAGTTAGGGCTTTTTAAAGTAAATTTGTGAAATTAGAACTTTTTAGGGTTTTTTTTTAAATAATAAATTGATAACAAACCTAAATTTGACTTGATTTCTTTTTTTTTAAATATCAACACACTAAATATTTTCTAAAAAATAAAAACTACATTGGTTTGATCTTGATTAGCAAATATATAGGCACTTCTAGGGCAATCATAAAAAAAATATTTTTTTTTTGAAAATTCGTAATAAAAAATATAAGAAAAATTCATTTTCATTAGATTTTTATATATTTATACATATTTTGGCATTTTTAGAAAAAAAAATATAAAAATAAAAACCTATTAGTTTTTTTTTTTTATATGGTGGCTTGATCGTAATAGGTTAGCTTTTGAGTTTAGATTTTCTAATTTAATATTCTAAAAATTAATTTTTTAGAATATTTATAGACTAATGGCTAAGAAAACCCTAATTTGACTTTTTATTAGTTTAACCGGTTGGCGACTCCAATTTCTTTAAAAATATTTTTTAAAAACATTTTTTAAAGAAAAATATTTGCTTTCCTTAATTTAATGTCGAGTAATTTATATTAAGCGTATTGGACTTAATATAGGTTAAATTAAGAAAAATCGAAATAAAGCTCGATATATAAATATATATTGGTTATGTACTTATATAAGGATCAATGGATAGTACATGGATAATGGGAATTGGTGATGTACAGAAAATACCTAAAAATATTTGGTAAGAAAGGTTAAAATGTGATATATAGACTTACTTTACTCATGAGTTTAGTAGTATAACATAAAATATGCTATATGGTGATAGTATATAAGCTTAAGAAGAATTCAAACGTAGTATTAAGGACAAATCAATGGACCTACAATAGAATTATATAGTAAAGGAATCATTTATGCAAATACAGGATAAATAAATCTCCAAAAATCGAAAGATCAAAATGTAAAGTACACGAAAGTACCATAAAAAGATAGCCTCAAGCTGAACTAATTAATAAGGAAGCCGATAAACCTACAAGGGAATAATACAATGAAAGAACAATTTATTCAGATCCTTGATAGGTAGATTCAAAGACTATAAGATTGAGACGTGATTATTCTAGAAATCAAGTTAATGATATATCTTTGATCCTTATTATTAATATGTGGAAAAATATCAGTGTTTAGATATGGAATAAGGTAAATAATTGAAGTTTTGAGAATGAAACTTTTCTAAAAGGAGGTGGAAATGTGAGCCATGTAATTTCATGTAGTTAGAGTGAGTAATTCAAAGCAAGTAATTTAGAGTATACATAACAGTAAACTAAATAGGGTAATACTTTACATATGGGTCCTACAAGTTACACAATGGTACATCATGAGCCTAGAATATTGAAATATAATAAAATAATAAAATTATAGCTAAAAATAGATAATTTTACTATATTATATTATATTGTAATTTACCTCGTGTAAAAGTGTAAATTAAGTAATAGAAAAAAAAAAGGAAACATTAGAGATAAATTATTTGGATGCAAAAATTATATAATAATCTAAAATGATATATAAATATAGTATGTGTATCCTGAGTATAATTATTATATATATTTATATATCTGGAAATACTTAAAATACCCTAAAATAAGAATAATTAATCAAATAATTGGGGGCAAATCATAAAAAATTGCTAACAAATCATAAAACACTAGATTTATTAGTGTTGAGGCATGGACAGCTCTATAACCAGCTATTGATGGATGAAAAAACCCTTAGAACACATATACATACCATAAGGATAGGTATATAAGGCAATTTGGTATGAGAAAATCTCATTTTTACATTCTGTTACCTAGGAAATATCACCATTACTCTCCATAGCTTTACTTAGTTCCTTAGTATCCTAAGAAAATTATAGGAATAGGAAAACAAAGGAGGAAAAAAATTTTGGGAAAAATTCGAAGTTATATTGTGCAAATTGAACCGATTCACGGAACTCAAGTTTGGAGAGCACCTAAAGGTGAACCACCACTATAAGGTGGTAGTAGAAGTAGTGCCCCACTATGTCAACATGGTCATGGAGGGTGGTGGTGGCCAGACGGTCAATTTTCAATGAGTCAAAATTTTAACTCGATTTTACTTAATTTTATAAAAATATTAAATTAATTCAAAAAATTATGAGAAAAATTATTTTAAAATATTTTTACATATGCTTTTTGAAAAAGATATCAGTAATTTTAAGTAAATATAGGATCTCCTTAAGAAACTGAGCAAATTTGAGCAATTTTTTAAGTTGTTTTAAATAACTCACTTGATGTTGTTTTGAAACCAAAACTTTTTTGGAGCTTCCCTATGCTGCATGTATGAATCCTACAAAAAGATTTTGGTCAAAAATATTTTTCATGATGTTTTGTAATTTTTGAGTCTCTAAAATATGATAAAAATGCTATTTTTGGATATTTTTGTGTAATAAACTTTAAAGAAATTTATTTGCATCAGTTTTAGAACTCATTAGTATTACATATTATTGGGGAGAGTAATTTGGAGTTGGTTAGATCAAATGAGAATTGAGATATGTATAGACCATTGGTTATGGCTTACATACATTAAGGTGAGAATATGTGGATTTGGAAGTTTAAGTGATATAGTGATCATGAGCATATTAGACCTATTGTATGATCATGAATTATCATATTTCTAAACTGTTATAGGATGCTAAAGCAAGTTGTTTTGAGTAAACTTGTACATTGAAACTGTTTAGAGAGTTCTTTAGATGGTTGATCTAGTAAAAGAGTGACTTAAAATCTTAATATAGATGCTTAACTAGAAGGTTAACAAGTATAAAAATCTTGAATATAATAATGTCAAAGTCTTGGTTAGGACAACATTTGATAAAAGAAGCAAGGTTGTGATGACTTCAAAGACAAGTTTAGAAGGTCAGTGGATAAGAGGATTTTAACTCAAAATATGTTGAAGCCTTACTTAAAGGAGTTGTTCGGTAAAAGAAGGATAATTTTATTGAGTTTAGAGACTTGACTTGAGGGTTGGCTGATTTAGAGGGCTTAGATGAAATCACCTTAGAGGCATCTTCAGAAGGTTGGTCACTGAAGAGGAGAAATTGATTTTTTGATTCAAAGGCTATATCAGAAGGTTGGATGGTAATAGACACTTAACTATACTCCCATCATGGACTTGTTTAGGAAGTATTTAATAAGGGAAATGTAGTCAGAATGGTTTTGGAACTTGATCTGAGGTTTGATTAGTGTAGAATGCTTAGGGAAGAATAACTTTAGAGCCTCGTTTAAAGAGTTGATCAAAGTAAAGAGCACAACTGGAATAACTTTAGAAGACTTTGTTAGAATGTTACTAGTCTAAAAATACTCATCCAGAGACTTTATTAGAAGGTTCGAAGACCAAAATTCAATATTAAGAAAGCTTCCAAAGCCTTGTTTAGAGACTTCAATAGTAAGTAGGAACTCGATACAAAACTCACACAACTTGCTAAAGATAAGTCATAATCATACTTAAATTATTAAAATGAATTTATTTAACTTTATATTTAGTAAAACTAAAGTAATTATATTAAACATTTAGGGAACAATTGAAACGGATAAGATCAACTATTAGGATCGTCAAGCGTCACATGTTTAGGTAAGTGGGATTAGTACTTCACTACCATGGTTGTTAAAATCGGGAGTCAAAAATACATTTCTACGAGTTTATGATTTTATAGTGTTTTTCTTAACTAAAATGGATATAAAATCATTTATATGTAAACTTTTAACAAAGTTATGAACTTTTATACACGATTTTATAAGTTTACGATTTTACCAATTTTATACGATTTTATGCATTCAAATGAATAGTAGAATAGCGATTTGGATAACTATGTTCACTGCACTTTGAAGTATTATTTAAAGATACTTTGAAGTATTATTTAAGGATACTTTGAGGCCTTAGTATATGTTCTAGTTATGTTTGTAAGTTTGTTGCTTATGCATACATAATGTGTGTACTTAAATAATGATTTGCTATTCGGAGTGCTAGATTTTATGTATTAATTGTTTTATGATGTTGCTAGATTGAACTGTTTTAAACTGCTTAATCACCCTAAAAGCAATCTAACTAAAGTTTGGCTTAACTTCTAACCGGACATGTATCACAACCCACTAGGGGAATGACTAGGATTCTTAGGCCAAATACGGTCCCTTCAATAAGGATAAAAAAATGATCATTTTCCTACCTTTAGTCAAACTAAGTGATAGAAAAAGAGGTCGTGATAAGGTTAGAGACCGTAGTTCGAAGGTAGTCTTGAGTAAAGCATATTTCTCCATTGCACAACCTTAGTCTGGTTCCAATCTATGAAGTGTATGGTATCAAACTCCTCAAGACTCGAATTAGAGTGGGCAAAATTTTTTTAATCTTACGATAGACCGGGCAACGTCATGCGATAATATTTACTTGAATACGCATTGCATCTAATTAACTTTGCTCGAAAACTTTAGTTGCTCCATGTCGAATAAGTATTATTGTCTTTATCTTACTTGCTAAGTAAGTTATTACTCATTCTCCTATAGTTATTTTGCATATTTCTTGATAAATATATTGGTATCACTCTAAGTCTTAAAAGCATAGAGAACGAGGTAAGGGAGTGAGATTTAAGATTAATTAGCTGGATTCCTATTCTGTTTATTGACTTTATTGACTTTGTTAACTTTTAGAAAAACCAATAAGGTCTCTTCAGGTGATCTTCTAATTTTTAGCCACTATTATCGGTATTATGTTCTGTCAACTTATGAACTTTTATAAATCCTTATTATGTTGTTTTTTTTTTTTTTTAAAGTTATTTATAAAACTTGTTTTCTCCTCAAACTTCTATACCATAAAAGATTTTTTTTTTTTACTTATTTTAAAAAATAGCACCATAGGTTGATGCCAAACATATATTGAATTAAATGACTCAAAGCTATTGAGTGGTAAAGGCTTGGTATAAACTTTACCTATGTTAGCAGCTAAAGTGGTTTGCCTCTAACTTCTAGCTTCTAGCTCAAGTTATTTGATTGATACAACTCCTTTATTTAGGACGTGATAATTTTAGACAATCCTCTTCTATAAATACCAATAGGCATCCATATGGTAACTTACAAACACACTTTATGCATTCTTATTGGACTCAAGCCCATTGCATTTCTCTTTACACCCATAAGTATTGATTTAAGTATTGAAATGGCCATGCGGGGTGATGCCCTAGTTCTTGTAAACTTCGCAAATTTAGCTATTTAAGAATAGAAGTGAACCCTGATACTATAGATGATTTGAAGAGTCATTAAAGCCGAGCAAAATAAAAATTTAATAAATCATAAATCTAAATATATTATAAGTAGTAAAAACCTTAGAAATTGATCAAAACCTTACATCGCATACTAAAACTCTAAAACTGACATACACACCATTAATTAAAATTGAACCTGAATTTGATCAAAACCCTAAAATTATAAATATAAACCTATAAAATAATTATATTACTCAATAGTGATAAAATTATAGTCGATTGCAATTTTCGACTAAATAGCTTATTCGCGTGAAATTATAACGAAATCACTATAATAAGTTATAAAAATTATAGTTGTACCGGGTACCAATTATATTGATAAAATTTTACAAAAATTTAAAAATTAATTTATGATGAGATTTGTTATAATTTTTATGTTTTGAAAAATTATATATATTTATTATTAATTTTTATTTTCCTTTTCTTTCATTTTCAATTTATTTATTTTCTTTCCTTTCTTTCTTTTTCCCAATTATAACATTCTAGAAACCATCAACCGCCCACGTGAGAAAAAAAAAAAAAAAAAAAAGAGAAACTCTAAGTGTTGATTAACTAAAGAAATAAAAATCTTGAAATGATTATTTTTATCTTATCCTCATTAATGCAAAAGATTAAATAAAATCTTAGCCTAAATTTTAAGCTACCTAATCACGTGAACAAAGAAGCAAATAAAATCTGGAAAAAAAAAAAAAGAGAGAGAGAAAGAACATATTGCACAAACCAAACCACGAGAGAAAAAAAAGAGAGAAAGAAGGAAGGAAAAAAGAAGAAGAAAAGAAATTAAATTACTAGGTAAGTAAATTATTTAGTATAGATGTATGTATATAGTATATACATGTATAAATATAGTATTTATATAGTATATTTTTAATAAAACACTACTATTACATGTATACATGTGCATAAATACATAAATTAAATTATATATGCATATATTAAGCTATGTATGTATATATGTATAAACATAAGTATATTATATGAAAAGAGTATGTATTATGTATTTTTTTATAGAATACCTATAATTAGTATTAAGTATTTTTATTTAATAACTATAGTATATATATACATATTAGTACCGTAAGCTGTATATATATATGTATCCACGTATAATTATTTTGTGTATATATACACATGTAATTGTATAGTATAAATATAGTAGTATGTTTCTATAAATAATAATATATGACATATATATATGTATAATATATAGTATCCATAGTTTATAACAAATACTACTATGTAAATATGTATATACCAAGTATATAATATAAGAATAAGTATTTTTAGATTACTTATATATTTAAGTATTCGGAAATTATATAAGTTTATTTATATAAATAAATACAAATACATGAATATATATTATACATAAGAGTATGTTTATTTTCAATAAATACATATATAAGGCGTATAATGTATAGTATATACATATATATATGTAGTATACCAAAAATATATATAGATATATATATGTATAAATCGTGAAGTACATAAATAATAAGAAAATGAGAAATAATAAAAATAATAAAGGTCATAATAATAATAATAATCATAATAAAGTAAAAATCTCAAAAAAATAGGAAAATATACTCAAAACGATAAAAATATTGAATATATCATTTCAATAATTATTAAATCATAAACATGTTAAGAAAAAGCGAAAATTAATATTTAATAATATTTAACTTAACTAATAATCTTGGTGATATTTTTATATCACAATTTAAATTACGAGTCACAATGTTTAAAACGAACCTCGCTATAAGAAAATACGCTAAAAAACGATCAAAATGGACTATAAGTTCATAACAATCCGAGCTAAAACGAAAAAGTTACAAAATACATAAAGGAAGTCTCGTAACTTACAAATATAAAAAAATTGTTACTATTAATCTCATTGAGTATAGTAACCTTATATACATTATACCCGGGTTATATTAAGGGAAGCTAGATAAACTACAATAGACTTTTAGTTGATTAAGGAGTCTGACTTTTCAGAATACTTATAAGTTTTACTATTGGAGAATGAGTAATAATCCAAGTGAGGAAGTTCTAATGACCTGCTACTTGCTTATACATGTTACTTGTATGATGTTTTGTTGCTTACTGCTTGTTGTTGCTTATATGTTTGAATGACTGTTCTGCTTGTATGCCATCATCTGTGTGATCATTTTTTAAAAAAAATTGATAAATATAAATATTTGACCCAAATTACTAGTTCTATTCGTCGCATGTCTATGACTCAGTAAATATATGGCTGGAAAGTGCTAGCTTTGCAAAATATTGAAAAGGGTATTTTTTAAAAAAAAAAGTTTTCTTAATCTTAAACGTATTTTGTACGATTTTCATAAAGGCAGTAATGCCAGAAATTATATTTTATTGTTAAGGCAAAGTTAGCATGAGTTCTCTACTTAATAGTGAGAGGACTCGCTTTATTGTGCTTGTAAGGCCTTAGTTAATTTTGGCTGCGAGATAGACTTGCAAGTTTGTGCTTAAGGGGGTTTGGAGGGTAGATAGTCCTAGTTTGGAATCTCCCTATTTGGATTGAAACTCTTTTCTCAGCTAGGGTAATAGTCGACTGTCGCCTAGAAAAGTATCATGCCCCGAAATGGTAGAATCGTAATAGCCTTGCCGTGTAAACCATTCTAAGATAGAAGTTAGCCTTACAACCGCTATCTTAGACTTGATCTATACAAGGCGTCCACGACTAACCCGCTTTGAAGTAAACAGTTTGTAATTTAAATAAATCATTTACCTAAGAAATTGAGAAAATTTATATATATATGCTATAATTCAGTTATTACATTATTCAAAAATGAAAAATTCTAAATAAAACAAAACTTAGAACTTAAAAATATATGTTCGTTCTTCAAATATTTTTCCTCACTCCCCAAGATTCAGCAGTTGCTAGCTTCAGAGTAGTTGTTTGCCGCTTCTTAGCCAGCACCTACACGACGTCCATAGGAATGTGAGCAACCACAGCTTAATAAGTTAGGTAAAGGACTTAAAACTATACCATAAACACAACAAGGTTATCAACCAACTTATTAAGTGCAATGCATGTTCAAGCAAATGCCATCGCACGATGTTGTCCGGCCCGTCGTGAGATTAGAGAAATTGCGCCCGCACTAATTCGGGTTGAGGAGTTGCCATTAATGCAACAGCTCACAACCAAACCTAGACTTGTGTAATGGAGACCTCGCTCCTCCCGCGACTACCTTCAAACTATTGTCTTCACCCTCGTCGCGACCTCTTCTCCTGTCACTTAATTCGATTGAGGATGAAAAAGGGACCCATTGCAATCCTGCGCTATCCCTTTCGAAAGGGTTGGTATTTGGTCAAAGAGTTCTAAGTTCCCCTAAAGGATTGCTATGTAAGTCCGATTATGATTATAGGTCATATATTTGATTAAGTTCAGTTTAGGATGATCAATCATTTCATATAAATCATATACTACAAGCCAGAACAACAAACAAAATCATAGCATTACTCATAATCAAGCACATGCACATAATCAACTATCTAACAAGCACAACTAAGCATAATCTCAAGCTTCCAAAATACAACAACGTATTAATCCCAACTTATCTTGACTCCCCGCTCATTCACTTGAGGTCCAACTTGTTCAGGCCATCGCCGATCATTCCTATAATACAAACGTGGTTTCAGTTTTTCATATAACTGTTATAGGTTCGTTTTATCCTATAACACTTATTGTTATGTTTTATTTAGGGTTTAATATGCCTAATTATTTAGGTCTTAAGTCTTTTACAAGTATTATAGGTTTAGGGTTAGATTCGGGTTCGATTTCCGCATTGATTTCTAAATTAGATTCTAGTTCAATTTCTATGTATTATTTTATACTTGAACCCTAGAAATTCGTTTCAACTCATAATGTGAAACTAATCACATTACTTCCCGATCTCCTAAATATCATAATTATCTCTAATTAGTATTTTATTTCACCCGGTACACTAAGTGTACCGAGTTTACTCCTAATGTGAGAAATTTTTACATTTTTTCTCTAATTGCATAAATTCAAGTTTCCTATTAGATTTATTGTATATTTTTATTATTATCATAATATCAATTTTTATTATAATATTTTCCATTTATTATATTTTTAATAATTGTGTATTATGTACTATTACTTATTATGTACATAATATACATTTAATATTTCTATTACTCTAATTACTATCTCCTAACATCAATTATCATTTCAAAATATTTAAATTCATCCTAAATCATATTTTACACCTAATTACCCTAATTTACAAAATTAACTTAAAATTTTGCAATTTTTCCCTATTACTCATTTACTATATAATTAACCTAATAATTACATCTAACACCCTAAATGCTTCAAGTATCATACTTCATCAGATTTTAACATCCTAAAACATATAATTATTCACTAAATTAGTAATTAACTATTTAATTACTTAATCAGCCCTAAATTTCCCATTTTATGCCTTATTTTAAGGCCTAAAAATAATCTAAAAATTTCTAAAATTAATTTTTGAAAACAGGCTTCATAGCACTATTCTATATCATCTAAGTAATCTACACAAAAATTTTGGGCTCAAAACTACACTCCTAAGGTCATTTATTTCTAAACCGAAACATGCTTAATTTTGTATGATTTCTTAAGGACCATATATCACAGGACATATTTTCATCAAAATAGTATTTTTCCTAAAAATTACATACAAAATATTTCAGAATGACAAGTTTCATAATTTTCTAATAATATTTACTATTTTTATAACATTACATAAAATCGAGCTGGAAATCGAACTCACCGATTTGGGTGGCTCTGGCCACCGGGTGTGTCGGCCCACCTAGGTATTGCCACTACCGTATAGTAGTGGTGGCCGTCCACTCCCAACTGCTCGTCGGGTCTGAGTTCTCCTTTGTGGCCTTAACTGCACAATTTTTCTTTTCTTTTTTTTTTTCTCTAGTTTTTCCCTTGAATTTTCGAGTCTCTCTATTTTTCTCAAATCCCTAACTGTCCAAAAGAATTCTCTAAATTTTTTTCCTATTTATAGATGTTTAGGGAAATTATTGTGCATTAATTTAATTAGACAATTACCTTATCTTCTTCTAATTTGACTTTTGTGTTATTCTAATTTAATTGGCTAATTTTTTTTTCTTATTTTTCCCAGCTGCCACGACCTATATCTGGATCATTCCTTATTTTTCTTTATTTTTCCTTAATTAATTATGATTTTTTAATTATTTAGTATTATTTTAGCACATTACGCATATTCCTACATACATGTAAATTCATATATAGTATAAATAAATATTCCTAAATGTTATTTAGGTTATTTTATAATTTTTAGTATATATATAATTTATCTCTAGCGATTCGTTAATTATCGAAATGCATTTTACCCATATTTGATAAAAAAAATGAGTTATATACTTAAAATTTGGAATTTTTATATTCTTTCATTTTATTGCTTATTTTCTTAAATTTAAACTTACGAGATCATTTTACTAATATTTCTATCTTGACTTTATAATTTAGGTTCGATCGGGTCTTTTAACCGATCGAAACCTCGACTTTGCTAGTTTTGGGGTTTGCAAAGGGTGAGGCTCCTAGGTAGTCTCATGCAGGTAAGCTGAAATACTCTGTACGGATAAGTACAAAGGATAATCGAAGTGTAGATGATGTAATTCTACACCTTCCATAGTTCCGGACTCCTATGGAAGTGTTGCTTGCATTCATCGCGCTTGCATTCATTTTGAATGTAGGTAGCTTGCTTGCATGTGTGATAATAATATGTGATAACTTACTTGAACGGTGGTGGTGAAAAACGAACTCACTGAACTATTATATACTTACTCTCTCATAGTTTCTCTTGCAAGTTTACTTATATTAGGATTATGATAAGTCTTGAGTATCGAGTGTAAGATGAAGATATGTATCTTAGTATTAGAAATAATTGAGTACTATTTAGATGATATATAAACAACCTTTGTTGATAATTTAATTTTTCTTGTATTTCTTTTATAATATTGGTATATCTTATCTTATTATTTGGTAGAGAATACCGATTCTCTGTAATCCTGAGAAACTGTAAGATATCGGACATCTATAATTATTTATATTTGTATTTTACAGTAAATTATTTACTTAAAAATCAGTAACCTTAGTGATTAATCATTTAAAGTCTCACAATCTTTAACATGTAAGATGGTTTTCATATCATGGTACACACATGTTATGAAAATTTTAGACAATCCTACTGCAAAGCTTAAATCTAATTCACTCTACCTGGAAAATCCTATTGCCAACAAGATGAAGCTAATAGCTTTCTATTTTTTTATTTTTATTTTAATTTATCATAGTTTAGTGTATGTATTTTATTATTATTATTTTTATTTATTTTACTTTTTAACACCACTTAGCGTGCAATGCAACGTCCACGTTGCCTTATCATACAGCCCAAATAACGTGGAAGTTGTGTTAGTGGCAGGGTTAGTAATATCTTATATCTCCTCCTTCTACCTTCTATAGATTTTCTTCCTACTCCTAGTATTCCATCAATGGCGGCTTTAACACCTCCTCACAACCTTACAAACTCCAGATTGCATCCTCAACCCAATTTCTATCTCTCGAAAGACCACGGGAAACCCTTATCTTCTTCCTCGCTGAAACCTCCTCTATGCACTTACTCCACCTCGGACACCAACGTCCGTAAAATCTCTCACACCCGCTGGACAACTTCACGCTCCAATACCCATTACAAGGCAACACAAGCAAAAAAACCTCCTCGAAGAATCAATAAAAACGACGATCATTACGGCTTTAAAAAGGAACAGGAGAGAGGCACATTACGTGTTGACTTAAAAAATGTTGACTTAATGAGTTTGGTTAAGGAAGGTAACGTGGAAGAAGCTACTGAGTGTATAAAGAATGGAGCTTTGGTTGATTACGGTGTTTTTGTTGGACTGTTGGATTGTTGTGAGGATTTGAAGTCTCTCGATTTAGCGAAGAGGGTTTATGAGGCTTTGAAGGAATCGAAGTTTGCAGGTGATGTCGTGTTAAATAACAAAATGATGGGGGTTTACATAAAATGTGGAGAAGTTACGGATGCACGTAAGGTGTTCGATAAAATGCGTCAGAAGGATTTGAGCTCTTGGCATCTAATGATAATTGGGTATGCAGAGAGTGAGGAAGCAAGGGAAGGGTTGAATTTTTTTGATCGGATGAAGAAGCTGGGGTTGTCAATCGATGAGGATACCATTTTTGCCGTTTTGAAGGCTTGTGCGAGGGCGGCGGCGACAAGAGAAGGGCTAATGCACTTTGACTCGATGAGGGATGAGTATGGGATTGTTCCACGAAATGAGCATTATGTCGCAGTTGTTGAGTTGTTTGGATGTAATGGTCATTTGGAGGAAGCAATGGAGTTTGTTGAGAGAATGCCAATTGAGCCGTCCGTAGAAGTTTGGGAGACAATGAGGAATTTTGCAAGAATACACGGGGATGTTGAGCTTGAGGATAGAATAGACGAGTTGTTGATGTCTATGGATTCTTCCAGAGCCATTGTTGGTAAAATCCCGGTGCCTCCAAGGATAAGGCATTTCGGCATCAACATGCTCGACATGGAGAAGAACAGGCTAAGCAAATACCGGTGCCTCGAACCTTACAAGCAAGGACCCTACGGTAAAGGATTGAACGGACAGATAACGGAAGCAGGATATGTGCCCGACACTAGATATGTGCTTCACGACATTGATGAGGAAGCAAAAGAGCAAGCTCTGCAATATCACAGTGAGCGTCTAGCTATTGCTTATGGGTTAATAAGCACTCCGGCAAGAACCACTCTAAGGATCATGAAGAATCTTCGAATATGTGGTGACTGTCACAATGCTATTAAGATTATGTCAAGAATTGTTGGAAGGGAATTGATTGTGAGGGACAATAAGCGGTTTCATCACTTCAAGGATGGCAAGTGCTCTTGTGGAGATTACTGGTGATTTGAGCATAACGTCCACAAATCAGAACAGCGCTTGATGATAAGTTTTGATAAGATGTATATTGTTCTAAACTTTGAGTTTAAATGTATGTTTTCCATGGAATTACCGAATGGAAGCAGATTTCCCTAATAGAGGCTTCTTGGCTGAACTAAATACTTCGAAGAGCTATGGAGCTGTCTTTTGAACTAAATCACTTCGATCCCAAGCATTAAATATGTAAGATTGAAAATTATATGGTTCCATTGTATGAGAGATGTCCATTTATTCTTACAGGTCCAAATTTTATAGGTCGCAACTCAAATCTTAATATCATAGCGAAATTATGATGCCAAAAGGGGAAATTTCTAATGGAACCATAGAAGATCCCTTCAGTACACTGCATGCATCCGAGGCTGCCAAGCAATAGCAGCTACTTACAGAATACAAGAGTTAAAGGATTAGTATCCAAAATATTCTATTGTGCTTTACAGAGTAAAGATTCACCTTTTTTTTATGTTATGTACACCAAGCCTCTCCAAGAAAAATAGAGGCAAAAAAATGGCCAGATTCATTTGTTCCTTTCTGGCTTTTTTTCCATATTCTACAGCCTAGAGCTTCTTCTAGGAGCTGTGCTAATGAAGTAGTCACCTTCTATCATGCAGTCAAACCATCACAAATGAATTGATATACAATCGATGGCCAGCTGCAGAACAGGAATGGTGAATTTCCTTCATTTTAAAGTGCCAAGATATCACCATCAGTGCAATGAGGATGGTTCGCTGTTTGTTTTGTTTGTTACCACTTCAATCACTGCATCTTCCCGAGATGGGACTCTGAGGTGCGATTTCATAACATCATAAACGGTAAAACCAATTGCCACTGACGGTACCACCTGAAAATGAGATGACCGAAATGGAATGGGAAACTAAAACATTCATCTAAACTATAAATTAGAGAACCTGACAGGCGTATTTTACTACCTTCATATAATTGATGCTTAACCCTGAAAATAGTTGCTTCCATCCCTGTTTCTCAGCAATTATAAAGAGCGTTTGTAATGTTCCTTTTAGTTCTGCACCATTTGATACCAAGAGTCGTTGTACCTGACGGGACAGTTATACCCACATTTATACAATATCCAGTTAAATATTTTAGATGGAAAACTTGAATCATTAAGCAATTACCTGCATTTGCCTTCTCACAACATCAAGAGGGTATGTAAATGTCTGACCTAACAAACCAGCAACAGATCCACAGACAAGTTTCACCATGATATCCTTTTTATGTTCAGGTGGAACACGGCGTTTCATCTCTTCATAGAAGTAAAACTTCAAACCGGCGTAAGGGAAGATTCCATAAAGCGATGGTGCTGAGAAAATGGCTTCAGTATGTTATTTGGACATGCTCAACAATAAGAAAATAGTGTCCTTAACCAAATGGGTAACTTATTCATACCAACACCACGATAGAGGCCTCTAATTCCAGCTTCTCTATATGTCTTTGAGAAACAATCAAAAATTCCTTTGTAGACTTGCTCTGTACCAATTACTCCATTGAGGACCATCTTTGAAGAACCAACAACCTAGGTGAACAGCAGAAATATTAGTGTCCACAATCTTATAACATCATCACTTCTAATCAAATCACTCGAAATGTTTTTATATCTTTGAAGTGCACAGATGACATAAAACATAAAGTTCCAATACCATTGCTATACCTGATAAGCCAATTTAGTCCGAACAAGATCAAGGGGATATGTACAGAGGACAGCAGTGCCTCCAGCAAATGATCCTGCCACAAGATCAAGCACAGGACCTTTATCAACCTTGGGAAAAAAATCAATAATCCATCTCCTGTACTGCTCGTACGCCATATAATGAAGAGCAGCATATGGCACGATTCTAGCAACACTAGCACCATTCCCTCTGTAAGAAGTGCACTACAAAAAATTACTATCATGAAACAAATGTCATGTGCAGAAACTAAACGTGAATGGCAAAAGTCATACCTATAGAAACCCATGACCCCCTCCGTGTTTGCAATTTTTCTGATAGAGCCAAGCAGTCCAATGCTTTGAAATTCGGCTTTTCTGGTCTAAATGAATTCGTTGTGTTAAATTCTTGCCAAATAAGCTATAAAAGAAATTGATCTAGAAACACATGCCAAATGCAGATGATACAGCCTCTAGTCAAGTAGTCAGAAAAGGAAAGTAATAGCTGAAAAAGAAAATTAAGCACATAATTAATTTACACCACCAACATGCATTTTCAGAAAGCTCAATTCATGCCCAACAAACTGGACTCTGTAAGTTGTAACTTACTAAGCAATGACTCGTAATAAAAAAGATGCTAACTTGTTTGATAACAATGTGAGTTGTAAGTTACTCCATTTTAGGCAAAAGGAATGGAACAAGAGTTGGGAAAGATCTATATGGTTATGAAATAACCAAGCCGAGTATCGTAGAGATAGCAATGTAAGTGAGACTGCGGTAACAAGGGTTTTTATATTATAAGTTGGGGTGGGGTGGAATGTTTCTTTATGGCTATATACATGACCCGAAGCCACTATTCTCCACAAATCTATCTACTATCCAACAATATGATGAGCAAGTCTTCTGCGAATTTGGCATCTCAAGGTATTCAAGGATATAAAGGCAACAATTCAAGGAAAAAAAAAAGATTTTGGTCATTGACCAAGAAGTTGACATTGTGGTACATAATATAGAATGCTGTCATTTTTTCAAAGAAGCAAGGCAATCTAGTTTTTTGTTGACAGATTCTCAAGGAAAAGTTCTATAATTAAGATGCTGGATGTTGTACTAAGGTACAAACAACTCAGGGATGGATCTAGGAGGGGGCCAGAAGGGACCCCAGCCCCCCAAAGCTCGAAACAAATTAATTATTAAAATTTTTTCGAAAAAGGATGAAAGAAATCTCATATTTATATTTTAAAAAGCAAACCATTTCTAAAGATAGACTTGGCTAAATGGTTAAGTGCATTTCTCATAAGCATGAGGTTTTCAGTTCAATTCTCATAAGAATTGTTTCTTTTTTCAACTTGCATTTATTGTTTGTTTCCCAATATATCGTTTTCATTCCTTTTTTTTTTTCCCCAATTTTCACGATAACCAATAAAATCAAATTTCATTATCAAAAAATAATAGTTAGTCAAAAATATAATTCTAACATTGACTTGAAAAAGGGTCCCTTATTTGCATGATGCTTTTACCATCCACGAAAGAACTCACTAGCTTTAATACTATGCAACACCTACATACTGCTACAGAGGCAATAAGTTAGACTAGCATGCAAGTAATCGTAACATGAAGGATGCGAGACACTACAAACAAGCATATGTAGAATACCATAACAAGCACATGAAACTCCAAGGACAAGGCATCATAGGAAAGATGTACGAGAAAGATACTATATGCACAGAATGATATACAACACATCATTATCAATACACCATCTAGTGCAAGGTTACAAGGCTACTTTTGTGTGCATCGGGTCCTTAAGCATGAAGCCAGGAGTAGTCAACAAAACACAGAAAGAAATGGCTACAATGAGAGGACATCCTTAGACTACTTATGTACAAGTCATGTGCATCGACCCTTCAGGCATGCGTCAGACACACTAAACAAGCATGCCAGGACATGATGTATAGAGAGCTCAAGACTTAAAAAGTAATGAAATCGAGGGGACGAAACATGGAGGCAATCTAAAACCATCAAATACTTAGACCATTGGAGAACCAGGGCCCTGCATTGAAGTTTAAGTCCAGCTACTTTGAAGCATCCATCTTGTCTAGTAAAGTCAGAGTCAAGATAAGTCAAGTTTGTGCAACTGTTAAGTGAATTAAGGGCTTAAGATTCAAAACATATTCATGGATGGAAGTCCCAAATGGTGCATCTGCAACATCCATTGACATCGAAGCCTATAGAAAAAGGTGTTTTACTGATAGCAAGGAGTTTAGTGACACAGTGAAGGAGCGGAAATAAGACATCAGGTTAGGTTTGAGTCCCAAATAGCTAATGAGGATCTTCACACTGGCTCTTCTGTCTATTACTGCATAATTGATTCGGGCAAATTAATTTAGCCTTCACCAATTAGCTTAGGATGGGATAAGGCTAGTTAGACTTTCAAGCTAGGGAGCAATCAATGTGTGAAGTAACAATTGTTGCAGACTAATGATAATTTGCATGGAGCTCTGAGATGTGATAAAACAAAACCAAGTGATTTTCACCTTCTTCATGTAATTCTTATGGTTAACACTATCAAAATTATCGAAGGCATTATTCATACAACAACCCATAGATTCTCTGTGCTTGTTTGTTGCTTTAAGAATGGTGATGGTAGGACTCATTTAGTTAGGATGATGGAAAGCAAAGAACATTAGGTTCGAAATTTGCTTGCGAAACAAGACTCTACCATCAATCACTCCCAAGCTTCATAATGAATGTTAAGAAAAGCAGGCCATCCCTTTCGCTGAGCATGTCTTAGTGGTTGAAATGGAGGTAGCATATTTTAAAAAATATATCCAAACTGGTAATAATGTGGGCACTCACAAACTTTAACAAAACCAAATGAAAAATTCTGTAGACACATACAGCAGTCACAAAAATAGTGTAAGTGCTCCAACGGTCACAGGGCCTTATTTCAATAGCAAGACATAATATGTGTTTCATAAAACTTTCTTCATAACTAACCAAATAACAACTTCTGTTCAACAAGCTTGTCATCCTCTACCAACCATAGACAGCAAGACCACAAGGAACCATGTCAGTCCTGCAGAAACACCTTTTACAAGTTCCCATCATAGAAACATAGGGAGTCTATCCACTCACTGATGATGGCTGCTCTTAGACTTGCCCAGTATTTGGGAACCTAAGGCAAAGCTATCATGTCAACCCCTCTGTCAAAAGTATTTGATACTTGATTAGTGTACATAATATAGCATTCTAGCTCTAGATCAATAGGACTAGGATCTCCGGCCATGTGTTGTCAGTGCTTTCGTCTAATACCTGTTTTTATCCAATGCATGTAGTCATTTATGATCTAGCATTGATTATGCAGATAAAGGGGTTAGAAACATTGGTCTATTTTGTATCTAAGGTATTTCTGGGCAAGTAATGCCTTTAAGACATGATAAGAATACAAAGCCACATGTGAGTCCTACACGAGTAATTGTTCACAATCATGCCTATTGAAATATATCATCATGATCAATACCAAAACGTCATCCTTTCTCTTTCGGTTGCCTCCATCCTATCCTTTCTATTTCAAAAAATTTCCATAACATTATGTCCTCTACAATTGCATCACGTAAGAAACGAAAAGACACTGATGTAACAATTTCTGATTATGATGAAAATAGCTATTACCCAGCCAACATTGCCAATGGGAAAGCAACTCACGGACTTGACGAAAAGATAATATTGTAATCATTGGCTTCACATCCTTAAGGCTCATCACCTTTGTCAAGGAAGAGATTATAATTTAAGGCCAATACAGCAAAGCTTCTCAGAACAAGAGTTGCTCTTTATGAGCTGATCGCCATATAAATAACTACAACAAGGACCTCAAAGTCATTGCAATTCCCTCTTGGACAAACATTTTGTTGACGTACATCGGCATCTTCCCATATCAACAAGCTCCAAATTAAGCGACATTTCATAACTTGACAAGACCAGATTATATTGCCAAAAGAAATCTCTCTTTCTATCCTCGTAAATATAATATCTACAGTGGGAAAGGCTTGCTGCAAAATCAAATATCTCTGTTGGACAGTATTGGGGGCCCAGAAGCGGCAACATGGAGGTGGGACGGCAACTCAAATTCTCAACAAACTCAACCTCAAAAATAAGCTGCTATAATCTCCCCCCAATTCAACAGAACAGGAAAAAGCTTTTCGAAAGCCAATCAGCAGTCAGCTAATGTATATCCCCGCTTCCTACCAAGTACTTCCTACACTTATAGTGAATCTAATCACGGGAAGATCAGTCATTTTACAATTAATCTGGCTCAGCCGAGACATCGGTTGCAATATAGATGAAATTTCTGTCTCTATTGGCTGTCCTGTCCGCGTTCCCAACTGATACTGGCATGTATTCTTGAAAAAGCTTAAAGTTAAATTGTGTAAATTATTCCTCAAACATGCATAACAGTGTATGATTGGAATATGACCAAAAGCCGAAAAGCAGACGGAAAAGGTTTTATCCTTATTGTTCGCTGTCCCTAGCCTCAAGTTCGATTCTTTGTTACCAAAGTTGGATCCTTTTACCCAACATCCAAACAAGACAAAGTTTCTTAAAGTAGAACAAGAATAAAAATGAACAAAGATTCAAGAGAAATAGAAAGGAAACCTGGAATAAGATCTTGACACGTTCAAGAGGGGCAACAGCAGTCTTGGCCACACCACCAGCAACACCTCCTGCTATGAGTTCCTTTGCAAAGACAGGCATGGACTCCATTGCACTCTCGATTTTCATTCCCAAATTGCCCTTCTTCTCTCTTTCCTCCCTCTTCCTCGCCATGAGAAAGAGAGAGATGATGCTGTTTGTTGGTTTGTCTGGTAAAAGAAAGGAAAGGATCGAATGGATTCGTGTAATATTGATGTGGAGGAGAAAGAATATCTATATACATTTGGGGAATGGGAATCGTGGAGAAGTGTCAGAGAAAGTAATTTGCCAACTATCTCATTGGTCAGCCCACTATCTTTCACGCGTCGTCGCTTTTCGCCATCGGACTCGGGTCTAAATATTTCTTGACGAATTTTCCTTCTCTCGCGTTGCAAAGAGAGAGTTTTATACGCAAAAAATAAAATGGAAAAGGACTCTGAAAAAAATATTAAGATCAAAGTAAAGACAAAGGTAGTACAGGTGCTTTCAGCACTTTTCATTTGTAATGAAAGTGTAGATACGCTTTTAATAGCTCATATACATCCATAATAAAACATTTACTTTTACCTGCACGTTATAAGTCAATAATAATAAGTTTACTATAAAAGTCAATTATATAAATTAACAGCTTATAAAACACTTTAACAAAATCGGTAGACATAACAACAAAACTCAATATATAAAATATTCATCCGTTTATCATAGAAGTCTATTACAATAAAAAAAAAATTGAAAATCGTAATATCATGACAAAAAAAAAAAGCATGCCACAAATTGTGAACTTCGATAAAAGCTAAACCGAGATTCAAATAAGAAGCATATATACAAAAATTGTCACGTCTTAATATCAATACAATGGTATAAAAAAAATGACAAAACATATCTATTATCGCCTATGCCGTGTGAAGGTCAAGTGAATGCTTCCTGCTATCTTGTGATTACATAGGTTAAAGAGGTGAATCTATGTCGTATCAAGGTCAAGTAAACGCCTCTTGTTGTCTTATGAATATATAAGCTAAGGCGGTAGATCATCAAGTTCCTTAGGAGAGACTGAGTTAACTGGAGGTGTTGTGAATCGTAACCAAGGATAGACAAAGCCAATTGTTGGGTAGGTCCAAACTTACAAAAAGCTCGAAAAGAATAATGAAGAATGCCGCAAGAAAGGGCGAATGTGAATGAAGGGTAAACAAAACCCACAAACAACTTCAATAGATATGACACACTAATGGAACTTCCGAGGACTAACAGAACAATTCGATATGACGCACGAATTAGTCCGATAAGATTATTCACCACTTAGTCTTACTTAAGGGTTAGAATAAGAGTGATACCAAAAGTAAACAAATAGTATTTACGCAAATAAGGGAGAATACTCAAAAGTGTATATTAATGATGATGCTGTAGCTACATTTACAAGAGTATTTATATCCATAGATTAAGGCAACTTACCCAAAAAAAGGAAAAGACAAAAAGGATATCACCGTAAAGTAATGTACAAGAATACAAAAAGATAAAAATAAATATTCAAGAAAAATAATAATTAGTATAATGAATTCTACACATGGTTCTGTATACGTGGCGATGCTTAATTAGTGAGACCGTTGGAAGATATGGATAAAAAGTACGATTAGCTGGCTTGTCAGAGTAGAGGTGACCTCGTCAATCTAGAGCTCCTCTTTCATCATATCAATAATGATGATGCCGAGTGAGTATTTGGTTAGGTATAAGTAAAGGTTGACTATTGTGTCAATCTTCTGCTTCTCGACACTCTATTTGCGAAAAATAGGGAGTCACTCGGCTTGACATGTAGAATGGGTTAGTAAGGAGATACTCGATCTTGGTAAAGGTCAGCTAGAATAAGAGAATCCACTATGCCAGACCCTCCAGTCCTTGGGTTTGACTTCGAGTCAAAGTCCATGCTCAATTCAGTCCATGGCTTCGTCACAACAAGCAAATGCATTGCTTTCCCTTGCTTAACTTGGTACTTAGCCTTCTTGTACACGATACAACTTTTGACAACTCGATGCACATCTTTGCTCACTCTCGGCCAAAAGAATCTATTATTTAACAACTCATAGGTCCTCCTTTCTTCAAAATATCCAAAAAGTCCTTCACTATGGGCTTCCCTTATCAGCAATTCCCTTAAGGAAATAGTCGGTATGCATAATTTTCTACCTCAGAACAAGTAAACATCCTCCATGTAATACCCATCCACTGTCCTTTCATTGACACATCGCGAAATTATGGGTTCAAAATGTAAATCCCCATAATACTATTCTTTGATATTTACAAACCCAGACAGTCTGATCTGCAGTTTAAATAAAAGCACATATCTCCTTGAAAGAGCATCTGCAACGACATTACTCTTTCCTTACTTATATTTTATTACAAAATTTAATCCCTTAAGGAATTTAACCCATCTTGCCTACCACTTTGATAACTTGGTCTGACTTCGGGGATACCTTAATGATTCATAGTCAATATATATAACAAATTCTTTCTGTAGTAAGCAGTGTTGCCATACTTGCAGTGCTCAGATTAGTGCCAAAAGTTTTTTGTCATATACGGAGTAGTTCAACCATGATCCTCTAAGCTTCTCACTATTGAAGGCAATCGGTCAACCCTTCTACATTAAGATAGTGCTTATTCTAACGCCTGATTTATTACACTCCAACTCAAATGCCTTCTCGAAGTCAAGCAAAACTAATACCGAGGAAGAGGTTAATTTTTATTTTATCTTAGTAAAGCTCCTCTCTTCCCTTTCTTACCATTAGAAGCCAGTGTTTTTTTTTTTTTCATTAGCTTAGTTAATAGTGCAATGAGAGTATTGAAATTCCTGATGAATAGCCTATAGAATGAAGCCAATGCATGGAAGCTTTTTACAGCGACATAAGTAGTAAGAGTCGGCCACTTGTTAACTGCTTGGATCTTCTCATCATCCACTCACAAGCCTCCTCTACTGACTATATAGCTTAAGAATACCACTTCCTCCTAGTAAGAGCAACATTTCTTTAGATTACCAAATAGTCTCTTGGTATGGAGGATATCTAGAACAGCACATAAGTATTTACAATGACTCAACATGTTAGCACTACAGATCAAGATATTGTCAAAGTACATCACGACACACTTCCTTATGAGATGTCTCAGCATATGATTTATTAGTCTCATAAAAGTGCTTGGGGCATTTGACATGCCAAAGGGCATGAATCCATTCGTATAATCTACGTTGAGTCTTGAATGTTGTTTTCCACCCATCGCCTAGCCTCATGCGGATTTGATGGTAGCCAAATTTAAGATCAATCTTGCTAGCATCCAACATGTCTTCTAGCCTCGAGATTGGATACTTGTATTTGATCATGATCTTGTTTACGGCTCGATTGTTTATGTACATCCACTAGATTCCATCCTTCTTCGACACTTGAAGCGCCAGCATAGCACGGGGGTTGAGACTTTTCTTCACATATCCCCTCTCTAGCAGCTTATTGACTTGTCATTGGAACTCAATAACCTTCTTGAGATTCATTCTATAAGCTAGCTTGTAAGTCCCATAACTAAGCAATCTGAGGTTTTCGATCGGTTGAAAGGCCTGATCAAGCCTAAATTATAAAGTAAAGCTAGAAATATTAGTAAACTGATCCTGTAAGTTTGAATTTAAAAAAATAAGTAATAAAATAGGAGATTACAAATTTTTTAAATTTTAAGTATATAACTCGTTATTTATCGAAAATGCGTAAAATATATTCCGGTACTTAATGAATCGCTAGAGATAAATTATATGCATACTAAAAATTATAAAATAACCTAAATAATATTTAGGAATATTTATTTGTACTATATATGAATTTACATGTAGGTATAAATACGCATAATTACTTAAAATACGCGAAATGTGCTAAATTATACTAAATAATTAAATAAAATTCATAATTAATTAAGAAAAAAATCAAGAAAAATCAAGAATGATCCAAATCAGGTCGTGACAGGTCAAGATTCACAAAATAAAAATTAACCAATTAAATTAAGACAACACAAAAGCTAAAAATTAAGGGACAAGGTAATTGTTTTATCCAATTTAATGCACAATAATTACACTAAAACTCTATAAATAGCAAGAAAAATTCAGAAGCTCATTTGGACAATTAGAAATCAGAGAAAATTAGGAAGAGTCGAAAATTGAGAGAAAAACCAAAGAAAAGGAAAACTTTGCAGTTAATGCCACAAAGGAGAACCTAGATCCGACGGGCAGTTAGGAGTAGACAGCTACCACCACACGGTAGTGGCAATGCCCAAGTGGGCCGACACACCCATAGCCACCGACGATGGCCGGAGCCACCCAAATTGGTGAGTTCGATTTCCAACCCGATTTTGTGTAATTTTGTAAAAATAGTAAATATTATTAGAAAATTATAAATTTCGTTATTCTAGAATATTTTTGTATGTAGTTTTTAGGAAAAATATTATTTTGATGAAAATATGTCTCATGATATAGGGTCCTTAAGAAATTGTGTAAAACTGAGCATGTTTCGATTTAGAAATAAATGACCTTAGGAGTGTAGTTTCGAACCCAAAATTTTTGTGCAGATTACTTAAATGATATAGAACAGTTCTATGAAGCCCGTTTTCAAAAATTAATTTTTTGAAATTTTTAGATAATTTTTAGGCCCTAAAATGAGGCATAAAATGGGTAATTTAGGGTTAATTAAGTACTTAAATGGTTAATTACTGATTTAGTGAATAAGTATGTGTTTAGGATGTTGAAATAGATGGAGTATTATACTTGTAGCATTTAGGGTGTTAGATGTAATTATTAGGTTAATTATGTAGTAAATAAGTAATATGGAAAAATAGTACATTTTAAGTTAATTTTGTAAATTAGGGTAATTAGGTGAAAAATCCGATTTAAGATGAATTTAGACATTTTGAAATGATAATTGATGTTGGGAGATAGTAATTAGAGTAATAAAAATATTAGATGTGTATTATGTACATAATAGGTAATAATACATAATTATTCGAAATGTAATAAATAGAAAATATTAGCATAAAAATTGATATTATAATAAGAATAAAAATATACAATAAATCTGATAGGAAACTTGAATTTATGTAATTATATGAAAAATGTAAAAAATTTCTTACATCAGGAGTGAATTTAGTACACTAATACGAATTTAAGTGTACCGGGTAAAATAAATACTGACTAGGGGTAATAATGGTATTTAGGAGATCAGGAAGTAATATGATTAATTTCACATTATGAGTTGGAACAAATTTCTAAAGTTGGAGTATAAAACACTACTTAAAAATCAAACTAAAACCTAATTTAGAAATCGATATGGAAACCGAACCCGAACCCGAACCTAACCCCAAACCTAAAATAATTATAAAAGACTTAAGACCTAGATAATTAGGTATATTAAACCCTAAACAAAACATAACAATAAGCGTTATAGGATAAAATGAACCTATAATCGTTATATGAAAAACTAAAACCACGTTTGTGTTATAGTGATGATCAGCAATGGCCTGAGCAAGTCAGACCTCGAGTGAGTGAACGAGGAGTTGAGGTAAGTTAGGATTAATACAATGTTATATTTTGGGAGGCTTGAGATTATGCTTGGTTGTGCTTGTTAGATAGTTGGATGTGTGCATATGCTTGATTATGAGTGATGCTATGATTCTGTTTGTTGCTCTAGTATGTATTGTATGATTTGTATGAAATGATTGATCACCCTAAACTGGACTTAATCAAATATACGACCAGTAATCATAATCGGACATGCATGGCAACCTGTTAGGGGAACTTAGGACTCTCCGGTCAAATACCGACCCCTTCGAAAGGGATAGCGCAGGATTGCAAAATGGTCCCTTTTTCATCCTTAGTCGAATTAAGTGATAGGAGAGGAGGTCGCGGCGAGGGTGAAAACAATGGTTCGAAGGTAATCGCGGAAGGAGTGAGGTCTCCATTACACAAGCCTGGGTTTAGTCGTGAGCTGTTGCATTAATGGCAACTCCTTAACCCGGATTAGAGCGGGCGCAATTTCTCTAATCTCACGATGGACCGAACAACATCTTGTGATGGCATTTGCTTGCACATGTATTGCACCTAATAAGTTGATTGAAAACCTTGTTGTGTTTATGATATAGTTTTAAGTCCTCCATCCTAACTTACTGAGCTGTGGTTGCTCACATCCCTATAGACGTCGTGCAGGTGCTAGCTAAGAAGCGGCAAACAACTACTCTGAAGCTAGCAACTGTTGGATCCTGGGGAGTGAGGAAAAACATTGAAGAATCAACATATATGTTATTACTTTTCATTTCTGAATAATGTAATAACTGAATTATAGTGAATATATATAAATTTCCTCACCTTCTTAGGTAAATGATTTATTTAAATTACAAACTGTTTACTTCAAAGCGGGTTAGTCGTGGACGCCTTGTGTAAATTAGGTCTAAGATAGCAGTTGTAAGGCCAACTTCTATCTTAGGATGGTTTACACGGCGGGGTTGTTACGACTCTACTGCTTTGGGGCGTGACATAGCTTATTCGACAATACAGCGTTGGGTATTAAGTTAATGCAGTGCTCTATGCCTCAAGTAGGGGGCAACCCCTCAAGTAACTGTTCTAAGAATAATTCAGCATATTTACCTAGCAACTCCTTTACCTCTTGAGGTAGTTCACCTTGATCCTTTAATTCTAACAATCGCCTTACCAACATAAGGGTCGGTGCATCAACTTTAAGGGTCTCTTAGAGCTTGGCTCTACTCATCACCAGAGCCTTCTTTAATCTGCAAGCAAGTTTTGTTTACAATTTATTAACTTCTCTCGACAGCATCGGGTTCAGTGTTATCTTTCGGTTATCATTCTCAAACATGTATGTGTTCCTGTAACTGTCATAGATAACTCTCCTATAAAAAAACCACGGCCTACCCAGCAATACGTAAGAAGCGTACATAAGTAGTACGTTATAGAGAACCTAGTCAGAGTAATTCCCTATAGTGATTGATAGTAGTATTTACCCAATGACATATAGTGCTCCTTTCTCACTTAACCAGTGCAACTTATACGGCTTTAGATGTACAACAGTTAACAACTTCAACTCTATGATAAAGTTAACTGGTGTCACATTGGTGTAATTTCCACCATCCATAATGAAGGTACATACCTAATTATTCACCTTATAGGTAGTATGAAACAAATTCTCCCTCTATTCCTCCTCTTATGAAGGTTCCATATTCATTGTGCGTTAGACAACCATGATCAATTGGTCTAAGTCCTTAGTGAACACGCCTTCTTCAATTAGTTCTTTCTTGGTACTTTCTTTCTCGGTAAAGATCTCCTCTTCCTTAAGTTCTTCATCAATGCTGTTTACTTTTAGCTTCAAGATGTCTCCTTTAATGATCATTGTCCGTCAATTTGGGCACTGAATAGCCTTGTGTCTAAACTCTTAGCACTTGAAGCACTTGATTTAACTAGTCTTTCGACCAAACCCTTAACCCTTCTCATCAGTTCAGGTTGGCACTTCAACATCAGGTCAGCTTTTCTACTCGACCTCGGACATCCATCTTCCTACTCGACTTGGTATTCAACTGAGTTTGGTGACTCGCCTATCCAGGTCAGCTAATTAGCATTATGGCCAGTACTCGGCTCCTTTGCCTCTCTACTTACTAGGCTATTTTGATGGCCTCATCCATTGTGGTAAATTGTTAGAGTTTCACAATATCTCGAATGTTACCTCTCAACCTAATAATAAATCTTGACACTATTCGAGCCGGTGGCTCCTCCACTTTGCAATGGATCATAAGCATTTGAAATTCTTGAATATATTTGTCAACAGTCTAGCCTCCTTATCTCAACTCTTAAAGTCAAGTGAATGTATCCTGAAGGTAAGTTTCTGGCACGACCTTATTTCTAAGTATTCTCTTCATCTTTGGCTAAGTATTAATCTCTTAGTAGCCTTCTTGTCTCCTCATCATCTGAAAATTCTTCTACCACATGGCAGCATATTTGGAGAACTTAATAGTAGCAATTCTCACACTCTCGTAATCCTTGTACTAATAATAATCAAACATATGCTCCACCTTCTTTTCCCACTCTAAGTATTCATTAGCATTTCTAGATCTATCAAAACTCAGAATCTGAAACTTCACATGGTCAGATACTCTGGGGACTCATATACGCTCTTCTTCAAATTACTCCTCTTCTTCTTCATCTCCCATGTCTGCTAAATCAACCCTTCTCCTCACTCATCCACTTACTCCTTTACCTTAAAGGGGTCAAGCTCGGTTCTAACCTCTAACAAGTTAACCAGCTTATGGAGTGTTTTGTGTGGCCTCAATAGGTCGGCAAAACAGTGCATAAACAGCTCGAGTCAAATCCACTAAGAGATTAGCTACCTCATCAAGTCTTTCGTCAGTGCTTCTAGGGGTGCCTTGAGATTATTGTCCATGGTAGATAACTCTACTGTCATCTCCAACACTAATATTTATACTTTGGTCAGTCATTTTCTTCGTTGATTCAAGGCTCAAACAAGTACTTCCACAAACCAGAAAATTTAACAGCAAGCAAATACAACAATTAATATGAACACAGTAACTGGCTCTGTCCCATACACATAAAACATAGTACAATAGAATTTCAAAAAAAAAAAGAAAAAACAACTACAGTTCACACGAAACCTCCGCTCTAATACCAAGATGTTGTAAACCGTAACTAAGGATAGATAAGGCCAGTCGCTGAGTGGGTCCAAACTTACAAAAAGCTCGAAAGGAATAATGGAGAATGCCGCAAGCAAAGGCTAATATGAATTAAGGGTGAGCAAAATCCACAAATAGCTCCAATGGATATGATGCACTAATAAAACTTTTGAAGACTAACAGAATAATTCGATATGACGCATGAATCAGTTCGATAAGGTTATTTGCCACCTAGACTTGCTCAAGGGTTAGGATAAGAGTGATGTCGAAAGTAAACAAATAGTATTTAAGCAAGTAAGGGAGAATGCTCAAAAGTGTATATTAATGATGATGCTGCAACTACATTTACAAGGGTATTTATACCCGTAAGTTAGGGTAACTTGCCAAAAAAAGGTAAAGACAAAAGGGTATCACCCTGAAGTAATGTATAAGAATACAAAAGGGTAAAAATAAATATTCAAGGAAAACAATTATTAGTGTAACGAATTCTACACATAGTTTTATATACATAGTGATGCTTAGTTGGTGAGGCCATTGGAAGATATGGACAAAAAGTATGGTTAGCTGGCTTATCCGAGCAAGAGCAGAGCATCTCTCTCATCATATTGGCAATAATGATGCCGAGTTAGTATTTATTCAAGTATGAGTAAAGGTTGGTTGTTGTCTTAATCTTTTACTTTTTAGCACTTTATTTACGAAAAATAGGGAGTCATTCGACTCGATATGTAGAACAGGTCGATAAAGAGATACTTAACCTCAAAAAAGGTCGGTTGGAATAAGAGAATCCAACGTGCCTGACCCTCTAGTCCTCAGGCTCGGCTTCGGGTCAATGGTCCAGTAGCTCAATTCCCATCAAGAGGGGCCAATTGCAGCTGAGTGATGCCCTCACCTATGGAAGATTGTATATAGGTAGAGCGTTACTTTTGAGGTGCTAGTGGAATCGTGAAATCCACATGATGCTAGAATTCGGGAGTCATATAGGAACTAGATTTACCCTTGAAGCTGGATTTAGCTTTCAAGGTAGAGGCAACTCTTAATTTGCGGTATGTACTGTATCCCATGCTAATTTGGCTAAGGTCTATGGAATGTCGCCTGTGTGATTGTACATCATCATCAAGGTCTCCCCGACTACCTCTAGATCAAGCCTTCCTCTTCAAACTCAAGCTTCACCCCTATGTGGTGCACTTGGAGCCAGCATATTTTCATCAATAGGTAATCCTTGCTCCCTATCGTAGTCTATATGAGATGGTTATTATACCCTCTCGTGATGTGGGTAGAGGATGACACTGCTGTACTACTTAACAAACCACAATGCTCCATCTGTAATATCGAGCGCTGTAAGATAATTAGGTGCCAACCATACATCCTTAAGTGAATTTACCTGAAATAAATAAACATATAGGTATCAAAATATATAATAGCAAGCATGCATAAGTATAGAAATAATTAGAAAATTACATATGGACTTACATGTCGATCGATAATAATTCCTTGATGTATGATGTAACGCCAAGTGATCTATCCATACCATGGCCAGTAACTTTAGTCAACTCCACGGGGACCTTGAATATGTACTAAGAATCCATACCTTTAACCCCAAACCTGGATGTATGCAGCATGTATGTTGATCTAATTAATATCCATCCTACCCAGAAGGTCTAATTAGTATGGCTGCTCAAAGATGCCCACATCCTATAGAGGGTACTAGTATCCATCAAACTGTTGGGTGACACAATCAAGGAACTATTACTTAATGATGTAGAAACGTATGAGCAATACCCAAGTAGTCAAAAGCAGCAACTCCTTCAGATACAGCTCCTAATTAACCTTAGGGGGAAAAAAAGGGAGTCAACGAAGCTTGGTACTTAGGTATGACAGCGGGAGTAAAAAGAGACAAAGTTATCATATCATACTTGCTGCATCGTCTGTAGGTCGAATGTTGTGTGGTACACATCCACTACATGCATGGGATGCTGACTAGTATCTCGCATTACCTTTCATCTGGCCACTAATGGCCTATCCCCATCGATAGTAAAACCGTATCGATTAAGCGAGGCAACATGTGGGAATCTATCCTAAACTTACACCTATAGAAGAATCACAGCCTTGCTAAGCTCATATGCATTGAAAGAGGAGGTAGAACACAATTGTTGGTATAACCATGCAAAGCAATTGTACCCCCAATTGAACTGCCTAACAACAAAGAAGTCTTTTAGTAATGGTAAAAACATGAGGTGTATGAGATTCGAAGATATATCCATAAAGATAAATGCCCCCATCAAGCTAAGTATGTACGCACGTGCATACTGTTGAACCGTCTCGTCATCCACCCTATGGGAAAGTATCTGTAAGCGCTCTCTTAACCATGTAAGAGACATACAAGCTTCTCTGATTCAACTAGGCTTGACACCAAGCAACCTCTCTCCTACATCAACCCAGCTCTCCTCATCGTCCGTCTTGGTTTGACTCACCACTCTGGATCTCTACATCTTGCAATGTGATGGTCACTTTTATGATAAATAGGTGGAATGTATATGTCTCAAGCCTCCATCTCTCCACTAAAGCCGTGATCAAGTATTAGTCCATCATGATAAATGGAAGTTGTGCAACTCTCCAGAAATTAACCTCTCGTATGTAAGGCTCTACCTTAAGATGTATGGGAATATCTCGCTTGTCTTTACGTAAGGATATCTCGCTTGTCTTTACATAAGGACATCTCACTACACCATACTTGTAGTATATAAGTAACCTCCTACACAAATGATCAATGAAGTTAGCAACTAATACAACTTGTATGAAAAATTAGAAGCACATGAGAATGTTATTATTGACCTTGCCTTTCCAAATGGCTTGTGAACGATGGTTGGCCTACCTCCTAAATTTGCATGGATCGATAGGTCCTAACTCTTTCTATCCTATAAACATAAATGAATATGGTGAGATGCCTCACAAATTACAACATGTTAGCTTAGGAGTAATTAAAACTATCTTCTAACTTATAAGCACTTTAAATTAGAATTAGTTGTTACAATCCTAAATGAGCTATTAAAATGTAAATGAAGCAGTATTCAAATTTCAAGTTAAGATCATAGAAATAGTAAGTTATTTAGTGGACTTACGAAAATCGAATTCAAATATATAATACTTTTACAACAAGTTATCAATATATATATATATAAAAGGATATGACCTTGCAATATATATAACAGATATGATCTTGCAATCTTTTCATAATAAACTCAATTTTCTAGAAACGTAAGTCGATAAAAATAGTTTGTTTTATTCACGAAAATTTAAATTTGACTCTATGATATAAATATAAAGTTAAAAGATATGCTATGTAGCTTGCATAATCACTTGTGATCAGTAAAAGTACATCTGAAATGCAAAAGTATTTAAAATAATGTTATATAAATAAAAGGGCGACAATTTGTCTAAGATCTAAACGTATATGTATGAATATATATGACAAGAAGTATTAAACATGTCTTTGCACGTTGAAGCTAAGTACAGAGTAACTAAAGTAAAGTGTCTAACATAGTGTAAAGCTATCCAATGTAAGAGAAATTATTAGAATACGTAGATAAATTACAAACCCACACCTAGGAGCATATGTTGCGTGAACCTACAGGTCTGCTAATAACAATGATATTAGTGTATATAGATATATATATGTAAGAGGAGGAAAAAAAAAAAAACATCTATTAGATCTCGAAAATGGAATAATAAATTAATAGTCGTGAGAATCGTGCAAAATTAATTACGATGACGTTAGCACTTAAAGTTTAAAGCATTTGTAAAACATTCTCCATTTAGGTTCGAGGTTGGTAATAGAGCCATAAAAATAAAAATTCATAAATGTAACCAAATGAATATGGATCTCAGAAACGGTACAATAAAATATTATAATTAAAAACTAAATTACTCATTATGTATTGAAAACGCAGGATTTAAGTTTCAATAATTAATTAGCTCTTAAAGATAATTGATGGGGCAATATGTAAATAAAAGCAATATTATTTAAGGAGAAAATAAGTATTACTTAAATATAACACATATAAATACATATATATATGCACCTATAAAATAATGAAAATCTAGATATATATATATATATATATCCATAAATTATTAAAATCCCACAATATATCTATATTAGTTAGATAATCAAGGAATAATTGCCAAATGATATCAAAGTGTAATAAAATTTGTGGTTTAATCGTGGTAGCCTTAGATTAGTTGGAATAATGATGAAATTGTAGGGACCTCAATTGGATTCTTTGGTTCAGAACTATAGGGAAATGGATAGCAATTAAAAGACATGTTAAACACATAAATTTAAATCTATATGTTTTTATAACAAGATAGGAATTGTTTGCAGGTGTTAAGATTAATATAAATGTGTGTGTATATAGAATCAAGTGAAGGAAACGGTTTGTTCATTAATATATTCTGAGTATCGTTAACATTAATATTTATATAATTATCCTCGCTCTAGCCTGCAACAATTAAATGAGTATAAGTTTAACTCTCAATGAGCGAAGGCCGGTGGATCACTTAGTCATCTTCACACGTAGGAGTAGTAGAAATTTTACGTAGTTTATACATTTCTTGGGATAGTTACCAGCAACTGGGCTATATAAACCTTAGGAACCATCATGTCTAGTCTCTTATCCAAAAAAAAAAAAAAAAATAGAAAAAAAGGAAAGAAAAAATGCGATGCAATCTATTATAATTTCTCTTTACATTCGACAATTCCTCTACCGTCATCGGAGTATCAAATGTCGTCGTCCAATTGTAAGGACATCGAACCCAAACCTATTGATTCTTGAGAATTTGAGATAAGTCTTACTTTCCTTTAGTTTGATATGTTAATCTTGTATTTTTAATTCTAGCATGAATTGTATTAGTTCCTTAAATATTAATCCTGTTAAACTAGTAATGTAAATGCAAGTTCCAATATGATATTCATCTATAGGTAAGGTTATTGAGTAATTCATACTTCAGCTAGTTGAAATATTGACGAAAGATTCTTGATCCTACGATTGTAGAAATAAAATTGTTTTATAACGAGCTATCTAAATAGATACATTGTATGTTTGATCACTCACTATTATATATAACTAGAAATATAACCAGCATCCAATGTAAAGTAACTTTGTGGTACTGTATATATATACACAATATATACATATATATATATATGTGGAGGTGATATATTTATATATACGTATGTATGAATGCACCAAGTATGAAGCATATACATAAACATAAGCTCTAGTTCCTTACATCAAATAAGTATGAATAAATATACACCATATTAAACAAGAGTAAGCCCCATTTCTCTTACTACAGGTAAATTATGTGCTTGTCGCTATCGCGTACATTACTCAATAAAATTATATGTACTAGAGGACTAACGTGTGCGTGTGCATATATATTGTATCTTAAAATATTATAATTATACAGTGATAATGTTTGACTACGAAGACGGAATTAGATAAATTATAGTGTGCAAAATTTACTACATTTAATAGCAATAATGATCGACTATGATGATGTAATCATATATGAAAAACAACTAAATAAATTGACATTTCCTTGAGCTTTATAAATTCTATAACTTCATTACATTATATAGGGGTAGGGATTTAATATGAAGGTCGTAGCAAAGCTGATTTGTTCAAATTAATCATACTACTAGATAAGTGGAATTAATACTTCACAGTATTTCAGGGTATTATTTCAGAATATCTAGAGAATTTGGTATGTATTTATTATTTAATACTTATGTTTAAGATTCGATTTGTTGTAATAAGAATTGAGATCCATGTTATAGTTATTCTATGAATATTATTATACTTAAATTGTTTGAACATGATTGATTATTCTAAAAATGAACTAACTCTAACTTGGCTTAATATTTAACCTGATATGTATCGCAACCCACTAGGAATAATGATTACAATTTTCGAGCCAAACACAGACTCCCTTCAATGAGGATAACTGAAATAATCATTTCCTTATCCTTAATCGAACTAAGTGACAGGAGAAAAGTTCGTGGTAAGGTTAAGGTCATAGTTCGAAGGGTGTTATCTATTACATAAGTCCCAATTTTGTTTCAATTCGTGAGTGCACAACGTTAAGCTCCTCAACTTGGATTAGAGTAAGCACGATTTCTCTAATCTTGTGATAGATCGGATAATGTTATGCCATAGCACTTGCTTGTATACGTATTGCATCTAACAAACTTAGTTAAAAACCTTATTTATAATTTGCTAAATGTGTACTTTTGTCTTTGCCTCACTTACTAAGCAAATTGTCACTCATTTCCTTATAGTTTGTTTTGTAGGTTTTGAATGAATTATCGGTATTTGCCCCAAACCAAGAGTATTAGCAAACTGGAACGAAGAGTGAGGCTTAACAAGAAATAATTGGTTATTGTTCTTAGTACTAATTCTTTTTTACTTTTAAGGAAAATTACATAGAACTCTTCAAAGAGCTTAGCCATTTTCAATATTCTAATTTAGGTACTTGTGAGATGTATTACCACTCCTTTGCGAAGTTAAATTACAAATTTATTTTTAATAAATTATTTCAAAAGATTATTCTACAGGTTTATATTGAATAGGTATTAAATTGGATGCTTCAAAGTGGTAGAGTCGAGTATGCTTGGTGTGAACTAGGTTTAAGATAGTCGCTGTAAGGTTAGTTTCTATCTTAAGATAGTCGTTGTAAGGTCAGTTTCTATTTTAAGATAGCTTACACGATAAAACTATTACAACTCCACCTTTTCGGGGTGGGATTATCATGGTTAATAGACATAATAATGTACATTTGTTTATGTTTATGCATAAAGTATAACATAAAGCCTATACGGAAATGCATTATTTACTAGCCCTATTGATCTCTAGACACCTCTTCCTATTATGTCCTTCTTACTCACATGCGCTGCATCTGGTTCTATTTAACGGCTCCCTAATATCCATCTCCATATGATATGGCTTTTGCCTAGGTTTACTTTTCTTAGGTAATAGGTCAATGTTTGGGTGGAGATAATAGAAGTTAACTTGTTGCCAGTTCAGCTTGTCCTTAATCGGGTAAAAATGAGAGCAATAACATTCTATCTAGTTCATTCACTTGTACCATAACCCTATTACCGATTTGCTGTCTACCCTCATATTTGTTGCAGTAGCACATGCATGGGAGTAGGGGATCCTATATATTTGCCATTTTTGATACGTGCATGTGCGACCCTTGAAGTTAACCATATGTGTCATTCTTCCTTCCTTTAGGCCTGTCCTCATCATTTGACTGCCAATCAAAATCTCAAAAAGACTGTTTTGAAAACTAAATGATATGACTTTATAAGCACTAGCTCACCTTTCCCATGTTTCATACATCCTTAGAATATATTTAGTATAGATCTTACTAGATTTGATTGCCTCTCTGGCATCCTTATGTCCTTCCTCTCAATAGGCAATGTAATTGTAAAATATCTTCTTGAGTAATGTGGTAACAGCTAATTTACGTGCCAATTTCAAAACAGAGTTATAACTCTCAACAATATTTGATGTCATATATCCAAAATGGTAATATCCGTCATATGTAAGCATCTACCTGTTTAAATCTACATTATCAAACCACTCAAAGAGTGTTCTCTTTAACTCGTCCCAATTGCTCCATGAGGCATTTGAATTTCCTTTCATGTACTTAAACACCTGTAAAACAAATAAGTTTCTTATACAATTGGTTTTTGTGATCTATGTTGAAGTTACTAGCAATACGTCGCAAGCAATATCTCTAAACTGCAAATGAAGGCTGCCACCCTACTAATGGTTCCTTATATGCAAAATCGATGTGGGGTGCTCCGTCGAAGATAAGACATAAAACTTCCCCCTTTTCACTAACCAATTGGATTTTAAGTTTCCATAAGAACCACCCTTAAGTTTCTGCTAATTCAGTATCAACTAAATCAAAGGCCAATGGAACTATTAAATTGTCCTTATCCATGCTAAATGCAACCAATAACCTCTATCCATACTTATTATATAAAAAAGTGTCACTGACACATACAAGAGGCTGGCAGTATTTAAAGGCTTCTACACATGGCCTAAATGTCTAGAAAACTTAACCGAGACTTACCTGGCTTCAGCAAACTACTTTACCCCTAATCCACCTATGCCCCCAGATTACTTACCTTTATTACATTCATTAGTCTTAGAAACTCATTATATAACTTCTCCCAATTACTGTCTACTGTCTCTAGTACTTTCTTCTTGGCCTCAAAAACCCTCTTATTACTTATAGTGTATCCGTACATATTTTGCACATTACCTATAAGATCTAGTATCTTCACATCAAAACTATTCCATATACTATTGATGAATAGCCTTGTCATGATATTATTGTCAATTTGAGGGTAGTCCTAGTTCATCATAGGGTTCACACAAGTGTATAGTCCCTCTAAAATTGTGATTTTGAAAAGACCCTCTACCTTTTTCAAACAAACTTGTAGCCTCCACTTACAACCCTCTTTCTTCTTATAATAATAATAAACTACATATACAATTGGCTTCAATATCTTGACATGGAAATCATAGTAGTTTCTTATGTAAAATGACTTCACCGTATCTATGAGATCCTTCTTGGTATTGAAATGCATGCTGATGCCTAAGTCATCAAACATGCTGATGTTGCTGCACATTTCGTTAATGCCTCTCTCATATGTTACATTTCCATTGTCGTTGTACTAGCTATTGTAAAATGGAATAGGACCTCTCACAAGCCTATCCACCGACTCATTTATTTGTAGAAGGTCCTCAAACTGACTATTGGACATTATTATACAAGTGGGACGATGAGGCCTACTTGAGCTGTCTTTACGAGATAGCCAAACCGGCACATTACTACTCTACATCAGTCATTGTAGACTGCACATAAGGTGTTAGAAGGGTCAGATTGTCTAATTCATATATTTCATGCTTGACTTGGGCACTCAATTCCCTGCTGTGCTTTATGTATATTTCTTGAATACTTCGTTCCCTAAAAAACTCAACCATTTCAATGAAATTCTCAACATGATTATCGTCTCTAATGGTTATTAATTTATAAGCAACTCTAGCATCATGAAAAAAGGGATGCTTGTGCATTATTTCAACACCACTCGAGTTAACTCTAGCATATCCACAAATTCTTCGAAATAAATGAGAAAAGTTCGAATCCTTCCAAATCTTCCAAATAAGCTCCCTATAATACTCTAACCTTGAGTTAACCCATCACAATATTTCCATTCACATACATAATAACTTTCATGTAATCTGTCATTTCCACCCTAGGAATGCCACCATGAACTAAAGATTTAGATGACATAAAACACACCATCAACACATCGAGCGACAACTTAACAAAATGCATAAGTCATCTTGTTAAACTACGTAACTTCAACTCATTAATTCTACCTAATACATTCCAAGCACCCATATATATATATATATATATATATATATAATATCACAATTTCAATATACATACTAAAATTCTTCATACCCATATTTGTACAACTTATCTATTAAACTATAAAAATGCCTTAATATGGACAAAATATAAAAAAATTTCATGAAATATTAATAAATTTGATAACCTAAGGTACATTCATAACTACTCAATATACGTAATATATCAACATTTTTTTTATAAAAAAAATAAAAAATCTACAATATGGATTATAAAAAAAAAATTATGAATGTAAAGTATAAATTATTATCTGTTTTAAACACACACCAGTGTAAAAAAATAGATGGGTACTTCAATCTTATGTTTCCTCCTGTTTCCTTTACGTTTTAGAAGCATCAATTTTTTAATGAGGTAAGTTAAGCCGCACAAATTTAGGTATATATGTATGATACTTAGAAGGTGCAGGCATTAGTTGCACCTTTAGTGGCACATGCCATGATCCTAATATTTTTTCTCATAGTACTCTTTTCTATATTATTTTTTAGAAAAAGACCCGTATACATATAAAACTTGGAAAAAAATGGAAGGCATATATATATATATATAATATATATATATGTATGTGTGTGTGTGTGTGTGATGTATAACTCAAACTATATAAGTATACCATGTTTAGACGGTAATTATTTTAAAAATTATCAATTACAACCACAATATACTATACGTGGTAATGTAAAATGCTTATTATCCTATCTCGACTTTTCCTATTAAGACCAACTTTATCAGTTTTATTGGATTATAAGAATTAATACAAGGTAAATTTGGACATAAAAGAAGGATTAAACAATTTCATTGATTGGACCATCTAGCGATTCAATTAATTCTACATTATCGTTTGTTTTTTCTCCCTTTCTTTTCATATAATTGTTTTAAAGGTTGTAAATAGGAGTATAATCAAATTAAGTCAAATCGATACAATATTGGTCTCAAACTCAAACTTGACTTGAAACTTGAAACTTGAGCTCGATTCAAAAATATATATGATAAGTTCAAGTTGCACTCAATTAGTTAGATTAAACTCAAACCTTTTATATTTTTTTCCTAAGCAATATTAAATTCGCTTATATTTAAATATATTAAAAATTATACTAAGTTTGATTAGACTCACGAGCTTAATGTGCTTAGTATTTTAAAACATAAGTTTAACTCTATTTATTACTTGAATACCTCGAACTCAAACTCAAGTTTGAGTAAACTATTATCGAATCAAATTTGAATAAACTTAAGCAGAATTTGAATAGTTTGCAAATTGGCCAACTTGGTTCATTTACATCCTTAGCTACAAACAAGTCGAGCTAAGCTTTTAAAGGCTTAAGCTTGAGTCGTTTGAAAATTATCCATTCAAGCTTAAGCCAAGGTTTTATCAATCTTGCATAAATAAATAAATAGATGGATTAACGAACAATGAAGAAGAAACAAAATTACATATAATATGTTATCTTATAACATATTATATATTTATATATATTATATAGATATTAGCTTTTAGATTTTCATAATATATAATAATTATTGTTTGTAATATATATAAAACCTATGAACTTACTCATAATCTTGAACAAGTTGGCTCACGAGCCTAATTTAGAGTTCAAACTTGACTTATTTAAATAAACAAGTTTTATTTTGAGCTCAAATTTAACCTGTTTACTAATTCAGCTCAAACCTAACCAAATCAGGCTTAAAGCAAGTTGAGCTCAAGAGCAACTCAATTCATTTGGAATTTTAATTATTTTCAAATTGTGTTCTTATAATAATATATTTAAACATTATCTTTCTTACATTTTTTATGGTAACTTTTATTACAAAATTAAGTATCTAATAGATTATGATAAACTTAGACTTTTTTTATTATTCACTTTATATGATGTTACTTAAGGAGAGAAAAAACAAAGGTCAATGAATAAATTATTTTTCCTAAACTCTTAACGTTGAAAATATATGAACTTTCACTTTTTAATTATCATTTCTCAATTACCATCTTTAGTGTAATCTTGTCAAGATTCAAAAGAGATAAAATTTTCAAACTATAGATGAGCAATTTTAAGGTGAATAGGGCACGAGGCCTTAGCTATATCCTATCTATCAATTCTCAAATTTTAGAAACTAGAATATATCTTGTAACATTGTACAATGATCCTATAACTATAACTTATAAAACTTATCGAGTACAAATTTCATGTGAAACCTATAACTTTTTTAATCTTTCCATAAATTTCAATTTCAGACTGTTTTTTTCATAGCAAATTTTTATTATACTTTTTATCTATGTCAAAAGATTTCTTTTCATACTAAACTAATAGTTTTAAATATGCATTTACAAATATCTTTATTTATTTATTACTATACTAAAATAGAATTAGTACTTACTAAATGGCAAATAAGAACTATAAAGAAAATCAAATGTATCAACTAAAAAGAAAAGTGAAAATGAGAAGTAGCTCTAAGTTTAGGTTATATATTATAAGTATAGACCTTTTATTTTCCTTTTTAATAAAATGTTTCTTGGCTAAGAAAATGTAACATTATCATTATTTTTCATTTATAGATATTATTTAATAACTTTTTACGAGATGGATACAAGGTACTTTAAAACTTGTATCTTATGTATTTTAGGGTACATGATTTAGATGGGTACAAAGTATTAAGCAATGCTAACAATTTGGGATCTGAACACGATAAACTTGAATACGACCTAACATAATTTAAACAAGTTAATGTATGAAAAATTTAATACGAGACACAAACGAATCAGACCTATTTAAATATAGTTAAAGTTTTGTTCAAGTTTGGGTTAAGCTTTCAAATGCCAAACACTCACTTATATATTTTTTCATATTTACATTTTATTACACAAATTATTTCTTTTTAAGTCAAATATCTCAATTAAACATATGATATATTTTCAGTTATATATTCTTCTTACTATATCCTAGTTTAAATGGATAAAAAAAAAATACAAACTCAAACTTAAATTTTTTAACTCTCATTTGAAAATTTAAGAAGCCATTTGGAAATCAATACCAGTAATAACATTAATATTCATTTAATTTGTGGTTCCGTTTAATTTAGTAATGTTATATAACTTCAATTTTCGGATTTTCTATATTTAATGAGATTTTACTTTATTAAAAATTCTTTTTTGGATTGTTTTTTTTTATTAAGTATAAAAATACTATGTCATTTATTTTTATAAAATTTAAATTTTATTATTGTTCTTTCCCATCTATATCTATATATATTTTATAGATTTAATTATAATTTTTTAATCGATATATAATGTCAAACCTAAAATAAACAAAATATAATATAACAACATAAATTGTTAACCTTAATATAAATAAATTCAACTTAAATATGAAACAAGTTAGGTCAATTTAGTCACAAACCTATTTAAATAAGGAAAACGAGACACCACATAATAAATTATTTAGCTATGATATGAAAATGAATTTAACATGAGCTAGCATAACATAAGTAAATTAATTACTAGAAAGAGGTGCTTCATGGGTAACGAGTCCATGTCCCGGCTCTCGTCTTCACATGGATCGAGCAAAGCGTCCAACATATCATTGTTCGAACTGGAATTGGATGCTTTTCTCACTTGTACTCGCTGCTTGATCATCTCGTCAAACAAATCAAACATTCTTCTGAACAGAACCGTGATTCCTCGTCGCGAGCCTTGTGGATCAAACCTCTTCAGCACTGGAAAATAAGCGGCCAAGTTCGGCTTCCCAATTTCAACCATCATGTTCCACATAATTTCCTTGTACTCCTTAGCTGACCCAGAGTTGGATTTCGCCAAGTCGACTGAAAAAACGTTGTTACACAGCAAATTTAAACTCGTCGAAAAACTGCCTCTCCAATATCGACCGATTCACCTTTCCTAGCGGATTCTCCAACTTAAGCAATCATCTCCTCAATTTTCTAGCGACGAGGCCCTTGGTTGTGGTCGAGCTTCTCTGCGGCGAAAAGATGGACGTTGCAGACTCTCCTCAGGTTTCTCCAGATTGGAGAAGCCGCTACCCAAGGTAAACCATGCTCGGCCTTACCAAAAGGCATGACTGAATTTGCGATCATTCGGTCAGAGGAAATGGTATCGTGGGTTTGTAAGATTTCTTTGGCTATTGGCTGAGAAGAAATGACGATGGTGGTTATGTAACCAAGTTCTAGTCGCATGATTGGACCGAAAGTGGCGGCTAGTTTTGCGAGGGACCTATGGGGAAGAGCCTCAAGTTTGAGGAGATTTCCGATGACAGGAAGTGGTGGTGGTCCTGGAGGGAGATTTACGGGAGGTTTCTGGTTTCTTTTCCTAAGAAACAAGAGTGCTTGGAGGCAAACATAAAGGAGGTATAGGCAGAGTTTCAAAACTAGTAGATCCATGTCTCTTTTCTCACTTTAGGAAATAGTCCAATCCAAGGCTTGCCGTGAAAATATGTTGAGCACGCTGCTATTTATTTTATTTTACGTCTGATTTTACGTCAACCGAACATATACTATATCGAACACATCATCCTTCGAAAGTGTAATTAACTTTGTTCCGGATTCCCTCTATCCCAGCAGAAAACTCTCCATCCGCTCCACTGAGCCCACGAACCCCTTCCCAAAAACCAAAAAGCAAAAAGCGACTGAAGCCTGAAAATTTTGATGTTGAACGCTGGGATTTCTCAACCTTGGCTGAGGATTGGCCACCCTTCAGAATCAGTCACCACCTCTTCTGGAATGGCATCCTCCAATCTTACCTGAGACTACTGCAGATGAAAATCACTCTAATTTAAATTACAAAGATAACATAATTCGTACAAAGGGTGAATCGTATATGAAGAATAATCAACAAGCAAAAGCAAACCTTAACACCACTGAGCCTTCTTATGCTGCAACTACTCCAGGGCGTTACGCAGAGCAGGCAAATGATCAAGTTCCAACAGGTCAACAAACAGGTTAGCCAACAAGATCAGCTGCACATGACGAAGCATCTAATCAATCAGCACCTTCTGCCTCCTATAGAAATGCATTAATCTGTCATTTTCACCGGCTGAATGCCTATGAATAGTCCTTTTTCCCTGAAAATAACTACTGTTTCATGGAGGAGGACGAAGAGTTGGTTGACCTAGAATCAAAAGAATCTGCACATGAGGAAAACAATTCTGATAATCCTCTCCGTAGCATTTCTTTCTCAAAAAATGAAAAACAATTTCTCTTTAAACATTGGCAGAATGCAATCATATTTAAAATCTATGGACCTTCTTTAGATACAGAGTGTTGTATCAGAAGCTCAAATTCCTCTGGAAGCATGTTTCAGAGTTTACAATGATTGCTAATGGTAATGGGTATTATACAATAAATTTTCAAAACCAAGAGGATTTAAAACAAATTATTAAAGAAGGCCGTTTGTTTGTTAATGGTAATTTCCTAACAATCAGAAAATGGGAGCCAAAATTCAGGGCATCCTCAGCCACTTTTGATTCAGTAGCAGTATGGGTGAGAATAAATGAGCTTCCATTAGAATTCTACAGTGTTTCACCTTTAATAAAAATTGGAAGAACTATAGGTCCAGTTCTGAGAGTTGATTCTTACACATACAATGCAGAAAGAGGCCGATTTGCCTAGCTATGTATAGAAATCAATTTTCATAAACCTCTTGTGCATGCAATTATAGTGGAAGGACAGAAGTACTCTTTACAATATGAAGGATTGTGAAGTTTGTGCTTCATATGTGGATGTCTAGGACACAATTCTGCCTTCTGTTTGAAGTCCACAAACACAAAACCAAAAGATAAGACAGATTCTGGTAAGGAAGATAGAGAAGATAGCACAACAGAAAGCAACAGAGACAAGTCTTAGGAAAGACAAAATGTGAACATTAGCAAAGCTACGTTACCAAATAACGAAGCATCTCAAGAATTTCATGCACATGAATCTACAAATATGGAAACAAATAAAATATTAATGGCACGCCACCTTGAGGATCAAGTTATTAACTCCATGCAATCCAATGGGAAGACTACAAATCCTAATGTCACCACCCAACCTGATCACACTGGTCATGAAGTCGCTGCTGATCAAGATCCCAATTATGGCAAATGGATTTTAGTAAAAAGGAGGAAAAATAGAAACATTAAGGTTACTACAAATATAGTGAAAAAAGCAGCTACAAGGGAAAGGGATGAAGTCTTATCAAGCATAAATGAAAAGCACAACACAAGTCATTACCACAGCACAGTTCAAGGAAGCTCCAGTGCCGGTCAAATCATAGCAAAGGCTACAAATCCTATCTAGCAAGTTTGCAATCAAGAAAATTTAATTAACATGTCAAATCCAATTAATCAAGCTCATGATGCTCCTTCTACATCATCTCCTACACCCTTTAAATTTCAAGGCCATCCCTACATTACTCCACCAAAATCCTCATCAAGACTCACATAAGTAAAAAGAGAGGCTAGAAATGCATTCCATGGACCAAAAAGCATTAGTCACCTTGAACATCAAGATCTTGCACCAAAAGTTTAGACATGCCTTGGCTAACCCAAGGTGCAAAATGTTTTACATACCATCCGAGAGCACCTTAATGAGGGTAGTAGCAACTCTAATCAAGATCACAACAATAGAGAATGTGCAACTACCAATACATCAAGTCCCCTCAATTGCTCTAGCAGTAACACATGGGTATGGACTAAACTTAATGAATTGAATAAGCTTGAGGGTTCAAACAATGAAAGAATTTCATGTTATAATTCCAACCACCATCTAAAGCTCCTTTTACATCCCAACGGGATTGACAATAAAGTGGGAATTAACCTACCAAACCATTATTCAAATGGTTGTAACCAATCAACAACTTCTCTGACCACTGCCCCGTACCTAGCTACTTATCTACTTCAATACAATAAGACTCAATAGTGACTATTTCATAATAGGGAAGAGACATGGGGCTAATCGTCACAACTTACTCCCCTTGCCAAATTGGCCTTGATATTAATAAGCTAGCCAACAATAGACCAACCTCCAACACTCTTTGGTTTTGCATCATGGCTATGGTTCAATATCAATTGACTAAGCCATTAAAAATTCTTGCATGGAATATCAAAGGAGCCAATGTATTACGGTCTGAGGCTTTCTCTAGCATACAAATGGACCATACAACGCTTATAATCCTATATCTATAGTAAGCAAACTTAACTTCCACTCAATGCTGGCCAACAAGGCCTTAACCTGCAAATAATATGAACAAGATAGAAAGTCAACAATAAATATGAAGGACATAGGCGATAATCATAAAATAAATGACACACTTTTATTAATTCTAATGATATTATAAGGCTACTGTGTATATGCACGAGTTTGTGTATATAACAAGTGTCGTCGATCATGCTTAACCAATGTGATGAGTAAGAGCTTCAATCTAAAAGGGTACTCACACCCCTTTAACATTTTTTGGCCTAGCAGGATGAGACATTAAAACTGGTGAAATGATATCGCTTTCTAAAAGTGGAAATTTTTAATAATAGTAAGGCCTTAGCTAGAATGGAAAAAAAAAATCTCTTTATGTTATAATATGTACAAAAGAACAGGCCCTTGCTAGTACGAGAATGTTATAAAAATGGGACCCTAACATCCTCCCCAACTTAATTCTATTGATGTCATTGACAATATGTACTAAAGCTTAAATCTGGTGGCGAAGGTCTTTTAGCTGGTAAGGCTAACTTTCTCTCGGATATGAGCTTGAGATCTTCTTTAATATCTCAGCTAGTATCTTCTTCTCCTCAATCTCTCTACTTAACTAGATACTCTGTATATTCTTCTTTAGTGGTAGGATCTTTGATTCTTCACTCTGCAAAAATGTCTTCTATGGCTTGACTCAGGTTGAACTTAATCTTAATGTACAACCACTTAGATACATTGCAAGATGGGTCTTCCCTATATGAATGATATGGCTTCAACATACTAAAACAAAAAACCTAATGAACCTTTAGCCATGTAAGAGGCTCAACCTTATAAGTTGCTCTTCCAATCTTCAAGATGATAAGAATTAGACCAATATACCTCTAGATCAATCTTCTATCCTTGTTCCGCAATGATCTGACTTATTCTAGAATAAGCTTTATGAGAACTTAATCTCCAATACTGTACTCTTTAGGTTGGCGGTTTTGACCTGCCAATTTCTTCATCATTTTGGAAGCCTTCCCAAGATATACCTTCGCTACTTCTACACTTTACTTCTAATCTTTGGTAATCTAATAAACTCTTAGACATCTCTCAATATATGGTACGGCTACTATATGGGGTAATGTGGTTATTCATCCATGATGATCTCTATAGGTCTTTAATTAGGGGAAGAGCTCTACTGGATATTGAAACAAAATTAGGCAATATCCAACAAGTCAACCCAATTCTTCTAATCGACATTGACCAAGTGCCTAAGCTATTCCTCTAGCAGATCGTGGAATCTCTCCATTAGTTTGTCACTCTTTGGATGGTAGTTAAAGGTCATGCTCAACTCAAAACCTAGGAGATGGAACAACTTTATCCAAAACTTCCTTGTAAACCTAGTGTTCCTATCATTCATAATATTCTAAGGCACTCCCCAAAGCTACACAACATGCTTTAAGAAAAAGCTAGGCTATCTCTTCTGCACTTAAATTCTTTGTGGTAAGAATGAAGGTAGCATACTTAGAGAATCTATCAATAACAACAAAAATAGATAGTATTCCCTTATTTTTGGTAAGGAAGTGATAGACTCCATGAAGATACTCTCCTATAGATGGGATGGCACTAGAAGTGGCTTTAACAACCCCATAGTCTTCTACCTCTCGACCTTGTCTTGATAATAGGTAAGTCTTCATGTAGCTCATCACATCTTCCTTCATATTTGGGCAATAATAGCCCTACTTCAACAAGCTAAGTGTTCTTTGCTAATTAAGGTATCTAGCCTATATATTATCATGGCACTCTCTCATAAGCCCCTTCCTCAAGTTGCCCATCTTTAGGACATACAATTGGCACTCCTTAGTCTAGATGAGGTTACCTTCTACCCAAAAATTGCGAGTTTTCCCTTCCTCAACCAACTACTTGAGATTCATAGCCAACAAGTCTTGACCTATATGCTGCTTGATCTACTCTTGAATTAATGTCAAGATTTGACTCGCTAATTGGTGTGCAATTTGTGCTAAGGAAGCTAAATCGACTCACTGGCTCAAAGCATCTGTCATCTAATTAGTCTGCTCGTTACGATACTCGATCTCCGTAACCAACTCTTCAAAGAACTCTTACTATTTAACTTGCTTAGTTGAGAGCTTAGATTGAGTCAATATATGGTTGGCAACAGAATTGCCTATCTTCACTAGAAACTTTGATCCTAGCAAATAGTGTTCCCAGGTCCTTAGACAGTGAGCAATTACAAGTAACTCCTTCTCTTAGGCTGTGTACCTACGTTCTGTTTCATTTAACTTCTTACTCTTGTATGCTACTGGATGACCCTCTTGCATCAACATTCCACCTAATGTAATGTCTAAGATATCCATATGGACTTCAAAAGGCTTGAAATGTCAAGAAATGTGAGGACCGGCTCCTCGGCCACTGCACGTGTCAACTCTTCAAAGGCACTTTGACATTCTTCATAGCACGACCATGCCCGATCTTTCTTCAACAAATCTATAAGGGGTGCATCTCGTTGAGAATATCTTTCAACAAATCTTTGATAGTAATTAGCGAATCCAAAGAAGGAACTCAACTCTGTCACACTCTTGGGCACTGGCCACTACCTAATTGCTTCTACCTTAGCCATAGCCATCCGGATGCGCCCTTCATTAACAACATAACCTAAAAATTTGATGCACTTCTGGGCAAAGATACATTTCCTATGCTTCACATATAAATGATTCTCCTACAACTTCTAGAAAACCGTCTTTAAGTACTTCACATAATCCTGCAATGTCCTGTTATACATAATAATTTCATCTAGATAGACGACTACAAATTTGTTGAGATATTCATGAAATACATTATTCATTAAGGTACAAAATGTTGCAAGAGCATTGGTGAGACTAAAATGCATCACTAAGAACTCATAAGTACCATACTAGGTAACACATATCGTTTTGAGCTAATCACCCTCAACAATGCGAACCTAATGATAATTTAAGGGAAGATCTAGCTTTGTAAAGTACTTAGTCCCGCTCAATTGATCAAACAGATCAGTATTAAGAGGAATTGGATAATGATTCTTCACTATCAGCTTTTTTAGAGCTCGATAGTCAATACATAGTTTTAAACTCCCATCCTGCTGCTTTTAAAATAAAATAGGAGCCCCATATAGTGCTTTTGAGGGTTGAAAGAAGCTTGCCTCTAATAACTCATCCAACTGCTTCTTCAATTTGGTAAGTTTAGGAGGTGAAATTCTATAAGAATCTTTGGTAAGTGGTTTGGCATCAAAAATTAGCTCAATCTCATGGTCTATTGACCATTTAAGAGGTAACTCCTTTAAGAGCTTGTCAGGAATCATAGAATTATACTCCTTTAGGATACTTTCTATTACCTGTGATATCTCAATCTTTTCTGCTTCCTCTTTCTCTATAAGGACAACCAAGAAAGTTAGCTCCTCATTTTTAAGCCTCCTTTTAGTTGGTACACTGATAGCATCATAGCTTAATATTCTTCCCTTCCTTGCCATTATTACTTACCCTGTTCTTCTAAGCTGTCACATAGCATAACTTTTCACCCATGAATAATAAGCAGTTTGTTGTAAGCACGGGAGCAATTCTAGCCTTTCTCAAGAAATTTATCTTAAGGACTATGCTAAAGCCATCCAATGGGATAGCTGTGAAGTTGAGATTTTCACTTCAATTCCTAACTTTCACCTTCACTTGTCTTACAACTCCTCGAATAGGATAGGCCTTAGAGTTAATGGCTTTAATTTAGCTAGTGTCTTCAACAAGCATTGGCCCTAATCTTTCTGCCTCAAGCACATCATAAAGTTGTATGTAGCACCGAAGTCTACCATTACACTAGTACTCTTGCCATTGATGTTTAACTAGACATACATCAACTCATTATTAATCTTGGGCTTATGTTGCGATGAGAAACTCGTTCCAATAGCCAACAATATGTGTAACACGCCCATTTAGGGTTGATCTTCCCCATCACTCCTCGACTCTTCATCTTGGCATATACTCTTTACCTTATACACTCTCTACCTTTTGTACCATAGCATTGAGTGTAGCCCTATATGGACATTCCAGTACTTTATGCAGCCTGTTACAACTTAGCATCCCCCACACCAGTGAATGCTCTAGGCTCAAGCATCTTCAAATGTCCCACATGACCAGGAACATATATGAGAGAAGAGGTGGGAGCATTCTCTACAACTCAAGTCAAATAGCTACTTATGCCCTCAACTCCTCAACAAACTCGATTGAGGTACAAGTATTAACTTATCTTGTCAAGTCTTCCACTTGAGTCCTTTATTGTTGTCTTGCCTCATCAGTCGTTACATGCATTTTCTCTCTGAGTTTCTACTATGATACCAAAATTCTCAACCATCTCAGTCATCTTAGCATTCATCTCTTGATGATTGGCCTTAACTTCAGTTACTCGCATCTATAGTGCAACCAAATCATCCATCCATTTGGATAATCTCTTAAAGATTTCCTCTAGGCTATGTAACCTCTTACTCACTTTCTCTTATCGTATCATGGTTGTGTTCACTGGAATAACCTAGGCTCTAATACTAACCATCATAGTTCGGAGCTTTCTCTTGCACATGGATAGACTTGTAGTAGTAAGTAAGCCTAACTTGTAGTAGTAAGTAAGCCTAACTTGTAGTAGTAAGTAAGCCTAACTTGTACTCAACACTAGCCAACATAGCCTTAACTTGTAAGCAACATGAATAAATAGAAAGTCAACAATAAATATAAGGAACATGCGTGAGAATCGTAAAATGAATAGCACACTTTTAATATCCGATAATATTACAAGGCTACAATATATGTATATGGAAGTTATGTATATATGACAGATGTCGTCACTCGTGATCAACCAATGTAATGAGTAAGAGCTTTAATCCAAAATAGTAGTTTTACCTCCGTAAAGAGCTTTATAGGCATTTTTAGGCTTTGTAGGAGAAGACATTAAAACTGGTAAAATGGTATCACTTCTAAAAGTGGAAATCTCTATGTTATAATATGTATAAAAGAATAAGTCTACTTGTACAAGTATTTTATAAAATGGAACCCTGATACAATGCATCTAACAAACTCATTGCTCTTTAGGAGGCTATTAACCAACATGATCCTGATGTAATGGTCATATTGGATATCAAACTGGATGGATCAGTTGCACATACTCTATACCACCAAATGTCATATGATGGGTTTGTATGCTAGGAAGCAGAGGGGCAAAGAGAAAGGATTATCCTACTTTGGAACTCTAATGTGGTAGACCTTACCATCATTCAACACTCCCAGTAAGGAATGCATTCCTTAATTCAGGTTAGAAATTCAAACTTTAACTTTTATCTAACAATCATTTACTAATTTCCTAATCTTGCTATTAGATTAAAATTATGGGACACAGTAAGAAACTTAGCTAAGCGGATAAATGATCACCCATGGTATGTCCTTGGAGATTTCAATGAAATCATTAAATTAAATGAAAAACGCAATGGAAGAAGACTAAACTCATCCAGAGCTAGATGTTACTCAAAGTGCATGTCTAATTGCAAACTCATGGACCTTAGATTTATAGGTCCTAAATATACTTGATCAAAACTAAACGAGTAAGAATAACTGAGCTTGGAGTAACCTTAGATGGAAAAAAATATTTCCAAGCTTTAAACTCTTTCATCTTCCAAAAAGTATGTTTGATCATTGCCTTATATTGCTTCAAACTACAATTATTCATCCAACCTTCTCAAACAAAAAACCATTTCACCTTCAACCAATATGGATAGCAAATCCATCTTTCAAAGACATAGTGCATAAAGGTTAGGAAGGAAATAATGAAAACTTAGCAATAGCTATCAATGAGTTCTAGAAACTTAGCCTGATGTTGGAATAACAATGTCTTTGGAAATATAAGCCAAAGAAAAAGAAAGTTGCAAACTAGATTAAAAGGAATTGAGTAAGGATTAAGCAATCATACAATTACCTTCCTTCTTAACCTGGAGAAGAAGCTAAAAACTAAACTAACCCAAACATTAAAGCAAGAAGCCTTTCTATAGAAAATGAAGGCTCGAATTCAATGGCTTAAAGAAGGTGATAGAAATACAAGATTCTATCATATGGTTGTACTTACAAGAAGAAGCAAGAGTAAGATCATATCTTTGCAAGATTCTTATGGTAATAGGATACATGACCCTCAAGCCATCGAATTTCACATTTTGAATCACTTTAATACCCTATTCACCATAGGTCACCAATGTACCCCCATTATTAGCCCAATTCCAAGTGGACTGGACCTACAAAACTTCATAGTCAAAGCTTGGAGCAGCCTATTACTCTCACAAAAATTAAGAAAGCCCTAAGTTCTATTAGAGATTAGAAATCCCTTGGAAAGGATGGAATTCATGAGCATTTTTATCAAACATTCTAGCATATCACCAAACATTCCATCCAACATCCATTCTTTCAAGCCTTTAGTACATTCACCAACCTACTTGAAATAAACTAAATGCTACTAGTTCTAATTCCAAAGAGGAAGGGTGTAAGCTCAATTTCAAATTACAAACCTATTAGCTTGTATACTACAACTTACAAAATCCTTGCCAAACTAATTGCATATAGGATCTGGCCCTTCTTCAATGAATTAATACAACCATGCCAATTTCCTTTCATGCCTACACAAAAATCCTTCAATAACATAATCCTTCTAAATGAACTCTTTTTTTGCTCTAATAAGAAGAAAGGAAAAGAAGGATGGATGTTTATAAAGCTAGACCTTGAAAAAGCTTTTGACGAAGTTGAGTGGTCTTCTATTCAATTTTCCCTTAAGGCACTATAATTGGCTTCATAATGGATCAAGCTAATAATGTCATGTCTATCCTCCACAAACGCTAAAGTTCTTCTGAATGGTTCATTATTTGAGTCTTACTATCAAATGAGAGGGATTAAGTAAGGAGACCCTCTTTCACCCTATATTTTCATATTGAGCCTAGAGTTGTTAAGTAGACTCATCAACACTTAAACTAAATCAGGAGAATGGCAACCTATTCGTGTTAGAAGAACACCATTCAAGTTCTCACATATGTTTTTTTGCAAATGATTTGGTCCTTATCACTAAAGTAACAACGCAATCTACCTCTACCATTGCACAGACATTAGAGATTTTCCAGCAATGGTCTAGCTTGAAAACTAATAAAATAAAATCTAAAGTTTTGTTTTGCTCTAAATGTTGTTGAGCAAGATAGAGAAGTGATTGAAAATATCCTACATCTAACTAAGATAAAAATTTTGGAAATTACATGGGATTCCTAGTTCAAACAGGTAAAAAATGTAAGCCTTAATAGTTCCATCATCTCTTAGAAAAAGTTCAATCCACACTAACAAGATGGAAAGGCAAATTACTTAGCATGGTTAGAAGACTAAGTTTGACCAGATCCATTATTTAAACTATTCCTCCCTATACTATGCAAACAGTAGCCCTACCCAAGTTGATTATTCAGAAGTTGGAGGATATCATGAGGAAATTTATTTGGCAAGAGGAAAGTAATGAATGAAAAATTCGTTTGATGAATTTGAAGATAATTACATCATCCAAAGCTAAGGGTAGATTTGGTTTAGATGATTTATCCATTAAAAACAGAGTATGGGAGGGCAAAAGGCTTTACGAATACCTATAGTAGCACACGTTATGGAAAAAGTTATATAAGCAAAGATATGAGAAGGCTAACTCATCATGACCAATGACACAACCAAAATTCTCCTCCCCTTTGTGGAAAGAAATTTGCCATAGTACTTGTTGGGCTAGACACCTAGTTAGCTACACATTAGGAAATGGAAATGAAGTACAATTTTGGCAAAATACTTAAGACTCATTGGGGCCTATCCGCCATCTTCTATGGTCCCTTCTATGAACATACATTAACACTAACAGTAAAATAATGTTGGTAAATTAAAATAAATGGGATGAGGATCTTATCACTTACCCAATCTTAAAGTGACTGTTCAGAGAGGTTGGACCAATTCATCTTCATACTCACGAGGACATACTGCACTTCTCTCCAAGCTCCAAGCTCAATGTACCTCTTAAAGAAATTTAGCAGTCAATTGAAAATACCATTTCAACAAATAATCAAATGATAAATTGGAGTTGAAATCAAATTTTTCCACCACAAATTAATTTATTCATGTCGAGGTGTTTAAATAAATAGCCTCCCTGCAAGAGAGAAGTTAAGACATATTTTTCCCAACTTACCTGCAACATGCTTGAGGTGTGGCCAAGAGGACGAGACACTAGTGCACGCTTTGAGAGATTGCACTCAACTACAGCATACTTGGCATCAAATTATCAGTTTTGGGGGAGAACCACATTCCTTTTTCCGAGCTCATTGGAATACTGGATAAATCAGCAATCGCGTGTTAATAGAACACAGCTCCTTAGCACAAAACCACCATGGGGCATCATCTTCGTCTTTGCTATTTGGCTAATATGGAATGACAGGAACAGGATCATTTTTGGACAAAGACGTCCTAACCAGTTCTACTTGCAGCAAGACACGAGAACGAGAGCATATGAGTATTGGTCAATAATAAGGCTAAGACTGCAGATCTATGCAGTAAATATGACAAGTATCAAATAACTCACACCGCAGAGGGATGGACAAAAATTAACACGGATGCATCTATAGTAGACAAATCAGAACATGCAGACATTGGAGGAGTCATTAGGGATGAACAAGGATGTTGGATCATGGGCTTTTATAGAAAAGTGGGGAAAATAAACTTTTTATAAGCAAAACTTTGGGCCATATTTTGGGGAATTTACTATAGCATACTCATGGCATTCAAATAAATCGAACTGAACTCAGATTTAAAGATAGCAATTCAGTTAATACATCAAAAAACAATAGATCAAAATATGAATTACATATATGTTATCCTAGCATGCTGGGAAAGGCTATGATTTATTGACAGCTACAAGATTCAAGCCATCTACCGGGAAGAAAATGGGGTTGCCGATGTGCTCGCACGAAGGGCGCATCTCGAAGTGGAAGTGGAAGAACGAATACGTTTTGTGCCGCCTGACGATCTGAAGCCTCTACTGGTAGACCATTGCGCTCTCAGCAAACCAGAATGAAGAACATGCTGTTTCATCCATCTTTTATTTATTATGTCGTTATGTTTCCTATGAATTTTCATCTTTGGTTTCGAATGCTGTGAGTTGTGTCTAGCACAGTTGTGTTTGTTTGTTACCCGTGTACTTGCCACTTTATCTATAATAAAATATGAAATCCTTGTTGACCGAAAAAACATCTGGGTTGATTTGCTTCTGTTGTTTATGCCGTGTTTGGATGGCTATGAATCAAAGGAATCAGTTGAGCCAATGGAAATGGAAGGAAGTAGTATATTTGGTAATTTTAATGAGCAATTCAAATGGGATAAACTGGGTAGAAAAGAGAGGAAATGTTTCTCCTCTTAGGGCTATTTTTGTTTCTCTCTTGATTTGGAGAGAAATTAAGGAAAAACATTAGAGGGGAATTAAAAAAAAAAAAAGACAGACAGAGAGTAGAGATCATATGAATGGTACGATAATACCCTCAAAGAAGCAGGAATCGAAAAATAGTGAAGGGTACTTCAGTCAAATTATCATTTATTTCTCTTCTTCTTATTTCTTTTGTATTGACAAAATAAGGGAAAGGGAAATATTTTCGTAAATTTCCTTTCAAGTCTACTCTACGAAGATAAAATTTATATCCCTTTTGATTTCCTTTCCTTTCCATTCTTTCCCTTTTCATAGAATTTCTTCCATTCCCTATGAGAATCAGAGGTAAGATCATTCCTTGATCCTAACAATTTCATATAAACATAAACTAGGGTAAATGTCACATTTAGTATATGAGTTTTATCGATTTTTACAATTAATTACTTAAAGTTTAAAAATACCATTTTTTATGCCTAGATTTTATCCATTATTACAATTAAGTATCTAAATTATACTCATCTTTACAATTAACTATTGAAACTTTATCCATTTTTACAATTTACCATCTAATTCAAGTAATATATATGACATCAAATTTACACTTCTAAACTTTAGATAGTAAATTATAAAATGGATAAAGTTCAAGTACCAAATACGTCCTTAATGGAGTCTTATATTAAGATAACCTAAGTAGATTAAGTTAGGTTACTTAGGTATGAGGGAGGATACAACATAGATATTATATGGTACTTATATATGTTTGCTTGTTCTCGAGATCATGAATTATCGTAAATCTTGAGATGCTAAGATTATATTGATTGTTAAACTTAATAAAGATTATAACTAGCTTATGTGATATATTTAATGTTACTTGTAATGTATACGAAATAGTTTATGCCTTCTCATGAGCATGTATATGTTTATTCCGTACTAGTCCAACTCAACCTTCAAAAATTCCTTATTTTTTAGCTGCATATATAGGTACTTGAAGTACCATAACTGTGGTGTTTTTCAAGGTAGGCAACTTGCCCCAATAAGATTTTGTCCTTTATTTTTAAAACCTGACTTTATAAAATTCTTGACTCTATAAGAGTGGGTTTTTATAGGATTCAAAAGATTTTATAAGGGAGGATTTTTATAAAGTTTATATGGAATTAAATAAGAAATAGAAGAAAAAAAGTTAAGTAAGATTAAGATTAAGATTATATTTATTAACTTACACAATAATAAAAATTGAGAATTAAATGTGTTATATAATATAAAATGTATATGTTGCATAAGTTAATAATAAATATTTTTATTAATACATGCTTTCTTTAGCGAGTCGAGTTTCTCATTGAATTTTTTTGTAATCTCAAAACCCGATCTTAAACTCTATAGAATTTTAAAATCATATTCCAAAATCTAATCCTAAACCCTATAAGTTTTGAATCATATCTTAATATCCAATCTTAAATCTTGATAAAAACCCTACAGAGTTTTTATCGAGTTTAATAGGTTAGATATCCTTTAACAACCCACTCGGTTGTATTCTTAGGTACTTTAGATGAATTTGGGGGTTACAGGGACTATAGATATGATTATTACTATTATAACGAGGAGGTTAACTACTACTATTTTTATGATTGTAAGGGTTACTTGTAGTTTGAGAGTTCTAGATGTTTTAGGAGATGAGACTTCTTTTGGTGATAGGATGATTCATTTTGTTATTTTTTTTTTATCGTTATTTATTTATCATTGTCAGGGAGGTCATTTGAGACTACCATCGGTTTGGTTTGAACAGTAGTTGTGGAGCAGTTGAGAACGAGTTATTCCAGTTATCAATTGATGTTGAATTACGGGCTCTGGTGCTTGTGATATGTACATGTTGTTTTTAAATTATTTATGCATTAAAATGGTCCGACTGGCATTCATTATACTACTCATTTGTTATGCATTTATGGACATAATTCATTGTGAGCTGGCGGAATTTTTAATTTTTAATTTTTTATTTATTTTTTATTACTGACATGTTATATGCTACCAGATGCCTTAGCATGTTAGCAATTAGGGAAAATTGTGACTTTCTAAATTCTAGAGCGTTACAATTTTCATTCATAACTCGTCCCTGTCGTAGTTGCGTCATTTTTCTTTGTTTTAATCTCGCTTACATCTCTGTTTTTCTTTCGACCTAATTGCGGCGAGAATCAAACATTTCTCCGGTGACCGAGCTTTTTACCTTTGATTCCTCGACTTCTCGATCACTTCGGCGACAACGTTTGCGTCAACTGGCCATATCCATAAGTCAGTTGTTCGTTCCACTGGCTGATTCTTGCTTTCATCTCATTCAACTCAAACATAAGTCGATCGTGGTTGTAATATTAGATATCAATAATAACATTAAAATATTTATTATTAACAAGGTATTGAAAGTTGTTGCATATATATATTACAGTTTATAATTTTAATGAATGTGAACTATGTGATTATTTGAATATAATAAGCGTTTGCCAATTTTACAGTAGCCATATGGTTTTTCGAGCCGCATTTTCGTCAAAAGAAGCTTAGTTATATGCTTTTATTCGGTTAATGTTACAAATGGCAATTTGTTAATGATGTTACATTTTTTTTATTAATAGTTTGAATGGAAGTTAGCATACCGTAAGCTATTGATACTGTTTAGTGCCTCATTGTCACGTGTTATTATTTTATTACGATATTATTAAAGTTAATTCAATGTTTCCTTTTCTCCTAATTTGCAATTATAAATTTAATATTTCTCTCAATCTAATGTTATGTTATACGTAAATTTACAGATTTCATATGATTATTTGTAGTGCAAAGTTGATTAAATATGTAGTATTCTTATGTTAAATATTATACAATACTGTGCCACACGTCTGACCTTGTTTAATGATATAGTAGATTATATGAACTTTGATAAGATATGTTTATGATTAAAATAATAAAATACTAACTTAAGGCCAAATGATTAATGTAATAAATTAGTAAATAACAATAATTCATAACATATTAAATAAATTCGATGGAGTCAACCCCTTTAAAACTAATTGACCCAAATATTCCTAGGCCAGCCTGGTCCTTTCTTCGTTGGTTCACTACCTTTGAATTCGACCAAAAGAATAATGAAGTCACGATCTTTAATAATAAAATAAAAAAAATTAATAGTTATAATAAAAGTAATAAAAAGGAATAGATGTAAAATCGTATGATCGGGGCCCCTCACTTACCGCATTTAAATTATAATTGGAATTACTTATATGTATTTTTTTTTGTATAAAAATATTTTGTGAACAAGTGTATCACAACACTTTCCAATATTTAATAAGAAGGAAATTTCGAATTTAAAAAAATAATAATTAAGGGTATTTGGCATACATTCTAATAAACTAAAAGAATAAACTTGTTCCACTTTCATTACGGCGAATATTACGTGAAATTTAATCATAAGTTTATAAAGAAATTAAAATAAATCATAAAACTCATAAAATTTAGTTATTGACTAAAATTTAACATAAAAGTACTTAAAGAGTAAATCACAATTAGAATGAAAAGAACAACATATTTTTTTATTTGTTTAAATTGTCACATCTCATTCAAAAATAATGTTAATATTTTATAATATATATAAAATACATAACTGAAAGGTCGTGTCTCAAGGAACTAAATGATGGGAATAATACAAATTAATCTTACATAAAGTATAAATAGAATCCAATATCTCTTCATTTTTGTTATTTATTTATTTATTCTTTTTCATATTCTATTTATCCATTCTTTCCTACATAACCTCATAATAATGTGTACATAATATATATGTATAATACAAAGTTTGACAATGTGAAAGTTTTTTTATTTCATTCTATTAGCTTTGTCTCAATATAAGCATTGTTTATTTATTTATTTATTTTTTGAATGATAAATACTACAAAAATTATCAATTTTAACATAAATAACAAGTGATTAATAATTCAATAATTTACATCTACTTTTATGATAACAATAATTGTAAGGAAAGTACATCAAGTAAAATATTGTTATTATTTACTTATACGTTGTGTGATAAGCCAAAGTATTTATAATATTGGTATTGTAATTATTATTATGATATAAAAAATATTAAATAAATAACAATTCAAGAGAATTTAGTTATTTTTATAATGAATGTGCAACGCCGTAGGAACCAAAGTGTTACAGCCTGCTAGATGTCCTTATCATCTACCAACATGTTAGGAGTATATAAATACTAAAACCTCTAAAATACATGTATTAGTCTCCAAATAATGTCAAATTAATCTCCTAACAAATCAAATTAACTACTATCTAAGTAAATTTCATTAAACTATGATCAAGAATTTACTTTTTAGAAACAAAATTCATATGTCCTAACATAAGGTTATTCTCGCTATAGAATTTCTAGCCATCACTCCCCAACCTGATAGTCTCAACGATTAAATCCAAAAATGATCGAATCTTGTAACTTCTACTTATGTACCTATACTTGAAAATTTAAATAGGGTAAGCCGAAACTCAATACAGAATATAATAAAAACATGCACATGATTGATACTACCAATAAGTCACATGCATAACCATGATAACCAGGGCAACAAACACCATTTATTATCTTGATTATTAGCCAATAACCAATACAATCTTAGAATCCCAAGACTTTAGGTAACTCATATCTCCTAGACAAGCAATATATATAATACATAATTGTATTAGTGTAGGCCATACCTATTACCCAAGTAACTCTTCTTAGATATAGTTAGGTCATCTCAATATGGAACTCCTATCAAGCGAGTTGCATACGATCGCTAGGTAACTCACCAATCTTCTTAGACCCTATTAAGGGGAGGTCAAAGCAAAACAAGTACAAGCAACATACAATTAATAAGTCTGACTTTACATTAATTTCAGTTAAACAACTATTATGATCAAACACAACAAGTAAATACGTATCCTATACTTGGATTCGAAGAGTAACCGTTACTGTTACTAGTGTCCTAGCCAAGAGTAAGTCTAGGATCAACACCTAGTAATAATAAAAGTAGTGTTTAGTATCCACTTCTCAAATTTTCTTTCATGTCATAACTTAGATTGCATAATCCTACTTGAAGCTTGGGTTTAATTACTATTATCTATATTTTTAGGATAATTTTAGAATCTTAAGATGATCTAGATTGATCTAATTTATAATTTAGAAAGCTAAAAAGCAAGAATAGAAGGAATGAAAGGTAGAATAAGTACACAAGCAAGAATCACATATAACCTCTTATAAGGATACTAAGGAATTAGTTCCACGCTTTTCGCCTTGCAATTCACAAATTCTATTAAATTTAACACTCCTTTCCATAAAAAAACACATATTGCAACGTATACTAGGGTCAACTTACCTTGTAATTTTGTTTTTGTAGTGATTTAGCCCTTTTCTTGCAATTTCCAATACTAGAGGTACAGGGATCCGAATTTTGACCATAGAACTTCGTAGTGATATGACAGGATTCTACTTAGGGCTTTGCAAAAGAGAGGAAAGGGTTAGGGATACGGTTGCAGCCTTCTTTTAAGCTTTTGTTAAAGGGTAGGGAAGGGTTTTATCTAAATTTTTCTATTGACAAAAATGACTTTACAGGAATTAGCTATTAATAAGCCATACCAAGCTCTAAAAGCCCTTTATTATTTTCTTATTTCTCTCCTTTTTATTTAGAAAAATCTGGGTTTTACAATTCTCCTCCTAATAGAACTTTCGTCCTCAAAAGTTCATTCATGGATCTTGAAACAACTCCAAGTTCACTTCATTTCTCTTTTTACCCTTATAACATCGACTTCTTTATTCTTCTTTCATCAAGTTCTACTACAACTCTAGTCGTTACCCCCTGCAATTCCTCCTTCAGTTGTACATCTATATTCATCTTCTTTTACCCAATTAGCAAACTCATTTTTTCTATCATCAAATTGAATTTCTAACCCTATCCATTAAGTTACCTAAGTCCTTTCAGCTTCACCTAACGTTTCTTATATCGAACTCATAACACTCCTTCACTGCTACTTAGTTTGTTGTCTTGCTATTACTTCTATCATGTTAGCTTCCTAGCTCTCTTGATTCATGTTAACTTCTATCCTATCTCTAGTCTCCAAGGTATTTAAATCTCATTTTGTATTACTCCTTTATTTATATCACTTTTCATTTGTTGGAAATTCAATCATATCACTATCAAATCCTACCTTAACAATCCAATATCCAAACATTTCCTCCCACTCTTCCAATGTCAATCTCCCCATCGTTGTATTTGTATAATATAACTTAATCACGATACCCCCTTTTACAACGTCATCTCCTTATATCAACCATTAATTTCTATTCATTCAAAACATTAAGTAAACATTAAGGAGACTACCTTCTAGTCCTTACAAAGCCTTGAACAACACTATAGTTCTCAAGTAAAAAACACATAATTCCATAGACTGCTTCTACTTTTACTCACCAATTATCGTCCATCATTCAACCTTAAAAGTTCTCGTCTTGTTACTTTTATTGTTATCATACTTCGCTCTTTTACCACTTACATCTTTGACTTGTCCCTCACTCATTAATATAGTGTAAGAGGAAGTTTTATTGTTATTGTTATTGTTCTTACATATACACTTTTAATCAATTATGTTATATTGACCTAGTAATTACTTTTGTAGACTATATTATAGAAAGCTCATTTATTATCGTTACTTTTATATCTTTTAAGTTTTATCGCACATTTTTAATCATTTCTGTTAAGTTCTATAGGTTTTTTGAATTCTATGGTAATTCATTATTCTCAATTACTTCTTTAGTTATCACCCCTTTTTTATTATTGTTATTGTTTTTGTTTATAGTTATTTATTATAGTTACTTATTATTTACCATTCAATTATATACTATTAATCTACTTGTTATTTATAATTTAAATATCTTGCTATTTTCATATCAAGATTTAATGTTTAGTTATCATCAGAATCTTTTCTTACTTTTAGTTCTTTAATTTTTTTTAATGTTGAGTAGTTTCCATATTATACATCTCCATACCTATACAATAGATATGGGATCAACAAGTAACTCATATGACCAACTTGATCAAGACAAGATTGATAACTCAACTAGAACCACAGGACTGGACTCTACATGATACATTAACAGAATTGACACAACTAAGAGACTAAACATGACTCTAACTCACCATGAAAGAAAAACAACTTATTAACCCCAACTAATGTGTAAACTTGACAATGTATATAGGAATGTCAAATCATATTTTAATCTTTTAATTGATTTATCACTATTATTATCAATCTTAAATCTATATGCTTATTGATTATTGCATTATTGCCCATTATAGATAATTAAGTGAAGCTATTTCCTAATTTGTCTCAATACAAAAGTTATTATTTATAGGTTTTAAGCTCTAATTGTATCATTCATTCTAGTCAATCTAGAAGGTGTCTTACTTAACCTGACGCATTTCAATCTATTATTTGAGTTTACTGAATCTTTTGAATTCACTAAGTAATTATGTTTTATGATTTAATACTAATTATGGATTTTTAGCTCTTTCTAAAGGTTATTTTTTTTCCTATTACTTTCCTATTATTCATGGATTTACATTATCGAATATGATTTAGATAGTATTATTGAGTCTTAGTTATAGATGTACCTATAATTGTATTTGAATACTATTTCATTAAGTTGTTCCTTTATCCCTATTATAAATTAACTTTTTTATGCTTAATTCATTACTGAATATTTTACGTATACCACTAAGCATATTAAGGGGACTAGCTACCTAATATTCACTTTATCTTCACCATACCAATTCAACTCTTTCCCTACCATACACTTAGGTGTAAGCTAAAATATAGAAGGATGTAAAGAGATTAAGAGGGAAATAATAAAGATGGACAAGAATTTAAAGGAAATGGATATAATGTATAAAATGTAATTTGAAACTAAACAGAAAGTAGGTAAAATACATGGTAATACAAGTGATAAGGAAGATAGGTAAATTACAACAAGCTACTCCAATAACCTTTAAAAGAACTACTATTTCTCACATATCTAAGCTTATCGCTTCATCTAACCACGCTCCTCATATCTCACCATCTTAAAGATTTAAAACTTAGTATCTAAGAATCCTTTAATTTAGGCCCTAACACCACTTTAACTATAACGCCTGAAGACTTAGAGCACTATATCCTATCAAGTATCCCTATCATTTATTGACACGTTAGACTTATGCAAATACTAAAACCTCTAAAATACATGTATTAATCTTTAAATAGTCTAAAATCAATCTCCTCACAAATTAAAATAATTACTATCTAATTAAATTTCATTAAGCTCTAATTAAGAATTTACTTTTTATAAACAAACCTCATCTATCCAAACTTAAGGTTATTCTCATAATAGAATTTCTAATACAGAATATAACAAACATATGCACATGATATACACCACCAATAAGTCACATGCATAATCATGATAACCAAGGCAATAAACACCATTTATTATTTGATTATTAGTTGGTAACCAACATGGTTTTAGCATCCGAAGACATGGGATAACTCATGTCCCTTAGACAAGTAATATATATAATATTTAATAGTATTGGTGTGGGTTCTACTCATCACCTAAGTAACCCTTTTTAGATTTAGCTAGATCATCTTAGTACGGAGCCCTCATCAATCGAGTCGCATACGACCACTAAGTACCTTACCAACCCTCTTGGACCCTACTAAGGAGAAGTTAAAGTAAAATAAGCATAAGCAGCATATAATTTATAAGTTTAAATGAATTTTTGTTAGATAACTATTCTAAATAAGCACAAGCAAATATGTCTCCGATACTTAGATTCGGAGAGCAACTATCACTGTTATTGGTGTCCTAGCTAAGAGTAAGTCTAGGATTAACATCTGATATTAATAAAAGTAGTGTTTAATATCCACTTCTAAAATGTTCTGTCGTGTCTTAACTTAGATTCCATAATCTTACTTGAATCTTAGGTTTAATTGTTACTATCTATGTTTTTAAGACAATTTTAGAATCTTAAGATGATCCAAATTGGTTTAATTTACAATTTAGAAGACTGGAAAGCAAGAAAAGAAGGAACAAAAGGTAGAATAAGTATATAAGCAAGAATCATGGTATGAACTTTAGCAGTGGTTCTTCTTCTTGTATACTAGAAAGACCATGGACAGAGACTACGATTGTGAATCTTGGTTGTGATCCTCTCATCCTCAAATTTTCTTCTCTTCTTTGCAAGCAACTCAACATGACTCTTTGGGAAAGAACAGTCATGATAATGGCCATGATCCTTGGTTGTGTTCCCTTTCATATAACAAATTCCTCCTCCAAACACTAGCCAAAAAACACCTATTCAACACTTATCACTACCCTTAACATACAACCCAACCTTCTCACAGCCTCTAATAGCCCTTTAAACACTAAATAAGACAAATCTATAGAATCATGCATGCATCAAATCAACCCTAATCTATTCTATTTACAAGAAACCAACATAAAACTTTAGATCAATGGGTACTTATACGTTTCCTCATTATAACAACACCAAGGAATCAATTCCATGCCTTCACCATGCTGCAATTCACGGATTCTATTAAATTTAACACTTCTTTCTATGGGAAAATGCGTATTGCAACGTATAATATGGTCAACTTACCTTGTAATTACATTTTTGTAGCGAATTGACCATTTTCTTGTGATTTCCAATACTTAGGGTACAAGGATTCGAATTTTGACAATACAACTCCACAATGATATGAGAGGATTCTACTTAGGGTTTCGCAAGAAAAAGGAAAGGGTTAGGGATAGGATTTTGTTTAGGGTTTCTTATTTCTCTCCTTTTTATTTAGAAAAATCCGGGTTTTACTGAATGAATTTTGTATTATTTGTTATTCTAAAGAAAGAAAAGGAAAAAAATAAAATAAAAATGTCATTTAAGCAATACAGCAATAAATGCATACTTGAAAAAAGTAAAGTGACTGACATGGAGTTGAATCCATGACCTATTATTTTTAAAACACTCCTTCAACCACTAAGTTATATACACAATTTTATTAATTTTTACTCTTAAATAGCTATATATATCATTTGGCTTAAATGAACCGGTTCTATAGGAAAATTAAATTAAGTGCTTACTTGATGGATTATACTTGAAATAATCTAAATATTTCCATTTAGCCTAAATAAAGGTGTTGCCTTCAATTTTCTCCTTTGAACTATGAACGTAAAGGACATTGATGTGGAGTATGACAATGGTTTTTGCGAGAAAGGCCAAGAAAAACAAACAATTTCTAATAATTCAAGCAGTAAAGATGCTAAGAGCTACGAAAGGGTCAATTACTTGCTTCTATTGCTCTCTTTCCACTTTCATTCAAGGATGCTACAAGCAAATAAGAAGATATTGTATTTTCGGATTCCTTTGCTAGTAGGTCTACGAAAAGGATGAAGACCAACTACAGATGTTTTGATTCATTTCATTGATGTTGGAGTTATTGTGCTAGGATGCATACGAAGTGGTTTAACTTTTTTTTTCTTTGTTCCTCTATCCATAATGAAAAACTTGTTCAATCCCAATTGCTTATCAAATTACTAAGAGAGTTATTGTCAAGTTCTAATAATGTCACAATATGTTACTTATCTAGGCTCTAATCAAATGACCCTACTTAGTGTAATCTACAAACGACTTGTGGGGCATTTCCTACCATGCCTACTTAAAGGTTTCCATTCAAAGTTTGCTCTACTTTAACTTATCTGCAATGATATTTTTAGAATATATTTTACTTGTATTTAATGGTTATGCCAACGTTGATGTACATATTCTATGTGTGTGTGTATGTATATATATGTTACATAATATTATATTCTTTATGAGCTATATAATTTATCTTTAAGATCTTGTTATATTGTTTAGACAAGAATTTTGAATTACAGATGAATAATGCATGAAGTCAACTATATTAATATGAGCAATAAACTTTAAATCTCACTTAGCTAAACTTATAAGTTCTTGTTGTGAGTTTACATTATAGGACAACGCATCATATTGAAAGCCCTAAATCAAGTATCTTGAAAACATAGGGTGCTATACTATTTTTTTTTTTTTTTTGGTTTCATCATTTAATGACAAAAGAATGGATACTGTCAATCATAAAGGATGCTTAGTAGGGATTTTAATTCTTGTTATTGGTTAAACTTACTTTCTTAAGCTTTGTGTCAATTGATTTAATCTTCTTTTTGAATCATCAAAGAGCTAGAAACATCAATTGCTTACATAGGACCTCAATATCTGAGACAAAGTACAATTTATACAGTTGTATCAACATATTGTAAGATTGGGTTTACACTAGAGAAATTACCAATTAAAGTGGCAAAATGAGAACCATCGGACCTATGGATTAAATTTTCATCTATTAATGTACACAAACACTTTTGTATCAATTTCACACTTCCATATCTAATCAATGCATACTATTGCTACCAATTGTGATTAATATTTAATGTAGGTTTTTCTCTTATGATTTCTCCTCATATATCACAACATCTAGTGTAGAAATTTATACTTAGAAAGAGAGAACAATTTCAACAAGCGACAATAGAGTGGATAATAAGAAAAATATATATATGAAAAAAGAGGATATAAAATATCGAACCAATCTTGTTCCTCTAATCGAATGAAGCAACTAGCCAATTTAAGGGTAGTGTTTGTAAATTTTTTAACTAAATAAGATTCACAAAAGAAAACATAATATGAATACTTTATATATGTTGATAGATAGAATCATAACTCTTGTAGCTTTCAATCTAAATTGATGAGACATTGAAAGAATTAAGCTTAATTCAATGATTGAGCAAATTGATTCAACATGGCAAAATAAACAATTATTTTAATGCTCATTAAGGTAATATAAGATTTAATATTAACATCAATGATATGCTTCGTTTTACAAAAATTGATATTTTGAAGGTTATAACCAACAAAATCCCAAATACACCACATACACTATGGAAGATATAGGGATAAACATCCCATACTTCAAAAACTTCGTAGGAATCTTGGTAAATATTAAGAAGAAGAATATTAATGATGATATAAACATCACTCATGCTTGATGAAATGAACACGTCACTATTTTCCAACTTGCTTAATGAAGAATTAATTACTTTGTATTCAGACATGGTAAATGTAAAAGCCATAGATAATAAGTTATCTCTCATTTTTGTTCTTTCTCTTTCGCTAATCAAAGATGTGATCGTAAAAAATATGAAAAGGTTTCATTAATATTGAAAAAGCACAGCGATCAAAATATATAGTTTGGTAAATCTATCATTAGTCTCATGTCAAAACTGAAACAACATTGGCTCAATTTAGATTTTCCTAACACAACGTAAGGAAAACAATATAGACGTTTGATTATTGACTTTGTCTTTTTCTCTCCTCTATGGTATACTTCATATCATTTAAATATATAATATAATAACTTACATTTGTGATTTACGACCAATTTATAGAATATAGCACAATGTAATGTGAATTTAATATACAAGTACATTATACTATCATAAGATAATCTTTATGTTCAAATTTAAATCCATTTTATATTTTACCATCATAAATATCAGTATATATGTATATATGTTATATGTGTTACAACATGAATTTCAGATGTTGTTACATGTTAAATATTATAATAAGGAAATTAGGATTTAATTTGATTTATGACTCAAGCTATTCTTAAAGAATTAATTATGGAACAATTGTTTTGCCTTCGTTGGAAATATAGATAGGTGCAGTTTTATTTCCATCATTAATGAATAATTTTTTTTATAGTTTAATCATGGCTTAAGTCATTTCACTTTTTTATCTAGTATATATTTGAAATATTGTATGCATATGATATGTATGGATCATCCAATCCAAACAATGATACTAAATATAATTATATTACTTAATTGATCTTATTACTAACATAATAATGACTCGATTTAACATAATATTAGCTATGAGGCATTTAGTTCATTTTAACCATCTATAGTAATGTCTCAATCCACTGATTTGACCGATTTACAGCTACTTTTTAGAACATCAACCTGTATCATAGCATCACTTGCACTACTAATCTATATATCGGAGTTAATGCAATCATAGCTATAAGCTTAACCAAGCAAGAGGTCTTATATACACACTCAAGTCATTGCAATTTCCTTATTAGATATATCTACCATGCCTATTACATTCATGTAATATGCATACATCTTGTTGTTATTTATTTCATTCTTAGATACAGATATACATACATTAATGATTAATATTGATAGATTATAGTAGTCATAATATCCTAATTTTTTTTATCCAATTTTAATTATCTTTATATCAATATAATCATCTTTTAGAGAACTATTCAAATATGTAAAAAGATAAAAATGTTCATGTTGTAAAAATACAAAATTCTACCTTTATAAACTGTCATTTTGAATTTCTTAATTTCTAACTACCACTTTTAGCATATATTGGTATTAACTCAATCTTAGGTTTGCTAGGGAGTTAAATGTATCATTCTAATATGCCTTCAACCTTAGAATAACAATAATAACATTTTATGAACAAGGAACATTTCCTTGCCATGATTTGATCAAGAAACATTTTATACCTAATCTTATGCATTTTCGCATGATATTCACTTTAACTTAATTTTAGTTTCAATCGAGGTCTAAAGACAACATAATATTTAATTTATATTATCAAAACATTAGTATTTATGTATATTGTTAGCAATATTTCCAATCTAAAATTGCATAAAAATTATTCTTAATTTGATTTTCTAATGCAATTTACCGTTTAGCTCCATTTTTATTGATTCTCGTTGTTTAGCTTGCACAACTTTAATTGGTAGCTTGTTAATCATTTTTTTAACATAAACACAATTTTGTCATGCCACAAAATAAAGATGAAGAGCTTGAATTATCCACTCCTCCGTTGTTTACCTATTATAAGGAAAAGCACAATTAAAGACCAAAGTTCTAAAACATGTGAAAATTCCTTAAAAACTTATTTTACCTTGACCGTAACAGCTAGGATTCATGCTTAATTGACTTTAAAGCCTTGTTTTCTTAACATATCAAGTCTACATAATGTCTTCTTCAAGCCATAGTAGCAATTATACACTTATACCAAGTTGACATGTATGGTTAAGCTTCTAGTCGCTTACCCCAACATGATTTGATTGCTTGATATATTTTGATGGTAAATAAAGTGTTACCTTCAGTTTTCTCATCTAAACAATAAGCATCAAGGACACTAATGTAGAGGGTTCCTACTAAGAAAGTTAATAATAACAAATTGTATCTGATAGTTTAAGTTACGATCATGCTAAGAGCTATGGAAGGGTTGGTTGCTTCCTTTTATTATTCTTTTTCTTAATGGAACTTTAGTTCAAGGTTGCTACAATTTCTAGCATATTAGTGGAAATTGTGTTTTGGTTGAATTCCTTTGCTAGTAGGTTTATAAAAGGGTAACCTTGATGGAGAATGCATTGGTTAATCCTTGGTTTGCCACTTTAGATAGATACGTTCCTCATAAGGTAAAGTTTTGATTCATTTTGTTGATTTATGATATTTTATTACTAACTTTCAACTATGGAATAAGCTTGAGTAATAGAGTTATTGAGCTAGGATGCATGCAAAATTGTGGTTTAATTTTTAACTAGTTATTTTTCTTTTGCTAAAATTTCTTTCCTCTGATGATAATGCAATACTTATTCAGTCTTACTTACATGTCAAATTGTTGAGGGAGTTGTTGTCAAGTCCTCGTGATGCCACAATATGACTTACTTAGCTAGTTATTGATGACATAAACCTTCTTAATGTAATCTACAAATGGTTTAGAGCATTTCTTGTCACGCCTACTCAAATGTATCCATTCAAAGTTTGCTCTACTTTAACTTATATGAAATAATATTTTTAGAATATATTTTATCTATATTTAATAATTATGCTAACATCGGTTTACATATTCTCTCTCTCTTTATATATATATATTTATGTGTATAGACCCCATTAATTTATGGGCTAAACCTTAAATTGGATTTAGGTTCCCTAAATAATTACACGAGTTAATAAGGCTAAAAAAATTAAAAGTTTAACTAAATTATAAACCTAAACTTAAGATGAATGAGAAAAACCCTAATATACTGATCGAAACCCTAATTGCGTACAAAAATCCCAAACCCTATGTACACGTAAATACAAAAAATAAAGCCTAAACCTAATAAAAACTCTAAAACCCTAAGTTTATAAAACTTATAAATTTACCCTAACAGTGATGAAGCCCTAATTAGGTATAATTATCGATAGACACCCCTAATTACGTAAAATCGCTAATAAACAAATAGAGATAATTTTTAAATACTAATAAAGAAAAAGAATAATAAATCAAATAAATTAATAAGATTACAAATATTATCTTATGATTATTTGTGGCGTCATATATATATATATGTATATATATAAGTGTTAGTTTTATATTTATTTAATTTTACTATATATTTTATGTTTATGTATTATATAGTATACATTAATTGTATACCCTATATTTTATATTTTTCTATAATTACATCATATTTCATTTCAAATATTATCAAAAATGTTGGAAACACCTTAAGAAAAGTCAAAAAAGCAATTTTTCTTTCTTTCATTCTTCCCTTTTCTTCTTTCCCCCCTTCCACTTCTGATTGTATATGTGTCATACAATTTTATCACATGTAAGAAATTGAAATCAAGATTAAGCAAAGTCAATCCAATTTTTTTTTTCTTTCTCCATTGTAAGCTAAGTGTTTCTCCGTAGAATATGCTTTAGTTTTCTTTTCTTTTCATACTTTAAAATAAAATAATAAGTTTTTTCCCTTCCCTTTTGGACCAACAACAACCTCTCTTCCCTACCCTTCCCAATTTCTTCATTTTCCTTCTCTTTACACTATCATTTATCCTCTTTATTTACAACATAAGAGGATTTCTTTCCAAGACTTTCAAGACCAAAAGTAATGAAATAATACCTTATGTTATATTAGTTTTTTTTTTCTTTTGTAATATAAGTTTTGTGTATTTCTCTTATGTTTATATGTACTTGTTAGTATTGTATGTAGTAAGAGATATATATAGTTGGAGTTACACGTATCTTTAATATCTTTTGTAATAAAAATTATATGTATATGTATTTGATTATATGTACAATTTTTATTCTTTTTAAATATGTATGTATGTATGTATGTATGTATGTATGTATGTATGTATGTATGTATGCGTGTATATACTTAAATATATTTATCTATATATATATATATGTTACACTTAAGTAGTATATATATATATATAGTACATGTAAATATATGTAATATTAAGTATATACACTTCGATATACATGTGTAAAAATATTGTGAAATAGTATAAATATATATGTAGATAAGTAGTAAAATATGGAACTATAGGTATATGCATATGAATATATATATTTTTCTATTTTTCTAAGGTTTACATAAATATATATATATATAGTATGGTATAAGTATTTACATATGTACATATACTGAAAAATACATATATATGTATATTAGTACTTTATTTTCTTAAAAATAGATTAATAAGTATAAATGTATACATATATGTCTATATGTTGAATGTGGCCTTCAAATGAGGAACGAGAGTTATTTTCCAACATTTGATTATTTATAATATTATATAAATAAATATATTAATATTATAAATTGGAACAAAACAAAAATTGGAAAAAAAAAAAGAAAATTGCATCTCAAACTAATAAGAAGCTACCACGTCAACTTTTCCCAATTTTTCTAATTAAAGCTGCAAATTAAAAAATTAATAAAAAATTACAATTATAACAAAATTTAATATAATTAATGATTTAGGCTTAAAATGGTGAAATAAAGAAATTATGATAAAACGAACCTTAAAATAAAAATATTTAGAAAATATAAAAATTTAGACATTATTTAAGTATATTATAAAATTTAAAATAAAACCAATAAATAAAGTCATTGAGAAAAGCAAGAAATAATAATTAAAAATATTTGGGCCAAAAATAAATAAATTGGCAACATTTCAAGCCCATAATAAAACATTCAAAACGAATCTCGTTATGTAAAAATACATCCGAAAACAATAAAAATAGACTGTAAGATCATAAAAATCAAAGTTAAAACAAAAAGTTATACGCGATTAAAGAAAAAGGTTGAACTAAAAAATTATGTACGATAAATAGAAAATTTAGGTCAATTTTTAAATAAATACTTATACAGAATAATTATCTTACTTAGATATTTACTATCTTTCATATCTTTTAATTATCAGGTGATCTCGATAAGAATACCAATCTTCCTACCAACTACTACAGTCTCTGATCATTATTTTGGCCGAGTGAGTACTTTTGATGATTCTATATTTGTTTGTGATTGTAAATGAAGGAATTTAAATATTTTTGATAAATTGATTGTTGTGTAAGGTTTGGGATCTGCATTTAATTAATATTGATTAGTTGTTGTGTGAAAATATTTTAAATTGTTTTAACGAATTGATTGCTGCATTTTTAGATAAGTATAGGAAATTTGGTTGTCTATAATATTGGTTGGCTACATAATAATTGAATTTAATTATACTTGATTTTATTAAATTAAAATAGATCATTTATAAGCATGCATTACATTATAATTACTTCTATTGTCACATCACACAGAAATAGTGAGAGGCCATGAGAGAGTTGATTTATATATATTTGAATTAAAATGTTTAGTATAGTGCACTCATACAACATGACCTTATCTTAACCCACGAGATTACTAAGCGTTGAAGGTATTAATCACTTGACTAAGAGTTGAGTCTAAAAGCCTCCCTTTAGGATAAATGTAGACTGCAAGGATCTACTCACAATTTTACCTAAAACTTAGTTTTCAAATTTGAATTAGACAAATTGTTTTCTTGAGATACAAAACGTAGAGTTTCGTAATTATATAAGTTCAGGTATGGTATTTGGATCTGATTGGTACCATGTATTCTCCAACCTTAACTTTAGAGAACATTAATTCTGAGTTATATACTCTACTTGGTCAATTATATATATTTATGTAGCATTCTACTCGATCATGCATTCATATATTTAAAATTAATTACTTGTTAACTTGCTTGTTTATATGGTTGAGATATAATGCATTAAGCATTATAGCTTACACCATTATAAGCTTTTAATACATGATAACTTGTTTACTATTTATAGCTAAGGCATGCTCAAGATCAGTTTGGTATTTTTTTAGAATTGTGTAGAAGAAGAGAGTCTGAGTAAATATAAGAGCATAGTAGGATTTTCAACTAATAGTTGGATGTTATTTTATGTTATGGTATCTAGTAGCTACGTAGGACTATTCTCTCTATTATTGTAGCTTAACTACTAGTATTTTGAGACTTACGTCCTGTATCCCTCATATAGTAATGTTACTGTATAAATTCTTATATTGTTATATATATGTTATGATATGATCTTTACTTGTATAACTCTTAAATAACTAGTGGTGTAGTAATCTTGTACATTGTCTAAAAGGTCGTTGATTGAAAGGGAAACTAATCTACGGTCTTTTATACGGTATACAATGACTTGCTATGGCCAAACTACCCTTTAAGTTATGATAATGTATGTATATGTGTGTATATATATATATATATATTATGTCATATTATATGCTTTATGGGCCAAGTAATCTATCTTTAAGATATTATTATATTTATAGGACACAAATTTTGAGTTTCTAATGGATAATGGGCAAAATTGATTATATTAATATCAACATAGAGCTTATGTAAGCTTTATTTAAAAAACAAACTTTACCGCTACTTAGTTTATCTTATATGGTCTCGTCATGAAGTTTGCAATATGAAATAATGCATTTCATTAGAAGCGCTAAATCAAGTATCTTGAAAACTCAGGATATGCAATATTCTTTTTTGCATCATTTAATGACAAAAAAAATGGGTACTTTCAAAACCATGAAAGATGCTTAATGGATAATCCATTCTTTGTTCTTCATTGAACTTACTTTTTTAAGTATTGTGTCAATTAGTCTGGTCTTCCCATGAAATCATTAAAGAATCAAATATGTCAATTGCATGTATAAGAACAAAATTTTTTAGACAAGGCACAACTTTTATAGTTGCATCCAATGTGTAAGAAGATTAAGTTTATATTGGATAACATAGGGTACCAATTAAAGTAGCAAAATGAGAGTAATGAAACTTTAACTATGATTAAATTTTGATTAGGTAATGTGCACAAATGATTTTGTATAAATTTCACACTTCCATAACATGTCAATTATTTATACAAAATTATTTGTGTAAATTGCCACCAATTATGGTGAACATTTTATGCAAGTTTTGTTTTTAAGCTTTCCATTTCATCTATCACGACATCCAATATCAGAAATTACATCTAGAAAGAAAAAATTCCTACTAGTGGCAAAAGAGATCACAAAAAGAAAGAGGTAAGTTAATAAGAAGTTATTGAATATTGAGCTAATCTTATAGGTACATCCCTTTAATGGAATGAAGCAACTAGCCAATTTATGTGGTTATGCAAATACTCCACATATGTTAATAGATTCATAACTTGATATGGATTTCTATCTACATAAAGGAGACATTGGAAGCATAAAACTCAATTCAATGATTAAGCAAACTAACTCATATTAGAAAGATATACACATTTTCTTTAGTACTTATAAAGGCAATATAAGAAGGAATGATCATAGCGACATATTTAATTTCATAATAAAATTGCTTTGTATAATGAATATAGCTACGGATCGTTTAGAAATTACACAACGTAGAGTCTTGAATATGCCATATACACCATGGAAAATATAGGCACAAACATCCCATATTTCAAAAACTTCATGGGCATCTTTGTGAAGATCAAAACCATTAGCATTAGTAATGAGAAAAATACCACTTCACTTGATGCAACAAACGCGCCACTATTTTCCATTTTGCTTAGTTCAAAATTGCCATCATTGCATGCATCAAAACCACAACCAACAAGTTACCTCTCATTTTTGTCCTTTCTCTTTTTTCTTAATTGAAGTTGTGTACATGAAAATAAGAAAAGATTTTGCTATTGTTTTGAAATCACTACCGCTAAATTGTATATATGGTTTAGATATATTATAGTCTCATATCAAAATTGAGATAACTCATTTATATGGCTCAATTTGTTTTCCTAACATAACAAACGGAGAATAATATGGCAATTGAATATTGACTTTTATTTTCCTCTTTCTGTTACTGGTCTCATATAAAAAATAAAATGACTCAATTATGTGGCTCAATTTGTTTTCTTCACATAACAAATGAAGAATAACATGGAAGTTGAATATTGACTTTTATTTTTTTTTTCTCTCTATTACTAGTCTCATATCAAAACTAAAATGACTCAATTATATGGCTCAATTTGTTTTCCTAACATAACAAATAGAGAATAATGTGGTAGTTAAATATTGACTTTTCTCGATTTCTCTCCTACCGTACTTCCTATCTTTTATATGTATAATGTACGAAATAATATATGTATGTATTCTCAATTTATATATTAATGTGTTATGAATTTAATATATAGGTACATTGTACTATCATAAATATCATATTATATATGTATGTCATATGTATGAAAATATGAATTTCATATTTCATAACATGGAAAATATTAGGATAAGGAAATACAATTTCATTGGATTTATGACTCAAATTATTCTTAAAGGAATTGATCACAAAACGATTTTCCTTGGTTTCATTAGAAAAATAGATCAATTTAAACACATAAGGATTTTATATGTTGCTCAAAATATTTAGTACATTTAATATGTGTAGGTCATCCAATCCCAACAACACTCCAAATATCATTATAAGAGTTGCTTGTTTTAGGACTAGTATTAGCTATCAAACAATTGTAACCATCCATGATAGCATCTCTTTCCACCGATGGTGACTAACTTACAACTATTCTCTAAAACATTAAACTTATATCATAGCAATTAGCTGCACTTACCCATTTATATATAGAAGTTGAATGCCTAAAAACCCACAACATCCTAAAACTTCCTTCCCTTTGTAGGCAAATGGCAACCAATTTGTGATTGCTAATATAAAAATCTAGCCTCAACACAACAAGTTGTAAGCATTTCATTTATTAATGGTGAAATAGTTTTTAAATTATCATTCTAGTCTTACCATCACAATAATAAAATGGAAAAATTAGTTACTTTGTTATCGGCGATTCCCAAACTTGCTCTTTACATCCCAAAATATCCTATAATTCAATCGATTGACCACATAAATTTTAATAGTCTATTTCTTAATTTATTTTAGTCAGTAATTTGGACAATTGCTGTAAACACCACAAATGTGGTAGTCAAGATAATAACATTTAAATTTAGGAATATAAAAAATATTCTTGAAATTAGTTGAAATTTTATTACATATTATCAAAAATTAGATAAAGTGAACTTGCATATTCTAAATCTCGAAATAAAGTTATTTAATCTTAATATTATATATTTATACATAGCATTATAAAATTATAGATTATTGATCTAGAAACATGGGCTTTTAGTTTCGTCATGTCACGTAACACTAGAAACAGATTTAAAGTTTGAACCAAGGCTTTCAAAGCTACGAGATTTAGCACTTTTAGAAAATATTCTCCCTTTTAGCTCCAACTATATAGCAAAGCCACAATAGTTAAACAAAGCAAATCTTATAATTATTACTTTCAAATTGAAATTTATAAGACTATTTTTTGCTATAAATATAAGTTTATTGTTATAGTACGTTATTGATCGAAACTTAAAACTTAAAACTTAAGCTCCAAAGGGTAATGAGTTGCTCAAGATTAAGCATGGATTAAGTGGCCATTGGTATTTTTGAAAAACCAATTGATGTTGGAATAAGGTCATTTTTTATGTAGATGTCTCTGAATATATATTTTACATAAATTAAAAGAAATTTCAAAAAAATCAGAAGTTTAATGTTTATTATATTTATTTTTTATAAACGGTCATTTTTTACTATCTAACAAAAGAATTATTTTTCATTATAATCTTTCTTTGAATCTAACATATTATGAATTTTCAAGCTTAAATATGATTTAATAACTATTTGGTTATGGTTTTGCACGTAAATTTGATTATTAATGTAACTAATATTAAATTAGATGTGAAAAATGAAATTTAGAGAATATAAGCAATGGATTAATTTTATATTGAGAATTTTCAATGCAAAAATTTGTAGTTTATGCACCTTTAGTAATTCTTGTGGAATTAATTAAGGTAGTATGCATATTATTACGCATAGAGTCTTGCAAATTGGCCAATAGCTCTAAAATATTTAGTTTAGTATATTAACAAAACGAGGAAATCCTGATACATGTACAAGTTTTGAAATTCGTGAATTCCTTATATTATTGGTATTCTCAATTCCATGAACATTACTATTTATACAATAAACATATAAGTCATATGGAAATAAAATTCGATTTACATTATTGAAAATATTAAAATTATGCAATATTATATTTTAAATAATCTCAATTATTTTGAATTCATTACTTACAGTTTTACTGGTAGTCTTATGGTCAACAAGGGACAAGTTTGAGTAAATGAAAGTAATTACCATAAATTGTATGTTCACATGAATCTCCTTATTATTTGTATATACAATTTCTATTATAAAAATGTTAATACCGATAACTTTCTATAATACAGTTTTAGTTTTCATATAACCTTATTATGCTAAAAGTTAATGGAGTATTTAAACTTTGATATTTCATGCTCTCTCTCTAGATAGAGAGTGAATCTTCCCTTGGGGTTTATACATTAGTTTGATGTCAATTCAAGAGAAAAATACTTAATAGATATTACATACCACGTGTATGTATATATAATGAGTAACTACTAATAATAACTGAACACATTTCTTTAATTGTATCATACCTTATAAAAGTATGTTTTGAGAAATTGTAACCCTTAATACCTATCTAAAACCTACTCAGTAAGTAAGGTACAAGTAGATACACTATAATAAAGTTACTACTCACCCCACAGGCTTTGAAATCAAAACAAAACAAGTTTCAATCGATTACTTTCCAATCATATAATTTCGAATGGATTCATCAAATAATAAATACATATAAGTAATAGATAATAAAAACAACTAATAAAAACCATAGAAGATGTAACACTCAAAGTATTGATTGAGTGTTAAAGCCATTGTAATCTAGTGGTATCACCATTAATTTATCAGGATATATTAGGGTTTAAATCTCCCCTCCTTAAGTTGTAATATAATTGGCCAAAAAAATGAAGTATTGATAGAGTTGCTAAAAATACTGTAATTAGGAACACTTTTGATATTTTTGCGAGATTTTGCATGCATTTTCAAAAGTTATAAAAAGTTAGTATTTTAAAAGTTTAAGATGTTTGTCATAAATGATTAAAAGATGAGGGGTTTAATTTCAATTTACTCAAATTTAAAGATGCTTCTTGTTATGCATGGCAACAAGATAAATGGAAATATCAAAGGATAAGGATGAGGATAATGTGATACTATTTGTTGTCTTACCACACCTAATAGCTTGAAATGACTCTATTTGAAAGAACAATTTAAAACCGTACTTATTTTCTTGCCTTTTTTTTTTCTTTTTTTTTTCTTGTCATTTTATGGTTTGATATTTCAAATATTATCATCTTCTAAGGGTGCAAAAGAAGTTTTAGCAATGGAAGTTTTTTGTTTTCAATGTTAATTTGCCTTTATTATTGAAAAGTTATAGTTTGTTGTCCTGGTATTTTGGAGCTCACTTTTTAGAAGAAATTATTATGACAAGATAGGAGTTTTTAAATTAATTTGGTGCAGTAATTTTCAAATGGAACCAAATTGTCAACTCTAGATTTTCGTCTAGCTGGATGATGTGCTTCTAATGAACTGCAACAATAACAAACGACTAGAATAAACATCATAGTTTAAATTAGTTGCAAGTGATAGTGATTAAGGGCATATAAAAGTATATGAGAGTGTAGAAGTTGTTACATTCTCACCCGAATTGTAATATGTAACACTTGGGTATTTATTAATAGATGGCTAAGTTTTGATTTGTTGATAGCTTGCCACCAAAGATGCTATTTGTCAACTTTTAGAGGATAGGGTTGGTGGTGTGATCTTCTAATAAAGTTAAGAGATAAGTAGCATAATTACCCTCATACACTTGTCCCTTTCCATTTAATGCATTGCGATGCTATGGGGCTCATGGCATGGCCCTTTGATGCCAATCCCGGCTGGAACATTGAGTATCCCATGCGTTGGCGAAGGGATCTTGTGGCTAAGGTCTAGTTTTTTAGGCCATTGGGTTGGCCATGTTGGGCTATCAGACTCGCAAGTGTTGGATACTAAGAATATGTCCAAAATTAACTATCCATACAAATTAAATGACATATTTAATTTTTAACATTTTTTCCCTAAATATTAAGATGCCATTAAGCTGAAATATAAACTAAACCAATATAAATTTTGGTTTAGTTTACAAAAGGTGTAAATGGTTCATTGCTAGATTCTTATAATAGTTATTTTATACAACATTCTGGCCATATCTTGATTATATTTAAATCTATTAATTTTTTATTTTACATATAATGAGTGAAAATCTAGGTTTAAAAAAATTTAACATTTGTATTGCCCGGTATATAATTCGCAAAGTTGACAAAATATTTGTTATATTGTTCATATTGATGTAAATGATAAGGTTAGAATTTAATCCAAAAATAAACTTTTAATCGAGAACCACTGTAAATCATTTTCTTCGTTTCCCTCAAATTATTGCTAATTGTCTTCGGTCACCAGCTGCTACCGTCTTCACTTTTACCAACTAAAATCAACCACTTTGACGCAACTTCTTGAGATAATTACGATGCTATTTTAACCATCCTAGCATTATATTTAGCACAGTTAGAAATATATCTACAAAAAATTCTCTGCGACGGAAAGGGACATGGATTCTCTTTTACGACATGATTTTTGAGCAAATATACCCTCAGCTCTAACAGTATCAGAAGAACGTACTTGACATAGAAGTCAAAATATTCCATCCGCACAAAAGCTTCATGGTTCACTTCTCATCCAAATTGAAACAAACATCAAATTCTTCGAACACGAGTAGATTTACACCAAAATTGAGTTTCCGACCAGCTTGACAGCCTAATGAAAGGCCCATGATTACATCTTACGTTAAAGGAGGTTCAGACAATGTTTAGGCTTAAGGAACTTCACACTTGCAACTGAATCCGGGATTGTCGCAAACATCAGAGCCTTTCTTCAAATCAAATAAGCATCCGTCCATAAAATCGAGCAAACAGAACATTCACGAAATCAGCTAATGAACACAATTGTGGAAAAAACGCAACAACAGGTTTCACTGAGGGAAAGCTCTTATCAAAATGACCACCTAATCTGCACGACAGAGAAATAAAACCCTTTTGAATCTCATTATGATCTTCATATAGTTCTTAGCATAGCTATTACTAGGAAAGAACGCATGCTTTTCAACCATATGTGCTGCATGTGATTGAATACCTCTTCCCAAAAGAGCAAAGTCGAGTTTACCTACTCGGGGAGGGATATCATCTCCAATGATTTCAATTCTTCGGGAGTATTCGACAACAAACCACCGGGATATCAAGTTAGATGGCAAGAGCTTTGTCTTAACAGGTGCCTATATTTTCAATAACACTAAGGAGGACTCTTGCAAGCTCTTCTCTATCACTCCTTTCAAGAAATTCAGCCTTGATAAGTGTTTGGTTGCTGTTCATGCACTCCCGTAAGGGACAGTGCTTTCTAGGCATAGCAAAGTCTTTAGTCCCGAGCTTCAAAATGGGCGACTAGTCGCCTTTTCCATCTCCCAAGATATATATATATCTTCTCTTCACATCTGCACACGGGCATGAATACAGAGCCTAAAGAGAAATCCATGAGGCCATACACCACTACAGCTAGATTTCCAGGCACCATCAGTATGCAAAGGACACCAGAAATATTTATAAGCCCTTCCCTCAATCTGACCTCTGATTCACAAATTTTCAAGGGAAATATCTCCCAGTCTTCAATTTTAGGAAAACCTTTACATCGTTATATTGCAGATTAATGTAAGAGTAGGTAAACTGCAATTATTGGTTTAAAGCATATACTTGTATCAATGGAAGTAATAAGTTTACTTAAAATGTTATCACACTTAATATACTGACAATATTTGATTATAAATTGTTGAAAATATGCTGTAAACACTGTAACCTAATTATATAAACCATAAATTATATACTAACTCAGATGGTTGGAGCTCTTCTAAAAGGTTCGTCCCTCACATAAAAGGTGTCTCTTGGACACAACTAACATAGAAAAGTCATACATACAAAAGATTTGCCACTAATTGCACCATTCAAAGCCATACCCAAGGAGACACAAAAAAAAAAAAAAAAAAAAATCATTTCGTAAAACACCCTGCCAGACAACTCGATCAATTGCTTCAACGAGTTGGCAACAAAGTTTCAATAGCACTTCCTCACTTCGAAAGTGCCATGTGAGGACTCTTCTACATTGTACAATATTAAGCAATAGCCCAACGAGACACTATGAGCCTATTCTAAGTGGCTCATTTGGGAAAAGCTCCAAGCCTTAGTCATCTGGGTTGACAACAATAGGAAGCTATTTAAGGCCATGACATTTAACCAACCTAAGTCACTCAATAAATTTATGTGTGTGGCAAAGAAGTACGTGGCTTAGGAAGATGCCTTACGGGCAAGGTTGGAGGTTAACATTAATAGGCAAAGCTTAGCAAAGGATCGCCTCGACCTTAGAGTTGTCAAGCTAGCCTCCTCCTCCAAAGAATGCCAAAGGAGGCAGAAGCAAAAGTTTGTCAACTTTACAAGGCGCTTTATGAGGTTAGGGGACAACTCCCTTAACCCCCTTAAGTAAGAGAAACATCAAAGGCTATAAGATCGGCTAAATTTTGCGATTACCACCAAGCACACAGACACAATACGAATGAGTGGTGATACTTGAGGAATGCGATGAAAAGCCTTATCCACGAGGGCCACATCAATCATCTCATTGCATACAAAAGAAACTAAGTCCAACAACACACTCAACATTGCTGAATTGAGCAGCTACAACAATAACAACAGCAACGGCAGCAAAGAGAAGACCTCCTCAGTTAGCAACAACATTGTTGCAGGAGGGGCTAAGTTAATACCATCTTCGAGGGCTCCGGTATTGTTGGAACAACCTCATCATCATTAATCGAGCATGAAGTCCTTCTTATCTAAGGGAAGAAGGCCAAGTTTGACACCACCATCAATTTCTCCATAAAGGACAAGTAGGGCATCAAGTACCCACATAGCAAATTGCTTATATATGTAGAGATCGAGTACTTTGATGCCCTAAAAACATTCATCAACAGTGGCAACTCAGTAAATATCCTCTTTTATCATGCATACAAATAGAAGAAAGATTAACTTAACAAGCCCCTATAACCATATAAACATAGTTTCGGTAGTTTTAGAGGTGACAAACCTATGCTAGCTAAGGGACTCATCACCTTTCCAATTTGACTAGGTGATAGTACATATGTCACCCCACAGTAGATTAATTTGGTGGTCGTCAACCACTAATCCCCTTATGTTGCCATACTAGGTCGATCTAATATCATCAAGTTCGATATCCCAATAAGTTAGAGGTGTCTCAAGGCAAAGTTCCTTACACCAACTAAAGTCAACAAGGTACAGGGGGACTCAAAATTGTCTAGATCCCTCTACCTCAAAGCGCAATCTTAGGACAATGTCATGTACATTAAGTTAGGCCAAGAAGCCAAGCTCTTAAGGAGAGCTAGCAAAGAAGACTAAGGAAATAGAGCTCGGAAGCAACCTTGGGTTGACAACATGGGTAAGAGCGTCATTGCCTGAAGATAAAAAGCTCCAATTTGTAGACTTCCTCCACACCACATTGACATATTTGCATTGTCCCCCAAGGACATGCTAGGGACAATCAATATCCACAAAGTGATGCACCACCTCTGTGTAGACCCTAAGGTGTAGCCTGTTAGGTAGAAAATTAGGCATTTTGCACTTGAGCAACAAGCTGCAATCAGGTAAGAGGTACAGAAGCTACTACAAGCATGCTTCATCACAAAAGAGCAATACCTCACATGGTCAGCAAACATTGTGCTTGCAAAGAAGTCTAACGGAAGATGGTAAATGTCTATAGATTACACTAGCCATAATAAGGCCTACTCGAAGGACTGCTTCTTTCTATCTTGGATCGACTAGCTTATCAACTCGACGTCGGGCCATGCCTTACTTAGTTTCATGGACGACTACTGAGGTTATAACTAGATTAGCATGGCCCTAGAAGATGATGTCCATACTTCATTTGTCATCGACTTTGGCACCTATTACTACAAAGTCATACCTTTCGGCCTAAAGAACATAGGAGCCACATACCAAAGGTTGGTGACAACCATCTTTAAGCCTCAACTTAGATGTCACGTTGAAATTTATGTCAATGATATAATAGTGAAGAGTAAGGAAAAGAAGGACCATATCCAAGACCCACATGAGACCTTCGAGACCCTTTGCGAGTACCAAATGAAGCTTAATCTCTATAAATGTGTCTTTAGAGTTGTCTTGGGCAGGTTAGTAAGGTCCATGGTCACTAAGCACGGTGATCAAGCTTTTACTACATTACAGGCAAGTAAACCTAGTCAAGTTATAATATAGATTTAAAATGGATTTTGAGTCCAAGTAGCAATCCCACGAGAAACCAAGTTATATGAGTAGATCTAATTATTTTTAGCAAGCATACCCTTTTAATTCATTCAATTAACTAACTTCTCTTAATGGAAGATTTTAATGAATCGCCTAAGATTTAATTAAATAACTAAACATGGAAAGTAAGGATTTGTAGTGAAATAAGATATTAGATTAACAATAGAAATAAAAAAAATTAAAATAACTAATTACCAACAAAATAATTAAATAACTAAATAATATAAAAATAACAATTAACAATAAAACATAAAGATAACATAAAGCATGAAAATACAAAATAACATAAAAGCAATAAAAACATAAATTAATTGATTAAGAGTTAACATTTTCCTTTGTAAATCTTTAATTGTTGTCTACTACCTAATTTTAGGGGATCATTTAATCTCAATTGCCTTATTGGACTATAGAGATTCTTAATCCTATTAGAAATCGAATTCTAAATTAGTTAAACTTACGTCTTTAGCTAATTACTAATTTTAAGAGCCCTTTTACCTACATTGCTACTGAATAAAGCATCTCAAGACCACATGAAGTACATTGTTCTCACCATTAGGTTACCTTAATCCGAAAAGATTAAATACCTAATCTCTTAACACACCTAATCTTTTCTAATTACACTTGTTTGTTTACTGCAAACTTTGCGACTCTACTGCAAACTCAGATGTCAAATTAATATCTCGAGTAATATTAATCTAACAACAATAAAAGTGGTATAACTAGATCACAATAAGGAAAATCATTGAAAGAATTTCATAAATAAATATCACCTTTTGAACATAGGATTCAACAATGATTTACTAAATTTATTGAAATAAAAACATAAAAACTAAAAAGAAGGAAGAAACATGATGGAGGAGCCCCCTTGTAATATTCTAAAACCTAACAACTACTTAAGGGGCTCTCTTTGTAACCTTAGGCTTAAGAATCTATTTATAGGAAATGCTTATAAGATTACAAAGAAAACTTAACAAAAACAAAAAACTAAAATTCGCAATGTCTTTACGCCCCTAGTCCATAGATGTGGTAGCAAGTCGTAGTCGTGATTTTTGTGCAAAATTTCGAAATTCAAAATATATTCTTTTATGAAAAGACTACGAGTAGGGACTACAGGCGTGGTCCTCGGTTGCTAATGGACTCCTTTTCTTGCTTAAAATTTCTCCGCTTCAGTTTATTAGCCATATTTTTTCTCCAATAATGCCTAAAATTGCCTCGGAATCCTTAAAATCTTCATAAAATGCTCTTAGAGTCCCTAAAAGTAATAAATAAATAAATTAAACACAAATTAACACCAAATTGATAAGAATAATGTCAAAATCATTATAAAATTACTATGGAAAATATGTTATTTTTGCGTTATTACGCGGCATCAAGGCTAACCTTGATAAAAGGGGCTCTCTTTGTAACCTTAGGCTTAAGAATCTATTTATAGGAAATGCTTATAAGATTACAAAGAAAACTTAACAAAAACAAAAAACTAAAATTCGCAATGTCTTTACGCCCCTAGTCCATAGATGTGGTAGCAAGTCGTAGTCGTGATTTTTGTGCAAAATTTCGAAATTCAAAATATATTCTTTTATGAAAAGACTACGAGTAGGGACTACAGGCGTGGTCCTCGGTTGCTAATGGACTCCTTTTCTTGCTTAAAATTTCTCCGCTTCAGTTTATTAGCCATATTTTTTCTCCAATAATGCCTAAAATTGCCTCGGAATCCTTAAAATCTTCATAAAATGCTCTTAGAGTCCCTAAAAGTAATAAATAAACAAATTAAACACAAATTAACACCAAATTGATAAGAATAATGTCAAAATCATTATAAAATTACTATGGAAAATATGTTATTTTTGCGTTATTACGCGGCATCAAGGCTAACCTTGATAAAATACAAGCTACCTGTAGCATGCAAGCCCTTCGAACCATTAAAGAAGCCTAATGGCTCACAAGTAGAATAGCCATACTTAACTGCATCATCTACAAAAGTGCCAACAAATGTTTCGAGTTCTTTAAGCTCTTGAAGAACCCTTAGAATTCAAATGGTAGAGTAACATTAAGCTACCTTTGATAAGCTCAAACAGTTCTTGGAAAGCCAAACTGTCCTATATAAGCGTATCCCTAGAGAAGAGCTTTACTTATACCTGACTTTTAGTAATCGAGTACTCTCTTCGGTGCTTGTTCGAGTAAACAAACATGATTAGGCGTACAAGAGTAGAGAAATTTTCCCTCACCGTAATGATTGCTACAATGAAGCTAAGACCATACCTCTAAGGGCATCCAATCCTTGTCTTCACCAACTAACCACTACGAACCATTCTACAAAAACTAGATGCCTTAGCCTGTATGGTGAAGTATTCTTTAAAGTTCAACACCTATGGTGTACAGTTTTGCGTAAGTCAAGTAATTAAGGCATAAGTCCTCACAAACTTCATAACCGATTACATTGGAAGGAGGAAGCACCATTAGAGGTGGACATACTGATGTAGACTCTCCATGTCAATGGATCCTCCACTTGAAAGGGAGAGGAGTAGAGCAAGCATAGCACTATAGGGACCATACAACACTAAGGTTCTCTACAGAACAAGGCTGAGTATGAGGCGCTTAATGCCGACCTAAAGATAGCAAAGGACATTGGGATAGAGAAGCTAGAAGTCTATTCAGCCTCTATGCTGGTATTCCAATAAGTGAAGGAGGAATATGAGACTAAGGGTAGGCGATGGTGAAATATCTCTGAATAGTCCAAGGCCTCCTCTCAAGCTTCAACTCGTAGACAATAAATAAAGTTTTGTAAGTAGAGAACTCCAAGGCTGATAAGTTGTTGAAGCTCACGTAGACCATCATCCTTACAACACATAACACTAACAAGCCACTCTTCATTCAATACCTTCCTGAACACACCATCAAAGAGCTGCAAGAAACATTAAAGATGTAACTTGCGCAACTCAAGACTTGTTGGAAGGATACTCTAATTGAGCACCTGAAGATTAGAGCATTGCCTAATGATAGAGCTAAGGCTAAGAGATTGGCCTATGTCGTGACGAACAACACACTCATTGATGATGTATTATATTGTCGTAGGTATAGTGTACTGCTCCTCCAATGCCTTAAGCTTAAGCAAGGCATCTATGCCTTGGAAGAGCTCCATGCCAAGATATGCAACAACCATATCTAAGCCTAAGCTTTGTACATCAAAGCACTTTGCCTCAGCTACTACTAATTGACTATGAAGGAAGATGCAAAATGATGGTCCAAAAGTACTATAAATGCCAGAAGAACATACCCATCAACTACACCTCAAGCACCAACCTCTATCCTATGGCCATTCACTTAGTAGGGGCTAAACATCCTCAAACCTTTCCTAAAGGTGTCCAATAGTTGCCAATTTATCCTAATGGTCATAAACTACTTCACGAAGTGGGTTGAAGCCCAAGCAATCGCAAGTATCACCACTAGAGTGATCGAAGGCTTTGTCCTCCTTAACATCCTCTCCTAATTTGGAGTCCTCTACACTCTTATCATAGATAATGGTAGGCAATTTGATAGTACTAAGTTCCGAGAGCTCTAAGAAAAGCATCATATAAGGCTTTGCTACACCTTGATCACTTACCTTCAAACCAATGGTCAGATCGAGGTAATTAACAAAATTGTCCTCGACAGCTTAAAGAAGAGAATGGAGTGTGCAGAAGAAAAATGGGCATGAGGTCCCTAACATCCTCTAAGGATCTTGGGCAATGCATAGAACCTCCATAAAAGAAACTCCTTTTTACATCGCCTTCAAATTCGAAACTGTCATGCCCATTGAGCTCGAGCAACCTACTAGTGGGGTCCAAAGTTTTGATGTCAACACCAACTACATAACCCTCCATGCAAACCTTGACATGATTGATGAGGTGCACAACAACCCACGAGCCCAAGTGGTAGCTTACCAACAACGAGTGGCTCAATATTATAATGAGAAGACTAAATACAAGGTGTTCTAAACCGAAGACCTATTATGCCAAAAGTTAGAGGCCATGGGCTCTAGAGAAGGATATGGGATGCTCACCCCTAATTGGGAATATCCTGTGTACATTAAAGAAGATATGGGTAATGGGGAGTACAGGTTGGAAACCTTCTATGGATAGATCATCCCCAAGATATGGAATGCAAGTAACTTAAGGCCTCATTTGCTACAAGTTTTATAATCAACTCGTTGTATTTGTAAAAATCCGATGAATTAATGAAAAGACGAGCTCTTCACACTTGCCTACTATCGACTTTAGCCTGTCTACACCGCCCCTAAAACCAACCCCTTGTCGGTAATAATATTGACGCACAAGGGACAAAAGGCCCGAACAACCATCACAACGAGCTCCCTCTCCAATGTCTAGGTTCTCACAAGGCTTTCGCAAATGAGAACCTCCAATTACTCAAGCAATAGGGATGACATACAATATCGGCCTCAAGTAATCTTAGAGGCACTCATGCTCGAAGGGTCGGCAACCGCAAGAAAAATATATCGGTTTCCCCGGGACACTTGCCTAGGTGACTCACTAGGAGATCACATTGTATATTACACCAAGTTAGACGCAAACTACTATATGTTCGAGCATACCAATTTAGCAAAAATATGATGAGGATAAAGAAAGCAATAAAATAGATAAAAAAAAAAACACAAGTAAGGGAACAAGCACATCAGGAGATGAAAAAAGAAAAGGGAAAAGAAAATTTCCATTGATTCGAAGTTCTTACAAGGTTTCAAGGACCAGTATAGTGACCTCGAGAACAAGTGGAAGGAAAGCAGTAAAAAGAAGAAGATTATGGGGCGAAATATGTAAAAGGAAGCTCTACTAATCTTTGGATGATCCCGACTCTTGCAACACACATGGGTTCTAGTGCAAACTCTTCATTTATTATATGGGTCAATGGCCATATTTAGAAGACTCGACCAGCTTCCGAGGAAGACTCTTACTCAAGTTGCGACCAAGAGATGATTTGACTACGGCAAACTCCCTTGCGGTGTTCCTAAGGAACTCTACAAGATCTCTTGTGCAAAGGCCGTATGGCACGTAGCTTTGCTCAAACACTTACTGATATCAGGCAAGTGTACTTATCAGTTTCAATATAGCGGATGTGAGTCCGAGTCGACCTCTTAGAGACTTCGAATACTAATATTAACCTTAGCTTTATTATCTAACCAGAAAATTGTGATGGGTTGAGTGAATTAAAGATACTAAAATTGACAAACTAAACTAATTATGAGACTTGATTAAGCAATTTAGAAAGCGATAAAACTAAGAACGACTTCAAGAAGGTAATAACGTATTTAGGAATTATTTCCCCTAGTATTTAATATGCAACCGTTTAAAATATATTTAATTCCATTTCTATTATTCTTAACCGGAGGAATTCACAATTAAAGTTAATACCTTTCTCAAGCATATTAACCCTAATCCTAAATTATTTACCGAAATCTCTTCACTTAGTAATATAAGTTAGAATCACATTAATGTATGATGAATTCCCACACAAAAGAATAACTTTCCGGAAGAAACATATATCTTATCTCTAAGTATACATGTAATTCTCTTCAATTATGTCAAGATCTCATTACACATGTGATTTCTCAATCATCATGCATAATATCATAGATTGATACTCTAAAAATATCAATTAACAATTAAATAACATAATTGAATCAAGAAAAGATAGAAAATTTATTGAAAATTGTCAATCAATCCAGTAGTCACATGAAATCCTAGGTTCCATAATCTTAAATACACGAATCTTAAGCTATCATAATGAAACTAAAAACGAATTCCAACAAAACCAATAAATAAAACATGAAAAATCCCTTTTGTTGATAATCAATCTCTTTAATCTTGAAGTTGAATATTGTTTTTGCTCTTTCTCCTCTCCTTCTCCTCAAGTCTTTTCTCTTTTGAATGTCCAATCTTCCATGTAAAACCCTAGTATATCTTTTTATAATGTATTAAAAGGTTTCCGTTTTCATCACCAGACATGGCCTGGGATACAGTCGTGTCCCCAGGTCGTATAACTTTTTAACCTCAGCATATTTTCCTAGAAGGACACAGCCTGAGGACACAGCTGTGTCCCAAACCGTGTAACTTCAAAACTTCATAACTCATTCATTTGAACTCCGAATTAAGTGAAACTTGATTCCTTTTCTTCGTTTTCGATCCAAGAACGCGTTCAAACCTTGAAATAAAAATTTTACTCAATTAAGTATCAATTTCTTTAAAGAAAACAAAAAATGTACGGGAAATACTATAAAATCACCATGTGAAATATATTTAAAATAAGAGCTATCACTTACCATAGTAGCATGAGAACGTCCATGCCACCGTAGCTCAGGGAAGTCTCCGAGATCTCCTGGGATCCCTTCGACCCATCTTCTTCACCCTAGAGGGAAGTTTCTTGCAAACGTGGGAATGCTGCGACGAGCATGCATGCCTAAGTATTACATTAGCAGCACATGTGCATTCACTGAGGCAACCCCATGTACCAAGCACTCTTTGCAACAATAGTGCCACCATGGCTAAAGGAAGTGTCTTAAGATATCCTCCACTTCTCAAACCAGCTTGTCTGAATGAAGGATCTAACCGAGTAGTTCTCATACACCCCTCAATCAGCACTCGATGACCCTCCTCCACCTCAATGGAAATGTCTACACCCCTTGATTAATACTTAATGACCTACCTTACCCATGACGAAGGCATTGGTTGTAACAACTATAAAGAAGGTCTAGTAAGCTCACTTAAAAATCTTTATATCATGTGTGTACTCATGATAGAAAAACCGTCTTATAAGTAAAATATTACAAGACTCTAATTAATTAATTATTAGAGTTTTCGATCTTACTTTTTTAACTTATCGTAAAATATAAATAACTATGGAATTTCAATATTTCATAGTCCATCAAAACCATAGATAATCAATGTCCCCTACCAAATAATAAAACAGTATATATCAATTTTATAAATCACAACAATTGCTAAATATTGTAGAACCTTAATATATAAATACGTTATATTCCTACTCGTCTATTATTCTATTGGTTAGAACGTTCTACACTCAAGTCCTAACCCAAATCCTAACTTTCAATTAAGCTAAAAAAAACTATAAGGGGATAAGTTACATGAGCTTAATGAGATATCCCTCTTACTATACTAGCAAGCAAGTTATCAAATAATTAATTAACAAACGTATAAATGTATGAACAAACAGTATACTAAACAATGTATACAGTTGACTAAGTGTTACATACAACTTCGAACTTAATGCCTTCCAAATTAAGGGTTAAAGATTCATTAGCAACAATCACAATCAGGTTTTAGCACTTGGGTTTTGAACAATATATTAAAATTCTGTATTTCACAAAAGATTTCCACTTTAAAAAATTCAGTAATAAACAAATTCTTATATCTAGTAGTGAGGTGGCCCCCATAGTCTACACTTATATCTTACAATGGTGGTCTCTAAACACGACCCTCAGCCACCCACGGTTAGTGTCTCCAAGTGCCAAGTAATGTCATGACCCAAGAGTAGGATCCTGTTGTACAAGTGCTCCTGCATTGTACTAATCATAAATAATCCAATCACATAGGATCTCTTTATTACCATCTACGTAAGGTGACAACAGAAATAGTAAATGTAATGTTCATGCTTATACATGATCCTTTTAATTTAAAATAAGCTAAATATAATTAAATCAAATTTTAGGCAATCAACCAATATTAACAAACCGTCCAAATTGTGCAGCAATAAATCATACAACTAATTTTTCAATTATCATATTTAATAAAATTTCATACAATAAACAACCAATTTCAAACAAATGCATATCTCAAACCCCAAGCATCAATTTATTAATATAAACAGTTTAAGTGCACTAACTATAAGCATAAAAAAAAATATAGAGTCATTAAGAGTATTAACTCGACCATGATGAACTATGAGTCGTAAAAGTCTGCAAATAGGTCTGGATCAATGTCAGGATCGCCTGAAATAATCATGAAGGAGTACGAATAAGAAAAGGAAATTTTCTTACTAAGCTAACTATCTTCACTATAATTCTCTGTTTAACTTAAACTTATTTTTATCATAACTTTTTCATTTTAACTTCAATTTTCACATTCTTATAGTTGTCTTCTATTGTTTTTGGGTGTTGGTTATTGTAGTGTGATCCGCTTTGGCAATTCATAACTGCAATTTTTTTTGTACAAGTTCGAAAAGTTATGGACCTCGTAGTTGTTAGGCTTGCTCGATCCATTTTGCATGGTCTTAGTCCTTAATTTATACTTTTTCAATTTCTAACAGGTTTTAAATTCTTACTTAGGCCTTGGGGTAGATTTAAGGTTAATTATGTATGAGTCTATGTTTAATTATTAGTTCAACCTTAATCTTTTACTCTTGGTGTTTCTTGATTTGGCTTTTGGGTATTTTTGTTAAAGCCTCTTGGGTTGGGCTTTCTTATTTATTCTTTCAAGATTTTTGAATTGCCAAGTTAAGTCTTAAATTTTATTCATAAAATCTAGAATTGCTAGTCCCTTAGCTCCTTTAGTTCAAAGTTTTATCAGCTTGGCCTATTTTATAGTTTTTAGCCCGTTTTAAACATTTAAGGCATATGGCCTTAACCTGGCTTACTTGTTCAAGTCTAAAAATTATTCAAACATATTTCTAAATTATTTTTCAAGTTGGGTTTAGTTCTATCTAAGGTGTCTTTGGGGCTTGTTTAAGTTGATTTGAGGCCTGTAACAAGTTTTTTACTCGATTTTACCTTCTAATATTTTAATATGATAGTTATACGTCTTAGTTGAGCTTTAAATCACCTTAATCATGTCTAAAACATTATTATAAGGGAGGATTAAGACATGGTCAGATTTTTAAAGCTCTTGTTAAGCTTACTAATGAATATTTTTCCTAAGATTTTTACTTAAACAACTTATATACATACTAAAGAGGTTTACAGGGGCAATTTCAAGCTAAAACAATAAGTTATGAACTAACAAAATTTGGAAATAGGCCTTGAACTCCTCATGTCTAGCAAGCTTTCACACGTTTGATGGGGTTTTATTTTAATCATCTTTTGAGTTACAAGCTTATGACCTTGTTACTAAGGCATGCATTCAAATATCTATACTACACGTAGAAGAATCTTTCAAGGCTCACTACTATAAATTTTCTAGATTGTAAAACACAAAGACTATGCATATACATGGTTACATTTCTCATTTTAGCTCCCAATACAACAGAGCCTAAGACTTTCCTATGTATAACCTTTTACATGAAAAAACTAAAATACATGGTACCAACCAAGGAATGAGGGCTTACTATAAGGTGGTGATGAAGTTCCTTCAACTCTTACTTACCCTTGGTTTTGGTCCTCACTTAGTGCCTCTAGGATAACCCTTAGCTAGCTCCAAAAGCTCCTTTTGATTGCTCCTTGAAGTGGTTTGGATGGTCGTGTTGGAAGCTTGTGATGGGGGTAGTGTGATGTGCTAGTTAGGGGGCTTGAATGGGGATGTTTGGGAAGTTGTGTTGGGTGGCAATTTTTGGATGATGTGGTGGCATGAGGTAGCTATGGTTTGGTGGTTTTTTGAGCTCTCAAAAGTAGTGGCAAGAGGGTGTTGAAGATGGAAGTTTAGTGGTGTTGGCAAGATTGAAACAAGTGGAGGATGGGTGGCTCTTTCTTTTGGACTTACAAGTGGGTATGTAAAGGCTTATTGGGGGTTCATTTGACTTTAATTTTCTGCCATGAGAGGTTTGAAATGTTGATGTTTGAGGGAATTTTTGAGCTTCCATGGAGGGTTAGATTAAGGCTTTATGGTGTCACACTTTATTATCTATACACTGACTTTTACTATAAATGGTAATCTTTCTATCTTACACTTCAAGGGTTTTTTGGTGAGTGAGTTTCCAACCCTTATTTGGCAATTTGATGTGGCTTAACATGGTCTTTTCATGCAGCAAACATCTCTTCAAGAAATGCAAATTAAAGAGGTTTCCATAGGTTAAATTTACTAAGTCATCATCTTGTGTATTTGTCATGGAAAAATTGAAGTGGGTGTGGTGCAATTTCTGGTTATTAGAGACCAGATTTTCTTTTATTTATTTAATTATTTAGTTACTCATTCATTCATATGCTTATCCATTCGTTCTTCCTATTTGGTCTACATAAAAGCTACTAACCTGGTAGCTCAATTGGTTAAAAGTTAAAGTTCAAATTAGGGGCCTTTGGAAATGAAAATTATTCACTTAGTTAGTATTTTATTTTAATTATTTCTCAAATTTTGACTAAAATATTAAAGATTTGGAGTTTTATAATTGTTAGGCTTTAGTTGTGTTTTAGGACTCCATTCATTACCCTTTCCCTATAATTACGAGTTCAATTTTATCATGCAAATTTTAAATACTTAGCTTATTGATTCTAGGGAATATCGAACCATCCAATCTCGATTCTAAGTATTATTAAAATTTCACAAAGGTTTATAATAGCACTCGAATTATACTCTATACTCAAAAAGTTAAATTTGCGAGATTTATATCAATCGATCTCGTGCACTTGCCTTAAGAGCCTAATTTTCCTTGACTCTAACATTACCTAACCATGGTTACCACGAGGAAAGAACACCACCACAGGGACCTTAGGGGGGTTTGAATGAATCTCATGATAGGTTGCAATACTGCTCTACGTAAGTCTTTGAGTGAGACTAGGGAAGCCAAGGCCCTTAAATAGGGAATCAGGAGGAATACAAGTCTGTCTATGTGCCCAAGTTGAGCGCTTGACGGTCTGGATCATCTTAGCATGAGAATCGCCGATGTGGCACCATAAATGCGTTGTGTCCTCTAAATTTTCATTAATGGACTATGCACGGTGCTTTGCCTGAAGCATCGTAAATGCACTATATTATACTCTGCCCTAGGTGCCATAATTGCACCTTGGAGATCATGTTGTCGACACCACTTAGCACCTCAACACGTTATAGGGTACGACACCGAGCAGCGATGAAAAGTCAATATAGGAAACGACTCAAAACAACTAGAGGACAGAAGTATGCAAACAAACAAGACGAAAGACTTGAGCAAGAAAAGACAAAGATTCATTCATTCATCAAGGATCCTGTACAAGGCTATGAGGGCCGACATCCCGTCCCCGGGTACAAACGAAAACAAAAAGGAAAATAGACATAAAAGCGAAGAAAGAAGACGACGGGTACAACCGCACTCCTACTAGAACATTGCTGGATCGCCCTTACTGTCCAACTGCTCCTCCTTGTTGCTTTCTCCAACAGACTCCTTGCCAACATCACCGAAGGCTTAGGGCTCGTCCATGTCAAGCCACTCTAGGAAGCTCAGGTCATCCTGCGGGAAGTTCCAGCACACGTCATCACGGAGCACCCGCGCAAAACCGAAACCAACCTCGGTTGCCACCCTCTTGAACTTGGGACTCGTAGTGATCTCCTCGAAGATCCTCCGCGGTCAACTCCCTCCCCTCCTTGAGCTCTCCCTCCCCTCCTTGAGCTCGGCCTCCCTGGTCCAAAAACCATCCCGAACGTCCTCCAGCTTCTTTCTCCTTCCCTCGAGGTTATCCCTCACCTTGGCCAGCTCAGCTTCGCATGCTTTCACCAAACCCTCTGCGGCCTCCGCTTTCGCCGATGCCTTGGACACCTTCTCAGTGAGCTCCGCATGCTAACGGTCCAGGTCACCATAAGTCGACAAGAGGCTATCAACCGTCTTGTTCTCGGCTGGGACCTCGCCCTAAAGCCTCATGACCTCCTGCCTTAACCAAGTCGTCTTATACTGAGCAACTTGAAAGCGCCAGTGCAAGTTAGTGATCGGACACTTGAAAAATAGGTTTCATCCAAGAAGTGCACTTACACTCCTCAAATATGCTCGGTTGTACGCGAAGGCACAGTCGCACATCTCAACAACTTGCACCCAAAGCAGAACAAGGTCAGCCATGAGTCGACCCAGGGACTTGAGAAAATCTTACCAAATCCTCTTACCCCGTGCAACCTACCCAGGACCATCACGGTAGCCTCGACATCATTCTTCCCGCAAAAGAGTGGGACGTACACCGCCTCAGAGTTTACCGGCGTTGCTTCAGGTTACTTCCTTCGGCGAGGGGAGCATTTCGGCTTGTCGTCCTCAATCTCGATCGCCGCGATGCCATAATCATATGGAATGGTCTCAGAATCCTCCTCCTCCTACTGCTACTACTCGCGCCTCGACCTCTCACTAGGCCACCCCTCATCGATGGGTTCGTCCGTGGCTGGAGGTTTCAGTACTCTTGGACCCCAATTAGAGATCCTAACAACCCCTTGTCCCGAACCCCCCACAGACACTCGGGCAACTTACCCAGAATCGCCGGCAGAAACATGTGCCACCCACCCCGAGCCCCTCCGAGACTTTGCATAGTAGCAGGAGCAACAAGGATTACCTCAAGTACTCTCCTCACGACCTCGAGGATGGTCGTCTGCCTTTCCCTCCTCCTATCGGGCCTAGTGGCTTTGTTAGTCCTCTTCTTGGGAGGGGCATCCCCCACCTCAGCATCCCCCTGACACCTTCCTTTCTCTGGCCTGAACTTTCTATTTCTTGGAGGCGGCCAGTTCTTGCATGTGCTTCTCACGCGCCTCCTCCAAGCTCCTCCTAAGCGCCTCAAAGGACAACTGCATCCCTGTAAGCACAAATAAACAGTTAAAGAAATCGAAAAACAAGAAAAATAGAGCTTACACTACCAAGGACAAGCATGCCCAAGCTACCTTGTCACTGCGGCGATGCAGTGCGGCAAACTCTCGACTACCCTCCCTCGGCAAGAGCACCAAGTACCAATCTCCAACCCGAACAGCGGCCTCCCATGGGCATAATTGTCAACAACCAGTGACAAATTAAGACCTCTTTTCTAGTACGCTAGGTCAAGGAACTCCTCCTTAGCTTCCTCATCCTCGAACCTGAGGTGCTCGATCGCGTAGTCTAGATAGGTCTTCCCCAGGCCGCGGGAACAACACCCTTCCAATCGACCTAGTATGAAAGAATTTATCCTTCCACTTATCCACCTTTGACTTCAGCCTAGTAAAAATTTTCGTGTCCTCATTCCGAGCAAACACATAAACTCAACCATCCTGGTTGGTCTTCACTTGGAAGAAGTGTCGAAAGAGCCGAGCTGTTTGTCTCCGCAGTTGGAACAAGAAGACCGCCTCAAGCAGATCAAAGGTCACATCAATCGGCTCAATGGTAACTTCATCACACGAGCCCCCAACCGGATCACATCAGTCATATCAAGTGTCGCCTTACGCACCCGATGGGTTCAATAACCCTACCTGTTGAAGCCCTAGTCTAAGGACGGACCAAGGCCTATAAGCTGCTAGGGAACCCGAGCAGTCCTTCCACATACCCTGCTAACCCATCAAGCAAGCTCAGCTTTACCTCGAGCTGCTTGCTTGGTATCCTGAACACTCTGACAACATTGAGCACCTAGTCGCCGCTTAGGCCACTCATTGATCAGCACACCACTTGCTCGTCCATCTGAGCACCTTGACAATCCCGAGCACCTTGGCGTCTTCCCGACCCCTCAATGCGCGTCCATCGGGGTAAGGTCGCCTCTTTCCTCACTAGCACGTAGTGGGAACTAATGTGCAGATTAGAGCCTAGCAAACGTACCTTTCTAGGAGCACCTTTGTCTTTTTCCTCTCCTTCTCTTCTCATTAATTACATCCTAACATTTATGATACTCTCAGTACGCCTAACAATTGTGAACATGTCAGCATTCTAGGTTTTAGACATAGCTATTAGTATATTCATGGTCGACCAACCTGTAAAGCCATCCTGTCCCCCTACAATACATGTCCCCTGTAGACAGAAGTACAACCAAACCTTAACTTGATACGCGTCCTTTGTAGGTAAACTCCTTCATCACATAAGCACCCATGAAAGTTCCCCTAGAGCACTCAAACACTTTAGCACACTCATCCTCACAACCCTTATAATATCTCCTTACTAAATTAAGTATAGAAGGGCTCTTATGGATAAATCTACAATTGATCGCGAATAAAGAGCATGCACAACATCAAGGATCATCTATGCTTGATTACCTTAGTTGATTTCATAATCAACATTTCCATATTCACCGTAGGGCAGATCTACCCAAAAAGGGTAAGAATTAAGAATGCCAACGCTCAAGCATCCCACCAGGTCATTGGTGACAAGTCATCACCACCACCCCACGATGGTCTCCTACCTTACTAGCTCCAGGCACTCAAACTTATGAAATGCAACAACTTAGAGTGATGTTTCACTTAGTACTAGAAAGTTGAAAAACTCGAATCCAACATTGCTCTTCGCATGGAATAGTGTTTTGGTTAGACTCTTTCAATGATAGGTCTATAAGAAGGTAATCTTGATGGAGAATGCATTAGTTAATCCTTGATTTGCCACTTTAGATTGATATGTTCCTTGTTAAGTAAAGTTTTCATTTGTTTCACCGATTTATGATATTTTATCACTAACTTTCAAGTCTAGAATAAGCTTGTGTAATGAAGTTATTGAGTTAGGATGCTAGCAAAATTATGGTTTAACCTTTAACTAATTATTTTTCTTTTATTAGACTTTCTTTCCCTCGATGATCAAGTAAAACTTGTTTGGTCTCAATTACATGTCAAATTGTTAAGAGAGTTGTTGCCAAGTTCTCATAATGCCAGAATATGACTTATTTAGCTAAGTATTAATGACGTAATCCTTCTTAGTGTAATCTACAATCAATCTAGAGCATTTCTTGTCACGCCTACTCAAAGGTGTCTATTCAAAGTTTTCTTTACTTTAACTTACATGGAATAATATTTGTAAAATATATTTTACCTATATTTAATAGTTATGCTAACATTGATGTACATATTCTCTCTCTCTATATATATAATATGTGTGTGTATACATATTTTATGTCATATTATAGTCTTAATGATCCAAGTTATTTATCTTTAAGATATTATTATATTTATAGGATACGAATTTTGAGTTTTTAATGGATAATTGGCAAAATTGATTATATTAATATCAAAATAGAGCTTTTGTATGCTTTATTTGGAAAACAAATTTTACCACCACTTAGTTTATTTTACATGACCTCTTCGTGAAGTTTGCAATATGGAATTTCTATTAGAAACCCTAAATCAAGTATATTGAAAACTCAAGATACTATATTATTCTCTCTTCTTTTTTTTTTCATCATTTAATGATAAAAGAATGGGTACTTTCAAAAACTATGAAGGATATTTAATGGAAAATCTATTCATCGATTTTAGTTAAACATACTTTTTTAAGCTTTATGTAAATTGATTTGATCCTCCTATGGAATCATCAAAGAATCAGGTCTATTAGTTACTTGTATAGGAACTAAATCTTCGAGATAAGGCATAACTTTATAGTTACATCTAATGTGTAGGAAGATTGAGTTTACACCAACTAACTTGAGGTACCAATTAGAATGGAAAAATGAGAATTATGATTAAATTTTGATCAAACATAAATAATTTTGTAGAAATTTCACACTTCCATAGCTTGGCAATACTTACCATTGCTATCAATTATGGTGAATATTTAATGTAGGTTTTGCTTTTATCCTTTCCATTTCATTTATCTCAACATCTAGTATAAGAAATTACATCTAGAAAGAGAAAGCAATTCCAACAAGCGGCAAAAGAGATCATAATAAGAAAGAGGTAAATAAAAAGAAGTTATTGAATATTAAGCTAATCCTATGGGTATATCTCGTTAATGGAATGAAGTAGCTAATAAGAAAGAGGTAAATAAAAAGAAGTTATTGAATATTAAGCTAATCCTATGGGTATATCTCGTTAATGGAATGAAGTAGCTAGCCAATTTATGTGATTATTGCAAATGATCTAATTAAATAAAACTTCCCAAAAGAGAGCATTGTGCAAATACTCTACAAATATTAACAGATTCACAACTCGATGTAGATTTATCAACATAAAGGAGACTTTGGAAGCATGAAACTCAATTCAATGATTGAATAAATTGATTCATATAAGAAAGACATACATTTTCTTGAGAACTTACATAGGTAGAAGGAATGAATGACCATAGTGATATATTTAATTTCATCATAAAATTGATTTTGTATAATGAATATAGCTATAGATAGTTTAGAAGTTGCACTATGTAGAATCCCAAATATGCCATTTGCACCATGAAGAATATAAAGATAAACATCCCATATTTCAAAAGCTTCAAAGGCATCTTCATGAAGATTAGGAATATCGATATCAACAATGAGAAAAATACCACTTCACGTAATGCAAAAATACGCGTTACTATTTTCCATTTTGCTTAGTTTAGAATTTCCATTATCGTATGTCATCATGGAATACATAAAAACCACAACCAACAAGTTACTTCTCGTTTTTGTTCTTTTTCTTTTGCTAAATTGAAGCTGTGTACACGAGAGCAAGAAAAGGTTTTGCTATTTTTCTGAAATTACAACTAAAATATATAGTTTGTATTAGATCTATTATTAGTCTCATATCAAAGCTAAGATAACTCAATTATATGGCTCAATTTGTTTTCCTAATGTAACAAACGAAGAATAATGCATTAGTTGAATATTGACTTTTGTTGTTTTCTCTCTATTATTAGTCTCATATCAAAAGTAAAAAAAATTCAATTATATGGCTTAACTTGATTTCCTAACATAACAAACAGAGAATAATGTGATAGTTGAATATTGACTTTTTATTGTTTTCTCTCCTACCATGCTTCTAATCTTTTAGATGTATAATATACCAAATAATATATGTATATGGTCTCAATTTATATATTATTGTGTTATGAATTTAATATACAGGTACATTGTACTATCACAAATATCATATTATATATGCATGTCAAATGTATCACAACATGAATTTCATATTTTCTAACATATAAAATATAAGGATAAAGAAATACAATTTCATTTGATTTAAGGCTCAAATCATTCTTGATAGAATTAATCACAAAATGATTTTTCTTGGCTTCATTAGAAATATGGATCAATTCAAATACCTAAGGATTTTAAATATGTGTAGGTCATCCAATCCCAACAAGGATACCAAATATAATTATAAGAGTCACCTAATTTAGGACTAGTATCACTTATCAAACAACTAGACCACTGGAACCATCCATGACAGTGTCTCTTTGCACTAAAGCAACCGACTTACAACTATTCTCTGGAATATTAAACTTATATCATAGCAATTAGCTGCACTTACCCATTTATATACGGAAGTTGAATGCCTAAACTAAAAACCCAACATCCTAAAATTTCCTTCCCTTTGTAGGTCCAATCTATACTGCCAATCTAGAAATCTCTCAATGGAACAACAAGTTGCAAATATTTCATTTATTAATGATGAAATAGTTTTCAAATTATCATTCCAGTCTCGTAATCACAATAATAAAATGGAAATACTGGTTACTTTGCTATCGACGAACCTCAAACTTGATCTTTGCATCCCAAAATATTCTATAGTTTAATCAATAAACCCCATAAGTTTGAATAGTCTATTTCTTAATTTATTTTAGTTAGTTATTTTGACAATTCTTGTAAACAGCACAAATGTAGTAGTCAAGATAATAACGTTTAAATTTAATCCTAAAAAAAATATTCTAGAAATTACTTGAAATTTTTATGGCATATGAATTTATATATTCTAAATCTCAAAATAAAGTTATTTAATTTTAATATTATATATTTATACATAGGATAATAATATTATGCATTATTGATTTAGAAACTTATGCTTTTAGTTTCATCATGTAATGTTACACTATAGATAGATTTAGAGTTTTAATAGAAAGTTTTAAAGCTATAAGATTTAGAACTTTTAGAAAATGTTCTCCCTTTTAGCTCAAACTATATAGTAAACCATAATAATTAAACGAAGTGAATTTTGTGATTTTTATTTTCAAATTCAAATTTGTAAGACTTTTTTTTTTTTTTGCTATAAATATAAGTTTTTTTGGTATAGTACGTTATTAATTGAAACTCGTAACTTGAGCTCCAAAACATAACAATATGTGCGAGATTAATCATAGATTAAGTGGCCATTGGCACTTTTGAAAAAACTAATTGATATTAGTACAAGCTCAATTTTTATGTAGATTTCTCTGAAAATATATTTACATAAATTAAAAGAAATTTCAAAAAATCATAATTTTAATATTTGTTATATTTATTTTTGATAAAATGTCATTTTTTGCAATCTAACGAAAGAATTAGTTTTTCTTTGAATCTAACATATTATGACTTTTGAAGCTTAAATATGATTTAATAAATATTCGAGTATGGTTTTGCATGTAAATTTGATTGTTTATGTAACCAATATTAACTTAGAGGTGAAAAATGAAATTTGGCAAATATAAGCAAAGGATTAATTTGATATTGAGACGTTTCAAAGTAAAAATTTATAGTTTTGTGCACCTTTAGTAATTCTTCTGGAATTAATTGAGGTTGTATACATATTATTATGTAAAGAGACTTGCAAATGGGCCAATAGCTTCAAAATCTTTAGTTTAGTATATTAGCTAAATAAGAAAATCTTGATATATGCATGTATAAGTTTTGAAACTCGTGAATTCCTTATAGTATTGGTATTCCTAATTCTATGAACATTACTATTTATACAATTAAGATATGAGTCATATTGTAAAACTTGGAAAAAAGGAAAAAAGAATAAAAGAAAATAAACAAATGAATAATTTGAGCAAGGGTGTGTTTGGTATTACTAAAGTGAACCGAGGGTAATTTTGGGTATTACAGAAAGTCATAAACCATATTATATAAGATAGAATAATCACCTCGAAGCTCTTTTTCACACTCCTCACATGCAACACCTTTGACCTGAGCTTCTTATGCAAAACCTAGATCAAACAAAGGGTTTTTGCTCATTTCCACGAGATCAAGATAGAAGAGTAAGGTAGGGTAAACATATTTTTATTAAAGGATTCGATCAATTGAAATTGAAATTTCGTTTTTCTCTATAAGACAATGAGTAAAACGAATTTTAGGCAATGTTTTAAGGTTTCCACAACAGGTTTTTGGTGGTAGGGGTACAAGTTTTAGATCCTCAAGTTAAGCCACACAAAACCTAAATTTTGATAAGTTTCTCTTAAGGTGAACCTAAAGAAATTCATTTTTGGCTAAGATTTGCTATAGAATAAGTTGTAGATTGTGTTTTTAGTGATTTAAAAAGCTAAGGATTCTAACGTGGTGTAGGGTTATACATTCGGAAGGTAAGATTTTTATTGAATGCTTAATGATTGTGTTATTCCTTAAGATTTAAGAGTTTTGTAATATTGGTTCATTGAGGAAATGGTGAATTTTCGTTTTGATGTTAGAAGGTGTTAAAAAGGGTTAGAATTTGGGTTATTGATGCATGAGAATCACGGGAAATGGTAAAGGTTGAAGTGGATCTAAAGGGGGTTTATTGTAGGTGGTGAAACGCTACTACAATCTACAAATTTCTACATACTACAATTAGGCATTTAGACACCACTCCCTCTAGCGTCCTAATGCTAGAGAGAAAATTCTCCCAAAAATCTTGGCATTTGGGTGCCACACTATAGAAGTGTACAATGATGTTTTCCCTTAGTTGTTGATTTTTTTGAGCTTGTTTTTCCTTTCATAAACCATTCTAACATCTTTCTGAACTTGAATCATCATTCAAAACATTTTACAAGCAAATCTATTATCATAGTGATTCAAGATTTTTTAAGTGACACAAGTTATAAGTGTAAGAGTTAAGTTAAGTCTAAGGTGATGTTAGATAAGTGTTGAGACTGAGTAAAAGTATTTTGTTTCTACGTGAACAAGTTGTGAGACAAACGTTTTCGAATTTAAGTAGTCCATTTAGTTAGGTTTGGGATATTGTATGTTGTTTGTATTTATAAGAATAGTTCATGTTAAACGGACTTAATGATTACTTAGCTTAAATATAATGTATGCTCTGTGTGTATGGTTGGGCCTAAGGGACCAAGAGGAGTGATGACCTTAGGTGGTAACCCAATAATCTTAGTGCAGTGCTGTATTGATTAGAGTCTTATTTTGAAATGATCTAGGTAGATTGAAGTGATCCTTAATTCCTAGAATATTAGAAAGGACCCAATACCGATATTTATATATATTTATATATTTTATGTACCAAAGTTACGAGTTACTCCAAGTTCTAAGATTTAAATCTATGGTAGTTGATGAACTAAATAAAAGATAAGAATCTGTTGCTATTGTATGTAGAAATTATGAACATATGTGCTTGTGTGTATGCCGTATGATTATGTTCATGTGGTTGGTTACCCTATACTATGCTTTGCTCACTCCTTGGAGATCTCTTTTTTTTTTTGTTTTGTTTCAAGTGTAAGTTATGAGAAATATGAAGATTATTATTATGGTGATTATAAGTACTATGATGATGCAGCGGGATTTTATGATTATTACTATGGCAATAAGAGCTGTTCCATATAGTTTCTATTTAGACTTGTTAATTCGATTAAGTCATGAAATAAGACTCTTAAATTGTTTTTATGCTATTAGTTGGGTCATGAGAAGTCATTTGAGACTTCTCTTGTCAAAGTACTTAGTTTTGTATTATTTATTGACTATTGCAAGAAATTTTTTTTTTTTAATTTTGTGTATCTTTTTTTCCTTGAGACAAATATTGTCAAATAAAGAATTGTATTTCATCCTCTTTGAATAAGAATATTGAGAAGTTGATCATTCAAAATTATTTTTGGATTTGGATGTGAGAATTATCCATGAATTTTGATTCAAAGTAATTACAGGTTATGGGTGGTTGTAAACTATGTAGAAAAGCTAGTTGGATGGTTTTAATATGCTTGACATGTCAATAGGACATAGGAATACGTAGTAGGTTGTAATATCTAAAGTTCTAAGGCATTACATATATGGAAATAGAATTCAATTTGCATTATTGAAAATACTAAAATTATACAATATTATCTTTTAAATAACCTCAATTATTTCTAATATATTACTTACAGTTTTATTATAGTCTTATGGTCAACGAGGGACAAGTTTAAGTAAATGAAAGTAATTACGATAAATTGTATGTTCATATGAACCTCGTCATTATTATTTGTATACACTACTTCTATTATTAAAATTTTAATAATAATGATTTTCTATCTTATTATTATTTAATACTACAATACATTTTTATCTTTCATATAATCTTATTATGCTAAAAGCCAATGGGAGTATTTGAACTTTTACTCACCACGTGTATAGATATATGATGGATAACTACTAATAATAATTGAACACATTTCTTTTATTGTATCTTAGTTTATAGGAGCATGTTTTGAGAATTTGTAACTTTCAATACATTTCTAAAACCTACTCGGATGAGTAAAACACATGAAGATACATTATAACAAAGTTACACTCACCCTACAAACATTAGGCTTTGAAATTGAAACAAAACAAGTTTCAATCAACTACTTTCCAAACATATAATTTCAAATAGATCCATCAAATAATAAATACAAACAAGTAATAGGCAATAAAAACAATTAAAGAAAAAAAACCATAAAAGATGCACCATTTGAATTATTGGTTAAGTATCAAGATTGTTATAACCTAATAGCATCACTACTAATTTGTTATGATAAATCAAGGTTTGAACCCCTTTAATCCTCCTAAGTTATAGCATAACTGGCTAAAAAAAAGTATTGACAAAGTTGCTAGAAATACCATAACTTGGAACACTTTTGATATTTTTACTAGATTTTATACTTTCAAAAGTGATAGAAAGTTGATATTTTAAAATTTTAAGAGGTTTGTCATAAATGATTGATAGATGAGGGGTCTAATTTCAATTTTCCCAAATTTTAAGATACTTATTGTTGTGCATGGCAACAAGATAAATGAAAATATCAAAGGTTTAGGATGAGGATAATGCAATCCTACCAAACCTAATAGCTTGAAATGATACAGTTCAAAAGAACAATTTGAAATTGTACTCCTTTTCTTGTTTTTTTTTTTTATCTCTTTTCTCTTTATCATTTTATGGTTTGATATTTCTAATATTATCATCTTCTAAGGGTGCAAAAGAAGCTTTAACAATGCATTTTTTTTTGTTTCCAATGTTAATTTGCCTTTGCTATTGAAAAATTATAGTTTGTTGTCCTGGTATTTTTGGACCTGAGAAATGACTATGATAAGATCGAAATCTTTAAATTAATTTGGTGTAGTAATTTTCAACTGGAACCAAATTGTTGGTTGTAGATTCTCATCTAGCTAGGTAATAGGCTTCTAATAAACTGCAGCAACAATAAACAACCAAAGTAAGCATTGCAATTTAAATCAATCGTAAGTGATAGTGATAGAGGGTATATAAGGGTATATGAGAGTATATGAGAGTATAGAAGTTATGACATTCTCACCCTGATTATAATATGTAACACCTTGGTATTCATTGATACATTGCTGAGTTTTGATTTGTTGATGGCTTGCCATCTAAGATGTTCTTTGTCAACTTTTAGAGGATAGGGTTGGTGGTGTGATCTTTTGACAAAGTTAAAGGATAAGTAACAGAATTACCCCTACTCATACACCTATCCCATTTCATTTAACACCTTATGACACTATGAGGCTCAGGGCACTTAGCCCTCTAACGCCAAGCTCAACTCAAACATTAAGTACGCGATGGGTTGGCCAAGGGGTTCGAGGCTAAGGTCTTTGTTTTTAATGTCACTAGGTTTGGCCATGTTGGGCCATTAGACTCAGTGGTGTTGGACACTAAGGTTATGTCCAAAATTAGCAATCTACATAAAGTCTTATCTTTTTATCCTAAGTATTAAGATGCCATCAAACCAAAATGTAAATTGAACCAAAATAAAATTTAGCTCAATTTACAAAAGGTTCATCACTAGATTCCTTTAATGGAATCATATTGTTCTGAATTAATTTGTGCAACATTGTAGTCCCTATCTTGATTTTATTTAGATCCTTTTTTTCCTTTTTTATTGTACATACAATGAGTCTAAATCTAGGTTCAAAAAAATTCTAACATTTGTATTGCGTGGTGAATAATTTGCAAAGTCAGCAAAATATTTGTTATATTGTTTATATTGATGTAAATGATAAACATTGCGAGGTTAGAATTCAATTATCCAACAAGAAACTTTTAATCGAGAACAAGTGTAAATCATTTTCGTCATTTTCAATCAAACTATTGTTATTCGTCTTTGATCACCAGCTGCTACCGTTTTCACTTACCACCTAAAATCAACCACTTTGATGCAACTTCTCGAGATATTTATGATACTATTTTAACCATCGTAACATTGTACTTAGCACAGTTGAAATGTATCTGCAAAAATTCTCCGCGACAAAAAGGGACATGCATTCTCTTTCCCTACATGATTGTCAAACAAATATGCCCTCATCTCCAACAGTATCAAGAGAATGTTTTTGATATAGTAGTCAAAATATTCCATCCGCTCCCAGAGCCTACCAAAAAAAAACCCCATGATTACATCTTACGTTAAAAGAGGGTCAGACAATGTTTAGGCTTAACAAACTTCACACTTGCAACTAAATTCAGGATGTCGCAAACATCAGAGCCTTTCTTCAAATCAGATAAGCATCCTTCCATGAGATCGAGCAAACAGAACATTCACGAAATCAGCCAATGAACACAAATGTGAAAAGAACTCAACAACAGGTTTTACTGAGGGATAGCTCTTATCTAAATCACCACCTAATATGCACGACAGAGAAATAAATTCCTTTTGAATCTTATTATGATCTTCATGTAGTTCTTACCATAGCTAATACTAAGAAAGAACGCATGCTTTTCAACAATATGTACTGCATTTAATGAATACCACTTCCCAAAAGAGCAAAGTCGATTTCACCTACTAGGGAAGTGATGATGACATCTTCAATGATTTCAATTCATCTGGATTATTTGACAACAAACCACTGGGATATCAAGTTAGATGGCAAGAGCTTTGTCTTTACAGGTGCCTATATTTTCAGTAACACTGAGGAGGACTCTTGCAAGCTCTTCTCCATCACTTCATTCAAGAACTTCAGCCTTGGTGAGTGTTTGGTTGCTGTTCATGCACTCCCATAAAAGAAAGCGCTTTCTGGGCATTGCAAATTCTTCAGTGCCCAGCTTCAGAATGGGGCAATAGTCGCGTTTCCCATATATATATATATATGTCTCCTCTTCATATCTGCAGAGCCATTAGCTTGAATTCGCTGTATCACAATGCGCTATAGAGGAAAACAGAGTTAGATAATGCACATGGCCACGAATACGGAGCCTAAACAAAGAGAAATCCACGAGGGCATATACCACTACAGCTAGATTTCCAGGCAGCATTAGTATGCAAAGAACATCAGAAATATTTATAAGCCCCTCCCTCGATTTGACCGCTGATTCACAAATTTTCAAGGGAAATACCTCCCGATCTTCAATTTTAGGAAAACCTTTATGTAGTTATATTGCATATTAACGTAAGAGTAGGTAAAACCCATGTAATGTGCAATTATTGGTTTAAAGCATATATTCATATTAATGGAAGTAATAAGTTTACTTAAAATGTTATCACACTTAATACACTAACAATATTTGATAGTAAATTGTTGAAAATAAGCTGTAGACAATATGAGTTAATTATATAAGCCATAAATTATATGATAACTCAGATTGTTACAGCTCTTTCTAAAAATTCCGCCCCTCACATGAAGGAAGCCTCTTCGACACATAATTAATGTAAAAAAGTCGTATCTATAAAAGATTTGCCACTAATAGCGCCTACATACAAAAGATCCTTTTGTGCATATTTTCAGCTTTTGCGTCTAAAACTTCCGAGGCAGCATCTTTCTAAGTCAATATTTGATGAGTAAAAATCCCCAGTACTTGATGCATAAAATATCCAACGGCTCAAACTACCATTGGATAACATGCCGCTAATATAATTGAAGATAGATACGACATGCATAATTTACAATTTCAGATGGTACATGAAATTTCCCGTACTAATCCCAGCTTCCGACAAAATCTAATACTCACGGTTCCAGCTTTTGTAATTCCATACAAGGAAGTATGATCTCACAGAAGAAGAAGTACCAAGTGCATTCTAACTTCAGGCATGTCAAAATAACTTAAACTTACCTGATATATTTTACCTATATTGAAGAGTTAAGCTAAAATCGGTGTACATAATCTCTCTCTCTTTCTCTCTATATATATATTTATATTTATTAATTTTTTTATGTCTAGATATATATATATATATATATATATATACATTTTATGCCATATTATATTTTTTATGCTAAGTACTTATTACATTTATAGGAAACTAATTTTGAGTTTCTTATGGATAATGAGCAAAGTTGATTATACTAATATCAAAATAGAGTTTTTGCAACCTTTATTTGGAAAGCAAACGTTACTGCATGGCCTTATCATAAAGTTTGCAACATAGACCAATGCATTTTATTAGAAGCCCTAAATCAAGTATGTTGAAAACTTGGGATATTTTTCTATTCTTTTTTATTTTTTACCAACTCTAACCAATAGTAATGCCACTATACTACAAAGGCCTATGCTTTTTTGGCTTTCTTTTTTTTTTTTTCCTTTGCATCATTTAATAACAAAAGAATTGACACTTTCAAAAACTATGAAAGATGCTTAGTGGAAAATCTATTAATTTCTCTTGATCGAACTTACTTTTTTAGGCTTTGTATGAATTGGTCTGGTCTTCCTATGAAATTATTATCTATCAATTGCATGTATAGGTACTAAATCTTTGAGACAAGGCATAACTTTTATAGTTGCATCCAATGTATAGAAAGATTGGAGTTTACATATGGTAACATGAGGTACCAATTAGAGTAGCAAAATGAGATCAATGAAACTTTAACTATGATTAAATTTTCATCAATTAATGTATACAAATAATTTTGTATAAATTTCATGCTTCTATTTCTTGTCAACATTGGCTATTACTACCAACTATGGTGAATATTTGATCCAAATTATGCTTTTATTCTTTTCCATTCATTTCTCATAACTTCCAGTATTAGAAATTACATCTAGAAAGATAGAGCAACTCTAGCAAGCAACAATAGAGATCACAATAAGAAAGAGGTAAATTAATAAGAGGTTATTAAATATTAAGCCAATCTTATGGGTACATCCCTTTAATGAAATAAAGTAGCTAGCCAATTTATGCAGTGGCTAATCTAATTAAATAAACTTCACAAAAGAGAGCACTATGCAAATACTCCAGATATGTTAATAGATTCACAACTTGATGTGAATTTCTATCTACATCAAGGAGACTTCGAAAGCATGAAACTCAATTCAATGGTTAAGCAAATTGATTCAAATCAGGAAGACATACATTTTCTTTAGTAGTTATAAAGGTAATACAAGAAGGAATGACCATAGTGACATATTTAATTTCATATCAAAAATAATTTTGTATAATGAATACAACCATAGATCTTTTAGAAGCTACACAATATAGAACCCCCAATATACCTTATACATCATGAAGAACATAAGGATAGACATCCCATATTTCAAAAACTTAATGGGGGTCTTCATGAAGATTAGAAACAACAATATCAACTATAAGAAAAAAAAAAAAAAAACCACTTTACTTGATGCAACAAATGCATCACCATTTTTTGTTATCTATTTATTTATTCTTTTTCATATTTTATTCATTCTTTCTTTCCTACATGACCCCCACAGAATGTGTACATGATATATGAATAGTATAAAATTCCATAATGTGAAACTCTTTTATTTCATCCTATTAGCTTTGTCTTAATATAAACATTCTTTTATTTTATTTTTTTGAATGATAAACATTACAAAAATTATTAACTTTAATATAAATGACTAGTGATTAATAACTCAATAATTTACATTCACTTTTATAATAATAATAATAATAATAATAATAATAATAATAATAATAATAATAATAATAATAATAATAAAAGTACATCAAGTAAAATATTATTATTATTTACTTATATGTTATGCATTAAGTCAAAATATTTATAGCATTAGCATTGTAATTATTATTATGATATAAAAATATTAAATAGATAATAATTCAAGAGAATTTAGTTATTTTTATAAAGAATGAATTTTGTGCTATTAACTATTCTAAAGAAAGTAAAGGAAAAAATCAAATGAAAATATCATTTAAGTAATACATTAATAAATGCATAATAGAAAAAAGTAAAGTTAATGTCATGGAATTGAATCCATGACCTATTAATTTTAGAAAACCCACTCAACCACTAAGTAATATACACCATTTTATTAAGTTTTACTCTTAAATTATACATATAGCATACATGATTTATCATTTTTATTAAATTTTCATAATTAATTATTTCTTAAGTCGGGTCTTCGGGGCTCCTTCGTGCCCACACTAACTTAATGGGCTAGTTCTATTAAAAAAACTAAATTAAGCACCTATCAACTTGATGGGTTATACTTGAAATAATCTAAATATTACAATCTGACTTAAATAAGCTAGTTATATTATAAGACTAAATTAATCACTTACTAGCTTAATGGGTCATACTTCAAATAATCTAAATATTACCATTTGGCATAAATAAAGGTGTTGCCTTTAGTTTTCTCCTCTAAACAGTAGGTGTGAAGGACACTGTTGTGGAGTATGATGATGGTTTTTGGTAGAAAGGCTAATGGTAGCAAATGGTGTCTAATAGTTCAAGTAGTAATGGTGTTAAGAGCTATAAAAGGGTCGATTGCTTCCTTCTATTACTCTTTTTCCACTTTCATTTAAGGTTACTATAGGCAAATTAAAGGACATTATATTTGGGATTCCTTTACTAGTAGGTCTATGAGAAGGATAAAGATAACTATAGATGCTTTGATTAATTTCACTAGTGTTGGACTTAATGTACTAGGATGCATATGAAGTGATTTAATTTTTAACTTATTTTTCTTTTCTTTGTTATGATTTTCTTTCCCCTATCCATGAGGAAAAACTTGTTTGGGTCCCAATTGTATATCAAATTGCTGAGGGAGTTGTTATTAAGTTCCTTATCAAGTAAAGCTTTGATTCATTTTACTAATCTATGATATTTTACTACTAACTTTTAGTTGTGGAATAAGTTATGTAATGGAGTTATTAAACTAAGACACATTCAAAATTGTGGTTTAAGTTTTAACTAATCATTTTTCTTTTGTTACGACTTTCTTTCCCCCTATAATAAGGCAAAACTTGTTCGATCCCAAAATTACTGAGGGATTTGTTGTCAAATTCTCCTGATGCCACAATATGTTTTATTTAGCTTAGTGTTAGTGACTTACCCTTCTTAATGTAATCTACAATCTAGAGCATTTCTTATCATGCTTACTTAAAGGTATCCATTCAAAGTTTGCTCTACTTTAACTTACCTAAAATAATATTTTAGAATATATTTTACCTATATTGAATAGTTATGCTAACATCGGTGTACATATTCTTTCTCTCTCTCTCTCTCTCTCTCTCTATATATATATATATATATATGCGTATGTGTGTATGTATATATATATATATGCATACATACGTACATTTTATGTCATATTATATTCTTTATGAACCAAGTAATTTTTCTTTAAGATCTTATTATATTTATAGGACATGAATTTTAAGTTTCTAATGAACAATGGGCAAAATTGATCATATTAATATCAAAATAGAGCTTTTGCAAGCTTTATTTGGAAAACAAACATTACTACCACTTAATTCATCTTACATGGCCTCATCATAAAGTTCGCAATATGGAATAATGCATTATATTTGATGCCTTAAACTAAGTATCTTGAAAACAAGGGATACTACATTATTCTTTTTTTCATCATTTAATGACAAAAGATTAGGTAGTTTCAAAAACTATGAGGGATGCTTAATCGAAAATCTATTCATTGTTCTTTGTTGAACTTACTCTTTTAGGATTTGTGTGAATTTGTTAAGTCTTCCCATAGAATCATTAAAAAAAATCAGATCTATTAGTTACTTATATAGGAACTAAATCTTTGAGACAAGGCACAACATTTATTACTACATCAAATGCATAGGAAGATTGAGTTTACACCATATAACTTACAGTACCAATTAGAGTGGCAAAATGAAAACAATGAAACTTTAACTATGATTAAATTTTGATCAACTAATGTACACAAATAATTTTGTCTAAATTTCACACTTCAATAACTTGTCAATGCATGCTATTGCTACCAATTATAGTAAATATTTGATGCAAAGTTTTTCTTTTATTCTTTTCCCTTCATCTATCACAACATCTAATGTAAAAAATTACATCTAGAAAGAGAGAGAGCAATTTTAGCAAGCGACAAAAGAGATCATAATAAAAAAGAGATAAATTAACAAAAAGCTATTGAATATTAAGTCAATCATATGGATACATTTCTTTAACATAATGAAGTAAATTTATGCACTTATTGTGGATGATCTAATTAAATAAAACTTCACAAAAGAAAATATTATGCAAATACTCTACATATGTTAATAGATTCAAAACTCGATATAGATTTCTGTCTACATAAAGGAAATAATGGAAACATGAAACTCAATTCAATGATTAAGCAAATTGACTCATATAAGAAATGCATACATTTTCTTTCGTACTTATAAAGGCAATACAAGAAGGAATGACCATGGTGACATATTTAATTTCATAATAAAATTGATTTTCTATAATGAATATAACTGTAGATCTGTTAGAAGTTGCATACTATAGAATCTCTAATATGTCATATACACCATGGAGAATATAGGGATAAACATCCCTTATTTCAAAAGTTTCATGGGCGTCTTGTCAAGATTGGAAACACCAATATCAATGATGAGAAAAATACCATTTGCCTTGATGCAACAAACATGTCATTGTTTTCCATTTTTCTTAGTTCAAAATTGCCCTCATAGTATCCTATCATAGCATACATGAAAACCACAACCAACAAGGTATCCCTCATTTTTGTTAAGAAAAATACCACTTCACTTGATGTAATAAACGTAACACTATTTTCCATTTTGCTTAGTTTAGAATTGTCATCATAGTATACCATCGTAGCATGCATGAAAACTACAACCAACAAGTTACCTCTCATTTTTGTCATTTCTCTTTTTTTTTTTTTTAATTGAACTTGTGTATATGAAAACGAGAAAAGGTTTTGCTATTACTCCAAAATCACAACCACTAAAATATATAATTGGTTTAGATTTACTATTAGTTTCATATCAAAACTGAGATAACTCAATTTGCTTTCCTAACATAACAAACGGAGAATGATACGGTAATTAAATGTTAACTTTGTTGTTTTTCCTTATATTATTAGTCTCGTATCAAAATTAAGATAACTCAATCATATGGCTCAATTTGTTTTCCTAACTTAACAAATAATGCAGTAGTTGAGTATTGACTTTTTCTCGTTTTCTCTCCTACCATACTTCCTATCTTTCGAGTGTATAATTTAGCAAATAATATATGTATATTGTCCCAATTAATATAGTAATGTGTTGTGAATTTAATATGTAGATACAATGTATTATCATAACTATCATATTATATATGTTTGTCATATGTATCACAACATGTAAAATATTAGCATATAGGAAATACAATTTCATTTGATTTACGGCTCAAATCATTCTTGAAAGAATTGATCACAAAACGATTTGTCTTGGCATCATTACAAATATGGATCAATTCAAATACATAACGATTTGCATATATTGCTCAAAATATTTTGTCCATTTACTATGTATAGGTCATTCAATCCCAACAACAACACCAAATATAATTGTAAGGGTAGCTTGTTTTAGGACTAATATCAGTTATCAAACAACTAGACCATTGAAACCATCCATGATAACATCTCTTTCCACTGAAGTGATCAACTTACAACTACTCTCTATAACGTTAAACTTATATAATAGCAATTAGCTACATCTACCCATTTATATGTGGAAGTCGAATGCCTAAACAAGAAATTGCAACATCCTTAAATTACCTTCCCTTGTAAGCGAATGGCATCCAATTTATTACTGCCTGTCTAGAAATCCGGCCTCAACGTGACAACAAGTTGCAAATATTTCATGTATTAATGATTAAATAGTTCTCAAATTGTCATTCTAATCTTACAATCACAATAATAAAATGGAAAAACTAGTTATCTTGTTCTTGGCGAACCTGAAACTTAGCCTTTACATCCCAAAATATCCTATAATTTAATCGATTAACCACATAAGTTTGAATTGTTTATTTCTTAATTTATTTTAGTCAGTTATTTGGACAATTCTTGTAAGCACCACAAATATAGTAGTCAAGATAATAACATTTAAATCTAGGACTAGAAAATATATTCTAGAAATTAGTTGAAATTTATCACATATTATCAAAAATTAGATAAAGTGAACTTGCATAATCTAAATCTCGAATAAAGTTATTTAATCTTAATATTATATTTTTATACATAGGATTATCGTATTACATATTATTGATCTAAAAACATGGGCTTTTAGTTTCGCCATGTAAGGTAACACTAGAGATTGATTAAGAGTTTTAACCAAAGCTAAGAGATTTAACACTTTTAGAAAATGTTCTCCCTTTTAGCTCCAACTATAAAGCGAAGCCACAATAGTTAAATAAAGTTAACCTTTAAATTTTTTTTTTTAAATTGAAATTTATAAGACGTTTTTCGGCCATAAATATAACTTTGTTGGTATATAGTACATTGCCAATTGAAACTCAAAACTTGAGCTATTCGAGATTAAGTGGCCATTGGCATTTTTGAAAAACCAATTGATGTTGGTACAAAGTCATCTTTTATGTAAACTTCTCTGAAAATATATTTTATATAAATTAAAAGAAAGTTCAAAAAAATCATAAGTTTAATAATTATTATATTTATGTTTGATAAACTGTCATTTTTTTCATTCGAACAAAATAATTAGTTTTCATTCTAATCTTTCTTTGAATCCAACATATTATGACTTTTGAAGCTTAAATATGATTTGATAAATATTCGAGTATGGTTTTGCATGTAAATTTAATTGTTTATGTAACTAATATTAAATTAGAGGTAAAAAATGAAATTTAGCAAATATAAGTAATGGATTAATTTGATATTGAGAATATTCAAACCAAAAATTTATAGTTATGTGCGCCTTTAGTAATTTTTGTGGAATTAATTAAGGTTGTATGCACATTATTATGTAAAGAGTCTTGCAATTTGCTCAATAGCTTTAAAATCTTTAGCTAGCAAAATAAGGAAATCTTGATATATATACATGTGTAAGTTTTGAAATTCGTGAATTCCTCGTAGTATTGGTGGTCCTAATTCTATAAACAATACTATTTATACAATAAAGATATGAGTCATACGGAAATAAAATTCAATTTGCGTTATTGAAAATACTGCAATTATAAAATATTATCTTTAAATAACCTTGAGTATTTTGAATTTACTACCTACAGTTTTATTGATAGTCTTATGATCAACGAGGGACAAGTTTAAGTAAATGAAAGTAATTATGATAAATTGAATGTTCAAACGAACCTCATTATTGTTTGTATACACTACTTCTATTATTAAAATTTTAATAGCAATGACTTTCTATCTTATTATTATTTAATAGTACGATATGGTTTTATTTTTCGTATAATCTTATTACACTAAAAATTATTAGGCTCTCTCTCTCTAGAAATAGAGGGAGAATCTTCTCCTCAAGGTCTATGCATTAGATTAGTGTCAATTCAAAAAAAAATATTCAATAGGTATTACTCATTATATATATATATATATATGATGAATAACTATCAATAATAATTAAACACATTTTTTTAATTATATTATATTTTGTAAGAGCACGTTTTAAGAAATTATTATTATTAATATTTACTTAAAATCTACTCAGTTGAGTAAAATGCAAGTAGATACATTATGACAAAGTTATTACACACCTCACAAACATCATCAAGCTTTGAAATCGAAAGAAAAAAAAGTTTCAATTGACTACCTTCCAAACATATAATTTCAAATGAATCCACTAAATAATAAATACAAAGAAGTAATAGTCAATAAAAATAATTTTAAAATAACTATAAAAGATATATCACACAAAATATTAATTGATTGTTAAAAGTTATTATAGTTTATTGATATTATCATTGGTCTCCCTTAAAATAGATTAGGTTTTAAATCTCTTGTCCACAATATGTAATATAATTGGTCCAAAAAAAAGTATTGATCGAGTATTAACAGAGTTGTTAGAAATACCATGACAGGGAATATGTGATATTTTTGCAAGATTTTGTACGCATTTGCAAAAGTTATAGAAAGTTGGTATTTTAAAAGTTTAAGAGTTTCATCGTAAATGATTAGTTGATGAGGGATTTAATTTCAATTTGCCCGAATATAAAGATACTTGTTACGCACGGCAATAAGATGAATGGAAATATCAAAGGATAAGGATGTGGATAATGTCATCCTACTTGCAATCCTTCCAAGCCTAATAGCTTGAAATAAATCGGTTCGAAAGGACAATTTGAAGCTGCACTTGCTTTCTTGTTTTTTTCTCTTTTCCTCTTATCATTTTATGGTTTCATATTTCTAATATTATCATCTTCCCAGGGTGCAAAAGAAGTTTTAGCAATGCATGTTTTATTGTTTCCAATATTAATTTGCCTTTGGTATTAAAAAAAATTATAGTTTCTTATCCCAATATTTTGGAGCCTATTCTTAAGGAAAAGTTACTATAATAAGATCGAAATTTATGAATTAATTTAGTATAGTAATTTTAAAATGAAACCAAATTGTTGATTGTGGATTTTTGTGTAGGTACTTAATGGGCGTCTAATAAACTACAATGATAACAAAAGATTAGAATAAGTATCGCAAGCACTGCAATATCAATCAATCGTAAGTGATAGCCATAGAAAGTATATAAAAGTAGATGAGAGAGCAGAAGTTGTTATATTCTCATCTTGATTGAAATATATAACTGCTAGGTATTTATTGATAGATTGCTAGGTTTTTATTTGTTGATAGCTTATCACATAACATGTTATTTGTCAACTTTTAGAGGATGGGATTGGTAGTGTGATCTTTTAACAAAGTTAGAGAATAATTAAGTTAGGGAATAATTAGCATAGTATCCCTACTCATACACCTGTCCCTTTCCATTTAATGCATTGCGATGCTGTAGAGCTCAAGTCGATTGGCCCTATCAACTCGAACATGGGGTCTTAAGCACTAAGATTATATGTCCAAAATTAGTGATCCATACAAATTAAATGACATACATCAAGTTTTATCTCTTTTTCTTATATATTAAAATGCCATTGAACCAAAAATGTAAAATGCACCAAAATAAAATTTGGTTTAGTTTACAAAAGGTGTAAATGGTTCGTCGCTAGATTCCTATAGATTCCTAGAATAGAATCATACCATTCTGACTTATTTTGTACATGTTGCTCCCTATCTTGATTTTATTTAGATCCTTTTCTTTACTTTTTTTTTTTTTTCTATTGTACATACAATGAGTCTAAATCTAGGTTCAAAAATATTCTAACATTTGTATTACGTGGTAAATAATTCGCAAAGTCATTTAAAATATTTGCTATATTGTTTATATTGATGTAAATGATAAACATTGCGAGGTTAGAATTTAATTATCCAAAAAAATAAAACTTTTAATCGAGAACTATTGTAAATCATTTTCTTCATTTTCCATCAAATTATTGCAAATCGTCTTTGATCAACAGCTGCTACCGTTTTCACTTGCCAACTAAAATCAATTACTTTGATGCAACTTCTTGAGATAATTACGATACTATTTTAATCATCGTAACATTATATTAACGCAGTTGAAATATATCTAGAAAAAAAAATTATCCACAACAAAAAGGGACATGCATTCTCTTTCCCTACATGATTGTCAAACAAATATGCCCTCATCTCCAACACTATCAAGAGAATGTTTTTGATATAGTAGTCAAAATATTCCATCCGCACAAAAGCTTCATGGTTCACTTCTCATCCAAATTGAAACAAAGATCAAATTCTTCGAACATAAGTAGATTTAGACCAAAATTGAGTTTCTACTGAAAGGCCCATGATTACATCTTACGTTAAAGGAGAGTCAGACAATGTTTAGGCTTAAGGAACTTCACACTTGCAACTGAATCCGGGATTGTCGCAAACATCAGAGCCTTTCTTCAAAGCAAATAAGCATCCGTCCATAAAATCGAGCAAACAGAACAAATCAGCTAATGAACACAAATGTTAAAAATAATATATATATATATATATATATATATATATGCAACAACAGGTTTTACTGAGGGACAGCTCTTATCAAAATGACCACCTAATATGCACGACTGAGAAATAAAATCCTTTTGAATCTCATTATGATCTTGATGTAGTTCTTAAAATAGCTATTACTAAGAAAAAACACATCCTTTTCAACCATATGTACTGCATTTAATGAATACCACTTCCCAAAAGAGCAAAGTCGGGCTCACCTACTAGGGAAGGGATAACATCTCTAATGATTTCAATTCATCAGGATTGTTTGACAACAAACCACTGGGATATCAAGTTAGATGGCAAGAGCTTTGTCTTTACTGATGCCTATATTCTCAATAACACTTTCCTAGTAATAGCTATGCAAAGAACTACATGAAGATCATAATGAGATTCAAAAGAGCAAATTCGAGTTTACCTACTAGGGATGGGATAACATCACTAATGATTTCAATTCATCAGGAGTGTTTGACAACAAACCACTGGGATATTAAGTTAGATGGCAAGAGCTTTGTTTTTACTGGTGCCTATATTTTCAATAACACTGAGGAGGACTCTTGCAAGCTCTTCTCCATCACTCCATTCAAGAACTTCAGCCTTGATGAGTGTTTGGTTGCTGTTCATGCACTCCCATAAAGGAAAGTGCTTTCTCGGCATCGCAAAGTCTTCACTCCCAAGCTTCAGAATGGGGCAGTAGTCACCTTTTCCATCTCCAAGATATATACATCTCCTCTTCACATCCGCAGAGCCATTAGCTTGAATTTGCTTTATCACAATGCCCTGTAGAGGAAAACAGAATTAGATAGTGCACATGGCCATGAACACGGAGCCTAAACAAAGAGAAATCCATGAGGCCATACACCACTACAGCTAGATTTCCAAGCAGCATTTGTATGCAAAGGACATCAGAAATATTTGTAAGCCCCTCCCACAAGTTGACCTCTGATTCACAAATTTTCAAGGGAAGTATCCCCCAATCTTCAATTTTAGGAAAACCTTTACATCGTCATATTGCAGATTAATGTAAGAGTAGGTAAAACCCCATGTTCTATCAATTATTGGTTTAAAGCATATACTCATATTAATGGAAGTAATAAGTTTATTAAAAAATTATCACACCTAATATACTAACAATAAATGATTATAAATTATTGAAAGTATGCTGTAGACACTATAATTTAATATATAAACCATAAATTATATGATAACTCAAATGGTTCTAGCTCTTCTAAAAGTTCTATCCCTCACATAAAGGGTGTCTCTTGGACACATCTAATGTAGAAAAGTCATACATAAAAAAGATTTGCCACTAATAGCACCATGTGAAGCCATATCCAAGGAGACTCAAAAAAAAAAAAAAAAAAGGAATAAAAAAAGATCCTTTTTGTACAAATTTTTAGCTTTTGCGCCATCAACCATAACATATTTATAGTAAAACTTCCAAGGCAGCATCTTAATAAGTCAATATTTAATGAGTAAAAATACCCAGTACTTGATGCATAAAAAATCCAACGGCTTGAACTACCATTGGGTAACATGCCGACAATATAATTGAAGATAGATTGGACATGCATAACTTGAAATTTCAGATGGTAAATGTAATTTCCCATGCTAATCCCAGCTTCGGACAAAATCTAATACTTACAGTTCCAGCTTTTGTCATTCTATACAAGGAAGTATGATCTCACAGAAGAAAAAGCACCAAATGCATTCTAACTTTTGGCATGCCAAGTAATTTGAAATCCAACAAAAGGACAATCCAATTGATACAACCCCAAGAGTCCATAGGCCATTTTTACATGTTTACAAGAGGCATGCATAGTGTAGTGTAGTGTTGTGTTTGTATTGTTGTGTAGCGTTGACTAAAATAGTGTTGTGAGTGTGTTGTTGTGTATATGTATAGTATAGTGTATTCGTGATGGTGTATTGACGAATCTAATGGAGGGGTATTCTTGTAAATTTGTTAATAGGGCATAGGGGTATAAATACTGTATTGTAAAGAAGAGTTAGTTAGAGAGAGAGAAGTTAGTTGAATACTAGTGGAAGGGAAAGAAGTTCGAAGAAGACTTCCCCTGTTCTTCAACTGTGGAGTACCTTGAGTGGTGATTGGCTCTACATTGTACTTCTATTCTACCAGGTATCAATTGTTTCTGATCTCTATTTCATTTCTAGAACCCTAGACGTATCACCAATAAATTTTTCAGTATTGCCATCCTAGGTTCTAATGGAGTGAATTGAGTCCAGAAACTTCTAGTTATAAAGTATATATACCCTTAGTTTCCCTTTTGATGAGTAGGCATGCATTTTGTTTTGAAATGCAAAAGAAGTAGCCGACCTTGCACGTAAATAATTTTAAAATTAACAATCATATTCATCAGATATTCATGTGAAGATGATATCAAATTTGAAAAATAAACAAATAAATAATAATAATACCATATCCACCAAAGTACCAGAGATAATATATCATATTGTTTTCAAAAGTCATTTAATATTTCTAGGAAAGCTATTTTCTCAGGTCATATAAAAAGGCAAAATTAGTGAATAACATTGGGAGTATAAAACACAGCCATTGTCTAGAAGCTGAGATTGGACTACATCCAGCACAAGCAAGTGAAATCACACAACCCAATGTCACCAGCTAGAAGTGCAGACTGAAGTTTCAGCATCAAATGCAGATGACCATAGCACAAGCACATTCATTAACATTTGCTTCAGATAATCAAACAATTGCCACTCATTTCCTATAAATTAGCGATAAAGGAATATCAATTCTGACAATATTTTACATATCATAGTGATCATAGATTATTATTTGACATGTTATCTTACCAAAAAAATAACTACCTTGCACATATTTGGGGGGCACAATTCACATCCATGGGATGATGATGTAAAATCATGGAAAGGAATAATGTTTAGCCTGCCCTCTTCATCTACATATGTTGGATTTGTAAATATCTCAGAGAAACATCCCAGTATCCCATGATGCTTCAAGATCGTCTCTATAAAGGACTGGTTAGCATCACTGATAATCTTTAAGTCACATCTGAAAAAAGAAAGAACAATTACATTATCTCCATAGCTCACACCACAGTGGAAACATCAACAGACGTCCAATATCTTAGAGCTTGACATTCAAAGAATGATCTGGACATTACAGTTCCATACCCAAAACTATGTGCATGTTTTATGGACTCAACAACACGGGGATGAAGAGGGGTTTGTTTTAAGCAATCCATAATATCCCCAACTGTTTTTCCTTGCGAGTGGATCTCCATCATCATCCTATTCTATAGCACAAACAAAATCAGTGTTCTTGCATTAGTGAAACCAAAAACATCACTATTTCATCAAACAATTTCAATCTTTATTCTCAATCCTTCTCCAGCATCAACTTAAATATAGTGCCATAAGCAAATCATATATTCTCTCTTCACTCACATGTTGCTACAATAAATGAAAGAAATCAAAACATATCTTATTTATAACCCCATGAATGTTTCAATCTCAAAGATTTTGCTTGCCAAATATTGTCAGTGAGCAGAACACATTAACATTATTTAAGCATAGATAGTCTCAACATGACACGAAAATAGTCGATGCATGAAACTGACATAACAATGGCATGTCTGACCAAAATATGACACAAGTTGACATTACCATAGAGCAATATAGTTAGTTATCAATGATGATCAGTCTATTTTATATAGTTTTCCCATTAACACGAACTTGATACGATAATACCAACTGCGATTCGATATTTTGTCAACGAAATAAAACAACAGAGACAGTTGTAGACAAAAAAATATTTCGTCGATATATGTAATTCCTAAAACTAATGAAAAAATTACACGTTAAATTAGGTTTTGTCAGTGAGTATCCGAAAAAAATATGCACTCCCGAAAGCACTAATCACACATTTCAGAAGGAAAAATCAACAAACCATGAGAGAGGTCCAAGGCATTGAACGATACAGTTGACGAAATAACTGGGTCAGTCCCATTTCCTTCACTACCCAGCTATCGCTGTCTCCGTCGATTAATGTTCTGTCAAAGTCGAACACAACCACCACTTTCTTGTCCATCCTTTCTCTTTGTCCTTACTCGCCGGAAGCCACCACGTGGTGGCGATAGTTCGTTGTATTTGGTTTTTGCGCTTGCCAGTTGGTAGCGTAAAGGATTGTCTGGAGATGAATTTTAGTGATGCCCGGAGAACTGTTTGGCTGTAAGGAACTTGTACCGTGGACCGTCCACCGGTTTGCATACCTCTTTTTCCTTCTTTTTTTTCTTTTCTTTTTTTAGTCATTTAATTTAGAGATAATTCCTTAATCATTATCACCGGTAAAATATTACGTGCATCAACTTTTACTTAATAAATTTTAAAGTTGAAAAATGATATATTCTAATTTGGGATATAAATAAAACGAGCTTTCTCGTAAATTAATTAACTTTAGATCACCATCTACTTAAACTTGACTCGGCTACAATTAAACTTGAGCTCGAGTTATTTATGTAATTTATCAAATCAAACTTGATATTTGACTCGATAATAAAATTCTTAGATTTTAATAAAATAGCAAAAGAACCAACCTAAAAATATAGCCATTAATACAAACCATCTATAGATATGAAATTTCCAAGATAAATATTGAATACTCACTAATAAAGATGGTACCTTCACATTCAATTCTATAAAAATTTTGATCACAAATTGTTAGCTAGAATTTATAAATATTTAAGAACTTCTCCTCATAACTAAAAAATTGAGAGAAACATCGTCATGATGTTAAGATGTTGCAACGAAAGATCAAACAAACCCAAAGCAAAGAACATATTATCTCTCCTTAAGAATTGAAGGGTTGATGCATTGTAACTCCTCCATTTGTCACTAATGTGATTAAGTTTGCTAAGATTGCCTGCTATTCTACCCCACCTTTCACTCTTGGTCATCTCTACATTTGTTCCCACATCACTCCTTTGAAGCTGCATGTAGTGGGAGAAGCATGCTATTTGCACATAATTACTGCAACTAGATCAATCTACTACAAGGTACATGGTGGATTGTTACAATAAAACCACATTTACAATACAAAAATATTAAGAGAAAACTTTTAATTTCTATGCTAAATATATAGGAAAGTCCATAATCTGTCAAGAGTCAAACCATTGCTTAAGACTTTAAGTATCGTAGAATTAATTTAAGCAAAAATTTATAGCATCATTATTCAGTAGAATTAATACAAAGCTTGTTATCGCTAATTTAAACATAAAATGATTCATAGACACATTTAGTTTTTTTATTAACAATATCAAGTGTTTTCATTTTTCAATTTTATAAAAGAATTATAATTTCTCAATTCAACTAAAATAATTTGGGGTCTTAATAAGGTATACTTTGTAAATCAATTTGTATACAGAAGTGAAACTTGAAATTACTTATGAGAGAGAAGAAAAATATTAATGATTAGAGTATAGAATGAAATCAAAAGTTAAAGAATCTAACATTCACTATATATGGAAAAAAGTAAAAGAGTCCCGAGTCAGTAGGTTAAAAGCCACATCTATAAGTTGTGAAGCAGGTCATGTCTTGATGGCAGTGCCTTTGTTAGCTATTGGAAATCCCTCATCCCATGAGTAATAGTCTTATTAGAATACATCAAATGTAAAGAAATACAAGAGTAATATGGAAAAAAAAAATCATGATAAAACTTTAGGTAAATTTATAACAGATGTTGAACCAATAGGTTTTTATATGTGATGTTAATGAGAACAAAACCATATGAGTTATGCTAAATTAATCTTATAAAAGTATGGATAATTTGGTAAAGGACTCAAATTATTTTTATAGCACTATATTTTGCATAATATCTTTATGATATAACTTGATTAGATTGAGTTTGAAATTCTTGAAAGAAGTAAAAAGGAACAGAATTATTTGTTGTATCTTAGTATATATTGTTTAGCTGTTCTAGTGTGAACCGTTTGGCCGATTACATTAGGTATTTTGTAATCAGTAGTAGGTGATGGACTATACGACTGGTTGTTCTTAGATCGTCTGACTGGTTGTTCTTAGATCGTCTAACTGGTTGTTCTTAGATCGTCTAACTGGTTGCTATAAATGGACTATATGGCTGGTTTTCCCTAAATTGTTTAACTAGTTACTATAAGTAAGTGAGCTATGTTGGACCATACTACTAGTGACCTGAAAACCATATAAATGGTGACTCTTTTTTAATGGATTGTCCAATGGTCCTACTTGAACTGCTCGACTGGTCCATACAGAAAAGAGCTGTTACAAAACATTAAATGAAGAGAAAAGTGGATTAACAGTTGGATTTTCGTAAGAGGCTATAAATACAAATTGTTAGGTAGTGGAAGGAGAAGAAACAGAGTTGAAAATTTGTATTTATTCCTTTTGTTCACTTTTTCTTCATCTTGTATACTTAATTTACTAAATCATTTGTAAACCCTAATATAGTGCAAAGTGATTTATACTTGCAAGAACTTTGAGAGAGTACACTATACTTAAGATTGAGTTTATGTTGTAAGTTAAGATTTTGATTTGTGTTGATAGTTATTGTGATTGAGAATCTTGTAAAATCAAGATTGGGTGAGTTACGAGTGTAAGACTTATATAATTACATTTATGCATGTATAGCTCTTAGAGTTTTGATTGATAAATTAATAAAATAGTGTGAAGTCCTCAATTGGAGACATTAAGTATGATAAGGATCAAATCTCTTATACCAAGATGATAAGGAATCAAAGGATCAATCTAGAAAGAAATAGCAGCGGACCTGGAAATGAACAGGAATGGGTATTTAAGGAAAATGGGTACGAAGAACGAGAAGGGTTTTGATAGTGAATGTAGATCGACATAATTCACTAAGACACAAACACAATCTGGGGTTTGAGCTCGAAATAAAGTTCAATTTGACTTATGAACGCTAAATGTTGCTGAGGGTTTCAAATGAAGGTTAGATGCAGCTCACTAATCAGTTCAAATAAAGGGGTTTACCACAATCTGAGAACAGGATTGATAAGAACGTGAGGATGATTAAAAAGTCTAATCAACACTCAATAATCTAGCAAATGCTAACTCAAGTATAACCTTACTCGAAAAAGGAAAGTTTCTCTCTCTCTCTCTCTCTCTCTCTCTCTCTCTCTCTCTCTCTCTATATATATATATATATATATATATTGTGTGTGTGTGTGTGTGTGTGTGTGTGTCTCTATCTATCTATCTCTATATTAGTATAAATGTTATTATTTATAACAAATCCTAAATCATAATGGAAAAACTGTAAATACAATATATAAGGCCTTAAATCCTATAGAATCGGGCCTATAAATAAAATAAAGAGAAAACATATAGAAGAATACAAAACTGTGCGTTTTACAAAACTCGGCATGCAGTCACTAAGAATGTCTTAGAAGTAGTAATATTCAAACCAGACGAGGTCGGTAGTTGAATGTACGGGTTTAGGAAGGGATCCCTGACATCTTGCATAGCTTGGCTGAGATGTCAGAGAGGTCGACCCATAATTGCCAAGTTTTTGAATTAGTCTGCGCTAGTCTCTCGGAGTAATACCAAGTGGTTCTTTGGTCTTGAGTACTCAGCTGACGATAGAGTTAATGTTGAGTATTTATTTTCCTTCCCCTCGTCTTTCTGGCTACATCTTGGCCTCGGCTTAGATATGGTCGGAGGCTAGTTACCATCAATGTGTCCATAAAGAGTAAGAGGGTGGTCCGAACTCCACGTTAAATCTAGGCTTAATTTCTCTATCCTTTTCTCTTTATATTTCTACACTCTAATTATTTCTTAAATATTTCCGTATTACATTTATTTGGTCAATTTGATTAAAGATTTGTTGTCAAAGTAAAAAATTTTTATTAAACTCAATTCACCCTGCCTCTTAAGTTCCTAATATAATATCTCATTTGGTATCAGAGCTAAGTCTCTAAATTTATTACTTAATCGCATTTAGAGTAAAAATGATGGCATTAAGCACACTAAGCTTCATGGAAGGGCAAGTTATAAATAGACTACTACTATTAACTAGGAATAATTATCCTTATTGGAAATGTAGAATGACCTTATTCCTAAAAGCACAAAATAGATTACTGTGGTAAGTAGTTGATAAAAGACCATTTAAGATAAAAGGTAAGGAAGAAAAGAATTATACTAAAAATGATTGGAAATTACTTAATTTAAATGAAATAGTTATGAATATTTTATATTGTGTCATCAATGAACATGACTTTAATAGAGTTTGTACATGTAAAAGTGCTAAAGAAATGTGAGAAGAGTTAAAAAAAGATATATAAAGTAACTAGCTATGTTAACAAAGATAAGTTTGTTTTGTGGCCAATTTTAAAATTTTAAGATAGATCCTAACGAAATAATTGATGAGATCCATAATAAATTCATTAACATAATCAATCCTTTAAATATTCTCAGTAAATCATTTACCAATCTTAAAATCAATTCTAAAATCTTTAGGTCTTTACTAAAAGATTGGGAAGCCGAGAGAACCGCAATTAAGAAAGCTCATGATCTTAATACAATGTTAAAGGAGCAACTTCTTGAAACTCTTAAAACTCTTAAAACTCATAAGATGATTAAGAGGCAAGGAGAAGAGTCCAAAAAGAAAACAATTGCTTTGAAGGCAACCAAGGAGAGCTTAAGTAACGATGAAAGTAAGGATGATGATGATGTGACCATGATCATAAAAAATTTCAAAAAAATTATGAAGCTCAATAAGAAATTAGCAAAAGATAAGGATGAAATCATATCTCGATCAAGGAAAAAGAAATTAAGTACTATAATTGCCAAAAACTGAGTCAGATTCAACAATATTGCCTGAATCTTAAGAAAACCAAGAAAGAAGCAAGAAAAAAGGCTATGATAGCAACTTGGAGTGATAGCGGTTCAAGTGACTCGAAGGGAGAAATGCACTTTATGGCAATGGACAATGAGGTATACTCTACTTCAAATAACTCTTCATTTGATGAGTTTAAAAATATGTGTAATGAGTTACTTAAGGAATTTATTAAAGTTAAAAAGAAAAATAAGGTGTTGAAATAAAAAATGATTGAAATAGGAAGTGAATTTGATGTATTTAAGAATAAATACAATAAAGCAAATGATGCCAAAGAAAGTTTAGAGTATAACTCTTTATACTCTCACCATATATAAATATGCATTTAAATCTTGCTTGGAATGGATAATTATAAATATCATATATTTTGTGCACATTTAAAGTTGCTCATGTATGTTTATGATCATATGCATACAATTATGCCATACCTTGACTTCCATGCTCAAATCCAGTTTCCACATGTTTAATTTTATCCATAAATTGTAATTGAATGATTGATTTGGCTTATTTTTGTTTTTGTGCGATTTTGACTCCCTTAAACCTAAATTAGGTTCTTATTGATGTTTAGGAAGTCACATAATCATTTTGCTCATTTACATGCTATATATCTTAATCATGCTATCTAATGGTAATTAGGCCACGGGACCTTTGACCTATAGCCGAGCTCAAGGACTAGAAGGCCTAGCACAGCAGATTCTCTTGTTCCAATCAACTCCTACTAAAACAGATTATTTCTTTGTTGACGTATTCTACATGCCAAGCCATGTAACTACCTATTTCTTGCAAATAGTATGCCGAGAAGCGAAAGGCCGACAGAACAACCAATCCTCATTCTCACTCACACTTAGCCAATTACTTACTCGGCATCAACCTTGCCGAAATGACGAGAGAGAGAGACTCTTGACTAACTCAGCCACCCCTACTTAGACAAGCAAGGTAACCGTACTTTTTGTCTGCATCTTCTAACAGCCTCGCCAACACATCATTGCTACGTATACAAAATCACGTGTAAAATTCGTTACACCAATTATTGTTTTTTTTTAATATTCATTTTTTACCCTTTTGTACTTTATACATTATTTCCTCAAAAAATACCCTTCTTGCCTTTTACCTTTTAGGCAAGTTACCCTCTAACTAATAGGTAAGTTGCCCTAACTTACGGGTATTAATACCTTTATAATTGTAGCTGCATCAAATAGATTATCATTAATATACTTGAGTATTTTTCCTTCCTTATGTAAATACTACCTGTTTACTTTTGACATCACTTTTATACTAACCCTTAAGCAAAGCTAGGCGGTGAGTAACCTCACCGAACTAATTCATGTGTCATATCGAATTGTATCATGAGTCCTCAGAAGTTCTATTAATGCATCATATCCTTTGGAGCTATTCATAGAGTTTTTCTTACTCTTTATCCACATTTGTCCTTTCGTTCATTCCTCATTGCTTCTCTTTTCGAGCTTTCTGTAAGCTTTGACCCATTCAGCAACCAACCTTATCTATTTTTTTGTCACGGTTCGCATCATCTTGGTATTAAAGTGGAGGTTTCGTACGAGCTATAGTTGTTTCTTTTTGAAGTTATGTTATACTCTATTCTGTGTGTATGAAATAGAGCAAGTTACCATGTTCATCTTGGCTGCAGTATTTGCTAACTGTTAATTTCCTGAAGTGTTTGTTAAGTTTTGAATCTGTAAAGAAAATAACAAACCTGAGTGTGAATGTTGGTATGGGAGATGACAATAGTGGAGTTATCCACTATAGGTGACAATCTCAAGGAACCCTAAGAAACATGGTAACTTGCTCTATTTCTGTAAGCTTTGACCCATTCAGCAACCAACCTTATCTGTTTTTTTGTCACGGTTCGCATCATCTTGGTATTAACGTGGAGGTTTCGTGCGAGCTATAGTTGTTTCTTTTTGAAGTTCTGTTATACTCTATTCTGTGTGTGTAAAATAGAGCAAGTTACTATGTTCATCTTGGCTGCAGTGTTTGCTAACTGTTAATTTCCTGAAGTGTTTGTTAAGTTTTGAATCTGTAAAGAAAATAACAAACCTGAGTGTAAATGTTGGTATGGGAGATGACAATAGTGGAGTTATCCACCATAGGTGACAATCTCAAGGAACCCTAAGAAACACTTACAAAAGACTTGATGAGCTAGTTAAACTCTTGGTAGATCCAACTTGAGCTGTTCATGCATTGACTTACTGACCTATTGAGACTACCCAAAACACCCCATAAGCTGCTCAACCTGTTAGAGGTCAAAACTTAGCTTGACCAGTCTGAGGTGGAAGAGTAGGCGGACGAGTAAGACGAAAGATAGACTTGAGAGAACTAGATGAAGAAGATAAGGAAGAGTATTTTGAAGAGGAGCTAGTTCGAGTCCCTAGAGCATTCGACCATGTAAAGCTTCGGATTTCGAGCTTCAATGGATTTGAAAATGCTGATGAATATTTAGAGTAAAAAGAGAAAATGGAATATGTTTTTTACTACTATCAGTACAGTGATTACGAGAAAGTGAGAACAACTGCTATTAAGTTCTCTGGATATGCTACCATGTAGTGGAAGAATTCTTAGGCTATGAGGAAGTGAAAGTGCTATCGAAAAATTAATACTTGGCCTAAGATTAAGAGAATACTCAAAAACAAGTTCATGCCGGAAATTTATTTTTAAGATACTTTCACTTAGCTTCAGGAGCTAAAATAAGGGGTCGAACTATTGATGAGTATATTCAAGAATTTCAAATGCTTAGGATTCATTGCAAAATTGAGGAACCACTAGCTCGAACAATCTTAAGATTCATTACTAGGTTAAGAGATAACATTCAAGACATTATGGAACTCTAACAATTTACCACAATGGATGAGACCATTAGAATAGCCCAACGAGTAGAGAGGCAAAAAAGGAGTCGAGTACCAACTATGATGCCAAGTAGTCGACCTAGACAAGTGAGTTACTAGGCTCAATTGAGTACCAAGCCAAGCCGAAAGATGGATGTCCGAGCTAATCAAAAAGGCCAACCTAACAATAAAGTGCTAACCCGAACTCATGAGAAGGGGCAAAGATTAGGCAGGAAGATAAGCTAGGTTAGGTGTTTCAAACACTAAAGGTTTGGATACATGGCCGCTCGATGTCCGAACCAAAGAACCATGGTGATCAAAGGAGATGTCTGGAAGCTACAAGTAAACAATACAGATAAGGAACCTAATGTGGAGATTACTGCCGAGAAAGAATTGATTAAGGAGGACGTATTTGCTGAGGACTTAAATCAGCTGATCATGGTTGTCCAACACACAATGAACATAGAACCCTCACAAGAGGAGGAGCAAAGAGAAAATTTATTTCATACCACTTGTAAGGTAAATAATCAGGTGTATGCCCTCATTGTAGATAATGGAAGTTGCACCAATGTGGGATCGGCCAATCTTATTTCAAAATTGAAGTTGTTGATTGTTGCACATCCAAAGTCGTATAAGTTTCACTAGTTGAGTGAAAAAAGGGCACTACATGTTACTCGGTAAATACTACTGTCGATCACTATAGGGAATTACTCTGACTAGATTCTCTGCGATGTACTGGCCATATGCTTCCTACGTATTGCTAGGTAAATCGTAGCTGTTTAATAGGAGAGTTATCCATTACAGCTACAAGATTATGTATACATTCAAGAAGGATGGCCGGAAGATCACACTAAATCCGATGCTGCCAAGGGAAGTTAATAAATTGTAGATAAAACCTGCCCGTAGATCGAAGAAAGCTTTAGTGATGAGTAGGGTCGAGCTTCGAGAGGCCATCGATGCTGACGAGCTAACCCTCATGTTGGTTAGGTGCCTATTAAAATGAAGGAGAGGGCTGAACTACCCCAGGAAATCAAAGAGTTACTTGATGAGTATGCTGACTTGTTCCTAGAACAATTACCTGAAGGGTTGCCTCCTACTCGAAGCAAAGAGCACTGCATTGACTTTGTACTCGGAGCTGCGTTGCTGAATAAACTAGCCTATTAGATGAATCCGAAGTAGGCTTCTAAACTCCAACGTCAAGTCAATGAGTTGCTAAAGAGAGGATATGTTAGAGAAAGTCTCGGCCCTTGCAATGTGCCGGCGCTTTTAGTGCCGAAAAAGGATGGAACTTAGTGAATATATATTGATAGCCGAACCATAAACAAGAATAAAATCAAGTATAGGTATCCTATCCCGAGATTGGAGGACATGTTGGATGAGTTGAGTGGAGCCAAGATTTTCACCAAGATTGATCTTAAATCTAGCTGTCATCAAATCTACATGAGGCAAGGAAACGAGTGGAAAATGACATTCAAGATGAGTGGAAAACGACATAGATTATATGAATGGATGGTCATGCCCTTTAGATTGTCGAATGCCCTAAGCACTTTCATAAGACTAATGAATCATGTGCTAAGACATCTGATCGAGAAGTGTGACATAGTATACTTTGATGACATCCTAATCTACAATGCCGACATGCCAAGTCACTGCGAGCATTTCCGAACTGTATTAAATATTCTCCATACAGAGAAATTATTCAGTATTAAAGAAGTGTTGCTTTTATCAAGAGGAAGTGGTCTTCTTGGGCTATGTAGTCTGTAAGGGAGGCTTACGAGTGAATTATAAGAAGATCCGAGCAGTTGTAAAATGGCTGACTTCTACTACTTATACCTACGTGAGAAGTTTCCACGAACTAGCTTCATTTTATAGATGATTCATTAGGAATTTTAGTACCTTCGCCTCGTATCGCCTCGCCTCGCCTCACCACACCACTTATTAAGCTAACAAAGAAAAACACCGACTTTTGATGGGGAGAAAAGGAGGAGAAGAGCTTTTCTAAGATAAAAGAGAGATTGACCTCCGTCCCAATGGTAGTTCTACCTGACTTCGAGAAAATATTTAAGCTGAAATGTATTGCATCAAGCATTGAAATAGGCACTGTTATAATGCAGGAAAGCTGACCAATTACCTTCCACAGTAAAAAGCTTAGAGGACTACAGTTGAATTATTCCATGTATGACAAAGAACTCTTAGTGCTAATCCGAGTATTACAAGTATGGTAGCACTATTTACTACTGAGAGAATTTATTATATATACTAACCATTAGTCACTAAGGTACCTTCGAAGTTAGACCAAGTTATCAAAGCGATAGGTGAGATGGGTTGAATTCCTTGAAGGATTCAATTTTATAATAAAATATAAGCAAGGAAAGAGCAATGTCATTACAGATGCTCTTTCGAGAAGACATGCACTTATGAATGAGCTATAGACCAGACTGTTTGGGTTTGCAAGTATCAAGAAATAGTATTATGAGGATCCATACTTTAGACCCATAATTATGTGGTGCGTCAATGGAAGAACAATGAATGGGTATCATGTAGAGGATGGTTGCTTGTTCCAAGGTGGAAAATTATACATACCAACTTGTTCTCTAAGAGAGCTACTGATCAAGGAAGCCCATAATGGAGGATTCTTTGAACATTTTAAAGAAAGAAGGACTTGTGAGCTGTTGAATGGTCAATTCTTTTAGCTGAGAATAAGGAGAGATGTGTACTGAGTTGTCAGAAGCTGTACCATGTGCAAGAAGGCAAAGTACCGAGCCGAAAAGGGAAAAGCAATGCCATTACCTATTCCGACGAAACCATGGACTGAATTAAGCATGAACTTTGTTCTCGGATTAACATAAACTACTTGAGACAAAGATTCCATAATGGTTGTTGTGGATTAGTTCAACAAGATGGCACACTTTATGCCTGACTCTAAAACTAATGATGTTTCGACTATTGCTACTCTTTTCTTGCAAGAGATTATACAGTTATATGGTATGTTGAGAAATATAGTCTCTAACAGGGACCAAAGTTTTTGATCCATTTTTGGAGGACCTTGTGGCGTTAGGTGGGGACCAAACTACTATTTAGCATTTCCTATCGCCTTCAAACTAATGACTAGATAAAGGTGGTTAATTACACTTTGGGATCACTGCTTCAAGCTGTAGTAGGTAAGAACTTGGTTGATAGGACATCTACTTGCTAATGGTCGAATTCGCTCACAACCAAATAATGCATGATACTTGATATGGATTCGTAGATGAACACACGAACCTAATATCACGCATAACCAAAGAAGATGGGTCCAAGTCACAAGATGGCCTAAAATGTAAATGATAGTCAAGGGAGAACAAGGGTTCCCGTGCACCGACGATGAATATGATACACTAATGCCTCATACGAGCTCAAGTTACACTTGATATGATGCACAAGTGTAGCCTGAGATCACTCGCTACTAGTCCATACTCGAATGAACTAGATAAGAGTGGCTCGAGAGTTAGCAAAAAGATACTTAGCTCAAGAGAAGGTAAAAAGGTTTAATGTATTCTTCTATATATCTTTTTGCAGCCATTACATTATGTGACTATTTATAGTACCCTATTAAGGCAAGTTCTATATTACAGATAATTGCAAAAATGAATTCCTATTTACTAAATAAAAGGAAATTACTATATAAGGAGATATGAAATCGTGCGCAGCAAACGTTATTTATTATAAAGGATAGTACGATTGTCAATAAGGACAGTACGTACGAGTTTTTACTGTAATTCTGACTGTATTGTGGTCCGAATAGTGGTAGGCCTCTGTTCAGGCCTATTTAGTGTCAAAAGGGGCTGAATTGTGGTTGGTTTAGAAACGGCTCATCTTGGGTTAGCCTTAGAGGGTCGACTCTTAACAGTTTTAGTTGACCTCGACATAGTAGAGATTATATTCAAATTTGGCGCTCGGACTATGGTCTCGTGGAGGATTTGGCTTGGCATGCTGGTCGTTCACCTCAACAACATCTTGGATAGCATGGAGAGCATAGTAGCTCAGTAGATTAGATTAAGGTAAGCACTTCTCCTCAACGCTTAACTCACTTCAAACAGCCCAACGAACCACTTGAGAGAGCCCTCAGGCTTGGGACAGTGTAATCGGTCCTTGATTCCTATCATTCCCCCCTGGTTGTTTGAGATTTAGGATCAAATTTGGATCGGTTCTTGGTTATTCGTCCTCGGGAGTATAAGGTTGGAGACCGTCAATGTTGAAGGAGTTCGAAGTTCTATATCCTTTAAGTAATTCAATCTCATAGACATTAGGAGTAATTTTTTCAAGCACTTTAAAAGGTCTGTCGACTTTGGGAGATAACTTACTCTTCCTGAAGTTTGGGAATCGTTCTTTACTAAGGTGTACCCAGACTAAATTGCTTAGTCGAAATTCCCTCTTCCTCTATCATCAGCTTCGTTTCTTTAGCTTAATAACAACTCGACCTAGTTGCTCTACAACTTTCTAGTGCATGGCTTTAATGGCCTTAACTCTCTCAACAGTTGGCTAATCTTCATCAAGCATCTACTGGGGTGCATGGTCCAATGGTAGTTCAGGGTTGAACCTATAGGTGACCTCGAATGGAGACATGCTTGTTATGCTATGGACGGTCCTATTGTATGCGAACTCAATGATTAGTAGGTACAAATCCCAATCAGCTATGTTTCGTCCAACAGTAACTCGCAGCAAAGTTCCCATGGTTCTATTAACAACTTTAGTCTATCCATCAGTCTATGGATGGAAAGACGTACTGTACAGGAGCTTGGTTCCCATTCGCTTCCACAACATCCTCCAAAAGTGGCTCATAAAACAATGGTCCTGGGAATTCTATGCAACTTGATTACTTCCTACAAGAAAAGAAAAAAGATAGCCGAAGCATCATTAGTTTTGGAACGGGGCACAAAATGTGTCATCTTGCTAAATCAATCCATAACCACCATGATGGAGTCCTTCCCTTGGGTTGTCCTCAGCAATCCTAACATAAAATCCTAACATGAAGTCCATACTCAGGTCAGACTATGGTTTAGTCAAGGTCGATAAGGGTTGGTAGTATCCTTGCTCAACTCGACTCTTCACTTTTCGACAGGTCACACACTTTCTTAGCATAGACTAGATGTCTCTCTTCATCCTTGGAAAAAAAGATTTGGAGGACAATACCTCATAAGTTCTGCGTTGGCCAAAGTATCCTATCAATCCCCCTCCATGCGCCTTACATGCTAGTAGTTCACGTGTAGAACAGGTCAAGATATATTGACTCCTCTTCCTGAATAAGTATCCGTCCCCCCTATAATTATCATCTAGTATTCATCCTTCCTCACAATAGGTATAGATAGGACCAAAGTGCGAGTCCTCAACATACAAATTTTTGCTGGTTAAAAAACCAAGTAGCCTCATTTGCAGCTCGATCAAGAGGGTACGTCGTCTCAATAAGGTATTGGCCATTACATTGTTCTTTCTGTTCTTGTATTTTATGACATAAGAAAAACCCTCCATGAATTCAACCCACTTAGCTTGTCTCCGAGACAACTTTGGATGGCTCTTTAGATATCTCAAGAATTCATGATTGGTGTAGATCACAAATTCCTTGAGAAGCAGATAGTATTGCCATACTATTAGGGCTCAAATTAAGGAGTAGAACTCTTTGTCATAGACGAAGTAGTTGAGTATGGCTCCTTAAAGTTTCTCGCTGAAGTAAGCAATAAGTCGGCATTTTTGCATCAGTACAACACCTATGCCTAGTCCAGACACATTACACTCTACTTCAAATATCTTGTCGAAGCTCGGCAGAGCTAAGATGAGGGCTGTAGTTAGCCTCTCTTTCACTTCCTTAAAACTCCTCCTCTCTTTCTCACCCTATTTGAATTTAACATTCTTCTATGAGAGTTCAATGAATGGGACCACAATTGCACTGAAGCTCTTGATGAATCGGTGATAGAATGATGCCAGGCCATGGAAACTTCTCACATCTGCAGAACAAGTCAGCTTAGGCCATTCTATGATCACTCTTATCTTCTCTTCATTGACTTGGATGCTACCTCTGCTTACAACAAATCTTAAGAAGGTCACCTCAGAACCACAAAAGTCTCACTTCTTCAAATTGGCGTAGAGCTGGTTAGTTCAGAGTTTTGCAAGAACTTGTTGGAGATGTTTTCAGTAAGTCTACGGGTCAGGACTAAACACTAGAATATCATCAGAATAAACCACAACAAACCTTCCTAGTAATTCTTAAAGCACATAATTCATAAGTCGCATAAATATGCTCGATGCATTAGATAGTCCAAATGGCATTACAAGCCACCCATATAAACTATGTTGTGTCTTGAATGCGGTTTTCCACTCATCTCCTTTATGTATTCAAATCTGATGATATCTAAATTTGAGGTCAATCTTAGAGAACACTCTTACTCCACTTAATTCGTCTAGCAAATCATCAAGCCTAGGTATGGAATACGTGTACTATTCGATTGATGGCTCAGCTATCCACATACATCCTCTAAGAATTATCCTTCTTCAGCACTAACAAGGTCGACATAGCACAGGGGCTTAGGGATTCATGCGCATACCCTTTCTCCATGAGGTCATCTACTTGCCTCTACAGATCAACAGCCTGTTCAAGGTTCAGCCTATAGGTAGGCATGTTCGACAATGCAACTCTTTGTTGCAGGTCAATCGTATGCTCGATGCCTCGGATTGAGGATAGACCTTCTAATAGCTCCTCTGGAAATAGGTTGGCAAAGTTCTCTAATAGGGCTTTTACTTCAATCGGCAGCTCCTCCTCCTCAAGTCTCATCTCCAGAAGCCTCTTGACAAGTAGATAAGTCAATCCCTCCAGTTTCATTTCTCTTTTTAGTTTAGCTCAGATCAACACCAAAGCCTCTTTCTTCAAGGTTCAACTAAGTTGGGATCGTATGATTTTTACCTACCCGGCAGTTATGGAACTTAATTTCAACCTTTTTCCTTTATGCTCCACAGAACATGTGTTCCTCCTGCTATCATATATAATTGCTCATTCAAACATCCATAATTGTCCAAGTAGAAGGTGGGATACACTCATAGGCAGCACATCACAAAGCACTTCATCTCGATACCTACCTATACAGATCAATACATACACTTATTTGTTCACTTGTAGGGCTCCCTTATCACTGAGCCAATGAAGTTTGTAAGGTTTCGGGTGGGGCATGGGCGGCAATTTTAGCTGTTGGACCATAAATGCAAAAGCTGCATTGGTGTAGCTCTTACTGTCAATGATCAGGATACATAGTAATTTGTTCACCATATACCTAATATGGAAAAGATTTTCTCTTTGCTCATCTTCAGGCACAAGACTGATACTCATTGTCCTCCTTAGTACTAGAGTAGTCGGCATGAAGTTTCCTTCCTTGCTATAGATAACTTCCTCTTCAGATAGCTTAATCTATCCATCCTCCTTCAACTCTTCTACTTCCTCATCAATACTATCAACCTCAACAGTCAACGCCTCGCCTCTGATCACCATTGTTCGCCTGTTCGAACACTAAGTAGCTAAGTATCCAAATCCTTGGTATTTGAAACACTTGATCTCACTCGCTTTCCTCCCTAAACTCTAGCCTTTATCGAAATTCCTCAATGGATCCTTCTCCTCTACTCGGATAATTTGAACAAGTCGAGTCTCGGTGACCTTACTCGTTTCCATTCGCATAGGTCTGCTCAGAATGGGTCGGCTATTGCCAGGACAGTTGACGGGTGGTCGGAATCTCCCTGTGTTCAGTACCTTTCTATCCTCTAGGTGGCTCAAATTGCAGCATTGAGCATTCTAACATCCAAGGTTTCCAAGACATCTCCAATCTTATACTTCATTTCTCCAATGAATTGAGACACAAATAGGTCTTCTGGCTCCATAACTTCACACCGAATCATTAGCATTTGGAACTGTTTAACGTAAGCGTCCATACTTAATCCTCCTTGTCTCAGTTTTTACAGTATCTTGAAGGCATCCTGTAGAGAATAGCACAACACAAACCTCCTCTGCATAACTCTCTTCATTTCGTTCCAACTCTTAATCTCTCGCTCTCCTTCCCTTCTTCTGGTGGCTTGTAGGTTCTTCCACCATAAGGCGGCATAACCAGTGAACTTTAATACAACTAACCTAACCTTTACATTTTCTAGTACTTCGTAGCATTCAAACTGCTTTTCAATCTGATCTACCCAATCTAGGTAGTCCTCAGCATCACCACTTCCAAAGAAACTTAGAATACGCATCCCCAATCCCTTAACTCTAAAGGCTCATACATTCCTTTCCTCAGGTTCATATTACTCCTCTGCCTCATCACCTCCTTCTGCTTCCTCCTCAATCTCTTTAAACGCTAGTCTTTGTCTAGTATCCTTACCAATTCCTTTAGCTCAAGGTGGTCAAGCTAGGGTATTATCTTGGTTAAACTAACCATTACCTCAACCTTGCTGTTCACGTTCCCTTGTGGGGCTGTTTCTAGCTAGTTACCTATCTTCTTAGATGACGGTCACCAAACTAGCTACTAAATTAGTAAGCTTATCTAAGCGATCACCCACTAACTAAGGTGAGAAGCTTCCTTTCTATCCTTGACCATGTCGAGTACCACTTTCTTGGTTTCCTAAAGTCCCTTACACACTTTAATCCGACATTGATGTTTACTTCACAATGATAATTTCACAATAACATACAGTCAACCACATTTTGTTTTGGCGTATCGAAAATAGGAGAAAATAGAGTATAAAACACTTCTCACTACTAAACTTCAAAGCTAACAATAAAACCATTATCACACGAGAACAGTGACAAAGTGTTAAAAGAATACAGTAGCAAAATCTAGTTTTAAATGTAGCTAAGCTCTAATACCAAGATGATACGAACTCGTAGATGAATACACGAACCTAGTATCACACATAACCAAAGGGGGTTGGTCCAAGCCGTAAGATGGCCTAAAATGTAAAGGATAGTCTAGGGAGAATAAGGGTTCCCATTCACTGACGATGGATATGATGCACCAATGCCTCACACAAGCTCAGGTCACACTTGATATGATGTACAAGTATGGCTAGAGGTCACTCGCGGCTAGAGGTCACTCGCCACTATTAGCTTAAGAGTAAGTAAGAGGACACTTAGCTCAAGAGAAGGTAAAAAGGTTTAGTGTATTCTTTTATATATCTTTTTGTGACTATTACATTATGTAACTATTTATAGGACCCTATTAGGGTAAGTTCTATGTTACAGATAATTACAAAAATGAATTCTTATTTGCTAAATAAAAGTAAATTACCATACTAAGAGACACGAAATCATACACAACGAACGTCGTTTGTTAGAAAGGACAATATGGTTGTCAGTAAGGACAGTGCGTATGCATTCTTACTATGATTCTGATAGTATTGTGGTCCAAGCGGAGGTAAGCCTCTATTTAGGCCTATTAGGCATTAGAAAAGGTTGGATTATGGTTAGTTCAAGGACGACTCATCTTAGGTTGGCCTTAAATGGTCAGCTCTTAACAGTCTTAGTCCGCCTAGGCATAATAGAGATTGCTGTACTCAGATTTAGCGCTCGAACTATGGTCTAGTGGAGGGTTTGGCTCAACATGCTGGTTAATCACCTCAACAACATCTCAGATAGCATGGAAAGCAAAATAGCTCAACAGATTAGACTAAGATAGGCACTGCTTCTCAGCGCTTAACTCACCTCTTACAACTTAATAAACCGCTTGAGAGAGCCTTCAAGATCGAGAGCATGTAATCAGTCCTTAATCCCTATCAATGCAACTAAGTAGATTCCCTTCAAAGTGATCTGTGGTTTTAATCCTAAGTTGCCCTTTGATCATACCCCTATACCTGTACCTGCACAAGAAGACCCAAATAGGAGGGCCAGAGTACAATTCCTTCAGCACATCTATGACAAAGTCACTTGGCACATCAACTAAGCTATTAGAAGAATGTAAGAGAAGACCGAGGTAGGACAACTAAACAATTCCTACAAGGAGACTTGGTATGGTTGTACCTCAGCAAGGAACGGTTTTTTTATCAAAAGGAGGAATAAATTATCTACAAGAGCTGAAGGACCCTTCAGGATCATCCAAATAATCATTGATAACGTCTACCAGTTGGAGTTACTCGATGATTATGGGGCATCTGACACTTTTAACATTGCTAACCTCAGTCCCTATCACCTTAATAGAGAGCTGACCGAAGATCATGCGAATTTGATCTCAAATCCAAATTAACTTGAAGGGAATGATGGGAATTAGGCCACGGGACCTTTGACCCATAACTAAGCCTAAGGACGAGAGAGCCTAGCACGATGGATTCTCCTATTCCAGCCAACTCTTACCAAGGCCGATTATTTTCTTACCGACACGTTCTACAAAATGAGTCGTATGACTGCCTATTTCTTACAGATAGTATGTCAAGACGCAAAAGGTTAAGAGAACAGTCAACCCTCATTCTCACTCACACCTAGCCAATTACTTACTCGGCATCACCCCTGCTAAGATAACGAAAGAGAGACTCCGAATTGACTCAACCACCTCTGTTCGGATAAGCAAGCTGACCGCATTTTTTTGTCCGCATTTTCAAACGTCCTTACCAATACAACATCGCTATGTATATAGAATAATGTATAAAATCCGTTACACCAATAATTTTTTTTCTTGAATATTCATTTTTTACCCTTTTATATCTTGTACATTATTGCTTTAGGAAATACCCTTTTTTATCTTTTCCCTTTTAGGTAAGTTGCCATAACTTATGGGTATAAATACCCTTCTAATTGTAGCTGTATCTAGATAAATTATCATTAATACACTTGAGTATTTTTCCTTTCTTGCATAAACACTACATATTTACTCTCTGCATCACTTTTATCCTAACCCTTGAGTAAGGCTAAGTGGCGAGTAACCTTACCAAACTGATTTGTATGTCATATCAAATTGTGTCGTAAGTCTTCAAAAGTTCTATTAGTATGTCATATCCTCTAGAGTTAATCGTGGGTTTTTACTTATTCTTTATTTGCATTTATCCTTTTACCCAATCCACATTACTTCCCTTTTCGAGCTTTCTGTAAGTTTGGACCCATACAACTGTTGAACCTAAGGTTCATTAATTGATTTTGATGAGAACAAAAGGTATATATCTAAACATTTTATTTTTAAAGAGAACCAAACAAGTGGATGACTAAACTAAGTATCATTTATTTATATTAAGGTAATTAAATAAGATCGATTAATTTGCTTAAAGAATAAATATATCAATTATCTCTATAAGAAATTTAATCTTTTCAATGGTGATCAAAAGATCTTAAAATTAGATTGCAAAGTGTATTTGTTTGTTATGTATTAAAAATTTTTAGGTGGTATTTGACCTACCAGGTTAACAGCTCAAAGAAGAACTAGATTGATGATATAAAGCCCTAAAAAAACACTCGCAAGCCTAGAGGAGCCAACATGCCTGTTCACTTGCAAATGTTCATGTCGATAAAGTATTTTATTACCGGCTTGCTAGTAGTATAAGGAGCCAATATACCAGTAAGTCTGATTCAAGTAGCCGTTAGAGCATTTAATGCTCGATAACGAGAAGAATTCAATGAGTTGATATAAAAGCTCAACAACCCAACCAAAGGCAATTAAGATCTAATATGCTACTGCAATTAAAAGATATTCTCTTACATTCTTGAGCTTATTTACTTCTCTTTATTCTCTTGTACACTTATTTGCTATCAAACAAAAAGAGACAGTTTTGGTGCTTGAAAGTCCTCACATTTGTAATCTTGAGTGAAGAAAATGATATACTTAAGTTAGTTGCGTATAAAAGAGATTATGTAAGTTTGTGTAGCTCTTGAAGCATTAAGTTGTAAAATTAATAAAGTGAAGTAAAGTCTTCGATTGGAGGCATTGTGAGTCTGTGGAGATTAAGAAGCGTTCTGAACTCTATGTTATATCTGAGCTTAAATTTCTCTATCTCTATCCCTATCTCATTTAATTTATGTACTTATTATTGTTGCTTTGATTACTTTTATGATTTTATTTATTTAGTTATATCGAAAGGAATTATATATTATCCTAGAACTCAATTAACCCCCTGCCCCCCTTTTGAGTTTAGCCCGGTGTTCTTCAATTGCTATTAGAGCTAATCTCTAATCACTTGCTTAATCACATTTTAGAGTAAAGATCATGGTATCTAATGCATTAAGCTTTTTGGAAGGACAAGCAATCAATAGGCCTTCTCTCTTAACCGGTAGCAATTATCCATATTGGAAATTTAGGATGTCCATATTCTTGAAAGCTCAAAATAGACTACTATGCCATGTAGTTAACCAAGGACCATTTAAGATAGAAGGAATAAAAGAAAGAGATTACTTGGATGATGATTGGAAATTACTTGATCTAAATGAAGTTGTTCTGAATATCTTGCATTATGCCATAAATGAAGATGACTTCAATAGAATATATACATATAAAAGTGCCAAAGGAATATGAGACGAATTACAAAGCACATATGAAGAAACTAATAAAGTAAGAAATACAAAAATAAGCTTATTATGTGGAAAATTTAAAAATTTTAAGATGGATCCTAATAAAACAATTGATGAGATGCATAATAAGTTTATCAATATCATTAACCCTTTAAGTGTTATTGGAAATACAATTACTAATGTTGAGATAAATTCCAAAATTCTTAGGTTTTTGCCAAGAGATTGGAAAGCTAAAGAACCGCATTAAGAAAGCTCATAATCTTAATGAAATGTCAAAAGAGCAACTTCTTGAAACACTTAAGACACATGAGATGATAAAGAGACAAGGAGAGGAGTCTAGAAAGAAAACAATTCCTCTAAAAGTCACAGAAGAGAACTCAAGTGATGAAGAAAGTGAAGACGATGATGAGGTTGCAATGTTGATAAAGAAGTTTAGAAAGTTCATGAAATTCAATAAAAGAATTAAGAAAGATAAGGATGGATATGGATCACCTTCAAAGTTCAAGAAGGAAAAGAGAGAAGTTATCAATTGCTACAATTGTCAAAAGTTGGGACATATTCAATAATATTGTCTGTTGCTTAAGAAGGCCGATAAACAGTAAAAAAGGAAAGCTATGATAGCTACTTGGAGTGATGGGGATTCCAGCGACTCCAATAATGAAACTTGCTTCATGACTCTCAATGATGAGTTATGCTCTCCTTCACACGACTCCTCCTTTGATGAACTTAGGAGTATATATGATGAGTTGTTGAAAGAATTTATAAAAGTGTAAAAGAAGAATAAAGTATTGTAGCAAATGATAAGTGAAGTAGGTGATGAGTTTGATATTATCAAAAGTGAATACAATAAAGTAGTTGATGCAAAAGAAGGATTAGAATAAGATAGTAAATATTTGAAAATTGAAAATGAGAGATTGACAAAAGAAAATGTAGAGCTAAGTACTAGAAATAATGAATTGATAAATGAAAATAGTAAATTAAAAGAAGTCAACAAGAATTTTGAAAAGGAAATAAAAGAACTAAAACTTAAGGTAAAAAATGATGAAGGTATAGTAGAGAAACTAAGTCGCCTTGAAATTGAAAACTCGATCCTAAAAACTAGCTTAGATGACTCAAGGAAAACAATGGCAAAATTTGTAGATGGAGAAAAGAATTTAGATAAAATCCTTGGAATACACAGGCTAGGCTTAGATAAAATCGAAATAAGTCATATTAAAGAGAATGTGTATAGAACATACAAAAGCTACTTTGTTAAGGTGTTAAATAAAACTTATAACTATTGTGGGAGATATGGTCATATTGCGCATACATGCGCATTACGTCACAATCTCTCCTTATGCAACAAAAGTAAAATGCTTTGGGTCCCTAAGGGACAAGCTTACATTACAACAACTAACCCTAAAAGACCTAAATTAAAGTGAGTACCAAAGAGATAACCACTTGTTTTGTAAGATCCTTTAAGGCACAACAACAAATGAATCTTGGATAGCGATTGCTCAAGACATATGATAGGAGACGCATCGAAGTTCACATCTATAGACTTGAAGGATGGAGGAAGCGTAGCCTTTAGAGATAATCGAAAAGCTCATGATATTGGTGAACATAACATTTGCATTAATAATGATCTTACTATTAAGCATGTGTTACTAGTTGATAATTTAAAACATAATTTATTTAACATTAGTCAATTGTGTGACATAAGATATAAAGCAATTTTTCATGCGACAAAGTAATATATTAAAAACATTAACAATGGCTAAATCAGTTTTAAGGGGTATAGACAAGAAAACATTTACAAAATTCACTTCAATATGTTTTCATGTTTTCTTGAGACTTGTCTATCAATTCAAAACAATGAAAGTTGGTTATGGCATAGAAAGTTAGGACATACTAGTATGGATATCTTAGCAAAACTAGCCAAAAGGAATCTTGTTAAAGGATTACGTAAGATTAGTTTTGATAAAGATAAAACATGTCAAGCATGTTAATATGGTAAACAAACCAAGTCATCTTTCAAATCAAAAGATGCCATCTCAACTTTTAGGCCACTCCAACTACTACACATGGATTTATTTGGTCCAACCCAAACCTTAAGTTTAGGAGGGAAAAGATACACTTTAGTTATAGTTGATGATTTCACAAGATACACTTGGACCTTCTTCCTTGCTAACAAGGATGAAACTTATCATGTATTCTTGAACTACAACAAGAAAGTCTAAAATGAAAAAGGTCTTTCTATTGTCTTTATAAGAAGTAATCATGGGAGAGAATTTGAAAATCTTGATATGGAAGATTTTTGTAATAAAAATGGAATAAAACATACCTTCTCGGTGCCTAAAACTCTATAACAAAATGCAGTTACTAAAAGAAAAAATAGGACCCTTATAGAAATGGTTAAGATTATACTTTGTGATAATAACCTACCTAAACATTTTTAGACCAAAGCCTCCAATACGATTTATTACATATTAAATTGTGTTTTCATTAGACCAATTCTTAAGAAAACCCCTTATGAGCTTTGGAAAGACAAAAAACCTAACATATCATATTTTCATCCCTTTGGAACAAAATTTTACATTCTTAATAATGGAAAAGAACAATTAGGAAAATTTGATCCAAAGTTGAATGAAGGTTTTTTTTTTTTTTTGTTATTCTCTTACTAGTAAAGCTTATAGAGTATATAATAAGAGAACACTTGTTGTAGAAGAGTCAATCCATGTTGCATTTGATGATACTTGTATATATAAAGAGTTTAATGATGAAATAGAAAACATTTGTGCTCATTTGGATAATCTTGGTCTTAACGAGAATCAATCAAACTCAATTGAAAAGGACTTCTCTAAGCAAGGAGAACACTTGTTGTAAAAGAGTCAATCCATGTTGCATTTGATGATACTTGTGTATATAAAGAGTCTAATGATGAAATAGAAAACATTTGTGCTCATTTGGATAATCTTGGTCTTAACGAGAATCAATCCAACTCAATTGAAAAGGAATTCTCTAGGCAAGATGAAATTGTTAACAACTCTAATTTAGATTTACCTAGAGAATGGAAGTTTGTGAAAAATCACCCTAATGATCTAATAATAGGAGAACCATCTACTAGGATGCAAACTATAGCCTCACTTAAAAATCTAAGTAATATAGTATTCTTATCTCAACTTGAACAAAAAAATGTAGATGAAGCTCTAAAAGATGAATTTTAGATTCAAACTATGTAAGAAGAGCTAAATCAATTTACTAAAAATAAGGTATGGAACTTAGTCTCTAAACCAAAATATAGATAAGTAATTGGAACTAAATGAGTATTTTGAAACAAGTTAGATGAAACAGAAATAGTAACAAAAAACAAGGCACGTTTAGTTGCAAAAGGCTACAACCCAGAAGAAGGAATTGATTTAGATGAGACATTTGCTCCAGTTGCTAAATTAAAGGCCATTAGAATATTTTTAGCATTTGCCACATATAAAGACTTTAAAGTATATCAAATGAATATTAAAAGTGCCTTTTTAAATGGTTACATCAAAGAAGAGGCATATGTAGAGCAACCATCAGGTTTTGAGGATAATGAATTCCCAAACTATGTATATAAATTCAATAAAGCCTTGTATGGACTAAAGTAAGCTCCTAGAGGATAAAGAAAGAGTAACTTCTTGAATTCACTAGAGGAAAACTTAACACGACACTATTTATTAAGCAACACAATGATCACATACTAATTGTTCAAATATACGTTGATGACATTATGTTTGGTGCAACTCACATGGAATTAGTTAATAAGTTTGTCTAATGCATGAAAAATGAATTTGAAATGAGTATGATGAGAGAACTCAAATATTTCTTCGGTCTTCAAGTTAAGCAAACCAAAGATGAAACCTTCATTAACCAAGATAAATACACTAAAGAACTCTTAAAAGGTTCAAAATGGAAAATTGCAAAACTAAGCCAACTCCAATGAGAATTACTCTAAAACTTGATAAATACAAGAGTGGAAAGAGCATTTATGAAAAGATGTATAGGGGCATGATAGGAAGTCTTCTATATTTAATTACATCTAAGCTCGATATCATGTTTGTTGTGTGTCTATGTGCACAATTTCAATCTTACCCTAAAGCATCTCACTTAAATGCAGCCAAACGCATTTTCTTGTTTCTTGCAGATACTATTAAAATTGACTTGTGGTATCTTAAGTTCAGCTCACTTGATCTTATTGGATATTCCGATGCCAACTTTTCCGGTTGCAAAGTTGATCAAAAAAGCACAAACGGGACATGTCATTCCCTTGGTAATTCATTAGTATCATGGCACTTAAAGAAACAAAACTCAATAGTACTCTCTACCGCTAAAGCTGAATATATAGTAGCCAGTAGTTGTTTACCCAAGTTTTATAGATGAAGCAAACACTGCTTGACTATGGTTTAAAATTTACCATTGTTCCAATAAGATGTGATAATACAAGTACTATAAATTTAACCAAAAATCCAATTCAACATTATAGGACTAAGTATATAGAAATTAAACATTACTTTATCTGTGATCATGTGCAAAACAATGATATTTGCTTAGAATTTGTTGATGCTAGCAATCAAATAGCCGATATCTTCACTAAACCCTTGAGTGAGGAAAGATTTTATACTCTAAGAAGAGAATTGGGAATGATCGTACAAGATGAGTGCTAGACACATAAGAACCAACATAGCATTTTTGAATAAAATTAACTTACTAAGTAAGTTGATCGGAAAATATCATACTATGAGGTATAAGAAACATGATCATGTGGCTTTTATGCATTAAATATAACATTTAACATATTTTAGGCACACTTGAAGTCATTCATGCTTATCTAAGTTCATATATGCACAAATTTATCATACATTGGTTTTTGTGCCCAAAATGAGGGTCACATCTCTATTTTCATTCATAAATCATGCTTGAGTGGTGAAACTAGCACGAATTGAATTTCATGCATAATTGACCTCTCTAGACATGTATTAGATACTAAAATGCTATAAAGAGCATTTCTAGCATATCTTGGTCAATATGAGTGTTATTTGGTTTGATCATGAGTTCTTGTGCATCTTTATAACTTCCTTCATACTTAGAGAATGAACTTATCTTAAAATTGTGGAAGGATGTGCACTTGTTCACTATTTATTCATATGATTAGCCTTGATACTAAGGAACTCATGTGGTGATTTTGTGATTTATAGAGTCTTAATACTACAATTTGCTCTCACGATTCTTAAATGTATATTTGAAAGTTGCTTGAAGTATTAGTGTGCCAAAACTCAATGGCTATTCACATGCCTTGCTTATATATGCACTCTTCTCTCATTAAACAAATCATAGGATTTTAGAGTTTGATTTGGCCAAATTTTTTAAATCTAGCTTAAATTTTACTTTTCCAAGCCTTAACAAACTCAAATAAACTTGTTTAAAGTGTTAGGATGTTTATCGAATCTCTACAAGTCAAATTTGAATTGGAAACTTTGCTCAAAAAGGAGAACTTTGTTGTTTTTCTACAAAATTGCAGAAAACCAGCATGCCAGTTACCCAATCCACCTGCTTGCCGATTTACCCCCTTAGATAACACAAAAATTTCGGTTCTGTTCATTTAAATGGTAAGTTGGTTCACCTAAACATTGGCATTCCAGTATACTGCACTAGATTTTGACTTCATTTCAATTCTGTTCGATGAAACAACATGCCTATCCACCTAACCACTGGCATGTCAATATACTCCTTTGGTTAATGAGATAGTTTACATTCTGTTTGCATAGCCGACATGCCAGATCCCCACACTACCGGCATACCGGTTCATCAGTTTCTAGGTACAACTTAAGTCGCGCCGAACTTTCTCTCTCCCTTTATCTTCTTCTACAAAAAACCCCCCCTTTCTCCCCTTCAAACCCTAACCTCTTTCCCTTTCTTCGATCCAACTCTTTTCCTCCATCAAAATTCTTTTTTTTTTCCTCAATCAACTCCCTACTCTCTCAACTCACTTTCTCTCTCCTCATTGCGTCCTTCTTCTCCTTCTTCTTCTTCTTCCTCTCTTCACTTTCTCTCTCCAACTATACCCATCAATCGTCACGCCACCATATACCATCCACCCACCTCCACCGTCACACTAGCTTCCATCACCCATACTCTCCCTACTATCCTATCTACCTTTACTCATATCTACACCGTCCAACTCCTCCTCTCCACCCATGCCCATACACATCTACACCTCTTTAACCACTTATGGCACCGTACATTGCTTGTAGACTCACACCCCCAGCCTATGACCACCAACTCTTTCCATCATGCCAGCATGCCCAACGATTCGAGAAGTTTGCTAACCTCAAAATTGATATTGGTATCTTCTATCTCCCAAAGGTGCTCAAGGAGTTTCACATTGCGTCTTTTCTCGATGTCATCACCAATCATGTCCTTAATATTCTTCGGCTTCCTAACAAGGTACACGATGATGCACTTAAATATTTTTACTGTAATATACCAGACTCTCTAGACGATCAAGGTCAACCAAAATTAAAAATGAATCCAAGTGATGAAATTCGTCATCATGTCCTTTATACTTATGTTTATGGTAACTTAATTGCTATAACTCCTGAAGATACTTGTGGCCTTATTAACGCTGTCATTAAAGGAACTGACAAAAATGTCAATTATTATGGGTTCAAATTCTATGAAAGAGTATTCTGATATGAGGATATTGGTGGAAATTGGGGCAAGGAAAAAAATTTAGCAATCATTCAATTGGATCTAAAGACCAAAATTCTCTACCATATTGTGATCTATAGTTATTGCCTTTGACCAGGCCAGCTGTCTAATGTTACTCTTCAAGATTTGTGGACCCTCTATTATTTACTTATGAACAAGTAAATTGATTTTTTCAACATAGTGGTTTAGTGCTTTAAACATGTTACCAATAACCCATCTCAAGCCGTCCTCCGCTTTAGACGTTTAGTTACACAACTACTTATCAAAAAGGGTGTCTAATTTCTTCCCCTCCATGAGTTGATCGGGTTAAGCATCTTGAGCTGATTGACATTTGTAGGGGGAATTGGAAGAAATCAAGGAACAACTGGGTTAGGAGGAAAGACCTTCCTCCTCTTGATCTTAGCTCTAAGCACTGTCCACAGGATCCTATTACTTCTTTTGATGAGCCAAGTAGTCCCAGTACTGATATTAGTGCTACTCCAAGCCATGTTGCTACTCCTCTACCTAAGGGATCTTCTCACCAGCCTCCAACTAACTATGGGTTCCCCTTTTTTGATTCGATTGCTCCTTTAGCCTCTTAGCATCCTTTTTATCAATACTCAAAGATGTGTTACAATCAACTTCGAGAGGACATTCATTATCATTTATACAGCGGGTTTCGGGGGCTCTATAGTCATTTCTAACCGAACTACCATTACCCATCTTACCATTTTCTTCCTTTAACTCAGGACAATGATCCTCTTACCACTTAGTGATGCACTTCAGCTTTTTATCCTTTCTTTGTTCTTTTCTATTTAGGGACTTGGTCTTTGGCCACTCTTTCATTTTGTTGTTATCTTGTAAACTTTGGTCCTTAATGGGCTTGCTCTTTATGTTGGATGTTTATGACTCCTTTTTGTAAGTTCTATTTATTGCACTCTTGCTCTCAATTAACCTTGTTTTGCTATGCTGGTTGTTTTATTACTCTTCTCAAGTTGTGTTTATGCTTCATCTTCTTCTTGTAAGGGGCATATTCTCTAATATAAGTTGAAACTCCGCTGAATTTCTTACTTGAATTTTCTTCCTTCTTCACTGTCTGGATCTTCCTCCATTTGATGAGGCCAAAGGGGTAGAAATAATTTAAGTCAGTAGTCTAAAAGTTAAAAATTGCCTAAATTGGATATTTTTATTGATTGGTTAATTATACATTAATTAGGTAATGGTCATTCCCTTTTAACTCCTAGACATATACATTATAGCATTTGCAAATTTATTATATCCATTATATCAAGTTATCATGAAAAAGATCAATTCCCATCTTTTTGCTCAATCTTATTCAGTTATTGATCATTTTGAATTCTTAAGATAAATTGAGAGGGAGCACTTAAATATTCAATAGTTTTGTCCTCATCAAAAAGGGGGAGATTGTTGAACTTGAAGTTCATTAATTGATTTTGATGAAAACAAAAAGTATATATCTAAACATATTGTTTTTAAAGAGAACCAAACAAGTGGATGACTAAACGAAGTATCATTTATTTATATTGAGGTAATTGAATAAAATCGATTAATTTGCTTAAAGAATAAATATATCAATTATCTCTACAAGAAATTTATTCTTTTGAATGGTGATCAAATAATCTTGAAGTTAGATTGCAAAGTGTATTTGTTTGTGATGTTTTAAAAGAATTTTCAGGTGATATTTAGCCTATCAAGTTGATGACTCAAGGAAGAACTAAGCTAACAGTATAAAGCCCTCAAAAAATACTCACTGGCTTAGAGGGGCTGGCATGCTAGTTCACTTGCTGGTGTTCATGCTGGTAAAGTATTTTGTTACCGACTTGTCAATAGTATAAGGAGCCAGTATACCGGTAAGTCTGATTCAAGTAGCAGTTAGGGCATTTCATGCGCGGTAATGAGAAGAATTTAATGAGTTGATATAAAAACTCAACAACCCAACCAAAGACAATTAAGATTTGATATTCTATTGCAATTAAAAGATATTCTCTTACATTCTTAAGCTTATTTACTTCTCTATAGTCTCTTGTACACTTAACAAAAAGAGACATAATTGTGGTGCTTGTAAGTCCACACATTTGTAATCTTAAGTAAAGAAAGTGATATACTTGAGTTAGTTGTATGTAAAAGAGATTGTGTAAGCTTATGTAGCTCTTGGAGGATTGAGTTGTGAAATTAATAAAGTGAAGTAAAGTCCTTGGTTGGAGGCATTGTAAGTCCGTGGAGATTAGGGGTAGTCTGAATTTTACGTTATATCCGGACTTAATTTCTCTATCCCTATCTCCTTTAATTTCTGTTTAAATTATTGTTGCTTTGATTACTCTTATTATTGCATTTATTTAATTATATCGAAAAGAATTGCATATTGTCCTAGAACTCAATTAACTCTCTCCCTCTTGAGTTTAGCTTAGTGTTCTTTACCAGCGACTGACCCTGTGATGAACTGCTGACCAACAATCCCATTACTCTCACACAACTTCGAGGACTCCAATTCCTTATCTGACGAATTCTCTCTCAACAACATATTGATGACAAGAAACTTTATGCCGAAAGAATGTGGCTGAACTCCTTATGCTCCTCTAATTGTCATACGTTGATCTGTACACTTAGTAGTGATAATGCCAACTATTCTCTTACTGAGAACCCTATGCCGAGTAACCCAACCAACTTCTACAGAGAAGTTCTTACCGAGTGATGAGAGATTCACTTAAACCACCAAATATTTTTCTCTCGCAATGCCACCATCTCTCTCGTCCCGGCCCCTTTATTGCCGTAACATTTTGACTCCTCTCACCTGCTGTGCTCAGAAAATATTTGTACGGGACCAATGTTATACTGCCACTTGTCCACCTCGTCTGACATTGTACTACTTTTCCATTTTTGGTCTTTTTTCCTTTTTATCCTTTTTTGTATGTACTAGGAATCCCTTTTTTGTATATACTTTCTTGTAATTTCCTTATTTGTAATGCTGCCCTAGGGACTTACTATAAATAATCCTTTTTTCTTCTAAGCCGTAAATAACTTACATTTTAATACTGAATATTCTATTCTTATGAGACAACTCTATCTAAGTCTATTTTTCATACACTCTTATCTAATTTTGTCGAGTAGCTTAGGATTAGTAGCGGGTGGACCTTGACATCAACTTATGCGTCATATCAAGTGAGGTATCAAGTCGTGCTGTATTCGTTAGTGAGTCACATCCTCCGAGCAGTTTCATGTTAGCTACTCTTGTTCGATTGTAGACCATTTCATCTTAATTTTCTTCGATATTTCAGAGGACCCATTTTAGTTAGATTTGCCACGGTAAGTCCTAGTGATAACTAAACTTTTAAGAACACTATATATTCTTGGTATCAAAGCTTGAGGTTGAGGTTAAGACCGAAAGCTATGTAATAATAGTCAGTTTGCTATTCAAGATATTATGTGTGTTGTAGCCATCCGTATAAAGTGTACTTACCAAAATTTTGTGTTGGGAATGTCCAACCTTAATGTACAGAAAGAGATTTACAATGTCAAAAGTAATGCTCATAGTCATGGTCAAGTTATCTAACAAACACCACGTACTACTAATGACCAGATACAAGATCTTGTTGCTATTGTGACCACTTTAGTTGTCTCAGTAAACAAGGTCTTAGAGAATGGACCATATGAGAAAGTTATTGAGCAGGGCTAAGAAATGAGAGATAGGCTGAGGAAGCAAACAAACAAGCAAGCTTTGGAACCTTTCCAGTGAACTACACACCACCGTAACGTACTGACAGAGTCGCAAGAAGAAGGTTAGAGTTGGACGAAGTAGAAAAGTATGAAGAAGAAGAAGACCAACATGTTGGGATTGATGAGTGTAAGTTCAGAGCGCCAATAGGTGCTGAACATCTCTGCAGTGGAAACCCTTGGTGATTTCCTAAGCTCAGTTTGCATAAGAGGAAAAGGCTGAGGACTATGTACTCCTCTTGGTCAGGAGATTCTTAGAGGTTAGATAGGTCGAGAACTTACCTGCCGAAGTGCAGCAGCTACTTCAAGAATTTGCTAACCTTTTCCCTACCGAGATGCTGAAAGAATTACCTCCTTTAAGAGGAATTAAGCATTGCATCGATCTTCAACCTAAAGTAGCCTTGCCAAATCGACCTACCTATAAACTCAATCTTAAATAAGCCACTAAGCTAAAAAAGCAAGTTAATGAGTTGGTAGATTGTAGATATGTCCGTGAGAGCATGAACCTATGTACTATCCTAACCGTGCTAGTACCAAAGAAAGATGGATCATGGAGAATGTACATTAATAACCGTACCATCAATAGGATTACTGTTAAGTATCGATACTCGATTCTGCGGTTAGATGACATGCTCGATGAGTTGCATGGTGCACGCATCTTTTCTAAAATAGATTTAAAGAATGGCCATCATCAAATACAAATGAAACCTAGAGATGAATGGAAAACAACCTTTAAGACTCGAGATGGTCTATTTGAATGGATGGTTATGCCGTTTAGTTTAACTAATACGCCAAGTACATTCATGCAACTCACAAATCATTTACTCAAAAAATTGATAGGCAAAAGCGTTGTAGTTTATTTGACGATATTTTGGTCTACAGTATCGACCTTCCCATTCAGGTCGAACATTTGAGGTTAGTGTTTAATATACTCCAAGCCGAGAAATTATTTAACAACCTGAAGAAATGCATGTTCTGTCAAAGTGAGGTTGTATTCTTCAGATATGTCATTTCAAGGAGTGGAGTTCGAGTTGATTAGGAAAAAGTTAGAGCTATTAATGAGTGGCCTACGTCGACAAATGTTGCCAAGGTCAAGAGCTTCCATAGCCTATCTTTGTTTTATTAGAGATTTATCCAGAACTTCAACTCCATAACTACGCCGTTAACTAAATTGACTAAGAAGAACATTGAGTTTAAATGGACAAAAAAGGTTTAGAGGAGTTTTAAAGATGTGAAGTGTAAGTTGACATCTGCTCCAATGCTTGCCCTCCCAGATTTCGAGAAGGTTTTTGAGGTTGAATATGATGCATATAGTGTCGGCATTAGTGTTGTACTTATGCAGAAGCACCAACCCATTGCCTACTTCAGCGAAAAACTTTGAGGTGTTGCCTTGAATTACTCAGCCTATGACAAGGAGTTCTATGCCTTTGTTCGTACACTCCAAAACTGATTTCATTATCTATTGCCAAGAGATTTCATTATCTATTCGGATTATGAATCTCTTAAGCATCTTTGGGCAGTAGAAGCTTTCTCAGCATCACGCCAAGTGGGTTGAGTTCCTAGAAACCTTTTACTATGTCATAAGGTATGAGAAGGGAAGCACCAATACAGTGGTTGATGCACTTTCTTGCCGTCATACCTTCATCACGACGTTGCAAGCTAAAGTGCTTAGATTTGGCACTTTACCTTATCGATATGAGCATGACCTATATTTTGGGCCTTTAGTAATCAAATATAGTACTAGAGGAGCTATGGATGGATTCTACTTGTATGAGAGGTTCTTCATGAAAAGCAAGTAAATTTGCATGCTAAGTGGTTTTGTAAGGGAGCTACTAGTTTAATAAGCTCATGTCGGGGGTCTAGCTAGCCATTTTAGGGAAAAGAAGACGATTAAGATATTGAAGGAGTATTTTTACTGGCCTGAGATGATGAAAGATGTGCACCGAATACTTAAAAGGTGTAAGGTATGTAAGTATGCAAAAGGGAAGAGAGAACCCTACGGAAAATATATACCCCTACCAATTCTCTAGCGGTTGTAGATCGATCTAAGCATGGATTTCAAGCTTGGCCTTCTCTACACGTTGAGAAGACACAATTCAATCATGGTAGTGGTTGATCTGTTCAACAAGATGGGCTACTTCACCCCCTACCATAGAACTAATGATGTTTTATTTATCACTAACCTCTTTTTGTAGAAAATTGCACGATTGTATGGAGTGCTAAGGAGTATTGTGTTTAACCATAATTCAAAATTTACGAGCTTCTTTTGGAAGACCTTATAGAGGAAACTCGACACTAAGCTCCTGTCCAGTACCTCCTGCTACCCTCGAAAAGACGGCTAAACTGAAATAGTTAATTGAACCGTTGGTAATCTTCTACACGCTACCATTAGAAAGAACTCTTATGACTGAGATTTATGTCTATACATCATTGAATTTTCCTACAATCACTTAACTCATAGCTCCACTGAATCATCATCATTTGAGGTTGTTTATGGACTTAACCCAAACCTACTATTGGACTTAGTTAACAGTCCAACTACATAAAGGGAAACTTAATCCATCCTACAACGTGTTGAGCAATTTCATAAGTTGCATCAAAGGATTGAAGAGCAATTGGCCAAAACTATAACTCGACAAAAGGAAATAGGGAGCCATCGAAGGAAACAAATCGTTTATGCCCCTAGGGACCATGTCTGGATCCATCTTAGCAAGGAATGCTTCCCTAGTAAGAGGACAAACAAACTATCTCCTAAAGTGGATGGACCCTATAGGATCCCGAGGTGAATTAATGATAACGCCTAAGAGATTAAGCTACCCGAAGGTCTTAGCGTATCTACCACATTAAACGTCGCCAAGTTAACTCTATATGTACCCGAAGATGACGAAGGCCAAGATTTGAGGGCAAATCTTCAATAACCCCAATGAACTATTGAATTTCCAGCCAATAGTCCCATTACTCGCGCACAGCTCCAAAGACTCCAATTCCTCACCCGATGAATTCTCTCTTGGCAACATACCGAGGACAAGAAACTTTATGCCGAAGGAATGTGGTTGAATTCCTTAAGCTCCTCGAATTGTCATACATTGATTTGTACTTTCGGTAGTGATGATGCCAACTATTCCCTACCTAGGATCCTGTGCTGAGTAACCAGACCAACTACTGCCGAAAAGTTCTTGTCGAGTGATGAGAGACTCACTTAAACGGCAAAATAGTTTTCTCTTGCAATATCACCATCTCTCTCGTCTCAGCCCTTTTATTACCGCAACATTTTGACCCCTCTCACCTGCTGTACTTAGAGAATATTCGTACGGAACTAATGTTGTATTACTACCTATCTACCTCGTCTGACATTATACTACTTTTCCATTTTTGGTCTTTTCTCCATTTTACCCTTTTTCGTATGTACTCGGAATCCCCTTTTTGTATATACTTTCTTGTAATTTCCTTATTTATAATGCTACCTTAAGGACTTATTATAAATAATCATTTTCTCTTGTAAGCCGCAAATAACTTACATTTTAATACTGAATATTATGTTCTTATGAGACATCCCTCTCCAAGTCCATTTTTCATACTCTTATCTAATTTTACCGAGTAGCTTAGAATTAGTGGCGAATGGACCTTGACATCAACTTATGCGTCATATCAAGTGAGGTGTCAAGTCGTGTTGTGTTTATTAGTGAGTCTAATCCTCCAAGCAGCTTTACGTTAGCTACTCTTATTTGATTGTGGACCATTTCATCTTAATTTTCTTCGATATTTCAGATGACTCATTTTAGTTAGATTTGCCATAGTAAGTCCTAGTGATAACTAAGCTCCTAAGCATACCATCTTGTCTGTTCTTGGTCACGATTCATATCACTATCTCTGTTCCTATAGACACTATTGAAATTTGCTTAAAGTACCAACTTATTGTAAACTTAACTCGGTGTGTATGTTTGTCATTAAGCTCAATTTGTGCTCAAAGTAGTTGATTTTGATGATCTTAAGTAGTAATTTTTGGATAAAATGTCTTTTCCTTTAAATCAAATAGCTTATAACCTAATATTAAGTTTTAGGAACATGCTCACAAAGGATTCTTGTATAAATTTCATCGTTTGATATGTTATGTACACAATTGAATTCATACTTATTGAAATTATCTTATGCACATCCTTCTCATTTGATGACTTCCAAGTCGAATGAAGGCTCTTACAAGCATATTTTAACTTATATATTGTGATTAAATGATTAAATTTACTTCATTGTGAATTGATGTGTTTTTAGCATCCTTAAACCTCCAAAAACTTAGCTAAAGCTAGATATTTAAAACATCCTATTTTAATCTAACCTAAAATGTAAAGTTATAATTGTCAAACATGCTTCATATGAGATTATATAATATGTTAAGATAAGATTTGTTCGAATGTTGTGAAGATTCCATGAGTTATGTGAAAATTTCAAGTGGTCAGTGCAATTTGCATGCAACCATGCAAACGATTCAATCATACCATTCAGACGGTTGCTGCAAAATTGGCACTACTAATATGTTTTCTGTTTGTATATAGACTTGAACTCTAGCTATCCTTTGTTTCGTTATATAGCTTGCATATGTGGTCCATTTGTCCTTAAAATCATCTTTAGTTATCTCACTTTGATTATGTACTAACTCAAGATTCTGGCCTACTGGCCTTTTGTTAGTATACTTATTTATGTTTATGTTATCTCTTATGAACTTTAGCTACTCTGATGTATGAAATATCTTGTTACAATGAGAAATCAACTGCTATCTTACGAATGATTATGCATTGTATTACTTACTTATATTAGCTATTGAATTATATTCTTTTTAAGATGACATACCTTAAGGCTTAAGTCAAGACTATATTGGAATTTTGACTTGCTTTTCTCCTTCTCCTCACAACTTAGATTCTCATCTTTTTTATGAGGCTAAAGGGGGAAAAGAATTCAAGTCACTTAACTGTTTTTGTCTAAGTTTAATGAAGGTGAGATCATAAAATTGAAGAGATTGGTTGGTTAATAAGTTTAAACATGAAGTTAAATTGGTTAACCTTTAAAATGAAGTTTAACCACTTTCAACTTGCTCTTATATTGACTCTCTCATAAACATTCTCAAAGGAAATCTTTTATAACTTGTACTTCATTGAGGGGGAGTGTTAATATGAGGGATACTATTATATTTAGAGGGAGTTTGTTTTGTAAAGTTTTATCCTCATAAAAAAGGGGAAAATTGTTGAACTAATAGGTTCTTGTGTGTGATTTTGATAAGAAGAAAATCATGCAAGTTATGTTAAATTAATCATTGATTATGAACCTCTTTGCAAATCTTATAAAAGTATGAATAATTTAATAAAAGACTTAAATTATCTTTAAAATACTATGTTTCGCATGATATTTTTGTAATACAACTTGATTAGATTGAGTTTAAAATTCTTGAAAGAAGTAAAAGGGAGAAGAACTATTTGTTATATCTTAGTATGTGTTGTTCAACTATTCTAGGGTTAATCGTTTGACCGGTTGCTATAGATCAGTAGTAGGTGATGGACTATGTGGCTAGTTGTTCCTAGACTGTCCAGTTGATTGCTGTAGGTAAGTGAGCTATATTGGACTATGCGATTGGTAAATTGAAGACCGTCCGAATGGTGACCCTATTTGAATGGACTGTCCGACTAATCCCACTTGAATCATCCAACTGGTCCATACAGGAAAAAGCCGTTATAGGCATTAAATGAAGAGAAAAGTAGACTAATAGTTAGATTTTTGTAAGAGGTTATAAATACAAATTGTTGGGTAGTTGAAGGAGAAAAAATAGAGTTGAAAATTTATAATTATTCCTTTTGTTCACTTGTTCTTTGTCTTGTGTACTTAATTTGATAGATCATTTATAAACCCTAAATAGTGCAAAATAATTTATACTTGCAAACTTTGAGAGAGTATACTATACTTGAAATTGAGTTTGTATTGTAAGTTGAGATTGTGATTTGTATTGGTAGCTATTGTGATTTGTATTGGTAGTTATTGTGATTTGTATTGGTAGTTATTGTGATTGAGAATCTTGTAAAATCAAAATTGAGTGAATTGTGAGTGTGAAATTTGTCTAATCACATTTGTACATGTATAGCTCTTGGAGCTTAGATTGAGAAATTAATAAATTTGAGGTATTGTGTGTCCGTGAAGAGTAAGAAGCGATCCGAACTGGATATTAAATACGAGCTTAATTTCTCTATCACTTTCTCTTTATATTTCTACACTCTAATTATTTCTTAATTATTTCTATATCGCATCTATTTAGTTAATTTAACTAAAGATTTATTGTCAAAGTAAAAATTGGTCATTAAAGTCAATTCACCCCAACCTTGCTCTCCTCCCACTCTCTCGAATTCTTAGTGTAATATTTTAATAGATTTACAGTAAGAAAATATTAAACATTTATAAAGTTAATCAATATTCAAATAGAAGCCCTCTAAAGAGGGTTAGGTCAAAATTAACACCTTTCCTTAAAATTATGAGAGATGAAGCTCCAATAGATGGAATCTGTAGAGATGAAAGGGGCAGCTTGACCTTAGGTTTTGGGAGGAAAATTGGAAAAATTGACGCATTGTTAGCTGACTTATAGGGAATCTACTAGCATTTGAAATCATGTTAGGACTCAAAAAAACGTTGAATTGTGCTCTGATTCGACCCTGGCTATTTATCTCCTCTGTAATCCTCTCAATTCCAACTTTAGATTGAAGTTCGCTAATGTTTAATCTGCCATAGGGAAAGACTACATCAGCTTGATGCTGTGAAGATAGATTGCCGATATAGCAGTGAGAAAAATCAAGCAGCGGATTTCATGGCCAATTACATGCACACTCTTGCTGTCGATGATCTAGTTGCTCCTTGTTCCGCCTTCTAAAAGTGCTTCCGTGCTCATTAAAGATGTCAGTTCTTAATGTATGTAAAAGGAATCTAGAGTCCCTGAATGAATGCCTCATGTCCAGCATGTAAATACCGTGTAAGACCCTGCAGTTTCTGTTAATATAATGTCCCTAGTTCAACAAAAGGAAGAATAACCAAACACCTACATATTTGGTCAGTGAAGAGAGATCAGTTAAATAATTTTCTCCGGATATTCATGCATAAAATGAGAAGATACGAATGCTACGGCCTGGATTGCCTCGAAGTTACAGGTTGTTTGGCTGAGTGTTTCACGTGCATTTATCTTCCTAAATGGGAGAGACATTCCTCGATTGTTGACAGCTGTGAGTTGGCAATTGGGTGGGAGACATTACTTGCATGACATGGCAACCTTTCCCTTTTGAATTTGGAAGTACCTTTGACAAATTTGTCTGCAATTTAAATGTTGTCAAGATCCGAATTCGAATTCTGTTGGATTCACTTTAATTATTAAAAAACTATTCCAATAGGAGTTAAAAGCAAGCTATCCTACATCACAAGTTTGTTATTACTATTTTATTGTATCAACTTTTATTTCAATTAACACCACCACCTATTACTTTAAAATTATTTAAAAAAATAAATTAAGAATAATTTGATTATTAAAATTTTATTATATATCTATTTTTAAATTATTTATTAATCTAATTAAACAAAATAATAGATATTATATTCTTATTATATTCCTTCCGTATTTTATTTAGTGAATTGAACAAACTGTTATAGTCAATACAACATGATAACATGAATATGGGAACAGTTGGATAAAGAGAGAAGTTGCTTGAATGGAAAGGGTTTATGTTACTAGTTACTCATCATCGCAAGATAAATACAGTCCTCAATGTACAGATAGGAAGGTGAATCCTTTATGATTGACTACAAATGAATGAATGATGGTATCTGTCTCTATGTACTCTTAAAATTTTTCTATACATTTACAAGATCCCCCACCACGATCTACCTTTCTTCTAGAATAATTAGACAAAAGAAAAACAATAAAGAAACCGAAAAAAAAAATCAAGGATCAAGCGGACGTGAAGAGTTTCTTTTCTCATTCGAGATATCTATCACGTGCTATACTTGCACGGTGGTCCGTGTCTTTATCGGTTTCAGCTTCAATCCCATGCTTTCGGGAGAGAGAAGCTCCGGAGAGATGCAAGATGGGCTAAGTGGACTCCTGGGGCTGCCACTGAGAAGGGACGGTCTATACAACCCATATCCCATCAAGTAATACTCTAGAGGGATCAACATTGCATGTGGCTGCTCTTCTGTCACCATTGACCCGCAAACTTGAACCTGCAACAAAAATAAACCATGCCTCCAATACTCAACTACTCGTTTGTTCACTCAAGTGCATTGAGTACACTACTATGGCTTTTAGGGACTCATAGGCTATGGAAGCAAAAATATGTTGGATCAACCAGTGTTCTAGACCCTTTTAATACTTTGTTTCCTAGAGTGGTTTATCCAGGATGATGAACTGCAGAAAATCAAATGAAATACCTCGACAAGGGCAGTATATCTCTTATCCAGTTTAGATGTCATATAGAGAGCCTCGGAAAGAAAGGGAGAATTCTCTCCCACAAAAATGAGTGTACGGCATTTCAGTCTCTTCAGCGCTTTGGAAATGTCAGGTCTCCTGATGATAGATGAATAGAATATCAAAACAGTTCAAAATGAAAATGCAAGCACTCAAAACTTTGAAGTTTGGACATGCCAAAAGGAAGCAAGTTGGGCGTTTACCTATTAATTGCATTAAGAAACTTCATGACGTTGGTACTTTGCCTCTCATTGAGCAACTGGAGATAAAAAACTACTATTGTAAGTGGACATATATATATGTTTTTCCCTGTCCACCAAATCTCACAGTTAAACATGCATATTCAAAGAGAAACAGATAGAAGTAGATAATGCTTACCCTTCTGCATGCTTTTACTATGTCAGATTCAGGAACTTCTGCATTCCCCCGAGCCTCCTACAGTAATTTCAAAGTATTTCATTATTTAGATAACACTACTGAATCATCACATGGTCACAGTGGAGGGAACTCAAAGTATACCTTACTAAAATACCGTCTCAGCAGACATCCCTTTACCATGTTGCACATCCCGTAATAATAAATCAGATTCGACATCCACTGGCATAGATAGCAATTGTAAATACATGAAAAAGAGTTGCCCATTACAACAACTTAGCAAGATAAGAGATAGCACCTTATTATAAAACCATTCAGACCAAGAAGGCGATCGGCATAAAGGCGATATAAGTATCAAACCAAGAACTCGATCTCTATATTTCAGCTGCATTGAAAAACGAAACTGAATTACTCAAAGAGATAAATTGTATAAATGTAACACAAATTCATCAACAGAGAGATGTATACTGCACAAAGGAACTAATTCGTCACATACTGCAAATAGAGAGAGAATGTAAGCACCCGCTGTCAACCCCATGCACATGACAGCACCAAGCCTGTAATACCAGTAGAACCTCTCTGTTAGACCTAGAACTACAGTTAACCAACAAGGTACCAGCAAGCATTACTATTTTTCAGTTATTAAGCAAAGAAAATGCTCTAAGCATGCTACAAGATACAAATGCTAACAAAACTAAGCACCATGCAATTTTTAATTGATGGCTCGGTATTAAAGTGGCAGCATAGTACCTGAAATAGTTCAAAATCTCAAGTATCTGATCTGCTAAATCATCAACAGAAGCTGATGGTTCATCTCGACTTATTGCAGCAGCTCCCAACTGTAAGAACTCTTATGGATGTGGGACAAAGGAACAATGTGATTAATAGTCCCTGGTAGTTTAATGCAGTATATTGTCTTTTGTATAAAACTTCTGGCAAGAAAAGATAGATAAAGACAAGAGACAACAATTAGACAATTATCTTAAACTAATCTAGAATTACAGACCTCATGCCCAGGTGGGCTGATATGGTATATGCAGAAGTTGTGAAGTAGCAAAGAAGCTGCTTCGGGGCAAAAGAATAATCCTTGGAAGCAAGAAACGTCTGGTAGATACAGAAAGACAATTTTATTAGGTCACAGTAATGAGTAGGGACAAAATGGAAATTTCACAAACACATGAAACACATGATTGTCAGAAGGGAATAAGTTCTCAAGAGGAGAGACACAAATCAAATGAGAGTAACAAGTTGCTAAACTAAAATGTATATCTATTGATAACCAATATTGGTGCCATAAATAAAGACACACAACCAGCGAAGATGTGCTCCATAGATTGTCATAGTGCAGAGGTAGCTATATCCAAGGCTAACAAGACATGAGGACCTATAATTGAAAATGCAAAAAAGGTAGAATGGATGGACAGGGAGAAGAGAGATGTTCACATGCTCAAGGAAGAATATATGTTTTTATTCTTTAGATAACTTACAACACCAAACATTAATGACAAACACTTATTATATCTGGAGAATCTTGCTCTGCAAGTAATATGAATTGCTATTTGAAATATCAAAAGATTATAGATTCATCAACTTACAATTTAGAGCTATATCTGGATATGTAATTAGTGCCGGCTTGTCTGGTTCTCCATACACAATGACAGTCACCGGACCACAGCCAGTTTGCACAATATGTTCCTGGAAAGAAAATAATAATAATTCCTTTAATAATGCCTAATAAATGACAAAAGAAATCAAATTCCACAGAAACAAGGCACCCATCCAGGAATTAAGCTCAATTATTTTCCCTACATATTATAAATCAACTTATCTTGAAATAAACAGGGTAGATTCCTAAAAGGGTACTATAACACATTAAACAAAGAAACTCGGTTTGCCTATATAAACATTACAATGTTTACCATTCCAAAGGCATTCCCGACCCCTTCCAACATCCAGCCCAAGGTTGCTCGGATCATAGAACTATAAAATACTTAGAGCTATGCTTACAAGAGAAAATTATCGGCTATTTTGGTTGTGCACTAGCTAAAAGGTTGTTTCACTTCACAGGCCATAAAAAACTTTATTATACTCTTTTACACTTGCACAGAAACTCAGATATTTAAAACTGGGGAAAGAAGAAAGATTGATATGGATAACGGATACAACCTAAACACATGAGGCAAAAAGTTACAGCTTGGTTTCCTTAACAATCACAGGAAATGAATATTCTAGCCAATACTCTTTCTTGCAACACAAAGTTTCACAAAACAAAGGAATCCACACAAACGCACATGCGAGCATGAGGGTCTAGAAAGCAAGCTATGGCTTAGCAAAAATCAAAAACTTTCTGAATAAGGATGTTTGAGCTAAGCTGATCCACATTGCTGAGACTTACATATCAATTGCTGTAACTTGAACCTAAAGCACGTGGTTCAAAACTTCCATGATATGAACCAACACTAAAAACAAGGACGCTATGTGTCAAAACAAACTGTGCAAGATCCATTATAGTATAAGAAAATTCAAATCCAAGATCAGAAAGCATCAAAACAACATAGAAACCGCCCTCCTAATAACAAGGTAAAAGTAGAGAAAGATAGCTTCTTACTATAGTAACTGCAAAGTATGAAACCACAACATAACTAACAAAACTAATTCACGCTTTCCTTAATTTCACCACAATTCCAAACATCATATGTTTAAACAAAATAACACCGGGAGCCGGAGCTCCAATTCGAGACGATAAAGAAAATTTCCAACTTTTACTACAAGTGTTTTCTTAACACGTGTCCCGAACTTATTAGAGACTAGGAAAACAATGAAGCGTTTATACACAAAGGTGACGTTTTTCTCTTTTGGCTTATTAACAAGTGCTTGTAATACGTTTAACATTTTCCTCCATATAATTGCTTTCTCGTGAAATGTGAAATTCTCAAAACCCAACAAAATTCATCCATGGGTGATTCAAAACAACATATACAAAGAAACACCAATTTCACGATTAAAGATTCCTGATATTATATAATCACAGGTCAAAACAATCAAACCCAGTGTTCAAAAACATATGAATAACCAACACATTGCATCAAAATTGTACCTTTCCACCAAAACAGATCTTCTCCACATCAACAGAAATGGAGTCGTCTGTTTTCACCATGGCCGTGGTTCCTAGACTGTGGGTCTTGCGCGCCCAACCCCCCTCTCTCTCCGTCTCTGTCCCTCTAGTTTTTGCCTTGCCAAGGACTTCGGTTTTATACATGGAGCGCTCTAGATTTTCTCTCTCCGGAACACAACCTACGGTGAAGCGCCACCGACGATTTTTTTAAAAGACCGGCTGGTACTGTTGAATATTCTTTATTACCTGTTTTAGTCTTGCCCAAAGTAGTTATTTTCTTCTTTTTCTTTTTGCCCATTTTTTAAAAATATATTTACAGGTAGAGGCGAGTGTACAAGGACAGGTAAGATATAAAGTTACACTAATACTCCACCTAAGATATAGGTTACTAAATTTTTGGAATCAAAATCTATCTATAATATCTTGAAATTGTAGAACCTATAATTTTTTTTCTCCTAATAGCACATTTTTAATAGTAAAGACTATATGAAAAATGTATTCATCCATTAAACAATAAACTCATAGAAATGGAATCTTAATATACGCTAATCTTATCTTCCTAAATAACAAATTGGAAAATACACCCTTTTTAGTGATAGATTTCAATTTGTCTTCTGCAAATGATACTTTTTAATAAACTTATCAAACAATAATTAAGACTATATACAACTCTGACATATAAGCTAATAAGAGATAAAACCTTTTAGAGCTTAAAAATGTGAAACAATATTTTTTTTTATTTATCAATATTATTTAATTGTTATTATAAGGTAGGTATAGGATACATCAAAACCTATACCTCGTATACTTTAAAATACAAGTTCCAAGATGAGTATAGGATATCTTATCTTGACTTCGTTTTCGTACAATATTCTATTGAAACAAATTTGGAGAAATTACTACCTAAAACATATCTTATAATCCTAAATGCCCACCGAAAACCTATCTAATTAAGTAAAGTCTGAATGTGCATCTCATACAATAGAATTATTCGCTTATCCTTATTAATGACTGCTAAAAAAACTTATTATTTGCAAATGAACAAAGAAAATTACACTGGATGAATTGGAAAAAGATTAAAGAGCCAATGTCATTGGGCGGGTTAAGAATGTTGGATGTTATGAAATGAAATAAGCCAAACTTCACGAAGCTAGCTTAGGATTTGAGTAAGAAGAAACTTCTTTGGATTGAGGTTATATGGGCTAAATATAAAATGTCCAAGGACCAACATCGAAAACACTCGAGATCAAGATTTTAAAGGTCCTTAAAAAAGATATGGGAGTAAGTTAAAAAGCATGCTAAGGTGAAGATCAAAAACAAAAAAAAAACAACAAACTTCTAGTTAGACCCTTAGATACGAGAAGGTAGTATATCCGAGAGGATATATGGCTCGCTTAATAAATTCAGTCACCTTCTTACGGTACAATAAGTTTAAGATGGTTTGGGTAAGTGGAAGGAAGATATTACAAGTTACCCATTCGATACAACTATTAACCGTTTGCTGGGAGATGTAATCTTAGCCAATGATGACCAAAATAAAGATTTACATTACTGGCCAAAGAATATGGATGTGGAGTTATCTACAAAATCAGTTTCTACGAAATTGTGGAAAAGTAGGGAAGACGATGAAGATATGAGCAACTAGGATTAGATTTAGAAAACTCTTACTTATCCAAAAATCCAAATGCTGCTCTAAAGAATTATGATGGAAGGTATTCTCATAAGGGACAAACTATGTAGTTGAGGAGTTAATGTTGGTTTAAAATGTCCATTATGTATAGGGATAGTGGAAACCATTTGTCATCTGTTCGTTCACTGTCCGATAAGTAAAAAAAGATGGTTTAAGTTAGATATTCGAAACATAGATGGAATAAGGGATAGGGAATCGATGTTGCAATGGCTAAAAAAGAATGTCTACTGGAGAAAGAAGCGATAGAAGGAATTCATCCCCCTAGACAAGCTTATATCTCATTTATGCTTTGGGACATATGGAGGAAAAGGAACACAGCATAATATTTAATCGTGAGCAAGTTCTTCAACATCATTGGATCTAAGATATTAGAGCTTAGGCAAATAAATGTGATAACTCTTATTTTAAATACATTTCACATGATGATTTTATAGTATTTCCCTTATATCTTTGGTTTTCTTTAAAGAAATTAATACTTAATTGAGTAAAATTTTGATTCTAAAGTTTAAACGCATTCTTAGATTGAAAACAAAGAAAAGGAATCAAGTTTCACTCAATTTGGAGTTCAAATGAATGAGTTTTGAAGTTATACAGTCTAAGACACAACTATATCCCCAAGCTATGTCCATCCAGGAAAATATGCCAAGGTCAAAAGGTTACACGACTTGAGGACACGATTGTGTCCCAGGCCATGTCTGGTGATGAAAATGGAAACTTTACAATATATTATAAAAGGACATACTAGTGTTTCGCATAGGGGATTAGACATTCAAAAGAGAAAAGACTTGAAGAAAAGGAGGAGAAAAAAGCAAAAGCAACATTCAACTTCAAGATTAAAGAGATTTATCATCAACAAAAAGGGTTTTTCATGTTTTATTTATCGATTTTGTTACAATTCGTTTTTAGTTCCATTATGATAGCTTAAGATCTTTGTATTTAGGATTATAGAACCTAAGATTTCATGTGACTATTAGATTGATTGATGATTTTCAATAAAATTTCTATCTTTTCTTGATTCAATTATGTTATTTAATTATTAATTGATATTTCTAGAATATCAATCTATGATATTATGCATGATAATTGAAAAATCACATGTGTAATGAGATCTTAACATAATTGGAGAGAATTACATGTATACTTAGAGATAAGATATATGTTTCTTCCAGAAAGTTGTTCTTTTGTATAGGAATTCATTATACATTAATGCGATTCTAAATTATATTACTAAGTGAAAAGATTCCGGTAAATAATTTAGAATTAGGATTAATATGCTTGAGAAAGGTGTTAATTTTAATTGTGAATCCCTCCGGTCAAGAATAATAGAAATTGAATTAGATATATTTTAAACGGTCATATATTAAATATTAGGGAAAATAATTCCTAAATACGTTATTACCTTCTTGAAGTTGTTCTTAGTTTTATCACTTTCTAAATTGCTTAATCAAGTCTCATAATTAGTTTAGTTTGTCAATTTTAGTATTTTTAATTCACTCAACCCATCACAATTTTCTGATTATATAATAAAGCTAAGGTCAAAATTAGTATTCGAAGTCTCTGAAGGATCGACTCGGCCTTACATCCGCTATATTAAAACCGATGGGTGCACTTACCTAATATCAGAATGGTAGGCACTTCGTTGTAAATCAAGGCTGTAAGAGAAAGAAAGCTTTTTAGCCTGTTAAACTAGACTGGAGAGGGGTTTGATTAAAATTAACAATGATGGAGTTGTAGTAAAGTTGGGTTGAATTTCAGTTTTTTGGGCAATAATAAGAAATGAGTCAAGTCATGTTCTTGGTGGGTTGTACATGCAGACCAACTATTTGTTACCATTAGAAGCAGAACTAATGGCTATTCTTCAAGGAATAAAGTAAGCATGACAAAGGAACCTTAAGTCAATTATCATCGAGACAAATTCGACATTAGTTGTAGATTGGATAAAGAAACCAAACATTAACTTGGACATTTGCTACCCAATGTTAACAAAGTATATTTCTCTCATTCCCCACTTTAAATATATTTTCTTTTGCAGGGTAAGCTATGACTAGAAGTAAGTAGTTGATCCACTAGCTAACAAAGGCTTAAAGTCTACCAGTTGTATGACATTTGAGGATAGTTTTCCTAATTTTATTTTTGACCTTGTTTAAGACTCTAGTTTGCTTTATGTTTCTACTATGTTGCCTGTTAAGTCAGGTTGATTTGTTCTTTTCTTGGCCTAGACTTGTTCTAATGTTGGATTTGTGTGCTTTTGAGTTTTTTAAAGTAATATAAGTTAGCTACGACTCCATCGGAAAAAAAAAAAAAGAAACTTAAAGTAAAACAAAAAAAAAAAAGAAATTTAAAGTAGGTAAGTTTTAGACAAAATGTGCAATAAATATAACTACTTTTCATTTTCCATTAAAGAAATGGATAATGATAAATAATGGCTCACTTATTAGGTTAGAAATAAATATACCCTCCACCCTTGAATAAATTTATGTCATATGTTTTATTATTTAGTTTTGAAATTCATTTATATTTAAAAATATTGATATATATTTTCCTCTTTAATCTTCTTCAATGTCTAGGGAATGAATAATATAGATCGAGGGGATCTATTTCCCTTTAAAATCTTATACTCCTTACTTTTCTTTTCTATCAAAAAAAAAAAAATTGTCAATAACTAATGTTTCAGGTTATTATATTGGAATACGCTTGTTAAAAGCTTTGAAATAAAAATTTTCAAATTTTATAAAATCTATTACACAGTCCGAGACAAGGTAGATTTATAAATAAAAAAAAAAAGAAGAAATCCTTTATTTAATTATTTACTAAAGTGAATTAAATACACCCATTAACATTTTTATTTTCTTTAGCAAGACATGATAATGCTCCCCTAGGAGATCCTTTACGTAATGCTTCTTAGCTTTTTATGACAATATCTCCTATTCTACCAAAAAAAAAAAAAAAAAAAAAACAAAAACATTTTTTCTTCTTTTTAATCGGAGTCAATAGGGTTAAGGGACTTGGACTTGACGTTTTACAAGTAAGAAACCCACAAGTCGAAGTTAATAAAAACACTGGCAATTTTTCCAGGCGTTTACTGGGGGGAATTTTACTATTTATGGGGTTGTTACGTATTTTGTTACGGTTAAGAAAGAAAGATGGTTACTTTTGACTAAAGCAAATGGCATTGTGAGCTTTGAATTGTCCTAATAATTTGGTTTGACTAAAAGTGTTCTTTTTATGTGGGACCCAGCTGACTTGTATAGCTGTCATTGGATTCTTTAATGTAGGACCCATGTGGTTTATTTAGGGCATATTCTTGTTTTGAAGGTACTAATCGGTGAGATGTTAGTTTTGCTTTGCTTTGCCTTTTTTCTCACTCAATGATTGATCATAGTTTGCCCTATTTATGCTCAGCATATCATCAAAGTTTTGATTCCATTGGTTTACTGGTGACATTTTGGTTCTTTAGTTCTTTTCTTTCTCTTTTGTTTTTTTTTTTTTTCTTTGGTTTTTTCTATGAAATATTATTCTCTACTCCATCTCTATGTCATCATGGAGTCATTTAGTGCATGTTTACTAAAAGCAAAACACACAAATAAGCATCTAAAATATTAGCTCCTATTATATAACAATTTATATCCAAAATTTATTTGTAAGCAAATAAGTTCTTAAACTCTTAATTTTATAAAATTCGATCCTACACTTGATAACCAAAATCACTAATCATATACCATTTTTGTTTTGTAGAGTAGTATAAGATAAGAATAAAATTTCAAGTCCTAAGAAATAAAATAAAAAATAGCTACTATTTTATTTGGTTACACTTAAAATGACATTAAGAATACATCAGGAATATATATTAAAATATCAATACACTTATACCCCAATCTATGATTTGGATATTGAACAATGGTTTTAAGAAAAAACACAGAAACATTCTTGAAGAGGCAAAGGAATAACTACCTCCAACATCCTATGAGGAAACTGCATTTCTTATTTGACAATAATAGGAATTTTGTTGAAAAACCATTCTATAGACTAAATGCAATATCGTCTTTTTATGAAAGGATAGCTATACTTTAATCTACTTTTATAAAATCAACCAAACATATTGTCTGTCTCTATTGAAGTTGCAAAAGCATTAAATTTTCTATCAACATTTGTTGTCCTTTTTTATATTTATTGTGTTTAAATATGGTTTTAGCACAGTTACTTAGATATGGAAAAAAAGAGAACAATATAATTTTGAAATATGTCGAACGAATTATAATTCCCATTCACAACTACACTTGTATATCCAATTATTAATTGATACATAAATATTGAGAGTTAAAATGAGATATTAAAGCTCCAAAAAGTATTTATAATCACCATTATATATATATATATAATTTTTCCTTATGACACCCTATAAGTTTCAATAGATGGTATTATTAAGCGTGGCATGTTAAAATTTTTTACGTATGTAGTCTTTTTGAAGTTTATAATGAAAGGCTCATAAATGTCATAGTTTATGTATAATATTATATTACCTCTCCACTTTTAACCTCGTTTTCTAACTTCTTCAAGCTGCAATATCTAGGCAATGTCACAAAAAGTATAGTTTACATATAATATAATTTATCAGTATACTATGAGGATGCACTTGATGCAAGCGACTTAATATCAAATCTTAAAATACATTTAATTAATTGTTAACCCTACCACAAAATATAGTATTACCAAAAAAATCAGAAAAGTAAAAAAAAAAAAAGTTGTAATTGCTATTATGTTACCACCTTTATATAGTTTATATATAATATTGAATCATTAGCTGATGACTTGCTTCAAGAATTTCACGTATACTGTGGTGCATCAAAACTTAGATATTGTGGATCATGATAATTTATGGAATTTCATCAAATGGAGGCGGAACAGAGATTAACTCAATAACATTTGCTTTACAAGGGCCTACATTGAAATTATATCAATGGACGTATAAAAAACATAAAGTGACTTCGTGGTAAAACCATATTCATGCATTATAAGTTTAGTTTGGTTTGTCTAAATTTGAGGATTGCAAAGGATCCTTATCTAAACATATGCAAATTGGCTCACTGGTTGAATATCAATCTCTCAATTTAAAGTTCTTTCTAATCATGTAGTTGGTCTTTCTAAATCTTTCTTATTGAGTTGCTTTGTTGCAAGTTTAATTTCACCGATAAATTGGATAGTTGTGGCTTTCAACACCTTCAAGTTTAATTAAAGCAATTTAGCTTAGTCAAGATACAAGAGTCTAAATTCTATGATTGGCCACTTTCTCTTTTAAGTCTTTTCCTTTTAAACAAAAGTTGTGTTTTTTTTTTTTTTTTCCTTATCCTTACTCTAAACCAATTACTTCTTTTCTCCCTTTGATCCTTGGTCTACTACTGGTGTTGCTACATCTACCACTCCTAATGATATTTCTTCTTACCCTTTTTCTGCCTCCTTGGATGACTTTTAAAGTTAGCAACAAAATTTTATGAGTTCAAATTTTTTATGAGCTTTTTCTTGTTAAATCGAAACGAAATCGCTCAGATATAGTCTTATGGTATAATCATGAGTAAGGAGTAAGACTCTACTAATTTTATATAATTCTTTGAGTTTATCATTCAACTAAATTTATATCTTATCTTAATTTGAGTTTAATGGGTTATCAAATTTTTTTTTTTTTAAAAGGATTAAGCTTCTATAGTTTAAAACAAACCCATTAAATCATGAATGGAATGACAACTATACTTGTTTTTTTTTTTTTTTTTTTACTTAATCTAATAACTTTACTTTTTAAGAGCACTCATTCGAAAATGAAGGGATAGTTGAGAAAGAAAATAAATATTTAATTAACCAAACATAGATTACTTTGGTCTCATTTCAAGCGCAAAGAGTAAGAAAAAAAAAAGGAGACTTTTAATGGAAAATATATGAAAGGACTTAATTAACTAATTAAAAAAGTGGTTTACAACTCAATAAAATTATTAAAAGTTGGAATAATTAAACGAAAAGGCAAACAAAATTTGAAGGGAAGTTTTCCTTGTTTCACACTTTAATATATTGGAATCATAATATTTAATTTGTTGTAATGATGCCAGCTCAATTATGAATCATTTGGACACAAGCCACATCATGTTTCATTGTATGCAGACTTTATTAGTACAACATGCAACAACAAAATCCAGTATCTTCACAACATTATGATATATTATTCTGCTCCTATTCCACTAAAAGTGGATTCATTCGTTCCGACCAGCAGGAGGACAATAATTTCTCTGCTGAAGGTGACCCTACTGGGGAAAAAATCATCATCAAATATTTACAAGGTGGAAAAATTTTTAGGAATAGAACATGAAACCATTGACAAACCACAAGAAAGAATCCAAAAGAATGACAATGTTGATGTTGTGAATTAGGCCCAAAATGTCGAGGCTCTGTGAAGTTGCTTGTACAAGAAATCACTATAGGGTTCGGCTATGCTAACAAAGGGTTACATGTTTGTTAGATTTATTTATTTTTAAATTATACCTATATGCTCAACCGGTATAATATCTTGTTCTGTTTTCATATATTTGAATTATATTTTATCTGTTCATATGAAGAAATGCCCATTTTTCTTTTATGAAAAAGGATGAAATATAGCGTCCAATACCTTTTCTTTCCTAGTGTTGTACTACGTTCAGACCATGCTAGCTAAAGTTTGTAATATTCGTAAAAACTAACACAAGTGTGAATGGGAGTTCAAGGAGTATTTCAAATAATAATAATAACATCAATAAAGAAAAATAAGAATGCAACAACTGAATTTTTAGGGTGTATATGCTCAGTGGAACACGTTTTGCCGTTTTCCTTCAGCATTTTCTATAGTGTAACTCCTATTGTTGTCAGAATATTATTATAGTATTTTCAAAATATTGTAATTACGAATGGCTTTTAGCATTATTATGTGATAATAAAAAATGATGGTAGTGTTTGCCACTAATAGTGATTGTAGAGGGGTTAAATATCGGGAGCAGTGATTGATGGGGAAAAGGGAAAAAAATAGCAAAAAAAAAAAAAAAAATTTCCTCAAAATATTAGTCAAGAAAAAATTATCCATGGATTATGGTACTTAGAAATTACCTCTTTAAAAGGTTATTTCCATAATCATACCATACATCTAAATAAATACGTGTTAAAACTAAAATAGAATCTTTAAGAAGTTATTTTATCATGACGATTTCGATTTGAGATAAAATCATCTTCAAGTATCATAATCCTAAGAATATTTTTGAAAAATTGATATTTTTGGTTTTGCTTTATTTATTTTTTTATAATTTTTTTCCTTTCCCTTGATTGATGCATGATAATTTGAAAAAACACAAGGAGAATTTAAATTTATTTTCATTTCAAGGACAAGACAAAACATGTTCTCATCATTCTATTCCTTGTTTTCTTACTGGATTTTCAACCTATAAAGCATTTTCCATAAGTATATAAAATGGTATTGCTTTTCTTTCTTTGTTTTTTTTTTCAGCTAGCATGTACAGTAAAGGTTAATGATTTAGTAACCTCAGGCATGAAAAAATTCAATAAATTCCTCTATATTTAAGTGAATTTTATGTTATATAAGTCTTATAGGTGTTGTGTTGATGCTAATAACATGTGTCTCAAGTGATCTCAAACTTGAAATGACCTTATAGAAGACTTTATCAAATGAAACATGGAGGAATGTGATCGGGAAGAGGTGGAGGAGGAAAAATAGGTAATTCTTGATAGCTCTTAAGCATACATAACAATACATTTGGATACTTTGATCTTTTGGATTAAGATTTCAGTATTATGGTGGTAGTGTTCTTTTGAAACCTTTCTTGATGAGAATAAAGAGGAAGGAACATCTCTACATGGATTTTGAGACTTCTCTTAAGTGTCAGATAACTCTAGAGATTAATGGACACTATGAGGCCTTCATGACATCTTTTAAATGATCTTAATGATGAACTCATTTAGATGCATCAATAATTTAATAATATAACTCCACATCAACCTTACCTCATGTTTAGAACACAAGAAAGAACTTGGACTGGAATTGCAATCACGAGTTCCCTTTCCCATGTCTAAAATTACTTTTAAAAGACAATCACTATTTCGGCTTCAAGAGAATTTGATTCCACATTTACGATTTAGTCTCACCCTTATTAATTATGATTAATTAAAATTACTTATTTTACCTTCAATTTAATTATAAAATCAATTATGGACACTTTGACAAATTATTATGTTGATAGGGAATTCTTACAAAAGGTCTAACAAGGACTAAAATGGTATCAGAAGAGCTCGATCTAAGCTCGTTAGCCCAATTCTAACCTAAACTCAAGGATAAGATTCTAGCTGCATAAAGTTATATGTATTTAGGTAGCACAATTAGGCCTATGCCCTTACGAAGAGCTTGGATTGCTAGAGCCACTTGTGGGAGCTTGGAAATTAAGGCCTACTAGCTTCAATCGACATATACAAGTTAACAATTTAAAACTTAACTCCTTGATGCTTAAATCAGGACATAGTGGCATGAACGGTTTGGCAATTATTATACAAGTAATCACCCACTTTTACACGTTGATGAGAATTAAGGAACAATCTAGAAGAATATTTCACCATGTGAAAAATGCATTAATAGTAAAAGGGTGATAGGTACGAACCATCATCTATAAATATTACTTAAAGAATGTATGATAAATTCTACTTAACTTGATCAATCTTTACTTTATTACTCATTTTCTCCCTTTACTTTAAAAACTTATTTAAGCATTAAAGTAGTTACATAGAAATCACCCCCATACCTTTTCAACCTAACACTTTCCTTTTATAGGCTTTAGTCAAGATCTCAAGCCTGAGTTAAGTTTACTAATTTCAACTATCAAGGTATTCCATTCTTACATAAGAATGGATTTATCATTACAATCTTAGTTCTATTTCATTTCAATTTATTCCTTTTCAAACTCATTCCTACTTACTAAACATGAGATTAATGTATATATGATTTTTTACTAGGTTTCTCATGTCTTATACCAAATTGATCAGTTTTTCATTTGTGTTAGCTAAAGAAGAAGGCCAATAGCAAACGATCAGCAATTTGTACATTGAGCCTGCTAAGTAAAGTTTATCCAGTACACTTCTATTAAATGGGCTTGATTCCACTAGCTTTACCACTAATACATAAAGTTAATTTGTAAGAAGTAATTAGGACCAATCCTAATACCTAATAACCTTATGACTTTGATAATGCAATAATTCCAACATAAATAATTTAATGACTTACTTGAAATTCACTTTGTTAAATTTTGATTTGAATTTATGAGATGAGTAAATTACAAATAAATTATTTGTTTTATCATATTTTTATAAAAAGGTGATCTGAGTTATTTTTTGATAAAAGCACGATCCGAGTTTGTTAATTTTGTGTTAATTACATAAGGGGAATATATGGTATGTTCACATTAGTAAACAAAATTATTAAATAATATAAATAACAAAAATAATATTTTTATAAAAAAAATAAGAAAAATGAGGGGGCAAAGGAGAAAAGAATAGAAAAAAAAAAAAGAAAAAGAAAAAAGCAAACACCCATTTCTCAAAACTAATGTTGCTTCAATTCAAAGTTCCAACTCAAATGGATTGATTGAATTCAAGTAAAGCATTCAATTGGTCTAAATTGAACTCGTTCATTTATGGCCTTAAATCCATCGAGTAATTTTTGTTACTTTGGCGTCTTATCCAAACAACTATCGATAATAAAGTTTCCAACCAAAAGCCAAGCCTTAAACATACGGTCACCAATACTTTATATGAGTACTTGAAAAGCATGGCTTCACCAAGCAACTTGAAATTTAGCTTACTAGTCTTTGCTATTTTAGGCTTCTACCCTTTAAGTTTAAGTTCTCCCCTATCATTGTTCCCATTTTTTATAGAAACTCTCTAAACCCCTCCTTCTGTAATCTTACGGAGATTCTTTATTATAGTTTCAAGCATTTGCAAAATAGTCCTCATAGTATGGCATAGCATGTTGCTCTTCAAACAAGTTTATAGTGCTTTCTTTAGTCTCCTTTTCCTTTTTTTTTCTGTTATTTTTTCTCCTTTTTCTTGATTTTCTCTCTTTTTTAATAAAATATATATTTTTATTATTTATATTATTTAATAATACTATTTATCAATGGAACATGCCCTGCAATTCCCTTTATATAATTAACACAAAATTAACAAACTTAGGTCATACTTTTGTCAAATAAAAATATCTCAAATCACCTCTTTATCAAAAGTACGACAATACAAGTGATGTATTTAAAGTTAATCCTTATAAGGTTAATCTATTCTATCTATATTATTAAAGTCTTGTGGAACTTAAGTAATCGTCAAACTTAAAGTTACCTATTTACCATTTATTTAATATTATTTAAAAAAACTAATTTTAAAATTATAAATAATAAATAAATATATCACTTTTTCCTTTTTCTTCCCCTCCTTCGTCTCTTCCACTCTCATGTGTTACCCCATCTTCCACTTTCTTCTCCCCCGCTCTTCCTCTTTTTCTCTCTCTCTCTCTTTCCTCTCCATACTTCTTAATTGCACTATAACTCCAATTTTCATTTTTATTATCTCACAAACTGTAAATAGTTTTATACATATGAAAGTTTTCGTACCTCTTTTTTGTTTAATGTAAATTTTATATATTATTAAAATTTTATTATAAATTTTCATAAAAGATTTATAGAAGTTTTTTAATATATTTTTTAAATAATTAATCTTTTATTTATAATTATTTTATATTTTTTACAAATATATCTTACAAGCATAATATGTGTTAATAATTTTTATTTATAATTTCAAATATAATTATTGAAATAATCGCAACACAAACAAAACTCCGCTGTAGTCATTTGAAATTTCCACTGAAAATATCCTTGATATCTTAGGGAATCTTGTTTGCAATTCAAAACCAAGAAGAAAAAAAGAATCTTTTTATCATGAAATTTAAACTTCTTGATGTTAATGCAATGCCATGTCTGGCTAGCCAAATGCAAGTCGCTATCCTTTAAACTCTTCGATAAGCACTATCCTTCTTCAAGACCAAACCTTGCAATTCCACCAAACTCCAGTTTTTCTGCATGTTACAGTACGAAAAAATCTAACCCAACAAGTGATTCTCGTAATACCGATAGTAAAAGCTGGGATATTTGGCTTAAAAATATATGAAATTATATCGAGAGAGTCCTTTTTTTCTATTTTTTTTTAAGTTAGTTTCTATATTTTAACTGTATTAAATATTTTAAATGGAAAAACAGTTATAATTCTTTTCTTCTTTTATCTTATCTTATAATTCAAAATAATAAATTTTTGATTTTTTAAAATCAAAATAATTAAACATGAAAAATTGAAATATTTTAAATAATTCAATACGAAAATAAGAAAACAATTGATAAGTTAAGTACGCAATATAATATGCGACTTGCCTAAGGTAAGATCTTATTTGATAGTCTTTCCTGACAATTCCTATCTATAGGTTGTTTCCCATGGAGGATGTGGATCTAATTAATAATACAGCAGAACTTTTTTTCTCGATGATGAACCAAGAGGGGAAACAAATAAAAACCAAATCAAAAAAGAAAAAAAAAATCATCTATACAAAAAAATTGATATGCTTTGATTCTTCTTCTCTTAATTGAAGAAATAATTGGAAAATAAACAGCAAGTACGAAAATGAGTAATAACCCCTAATAAAGACCGGTAAGATTCAATTCAACATTTTGTTCATTCGGGTTTGATTGTGTTGTAGCTTTATAATTTGTAGTAGGTTTATTGTTGGATGAACTGCATTGCTAATAAAAAAGTATTAAAGCAACTAAAAGAATTAGCGAAATGAGTTCAAATGAAAAAAAAAAATCAATTGATAAATGAATTCTAATTTGTTGACTATTACCTATTATCAAATCTTGCTCTGGAATTTGGTTTGATTTTGTCGTCCAAATAATCGCGTACTAAGATGTATGTAGAATAGTAATAATTAGTGAAACAAAAATATTTATATAAACTAATAAAATAATCCTATTCCGAATGGTCAAAGATTCAAATTTTTATAATATTCTAAACTATTCATGAACATAAAGCAAATAAGATTAAATCATTTATATCTCTTACATAAATAACAAGGATATACAAGTAAGAACCAACCCCAATGAAAAGGTTGAATAAATTGTATTAGTAAGTAATACCACTTCCAAACCCCCTCATATAAGAACTGATCCGAGAAAAACTAAAAGAAGATCATGTAATCTTGTTTGCAATTCAAAACCAAGAAGAAAAAAAGAACCTTTTTATCATGAAATTTAAACTTCTTGATGTTAATGGAATGTTATGTCTGGCTAGCCAAATGCAAGTCGCTGTCCGTTAAACTCTTCAATAAGCACTTTCCTTCTTCGAGACCAAACCTTGCAATACCACTAAACTCCAGTTTTTCTGCATGTTACAGTACAAAAAAATCTAACCCAACAAGTGATTCTCGTAATACCAATAGTAAAAGCTGGGATATTTGGCTTAATAGTTGTTTTCAGGACGTACCAAGGAAAAGCACGACTCCAAATGAGTGTCCTGTGAGCAAAATAGACCAAGTACATCATAGTAGTTATCGAAAAACGGAGAAGGTCTTGACCTTTACTAGGAATTTGAGAATTTGTGGTCAAGGAGGGTACTTGGGAGAAGGAAAAGCAGTTCATTGTCAAATGATAAAAAATGGGTTGTGTTTGTGGAATTCATTGGAGGTATTCTATGTAAAGTGTGGGGATTTAGAAGATGCAGTGCAAGTGTTTGATGAAATGCCTAAACAAGATGTTGTGGCATGGAGTGTGATCCTTTCGGGTTTTGTCGCTGAAGTACGTGGCACAGATGGGATTAAGATTTATCGTGAGATGAAAAGGGATGGTTGCATTAGGCCTAATGAGTTTATTATGACAAGTGCATTGAAAGCTTGTTCCATGTGTTTAGACAGAGAATTTGGTGTGCAATTGCACGCAGAATTGATGAAAATGGGGATGTTTTCAGATGTGTATGTTGGGTCTACTCTTGTTGGTTTGTATGCAAAGTGTGGTGATTTAGAACTAGCAGACATTATGTTCTTTAGCATGCCAAAGAAGAATGTTGTTTCATGGAATGTGTTGCTTCACAGCTATGTTAAGATGGTTGATAAGGTTCAGAGAATCTTTAAAGAGATGCTGATAGAAAGTTATAAGCCCAATTTGGATACGTTTCTAAGCATCCTTAAATCTTGTTCCATGCATGTTGACTTAGGTTTTGGCAAGCAAGTCCATGTTTTTGTCATAAAATATGGCCTAGACAGTAACCTATCTGTAGGAACAGCTCTGGTTGGTATGTACGCTAAAACTAGACGGTTGGAAGAAGCCATCTTGATTTTTAATAGTTTGACTGAAAGAGACCTTCTCGTTTGGACTGTTGCACTTGCTGCTTATGCACAAGCCAATCAGTTTCACCAGACTTTTGAATGTTTCAGGCAAATGCAGCAAGAGGACTTCCAGCCAAACCATTTTACTCTGTCGTGCATTCTGAGCAGTTGCACTACTTTGGCAGCTTTAGATAGTGGCAGACAGCTTCACTCCTTGACTATAAGATATGGACTTGCTGATAATATCTATGTGAGTTGTGCACTTGTTAATATGTATGCTAAATGTGGCAGCATGGTTGACTCTGATACTGTTTTTAGGGGCATGACATCAAGGAATGTGGTCTCGTGGAACACAATCATATGTGGGTATGCAAGATATGGACGGGGAGAGGATGCTCTTGAAGCCTTCAGACAGATGTTAGATGAGAGTATTAAACCTGATGAGATTACTTTTGTCGGTGTACTTTCAGCATGCAGTCACTTTGGTTTGGTTGAGGAAGGGAAAATGTATTTTGATTTAATGAACACGGTATATGGGATTTACCCTACGGTTGAGCATTGTGCCTGTATGATCAATATTCTATGTAGAGCAGGAAGATTTGCTGAGGCAGAAAATTTTATTGAGGAAAAGATGCTTGCTGAGAATGCTTTCATATGGGAGACCATTATGTGGGCGTGTAAACTTCATGGAAATGCTAATTTAAGTCAAAGGGCTTCAAAGAAACTATTTGAGCTTGAACCTGAAAAGGATTACAATTATATAACGCTATCTGACACTTTAGCTTCAGTGGAAAGGTGGAGGGATGTTGCAAAGGTAAGGGATTTTATGTGTGAACGAGGAATTAGAAAAGAACCAGGTTGCAGCCGGCTTGAAGTTAACTCTCAGAACTACGTATTTTATGCTCAAGATCAGTCACAACTGCAATTCAAGGAAATTTATGTGCAGTTGGAAGCGATGGCTTATTAAGAAATAACCTGACAATGGAATTTACTACTAGAGCTTCTTTCTTAAATTGCCTTATGGAATATTTGAGGGGTTCCTGATCCTTGCAGTTTGACAAAGAAAAGAAACTTTTCATATTCTAAAGCACCAAAGGGAGGAAGATCTCAACAGGAATGATAACGACTTGTCTGAATGAGCATTTGACAAACGCTACTTTACTACGGAAACCAGAGATGGACCAAACAGCCATCTAGCTACGAATTAATGAGGTAGAATAGCACCTTATGTTTAGCAGGTTTAAGAATTTGCACAATCTAATTCTTTGTAGTAACGGTAATAAATAAAAGTGGAGTCTATCCTACTGTTACGTTGCAGTCCCTCAAGCTGCTGAGGATTGTTGGGTCAGTGCTGATCATTAAGAAACGCAGAGTGGAAGGGCTTCCGTACTATGTTCAATGGCGGCAGGAAGGTTAGATAATCTGCATATAGATCATTTTGTAATGCATTTTGTATATATGCTACCTTTACCTCATTAGCTGGAAATAAAGTAAAAGGACATTGTTTAGCTCAGTTCTGCACTTCATCTTTACTGAAGTTACTCTTAGTTACTGGGAGGGTAAATTTATCAGGAGCAATAAACTTAGAAAGCATAATTTTTCGGAGCAACTGAGATGGGATACCCGCGCAATGGATGCCGGAGATGAACAAACAACGCACCATTCTGAGGACCAAAGCTGGTTGTCTTTTCTTTTCAATGGTTGTTGGACTCTGCCGACTTTCTTTTCCACAACAGAAAGCAAAGTTGGCAATCGCGTGCTTAATACAGCCCTTTCATACGGCTGTATAGGGTGTACATGGTGGTATGGTTTCGTGATCACTCATTTATGATGGTATTTCCATTAGCTTTTTTGGCAAGTAAGATAGTGGGATGCATACATAGAAAGATGAGGTTGTATGTGGAATTCGTTTTTCCTACCTTTTAACACATCGATCGAGACACCACATAATTCTTTTCCAATTTCACTCGATTTTAACAAAACTTATTTGGCGGAAAAAGAATGATTAATTCATTAAAAAAGAAAAAGAATTGAATGAATACACTTGACGGCCAAAAGGTATGGAGCGTGGCGTAGGACTAGCAAAATGTTGCTAGAAGCCAGTTTTCTTCTTCATAGATTACGAGCATAAAAATGTATGTAAACATTTCATAACTTACATCCCAAACGGCTATGAAGATGAATATACTGATGGGGTGAGAGACAATCCAATGATTTGTTTTTCGAACAATATGGAATTTTAGGATAATACAATTCTACTGTAAGCCAGTTGGAAGTATTGGATGATAAGACACCTGGCTTGTCCTTGTTTTGCTTCACTCTCATTTTGGATACATTTCCATGTAGAAATCAACATTTACCAAAATGATCTGTCTTGAAAGTTACTATTTAGATGGTCAAAAATAGGTTTGAAATTTTTTTGCCTATTTCAATTGACTTAAATTTGCAATGCATAGCCTAATTAAGTTAAAGGACAAAGTACCTTCATCATGCAATGCTGGGATAGTTTTCTGCATATCAGATCCAATGAAATGAAGAGACGAGGCTTTTATGATTGTGCAAGGGTCACGTGTTATCAAATACCTCTTGTTAGGAGCTCAAATAAAAAAAAAATATTCATATTATTCAAAATGATTTACAATTTATGAAAAAGCAAGTGTACGAAAAGTGAAAAATTTCCTATGAGCGGAATATTTGTTAACATTTTCTATAAGTAGAAAGTCTCCAAACGGCTTACTCGACAAGGCAATCTTCTTCGGCTCAAAATTAGTTAAGAATATCGTATCTTCTGCTACAAAACTCTCTTGGGACAAGAGGAACTTTGCACCCCAAACGTCATGCCATTTTCTTTGTCTGATTTCAAGTATAAACAGGAAAGGAGGTGGAAAAACAGGTGAAAAGAAAAGAACATGAGAAACTGCATTCAGCCTATCATTTTCTATCATTCAACGCTGAGTTCATTCATCAAGATCTTCATCAGAATCAGGATTCTCAACTTCACTTGCACTGGCTAAATTGTCATCATCTTCATCAGCTTTGGACCTCTTCCTACGTGAACTAGAATCCTCCACTGTGCCATATTTCAAAAACTTGATCTTCTTCTTCTTCTTCTTCTTCTTGCCATTTTTGCTTTCTTTCCTCTTTCTGCCTTCAGTCTCACCCGATCTCATTATCTGGGCAGCAGCTATAAATGCAGCCTTCACAGATTCATTCACATCGCTATCTTCTCCATCATCATCTCCCTCTTCCCCCTTGTTATCAATGTAAAAACCAAGATCTGATTCAAGGTTGGCACTCTCCATCTTTGAGGACATCTTCTCATTTGCCAGAGAAATATCAGAAGCCAATTTGGCATGATAATTCAACAAGGTATCATCTATCATCCCTAATCCTTGATCTTCAAGGTCCAACAACCACACTGAAGCGAAAATGTAAATGTAATGTCAAATTATTTATCACTTCAATTGAGTAATACACTATATCTAGAGTATCATATTAGCTAATAGAATAACATTTCTTACTTATGAGGGCCTTTGGCGAGGATCCAATTGATGGAGTTGCTTTTTCATCTATGCCGGTACAGCTTCTGACCCATTTAATTATCTCGGATGGAAGGTAAGAACTGGAAATGGCATCTGAATAAGAGAGAGCCTTTTTATGATCCCCCTTAACCCTACAGCAAGTCAAGAAAAAAGGTGAGCTTTCGATGAGATTTTGATAACCCTACGGCAAGTTAATAACAAGGCGATATTTAATGAAATTTTGATAACTTCAACCAAAATGTCAAACTCTCCGCACCTGAAAAACTCTATTGCTTCATAAGCAACAATTAGTCTTCTAGTTGCAAGACTTCTAAAATGGTCAGCGGATAAGCTAATTACTCTTTCTGAACTAAGGAAAGAATAATCTACAAGAACTGTAGCATCGTATAAAATTTTCCTCAATGCAGCTTGATCCTCATCGTCCTGCAACATTTGAAAAAGTTAAATCTTCATGGAAAGTTTACCTTTTCATTTAGGAGAAAATGGAAAGTTACTGTAAGATGGTTACTTCTAAACGGCCAACATTTTCATATTATACAAAAAGCATTCAGAGGACTCTAAATTTCTTATTTTGTGAGCTTCATGAAACTTGAATAGCTAACATTCAGAATTCACAACAGTTACCAATTTATGTCAATGCAGTCGTCTACCTTCGACACCATGTGATCATACTCAGTGGTAACCACCCAACATCAAAGACTTCAAAAAATATTTTATAAATTATTGAATATGTCCAAGTGAAACTAAAAGAAGCACTTTGACATCAGCAAATAGTGCCTATTTACATAGTGCGATTTGGGCAGCAACTATAACTGCAAGCACCCACCACATTCATTTGCTACATATCTATAGAAGTAGATAAAAAAGCATTGCACACTAGAAAGATTGATGAAAGGATATACTAACCACTAGGGAGGCTACAGGCAAATTTGTCTCCAGCAACATCCTTAAAAGAAGCTCTGCTCCACAGGAAAAGATTTATTAGGAGAAAATCAAATGGCTTATAGGAACAGGAACCAAGTTGCAGTCACAAATCTTATCCAAAAACAGAGAAGCTCCTGAATATTCTTTTTCAATGATAATCAATGTCAAGTCTCATGCACCACCATAATCTTTGAAAGAATTGCAATGAAAAGAAGGTGAAAGGAAGATAGACAAGTCATAAGACAGCATACTACATTACTCACCAAAAAAGTAGGAATTCTGAAATGCAGTTATGGAACCAACAGCCCAGCTCCTCAACTCCTTCTCTAACTCCAATCTCGACATACCGTTGAGCCGAAAACTAACACACATTTTCAACAAAAAGGCTTCCATGATGACCACACCAGACAAATAATTAACATCAAAATTTTTACTCACAATTCCTTCCAAAACTTCACCGGTGATAAGTGGCATGAATGACTGCAATACCTCCTCCTCACCAACCCAAATCGAAACCAAATCCCTAAAAGGCGTAACCAATCTATTGTCACTTCCCTCACCTGAACATTCACTGCGACAAACATTAATATATCCAAGTGTGTTGTCAATCAAAGACTTAACTTCTCTAACAACTTTCTTCCCTCTTTTTGATCCCCAAACATCAACTTTCAACAAATCAACAACTACCTTGTACAGCTCAAATATTAAAGGAGCAAGTAAAGCTATGCTTTTTGAACATTCACAAGCACTAGAACAGGCAGAAATTAATTGAAATAAGTCCTTTAAAGCATTAACTCTCTCCAAGATTTCAAATTTACTTGAATTCTGAGCTTGGAATATTAATGCAACGTAGAACCAGATGGATTCGAGAGGAGGGTCGAGTCTTGATTGGATTAATTGGTGGAATGAATCGAGAGAGGAGGATAAATTTAGAGTTTTATGGTGGATTTGAGCTAAAAGATTTTGGATTAATTGTTTGAGGATAGAATTGTATGTCTCCACTGATATGAGGTTAGGGTTTTGTGGAATTGTCAATTGAGGTGTAGCCATGTTAGTTTTTGACGTCGAAGAAATTTCAACTGTCTGGTTTTTATCAAATCGATTTAGAGAAGGAGAGGAAGTAGAGTGAAGGAAGGAAAAGAAACAAAAGCCCTAGTTCTAGGGTTTTATGATAATGGAAGGAAATAAAGTATTATCCTGTTGAGACAAAACACGTGGTACACAGTTCTAACTTATTTTTATCTCTTATTTTTGCAACTAAGAAAGTCTCTTTTTATCTTTTGCCAAAAAGGAAAAAAAAAATTCCTTTATCCAATTATTACTACATTATTATAAATTTTGATTGCTTGCAATTTAAATATTTCAACTACTTATAAGGTGTTTTCTAAGTAATAAATGCATATATAGATTACATAAAATACTCCATATAAGGGGTTTAATTCCATGATTAGTATCAACCTCAAGTTTAACAATAAAAATTAAAAACTAATTATTTACTTACCGTTTGAATAAGGAGAGAATAATTATTTCATTCCTTTCTTCATTAAAAGCATCTTTATTACGTAAAATCCCTTAGAAGAGTTATAATTCATTGTTAAGATCTAAATACATTGTTATTTCCCCTTTATTCATCCTAATATCTCTAATTGCTCTATTTATGAAAATGGAGCTGACAATTCATGTATCATATCTTATTTTCATATCTAAATAAGTTTATGTTAAAAAAAATCTAAACCTAGAATACAACTCATTTATTAATTATATATGAGAATATTAAACTATGACCCAGCGTATCTCGTGTTCAGATTAGATCCGTTTATATTAGGACTGATAATTCATACTATAATATCATATTTAGTTTATCTTAGATTTGTTAACGTTTATTGATTTAAAGGTTCTAATTAAATTTATAAAACACTTATAGATAAAAAAGGAAAAGAATGATAATAATAGTTTAAATTTTATAAAGATAAATGACATAGTATTTTCATATATAATAAAAAATTGTAATCCAAATAAAATTTTTTGATAAAGTAAAATCTTACTAAATATAAAATATTTAAAAATTTAAGTTATATAATATCGTTAAATTAAATGAAACCATAGAATAAATTACATTAATATTACTACTAGTATTAACTTCTAAATTTATCACATTATTTTTTAAATTTTTAAAAAAGATAGTCAAATAATTTACATACAGGTTCGTATATTTTTTTTTTCCATTTAAGTTACAATATAGTAAGAAGAGCATATAACGTTATTAAATTTAAATTATATAATATCATTAAATTAAGTAAAATCATTACTTAAATAGATATTAGTATTTGAAAATTTTTATCATATTATCTATTGGATTTTTAGGAAGAATACTCAAAGAATCTATATATAAGTTCATAATTTTTTTTCTATTTAAGCTACAATACAATAAGAATAATATATAACTTAAAATATCCCATACCTTTAATTAAGATTTTCAACTTACAAAGAAATAATTTGTATAAGAAAATGCAAATATAAAAAATATAACGCGTCTTATGTTTCGTATTCGGTTTGAAAGTTTAATTCAAAATTACATACGAATTTCACTGTATTTAAGGGTTTAATTTGTTTGTATCTCATGTCAAATTTTTTCATAGACCAGCCTATTTAGATCACATCGTATAGTGTCTAAGTACCTCATGTCCTAATCTTAAATTGCTAGCCCTAAATAAAAGTTTAAATCGCTCCACCCTTTTTCTAACCATCTAACCCATCACGAGCTGATGAACATACCATTACCACCAAAAAGTGCCACCACTGACTAGACTAAACTTGACTCAAACCTTCCTATCAAGAAACCCTTCTATCACAATTAAGTGGCTCTAATCATGGTTGACTTCAAACCTACACTTAGATCTAACTCAAACTCATCAAGGTTTAGACAAAGCATTTAACTCAAGCTTATCATGGCTCATTTTGTAGGTCCTACTTAACTTGTGATATGCATGCAAGCTGAACCAATTACAACTCTCTACATATATTCAACTAGAACCCATTATGGTTCATGACATAGGTCAACCCAAACCAACCATGGCTCGAGTCCTTCGTTTAATGTGAGGCCATCGATTAAGGGCTACAACCTAAGTTTATGGTTCACCAATGATAGCTGGGGTAGCAATTTTAAATCAATAGTGTTTTATTCCATTATATATAGCAATTTAAGTTTAGCTAAATACTTTTAATAGATTATTATTTGCCTATTCGATTGCAAAAGAATATGGATTTCACTATAAATCTATTAAATTCATTTATGTAAATGTGTAGGAAAAGTGGACATATTTTAATCATTTAAAATGATAACTCTCAAAAAAGAAGAAAAAAGCATTTTAAGTATTAGTTGTAAAATTATTAGTTAATTATTTATGACAAATTAACTAAAAAAATCATATAACTTCTTATATGACATACAAAGCACATGTTATTTATGACTATATATGAAAGATATGAAGTAATCTAATTACTTTATATAAGATATTTTAATATAATGTACAAATATTATAACATTATATCAACACAATTATGCACATAAATGAAATATACATAATTACAACCATGCATGTAATATACAAATTGTCACACCACAAAATTTGGGATATAATAACTCTACCATGTATCCATATCTCGAATGGATATGTTAAGACTTCAAATCGAATTTGAATTATCTACATTTACTCTTACTCAATTTTTCTCATTATGATGTTCCACATGTAATTAATGGTTGAAATTTTAAGAAAATGATGATGTCATAATGATATGACATGATATTTAAAAAATTAATACAACCTTAACCATTAATCTATAAATAGAGGAACCTTCTTGCAATCATAATTTATCTACCAAATTCTTTTAAAGGAATCCATTAAATCAAATCATTAATGTGTAACTTTCATGCGCCCCATTTAATTCTTTAAATACAACTATAGATTAAAATTGAAATAAAAGAATGCTTTTTTTCTTGTGTCCACAAATAAAAGAATACTTAAACTCCTTAAAGTCCTAAATCAAAAGGATGGAAAATGATAAGTCTTTCTACAAAATAAGTAATAGCTAAACTAAACTCTAAAACTCCAGAGCACTACTCATCAAGATAATCATAATCGTCAACATTGGCCTCATTTGCAAAATATATGTCACAGCCTAATATTTATCATATGGATCCTTATCTTCCCAAATACCTCTAAAAAATATGACTCATTAGTCAAACACATGAATGTCATAGCCCATGTCATATACTAACACATACAACTTATAACTAATCCAATATATACAAGAAGTTAAACTCTTCATTTAATTGCTTGAAATGACCCAATCTAAGCATCCCCAAACCTCAAGCAACATACATATTCTTACGATTTCACTTTAATTAAGTTTATTTAGTTAAGGTTTAAGACACACAAGTAGTACCCTAATGATTATGCATCTAGATTTTACTTTCTAACCACTAATTGATGAAATTCTACTCCTTTTACAGGTATAATTTATTGTTATGTTCTTAGTGACTTTCTAAATTGAAACCTATTTATGAAGTTTAATTGTTATTACTATCAACTATTTATCCAATTATTTTTATTATTTGTATACTCATATTATCTTATTAATATTTAATTGCTTACTTTCATATTATTATTATTATCATTATGTATATAAGTTGTTATTATTTTTACTTATTTATTTATTTTATTATATATTTATATATGTTGCTATTGTTATTATCATTTACACATCTACTTATTCATACTTGTATATAACGTTTTCTTTTGAAGTAATTAGTTATTAGTTAAGAGCCCACAATATGTATAGAAAAAAGTCTTAATTATGATTATAATTTGCTTATTTTTTATAATAAAAAATATAAAGATAATTTAATTTTTAGTGTATTACCTATAAAATAATTATCCAATAAAATATTTGATTCATTTACTAATGGACATTATAACATATTATAAATAATGACTTAAAGTGTATTGAATAATAATTTGTTACAATAAAATATAAAAGTAAGAGTTTTTGAAATTATATTATTGAAATGCATTGATTAATTACAAATTTAAAATAAATAATAGTAATAACAATGATAAATCCATTTAGAGAAACAATAATTTCATTAGATCATTTGTTATGCATTTAAAAAGTCAAAAGAAAGAGCGAGGGAAAAGAAGGAGGGGCTAATAAAGTAGTATTATGGCCAAGGCCATTATAATCTAGCAGTATCGTTATTAGTTTCCTGTTGAGATGAATGTTTGAATCCCTTCCCCCTTAAGTTATAACATAATTAGCCAAAAAAAAAAAGAAAGAAAGAAAAAGAAAAAAGAACAAAAAGCAATATGATAATTCATTTGTCTTTACTTGCTATATATATAGATACAATTATCATTACTTATTATATATTTACACATACAAACATGCGCATGCATATATATATATATATATATATATACCAGTATTTCTATTACATATATATATTTATTTATATATTCATTATTACTAGTTTTTTTTTTGTTTGGTATACATTATTATCAGTTTTTTATGGTTGATATGTTATTACCATTATCATTATTAATGATTATTAATGTTTTCTTTTTTACTTGTAATTGATTGTGAAATTACAATGTTCAAATCAATTTTAAATGGTCAAATTTGACATGTTGATATCATTTTGATGTTTCAATTTATTCAATGTATATTTAAAGGAGTTCTAACTGATTATAGATAGTATGGAGTCAATATTAAAATTAATACCATTTAATTTATTCAATGCACAATCAATTAGTTATTGGCCAATAAGCATATATCACGAGACAGGAGATTCACCCCTTTCTTATGTGCCTTTACAACATTTGACTATCCTTTGCCTCATTGTATCTACACATTTCATGGATGACAAACTCTTTTCCCTTCGTGCTTTCCAAGTTGTTCCAAACCCTTCTATCTTAAGGAGTATCATCTACCATTGTCACCATCTACCATATGATTGAGAGGCCTAACTTCCATACTAATTTCAGCCTATCATGGCTATCATTAATGGAGCAGTATTAGCTCACAACTAGTTTGCTCATGAAATGTTAACCCTACCTTGAGAGAATATCTGATCCCACGAACAAATTGTCTACTAATGCCTCTCACTTCACAGTAAGCTCCAAGTTAAAAACTTCTACATCCCTTTAGAATATAAACCATGACATTCTCTTTCACCTAAATCCATGACGCTCTCATTGTAAGCCGAACTCTTCACCATTAACCTTGACCTTTAGATCACTGATTCTATTCTTCTATTACCTAACTCCACACCAAGATTATCTCTACTAGGACTTAAGGCTTCAACAAGCATTCCCTCATTCTCACCGTTTCTTCTTATCCTTCGAGATTGCCTCTTATTGAATTACTTAATAATAAGGTCTACTCTCTAAAGTGCATTTCATTTTCTTTAGATTTGGATAGGGCCTTGTTACAATATTGCTTACAATACAGTTGCCTCATTTGGTAACGATGTTCTTCACCTGGTAGCTAACCCTCCCCTCAAGCTTTATCCACATGAGACTAATTATCAACAAAAACTACCCTTTTCATTCAACATAATAAGTGGCATTTAGATGGCTTTACCGGGTTGAAACTTTTGTACTCTAATACCACTTATCACGGGACAAGAGGTTCACCTCTTCCTTATATGCTCATGTGGTGCTCGACCATTATTTACCTCTTCATATCTATCATATCACAAATAGCGATCCATCTTTTTCCCTTTCTGCTTTCCCAATACTGTTGCAGGCCCTTTTATCTTAAGGAGTACCATTCGACATTATCATTGGCCTTTATATGATTAGGAGGGTTGACTTTTCTATGGGTTTCTGCTTGCTATGGCCATCATTACAAGATCGGCACTAACTCCCGACTAGTTTGCTCATGGGAAACCAACCTTGCCTTGAGAGAATACGCAACCCAATAAACAAACCTCTTGCTGACACCACTTAATTCACATTAAGCCCTAAGTTGAATGCCCCCACTTCCCTTCAAAACATGAACCATGACATATGTACCGTGATACATATGCAAAAGATAGACAAAACTATATAAGAGAATTTATGACATATTAATTAACTAAATCATACCACAACCATTTCTCCCAAAATATATATATATATATAATTACCATCATCGAAAAAAAAGATTAAAAAAATCACATGATTTGTATGGAAAGTGTGTGTAAGAAATTAATTTTATATACATTCAATTACTCTTAATGAAATTTTGTATATGTCTTAAGCATAATAAATGTCATTTATAATGAATTTTGTAGACATCTCGTGAGTATTTTTCAAAATTATTGGTACATGTCAATTGTTTATGTATAATAAATTTTGTATAAATTAATATTATTTGTTATGAGTGAAAGTTAGTACAAAATTAATTACTTTTAACCAATAGAAATTTCTTTTGTTAAGCATTAAGCAAGCAAATAACCATAACATTTATTTCCTTTCATCAACAAAAAAAATTCTTTTAATAACACTAATTATTTAATTACTCTTTCTTCTGACAAATAGAATCGACTAAATAAAAGCATACATTGCGTAATCAAAAAATTATTCTCTATATCTACTGTTTATGGCCCATACTGAGAATATCACATTGTTAACAAACATACTTAATCACATAATAGTTCAATTGAAGCATCAATTTTTTTTAAGCAAAGTAATTCAAGAGGTTTTAGGACATGAAATGTATAACAACTAAAGATCAGACCGGGGCTCCACATAGCATCGTTAAATTGAAATAAAGATAAGAAAATCGTAATTAAATGCACAATATTATTTGTCGTAAAATTGGATTATGATTATATTAGTTATTTTAAGTTCATTAAGGATTAAAATGTCCAATTTGCTAGTCACTTTAATTTGTTTAAGGAAAAAAAAAAAAGAAAAGAAAAAAATCCTTCAACTTAGTCAAAGAATTTTCTATGAATAAGTTATATTATTTATTCATATATAAGAACTTAGTTAAAGGATTTTTCGTGAATAAATTATATCATACGTTCATGTATAAGAATGGATATTTGAAGGCATTAATTAACTTTTCGTTTTGGTATTATTGCTTACAACATAATACAAAGCATATATTTAGTGTCAGTCATAATATATCAAAAATTTTTAAAAAGAAGAAGAAGAAGAAATTGTTGAACTTCTAAAATAAAGAAAAAAATTATACTACAAAGCTAATTATTAGCTATTAAACCATTATATTTCCACGTAAAATTCAACAATATCCATGAGAATTACTCGTAGCCCTATTTGACAATTTTGATGTACTGTTTATAGATAACAATAAATGTAGAATTTTTTATTATCTAAATATATTCAAGAAATATGATATACACAATAAAAGGAATTAAATGATTTAAAAGAATAAAATGCTTTTGAGGAAAAATACAATAAGATCAGATGAATCATACGAAGCAATAGTTCTACTATATATATGAAATGGAACTTCGATAATGCTATTAGTTGAGTGTCAACAAAACAGAAACATTAGACTAGGCAATACCTCTTCAACTGAGATTATAAATGATTATGGATGACGTCCATGACGGCTTCAATGATGGCTACCCAAAAATATTAGCACATCAGTTAAACTCTTAAAGTTACAGCCTTTTTTCGGCTCTTGATGGTCTTCATTACTGTTTAGTTTAGGTTTGTGATATTTTCAATTACTATACTATATATAAGGGTTATCCTTCATGGGAAGTCCCTTTGTATGGCTTACGATTATAAAGAAAGTTTAAATATTACAAATTTAAAACATCAAATGTTGCAAATTCACATCCATAGACTTAAATATTTATAAAAAAGAAGAACTTATGAAAGTACATCAATATTGAGAAAAGAAAAAAAATTCTATTGATTTATTGTATTCTTGAAGGTGCTATAGTAATAGTGCTTAAGAAAGCCAACTCCAGCAATAGGTTTTAATAACATTGTTTAAGGTAAGGTTAATGAGACAATGACTTTGTTTAATAACTTTGACAAGAGTGAAGACAGTCTTGAAATTAATAGATCTTCTATATGAGATCAATCAATTACTCTACTCTAGAAAAAAAAAATGCCATAATTTAAATAATACTATATTTTTAAGAATGAAGCATTATAATATAAATAACAATGGAACTTTATACTATATAAATATAAAACAAATCAAATCAAATTTAGTGAATGCATTAGATGGTAATCTGTACATATTTGAAGAGAATAGTGTCCATAGTGTATTAATATTCTTGTACTTGTCATAAATTATATAAGGGGAAGTATGTACATATATCTATAATGTTAAAACAAATTAAAAGGAACTTGAGCCAATTATGGATATATATTGTATTAAATGCTAAATGAATGTATTGTAATGAGAATAGAAGAAAAGATTAATTTTATTAATTTTAAAAAACTAAATGGCATTTTAAAATAATAATTTTATGAAACCTAATAATAACAAAGTATTATGATTCAAAAACTATATATAAAAAAAGTTTTCAAAACTATATATTATGATATGATAAGCGGAATTATAATGGAAGAGATCAATATTTGATGATAAGTTTAATAGAGGATCAATATTCAATATTTCACAAATTAGCTCAAATAATTTTATAAATTGATAATTATGAATCCCTTATTTGAATTGAACCACTTTATAAAATGTTAATTTCTTATTTGAATTTTTTAAAATATTGATCTGATATTTAAAATTATTTCAAAATATTGATCTTCTCCATTATAATTTTCTCCAATACCATGTGATTTACTTATTTCTACGTATATGTACATATAATACGTACACATATATATTCATTACTACTATTATTGTTGTGGTTATTGTATTATATATAAGGCAGCAAAATAGGCCTTAAAATCCTGTCTAATTGGTCAGCTTGGTTAAAGTGGTTGACTGACAACCCTATGGCTAGTTGATTGTCCCCTAATTCTAGGTTGACACGATTGAAACATAACACCCCCTCCCGCAAACCTTAGGTGTGCATAAAACATTTTTGATCAACAGCAATCAACGGAACTTTTCTAAGAACGCTTTTACTATCAACTTTGAATTAAAATAAATTTCAATATATCCATCCTTTAATCCTCGAAAATTCTCCATGATTAAAGTAATAACAAACTTTTGTAAACCGTACCATCCATGATTAAACTTCGGGTTATCATACTCACCTTTTTAATTATAAATTCCATTAATCGATAATATCATCTTTACTAATTCCGAAAATTGAGCGAGAACATAAAATAATAATTTCCTCGACTTCCATAAGTACGAAATCCTGTCAGCTATAAAACCATCTTCAACCTTAAAAGTAAAGTCACAATGTACCATATATAACAACGGATTTTACTTTATCCAAAATCCCCTATTCATCATCAATAATAAAACAAGGGTAAAAAGAATTTATAAGAAGTCAAAACAAGTAGCACACCTACCTTGTCATAACCTAACACACAATTTGCCAGACCTTCTAAAATATTAATTTATGAGAGATCTTAAATAACCTAACAAGTAGGGACAAGAGAAACACTTACCCGCTTAAACTTCCCTTACACCAACAAGAGGGTTTTTACACTAACCCGTTCTTAACACCACCAATTGCTATAAACGATGTTTAAGCGAAAATATGAAAATTAGAATTAACCAAAGCAAATCTACAAATATAGAATGGAAGGTAGACTGAGATTATCTTAATTCTCAGGGTTGCTTTAATTGAAGATCCTCCTTGAAAAGGAAGCTTGTGATATTATGGGGAGTTAAGGATTAGGTTTAAGTTGTTTCGGTGAGCGCAACTGATTCTCACGTAACTGTAGACCAGGATTTTCACTAGGGGTGGGCTTACATGCTTAATTGCAGGTCAAACCAGCTTTATAAAGAAAGGAAAGAGGAATTATGTAATCGTGAATTACTGGACCTGTGGTGAGGATTTACTTATTTATCCTTTCTCCTTAATTTTTTTTTTTTTTTTTTCTTGGAGCATTTCACAATCCATCACATAATACTGAGACCTAATTATACTGGATGTCATTATCTTCTAAATGTAGACTTTTGCAGATCTTCAGTTATTTTGTTTTCTCAATAATATAATATGGATATTTTCATTATCTCTTGACCATGTCACGAAGCATATCTATGGTGTCATTTTATGCAACGGGGGAGTTGCATTGACATAAAAATAGGAAGAAAACCAAGCTCACAGAGACAACACACACACAGAGCAGCTCATATACGAGAACGACATTTGGGAGAAACAATTTTTTTTTGTGTTTTCTCATTGATTTTTATATGTTTACATAGACAATATATAGATTTGTAATATTTTCCCACAAGATACGTAAAATATTCCTCACATGTGACTATGGTTACATCCATCTATAGTTATCCTTTTTTATTTATTTTTTAAAAAAGGACACTAAATGTATTTATTTATTACAATTAGAGAATATTCATAACTAGAGGAATAAATAAGTCGAGTCGAAATAATATAATATTAAACTTGAGCTCAAGTTTGACTTACACTCGATCGAGCTTAAAATCTTAAGTTTAAGCTCAACTTGAAACAACACTAAATAAACTCGAACTCGATTCGATTAAGTTCGTTTAAGCTTAATTTATTTAAAACATATATTTTTTTCTAATTATAGTAATATTAGTGCTCAAAATTGACTTGAACTAAATTAATATTCATATTCAACTCAAGCTCGATTAGACTGGTAAACTAATCAAGCTAAGTATTGTAAAACTCAAGTTTGAGCTCGATCTCAACTCAACTTTTCTGGAATCAAACTTAAATAAATATAGAGTCGGATTTAAGTATCTCACCAGTAATTTAACTCGTTTATACCCTTGTCATGATTTAGGGCTTTTTTGTCCAAGCTCATACAGCTAAATCCTTAAGCAGATGCTCCACATGTGTACAACTTGGCCTACTGAAAAAAGGTTCACTTGGGCCGTGCTCCACTTCAGCTCCCTATCTCCTCGTCTTCTCAAAACCCCCCTCCCGGTAACATTTTAATTACTTATTTTTCACCAATCTCACATAAGTGTTTCGCATCAAAACTATGATTTCATCATTAAATTTTAGTATTTCGGATACAGGAGAGGAGCATTGATGAAAAGATTGTCCTTGAATGCGTTTCTTGATCTTCTTGGTATAATTTCTCCGTTTATTTTCACTAAGATTGCCAAAAACTTGCTCGTGCTTAAGATTTTGTCCCGTCGGAAAGATGACTTCGTGGAAGATTTATGTACCGAGGTTTGAGCTCACAATTGAGAGGAGTTTGGTAATTTAAATATGAGCCATGTGCATATACATCGAGGAAATCTAGGTACATTCCAGAGGAAACAGTAAAGACATTCATAATCGTAATGTTTTTGTTTTGTTGCCATGAATGGCCTTGATCCCGGTTTATCGCATCAAAACTAGAATTAATTAACATTAATATACACTCCTCTGAATGCAATCACATAAAAACCACCAGCGTTGAATCACCGTGATCCACCGCCTCGAGTCAGCGGCAACCTTCTCAAGCGTAGAAGGGTACTGGTGTACAACCACAAATTCGATAGGTTAATTATCACCTAATATTGGATTGTAATCAAAGTCGCAATGACTTGCCTTAGGAAATTCAAGAGTCCTATGATTTGGTGGCAACTTCGTATAAGCAGGGAAAGAAAAAAAAAAAAACAATGCAAAAATATAAACATATGATTTGAATACAAACATGATTTCAATGCTAAAAGGATACCACCAACCGTGGAAAATCGAAAGAATCACATAAGAGTGGTCCTAGTAATCCATTCCCCATTTAGCTTCCACAAAAGCACAATTCCATTTCTATTTTGTTCCATCCTCAAAAATACGTTACAATAACACCAGCAATGCGCCTACATTTGCTGTGTCTAAAACTCTCGTCTGCAGAACGTCCCAAAAGATTGGACGACATTGAAATCGACTAGATATTCCAGTACAGGCAAACATCGATGAACAACCACATTGCAAAAGGATATTCTCGACCACAGTTTCAATGTAAATTCATAATCATGAAGAAAAGAACGAATTAATAATACAAATTGGACGAAAGACCTTAGGTTAGCATTACAACCTGTGGAACAACCCAAGTGCCCACAAACATACTTCATTGATTCTATAGAAAGAGGAGAGATGCTAAAAACTCTCTCATCGCATCTTATAAAATTGGGTTCTTGAGACTGAGCAGCGACTACCATTCAATGAGTATTTAAGCTTTATATCAACATCACGAGGATTCTTTTTGTTTGGTGCAACAGTCATGCTACCAACCAGTGCCTCGCCTTGGCATATGGTCAGGACATCTTCCAAATAAAGAACTGTTTGTTTCCAATGAGTTGCCCGTGATTTTGGCCCTGCACCAGATATAAAAACCGAGATTTGTTTCAAAATTCCCCATTGCTATACCCAAAAGCTCATGTCGTCAAATAAACTTAAACAAGAGTTAAGAAAGGCTGAAACTTGTCGCCCAAAAAAAAAAAAAAATCAATGAATACAAAGGGACAGAAAAGAAACTGCATAGCAATCTACAGCGATACTTGCTTTACTCATAAAAAAGACCGCAGAATATAAAATTTTTATGAGGCAGAGAACAAACTGTATACCTGTTGAAAAGCCAGTTAATTTATGGCATTTTGTAAAGGTAACATCAAAATATGCTACCAATGCATGGATGTAATCATCACGTTCAGCCAGAAGTTTAAAAGAAGCCGTAAAGGAAGCATCCCCAGGAGCCATCTTGGAGATATCCATAGTCTGGAAAAGCAGGAAATTAATCCAGATAAGTAGAAGAGCTCCTCAACAACTTCTAGAGAAGAAAAATTGACTCATGTAGCACATAAACATGTAGATGAATTTGCAATCGTCTCAAACTATAAATGTGATTGATACGATTCCCACCTTAAGCAACTGGCAGTTTGTAACAATCTGGTTCTGGTCAACCGTATCAACAAGTGGCTCCATCATAGCTTGCTTCTTGATACAGCTCATGTTGAATCCATAGACATTCTCCCAAACTGAGTAAAAGAGAATGTTGAATTATAAAATGAATATAGCATTATAAGGGATTCTATAAACTTTATAAAGAAAGTGAATATATGTACATTCAATCTTGTCCTCTTTGTACTCGGCATCCTCAATGGCTGTCAAATATAGTGAAGCTTTGTCAGGGAGAACAACCCCATCATTCACCTACAGAGGTTTTATAAAACTATCAGAACATGCAAGCTGTACAAACACTACCTGCAATGCAATAATTCATCAAGATTACAATCTATATCCTATATGTACAAAGCTATAGCACAAGCAGAGCACACCAAGACCCAATAATTAATAGGCAAGGCACTAAGTATCTTTTAAAGAACATTGAACACCTTTAATACAACAACCCTAAAATGAGAAGTGAAAAAATAAATAAATACAATCTGAAGCATATAACCTTGACACCTTATTCAATTGACTGCACATAACATAATGGTGATAACATCGATTTATCAGAGAAGTTGATTTTTGTAATCATAATAGAGAGAAGATACATAGTGATTACAAGACTGGAGCTTACAAGCCATTTGTCACGGGCATACAAGACAGTATTCAACATGTTCTCAAACAACAAGAAGTATCCCATCCACTCCGATATGATTATGTCAACTTTAGCAACTGGAAGATCAAGTTCTTCAACTTTGCCCTTCAAAACTGTTACAACTGCAATAAAGCAAAGCTACATAAACACATACTGGGTACCAATACGTGTAGGAGCTGAAATTGAGATTTTGCAATTGAATGTAAAATATTACCATCGGAAAATCCATTTGTTTCGACGATCTCCTTTGCCATGTCAGCCATATGAGAGCATTCAACCTAAAGTAACTAATCGATAGTGAGTATAACCAGCAAAGTAACAAGAAAGAAACACTATCTTAAGTCCTTTTTTGGGTAACCGACACTACCCAATCTTATCGTCTAGAAAGAGATCAATAGAACGAAAGCATTTGGAATTTCAAAACATACCGCATAAACATGTCGTGCCCCCGCTTTTGCACAGAACAAGGACAAAATTCCCGTCCCAGCTCCCACATCAAGAACCACTTTGTCCTTAAATAGAAACTTATTTTGATAAATTACATTCTGATAAGTTTTCGTCCTCACTACATCCTTCAACATTTCCTGCAACACAAACAAAACCAAATATCTATTTTTGTTAACAGGACCCTAAACATGTCTTATACGGTCCTTAATCCGTGCTGTCAAGTCATCGGTTAATATAACCACATATTTAGTCAAATTTCAATCCAACAGCACACTTACTTCATGAATACCTGCAAAAATAATAATAAAAACCAAACAAGTCCGAAGTTAATAATTTTAAAACCAAAGCTCAAAAGAAGCCCCGTTTATCAAAATCGAATCAGTACCGAAATGAGAATAGGAATCGAAGTAATAATCGGCGCTAGTTTTATCATCAGTATCGGGAAACGAATCGTCATCGTTATTCATCTCCGTGGAGTCATCTGGATCGCACATAGTTTCATCAAGGTTTGAACTTTCCGTAGGTTCTTCATCAACGTCTTGGAATCGAATCCTTGTAGGTTGAGGTTGTTGATTTGAGTTCATTGAGGTATCGGTGTTCTTTCGGCGACCCATGGTGGAGAGGAAATTAGGGTTTTAGGGTTTACGAGTAAGAAAAGGAGGACATAAGTGGGGAAAAGGTAGAACTAGGGTTTACGGGCTACGGTTTTGGTGGTTTATCGGGATTTTCGTGGTGGCGGCTGCTGGGATTTTAGGGCAATTTAAGAATCGTCAACAGATATAAGAAAAAACTTTAGTATTTTCGCTGCTTTTTTACCGGAAAATGCTTAGCAGTTAATTCGTGACCTTTAGTGTTGATGCAAGAACAAATTTTTATCCTTTTATACAATTTTCTTTTCTTTTTTAAAGGTGGTTTAGAGGAAATGAAATTTTTCTAAACCTGTTAATTGATGTATAAAATAATGTAAAATTTGGTAACTGAATTTTAGATCATTTTGCAGCTAAAAAAGTTTATTTTTTTAAACCCCAATTTCAGTATCGGGTTGACTTTAAAGTATCATCTTACTACTTGCTTTTAACACTATCAGAAAAAGTTTTATAATGTGACATTTAAAATCAATTATCACGTGACACATAAGAAAATCTCATAAATTCTACTAGATAATGTGGATTTTTTGCCCAAAATAAAACCCATTCATAAACAAACTAACCCAAATCGCTTGCCCACCTAAAACCCATTCAACAGTGGCCACTCCCATGACACTACCGGCCTTACTTCTAGATACTTAGCCACTACCCCGCTTAACTTGAAAGTAATAGCCAAGCCACCTCTAACCTTAGGCTAAAACCATATTTAGTGACCACATCTAATATCCTAACCCACCACCTCAATAAGCTTTTTTCTATGAATGCCAAGCCGAAATGGATTCTTTAATTTACACAACAAAGGGGGTTAAATGTTCCCGAAGATGAAAGTGGCCAATTTGGGTGCGTAAACTAGTTAGATTGAATTAAAAAATGGGTTTTCAAAGATTAGTGTTAAAAAGGCGAACGGTGGAGAATTTGGTTTCGTTGAGTTAGATTTGTCCAAAATCCATGGTGGTAGTTGTGAATCGCATGGTTAGGTTTAAAAATAAAGAACATCCCATATAAGCTTTTATTTTATTTTATCAAAAGGGAAGAGTTTATGATTAAAAAAAAATATGAGATAGAAAAATTTGATGATGCTAGCAAAGCTAGCAATATGGTAGGTGTAAGGTTGATACTAAGTAACCAAATTCAAGTTCCTTTCACTCATACCATACCTAGTTTTAGCGGGGCATTATATCATCAACATGCTTCTTTAAAAAAGTTTTGAATTCGAAACTAAAGTTAAGATTGGATGATACATGAGGAAACTGATGAGGCAATGAATGATTGACTCGTGAGTAACAAATTAGCAGTAATGAGAGTGAATCATTTAGTGACTATTGTAGCTATAGAGGTGGATGTAGAGGTAGATGATGGAGGCTAAGGTGTAGTGCTTCACCTCCCAGAGCCTGTTCATCTACGTATTGGTGTCGAAGAGACAGTACAGTCATGTGGTCTCTAAGTTGATGATAAGACTAAACTAAAATTGAATATATACTAAGTACCATAAAATTACCAATATTCACACGTAGAGGTTTCTTATAAGTGCATATATATATATATATATATATATATTGAGGTACCATCTTGCTTAGTTACATGTACACACTTATACATTCTAGTACTTAAATTAAATTCTCCTAGAGAACCTATTGCCATTTTCCTTATAACAACTACCAAAAATTAAAGTAAACCAAAAGCCTTAATTTATTAGTTCTCATCCCTTGTCTTACTTCGGTTGCTTCTTCTATAATAACTACCACAAATTGAAGTACTTCTTTAATTTAACACTTCCTAATTGTTTAATTAAGTCTCATAATCAATTTAGTTTATTAATTTTAGTTTTTGAAATTTATTCTAACTCATCATAATTTTTTGGTTAAATAATATAGTTAAGGTTAGTATTAGTATACGAGATCTCTAAGTGATCGACTCAAACTTACATATGCTGTATTAGAATTTGATATTTATACTTGCCTCATATCAGCAACACAAATTAGGGTGTGAGTCAATAGTCTAATTAGTAAAGAGCTTAGACTAAGGATTGTGAGTGAAGGAGGGATCTTAGGTTCGATTCTAGCAAAATGCACAAAGTGCATTTTTCTTTTTGCTCCCATCACATGCTACACATCACTGTCTGGTTAGTCTATCTATCAAGAAAGTACATGTAGTGAGCATCGGTTGGTCCAAGTAGCTGATGTGGCACCATATGGGTGCTACGTCGACATCTTCTCCATAGCTAGAAACAACTAAGACATCCAAACCTTACTTGTATGAACTCTTACTTTCTTAGCCATTTTTCATCCATTTTTGGTTAAGATCGATCCAAATCCTTTACATTTCTATGTTATCGACATGGAGCTCTACAAATTGAGACAAAAAAACATGTTTATATTCATTCATTTAAGCAACCGAATCTAAGCTTGAAATCAAGAATGTTGATCTATGTTAAGCAATCAAGAAATGTTAGGGGTTGAATTGATTTCAAATTAAAATTAAAACCTTTTACCTGAAACTATTTAACTCTTAAAACTTGATTAGATAACTTTAATGTTTATTATCATAAAAACATGTTGCTTAAGAGAACTTAATATTCTCCTCCTTTTTTACAATAACAAAATATTTTGCATAATTGGAAAAAAATAATGACAATCTCAAATCCAACAGTTAAATTAACTTTCGAACAATAAGAAATATATATATATATATATATATGTATGTATGATTAGCCTTTTTAAGGATAACAAAACATCTTGTATAAAATATTTTGCATAATTTGAGAAAATTGACCATCTTAAATCAACAATAGTTAACTTAACATTTAGAAAATGAGCAAAATATTTTTTTAAGTGTAATTAGCCTAATTCTTCCCCTTTTTGTTATTAGCAAATAAAGAAGGAAAGAGAGATAAGATCATCAAAACATGAAGGAATTTGTCACTGACACAAAAATAAACATAGTTCAATATAACTAAAGCATTATATGAAGTGAAAGAGATAGAATAGAGATGATATAAACATAAACTAGACATAAACACAAAAATAAATAAATAAATACAAACATGATGCGGATGATCCTAAAAATTAGACATAAACCGAAGTTGATATGGCTCAGAGAGGTGATGGCTTATGATGTGGAGCAGGAAATATGGTTTGGCTTGAAGTAAAAGTAGAAGAATGAAACTAAGATGGTGGAAGCTGAGTGAAAACAAGAGGAACATCAAGTGGCCTTGCAATAATAGAATGAATCTGCTAAAGACTAGTATACATAATCTCTACTCTAGAGTTTAATTGTTGGAACTGAAGTCTCGGGCTTTTGAGTTCATTAAACGCAAAAAAATTCTCCTTCTTTCTTGCTCTTCACACATTCAATTTTCCAACTAACAGTATAAGACTCCAAAATATTTTCCATATCCAATGTTTTTCTATTGAATTTTCTCTAATAGAAACTCATAAGTGGTTTCAAAACTAGCCTTAATGGAAAACCTGATTTGTTCCCTAAGAGTTTGAAGAAGCACTTCCTTGAATTTTGGAGAAAAGCTGTCCCTCTTCACCTTGCCTTCATCTTTCCCAGCAGCGTCCTCATTTGTTGTTTCCTGTTGAACTATTACTTCACTTAGAACTTGCAAATCAAAGGGTTGTTTAATCTCCATTTTCCTACTAGTCATAGGTATTAACTTCTACTTTTTCTTAGCTTGAGCCTCTTCTTTAACAAGTGAAGCTTTCCCTTTAGTTTCCCTAGCTCATTGGTCAGTAACTTCTAAATTAGTTCTCAACCTCTTCCCCTTAGCCAATGCCAACAATTCTTCTACTTTAAAGTTGTCTTTCCTATTATTGGGATGAACAAAGTGTGATCCATCTTGAGTAAACCAAATCTTTCAAAAACCTCATTGCTCATATGATACAACATAGTTTCTCTAACCTTCTTAACCTTCAGTGGATATGGATTGTCTTTAGGGAGTTGAAATCCCTTACACTCCAGCAACTTCATTATGATAGATCCATAAGGCATCCCTTAATTGTTCATTAACATATGCCTAATCATATATGATGCTAGATTTATTGGTTCTTTCTTCATCATGGAGCTTATTACACTAGCATCTTCCTTTATGATACAAGTTAAGCTACCTTTCTTAGACAATAAACAACCAATCACAACCTTGCAAAGTAGTCTGGCATCTAAAGTAAACCACATAATCTAAGGGTTCTCATAGTTAGGCAATTTTACCCCATTTGTCAAGTCCAAATAAATTTGTTCTCTCCTTAGATCAAGATCTCTCATGACCTCTAAAGTAAACCATATAATTTAGGGTTTCTTATAGCTAAGCGATTTTACCCTATTTATCAAGTCTAAATAAATTTTTTCTCTCCTTAGATCAAGGTATCTCACCATAGTCACTAAACCAAGACATTCAATAATGTCAACCTTGCTATTATTACCTTAAATCCTCCATTTTTTAACTTAATAGAATCTTTCCCATCCTCAACCATATTAATATAGAATTTAGCTATTGCATTACTGCTAACTTTATCCTTAATTGTGTAGAGACTTTTTGCACTAAGAACTTCATACCTACAGTTACCTGAATTTAAGTAACTTTCTTGTTTTCTTTCAAAGTTCTTAATAATTTCTTAGTTGCCTTTAGTTGGCTTTGTTTGTATTCCTTCTGGTTGAGTTTCTAAGTTTAGGAATAGCAAGGGTTGATTGTTTTTGAGTAGATTTCTTCTTCAGTAGTTGTTGAAGAGGAACATTTGATTATGCGGATTTAGAGTCTGAAGGAGCATGATCAAAAGGTGGATATGAGGTTTTGTTGAATTTGGGTGGAGATAATTCTTGAGATGTAATATGCTCTTCATTTGATGAATATGAAAAGTGATTAGAGTTCTTATTTCCTCTTGAATGAGGCTTTTCAATTGATTTCTCGATTGTAGGATTTAGGGTTTCAATTTGAGGATCTTCTTCAATGACAATGGTATTTGAAGAAGATGAAGAAATAACTGTTGGACACCCTCACTCATGATTCTAGATGACTTTCTCTTATATGTTTCCATGATTTTGTGAAAAAACGGTGATTAGAAACAAGAAAAAGTGAGGGATTTTAAAGAAGACGAGAAAGAGAGAGTAGGGGAGTAGTAGGTTAAAAGATTCGAAAATTGAGAGTGAGAGGGAAAGTGCTTTTGAACATAGGAGTTAAGAGAGGTTTTGAAACCAAGTTAAGGGGATTAAAAAAAAAAAACTTCCTTATTTGTTATAATAACACGAGATAGTTGGGCTAAGTTCTTTGTAATGAAAAAAAAAAATGTATAGCAAGCTATTTTTGACAAATTACACAGTGCATGCAAAAAAAAGTAAGAAAAAATAATTTACAAATATTACAAATTCAATAGAAAGGATTACATATACCAAACTCATTCCTTATAAATTTAGACCTTGTCTTTTCTTAGGGCTAAGTAAAAGTGTCTGTAATTTGTAAATTTATAGAAACAAATTCAATATTCACATCACGATTAGTAACATGATCCCTTATGAAATAATGTCAAATTTCAATGTGTTTGGATCTAGAATAATGTTTAGGTCTTTTGTCAAATTTATAGCACTTGTATTGCCACACTTAATAGGAATATCTTTATATGTTAAACCATAACCATTAATTATTGTTTAATCCAAAATATCTGTGCATAATAATTTTTAATTGACATACACTTAACTTTAGCTATTGAAAGAGCCATTGAATTCTGTTTTTTAGAAGACCAAGAGAATAACTTATCACCTAAAAAATTTGACAAGTGACTAAGGTGCTCTTCCTATCAATCTTACATCCTGCATAATTAGCATCTTAATATCTTAATAAACTAGAGTTTTGATTTTTAGGATACTAAATGCCCAATTTAAAAGTGCAAGAAAGATATTTAAATATTTTCTTAACAATAGCTAAATTTCTTTCAATTAGATTACTTTGAAATCCAATGCAAATACAAACACTAAATAGAATATCTAGTCTAGATGCAATTAAGTATAAAAGAGATTCTATTAAGCTTTATAAAACTTCTCATTTACCTTATTACTATTCAAGTCTAGATTTGACCTAGTAGAAGTAGACAGAGGTGTTGTAGCACTCATAACTTTATCAAAGCCAAACATTTTTAGTATCTAATTTGCATACTTACTCTTGATGCATAAATATTCCTTCATCACTACAACATACATATTTTTATTAGATTTTGTCCTCTATCTCTACTTCTGCCTCCTCTACTTTATGTACCTCTTCTCTAGATCTTCGTCTATTTTATCCTCTAATTTCCACTCAACTAACTTAGAGTTATCTTGATACTATGTACGCCATGAACCGATAAAGGCGAACATATTAAGGTAGGTCTAATCTTACAGAAAGCTTAAAAATAAGGATGGAAATGCACGAGAGCAAAGCATTAAACAAGCAAACCTTAATCTGCTCCAAGGATATTATGCACTAGGAAGCTACTAAGAACTCATAGAATGAACTCAATATGACGTACAAGCTAACTCAACGAAGGTACTCGACACCTAGCCTTACTTAAAGGTTAAGATAAGAGCGAAATAAGCAATCAAATAGAGGGCAATGCTCACGAAAAGAGTAGTATATTTAATATCAAATATGTATGTGTTGTTGTGGCTACTTTTACAATAGGTATTTATAACCAAAATATTAAGGCAACTGCTACAAATGGAAAAGACTAAAAAGGGTAATGTCCATAATAAATATAAAGGAATGTTCAAAGGGCATAAATGGAAATCCCAGCAAAAGCAAACATTCTGTATGGAAGATTCTATCATTTGGGTATCGGACATGTAGCAGATGATCAATGGTCGTGCGCCTGGCAAAACAGACAAACTGTACGGCTAGCTTGGTTGTTGTCGAGAAATGATGTAGATCTGAGTTGAGTAGGTAACTCTTCCGAGGTAAATTCAGCTCAAATGTACTTAGTATAGCTTAAACTTTATACTTTAAGTTGGCAATTGGCAATTATTGAATAGCACAAGAGGGTTTGGCTTCGACAAGATAGTAGGTTGGTAGGCTGTAATAGCTTGAACTCTTCAGTTATGGGGTATAAAGAGAGAACTTGCCTTGCTATGTTCTTTAGTCCTCGAGCTTGGGCTTGAGTTTAAGTCGAGGTTAGGTGGCTTGATTCATATCATTTGTATTGAGTTGATTGGGATTTGGGATCAAATTCGACTAAAACTCATTGAAGTATTCCTTAGTTCAGTAGGGACTAAGGAAGGCAACATTGTATACATCAGGCACTTTGAAGTCCTTTGGCAACTCTAATTAGTAAGTGTTGTCATTTATCTTCTAGATGATCTTAATGGTCCTTCAGCTCTAGCAGATAACTTGTTCTTCCTCTTATTAGGAAACTTTTCCTTGCTCAAATGTAGCTACACTTGATCACTAAGCTGAAACTGCTTGGTCTTCCTTCCTTTGCCTTTCTCTTTTAGCTTTCTAGGAGTTCAATCAATGTGTTGGATAACTTGTTAGTGGATCTATTGGAGGGAATAAGCTCTGGTTCTTGCTTTTGGATCTTATTTGTTAGTCAAGGGCATCGAGGTATGATCAAGGGGCAACTTAGGGTTGAAACCTCAAATGGGGCATGTCCGGTAGTAGCATATACGGTTTTATTGTAAGCAAACTCTACTACAGGGAGGTAAACATCTTAGTCAGCTAAGTTCTTTCCCATTATAGCTCAGAGTAATGACCTTAGAGTACGGTAACAACTTCTATTTGACCGTTGGCTTAGGGATTACAAGAAGTATTAAATAGTAGCTTGATTCTCATCTAACACCAAAGAGTATACTAGAAATGGCTCAAGAATTTTGGATCATGATCTGATACCATATTCTTCGGAACTTCATGTAAGTGAACAATTTCCTACAAAAACAAAGAAGTAATAGTTGAAGCATCTTTAATCTTAGTGTAAGGTATAAAGCGTGCCATCTTATTGAACCTATCTACAACAACCATCACAAAGTCTTTGCCTTAGGTAGTTTAGAGCAATCCGAGGATAAAATCTATACTTAGGTTAGTCCATGGTTTGGTTAGAATAGGTAGGGGCATTTCCTTCCTTTGTTCTGCTCGGCTTTTTGCTTTCTTACAAATAACGCATCCCTTAATCATATAATGAACATCACATTTCATTTTAAGCCAAAAGAAATTCAAGAGCTCATAAGTCTTTCGTTCTCTAAAGTGTTTGGAGAGTCCTCTGTTATGTGCTTCTCTCACCTACAGCTCCCTTGTTAAATGGGTTGGCACATATAATTTACCACCTCAAAATAGATAACCATCTTCCACATAGTATTCATCTATTGCCCTTCCTTCTTGATAACATCCATATATAGAACCAAAATGAGGATCATGTTAATTCTGTTCTTTGATGCTTATAAACCCTAGTAGTTTGGTATGCAACTCGGTGAGAAGAATGATAGAGCATCGACAACTACGTTATTCTTGCCTTGCTTGTATTTAATGATGAAGTTAAACCCTTCTAGAAATTCAATTCATTGAGCTTGGCAATTAGAAAGCTTTGATTAGCTCCACAGGCATCTTAAGGACTCATGATCCATATATATGACAAATTCCTTTAGTATAAGATATTGCTGTTATATGCTGAGAGCTTTGATTAAGCCCAAGAGTTCTTTAACATATACTGAATAGTTCAGATTTGTTCCTTTAAGCTTTTCACACATTAGAGTTGTGCTAATGAAAGAAGGTCAACTTGTCACTATGATAAGTGATAAGTTGACCTTCTTGCATTAGCACAACTCCAATGTCAACACCTAATGCGTCACATTCAAGTTAAACACTTTATCAAAGTCTAGTAGAGCCTAAACTAAGGCAAACTTCAACCTTGCTTTCACTTTGGCAAAACTCCTCTCTTCTTTTTTACCTTATGTGAACTCTACATTCTTCTTCATTAGTTCAATCAAAGGTACTCAACAATGGCTTAAAACTTCTCTTCATCAACTCTCAATCCTCTTCTAATCCTCTTCCACTATTTACGTAACCAAGGAAGATTACCTCCTCTTGACAAAAATAATATTTCTTCATGTTTCCAAATAGTCTCTTTGGTTAGAAGATATCAATAATAGCTTGGAGATATTTAATATGACCTCCTAGGTTAATATTGTCAACAAGGATATCGTCAAAATAGACAACGACAAACTTCCCAATTAGGTCTCTCAGAATATGGTTCATTAATCTCATAAAAGTGGTTGGGGCGTTTGACAGTCCATAAGGCATGACCATCTACTCATACAGGCCATGTCAGGTCTAAAAAGCAATTTTCCATTCACCCTCTTACCTCATTCGAATCTGGTGGTATCTTGATTTTAGGTTGATCTTACTGAACACCTTGGCACCACTTAGTTCATCTAACATGTCATCTGGCCTTGAAATGGGGTATCTGTACTTGATTATAATCTTGTTGATAGCTCTACTTCCATACACATACGTTAAGTACCATCTTTCTTTGATACAAGCAATGCAGGCATAGTATAGGGGCTAAGACTTTCTCTTACATATCCCTTCTCCAATAGCTTATTGACTTGTCTCTAAAGCTTTATAGCTTGTTCAAAATTCATTCTATAGGCAGGCTTATTTGATAGTGCAATGCTAAGTATCAAGTCAATGCAGTATTCAATACCTCATCGAGTAATTGATAACTCTTATTTTAAATACACTTTACATGGTAATTTTATAGCATTTCTCTTTTATTTTTGCTTATTTTTAAAAGAAATCGATACTTAATTAAGTAAAATTTTGATTTCAAAGTTTGAATACGTTCTTAGATTGAAAATGAAGGAAAGAAATCAAGTTTCACTCAATTTAGAGATCAAATGAAGGAGCTATGAAGTTTTGAAACGGGAAACAACCAACAAACACAATCATGTCCAACTAGGAGGCTTATTATCACAGGAAAACAAGGCTGATGGTCAAAAAGTTACACAACCTAAGGATACAACCTTGTCTTTAAGCTATGTCCATATAATAGGAGAAAGTGGCAATTTTTGGTCAGTAAGTTATACAATCATATCCCCAAGCTATTCTTACCTAAGATAGTTTTAACACCCAAAGTCAGTGAGTTACACAACCTAGAGACACAAATGTGTCCTAAGTCGTATCTAGTGAAGAAAAAGGAAACTTCTTGATATACTATATAAGGACTTGTGAGGGTTTTGGGCATAACTTTTCACATTCAACATAGAAGAGGCTTAAAGAGAAGAGAAGGGAAAAGGTAGAAGCATCATTCAACTTCAAGATTGAAGAGATTATTCATCAACAAAAGAGTTTTTGCATGTTTTATTTCTTGATTTTGCTACAACTTTCTTCTAATTTCATCATGATAGCTCAAGATTCTTATATTTAGGATTGTGGAACTTGGAGTTTCATGTGATTATTAGATTTATTAATAATTTTCAATAAAATTTCTATCTTTCTTAATTCAATTATGTATTTTTATTGTCAATTGATGTTTTTAGGGTATCAATTTATGATATTATGCATGATGATTGAGAAATTACATAGGTAATAAGAACTTGACATAATTGAAGAGAGTTACATATGTATTTAGAGATAAGATGCATGATTCTTTCGGAAAGTTATTATTTTTGTATGAGAATTCATTATACATTAATGTAATTCTAAATTATATTACTAAGTGAATAGATTCCGATCAATAATTTAAGATAAAGGTTAATATGCTTGAGAAAGGTGTTAACTTTAATTGCGAATCCCTTCGGTTAAGGATAATAAAGATGGAATTTTTAAGTGATCAGATGTTAAACACTAGGAGAAACAATTTCTAAATACATTATTTGCTTTCTTGAAATTGTTCTTAATTTTATTGCTTCCTAAATTACTTAATCAAGTCTCATAATTAGATTAGTTTGTTAATTTTAGTATTTTTAATTTATTCAACCCATCACAATTTTCTAGTTAAATAATAGAACTAAGGTCAGCATTAGTACTTAAGGTCTCTTAGGGATCAACTCAAACTCATATATGCTATATTAGAATTTGATAAGTGCACTTATCTTGTATCAGCAATTGCTCAGGAAACAGGTCGGAGTATTCATTGAGCAACTTTTTGAACTCTTTTGGTAGTTTCACTTGTTCCATCAATTCTAGTAGTTTCCTTACCAATAGAAAGGTCAGCCGGTCAGACCTAATGGCTCCTCAAAGCTTGGCTTTACTCAGTACTAAGCCTTCTTCGATCTTTTAGCCAATTTAGCTTGTAATTTACTTACTTAACTCGAGGTCATAGGTTTTAAGGTAATTTTCCTCCCATCCTTCTCAAATACATACATGTTCCTAAAACTGTCATGAATGACCCTTTGATCAAAAAGCTAAGATCTACTTAATAATACATAAGACGCACACATGGGCAGCACATCATAAAGAATTTCATCTAAATAGTTCCCACTGGAGATTGACAACAATACATATCGAGTGACATGTAATGCTCCCTTCTCATTTAACCAATGCAGTTTATAAGACCTTAGATGTGAAATGGTTAGCAATTTAAGTTTCTTAACTAAGTCGGCAAACGCTACATTAGTGTAACTTCCACTATCTATTATAAGTACACAAACTTGCTCATTCACTTTGCAAGTAATGTGGAATAAGTTCTCTCTTTCTTCCTTCTCAATAAAAAGTTTTATACTCATCATACGTTAGATAACCAAAATTAATTTGTCCAAATCCTGTTGTTAAGCTTGATTTTTTCTAGTTTTTTTTTATAAATTTTTCTTAACCCAGGCAATATTAAACCCTAACCCATTTAATATTGGTCCTCAACTAAGAGTTAAAGAAAACTAATTTTTCTTTTTTAAAAATTGTTCAAAGTCACTACCTGACCAGGGTTAAGAAAACGAGTTAAGTTATAACTAATTAGGTGAATTGATTATAACTTAATTATCAATCTTTCGATAAAATCCTTTTTTAAAACGATTTTAAAACTAAAGTTATAGATTCAAGGGCTATCCTATCAAATCCTAGATATGTACTACTTTTTAACTTTCTGAATTTAATTTCGTTTTTCAAGAATACCCTTTTTCAATTTCTAAACAACAAATCATACCATACGCAACTAAGTTAATTAAATTGAGCAATTATTTACAAAGATGGAAAAAAAGAAAATTTTCCATATTTTAAGTTGGATGCGTACAAGTGCCTACATATCTACTATTGGGGATCAGACGTACGTAGTTCTTTCCGAAAAAGATTAAGCGGCTTGATTTATTTTAACTTTTGAAAAATAGTCGACTTTAAGTCTTTTAGTCATTTTATTTTATTTTAAAAAAACACCTAAAAGGAAAGGGTCCTAATTTGTTTTTATTTTGAAAAAATTCTAAAATATCTTAATTTTTGAAAAAAGGTCCATTTATTTTTATTTATTTAGAAAAAAATTTTCTAAGTGATAAAACTTTTTAGAATAATCCTAAAATACTTAAATGTAACTTTTCATGAAATATACAATTATTGTGACTAGCTTGCCTAACTATAAAAAAAAATACCTGAACTATGGAAAAAATGCTTAATTATAGAAAAGAAGGCTAAATAATAGAAAAGAAGCTTAAATTATGACAAAAATGTCTGAATCGGAGAAAAGATATCTGAATAATGGAAAACATGTAGTGTATTTAATAGCAACATTTGATGCCTACTCTTTATGTATGTGATTTGCTTTTCCACTTGCCTTAGAGCAATTGGAGTTCAGTAAGAAGGATTTGATGCTATTAACTTTTGGCATCTATCTTATCTGTCCTTAAAAGTGCTCGTTGAAGGTTCCTCTTAGGACATTATAAAGAAAATCTTCCTATTATGACGGTCTACTATGTTCCCTTACAATCTCCAACATTAATTTCATTCCTAGATATCACGACTATTGATTCATTATAAACCACCCTCTTCTTCGTCAAGACCAATGCCTACTACTCTTACTGCCTGCCTGGGATTGGGTATGAATCCTATCTCTCGAAAAAATGCTTTAATAAAAGCTCCTCATAAGGGAGTAACCTTTTCTTCACCTCTCCTTTGTTTTTTATATTAATAGCATACTTTACTAAATTAGTCTCAATAGTGCTTGTTGCAGTGAATCCCATCTTCTATCAATCTATTCCTGCCTTGCCAAGTGCTTAATCAATAAGACGATGAGCTTCTTTACTTGAAATACAAATTCCTTTGCTCTTTAAGTTCTCTCCTTCTTTTCCAGAGTGCGGAAAGGAGTTTATATGCCTTCCTTTGTTTAGTTAGTAAGAATATGCTAATTCTCTCATTGAAAGCTACTGGGGTCTAATTACAAGTTGTGATAAGAGGGTTTAAAAGCACTTAGCGTTCAAAGTTTTTTTTGTGTCCTTAAGCGACAGACTATCCTTTTTCAATCGAGAGAATAAGGGTCTTACCAATAAGAACTCTTGATAAGGCACTTTGATTTCTATGCTCAATATCTAAAATCAATGCTCTATCACTACTTCAATGCAATCCAGTATTAGAATCTTCCATAAAGGAATGAATTCAAGAGTGAATGGCTATAACACATAGGGAATATGGAATATGAAACTCAATTATGTATCGCTTAAAAGGCTTATAAGAAGGCTTAAAGTTTTCGCAACATTTGTCACATCTGCTTGCCCTCCTTATATTTGTAGTGTCTCTTCAAGCATTTTTATAGATGATTTCTATACCAAGAATAAGTCTCTTAAATAGGGCTTTTACTTTTGGCCGAATCTCTCATAAGTAAACTGAAAATGTACAAGAGACCTAGTAAGGCTTGCATAGGCTATGGCTTTGAGCTCAAATGGATCTGATAGCTCCAATCTACTTACTCAGGCTTTGTTGATGCAATTGCGAATATTTCTCTTACCTGGTCAACGGTAACAAAAGAAGAAAAAGGGGATAGGCAGACAGAAGTGAAGCAGCTTCCCTTCCTTTCATTCCAATGGCCTGTGACTTCGTCGAATTTGGCTGGATTGGTCTTTTGATCAATGCTCCGTGGCAAAAAGTCAAGGTTTATGCGCTCATCGAGAATCAAATGACTTTCTTTCTCTATTTATCTCCTTCTTGGTCGAAAGGCTCAATCCTAGTCTAATTGGTCTAGCTCGAAAGGTCATAATAATCCCAAGTATAACTAGAGTGGTCAAAGAAGGGAAGACGTATCGTAAAAGATAGAGCACTTTTTTTTTTAACCAAAGACTTATCACCTGCTTTAGACTAACCTTCTTGTTGATTCATTCTTAATTTCAGTTGATCTTTTGGACTTAGCCTCCACATACCCTCGTCTAATCCCCAACTGAATCACCTTCAACTAGCAATAATTCCTTTTTATAAATAGCTAACCTTACTAGGCCCAAGTGCTTGACTCAAATAGGCGATAATCCTATTTTGGAAAGTTTTACAAAATCCTAACTTTAAAAGGGTTCATTTTATTTTTGGTTTTTTTAAATGCTTTATTAAATGATGAAATGGTTTTTATGTATTTTCTTCATTTTATTATCTTTTATATATAGTTATTAGTTTTTTTTATTATTTTTTTTTTCATTTCTTTCCTAAAACATCAAGATAAAAAAAAATTCTTCCTCTTTCTTTTTTCTTTTCTTCTTTTTGTTTTTTCTCTTTTTTTTTATGAGTTACAATTACAATACAATAAATTGAAAAAAAAATAATACAATGGAATTTTACAAAGACAATAAAAATAATAAAACAAAAAAAAAGACAAAGGAAATAGGGAGAGGGGGCTAGACTAAGCTAACGGAGACACGGATCTTCAAAGGGTGAGTCAGATTTGATCGGGTTGGAATGCTCTTGCCGTAGGCAGTTTCTAGCACTACTTGTCATAGCTTAAAAAGCCCCGAGCTTGCATGAATCCTAAAGAGAGAAAAAGAGGCCGTATAGTGAGAGAGCGATGTTTGTGAGTGGATTTTAATGATTGTGAGTGATGAGTTGATAGTTTGTAGTAAATAGAATTTCTTATCTATAGGTATCACGGTTAAGTTAAGGATGAAAAATATTAAATGCAATATGATTTTCTTCCATGTTTCGGCTAAGCGAACTTAAATAATATGTGGTGCTAAATAGGAAGTTGCACGTAAGAAATATAATTAACATGTACCAAGAGTGTGCCTATTACACATAGGAGTATGTCCAACGCGCCTAAGAGTGTGCCTATCACACTTATATGACGTAGCTTGTGACATGGCGATGATGTACTTGTGACATGGCGATGACATGCTTATGACAAGGCGATGATGTAGCAGATGAGGTGGCATGACGTGGCGATGACGTAGCATGGTGACGTGATGGACGCATGTACCAATAAGAGATGAATAAGTGTTCAAGTGAGAGAAGAAAATAAAAATGCATTTTGCACCTTTCATGAAATGAACTCAAGATCTTTAAATCATATGCAATATCAAGTCAATGTATATTACCATCCAGTCGTTAGCCTGTGCTTTGTTCATATGTGTAATTAAATTATACATATGAATAAGGCTTACATGGGTTAGATTTAAATCTAAGCTTATGCTATATCTATCTCCTAAATAAAAACTTATTATTAAAACCTAAAGCTTATTATTTTAAAAAATTATTTAAATTTCCTAAATTTTCTACTTTTGTATTATTTTCCATTTTTTTTTTGTATTTTTTCTAAATTTTCAATTTCTTGTATTTTTTTTCTAAATTTCTTATTTTTTTTTTCATATTTTTCCTAAATTAGAATCCTTTACCTTATTCTAAAAATTCTAAAAATAAAAAGGGGTAAAAAAAAGTGTCTACACTTACTCATTGGTGCAACTTGCACTATCCATTATAAGCACATAAGTCTACTCATTCACTTTGCAAGTGATGTGGAATAAGTTCTCTCTTTGCTCCTTCTCGGTAGAGAGTTCTATGCTTATCGCAAGTCAGACAACCAAGGTTAATTTGTCTAGATCTTTAGCAAACACATCTTCCCCAACTAGCTCATCATTAACCTTAACCTCTTCTTCTAATTCTCTTTTCTCCTCTGATTCCTCACCGTGTTATCTACTTCGAGCTTTAGGACATCTCCCTTAATAATCATAGTTTTTTGGTTCGAACACTGAACAGTCATTACCCAAACCTCTGATACTTAAAGCACTTGATTTGCTTTGTTTTCCTCCCACATCCTTGTCCCTTCTCATAAGTTCTTAGTTGCACTTCACCTCCAGTTAGTCGGCTTTTCTATTCTACTCTAACATATATTCTTCTACTCAGCTTGGTACTTTGCTGAGCTTGGTAACTTCCTTGAGCGGATTGGCTTAATTAGATAAGTCGACTTGACCTATTCCTCCTCTATCTTTTCACTCGCTAAGCTATTTTTATAGCCTCGTTCAATGCAGTAAATGGTTGAAGTTCCATAATGTCTCGAATATCACTTCTCAACCTAGTAAGGAATCGGGATACTATTCGAGCTAATGGTATCAGATCATTAAGTATTTAGAATTCCTAAATATATTCATCAACAATTCAATTTCCTTGTCTCGGCTCTTGAAGCTAAGCAAAAGTATCTTGCAACTAAGTATCTGGCACAAATATGTTTTTAAGTATCCTCTTCATCTCAGGTCAAGTGTTTACATCTCTATATCCTTCTTACCTCCTCATAATTTTGAAGTTCTTCCACTACATTGTAGCATAGCTTGAAAACTCTACAACAACAATCCTTACTTTCTCACGGTCCTCACACTAGTAATAATAAAAAATATGCTCTACCTTCTCTTCCAATTCAGATAGTTATCAGCATTTCCAAAACCATTACAGCTTGAAATCTGAAACTTCACATAGTCGATAGCTTGGGATGCTTAAGCTCACTCCTTTTCTTCAATGTACTCTTCTTCTCTTTCTTCATCCATATCTCCTAAGTTAACTCTCCTCTAAGTACGTCCTCCTACTCCTACACCTTAATCTTATTGAGCTGAGTTCTGTCCTCTTATAGGTTAAGCAGCGTTGGGGGAGGGGGTAGTATTTTGCATGGCCTTAGCAAGTCAAAAGGCCAATGCATGAACATCTTTAGTTAGATTGGCTATAAGGTTAACTACCTTATCAATTCACTCATTGGTACTTTTAGGGGTGTTCTAGGGTTGTCATCTATTATGGACAACACTGCTATTATCATCTTCAATACTAGCATTAACACTTAGATTCATCATCCTCTCGACAAAGGTCAATAATAAACCCAGAATCCATGAAACAATAGATATTGCCCTTTTAAGCCAAACAACTCACATGCACACTTCTCTATACGAAAGTTCAAGCTAATTGTCGATACCGCAACTACTTTGAAGATCAATAAACGAAGTTGGAAATTTGCTCTACTTTCATATGCTTGAAATAGAGTATACAACAATGGCAAACTACGATACCTTCTACTTATTCAAGCACTTACAACTAACCTCTATGCGACCACAACTCACTACTATAATAGACACTACTCATAAGGAAGCTCAAACATAACTTACCTAAACGAACCTCCGCTCTGATACCAAGATGATACAATCTATGCCAAGAACCAATAAGTGCAAATGTATTGGGGTAGGTCTAAGCTTATAGAAAGCTTAAAAATAAGGAGAGAACTACACGGGAACAAAGAAATAAATAAGCAAACCTCGATCTACTCCAAGGATATTATGCACTACGAAACTACTGAAGACTCATAGAATGAACTCGATATAATGCATGGGTTAACTCAGTGAGGGTACTCGGCACTAGCCTTACTTACGAGTTAAGATAAGAGTAAAGTAAGCAATCGAACAAAGAGAAATGCTCACGAAAAGAGTTATATATTCAATATCAGATATTTATGTATTATTGCGACTACTTTTAGAATGGGTATTTATACCCAAAATATTAGGGTAACTACTACAAATGAAAAAGACTAAAAAGGGTAATATCGAAAATAAGTATGATACAAGTAATGTTTGAAGGGTATAAATGGAAAAATCAGCAAAAGTAAGCATTCTGTACAGAAGATTCTATCATTAAGGTATCGAATACGTGGCGGATGATCAGTGGTCATGCTCTTAGCAAAACAGACAAACTGTACAACTAGCTTGGTCGTTGCCAAGTAATGATGCCAATCCAAGCTGACAATTTGGTGTCGCCTAGCTAAGAAGGTAACTGTTCTAAGGTGAATTTAGCTTGAATGTATTCAGTATAGCTCAGATTCAAGTCGATTGGGTAGATGGTCGGGTAAGTTAAGCTATTGTCTGAGTGTATTTTAGGTTATTGATTGGAGCCTATTGAATAATACAAGAAGGTTTGGCTCGAATAGGACAGTAGGTCGATAGGCCACAACAACTTGGACTCTTTGGTTGCCGAGGCATAAAGAGAGAACTTGCCTTACTATGCTCTCTAATCCTCGAGCTTAGGTTAGGGTCCGATGGCCTAATTCCTATCATCCTCGGTACTCTAGATTGTACATCATCTTTGGTTCTAAGGATTGTTGATCCTCTTATGGTACTTTCAAGTACCGTTTCCTCTAAGGGCATCTCAATTCCTACTCATACTAGGTCAAGAAAACACAGAATTTGTCAATAACACCTGGAGAGCAACATCTAGGTATATAAGGTAAATTTGTAGGAATGTGGGTAATACTTGCAGGATAGAGTCTTCTTTCTTCCAATCTTGCTGGAAAATACCTCATTACCATCATCTAAACGATAATACCCTTACTCTCTAACCACTTCTACTCATATGTAGCTATAGTAGTATGCTTATTATACCGAACCCCATGTTGGCTTCCATCAATGCTCATAAATCCTACCAACTATAATAAATTCCATCAAAATACTTATCAGTTCTCATCTATAATCCAAAACATGTCCTACTCTGTCATCTGCAAACATAGTTATGCATCTTAACTCTATATTAGATAAGGGATTCCTCTACCTTCCACTTAAATTGCAACTAGCTAACTATCAATTCCCCTCTACAACCCTATAAATGGATTTAAGATCACAATTAACATATATCACAATTCAATAGTATAATCACTTTACTCTATAACTTCCTAATATAATCTTTCACTATCCACTTATCACTACTTACTCTCATTGTGCTCATATGATGCCTAATTTCTTTTAGTTATAATATTTCAAAGCAAGTTAGTAAGAACTTTCCTTTGATACCAATAAATAACTATCACACCCTAAAATGGAAAAGTTGCAACAATCTCACCGTTTAGACCACCTTATGATAAAAATTAACTTTACAGTTGCTATCATAAACTTAATTTACACAATCCCACTTTAAAGTAAACGACTCAACATTTTAATATTATATTAACCTACAAAAGTTTTTAAAACACATATATTAATAGCCTATATTAACATAGTTTGACTTACAATCATTATAGTATGGCTAGCTTCAATATGTACATATACTTTATGGGAAAGAACAAAAGACAAGACACTACATAAAATTTCATAAGTCTAGCTAGTCCTCGTTTTCTTTCCTCACACCTTATTCCCTAACAGCATCTATCCTTAAGGTAGTTTAGCATGGCATCCTAATTTGCATTTATAAAATGATCTATAAGTAACCAATCGTTCAATAAGTTAAGATGGAGACATAAAACTATACAACGAGTATAAATAGGGTTATCAATTAATTATTTAGATGTAATGCAACAAAACAAATATCATCGCACGATGCCGTCCCATCTATCGTGAGATTAGATAAATTTTGCTCACTTTAATTTAAGTTTAAGGAATTTCAATGCATATACAACAGCTCATGGCGAACATAGCAACCATGTAATGGTACAATCAAGATTAGAGATACGTGATCATCTACATGAGCAAGCTACTTATAAATACAGTCAAGTATAATTTTAAGCCTTTAAGTACTATAACACAATACTTCGAAATATAATAATGTATTAATCCCAAACTTACTAGGGCTCCCCATTGCTTACGTAGGTGTGACTTGAGGTATATTTTCATTGCAAATTCCTATAATGTAAGTAGCATTTTAGTAGATATACAAATATCATATGCACCATTATTTTGTATTTTGATTCATTAATTTGAGTTTAAAGTGTTGTTACCCTTAAGTATTCAGGTTTTAATATCACAATTCATCCTCTGATTACAATATATTCAAGAATCCTTATAATCATCCTCTAACCTATCCTCCCAATCTAACTTAACTGTATTTCATACATGTCAAGTCTCCGATTTAGCTTATGAGCATATTTCTAATATAGCATTGCTCTTAAAACTTTTGATCTATCCTCTAATTTATCATTTGTTTTAGCACATACTCACTTTTCAATAAAACCCACATTTTCAACACATACCCTCATAACTACAATTAAGATCAACAACTAAATATTGTTTCTAACCTCAGCCTCATCTCATATCAATATTCTACAACTTATACTTTAAGATATACAAATGTAAATTAAGAAATATGCCATTTCCTTCCTTCTAAAATTCAAATCGGTTGAACAAATTCACTTCAAGAAAATCCATTTTCCTCAAGTTTATCATCTTAAAAACTTATTAATATTTAAATTATAACATAAACTATATCAAATTATTAAGTTAACTTGATAAAAATACTCTAATATCTAACTATTTTATGAAAAATTGAAATTTCCCTAAAATCTAATTGTAAAATTTCGCCAATTGATCACATAGCATAAAAATATAGTATGTCAGCATCTTATATTCAAAAATTGAGAGCAAAACTACATCATTTGACCAGTTAAAATACAATAAAAAATTAATGCGTATCCAATTTCTTAAGGAACAAATATTTACACTTAAAATTTGAAAAATTGGTTTGATCTTTGAAATTTATATACAAAATTACTTAGGAAAACAATAATTCAAAATTTTTAAACAAAATTTAATATTTTTAATAAATTATTAAAAATCAGACAAAATTCACAACTCACCAGAATCCATCATTACAACCATCGTCAGCCACCTAGCTACTATCGACATCTCTAAGCAAGTACTCCTTTGTCAAACAATGGTGGCCATGAACTTCCAAGTCTTGATCTAATATTCAAACTCCAATTTAGCCTTATTTTCACTATTTTTTTCTAATTTCTCTAGCCTTATTCTCTCCTCACATATTTTTCAAAGGATAGTCTTTACCTAAACTAACTAATGGAGGTGACTTTATGTTTTTAAGGGAAGGGTTAGGTCGGTTATGCATTTCCTAAGATTATATGTGTCCTACGTTCATCTTATATTCAAATTATAGGTGTCCTTAACTAACTTTTCCTACCTATATATGATTTTCAAACCGCTATGCCCTACAACAATGGTTTCCTAATTACCACTTAGCTTTTCTAAATTTCTTTATTAATTTTCTTTAATTGTTTTAATATATTCTAATATATTTGCGTATTTTAAGTATTTTCAAGTAGATATTTATACTCGTATGATTACATTTTATATAAATAATTATTCTTATATATTATTTCGGGTCATTTTATAATTTATAGCACCCATATAATTTATCTCTAATATCCTGTTTATTGATTATGGTGGAATTAGGTAAAAAAGGGATAGACTAAATTGAGCTTCGGCTCTTTGAAGAAGGTCTAGATGAGATTTGACATGGATGAGCTTCTTGCTCCTTGTTACCTATAAGAAGCCTCTTGTGAGTGTGTTCACGAGGGCCCTTTGATACTTAAGTCAACAAGGAGGACAAGGAAATAAGGGTCAAGGGTTTCTCAAGCACTAACAACCCTTAAGGATAGTGCTCGAGCGAAGGCATGTTGTTCGTGTGAGCTTAAGATTAAAGTAAAGTCCAATAATAGAAATGGATTTAGAGAGTCAATCCCCTTACCTATTGACCCCTTATACCATTTATAGTGCAAGGACGTATGATTATCTAGATACGTATTAGCTTAGGACTCATCTATACTTGGTAATGGATAAGATATGCATTGTAAAGGTGATAAGGTGGCTCTAGGAGTTTGTTGACCATGACCACATTGGTAATCACATTTGTAATCTAAAACCTTGACATTGTCAGATTATGTCAATTATACCTATTGTACCATAGGTATTTGCATGTAATTGGTTTTTCAAGGCCATGTGCTCAAATTATCAATGAGTACGAGGCTTAAAGGTTACAAAGACTTCTAAACAGGCTAAGATGCTTAGAGAAGGTAGAGGGCTTAGTCCTTTAAGCACCACTGGGCCTTTATTAGAATTAGGCCATTGGACGGGCCAAAATTGTATATCAACACTTGTCTACCTTACTCTCCTTTACATCGAAGATGTAAGAGAGTAGGTTTGCTAGGAGGGTCGATGTGAGGCAAGGAGAGCTTTGTTTCAAGTAGGGGGTCGACGTTCGCTACTAGACCATGCAATGTTTGAAATGTCTAACAAGATTTATTCTCAACATGATTTATGACCGTTGGGCTGCTTAAGATGTCATGATGACCCTTAGGAAAAGCAGCATGTAATTATACCCCTCTTAGGAAGTCTACATGTAGAGTGTTAACATGCATGGCCATGTCATCAATCCACATACGTAGATTGATTCAAACCATCTGCCAAAGGAGTATGACATTAAGATGGCTAGGATGTAATACACGCCTTTGCCTATATAAAGGGGTACATGAGGCCTCATTTTCCACCTTTGCTTTAACGACAACAAGACTCTATTAAAATTCTTTTAGAGAGCACATTTTAGCTCTCTTTGGCATGACTTTTCTTTGTTCTTACAGTAGGGATGGTTGGTGAGGGAACTTTCGATGTTTAAGGAGAGTACTTAGGTACTTCAATCTCAAGAGAGATCAATAGAGACTACAATGAGATCATTTACAAGGGGGCAGTAACTCAACTTTTCCTTAAACGACGGTAGTGAAGGGGTACTACTTACATGGCCTAAGAGGAGAGGTTTTGTTACTGGGAGGCCTTAGGATGTATATGCGCCCAATAACATTGACAAGAAACCAACAGAGGCATTACGTACGAACATCAGTAATGAAAAGGCCTGTACTTGTCTGTACTTTATAGAAGATAAGGTAAAGCTGAGGTTGGTTAGTTGGGCAGTTAGGGATGTGCCCAGATGGCAAGTAGAGTTGCCTACGAGTAGTGAGAGGGCCTTTGAAATAGGAGATGAGCAATCATTCTATATGTATGCAAAGCCATTCAAGCTAGGATTATGGTTGCCGTTCTCGAAGTTTTTTATTGAAGTGTTTAATTACTTCAAGATTGCTTCGAGCTCTTTACATGCTATTACTTGGGCACAAGTGCTCGATTGTTCAAATTTCTATTCTAAGTGAAGAAGGTGCTTGATGGCTTAGTCTATATCTCCAGTCAAGGTAGCCTATTGAAGGTATTTGACAATCTTCTAAGTAAGGTGGATCACTCGAAAGAATATTTCTTCCATGTTGGGACATTGGAGCGTTTGAACTTTTCGACAACTTGGACAGTGCCTATCCGGAACAAGCTTGTAAACTACTTGAGGGCTGAGGATGATGAGGTAGATGAAGCGTTGTTGGACTTCGCCAAATAGAAGTAGCTCTGTTCGTTGGTCATTGCCTAGAAGTATTTCGAGGACAAAGGGCTCTTTGAGTTTGAGATAGGAATCTCCAATGCCAAAAATATTCCAACATTTCTTTGTTGAAAGCTAATTTGAGAGTTGATATTTCCTTTGCATTGTCATGAGTAAGTGAAGGATTATCCAGAGTAAGAGGAAGAGTATACAAGCTTAAGTTACACCCTCATAGCTGGCTTGTTTGGCATTAATTGAGAGAAGTAAAGGGGCACTTGGTAGCTTGAGGTAGCCTCTAAGCACTAATCGAGGGATGTATGTTGATCTCGTTGCCCCTCAATCTTCACTCTATTATTCATCTTTAGGTTGTTGTAGTACTAACGTCATAGATGCCCGAGCTCTTATTATTGTTGCTTAGGTACTATCTACCATCCATGATGTTTCTGGCCTTGAGAAGGGAGACTATACCAGTTAGGAGGCTCTTAACCTTCATCAGCCAAAGGACTCTTGGGGTTTCTTAAGCCTTGGGAGCATAGCGGTCTATATAAGTCTATATGCTCTCTTATGCCCATCAATGGTTTTCCTTATGATATTAGAGTACTCAGGTGACTTCCATAGTTCCCCGATGGTTTCTAGTTGCATATTCTAGGAGGTTGGGCGTTCCCTAATCATTAGTGAGTGTGAGGGGCATCCTCTTTAGGGCCATCATAGCGAAGTGAGCACAATGAGGGGAAGAGGGCTGCCATGACTTTTAGATGGGCACAAGCGACTTTGTCCAGTGGTAACTATAGCGAGAGAAGAGATACGATGGGATGCATTTTTCTAAACGCCATAGCTGTCAACTCAAAGTTGAGTCGAAGTTAAGAGCATTTCTACTCGAAGAAGAACCTCGAGTGGGTAGTTAAGTAGAAGTTTAAAGCAAACATTGGTGTGGAGTAGTAGATTAGGGATTGGCTTGGAACCTCTTGTAACTTTGCCTTTTCATTTGTGAATGTACTTAAGGCTAAGATGTCGACCTGTAAAGATTTGTAATTCTTCTCTATTTAATAAAATTCATGTTTTTGTTCATACTTGCTCATTTGATTTTCATTTAATTCATGCTTTTCTTTTTCTCTTACTGCTTTAAACTCAATAGTTCAAAGAAGTCATTGTTAAATTTCATGAAATAAGCCTAATGAGCTCATTTTTGTTTATGATCACAACCTTATGCCCTAAGATTTTGGTGTAAATGCCAACTCTTAGGAACTGATTAGGTATGATGATCAACCCAAGGTGAGGGCATAGGGTGGACCTGCACTATTGATTAGTGAATTTCCCAAGGTGTTAGTGTAAGTACTAACTTCAGGCATGCATTCTAGGATGAGAATTAGCCTGAGTGAAAGAACGCAATGAGGAACTACACCGGTGAGCAATGTATAGCCCGCAATGTTAATATAGATACTAATGTAGGGCATGCATTCGGAGATGAGAATCGACCTAATGAAAGGAGGGCACTGTAGAAATCAACATCCGATTTTTGTTATGCGAGATCACTACGTTAGTGTAAGTACTAACTTTAGGCATGTATTTAGGGATGAAGATTGTTATGCCTCGAAGTCGTAGAGTCGTAATAATCTCATGGTGTAAACCAACCTATGATAGTAACTAACCCTACAGTCTCTATCATAGATATGATTTATACAAGGTATCCATGACTCATCACTTTGAAATAAATAACTCATTCATAATTATAAATAAAATTTATAAATATAACTAAAAACTTTAAGTCATATTAACATAAAGATACTTATATTGTCGTACAATCCTAAGAAATACTTACATGCCATATTAGTTTGATAAGTAAAGTACTATAAGACTAGTACATAAACCTAAGAGTACAAGTAATAAAACATTAAAGGACTCAATTCTTCAACTAGTTGATTCCCACTCCCCCCAAGTCACTTAAAAAAGAAACTAACCTTAGCATAATTATATTCAAACATCTCAACCTGAACCTGCAAAAAAATCTATCAGGGTATGAATAACCAACAGCTTAGTAAGTTAAGATAAAGATTTAAGAATGTATAACAAACACAAATAGAGTTTCAAATAATTAATTATATACAATACAATACTCAATGTCAACATAATTTCATCGGTTGTGAAATTAGAGTAATTTCACCCTCTTTAATTCGTTGGAAGAGTTTTCATATTTATGTAACGGCTTACAACCAAACCTAGGTTTATGCAATTGAGACATCACTCCCCCCATGACTGTCCTTCGGACCATTACCTTCATCTTTAACACGATCTCTTCTCTTATCACTTAATTCGACTAAGGATAAAGAAAAGACCATTATGCTATCCAGCGCTATTTTTTTCGAAGGTATCGGTATTTGATTAGAGAATCCTAATTGTCCCCTAAAGAGTTGCAATGCATATCTAATTGAGATATTTAGGTCAGTTATAATTATGTTTAATTTAGGGTGACCGAATAATCTCATACCACTCAATTTACAACAATCACTAAAACACAACATCAATTTTTAGCAAGCACTCAAAAACACACAAGCACATACACATATAACTACCTATAAGCATAATCACATACAACTTTAAACCTCTGAGTACTTTAGTATAATATTGCAAAATATAGTGATATATTAAACCCAACTTACCTGAAATCCTCAATTCGTTCACTTGGCTTAACATAGGTCAATTCATCTCTTCCTATCCCATAATATAGGTATTCTTTTGGTATTTAATATCCCCATGATTTATAAGCTTTAACTTATGACTTGATTTGATTTTTCAAATATATATATTACTTATTATCGATATTTTCTAAGCAAGTTTTTGAATCGGTTTTCGAATCCAGTTCTTATTTAGTTTTTTATTATAGTGTTATGTGTGAATCCTAAAAACTCGTTCTAAACCATAATATGAAATTAATCACATTATATTCAGGCATCTTAAATATTACTTTTGGCCATTAACAAGTATTCTAATCCATACGATACCCCCTGATCTTAATTTAACTGTTAAATTTGCTCTCGATGTGAAAAAAATTTATATTTTTCATATAATCCTATAAATTTAAGTTTCTTGTCAAATTTATTATATATAACTATTATTATTACATTATCAATTTTAACCTAATATTTTCTATTTATTACAAATCAAATTTCACATATTATCAATTTACACATATTTACTGCATAATATACATAATAATCACATTAACACTTTAAATACTACAATTATCATACTACGTTAGAAATTAACATCTTAAAACACTTAATTATATACTAAATAAGTAATTATCTATTTAATGACTAAATTAGCCCAAAATCACGTATTTTATTCATCATTTTAAGGCCTAAAAATTATCTAAAATTTTCAAAAATTCATTTATGAAAAATCTCTTTATAACATTATTCTACATGCTTTGAATAGCCTACAAAAATTTTTTTGAGATCAAAACTATACTATTAAGACTATTTATTTCTAAATCAAAATAAGCTCGGGTTTTTGGGATTTCTTAAACACTGTATATTTCCAGACATAAATTCATCAAACCAATATTTTTTTCTCTACATACATAAAAATCTCATAATACCAAAATTCATAATTTTCTGAACACATTTACCATTCTTACAAAATTAAATAAAATCGGGTTAGAGATTGAACTTACCTGTCCAATTAGCTTTAGGTCACTAGTAGTGGCTCCCAGTATGTCAGCAGCAAGGGACGATAGTGGTAAGGTGTGGTGGTAATGGTGGAGGTGGTGACGACCGTTAGTCATAGGTTCTTTCTCTAAGCCCTAATTACACATTTTGCTATTTTTTGTAAAAATCCCTAACTCTCTATTTTTGTTTTCTTTATATTTTTCTTAGACTCCTAACAAATCAAAATGAGTTTTAGATGGGGATTGCTGCATATATAGAGTTGCTTGAAAATTTTCTTTAAGTTTTTTGTTGATATTTGGCCCTTACCTCTTCTTTTTTGGTTTTCTAATTGGTTTAATTTGATTGGCTAACTGTTTCTTCTTAATCCCTTGCTTGCTAGGACCTTAATCTGAATAATTCCTTACTTTTCTTTGATTTTTTTGTGATTTTTTTGTAATTTTCTTTAATTGTTTAGCATTAATTTAGTATATTTGGGGCATTTTTACGTACACATAAATGCATATATAGTACAAGTATTCCTAAATATTATTTATGTTATTTTATAGTTTTTAATATGCATATAATTTATCTCTATTAATTTATTAATTATCAAAACTCGTTTTATGTATTTCCAATAAATAACGAGTAATATATATGTAATTCAATATTATGATATTTAATTATTTTATTACTTATTTTCTTAAATTCAAACTTATGAGGTTACTTTTACTAATACTTTTAGCTTCATTGTATAATTTAGGTTCGATCGAACAATTTTATCTTATCACCTTAAACTTTACATATTGATTCCAAACTTCTAGTTACAAGGTTTACAAAGATCTACTCGTAGATAAGGAGCATGGTATAGACCAACACTTGAGATCGATGTACAGCCTACAACATTAGTGTAGGTATTAACTCAAGCGTGTGTTTGGGGATGAAAATCAAACCAAAGTTAAGGATGCGCAATGTAAGCCGACAATGTGGGACAATAGTAAAAACAAGTATAAAGAACTCGTCATTTCATTAATCAAAATTAATAATTACAAACATTTTTTGTTACACCACTCACTGGAAATATGGTCTTAGGTTGTTAGCATTCCATGCTTTAGGGATGGGCTGTCCATCGAGGGTCTCCAACTTATAGGCTCCCTTACTTGCGTTTTCTACCATATGTACTGGGTCTTCCCAATTAAGGGCAAGCTTACCTTGTCCTTTGCGCGAGCTAGTGACCTCCAATTTTATGCACACTAAGTCCCTTGGATAGAAGACTTTGTAACTCACTTTTTTATTATAATATCGAGCCATTCGCTACTGGTACACTATTGTTCAGGCACATGCAATGTCAAATACCTACTAGATGGTGTCAAGGCTCACCCAAAGCTCCATATGGTTGATGTTTATATCAAAGTTCTGAACCTTACTTGTGCGAAGCACTAGCTTAATGGGGAACACAACTTCCGATCCAAAGGCCAAGCGAAAGGGGTTTCTCCCATAGAAGTTATGTAAGTTGTGCGATATCCTTAAAGTAAATTGGAGAGTTTGTCTACCCATCTACCTCTAGCTCGCTCAACTCGTTTCTTTAGGCTGTTTAGGACAATCTTGTTGATCGCCTCGCCCTGTCCGTTGGTCTGTAGGTGAGCAATTGAGGTGTAATGGAGCCTTATGTAGTGTTTTTTGTAAAACTTTCAGAACTTTAACTATCAAACTATCAGCCGTTATCTGTGGTTAACGCATTGGTTACTCCAAGGTGGGAGAGGATATAGGTAAGGACGAAGCCTTCTATAGCTTGGGTCGTAATGGTTGCCACTACATGAGCTTCAACCTACTTGGTAAAGCAGTCAATTGCAATGAAGATGAATTGTCGACCTCTAGATGCCTTTAGGAATGGGTCGAGTGCATCTAATCCTACTAAGAGAATGATCAGGAGTTTACCGTAAGATGCAAGTTAGAGCTTAATGTATGGGAGATTGGGAAATGCTTCTAGCATTGGTGGCACTTTAGGACTAAGGTCCTAGCATTTTCCTTCATTATTAGCCAATAGTAACCCAGTCTTAAGGCTCAAATATACAAGGCTTGAGATTGTATGTGATTACTACATACTCTTGCATAAAGCTCCTCTAAAGGATGGGTGCCTTCCTTAGGTCTAAGACATCGAAGGATTGGCATGCTCTGACTTCATCAATATAACATGTTGTTGATGAGTGTTTAGCCAATTGCGGTATAAGCTAGTCAATTTGCTTCTATTTTGTCTTCAAATAGCGTGTTTATCTTTAAGTGCTCTATGATGGGGTCCATCTAATAAGGCTTAAGATCTACCGGTCAAACCTCAAGGACCTCTTGCCCTTATGCTTCGCTCAGGGAGGTACCATATGAAGAGTAGTTTATCGTTGTCATATTAGGCAGGGATAATAGATGAGGCCAGCTTAGAAAGCTTATCTACCTCTAAGTTCTTGACTTAGGGGATCTTATTGATCTTTAGGAGATGAAGCTAATGAGTAGGCATTATACTATATGTAAGTACTTGATCAGTGTTTCCCCCTTGGTCTCATACTCCCTCTTTACATACTGGACTACCAGTATAGAGTCTGAGTATATGTTTAATTTCTCCACTCCGATGTCTTTAGCTATCTTCAGTCCTATAATGAGCACTTCATATATGAATTAAAACTTTAGAGTGTAGAGTACCTTTGTATCATGTGGGCCTTATAATGTTATGCCGCCCCTACTCTCCCCTTTAGTGGAAGAGCCATCAATACGGAGAGTTCACACTAATATTTTGATCTTTAATTGTGACTCTTCTTCTCTAATGTACTTAACGATGAAATCAATGAGGGTTTGTACCTTGATTGCTTACTAAGGATAGAATTAGACTTCGTGGGCACTAAGTTTGAGGCCATATTTTACCATTCTCCCTAAGGAGTTAGGCTTCTGAATGATATCTCCAATTGGTTGGTCAATTAGGACGATGATTGGGTAGGCTTGAAAATACGATCTGAGTTTCCATACCATAATGACTACCACCAGGATGAATTTCTAAACTTTAGAGTACTTGATCTATAGCCCTTAAAGATATGGTTGATGTAGTATACGGGCCTGTATTCTCGTCCATCCGCTCAAATAAGGATTAATTATAATGCTTTGTTATTGACGGCAAGGTAAAGATATAACTCCTTACCATGAATGGGCTTTGAGAGCACTAATGGGCTCTAAAGAAATTTCTTGAGGTCATCGAAGGCTTTTAACATTTAATTGTCCTTTTAAACATCAAAGGGTTCTTCAAGAGTTTGAAGAATTCCAAGTATTTATCAAGACTTCGGGATATAAATCGATTAAGGGCAGCAACTCTTCCCATTAGTCGTTGTACTTCTAATATGGTTTTAGGAGCTATCATATCCTAAACTACCTTGATCTTATCCAGGTTTGCTTATATTCCTTGTTCTATGATCATAAAACTAAGGAACTTTCCTAATTCGACCTAAAATACATATTTTTAGGGGTTAAGCTTCATTCTATGATGGCAATGTGTTAAATGTCTCCCAAAAACCTCAAAATGCCCTTTTCTCTCCCTGCTCTTAACAATCATATCATTAGCCTATACTTCAACATTTCTTCCTATATGTAGCTTAAATATCATGGTGATGAGCCATTGGTATGTTATGCCTGCATTCTTCAGGCCGAAAGGTATGACCTTATAATAATAGGTGTCAAAGTCTATGATGATTGAGGTATGGGCGTCATCCTTGGGTACCATTTGGATTTGGTTATATCCTGAGTAAGCAGCCATTAAACTAAGAAAAAGCATATGGCCCGATGTGGAGTTGATAAGGTAGTAGATGCGGGAGAGAAGAAAGCAATCTTTGGGGCAGGCTTTATTAAGGTCGATGTAATCAACACACATTCACCACTTCCTATTAGCTTTCTTCATGAGGATCATATTTGCAAGCTACGTAGGATATTTCTCTTGCCTTATGGAACCGGCTTATAGTAGTTTTTGGACTTCTTGCTAGATTACTGCGAGGGTAAAATGTTGCTTCTTTTGCTTAACTAGTCGAATGATGGGATCTGCATTAAGGTAATGGGTTGCTTCAAGGATGTTAATTATCCTTAGCATGTCTTTTAGTGCAAACTTGAATACATCCATGTTATCTTTAAGGAAATATGTTAACTCGGCTTTCTCTTTATCAAGCAGCTCTACCTCAATTTTGGTGGTCATTCTTAAGGTGCTCATGAGCTTGATTTCCATGGTTTTCTCCATGAGGTAAAGTGTTCTAGACAACTTTTGGTCTCAAAGTAAAGCATTCTAGACAACTTTTGGTCTCCTCAAGCCTCATTGACTCTAGTCAGTGTTATGAATTTTTCTTTTAAACATTCCTAACTAATGAGCATGTCAAATTTAGTGATGTTTGGTCTTTCGAATATAGTGTTGTATGGTGACCAGTGATTGACCATCATGAAGTCGATGGATTGTATAGCGATGTGTTCATCGTTAAGCCTTCTTACTCTAAAGCTTGTGAGGCCTATGCTTGTATAGTTGCAAAGGCTCATGAAGTTGGCCTTTCATCTGTTCGTAAGCATTATAGAAGAGTATATCCGTCGAGCTAGCATTCTTCATGAATATTTTTGATACGTTAAAGTATCCAATCTTGACATTAATTATGAGCGCATCAATGTAAGGGAAATTGACACCATGTTTGCCTTCTAAAGTGAAACTAATGGTGGTGTCTATTTTAAGCTTTTTGGCCTTAACGAGATATATCTTGTGTTTAGCTATTATGGAGGCAATCTACAATAAGGCTAGGGCTTCTAAATATTGTGTTCACTTATTCTCATCTTCATTAACTATTCTGGTTGTTTGTGGTGTCGTCCCTTTGTTGGTTTTGATGTTGTCGCTAGGCTTGTTGTTGTTGCTTAACTTGGCAACGTTGGGTGGTCATTGGATATGGTTTCTCTCGTTTGCTATGAGGTGGTCGATGTAGGCCTTACGAATAAGACCTTCGACTGCATTCTCGAGATGATGACACTCATCAATTTTGTGGCCATGCCCTTGATTGTAGCTGCAGTATTTGCCCAAGTTAACTGCTTCAGGGGTTTCCCTGACATTCCGCGATTAGGGAAATTGTTGCTTGACATTGCACATGATTTCCCCAAGGGGTCGACTGAGTGGTGTATATTATGGGTACTCTTGGAACTTTTGTCTTTGTCTGTCTCGCCTATCTTTTGGGAAAGCCGTAGTTTAGGGTCTTTTGGCCCTAGTTGGTCTTTTACTGACCCGTGAGTATTGTTGTCTATGTTGAATGAACTCCAATGGCATCCTTTTGGGCCACATACTTCTTAGCTACTTATATGAACTTGTCTAAAGAGATCAATTTGTTTAATGAGACTGCACTAAAGAGCCTCCTAACAAGGTCTATCCCTATGATTTGGGCTTATAAGGCTATCTTTATGTTGAGTTTGGAAACTTGCAGTTTTACACTATTGAAGCACTCGAGGTATGCACATAGGGTCTCATTTAGGTGTTGCCTAACATTATAGAGTATGGATAAGTCTCTTCTTGGGACCTTGTAGCTCAAGAAGTTTTGTTGGAACTTGTCGTCAAGTCTTCAAAGGATGTGATAAAACTATTGAGCAGGGTATTGAACCATAGCAGGGCTACTTTAGCTAGTATGCTTGGGAAAGCCTTACATATAATGGCGTCCATGAAATTGTTGAGACTCATCATGGTGGGAAAGTAGACAAGGTGGTTATCTAGGTCAATGATTCCATCATAGGTATTGAGGTGGGGTAGCCTTACACCTGTAGGCAAGGTTTCCTCTAAGATCAACAAGATGAATGGGCTCTTCATTTTTGTGGAGTGCAATGCACAATTAGATGACTCTACTTTCTTCTAACCACGCATACTTCGAAATTTATGTCTTAAAATGCCTTAGGAGATCACCTCAAGGATAGGTCTCTGTTGGGTTTGCTCGTTGTAGAATGCTAACCTTGCATTTGCATTTTAGCATGATTGTGGTTTACTCGATTACATATGATACGTCTCTAGGGATGGACACAAGGAGGAACACCACAATGAAACCAGTTGAAAAGAAACAAAAGAAAAGTTAGCAAAAACTTAGACAACTATCGAATGGATATGATACACCAATTGATCCTATTCGACCTACAATCCATCGGATATGATATACTGGTCTAAATTGAAAGGCTACTCACCACTACTCCTTGTTAAAGGGAATAGATAAAAGTTGAATGATAACAAGAACACTAAGGTTGCTCAAAGTGAATAATTTTATATTGAAATAATTGATTATCTGTGTACAAGAAAGTAGGGGTTTATATACCTATTCACTAAGGTTACTTTACATGTAAGAAAAGATAAAAGGGTATTTTACGATTAGGTTATATGAAACATACTAAAAGGAATAAAAGAGACAAAGAATATTCAGTACGGAAAAGAAAGAATTATTTTAAAATATTGTGTCAGAAAACATGTGTTGCTTGGTAATTGGATATTAAGAATATGATACAAGATAGGAAAAAGCAAGAAAGCGTTGTAATTAGGGCTGACCTAATCTAAATCAGGTCGGGAGCCAATATCAAGTCAAAAGTTAATCAATCTGGTAAGAAAGTTAGTTGAATTGGAGTCAAACATCTGTAGTTGGTTGGGGAGCTCGGTGCGGCTAGTCCTTGTCTTCTAGAATAAGACTTCACTACTAGGCAAGTGCATGTCAAACACATGTGAGGATCTGACGAACAGGTTAACAAGAGATCAATTTGGCATAGGAATCCCCGTCTTAGCTTTGGTTTCGAGCGAGCATTCTTTGCGTAATTAGTTTAGGGGCTTGATTCTTATCATCTGCCTAAGGTTCAGAAAGATTTGCCCTTAAATCTGGAGGAGTTTTAGCTTTTTCTTTTAGGGTATGTAAGCTCCACAACCAGTTACTCAAGACTTCGATCGGTTGAAAGATCCGATCGAGCTTAAATTATAAGTAAAGTTAGAAATATTAGTAAAACGATCCCGTAAGTTTGAATTTAAAAAAATAAGTAATAAAATAGGAGATTGTAAAATTTTCAAATTTTAAGCATAATAATTGCTAATTACCGAAAAGGCGAAAAATGTAATCTAATAACTAATAAATTACTAAAGATAGATTATATATATACTAAAAATTTTAGAATGACCAAGACAATAATTAAGAATGTTCACATGTACCCCACATGTATTTACGTGTAGATAAAAATACGCGAAATTACCTAAATTAGCCAAAAACTAAGTAAATAATTAAAGAAAATTATAAATTAATTATGGAAAAATCAGAAAAAAAATTAGAAAAGGATAGAATGATCCAAATCAGGTCGTGGCAGGTCAGGATTTGTAAACTAAAAATTAACCAATTAAATTAAGACAACACAAAAGCTAAAAATTAAGGGATAAGGCAATTGTCTTGTCCAATTTAATACACAATAAATTCCCTAAAGCCCTATAAATAGCAAGAAAAATTCAGAAACTCATTTGGACAGTTAGAAATCAGAGAAAATTAGGGAGAGCCAAAAATTGAGAGAAAAAACAAAGAAGAAAAAAAGAAAACTGTGTAGTTAGGGCCACAAAAGAGAACCCAGATCTGACAGGCAGCTGGGAGTGGACGGCCACCACCACCACACGGTGGTATCAGCGCCCAGGTCGGCCGACAAGGCTACGGCAGCCGGAGGTGGCCGGAGACACCCAGACCAGTGAGTCCCTCCTTTGCCCCGATTTTGAATAATTTCTTAAAATTAGTTATTTTGCCCAGAAATTTATGAAATTTGTTATTTTGAGGTTTTATTGTATGTAGATTTAGGAAAAAATAGTAATTTAGTTTGATCACGTCTGAAAATATAGGGTTCTTAACAAATTGAACAAAACCGAGTGTGATTAGAACTATAAATAAATAGGCTTAGGAGTGTAGTTTGGAGCTCAATTTTTTTCTATAAGATGCTCATATGATATAGAACAGTGCTATAAAGTCATTTTTTAAAAATTAATTTTCAAAAATTTTAAGTTAAATTTTAGCCCTAAAATGATGGAAAAATTGGGTAATTTTGGGTTGATTAGGTGATTAAGATACTAATTACCGATTTAGATAGTAATTAGATGTTTAGGGATGCTAATATCTGATGTGGAAACCTAACCTAGCCTTTGGAGTATTAAGTATGGTTACTTTAGGAAAATTAAGTAATTAATGTAAGAAATTAGTAATATGTGAAATTGAAAATTAATAAATCTAAAAATTAGGGTTATTTAGATAATATAATAGTAGAAATCAGAAAAATAATAAATCTGAAATAACATTTAATTTTATGTAAATGTCTCAAAATGTAAGATTTTCTCACATTGGGAATAAATCCGATACCCCAATTAGAGTTAGCGTGTATCGAATAGTTTAGAATACTAAATTAAGACCTAATAGGATATGTGAACACTCGAGCTTAATGTGATTAATTTCACATTAGGATTCGAGCATGTTTAAGAGTTAGAAATCGAATTAAAACTTAATTTAGAAATTGATGCGGAAATTGAACCCAAACCTAACCCCATCCCTAGAATAATTATAAAAAACTTAAGACCTAAATAATTAGGCATATTAAACCTTAAACAAAACATAACAATAAGCGTTATAGGATAAAATAAACCATTAATAGTTATATGAAAAACTAAAACCACATTTGTGTTATAGGGATGATCGGCGATGGCCTGAGTAAGTTGGACCTCGAATGAGTGAGCGAGGAGTCGAGGTAAGTTAAGAATAATACAATGCTGTATTTTGGAGGCTTAAGATTATACTTGATTGTGCTTGTTAGATAGTTGGATGTGTGCATGTGCTTGATTATGGGTGATGCTATGATTCTGTTTGTTGCTCTGGCATGTATTGTATGATTTGTATGAAATGATTGATCACCCTAAACTGGACTTAATCAAATATACGACCAGTGATCATAATTGGACATGCATGGTAACCCGTTAGGGGAATTTAGGACTCTCCAGCCAAATACCGACCCCTTCAAAAGGGATAGGCAGGATTGCAATTGGTCCCTTCTTCATCCTTAGCCAAACTAAGTGACAAGAGAGGAGGTCGCGGTGAGGGTGAAGTCAGTGGTTTGAAGGTAGTCACAGGAGGACCGAGGTCTCCATTGCACAAGCCTGGGTTTGGTCGTGAGCTGTTGCATTAATGGCAACTCCTCAACCAGGATTAGAGCGGGCGTAATTTCTCTAATCTCACAACGGGCCGGACAATGTCGTGTGATGGCATTTGCTTGTACATGCATTGCACCTAAGAAGTTGATTGAAAATCTTGTTGTGTTTATGGTATAGTTTTAAGTCTTCCATCCTAACTTACTGAGCTGTGATTGCTCACATCCCTATAGACGTTGTATAAGTGCTGATTAAGAAGCAGCAACAACTACTTTGAAGTTAGCAACTGCTGGATCTTGGGGAATGAGGAAAAATATTGAAGAATAAACATATACTTTTAAGGTCTAGGTTTTTATTTTAGAATTACTTTTTATTTCTAAATAATGTATAACTAGGAAATATGTTACAGAGAATTATTGTAAACTTTAATTGCAATAATTGAATTATAGTGTATATATATATTTCCTCATTTTTTTCGGTAAATGATTTATTTAAATTACAAACTATTTACTTCAAAGCGGGTTAGTTATGGACGCCTTGTGTAGATCAAGTCTAAGATAGCGGTTGTAAGGCCAACTTCTATCTTAGGATGGTTTACACGGCGGGGCTGTTACGACTCTGCCGGTTCGGGGAGTGATAAGGTACATACGAGATCTTCTTCTGCTGGTTGTGAAGGATCAGATCAGACATATTAAAAGTGGAAGAAACACTACAGTCATCATGCAACTCAATTTGATAAATATTGCGATTGATCTTCTTTAGGATTTTGAACGGATCATCAGCTCGAGGAGATTGTTTGTTTTATCTTAAGTGTGGGAATCATTTTTAGCTGAGGTGTATTCATACCAAGTCTCTTAGTTGGAAGAAAACAATTTGATGGCCTCAGCTACCAATTTCGTGTTGTCTCTAATTGAATTTAGTGATCTTCTTGGTTATAGACTGGTGTAATTAATGCAGTTGTTAGGCTCATTCAACTCTAGATTGACTCTCTTCAGTAGTTACTGGGGCGCTAATCATATTTAGGGGAATAGCGGGGTTAAGGCTGTAAATAACCTCAAATGGGGTCTTCTTAGTGGTACTATGGACAATTCGGTTGTATGCAAACTCCACAACTGTAGGCATAGATCCCAATCCCTTAAGTTCTCCTGTACAACAACTCTGAGCAAATTGCCTAGCATCCTGCTCACCATTTCAGTCTGGCCATCAGTCTGAGGTTAGCTATTGGAGCTGAATTCAAGTTTAGTTCTAAGTCTTTTTCAAAGAGTCTTCCAAAATAGCTCAAGAATTTTGTGTCTCGATCTAAGATAATAGTCTTCGGTATCTTATGTAATTAGATAATCCCCTGTAAAAAAAAATTAGCAATATATAGAGCATCGTTAATCCAATGACATAGAATGAAGTACGCCATCTTGCTGAAGTGGTCCACTACAACAAAAATAGAATCTTTCCCTCTTAATGTCCGAGACAACCTTAAGACAAAGTCTTTGGTGAAGTCGACCCAAGGTAAGGTTGGTGTTGGCAATGACATGTACTCTTCATGGGGTTCCCTCTTCCCCTTAGCATGCTTGCATACTTCACAACTACTAACTACTTTATGAACATCCTTGGCCAAACTTAACCAGTAAAAGTTTTCCTTCAATAGATTAGCAATCTTGGTCTCCCCAAAGTCGCTGGATAATCCATCGCTATGAGCTTCCCTAATCAATGGCTTACGCATGGAACGATTTGGTATGTACAACCTTTGGTCCTTAAATAGATAGCCTTCCTTAAGATAGTATCCCTTAATAACAATTTGATCTCTTCATTATTTTATGATAAGGCTGAAACGAGGATCATGAGCATACTGCTTAATAATAAGTGAGAATCTCAATAATTTAGTTTACAAATTGGTCAATAAGGTTTGTCATCATGATAGGACACTGGCGACTACATTTGCACTTCCCTTCTTGTACCGAATGATATACGAGAAACCCTCCATAAACTTCAAATAATTGGCTTGCCTCTTTAAAAACTTGTTCTAACTCCCTAGATGCTTCAGAGACTTATGGTTTGCATAAATAATAAACTCTCATGGTTATAAATAGTGTTGAGGGCTTAGTAAAGAGAGTATAACTCTTTCTCGTACATAGAATAGTTCAAGGTAAGACTATTAAGCTTCTAGCCATGGTAGGTAACGAATGGTCATTCCTGCATCAGGAAAGCACCAATTCTCACTCTCGATGTATCGCATTCCAATTCAAAGTGTTTATCAAAATCTAGTAGTGAAAGGACAAGTGCCGAAGTGAGCTTTTCCTTGATCTCCCTAAAGTTTTGTTTAACTCAATCGTTCTACCCGAACTCTTCATTCTTCTTTGTCAATTTGGTTAAGGGAGTGACCATAGTACTAAAGTTTTTGAAAAATCGCCTATAGAAAAAAGCTAGGCCACAAAAACTTTGGACCTCAGTAACATTCTTCAATGTCAGCCATTCCAGAACAACTCGAATCTTTTCCTCATCTGCTTGGATCCCTTCCCCTAATACCACAAATGCTAAGAAAAGCACCTCTTTCTAGCAAAACAAACACTTCTTCACATTCTAATACAACTTCTCAATTCGCAAAACATCAAATACATCACGGAAATGTTGAACATGGCTGTTCAAGTCGACACTATATATTAGTATATCATCAAAATAAATGACCATACACCTTTCGATTAGAGGGCTTATCATGTGGTTCATTAACCTCGTGAATGTACTTGGCGCATTAGTAAGTCTGAATGATATAACCAATCATTTGTAGAGTTTATGCCTAGTCTTGAAGGCAGTTTTCCACTTATCTCTTAGTCTCATGTGAATTTGGTAGTAGCCACTTCGTAAATCAATCTTTAAAAATATCTTGGTGTTATGAAGCTCATCTAACATATTATCAAGTCTCAGTATCGGGTATTTATACTTGATAGTAATTTAGTTGATTGCTCAGTTGTCAATGCACATGCACCATAAACTATCTTTTTTTCAAAACGAGTAGAGCCGGTACTGCGCAAGGGCTTATGCTCTCTCTCATATATCCTCACTCTATGAGCTCGTACACTTGTTTCTTCAGCTTAGTAGCCTCCTTAAGATTCATCCTATATGCAAGTCGATTTGATAGGGCGGTACCTAATTGCAAATCAATACAATGCTTTATGCCTCGGACCAAAGGCAGTCCTCTAAACAGTTCTTTCGGAAACAGGTCAGAAAACTCATTTAGTAAGCTTTGGATCTCTTCTAGAACATTCTCTAATTCCTTCATTTCCAACAATCTCCTAACTAACAAGAACATGGGTTCATTAACCTTTTCAGCAAATCGGAGCTCTTTTCAGCTCATAACTAAAACATTCTTCTTACTAGCTCGTGTGAGCTGATTGTGGATTTGATTTACTTGGGATGGAGTCAAGAGTTGGAACACAATCTTCTTTCCATCCTTAACAAAGGTATAAGTGTTCTTATACCCATCGTGAGTAATACGTCGGTCGAACAATCAAGGTCATCTAAGCAATTACAGGGATGACATTGCACATTACTTCATTCCTATACATATTCCCAATACTGAACGATATAGTCACTTGTTCGATTATATGCAAAGCACCCTTATCATGAAGTCAATGTAACTTATAAGGTTGAAGATAATTTGAGGTCAGCAAACCCAATTTTTACACAAAGGACTATGTAACAACATTAATACAACTTCCCCCATCCACGATGATTATATACAATTGGCCCTTTATGGTACACTTAGTATGGAACAGATTCTCACTCTAGTCCTCCTCAAAGTTCGGTAAGGAACTTAAGACTCGTCTCAAGATTCGGGTCATCACTTTTCCCTGATCAGTATAGATACAGGTCTCCTCTTCCTCTTTGACTTCAAGTTTTCCAACATTCTTTTCCTTCTCAAGTTCTCTCTTGTTGGTGCTATCCACTACATCTCCTTGAAACATTATGACACATCGGTTCGAACACTCAGTAGCCATTTGTTTGAAGCCTAAGCATTTAAGGCATTTCACCTCGATAGTTTTTCATTTGAAAGTCTGTCCTTTCTCATACACTCTCGAGCCTCATTTTGGCTTGACTGTCTTGCTCGACCATGCTAGTCTGCTTGGCTTTCGTCAGGTCTATTAGTCCTTTCCTTCGTTAAGTATAGCCTCCTTGGCTCGACTTGATCAGGTCAACACAGTACAAGGGCTCAGGAGAAAGTCTGCCTAGGTTAGCTCGGTACACTTCTCTTCTACTTTTCAACCCTCTATGTTATCTTAATTAGCTCTTCCAAGGTATAAAACCTTTGTACCTTAACAATGTTATGAATCTCAGACTTGAGCTTAGAAATAAACCTCAATACTGTGCAAGCCTTTAACTCTTCTACGTCAGCTCAAATCATAAGCATTTGGAACTCTCTTATGTAGTTATCAACAGATTAACCTCCCTGGTGAAATTCCTGCAACTTTGCAAACGTATCTTGTAAGTAGGTCTCGTGTACAAATCTACCTTTTAACAATCTTTTCATCTCCTCTTAAGTTCTAACACCTCATCTTCTATCATTTACTCTGGCTACGTTTAGATTTTTCCACCATATTGTCGTATACCCAATAAACTCCAATGTAGCAAATCAAATTTTGACAACATCTATATACCTATAATAATTAAACACCTTCTCTACTTTCTCTTCCCACTCTAAATATTCATCGACATCTCCACTTCTATTGAAGGGTAGGATTTGAACCTTAATATTATCTAACCCTCTAGGAGCTTGGCATCCTCGTCCCTATGCTTGGTAATAGTCAGCCTTTTCTTCTTCCTCCTCAAACTCTTCAACTATTTATGGTACAAGGGAGTACGTTTACCCAGACATGTGTTGGCTCAGGATTTATCCATGTCTAGTAATGGTTAAAGGATATGTATTGTGGAAGTGAAAAGGTAGCTCTAGGAGTTAGTCAACCATGACTATGCTAGCAATTACATTTGTAATCGAGAGCCTTGACATTGTCATATAATGTCAATTGTATCAATTGTACCATGGATTTTAACATGTGATTAATGAGCCAAGGGTGCAGTGCTGGCATTAGAGACAAGAAAGGAGCGAAAAAATAGGAAGAGAGGACATGTGCATGCTGCAAATGGTAAACTAGGTCCTAGATGGAGCTCATGGGCCAGCGTGTAGAAAAAGCAATGAATGGTGATACACAATACCATTAACGATCAAATAAGGTATAAAAACCGCTCTTACAAATGATTGGTTAGAAGCGATTTTGGAATCCGATTGTGCAGTGGTCTCTTAATGGAGCTTCTTTCCCTTCTTAGAGAACTAACGATGCTTGGGTTAGTGAAAATCAATAGAAATGGAATGAAATAGATGAAACGAAAGGATATTGAATGTTCCATAAAGAAGATCGGATATGCATGAAACTAGAAGGAAATCAATGGAAAGATCTTCACCATGAATAGAGTTGTGCAAATGGGTTTTAGCCTACAGACCGGCCTATTTAACCCATTTTCAAAAAGGGTTAAAGTTAAGATTTTTTGGTCCGTTTAAAACTTGATCAAATTAGCTTAACCTGTTTAACTCGTGGGTCAAAGTAGATTGATTTGAGTCAACCCGTTTAATAAATTTATACTTTTAGTCTACGGGCCGCCCGTTTAACCTGCTTTTTAAGCAGGTTAAGGCTAACATTTTTTAGTCCGTTTAAAAATAGACCAAATAAGCCTGGCCCATTTAACCTGCAAGCCAAAGTAGGTCGGACTGAGTTGACCCGTTTAACACATTTGCATACCTCTAACCATGAACTTTATTTCTTTTTCTTTAATTTTGAAGAGAAATTAGTGAAAATGAGACACAATTATAAAATTATGACATATAATAATTTTTATAAAATTAAAATAGTTGTAATTTTATAAAATACTATCTCCATTTTTCTTCACTTCCTTTTTTAAAACCAACCAAATAACCCTTTCTTTATTCCCAAGCACAAGGTGAAAATTACTTTTCATTTTCGCTCTTTTTTTCCCCCCTTTCCACTGTTCCCACTTATATCTCTACTCAAAAAATGGCCAAATATTGCATAAACAGTTATAGATGACATTAAGATGTTTAGCAAGGCTTTTGGTTCCATCTTCTTTTCGTTGCCACCCAATCAAAAGAAAAACCAATACGTGCGGATTGGCTAGCCAAGATGGGACAGTTTTCTAGTGCTCCATTGCTGTTCTTCACGGTACTGTAGCTGGGAGATCATCTTCTTGTTCTTTATTTTTGTCCCTTGCAAAGATAAAATTGCAAAATGGAATCTAAATACACCTTTTTTGAAGATTTTGAGTGTAAATGCTACATTTCAACATGAAGTATGTACTTTTCCCTTTAGTTTAAACCCTCCATTTTTCATTGCTTGTTTTGCAACATTTTTTGGTGGCAAGTCGAAAACTTAGTCTATATTCAAATATTTAAATGCACGTAAGCCAAGCATGCTTTCAGCCTAGTCCAATAAATTAATTAACCAAACTTAAGCACGAAAAAGCTTAGCTTGATGAACTCACAAGCCTTATCAGCTTTGAGTCAACTTTTATCACCGAAAAAATGGTTGAGTTAATTTTTATTATAAATGGAATTAAAAGTTAAATTCAAGCCTATACATACACACATAAATATAGGTCCGGCAGAGTTTTAGGTTAGTTGTTAAGTTATCCTTGCAAGGTTATCCTCGCAGAATAGTTGCAATATGCTTGAAACGCAATCAAACAACAAAACAGCTATTCATGGGGAGAAAAAAAAAAAAATGGAGCAAAAGCACGGCTATTTCCTTCGACCGAGTTTGGTTGGAATCCCTCCAAGCCACTGCAATTTCTGCATGAAGTTTCCGGTTTCAAGCCACGATAGTCCGATCTACGTCAAATAATTTTCCAATTCACTATCTAAATATTAGATTTTTTTTAATCTTCCATTGTCATACACAATCGGACTTTCACCTATATTATCCTTAACCTCACACCTCATTACTTGTTCTTCTCTATCAACGATTGTTTATCGTAATGTCTTTCTAAAGACCGTGAAAATTGTATATTTTGCAAGTAACAGTTCAATTCAATATAAAATCTAGCAACTCTAAATTTAAGTATAAAATTTAACAAGTAAAATTTGGACTAGTTATGACACTTGGTGACTTTATAAATTCAATTGTAAAATAGGGGAAAAAAAAACCCTCAAAAGTTCAAATGAAATTATACCAATTTGATATAATTGTGACGAGAAAGAACGCATTTATCCAAGAATTTAAACTCAACCAGTTGTATCCTAAAAATTTCAGATAGTGTCCTCCTAATGAATTCCATAGATTTTAACGGTCTCATAAAAATGGCTAGAAAGAAGCAATCAGGATCACGACCATAAGATCTCATAAGCTTGAAAAAGGAATACCTGCAGATTATGAATTACTATATTAGTGCTATTAGTTCTTGATCTTCCAATCATCGTCACAATATGCATGAGAGCCTGAAAAAGAGAAAAAGGAAAAATAAAGCAAAACTGGTAAAGGAGGTCCACTTTTAAAAGATTTTAATAAAAGCAAAACAAAAGATATTACATAGATTTTATTTTGGAAAAAGTACAACAAAACCATAACATTTACCTATATATACAAATCAATCCTTTAACTTTTCATATAATCTATTTTAATCCTCAATATTTTAATAAATTTATAAAAGAATCTCTCTGTTTGTTTTGCCTTTATATGTGGACATATGATAGCATTTAATTTGTTCAAATAATTGATTTAATTAAATAAAGTAATAATATATATTTTATAATAAAAATTTAGAAAAATAATAATAAATAACAAAAATTCAAAAAATAAATATAAAAATCTGAAAAATAATATACATTATTTAGTAATATATACTTATATACATATGTATATATATATATATTGATATTTTAATTTAAAATAAATAAATGAAAAGTAAAAAAACCAAATCTAACCACCTCAAGGCTGGGGTGGCCAAATCTGGCCAAACAAGGAAGTAAGGGTCGCCAGCTACACCCTTGCCTTAAGGTGACCGGATTTGAATTATTTTTTTTGGTTAAATATTAATATATATGTATATAAATTTATACAAAATTATTATATACATCACTAAGTTTTTTTCATTTTTTCAAACTTTTTTTTCATTTTTTTCATTTTTCTATATATTTTTTTATATTTTTATAATTATTTTCTTTTTTTTTTGTTGAAAATTATAAGTGAACTATTTTTTTTTTACATGTATCCACAGTAATGGCAAATTTAATAAAATTTAACAAAAAGATTTATTTGATACGTCTTAAAAAGATTAAGAACTAAAGTACATTAAATAAAAAATTAAGGATTGATGTATAAAAACGTAAAACGTTAAAAACTTTTTTATACTTTTCCCTAATAATTAACCATTAAAATAGATCAAATGGATATAGAAAAGAAAACTAATCACCTCTCAACACACCCACCCAAACACACACAAACCCTCACCACACAAAAAAAAAAAAAAAAAACTCTCTTCCTTCCTTTCCTACATTATTGAATTACTATGTTTGAAATAAAATCTACGTAATATCTTTTGCTTCTACTAAAATCTTTCAAAAAGCGAACCTATATTACTAGTTTTGCTTGGTTTTTTCTTTTTCCTTTTTTCAGGCTCCCATGCATATAATGGCTATGATTAGAAGATCAAGAAGCTGAGTATGGTCTGATAGTACTAATATAATATCATATACCAATGCATACTCAATATGCAGCTTCAGATTCTTCTAGATTCAGAATGGAACATATTCACCTTAAAGGATGGATAAAGGTCTTACAATGAAGATGATCCTGCTCGCCTATCCTTGAAGATTGAGGTCGCTTTAAGCCTGAGATCTCCAACTCTTAGAAACTCACATGCTTTGTCGTGTATTTCTGGAAACTGCAGAAAGTTTCGAAACAAGTTAACGCTGAAAGAGGGGTTAGATTTGCTAAAATAAAGGGATGATAACACTTGAACTCATCTATGTTTCAGGTGAATTCAAATGAGTCATTCACGTTTTGAGCTTGTTAAATATTATAAATCTTATCTTGAAGTGCTTTCATGAACATTCATGGCGTTCCACATATGTCTCTAATCTTGAGCATTCTTATAAGTCAAAGTATTTAGGTGACTCACTTCTGTAACGTTACTGTACAAACAATTACGTGAATTTGATCCCTAAGGCAGATGACTTCAGAGTGTACGTTGAGTAAAAATCAAGAGGGTGAAAGTAACCAACGTACTGGAAAAAAGGAAAATTATAAAAATATGATTTTTTTTCTTTTTTTTTTTGCCATTTCGTCAGCTCATAACCCATGTTTTTTTTTTTAGACACATGACCTGTATTTCGTCATTATGTGTTGATGCTGATAATAATTAAATTGATTAAATAATATTATCAAATAAATTTAATTCATTAATTAAGAAATTACAGGAAATTAAAAGAAAAAAGAATCAGAAAATAAAAAAATAATATAATAGGAAAAAATCACAACCTGTTTGCTGATTGTCTCTACATTAAAGCATGAGAGTAGCGCTAAGAATGGAGGAACAGAAACATGAATTGTATGGTGGAGAAATCGCATTGAAGGCGAATGGGAAGGTGATCCCTATTCTCACCATGCCAATGTGGACATGTCCACTGCCCACAAATATGCCGTCAAGGTTCTCTCTCTCTCTATCTCTCTAAGTTTCATTGACTAATGAAAAGGTGATTAAATGAATGGATATTGCAGGAATTGAACGAGGTGAAGAAGAAATTGAAGGAGATGGAAGAGGAAGCGGCTATGCCCCGTGAGATGTAAGCTAAGGTGGAGATAGAAATGCAAGCTATTTAAGGTCTACTTTGAATTCCTCTTCTCTTTCGTCTATCCTCAAGGTCTACTCAAAATCAAGTTATTCTGATTGTACTGGTTTTTTGATGAATGCACATGATATTCAAATTGATTCTTGATTTCCATTCATTCCAAGTAATTCTTATTCTGGCCATTACAATTTTATTTTTCCCTAATTCTTTTTTTATTTTCTCCTTTTTCTCTTTTGATTTCCTATAATTTTAAATTCCTTTTTATTATATTATTAATCAAATTTATTTGATAACATTATTTAATTAAATTAATTGTTGTGAACCAATAATAAGCTAACACTTGTCCCCTCACTAGGATTAACATATACAGGGAATGTGTTTGTCAGAAAAAGAAGGCATGAGTTATGAGTTTGTAAAAGGGCAAAAAAATAGGTCTGTTTTGGTAACTTCCCCAAAAAGAAATTGGCAAAAAAATACCTTGGTGAGTGAACATGAAAAGGATTCCACCAGTTCCATCTACAGCATGGTAGAAGTGGAAATAAGGTAGCACCTTAACATACTAGCTTGTACACATTGCTCTATTCTCGTAAAGTCTACTTTTAAGAATAAAATCTCGGCAGTGTTCATATGCTGTCTTGCAAAGCTACTAAATAAAAGATTCTTATTAGTTTGAAACATGAACAACTTTAACAAAGAAAACCAGGGTCTTCCCATCACATTCCAATAGCAATAATTTAGTTTTTTCATTATATCAAAGAACAATTTATCAGGACACCAGTTTGCATATAATTCAAGCAGAAAGCCCAAATCCTGATAATTATTTACATGACCTGCTGCCTATAAGCAACTACATATAGTGGATTACTGGATCCTGTAATGAAAGAGAAGAGGACACTTGCAACATACCCAAGGCTACAACAGCCCTTTAATAAAGTTTATACTAGAAGAATTAAATAATAGTATATGTATATTCTGTAGCATGTGTGTTGTTGTGGATATATGGTGTTGTGTTGTCCAATATGCTGTTCTGTTGTGGGTTTATGGCTGTGTGTTTGTGTGGCTGTGTTGTATTCTGTTGTATATGTGTGTGTGTGTGTTGTTTTTGTGTAGTAGTAGTAGCTGCAATATATGGTGTAAGGGTAGTATTATAAATAAGGAATAAGTGAGAGGGTCGAGTGGTGATTGTAGGAAGTGGGAGAAGCAAGTTGAATTAAACAACAAAGGTGGCAGGAAAGGAAGGCAGTTAGGGAATTCTGTTATTTTCTTATCTTGCACAGTAGGGAAAAAGGGAGAGAAGCTCTGGAGGATTTCCCTCTGTTGAAGGGCATCTTAGAACCCTAGACAGGAAGTGCCAATTCTGGTGTTTGCTTCCAACTTATCTTCCTAAAGTCAGATTAAACCCCAGGTACTGTTCTTTAATTGCATTGAACGTCCTAGTCGTTTTAATACTACTAACCTCTTGAAGAGGGTCAGAGCCAATGCCTTGCTTAAATGATCCATCAAGTGAAATTTCTATCATTTGGGCTACAATGTTCATGAAATAGAAGGCTAATGAGGTGGCATCAATTGCAACTAAAGGATGAAAGACGAATCAATTACAGAACATCACAACATTCAAGGTACCCCCTGAACTATTGCTGCTTCATAAAAGCATAAAGTAGAATCTTGTAGTAGTTCTGTGATGTAAAGCAATGTGCACATGACCAGCTATGATGCCATTTAAAATTATTGAGAATGCAAAGAGATAGTACCTTCAGAAATAACATTCAGCAGGAAGCACACCATGTTCCATAGCATTCAAGTGTAATCAATTTATCTCCTGCTTGACTCAAGGCACCAAGAAATTCTTGTGTAGAGTGGATGTCTATCATGTTTGCCCTACATCCACCATTCAGGTTGGTCAGTCTATTAGCACATGCACCTAGAAAATTCCAGCATCAGAAATCAAAGTCATGCGAGAAAATACAGCTTTGTGAATTTAAATAATAGGGAGAAACTATTTTTACTTCTGAATAGTTCAAAAATTTTCCATAGATGTTAGTGAGAGTACATGTACAATGATCAGACAAAATCAAATAGCAGTCATGACAGAACAGCAAATGCATGCCAAAGAGAAAGTTATAATTCAAACTTCCACTATGCTGGCACTCATCTAGATTTAAGGCCGAATTCAAATAAGTTATTCACCTCTTCAGTGAGTTTAAAAAGTAGCAAATCTTATCTTTTAAGTACTTTCACAAACATTTATGATGTACTTGTTTCACGTAAGCCTCTGAGCACCTTTATAATTTGATTATATATGTGACCCACTTTTATAATCTTACTATTCGACTCATGCAAAATATAGATAATTCATGGATTTCACCCTCTCAATATCCACTCTAGTTTGTGATAGTATTCCTTGTAGTTAACCCTCCCATGTTTTTGTTTCAAATCTGTTATTTTGCAATTCATAGTGAACTTATGTATCAAAAAATAATCAAAGCTTTAGAGTATACACAGCAAAAATCTACAACAGAGGTTATAAGATAAGAAAAATCCAAACTTAATACTCATTGACCTTATGCTCAACCATAGCAGTGGAAAATACTTGAATGGGTCCTCATAATTCCACTCAAAACAAATAGCCCAACAAGAAAAAGTAAAAATTTATGAAAAGAACCACAAGAAATGACCTTAAGAAAAGCAAATTGCTTTCTAGGTATCAATAAGATAATAATAAGGAAAAATCAGTCCAAATAAATTTGGAAACATCTATCTATATGGAAGGATTACATACATGTATATTTCATGTACGATCCGTTTTAAGAGTGACAGTTGCAACTTGCATTCAATGTTATCTGTTGTTAAAATTGTATCTTACCTAGTCTCCCATAGCCTGATTTGAGGACCATATATAGGCATGACGAATGGGTCGCTTTGGTTATGGCAGAATGATAAATTTGTGCAATTATTGTTAGCTGCAATGCCCACACCCCCATGTGATTATTATGGCTGATATTCATTCTGCTGTTAAAAGTTTGTGTCATGCATTGTCCCCACCATACCATCATTTGGAACTCCCATACCAGATTTGTTCAACAATGTAATCGCAGCTCATATAACCTTGAAATTACACTCCATATTTTCATTCATGACAGCCAAATATTCATGTAGACCAACCATATTTTCATGCTCATTGGCCAAATCTGCTTGTAACTGTTATTTCCCTTTCTCTAGATTAGGGACTAGCAACTCCAACATCTACAAGAGAGACAAGAACAATTCATTAAGCCTTGTTAGTCAAACAGGGAAGCAAATATACCTGGAATCTTTGTGCATCCGTCGCCGTTTGAACATGGCCTTCATGACTTGAATTGAAAGTTTTCCATACAACAGCTTATGAGACACGATTTAAAATAAATATTGCAAGTCAAGTACATTCAAAAGAGAATGGATTTAACACAAATAACAAAAAATAAAAGTTACCTTCTCCTTGGGCATCTTAGTAAAGAGGTTAATAACTCTTCTTATTGCACCATTTGCCCATGTCTTGACACAAGTAACACGGATTACTAGATCAACATCAGTATAACTTCAATGTGACATTTTCAACAGAAAAACAACCATGAAGGACCTCAAAAAGCTGAATAAAGGCGCAACCAAAAAGGTATTTTTTTTCTGCCAACCTTACAATTCCCGACTCCTATGCAGAGCCTTTCCAACATGAAACTTGCCCAGTTTGCATACATAATGTTGGCCATGTCAGTTATTATGGAATTGTGTTTCTTGTATGTACAGCTATCAACCACCAAAAAACCAAACAATTAACATGCTTTGAAGAGAGTCATTTAAGGGGATTATATCGTCTAATATATTTTCCTCAACACTAATAAAGGTTATCACCTAAATTTGATTTGATCACTGCAATCATCTCATATAATCGACACATTTGTTGCATAGAGCATTGGATGAGACAAATGGTCAAATCAGATTTGGGTGATTTATTAGATGATGTAATCCCTTTAAATGACTCTTCTCAATGCATGTTAATGGTTTGATTTATTGGGTGGTTGATAGGACTGTGTACAGGAAACATGGTTCTTAGGGATCATTGGTACATAATAGCTGGCTAAGATTGTGAATGCAAATTAGGTAAATTTTATGTTGGAAAACCTTTGCAAGGAGGTAAGGAATTATAAGGTCGGCGGAAAAAAAGTATCTTTTTGGCAATATTATCATCATGTTTATTTTTTTCAACTTGAAATTTTTTTGATAATTTTAGTTTTTTACAAAGTGTTTTGTAGTTGTTTTTTTTTGGTTGAAGTAAGAACTTTTTCTGGAACTAGAACCTACAATTCTTCTTATGTTTATTTTTCTTTGCCAATGATGCAATATTCACAATTGATCATCTAGACAGTCAACAACCCAGATCATGCTCTAGTTGATTGGCCCTTGCCTTGGCTAGTCCTGCCTAGGCAGAGGCACATTATAATTCTAGCTAGTGCAAAGAAAGTACTAGATACTTCCACACAAACCCAAAATACCAAACTCCAAAGGCTAATAGCTATAACTTATAAGCACAAGCAACTTCATTACTTTGCACAATATGCTTGTTCATTTGAATTAAAACCCCAGTATCAACCACAAGTTACACTTTTATGTTCAAAATGGATAAAAAAAAAAAAAAGAAGGGAAATGGATAGGTAGGTACAATGGATTCGCCAAGGGTGTCATGTCCCAATACACATGGCTTTATTTTAGTATAGCAAAATGAAGTCAAGATGAGGGTGGATTAAGAGTATCCTTGCCAAAGAAATTTTCGTAGGTAACTACTCTAGGTTGAGAGTGAGGCTGCTCCAATTCATCCACAAAACCAATGGTCATCTTGAGGAAGTCCTTCATGTGCTTCTGTTTCCACTCCTTTTAGAAGCCAGAAGAAAAACATCAGATGTTAAGAATAGATGAATCATCTATAAAGAAATATATCAAAGGTGTAAGTAATAGAAAGTAACCTGAAAATCCCAGTCTCCATAGAGGTCAGGATCATCAGAGTTGGCCCACACATAAGTATGAGCATCCAAAGTTTCAGAAGAATCCTGTTTGATGGTAAACCACAATAAAATAAAAATTCAGAGATTATGAGACTCTGCAATCAACCAATCGTTTTCTAAAGGTAAGCAGTTCACACAACATAATAAATCTCAACAAGGATGGGCGTAATAATACCGAAATAAACACTCGGAGTAGGAATTACCAGGAGCGAGACCTGGGCGGTCTTCCTCTGATACTCAACATCCTCAAAATTATCTAATACATCTAACTCCGGCGGACTAATTCCCATCAATACCTGGAAAAGAAAAGAGTAGAATTGGATTGATAATATAAAATTCATCCATAAACCAATTCAATTAAGAGGTTGAGATCGACAAACCCTGCCAGTGACGCTCTTCTTCTCGACTGGTAAAATGGCTGGATATACGCGTCCTTTGATGCTGAACCTATGACTGCATTTGCATCTTTGTCTTTGTATTCCTTATCCTTTTATTACCAAAACCCTAACAAAAAGCAAAAGCACTCAATTGGAAAAAGACTTACAAGTTGTGAAGGATCGCAGGGTAAGATTGAGGGACGCGTTTCAAGAGAACCCCAACGACGTCGTCCGCTAATAAGCTCCCATACACGAACACGTTATGTCCTCCATTGCTGCACGTACCCAAGCTCATTTTTCTTCTCTCTGTCTCTCTCTCTCCGCCTCTTGCACTGTGTTCGTGTGTGTGTGTGTGTGTGTGTGAGAGAAAGAGAGAGAGTGTGTGAGCACCACGAAGAAGAAGATGGAGGATGACGAGGAGAGGAGAAGGACGAAACCGTTTTAGTAGGCCCAAAACCGTTGAGTAAGGGGTGGGTTTGCTTCGCAAAAACGGTTACGTTGAAATTAATTCGTCAAACACAGGTTTAAAATCGCATTTTTGAAATGCGATTTCCATGTTGTCTATTTCATTCAGTTTCTCCACTATATTCATTCACATTACAGAAGAGACCGTATAATTAAAACGCAATTTATTAATATCACATAATAGAAACACGATTTTTAAGTTGCATTACAAAAATACGTTTTTACATTCCATTTTTACTCCTCAAGATATCCTAAAAAAAAATAGAAAAGCCTTATAATTTTTAAGTGAGTAATTTAGAATATTAGTAAAATTAACTCAAAACATTAGTCGAAGACAACTTGTACACTTAAATATTAAAAATATAATAAAATAATAATAATAATATGAGTAAGTTGGTGAAATTTAACTATATAAGATATTATTTTTTGGAATCGCATAAAATAAGCTTAAATAGTTAATAAATATTTAAAAATCAATTATATATGTAATAAAAATATTATGTGATATAGAATAACATATATAAAATATATGTATATGTTGTATATAATTTCCAAGTATATGTCTCAACTAATAGCATTTTAAGCTAAAAAAAATATGACCAAATTAATAAAAAGTTAATAAAAAAAATTTATTCAAAGTTGGATAGCTAGAGCATAGCAACATTAGGCATACAGATTCCTTAAGGATAGGTGTGAGGGATTGAATGAAGTAAACCATGCAATATATAAACTAAAAATTAAAGAGAAGAGAGAAATTAAATTACTTTATTGCCAAATTCATTTTGAAAAATTAAAAAATATTCTCCTACATTTCATTCACACAATTAAAGATCTGGGAAAAAATAGAGTGAAAGTGATCAAAGAGGAAAATCAAGAAAAAAAATTTAGAAAACCGAGTAAAATTTAGGCTTTTAGGAATGCATGTAGTTAAAGAGGTGATGAGGACAAGTTGCCACCATTAGGCAATAAAAGAGGCCATGCCTTAGCCATCTGACAAATAGGTGGCCAGCAATGGCCAACGGTAGTGGTTAGAGAGGCTAGTTTTGGTGAGGTTTTTTTTTAAACCAATTTTTCAAAAATTAGTAAAAGTATAAAAATTATTCATAGATATTTTCATGTATAGAATTTAAAAAAATATTATTTTGTAAAAATTTAGTATTTATTTTATACATACTTAAGAAATCAACGAAACTAATCTAAAAAATTATTATTTTGTAAAAATTTAGTATTTATATTATACATACTTAAGAAAATGACGAAATTAAGCAATTTTCAATATCAAAATAAACGTCTAATGAATTAGTGTGATGTGCTATACTTGCACATTTTTCCTCGTACTTGCACCAATTATACTTGTACGTGTTTCCTTATGAATCGACTGATCCCGTGAGAAGGTTAACATATTAAGTGTATGTCTTTTCAATAAAGGATGTAAAAAATTCTTTCAATTTCAAATCGTTGTTTAGACCATATTCTTATAAGATCACAATGAACTTGAACAAGTGTTCTTTAGTACTTTACTTTTTTTCATTGAATAGCATGAACTTCGAATTTACATATTTCTTAGAATACGGCTTTGAGGCAATGTGTTGATGATATGAAAGCTTCAGTTCTAGTACTTTAGTCGTGGACTTTGCCTATATCTCCTTCAAGTACATGTTTAGATCTTCTTTGGTTATGAATGAACCCTTTTGCTTATATGCCTTTACCCTTGCTAATATTGTAGAGATAAGGTTCATAGAAGTGAGACTCACAAGGATAAAGCTTGTAGGCATAAGATTCATAAGTGTAAACTGTGTAGATTCAATAATTGTGACATGAGGGGTAGCATGTGAGGATGACAAGCCTTTAATTTGAACCTCTTGATTCCTTACTTCGAGTAGGAAATGTTGTGTAGGTATAGGCTCTACTACATGAAGGTACTCCTCAACCCTAGGAGTGTCTTGCTAGTTGGTAGTAAGGAGATTAAATGGTTGAAGAGCTTACATAAAGGGTGTTGCACTATATTAGAGGGACTTGAGATAGTTCCCCTTTGTTGTACAGCAATGAAAGTGGCTAAAGCGAATGTACACTAGGCAAACATCACCACGAGTTCATCTAAATTGCAGTTGGTCTCTCAAAGTTCATGTGCTAATTGTACATTATCAAGGACACTTTCTTACATATGATCTCTTTGATTCATGCCTCTAATTAGTAGTAGATTTTGGTTGTTGGTCACAGTAAGCTTGTCTTATTCCTAGTTACTATTGTTCATAAGATCAACGGGTCTTCTCCTTAGAGGTACCATCATGTAGATATCAAGTCTTTCCTCCCTAATAGAGTTACCAAAAAATGTTGGTGTATGTATTCAAATATGATGATCATGTGCATAATACATATTAGATTGTGCTACACGTAACTAATAAAATAACTTGAATTACACATATATAATGATTGAGCAAGGTAGGATAGAGGGGAAGAGTAAGTAATCTTGATAAGGCTTTAACATGTATAGTGATATTTGGAAGAGTACGATGTCATCAAACTTTGAAAGTGATGAAGAATAAGTTAGTGTTCTTGAGGTATTTAAGTATTTGATTTTTGGGGTAAAATTTCGGCAAAATACTAGTATTAGTGAGAATTTTTTCCCTATTCAAATGAAGAAGAAAATGGGATATTTATAGAGAATGGTCTTTTATCCCGTCCGTCAGATCGTGATAGTAATCAATAGTTAGATTGAAACATTCTATAAATGAGTCTCGAGTAGACTTCATGGGTTTAGACCCAAATAAAAGCTTTATTATTTTTAATGTGAGTCAAATCAACAAAAGTTAGATTAGGCATATCCATCCAATGAACCCTATTTTATGCCCATTATACCAAAACTTCCTTAATTATCCTAAATACATGAATTTAACATTATAGACTTTATCACCTTAACCCAAATAGTTGAATTCAATTAACTAATGGGCTTAAAGCTCAAACTTGAATTTAACTTTCTACAATTACCAACTTTTTGTTGATGGTGCTAAAGTTATATTAAATCTAACAAAATCATTTTATTTTAGTAAATCATAAATTATATAATATAATCATTACCAACTTTTTTTTAATCAATTTTGATACTACTTTAAATCTATTTTTTTTAAATGAAAAAAAAATGTGTTCCACCATGGCAACTTGTTAAGATTATCAATCTTTCATCGTTAGTTGTAAAATGCATAGAATATGGTAAAGTTGTTCCATTTTGGCAAATCATTATAACTATAACCATTATTATCTTTTTACTGCTTGTGGTAAAAGTACTAATCTTATGAAAAATTTTCATTGTGATAAAATCATAGGTGATACAACATTTTTATCAATTGTTGGAAGAATATATCAAATACAATAAAATCATTTCGCTGTAGTAAATATCACAACTAAAACTACTGCCAACGTTTTTATAAATTACAATAAGAGTACTTTTAAATTTGGTAAATTCAGTTCATTATAATAGAAAATTCATATTATAAATGTTACCAACTTCTTGTCATTTGCTATAAGAGTACACCAAACAAAATCTAGCAACTGTTCCATTGTAGCTATTCACCATGTTGTTATCAGTTGTTTTTATATGCACCAAATATATTTAAATTTGTTTTATTGTGATAAAATCACCAAATTTTAAACTATTACCAATTCGCTTGTCATTTTATCACTTCTGGTGAAATTTTTTTGCTGATTGTGTTGAAACACATCAGTTTTGGTGAAATTGTTCCCAGCAAGGAGCAACTAGAAAGAACTATAATAGTTACCAACTTTTTTTCACTGGTCCTGCTGTATATGGTAAAAGTATTAGAGCCGAGGTTTCAAGATTCTTACAGGTAAAGTGTTTTAATGGGCTCCTAAGGATCGAATCAGGGCGATTTTGCTTACCTTAAACCCAATTGCAAAATAGATAAGGATGTGTAGAATAGGAAGATGTCTAGCATACCACTTTAATGCCTAAACTAAAAATACTTGTAAAGAAGTATGTAATTTGGAAAATGGGAATCAAGAGAGAAGGGTTGGAGTGCATAATGAGTGTGAAAGAATGATCTTACTTTTGAAGGGAGAGAGATTAAATATTTATATATTCAACCCTCGAGCCCTTGTCAACTCGTGGTGCATGGCCTAAGGTTTTAGGAGCATGGAGTTGATAAGATCTTCAAATGATGATGGGAATGATTGTGTTTTTGGCTTTGTGTTTGTTTTTTATTCATAAATGATTAATATTGTCGAATGATTAAGATCACATGAACTTTCCAAAAGGTAAATTATTAGAGGTCACGTCATATTTATGTTTCGTTTAAGAATTGAAATTTCATTCCTTCTTATTTCTTATTATGATGTTTACTTAATTTTTTATTTTTCAATTACAATTTTGTAAGAATCTCTATTACTTAATTTCAAATAAGAGAATTTATTAATTTAATTAAAGAATCACAATATCTTACAAAATTTTATAGTTTTTCTAAAAATGACCTTATCTCAATTTAATAACAACCATTACCATTGCGCTTTCATTGCCACCACCATCACCGATGTTGCCATCACCACCAATCATTACCATCGTTGTCACCAGTATCAATACTATCGATCACTACTGATGCCACCGCCATAGCCATCGACACCTATCGCCAACCACATCTATCGCTACTAACTATCAGCCACCAACTATAATTACTACTATCGCTGTTACCATCATCTATTATTTTAGGATTAATTGAAAAAAAAATTTGATTGAGGGTAATTTAGTTATTAAATTTTTATTAGGTGTATATTCTTAATTGACTTGTAAATTTAACTAATTAAAGTAATAGATATTATATTTTTATTACATTCTTTATAAATTCCAATTCTATTCTCTAATCATTTCATTCATTCAATGAAGTAAATGGGATATTAATGTAATATGAGGTGTGACATGTTCAGGTTTTGGGGAGCTCTTGTTGAGGATTTAACAAAAGCTTTAGTGTTGTCAAGAGAGGATCATCAAAGGGTTTAAAGAGGTTGGCCTGCTCAGCTAAGTGTTTCAGCTCCTCAAACTTATAAACCAGGACCAAGTTGTTGCTTAGCAGTTGCTCAACGTGGGGTCTAAAGTGATCAGCTCAATTTCGTCATCTCATGGGTGGAGTCGCTTGACCATAGGCAAAAGGTGGTTGACCCAAGCCCGTTTTGGGTTGCAGTTTCTTAGTTGAGGTGATCAACTTAGGGTTTAAGGTAGTCAGCTTGTGTCTAACAACTATCATGAATATCTATCATCAAATTTTTCTTAGCTATATTATTAGGGAAAAAAATATATAAGTGATAATATGTCCTTCCTTACAATATATATATATATATTATATGTAAAATATTGAACGAGTGAGGGTTTGACGTCGAAAATATTATATGTAAAATAATGAATAAATGAGATTTGATTAAAATTTTTTACTTAAATGGGTATGTAATTACTATGATTATCTCGTCATAAAAAAAGAATAATATTCACATGTATGATATTACGTGTACATAAACTAAGTTAAGCATACCGCGTTATTTCTCACTTTAAGACACATTTACAGCTTTGCCCTTTCATTCATCTTCTTTTCCCTTCTTTCCCCCGCTTCCTTGTTATGAATAAGTAAAATTTAGTTGCAATGGAATTATAACTGTTGTAATTTGTTGTAATTTATGTGCTTTTGATGTATTGATGAATATCATTAATATAATGTAAATATTTATTGAATTTATATATTTTTATGCTTGTATTTATTTTCCAATAAAGTTCCATGATATTAGAACACACAAAGAATCATAATAAAGATATAATTCAGTGTTATCTAAAAGTTGTTTTTGGTCGAATAAATATTTAGAGTGAACGTAAATATTTAGACCAAGATATTATATAATGAAGCTCATTTTACTAGATTGAAAGAGATATATCAAAATTATACAAGTAGATATCTAAAGTTAAGTGAGTAAATTGGATACGACTTGCTAATAAAGAATACCGCATATTTAATGTTATTTATCTTTTTTTCTATATGAATGAATGTAAATAATCTCTAAACTTGAGATATTTATATTTGGAATATTGTGCTTTGATGTTGTTAAATGCATTCTTAATTTTAATTGTAAATAATATTATTATTAGATACAACATAAGTTATAAAGAGAACAGTGATGAATCAAAATAAAATTCATTACTCTCTTGATTTAAGAAGTTGATATTTTGAATTACATTGTTAACATGAGAGTGACTCTAAAGTTCATGGTTAGAATAAGTTTTGTTGGGTCTAATTATCTCAAAAATCAAGTAAAATGATAAAACATTGATAATATTATATGCAATGATTTAATTATGATGTCTTTGATAAAGAGATTTAGTTACAAAGCAATTGGTTCATAATGGTTTCTTGTTTACAACTATTCTATTACATTTGATGGACAATAACTGTTTTTAAACAGTAACCTTAGTTTGTTTTTGGATAAACATTTATTTCATGCACAGAAAGTAGGAGATCACACACAATAGCACAGTTAATAGAAGCAATTTTTTTTTCTTTTGGCCAACAATATAAAAACAAGTCAATTAACTAGAAATTTTAATGGATAATAAAATCTTATCAATTATTATTTTGGGGCTAGAATTAATCTACTCTAAATAATAAATTAGAAACAATTTAAATAAACAATTACAATTTCCGCATAAGCGGTCAAGTGCATTGGAAGTAACATACTTTGAGGACAATCCGTTGGTAGAATAGAATTAATGAGGCATTAAATGCCCTGATTCCAACTTATTTATATGCTTATTTTGTAATCGAAAGGTTTCATCTTATTCACATTCTCAAATATGTAATATATTGTCTTTGAAGGAAATTGGAAATCTTGGCTTTTGTGGATTTTTAATGTCTTGTTCACATTGAAAAAAAGGAATTCTTATGCATATACTGATTTGGCTTCAATAATTTTATTTTGCTTACTAGAATTTCTTCCTTAGTCATGGGTTAAAATATCTCCTATTACCCCGTATATAAATACTTGTAGAAGAACTACAATTTTTACTTTTTGTGATGAACACATTTCACAAAAGAAAAGTACTGTCCAATCACGCTTGAACTCCGAAGATGATTTTTCGCTATAACGAAAGATGCTTTTCTAACAAATCTTATGGACTCGGCATTTATTTTATTTTTCATGTCGCACGTGATTCTTAAAGACGAGTTAAAAGATAAGTTTTGTACTAAATTTTAAATTCTGCTATATCTATCTGATCCATAAAACCAAACGGTGACAACTTAAACGATATAATCATATTATTGTTTATTTATAAATTTATAAAAGAAATATACAACAATACTTACTAGAATATCGTAAACACCGATGACGAATGCTTCCCGTTATTCATTTTAAATACTACCTATTACTTGCACGTGCAAGATCACTAATACCGAAGTTCAAAATAAATCCCATTCACACCATAAAATGGAACTGATAGCCATTGCCCCATCGCATACGCAATCTTGATGAGTAAGCTTTTCAAGCCTATAAGTTTGCGATACTCAGAATCGACGACGAGCTCATAACACCATACAACCGATGTACGGATTAAAGGTAACGGGGGTGTGCCTACATTTATTCGATTAACAAAAAAGCATTAAACGTAGATATATGAAAATTCAGCTGCACTACTCTTTCATAGGAACAAGGAGACTGACACAGAAAATCCAGGATTTTTCACAGGGACAAAGCATAAAAGCAAAGTCCAGCTCCAACCAACTTAAGATGAGGTCAAGCTTTTGATGGCATGGTTGATTGAGCTTCTTGTTTGTTTCTTTGGCCTTCAAACTTATCAATCGCTGCCCCAAGCTCATCAGTACTGCCCACCGCTCTCATTGTATAAAAATAAACACCAAAAACAAATGATGTCAAACCACCGGCAACAATAAGGTTCTTTACCCCAGGAGCAAGGCTCCTATACCCGCTCATATCGCCTGCAAAAAGTAAGAATCTCTACTACTTTTGAGAAGCTTCACCACGTAGGATAAAAAATCAATTAATAACCTGTTATCAAAGGAGGAATTGGAAAAATAAAAATAAAGCTACAACAAAGTTTGTGCCTTCCTTTTTGTTTATTATTATTGACCTTTTGAAATCCCTCTGTTCCTCAACTTTGCACCAATAAGAAGAGAAACCAACTTAACAATAAACAGCATGTTGTTTACATCAAATAGGATTTATACATTGCAGGAACCAGATAAAAGAATATGCTATTGGGGAACCATGGCAAGGATATCGCAAAATATCGAGATCGCACAGTTAGTGGTTTCTCCAATTATGCCTAAGAGTTAGTTCTGTTGTTGAACTTCACTGAGCAAAGGAGAATTGTTCTAGAGAGTGCTCTGTTTTGGGACAAGTCAAACCCCAATTTGGAAGTGCCAAGTTGGTGAATTGCTTCCTAATTGACCATCCTACTGCTACTGCTAATCAGGTGCACTGCTAATCTTATTTCGAGTATCCTAGTCATTTCATCCATTATAAACAAAGGTTACGAATACAGATAATTTCACAGCAATATCCACAGACCAAGTTTTATTCGTGGTTCTATGTATAGGTAGTGATGTAGGTAAAGACAGAGACCAGTGGCAGGCATTAGGACTCAGAAACACTGCCTTCCTTAAGTTCCCCAAGTTAACTAAAAATGTAATTCACCAAAAAGCAAAACGCAACATGGCAATGAGAATCACTCTCACGCCTTTAAATTCCATATAAAAGGTACAGCATTTCACCAAGATCAAATATTCAACCGCTATGGAGCACAGAATCAATATCTAAGTGGCTCGTAACTGCCGTCAACCATAACATTATTGCTATCGTCACCACCAACCACCACCACCATCATTGCCACCAATACCATTATCATTGCACTGCTATCACCATCATCACTCTATTGCCACCACTATCGCTGCTGCCGCTTTTAACTGTCGCTATCATCACCACCGCCGCAACTGCCGCAATTACCTCTACCCCCTCTCTAAGCCACTACCTTAGTCACCGCCACCACCATCAACTACTACCACCGCCACCGCCACCGCCATAGCTATCGCCATCGACTACTGCTATTATAACCGCTCGTAACTGTCGTCAACTATTACTACCGCCTCTGCCCCGCAGTTGATTTTCATCACTACCACCTATTATTTTAGAATTATTTGAGAAAAATCAAGAGTATTTTAGTTATTGAAGCTTTATTACATATCTATTCTTAAGTTATTTATTAATCTAATTAAATAAAATAACAGGTTAAATTCTTTAAGAATTCTATTGGGTAAAATAAATAAACTGTTAGTTCAAGCCTAGTGAAGCTTACTTCCTTACCTCCATCTTCTTTAATTGATGCAAAACTGAGCTCTACAACTAATACAATCAATGAGATAACATAAACCCATGAAAGGAAAATAACCGTACGTTTTTAAGTTAATGGACCCGATCTTATGTTGAATGCAGGCAAACCCAGCATTCCACGACAAACTGCTCTACAAATGATCAAACTCACATTACCCTAAAGCGTCTTTTGGTCTTTGGAATAATGGGTATTCAACTTTAGGCCATTATCTACAGTGAAGTTGCAATCTTTATGAAGGCAAGCTCTTTTGAGCTTTCAAATTTGGGGAAATCACCTTTCGGCATTGTATAGAGTTAAGTTGCAATATTTACGAGCATATATGGGAATGGGTCTGTAAAAATCCACACTTCTTTGATATGTCATAACCCGAAAACTAGGTAAGAATATTATCAAACGGGTAATATGCACGATAGGTGAACATGTAAATTCGAAAAAACCTTAATTTCACTGCATCAACTCACCGAGTACAAATTGAAATGTAGATTAGCAAACCCTAGAAAGTAAAAGAAAAACCGAAGCTGCCGATACAAGATTTCACCAATATTTCAAAGGCATAATGATGATTTAAAAATAAAGCTAATTCGTAATGGAAAACGGGAGGACTTACTGAAAAGAGGAAATTGTGGACGTATTCCTCTGGAATTCTAGAAACGATCTCGCCAAGCTTGATCTCAACCGAGGCGGAGGAGGAGAACTACCGAGTGTTGTGGGGACTAATTTTGGGATAGGGAAGGAAGTGGACAGATGAGGGTAATTCAACCGAACATGTTTTCAGAAAGTCATCTGTCGACTGGGCATGGGCCCAAAGCATTAGCTTAATTGATTACATCATAACAGGGCCTCCCGAATATTGGCCTAAGGTTATTATCACGAGTAAGCTTAGGTGTCATCATATATAACGACTATAACGTCACCATATAGTTGCTTGGTACTGACATTGCACCCCGAGTGAAGCTCGTATCAGAGATGCTCTCCATCTCTAGAGTTAGGTATTTACAATTTCATCTTATTACAATTTAAACACTAAGAAAAAGACATAAAATCCCTGATACGTATTGACCTATGCCATTTGGTATAAGTGCTTATTGGTAGATGGTTGAAACCATAGCTAAAAGGATGGAAGAAATATTGAAGAAAGACATTAAAAATAAACTAATATGCATATGTATCTAGAATGAGAAGCATGATTAACTAGTGAATTTTTTTCTAATATGCTCAAGGAACAAAAGGCTACCTTATTAAGCAAAATGAATCATTGATGAACCTTCAATAGCAAATGATAAAGGTGGTTAAAACAATCCAAACATTAAATGATGACATGTCAATATCGAATAGAAGGTAATACAACTACTAAATGCACCACTTATGAATGCTGAAGAAGACACTCTAAACACCATAAATATAGAGTTTGTAAACCCTTTCTTAGTTGAAACATTCAATTATCCCACCTAACTGGTTCACTAAATTGAGTTATCCTATTTTTAATGGTGAAGATTTAAAATCTTGGTTGATCAAGGTTAAATATTTCTTTGAACTTGATGTTACACCACCTCAATATTATGTTAAAATTGTAACAATGCATATGAAAAATTTGACTTTGTAGTAATACTGTTCTTTTATTAGTAATACGAATCACTCATGTCCCAATTACATGAGAAGAGTTAGTAATGGGTTTCTAAACTCATTTTGGGGCTAAAACTTTTGAGAATCCTATGTAGGAGTTTAAGGAGTTGTTTCAACAGGGCACTTTGGAAGAATATTGAAATGAATTTGAGTACTTATCAATCCTAATACATTTAACTAAGAATCACTTAATAAGTTATCTCTTGAGTGGATTGAAGGCGGAATTATAATTCTCTATTCAAATGTTTTAACCCCATACCCTTTAATAAGCTCACACATTAGCAAAGCATCAAGAAGCCCCTATAAATGCCTTATGGACCTCATTAAAAACTCCTAAACCTACTCTTACATTACTAAATTCTAACAACATTATCCTAACTTACACCACTTACACCAAAACTTTACCTATTACTAATGTCATGCCCCGAACAATAGAGTTGCAATAGTCTTATTGTATCAACCACTCTAAAATAGGCACTAACCTTACAGTTGTTATCGTAAACCTAATTCATACAAAGCGAACTCAACTAAACTGCTTTAAAGCATCTGGTTTAGTGCTTGCTTTTATATAGAACCTATAAATTAGTTAATTGACTTATTTTAGAAAAGACCTATAAAATAGTGTTTTAAGATATATCCTTTTATATAGAGATCTACAAATATAGGACAATTTCACAAGTTTAAATGATGTCTAATACCCTACAGTTTAATAAGGATTTAATATCTAATTTAGGAAATGTAAGTTCTATAATTTTGTGACTAAGTTCTCAATAATCGATTTAGTATATTCACGAAGATAACCTAATTAAGTTATAAACTTATGAGTAGATTAGGAACATTAGTTGATGAAACCTTATGGGTTTGGATCTCGAAAATATGATACAATAATAAAAATATAGAGAAAATAGTGAATTTTACTATATTATTATATAAATATGGAAAACACACAAGATCATCATTGATATCAAACGAATTTTTAGAAATAAATTATATAAGTAATAAAATTATTAAATGACATAAAATAATATATAGAAGACATGTATATACATAGAATATAATTATTATGTAAATATATATACATCTAATTATACAACAAAACCGAATTTAATAAAAAAATGCTAAATTAATAAAAAAGAAAATAATTATAAAAAATGTGTGGCATTGGTAACAAAATTGTAGGATGTGTGGCAAAATAAAGAGAATAAGTTATACATGCTAATGGATTGAAAACCTAAACTATTGATACCTAGTCTTATCCTTATAACATGTATTATTAAAGAAATTGACCGAAATTCCCTTGAAATTGATCTATTCACAAGTTTAGTTGTTTGAGATCCTAGGAAAAATCGTGAAGGAGAGAGAGAGAGAGAGAGAGAGAGAGAGAGAGAGAGAGAGAGAGAGAGAGTGAGAAATAAGATTTTAGAAGAATTTTTAGGAAACTATTGTAAATCTAGGTATTGAAGGGGTCCCAAGTATAATTAGCACCTAGAAGTGAAATAAGACCTCCATTCAAACCATGCCTTGGAGGGTAGACAAATTTAAGGTGGCTTGAGTGGCAGTTTTTGATAAGTGTCCGACTTCTTCAATTTTATCAAAATTCTTATTAAAAATAATAAACTATTTAAAAAAATTATGAAACTAAGTTTTCATTAGTATTTTCACATGAGGAATTTAAATATTAAAATAGATTTTTGAAGTTTTGAGTGCTAATGTAGGGTTCTTAAAAAAAAAATGCCCCATTAGTTAATTTTTGATCATATTTTCAAAAATATAAATACTATAGTTTCAATATGAATTTTTATGTATAAGCTCCTTAGCGATTATATTTTCATACTATGTGGTTATATTGTCAAGATCATGTAGCGAGATTTTTGGAAATTCTTGATTTCTCTAAAATAGTGAGCTAGCGATTAGAACTCCTTGGGGAAGGTATTTGATTTTTGTATATCTATGTATAATATGTTTTTTCTCAAGTGTATAACAACGAGACATGAGGAATTTCACAACCTAAATTGAGAATTTTATATTGAAACAGGAGTTTAACCTCAAACTCGATGATCTACAAACTTAATCTTAGGGTTTTCCTCAAAAATGAACTAAATAAAGTTGGTGAAGGAGTGAAATAGATGGTTGTTGTATTGGGATGCTATGATGTTGTAAGAAGTAAATTTAACATGGTTTTATAACTCTTAATAAGTTGAATTTATGCGTAAAGTAGCAAAATATAGAAGTTATAATAGAGTTAGAAATTTGGTTGGAAACTCGGTTAGAAAGTGGTCCCATAAAGGACGCTTTATATATAACTATAGTTATAGTAGTGAGAAGCTTGATTGGAAAATAAACTAGTATTGAGTGTTTGATCACACACCAAAGTCAAAGGGTAGGTTAAAAGGTTGCTTGTATATAAACTCTAAGAATTTACCAAGCTCAAAACCTAGTTCATACACTTCTTAAGCAAGAATCTAAGTTAAACTACCAAGTCAAAACTTTGATCAAAGTTTTATTCAGAACTTATATTACTTAACCAATGCTTAATAAATGTCTTAGAAAACTTACTTAACTCAAATGAAGAACATGCATAAATGCTAAAAAAAAAAAAAGAACTCTTATTCCATTTACTGGATGGAAATTGAAGATGTTATATTAAATATTTAGGGATAATTGAAGAAGACTAGAGCAAGGCACAAAGATAACGGGCATCAACAATAAGGTAAGTGAGATCAATGCTTCACAACATTTTGGAGTATTATTTTAGAATATTTGGATTTTGGCTTGTGGACACAACTTAGTTGTTTGTTTTATGCCCCAAACCACAAATTCGTAACAATTCCGTTATGTAAACTAACTTAGGCTAAAAGCTAACCGTCTCAATCACTAACATAGATGTAGCTTACACAAGATGTTCATCACTTCACTACTTGGAAGAGTCACATTTAGTACTTGGTAGGAATCAACCTGTAGCATAATTTTTCAAAATAGCTATTGAAAATAATTTTTATAGTTTAAATCCAGAAGGAAATCAAGTTTTATAAATTGTATAAAGAATGAAACCTTGAATTTATAAAAAATTTCAAGAGTTTATGTTGTTATGAAAATATATAAGATCTTCAAAAAATTTATTAAAGACAACAAGTTTGCAAAGTATGGAATAAATCCCATTAGCTGAAAACTAGGGGTCACTTGAGGAGACCTTATAATTTTTCCTAGAAGTTAGTACAATTAATAAATAGAGTAAAAATCTAGTGAGGTAATCTTGGATCTCACTCTCCAACCCCATTCTATAGTCTTTTGGAACTTGGAATAATACTAGTGAATATACTGGAGCTGCAAAATAGCTACATGGGAATGAGTGACAACATGTTTAATAAGTGGGATGAAAACAGTAGAACGTACCTAACACAAAGCAACCAAGGTTTCTACGAAAGTTTAATTAGATGCAATGTATGATCAAGTAAATACCATTGCACGACATTAATTGATCGTATTGAAATTAGAAAAATTACACCTGCTATAATTCGGATTTTAAGGAGTTTAACATCGTAAACTCACAAATTTGGCCACTAAACCAAGGCTTATGCAATGGAGAACATACTCCGCCTGAGACTACCTTTGAATTATGGACCCCAACTTAGTCGTGACCTCCTCTCTTATTAGTTAATTCAGCTCCAAGTAAAGAGAGGACCATTTCTGCTATCCTTAAGGAAACGTCTAAGTTTGGCTCATAGCTCCTAGTCATTTTCCCTTAATAAGTTGTGATGTAAGTTTGGTTAATAGTTAAACCGAGTTTGTATTAGATTGCACTTAGGGTGATCAAGCAAATTCAAATAGTCCAAAGCATGTAATATCATGAAGTAATCAACACATCAATCCAGCACTTAAATAGCATAACAGTATTCAAGCATATAAGTTGTATACGCTCAGGTAACTAACTTATAACAACAAACAAGACATATACTAAGGTCTCTATGTATTTTTAAACAATACTTCAAATTATGGTAAAACACTAATCCTTCTTACTTTGATAATGATGCTCATTATCCCCGTACGTAGCTTGGGTCTTCCTTTATTATTCCTAAATTTAATATTCCATTTTTAGTTTCTATCCAATATGTAACATATGTGTTCATCGTGAACATTTAAGTATGTTTTCAATTGTGTTAAGTGAGTTTTCTAAGATATTTGTTAGTTATTAATTAAGCAGGGTACATTCTAACCAATGCTCTATCTTGATACAAGTTGTTGCCTAATAGTTTCTGACCAAAATTCTGACCTTAATAAGTTCTTAGAAGTGATAGACGGGCAAATTCCTAACATACTCTTCAACTCCCAATGATCTAATATTCAGTATTTACCATCTTCAAACTTCTAGTTGTTCTTATATTTTATATCTTCTATTAAACTATTTTCTGATTTAGGTTCTGACTCATTCTTGTGGTATGGCTATTGTCCGGGTGACTTCTGACTTTATAGAATTTATATACAAATTACTAGTTGATCTATTATTGAACTCCTATTGTGGTCAAGAATATTAAATACCATACTACATTCTAACCTAATTTTTGATGAGTTTCTGACCTGCTATCCTAAATTAAATTTTTATTGAGGAAGTTTCCAACTTATATTTTATTTTTTAGAAATAGTGTAGAGTCCAAGGATAGCTTCTTAATGATCCATCTTAAATTTCTAGTGTATTTATCATATTCACACCACATTACATTATGATATACCTACTTTCTAACCTGCACCAAACATACTATGAATTCTCAAATGACACAACTTCAGCATCCGTACCCCATGCTTCCTCACTTCAGTACTTTGATACAACACTTTAAACCTCAAATATAGTAACAAACTAACACTTGAAGACCTAATTACTTCACTAAACATTCATTTTAGGTAATTTCAACCATATGTGTGCTAACTAAGGAAAACTAAAAAATTTAACTTTTGAATTTTTAAAAACTCTTTTCATGGAATCAAAATAAACATGTTAAAATGTTTATACATAAATTTTGGAATCAAAATTATGTTATTTAGGCTATTAAAATTTAGAATGAAGTTCGTTTCTGGCTTAATTTCTTAAGGAACACATTCTTTTTACTTAGAATTTGAAGGATCTAGTTGTGTTTTTGGATTCTACACAAAAAATTACCTAGGAAAGCAAAAAATCATAATTTTTAGAGCTCATTTATTGTTTTTAGAAAAATAGAATAAAAAATAACTAAATTGAAACTTACCACTACTTATAACTCTAGCCATCGTTTGAGGGTGGAGGTTTGTTTTCCTAAGTTAGTGTCACCTCTTCTATCTCTAGGTGGTTGGGTTTACTCTCAAATGGTGGCTAACACTAGGAACTCGAATTTCACCCATAATATGTATTATTCCTTCTTAATTTTTCAAAAACCCATATTGATACTTCTAAAACCTCCTAATATTTTTCCTAGCCTTCTAAAATTTCTAAATTTTAGAATGAAGCTTTTGGTTTTATAGATTTCCTTTTGTCGGTGAAGGATTTTCCATATGCCATTCGTCTTTGTTTTTTTTTTATATTTTCTTTCCATTCTCTTGGTTAAATCCCATGATGACGTGTCCTAAAATTACTCCTCTAATTTGCCATGCCTTGCTACATTATTCCAAATGTCATGGTGAGTTTTAGAAAATTTTATTATATCTTTCTTTATTTATTTGATAATATTATGCATCTTCAGGTGTTTTCGACAATTACGAGTACATATATTTATATAATAATTAGACTCAATGTATATACATGTCTTTTATATATTATTTTATATATAATATTAATTATATTACTTCTATAATTCATCTCTAAATGTTCATTAATTTTTGAAACCTAATTCAAGCATTACCAATAATATAATAATATAATAAATTGTTACAATTTTTAATTATATTTTTAATATATTATTATAATTTCAAATTCCAAGCCTATAAAAACTTCTCGACTAATATCAGAAAGTCCTTCATATGATTCTAGCCTAATTGAATTATCTTCCCGAACGTCCTAAATCAACTACTAAACCTAATTGCGTTAGTACGAGTCTCACAGTTTGTGTTTATACCACGTATATGCTTGAATATTGCACTGTTGTTATGAGAGTTGAGCTCCATATTGTGTTTGTTTTATGTGTGCTATTTTGGTTTGAACTATTTGGAATTGGTCTATCACTTGAAAAACGAACTAACTTAAACTCGACCTAATTTCTAACCTGATATACATCTCAACTCATTAGGAGAAATGATCGAGATTATCAAACCAAATACGAAACCTTCAATGAGGATAGCTAAAATAGTCTTTTTCCTACCCTTAGTCAAATTAAGTGATAAAAGAGGAGTCATGACAAGGTTAGGAATAGTGGTTTGAAGGTTGTTTCGGACAGGGGATATTCACTATTACATAAGCCCGACTTGGCTTTGATTAGTGTATACATGACATTAAGCTCCTCAACCTAGAATAAAGCAAGTATAATTTTTCAAATATCAAGATAGATAAAATAATATTGTATGATGACATTTGCTTAAACATGCATTGCATTTAAATTACTTGGTTGAAAACTCTAATTGTTTTGTACCGAATTCATACTTCTATTTCCATCCCACTTATTGAGTGTGTTATCGCTTATTTCCCAATAAATTCTTTTATAGGTCTATAGTAGAATGTGGTACTCTACCCAAATCCAAAATGACAACGAATAGGGTTAAAGAGTGGGGATCAAGAAGGAATAGTTGGACTTTTGTTTTTTGTTGACAACTCTCGTAGCTTTTTAGTTGAAAAATAATAGGGTTTCCCCCGGTAATCTAGTAGTTTTTAACTCTTGGTCTATAATATATTTAACTTAAATATGTAACCCATAAAGACCCTCTTAAAAATGAAAGCTTTCACTACAAAAATTTTGGCTTTATGTGACGTTTGCAAATGTAAAAAAATTTGGCATGTTTTTGTTACATTTATTAAACGTCGTGCAAAATATGTTATTAGTGACATTTCTAATCAACTATAAAATATATTATTATATTTATTATAGTATGGCACTAACATGTATCCAAATACCATAGTAAATAAAAGATACTAAACATAATATATATTAAAAATAGATGTTACCTCAATGTTTAAACACATTTTCAATTTCAGTATACTAATTACTTAAATTCAATCTTACCTATAGCAAAGACACTAGATACATAAAAGTTAAAAATCTACCAAAGTGGAAAAAATTTATAGGAATTTGTAGTAAAATTCTTTGTGAGAAAGGAAACATGCAATGAAATGAATTTACTGATAAAAAGTTAATATTTGAGATGTATGGTACTAAACTTTAATAATATATATATATATGTGATTAACTTTTATTAGTGTATAATAAATAGTTAGTATTTTAAGGCATTTTTAAAAAGTTAAAAGAATAAACTTTTTATTTTTCACCATATTTATTTTCTTTTTAAATGTGTATATCTTTTTAATATTTTGAAATTCTTATATTAATCATAAACAATAGTGTTTTGATTTATTTGAAAAAGAAAAAAATGGAAAAGCTAAAAAAAATAGCATATATCCCATGATTCCTTTATGTAGTCAAGATAAAATATATTATGATGTTGATTATACCATAACATTAATGTGTATGTATGTATGTGTGTGCGTGTATGCATGCGTGCGTGCGTGCGTATGTGCATACGTACGTGTGCGTATGTGTGTGCGTGCGTGCTCATGCGCGCATGCACGCCCTCGGTGTGTGTGTACGTGCGTGCACAAAGAATGAGATAGATTAAGAAAATAAAAGAAAAAGTTGTTGGGGATTGAAAAATCACATATCAAGATATAATTGCTCGCTTAATTTGGAGGAGGGAAAAAACCTTAACCTTTTCAATTTCTCACAAAAGTAGCCCTATCTCTTAGTAACACTCTATCCTACACTGACTCTCTCTCTTTGTTTATCTCTCTTTACACTGTTAAGCATGTCATTCTAAGTTTCTAGATACCTCTCTCTCTCTCTCTACATTACCATTTTGGCTACTCCTTTAGTTTGCTTGGAGCAAGGTTGCTGCATCGTTGAGTTTTGGTTATGTATGCTATGGACTATCCTTGGTTACCTTGCAAGAACCGTATATGCTCTTTAGGTCATTATTTTTTGTGGTCATGACTAGTACTTTGTTAAGTATAGGATGTACTCTTTATGGTCCTCCTTTTACACAAGATATTCTGTAAGAGAGATTTATATGTTTTTATTTCGTATGAGATTTCTTATGCCATTACTGCTATGTTCTCTATTATGCAAAAAGAATTAGGTTTTTGTATTTAGGATGTTTTGATATTGCATAGTAACTTCTATTTCTCCCTTTAGGAAAAAGAACTATGGCTAGGCATTTGATAGTAAAACAACAAAAAACAACAACAACAACAACAACAACAACAATAATAATAATAATATCTTTGTTTAAGTCAATAGGATTGCCTGTTATAATTCCATAGATAGAATGAGAAAAACAATGCCTTAATTTATAGATTTCAACATTTAATTGAGTTGACTAGTTAAAGCTAGTAGCATATCTTATTCTTTGAAACATTTAGACTAGTATTGAATTTAGTAATAAGTGGAAGAAGCCTCTTTTTATTCTTTATTATATTATCAAACTAAAACATACCAATGCAAGTTATGAGACCAATTGGCAATGCATTAGTGGAGTACTTAACAATTAAGGCTAAGCTATGATCAAATCTTTTCATCATAGGTACTTTACAAGGGTAAAAATATCTTTTTAGAAGGCTAAAAATTGCTATATTAATTATTGGGCTAAACCAATTATTTATTTAGACTTGACTCCTTGAGCTAGGTGATAAGGTTTAAGGAGCCCAATCTATCTATATATTAAGATGATTTAAGGAGATTTGAGTTAATGGGCTCAAAATAAGAACCGTTGGACCAGTCTGTCCGCCTCCAACCTTTTCTAGGTAAGCTCATGCACTGTGAGGAAGGTTATTGGCCTTAGACCCTTACAAAACTCATTCTAGATAATTATGGAATAAGTTAAGATCCATCTCATCCATTAATCATTAAGACAATCCAACGGATGTCATTAAGCCCAAAAGCTTATAAATACTTGGTCATTTCTCCTCATTTAACATAACTCTAGAGATAAGAGAAACAATGTTCCACTATGAAACTTTTGCTCTCTAAGATCAAACATTTAGGCAAAAGAATTGATCTTAGTTTGCTCAAGAAGTACAAGGTAAATGTCTTAGGTCCTCTAGGCTCCCTTGTCTATCATTTGTGCATTCGAGACTCTAGAATTATCTATTCTTCCTCCTTATCATTCTCTCTCCAATCACCTCATTGAGTATCATCTCTAAATCATTACTTTGTAGCTACGTATAACGCAATACTCATGTAACTCGCACATGACCAATCTAGTCAGAACCCCTCATCTACATTTTGGTGACTTCATTGGGGAAAGAGTGTGATATCAGAGCGATGGCACCCCTTAGGAAGAGAATGGCTATTATAAGTGAAGCTATCTCTCAAGAGCAAGATGCCAATATTGAACAAGTTGAGCAAGATCTACCTCTACCACCTTAAGACACTAATCAAGATAGTTTAATCATTGAGCCTCTTCAAGATACTATAAAGCTGATGCGAGCTATGCAAGAGGCAACAAGAGCATTAAATCGGTTCATGGCTACGTTCGCTCCCCTTATGATGGGATTAGCTGCCTTTACTACTATGTAACATGGAGCAGCTTCGCTAAACTTTGTCATTGCTGTGCAAACATGTGCTACCTTCTTTACTCAAACATCTAACCCTCCCGCTACTATACAGGGCATACCTCAAGGAGGGCATGAGCAAAGTCCCTCACTACAACCTATAGCTAGACAAAATCTGGTATCTGAAGTAGAGAATATAAGAGTCCAAATTGGTGGCTCTTCATCCTCTCGAGTTCCCATTCGTATGGCTGTTGGTGGATCCATAGACTACTCAGTCCCAAATCCTACGTCCACAGTATCTGCCCCAAGGACTTCTTTTGTAACAAAGGAAGACTTAGATCAATATATGAAAGAAATTTAGGCCAAGTCATCCATAGGAGTCCTGTAATTAAAGTTTCCTTATCGTTCATGAATTGCTGTGAAACCCTATCCTAAGGACTATGTAAGTCTTAAGTTTATGCTATTCAATGGCAAAAGGACAGTGCTAAAAAGCACTTATTAAAGTTCATCAAAACCTTAGAGCCATACAAGCTCAAAGATGACTTGAAATGGAAAGAGTTCTCTAAGTCATTGATTGAGAAGGCATACACCTGGTATGTCAACCTCCTTTCAGGGTCAGTCAATTTATGGGGGACTATATACAAGCTGTTTCTAGAAAATTTTTCTTTATACAAGAAAGAGTTACAATCATTGACATGAGACAAACAAGACAAAACCTAAAGGAAGATTTGATGGATTATATAGAGCGCTTTTGAGAGCGCACTTTGGATATCCAAGATATACGTGATAAGAGTGAATTAGTGAAGATTTGTATCTAGGGAATGTTCACAGAGTATGATGTTCACTTAGAAAATCTCAACTTAAGTTCTTTTTCTATACTTATTAAGATTGCAAAAAGAACTAAAAATTCTGTTGCAAGGCAACGAGGAGAAGTTAGGAGATTTGAGAAATGGACAACATCTGTTAGCTTAGCTTATGGCAATAGCTCTAGGGGTAGTAAAAAGCCGAGGGATAAAAGACTAAGAAACTCCATACCATCTCTCTCATTCCCTTGCCTAATGGGCAAGGTACATGTTATACTTGATCAATGGCTACAGGATGGGAATATTAAGCTTCTAAGAGTAGATTGTTTACCTAATGCAAGTAAGAAGAATGATCCGAAGTTTTATAGATTTCATAGGACTATAAGAGACCCTACTAAAGAATGTTGGACCCCAAAAAAGATATTTAATGATAAGGTCCGTAATGGAGAACTCATTATTGAAAATAACAATGTCCGTAACAATCCATTATTTATACATGATAACCAGCGAAATGTTGTGAATACTGCTAATCATGATCTAAGGAGAGAAGATGAAGACATTCTATAGATAGAGACACAAGAAGGAAAGGAGTTGATGGTTGAAACTAAAAGGATGAATACCCACTAGAGGAAATTACCTTAATGAAGACTTCTAATTTTAGGAAGTTCTTTGATTTGTTAGGGTTTGATGAAGATTCATGGCTTACAGTAGCAGTTGTACTCACTCAGATCTCCGAAAGACAGTATGGGGAATGTAATGCAGTGCAGCCTGTTAGAAGAATGCCCAGCATGCATAAGAATGCAACACTTTTCATAGATGCCGATATGTGCGCAAAGAATCATAATCATAATCGTCAACTCTACGTGGAAATTATTATTAATGGTTACCCTATTAGGAGGACATTCATAGACAATGGTTCCTCTGTAAACATCATGCCCATGTAAACATCATGCCCATGTTAACATTCAAAGCTGTAAAAATAAACAATCAACGGTTGGTGAGACAACCTATTTCAATCAGTAGCTTCACTGAATCATCTACCGATACAAAAGGATATATTAATGTGGACTTTAAGGTTGGCCCTATCTAAGGCTCCAACTGATTCCATATGATTGACGTGCCCATATCTTACTACCTACTCATTGGAAGGAAGTGGCTGCACGATTACAATCTCATATCGTCAACATGGCATTAGTGTATTAAGGGCCACTAGAAAGGAAAAGATATATTTATACCTGTTACAAAGAACCCCTTTAAACATAATGAAGCATATCTTTTTTAGGTTAAATTCTTTGATGAATACGTTGAAGAAGGGGAAACAACTATTACAAAGCCCTTTGGAATGCCATTACTTACCTGGGAAGAAACTCATGAGAAACAACAAAGGAAAAGAAGAATGCGTGGCACTTGAGGAGGTAAGAAAAAGAGAAGAGAGACTAATGAGGTCAAAATTTTTGTTAAGGTAGACGAACGAAGGGTTTATTACTTATGACCGTCCTCAGGATTTGAAGAAACTTGTTTGTCTTCTTTGAATCCCGTACCATTACAAGAGACCCAACCCGCGTCTCCATAAATGCAAGATCAACTTAAGCCTCAAGATGAAGAGATTGAGGAGCTTGACCTCGTTGGATTAGGAGAATGTCTGTGACCTATCTTCATCAGTAAAAACTTCTTACAAGAGATTAAGGTCCACTTAGCACATTTGTTGAAGGAATATAAGGACGTGTTTTCTTGGACATATGATGAAATGCCAAGATTGGACCCTAGTTTAGTTGTACATAGATTGAACATCGCCTTTGGGATCAAACTAGTGAAGTAAGGATTGAGAATCTTTCGTCCCGAAATTGAAGTTCAGATAAAAGAAGAGATTAAAAAGCTACTCAAGCTGGCTTCATTAAGCCAATCGAACATCTTACCTGGCTAGCCAATATTGTATCAATTAAAAAGAAGAATGGGTACATACACATTTGCATGGACTTTCATGATCTTAACAAGGCTTGCCCAAAGGATGATTTTCCACTACCAAATATTGACATGTTAGTGGACTCCATAGCTAGATATGAATTATTCTCATTTATGGATAGCTTCAGTGGCTATAACTAGATAAAGATAGCTATTGGAGATGCTGAGTGTACCACCTTCAGGACTCTAGTAGGGAAGATTATTTTTTCAATTTCAGTTCAATGTCAGGAGACTCAATCTGAAATAATGGAAGAGTATTGTTTCCACCCGATATGGTTAGTAGATTTCAACTTATTAAGGACATACATAGTGGAGGTAATTAATGCCTAAAGGCAAGAACAACGGTATAAGAAAATAAACGAGGAAAGTACACAAATTTTTTTAGTAAATAAATAAGAAACAATTAAACATTGATAACCTGGTTGTGATCAACAAGTGGTGCCATTGTCAAATATTGCATCGTTGAGTCTTATCTTTGTTTTAATATTGTCTAAGCTCGAGATGTTCGAGATTCATGTTCACGATGATTATAAGAAAAGTGCAAGAGTTTTAATAGTCGTGAGCATTTACGAGTTGGCACTTATATTTTACGGTTTAAGAAAAAGGGAAAGAAGTATGCCTTTTGATTCCTTAAGTCTTAATGGGTATTGAAGTAACTCAATGCTTCCTCCGAAGGAGTATCGCATCTCAAGTATTACTCCATTTAAACTCATGAGTCGAAGATTGGAGTTCAAATGATGTGAATATGGAATACATAGAAAAAAGAAAAAAATTAGTGATTGTTGTGTGTGTATATATAGTAACTACGAGCAAGAAACGAAAGGATATGGAGATGGCTTAATCTTGGAAGTTGATAGATATGAAAGATACATTAGTATCTAAAATGGGATGTGATATTGATCTACATTTTTTTTTTGAAAGCGAAAATATTATGGATGAAGTTTTAGGAAATATTTGAAGAAGAGATTTAAAGCCATATTATTCTTAGTATTAATAAAAAAAAAAAAAGAAAAGAAGGAGAAGAAGAGGAAGATTTGAGAAGATCTGTTTTGATACAATAAGCATGAAGAGTAAGGAGATGAATCTACAAAATACATAACTTTGCTTTTAATTCATTGGCTTGGACATATAAAGAACTATGACTCCATATCATGTTGCATTTTGTACGGATTAAAAAAAAAAATCATACACTACCATGGGGGCATTGCCTTTGTACCCCTACGCTGTCTTCGTGAAGCACAATGTGACTCTTGTAATCTTTGCAAGGGGGCAGATGCTATCATTTTGTTTCGCAACGCTTCAAAGCTCTACTCTACTTCACAACAACACTACTCCGTTTACTGGTATGAATGAGATATATAACATGTTCAGATAAAAATACTACTAAAGCTCTAGCATTTTTTTTTAAATGTTCTGATGGTTTTATTTTTCTGCTAATGATCACAAAATGAGGAAGAAATACCAAGATGAGCCACCACATATTATTTAGTGAATCAATATCATGGTAGCAATAAGTCAATAGTGCAATACAAGAACATATCGAAAATATGTATTCTATGACAATAAAATGAATACTAACATATCATGCTTAGCTTGTCGATGATTCGAAAGAAATGTCAATTCCATAGATATTGGAAGTAATTAAGCAAGTGAAGTCAACATTCAGTACATCTACATAATAGTTGAAGAAACAATTTCTAGAAAACCTCTTTAAATGTGTCTAAGGGACTCTTAGTAAGGGGGCAAAATGTAGAAGGCTGAAAATTATTATATTAATTATTGAACTAAGCCCATTATTTATTTATACTTGACTCATAAGCTAGGTAACAAGGCCTAAGGAGTGCAATTCATATATTGGGATAATTTAAGGAGATTTAGCTTGGTAAGCTTGAAATAGGACTTGTTAAAATGGTCCATCCACCATAAACCTTTCCTAGGCGAGCTCATACATCAAAAGGAAGGTTATTGGCCTTGAGCCCTTGCAAAAATCATTCTAGATAACTATGGAATAAGTAACAATACATCTCGTCTGTGAATCATCAAGACGATCTAACGGATGTCATCAAGCCTAAGAGCCTATAAATACTTAGTTATTCCTCCTCATTTAACACAACTCTAGAGATTAGAGAAACAATATTCCACTATGAAACTTTTGCTCTCTAAGATCAAATATTTAGGTAAAAGAATTGATCTTAGTTTGCTTAAGAACTGCAAGGTAGATGTCTTAAGTCTCCTAGGCTCTCTTATCTGTCACTTATATATTTGAGACTCTAGGATTACTCGTTCCTCTTCCTTGCCATTCTCTCTCCAATCATCCCATTGAGTTTTATCTCTACATCACTACTCTGTAGCTACGTGTAATGTGATACTCACGTGACTTGCACGTAACCAATCTAGTAAGAACCCCTCATTTACAATCTTTATGCTTGTTGATGTTGTGTTACTTTTTAGTTAATTTTTTGCACCAATACATTGTCTTGATGGTATTACCTTTCTCTTTAGGCTTATCTCTTAATAACTTTGTTTCCTTCCTTTTTTCTCTCTTCTCTCCAAAAAAAAAAAAAAAAACAAAAAGATGATCTTTTTATAATAAAGCATCTTAAAAAACTATCCTTAGATAACTTGTGAAAGAACATATAGAATTTTTATGATTATCCATTTCTCTTACTTATATTGTAGTACATAGTCAAATAAGTGATACCCTTAGAAGTTTCTGCAATTAAACACTTAGCATTATCCATGGACTATGATACATGAATTGTTTAGTTGTTTTGTGGTAAAGATTAAATCTTAAGATATTGTAGAGTAGGTGTATATGAATTTTTGTTATTGTTCTAGCTAAGGTTAATGTACTCTCTCAGATATTGACAACTTATGGATATTGTCTTATTAATGATAATAAATATTGGAGATGCTCTTGGTATGTTCAAACTATATATATATATATATATATATATATATATATCGATCTCTTTTTGGTTTTGAACTTGTTCATGTCATAGTAGTTCTTTTGATGCTTACTATGCTATTATATATTAGTAGTGCTCATTTAGGGAAGATAATGAGGTTCTTGTTCATGTAATGTGCTTGGACATAGCTTGTGTTGTGATAAAGGATACTATAATGGTAGAGATGGATGCTTTTTAGCGAAAAGTTATATTATTATCATTTCTTCTATTGTTTTTTGGTTACATGATGGTTTAATCAAAACAAATGATAGAAATTTAGTTTCTAAGAATTCATAGGAGCAAAAAATTTGGTTGAAGAAGTAAAATTGACTCGAATACAAGTTTTTCTTGTATGTATGTTCATTTGAAATCATCTAGCTAAAATGTTTGTAGGTTTTGTCATAGATGAGTTTGATAGATGTTGTCATGGTTACTTATACCATCATGTAGAAAAGAATTAACTATCAACATGATGAAATAGTGCTATACTATAAGAAGATTGAACTTAAATGCACATATGTTAGATGGGAACATCATATAATTATTTTCTTTCCTTTTTCATTTTGAAAAGTTCATCCAATAACCCTTGTACAAATACCTTCTTATAATGAATAAAATAAGAGGAAGGGAGGAATTATTGGCTCTTTGTTTTTCTAACTAATGAGAGTTGTGTGATTTTTCCAAAAAGCTCTTAAATCATTCTTAGCAAATATTATAGCATGAAGGGGAGGAACATAATCACTTGCATTTACAAAAATACTCTCAATATGTCATACTTGTACTTTTATGACTAATAGGCCTTAAGCTATACTTAATTGATTGGGGCTAGGTTCTCTCTCACTCTCTCTCTTTAGATATATATATATATATATATAATAGAGCTCTATAAGAGTGAATCTCGGGTTCAAATTCTTAGTTTTATCTTTTCTACATCCAACATCTAAAATTAGCTTTAATCAAAAGCAAAGAAAAGCTAGAATAACTCCAGTACGTTGTATCATGGGATAATGAGATAATGGGGGTAATAAATACATGTATAAATTTATATTTTTTTACTTACCCAAAAAAAAATAGAAGTATTAGTTTATTTAAGTATAAGAATATATATGTGTACATATATATATTTGTGAAGAAAAGTAAGAATCAAATTGGTAGAGACTAGTAAAGCATCTTCTTTTAACTGTTGTATAGGTATTAACGTTAATAAGATATCATAATATATGCCCCTTCTATTCTTTTTAGCAACTTTAGGAGTTGGAATGTTAAAATTACTTACATATTAGCCCCCTTAACTTCTATTAAGTAAGATAGTAGCAAGGTAAATAAATAAATAAATAAATAAAAAACACTACTATCTTATGTACTAGTATATATATATGGGCATGGATTCTTCTATTGTATGTGCTGTACTTTTTATTATTTGTTCATGCTCTCATAGTGCATGCACCTAGTGTTTTTCGAACTTCAAGTACAAATTTTCTTCCCTTCTAGATGGTATGGTTAGATACTAAGTGATATACAACCAAAGTATAACATTAAGCCATATTCTCCTTTGCATATGCTCATATCCAACTATATGTATATCTTTTAAATTTGTGATTTGGCATGTGATATGTTTGTTGCTTATAGTTGCCATCCAAATCTAAGTTTAATGTAGCATTCATTGCTTTCTTTGAATTCTGAAAAATGAAATGTGCTTAGTTCTTTTACCTCATGATTAGAAGTAGCATAATGTCATATATTTAATTTCTTGTTATCTAGAAAAATTAAACTTATAAAATTTTATAAAAATTTTCAAAATTGAAATTATGATTTAAGGATAGTCGTTCACGATAAACTTATTTTTAAAGAGAATGTAGTTAAACTAGTAATTCCATATATTACACTACTCCATTCAAACCATATGGATATTTAGTATGAATCATTTTAAAAACAATGCCATATACTTGTTGAATTCTGTGTTTAGACATTATGATGCTAAGTAACTTATGGTTTCTAATATATCATTGTACCTTTAGCAAATTAACTGTTCTTAAACTAGCTATTGTGTATTATAGTAACTTGTTTTTATGCAGTTAATATTTTCCTTTGGACTCCTACAATGTAATAAAGAGAGCTCTTATGGTATTTCTTGGTTTCCTTCTTTAATTTTTTTTTCCAAATTTCCTTACTTGATTTCCTTCTTTTTGTAAAGTTCTCGATGTCTTTCCTCTATCTTTTGGTCAATCACTTCAAAGAAATGTAAGTACATTACCACAATATTGGCCTTTAATGGGTAACCTTTCTTTTTTTCAATTTTATTTTTATAAGGAGTATCATAATTGGTAGATATCCACTTGAAACATAAAATACTATTAATATTAGATTTTCGGTGTAATATTTATATTTAAAGTGAACAGTGTATTGTGTTGGGCTCCAACAGTATATGGACATATCTTTTTTTTTAATGAATTATTGTTTAATTCGGTTTTTGGGTTTCCCTACAACTATAGTAGAGTTTTACTCTTATGTTAGCCACTTTATTTTTCATGCAAAACCTTTCAACCAAAACATTTTGTTAACACTATATAGTATTAATTTGTTATTTTAGTACTTTTGATAGTATTAATATATTATATTGATTATACTTATTTTATGTATTAAGTTTATAATTCTTTACCATGTGATTATTTGGAAGTTAATTTTCACAATTCTTACAATTTCTTAGTGTAGCTCGCTTCTTGGAGTCATGGTATGGTAGGATGCTCTTGAAATGGCCATCAATCCCAATTATAGATTTGGATTGGCTATACAGATTGGGAAATTAGAGATTGCAAAGGTAAGGGTTTTTTTTTATTTATTATTTTTTTCCTGCAACTAATGAAGATAAGTATTGGCTATTTAAGTGGGAATTTGCATGATGTGTAAGGTAAGTTTTGTTTTTGTTGGATTGGGGTTTGGTTATTTATTAGAAGTTCACTTGAGCAATTGAATTTGTATGTTTAGTTCAAGTGTAAGATACTTTTAGGATTTTGCCATAAAAAACCCTTGAAAATATATCTAGGAGTCACTATATCAGCTTTCTTGTCCTAAAATGGTATTCCCATCACTAAACTTACTAATCACTTGCTAAAATACCATGATCACCTAAATAGCCCTTAATTTTAATTTCCTCAATTGATTCTATACCATTTCTTTGTCTGTAAAAAGGAGAATGGAAGTTGAGTTACTATAACTCTTTTAGATGATAGCATGGTTTTTACAACTAACTATTAAGGCTAGTATATACTGCTTTGTTTCTTTCTATCTATAGTTCTTGGTTCTATCTATCCTTTTAGGATAAAGTATGAGCCAACAGAACAATGTTGTTAATTGCATAACTGTAAATTATGTAGTTAAAGGCTTATATGAGAAATCAAGCCACCTGTCAGTTTTATTGTTTATTATGATGTATAAATATTAATTATTGAGTATTAAAGCTCGGAATCATACACATGATTTATTATTAACCTATTTGATACTTCATCATTTGGTCACGTGTAAGTGAAACAACAAGTATGCATTGATAAGTAGGATCATTTTGACAATGCATCCTCTTTTATAATTAAAATATATCAACGTATATAAAAATCTTAGGGCATCATAATTGCAACGTTTACAGGTAATAAATTTAGTCAAACAGGAACCTCTAAATGTCCTTAATCTTCTTGTATAGCTAAGTTTATGGATAAATGTAGTCAATAGTCTTCATTAACCACGTTTAAACATAACTAATGTGGTACTTTTTTAATATTTTTATTGGCAGGAAAAATGTGTAACTACGATTAAACGTTGCTTAAGGTTAAAGATAACTACATCTAAACGTAGCCAATACTTTTCAATGGTCATGTTTAAACATAACTAATGTGGTACTTCTTAAATTTTTTATTGGTGGGAAAAATGTTTAACTACGTTTAAACATTGTCTAAGGTTGTAGATAACCACGTTTAAACATTGCTAATGGTTTTTTTTTTCTTTTGTTATGTTTATGATGTTTCTCTGCATATGCAAGTACATTTTGCCTGCACTTAAACATCACTTATACCCGTATTCAGTTATGTTTAAACGTCACTGACTATTATATGTTTAGCCATGTTTCCTCTTTTTGGCAATGTTTTTTTATTAATGTAGTAGAACTAATATGTGATGGACCTTTAGTAACATGTACTGGTTGCATTTAATAAACGTAGTAAATATCATTAGTGACATATTTTATTTCATCAATAATGTTTATTAAATGTCACCTATAGATAAAAATCCTGTAATGTTTTTATGTGAATGTCTTACTTATAACTACATTTATAAACATTGACTTTCATTTTATAAGTCTTTGGTGAAGAACTATTTTGAAAAATTATACTACATGTCTTATAACCAATAGGTATAAAGCTAAATGCTTTAAGGTAGTTGAGTTGATTATGCATTGTACAAATAGGTCTATGATAGCAATTAAGAGACCAGCTTCTATCTTAGTTGATTTACATGACAGGACTATTTAGAGCGTGACATGTTATACTTTCCACATTACTTCATTAACCTATAACAGGAACTAAGGGGTCACCTATGGTAGCCCATTTAATTTCCTTAAAGATACATAAAATTCCCAAATGAAACAATAGTTTAGCTATATCTCCATTGACCTTACTCTCTAACCTCATCATTGCTTGATTGGGAATAGACTTGACTAATCTTAATTAACAAAAGAGTTTATCAAAAAGTAAGTAACCATGATTCAGTAAGCAGGATGGAGATAGAAGCGTGCATACATCACAAAGTAAATAGAGTTATCAACTAAGTTAATTAGATACAATATATGACTAAGCAAATGCTATTGTATGATGTTGTCCCATCTATTGTGAGATTAGAGAAATTATGTTCGTTCTAATCCGAGTTTGAGGAGTTTTCACATAAAGGATACAATGTCATTACGGTCAAATCTAAGCTTGTACAATTAAGATATCCGTCCTCTCATAACTATCTTCGAACCAGCATCCTCAACCTTGTGCAATATCCTCTCACATTACTTAGTTTGACTATTAAGAATGGGGAACAAACCATTTTAGCTATCCTTTTCAAATGGATCAATATTTAGTCGAAAAATCTTAGTCGTCCCTTAATGGGTTGCAATGCGTGCTAGGTTAAGGTTTAGGTTATGCAACATCAAGCATAACTTAGAGCTGAGTTACCACAATAGCATATCATTACCAATCATACTCATTGCATACATATATTCAGCTACTTATAATCAAAAGCAAAACACACTTAAGTTTCTAAGTAATATGAAATATTACTTTGAAATGTAATGAAGTATTGATTCAAACTTACTTAGATTCCTTACTGTTTACAATAATCATAGGTGCTGTAGAGCAAAAGGTTACCTCATTGCAAAAGTCCCGTATTATAAATGATACCTTTAACATTTATACAAGTTATGAAATATCGATATTTTACTCGTTATTCCTAAAATTGAGTTAACCTTAACTTAAGAAGTTATCTATACCTACGTGATTAAGTTTTAGGGTCATTTTAAATCAATTTTTGACTAGGATATCTTCTAATTCACCTTCGTAATCATCTTCTAAAACATCCTCTGAGTTTGGTTAGCTTTGAAGTCCTTTATAAGATATCTTCTAACTTACCCTTTGTGTAAACACTAGAAAAATAAAATAAAATAAAGAGGAGCTGGTATTGCCTGTAATCAACTAGTTTATTAAGAGGGCATATGTGTCCTTTTCAAAAGTTAAAAGTCTAAAAATTTTTCTATAATACATTAGGTAAAAAGACTAATAACTTTTTCTCACACCTTGTTGCAAACTCTATTGAAAACTAGAGAATGAACAAGGTTCTCCATATAATTTGCAGAGAGTTTGGATTTGTGATGATTAGATAACAAAAGTTGAAAGGGGATATAAAAAGGTGTCGAGATCTAAGAGACTTGATAAGTTTTTGTTGATTTTAATTTAGGCATCTTGTTTTCCTAAGGGAATGATGCAAAACATTGAAGGATTCATGCTTTGCAACATCTAAGGATTAGTGAATTGAGCATTATTTATTCTTCAATTGGAGAATAGGTAAGATACTCTTAAAGCCCCTTATTCATTGATGGTTTCGTTTTTGTGAGAATTGTTGAGAATGATTCAATTTATGAAGATATGATGGATAGAGAGACAAATGTCTATTATAAGTTCAAGGTATCGAAGGATGATATAAAGGTGAGTTAGTCTTACATGTGGCTATGCGACTATGGCATAATGGATAGGGATTCAAGTTATGAGTATTCATGTAGTGATCGGAGGCATATGTGGGATATAACACATGCCATTTGCATGTGTTCAATGTGTTACATAGTATGTACTTGGTGAAGTTTGTGAAGACATGTGACAACATATGACTTGTGTTGTGAAGGAGTACAAGATGTATATTTAAGCTACATGCCCAGTAGTATGTATTGGTAGAGCTGCTTTGTTAATGCATAGGTACATATATTTTACATAACAACCATACTTAGTGAAAATACGTACATTGTAAATGTTATCTCATGTTATTTTATTAACTTTACTACTTAAATAATTTATCTCCAAGAGCTCATTATTATTAGAGCTTGAATTTCGAGATGCTCATTTGGAACTTATTCATTTGCTACATAATTAAGTTGAACATGATATGCATATAAATCTATGTTTAATGTTTATGTTAATTTATTTTCATATATTCTACATATTAGTTATATTTAATCTTTATTTATTGTTTCATATCATTTTGCAAACTTTACTTCCTAGATCTTTGTATATGTTCACAATTCAAGTTACTACTCTCCCTATTTTTCTAAGTACAAAACTAGCTAAAATGAGTTGCTTATATAAAGGGTACTGGGTCAATTAAAAGTTTACTTTAATGGGCAAGTGTTAATCTCCTTATAGAAATTCTTGATATTAGATGTCAAATTCTCAACTTCAAATTTTCCTTCACTTATCTTTGATGCCATCATGCCTTTTACAACATATTACTGGCTACTACACATCTTTCTATTATATGTTTTGCTATTTTTCCTATTTATTCTAATATATTTTGCCTATATTTAGGTTTTTAAGTAATTATGGGTATATATGTTTACACGTATAATACATTTAATGTACATGTATACTTCTAAATATTATTTACATCATTTTATAACTTTTAGTATCCATATAATTTATTACTAAAAACTTGTCAATTATTAAAACTCATTATTTTCAATAAATATTGGTTAATATATTTAGAATTAACTTTTTAACTATATTATTATTTTATTTTCTTGAATCTAAGCTCATGGGACTATTTCTGTTGATTTTCTTAATCGTGTTGCCAAATTCAAGTCTAATTGGACAACTTTCACAATTGCCTTAAATTTTACATACTATACTTGAATTACCATGTTGTGAGCTTACATTTATTTTTCCTTTTTTCATCTAAAGATAACTCTCATGATCTTCCTAAATTTAAGTATTAGATCCCAATTGCCAAATTTTTGAAGTCTTGTTTACCTAAGCTGGTTACTGATATAAATGCTCTTTATGGGTTCAGTAGCTTACCTTTACTATCAAGTCGAGGGGCTAAGCTAGTTTTTACTTATAGAATGTACTTTTTGGAAAGAGATTGAATATAGCAAGACTAAGACATCTAGTGGTTGCTACTGCAAGTGCTTACTCTTTTCATGGTTAGAAATTTTGCCTGAGATGTTTAGTAGAAGCGACTACTCCAATAGCGTTAAGTATCAATTTATTGAGAATAGTCCTATAAGGGGACCAGGTGTTAATGGCTAAGAAGTTGATTTGGGTCTCTACTACGACCTTTGCATCACTAAGCTTTATAAGGAGTGTTGTGGTAAGGCTTTAGGTTTTCATGAATCTTATCCTCTATTTAGGCAAGCACTTTTATAAAGATAATGTTAGTGGAGCTTTCGCTATTAATAAGTATCTTATGAATGTTGAAGCTCATAAATCTAGCTTTGATGACTGGGGCATCATTGAGTGGCAAAATAATCCCTTCATCATTTTCTTCGATGAAGGAGACTAAAGCGTTGAGCTTCCATCTCTTATGTTGAAGATTGAGGACTTCTTAAAACTTCTTGGGTTTAGTGTAAGATTTTTTGTAGGAGCAGGATTAACCTCCTATTGTCTTGCCACATAAGATAGTGCATATAGTGCAATGAATGGGTCGATTGGTAGTGTTGTTGGATGACCTTGCTCATGGCTTTTCGTTGTGCTAACCTCTCTTGGGAGGTTGCTAAGTAGTGTTAGCCAGATGGACGACATATTTGTTAAGGTGGCTACGATGGATGACTTCCTTAATGGCATGCTTCAATTGTATGGAATCCTACATTAAGTGCCTACAGTCATGGTAAAACTTGTAGTACTTATTTTAAGCATTATACATGAGGTTATGGCACATGCACTCTGGTTAAGTAATGTTTCCATGGTTATGGGCTCCCGTAGGATCTACTCATGAGACTTAGTGAGCTCATGGTGATTACTGAGAAGTAGGATCACATGGCTCTTAAACCTAAACCTTTAGCTCTACATAGTTAAGCTAAAATGCTTTATGTGAGGGTTAAACCGGTCTCTTATTAGGGGTTAGTCTTAGCTCTCTTTGTTTATTTGTTATTATTTTAACTATCTTCTAGCATTGATGTTGCCTTCTATAATGATGTATGAAGCGGCTTTTTGCTAGAACTTGGCAAATGTTGAGGGTATCATTTTAGTAAGGAAATAAAAGAACTAAGAATGGTCTTTTACACCTTATATTGTTGCATTAAGTGCCATGTTCATGTTGAGATGTGGAATCTTGAGCATGATGGCATTGAATCATAAGAAGTAGTCCTATAGCAACTCTTCAAGTCATTGGAGGATGGTCATGAGGTATGATGCATCTCTTTTTGGTTGCCTACTTGTCATAAAGTTTTGGAGAAAGCATTTGCTAAGTTCTTCAAAGATTATAGTAGAGTTGAACATGAGGCTATAATACTAAATGCGGGTTGCATTTTTTAGGGTACCCACGAAGGCATACCATCAGATATGCCATGTAGATCCAGTATGGAGGTATATTAGCTCATGTCTAGTATAGGGTCTGTTGTATCGTTGTACATCTTCATTTAGGAGATCTTAACATTGAGAGGATGGGTTTCCTCTCATATCCCTTAAATGAAAGGAGAACATTCGATGGAAAAAGTTGTTTAAGGGTCTATTTGCTCACTAAACTCCTCGGGCATCTTATCGTTTCTTGAACACATCGTTGATGAAGTCTATAGGGGATATCTCAGACCGTACCTCGAAGTGTCCAGCATGTGACCTTATGAATGTTCCACTGCTCGAAGTAGCGGGCTTATGATGTCAAGATGAAACTAATAAGTTAGACTATGGTACGCTATCATTATTTTGCATTTCCAACTGTAGCTTCGAAGTGAACCTACTTTAAAGTGATAAACTTTAGGGTAAGGTGTATGCTTTCAACAATTGTTTCAGTCATATGTTATTGTAGTTGGGTGATGATGATGCCTTATTGTGACTATAGCTCCGTTTTCTCTAAGGGTAGGCCAATGGAGGTTTTGGTAAGCTAATGTTTAGGTTGGTGTTTGGTTGTTATTTGGAGGCTTAAGTATTTTGGCTATTTCAAGTGTTAGGCATGGTTTGTAGTGTTTGTGGTGGAAATGACCACGGTAGATGCGAAAATGTTGATGGTTTAAAATTCCTTTACATTTATCCGTCTAGCTGGGCTAATGATTGGGCTTACAAAAAAGAATACATAAGTTAATAATGCATTGGAGATCACTCCAACACATGCACTTCCAAAGATTAGGCCTTTAGGAAATGGAAACTTTCAATATCAACACTTAAAAGATATATATAGATAGAGATACTGTGTAACTAAGATGTTATGTGTGATCAAGGGTGTTCATCTTAAGGTATAAATTTGAGGATCCTCTTGTCCATGGTGTTTTAAGGGAAAGATTAGGCTCTTAGGATGGAGCCATATTGATAATGGTGATGGCTTTAGCTTGTACTTTTATCCCTGAAAGTTAAGCTAACAGGTTGACAATGTATCCTTCCTAAGGAAATGAATGTCTTTCAATGGTACAACTTATGAGCGATCTTGTTTACATGGCATCTTATTATTGCTGCAAGCCAATGACATCTTGCAGCTTCTCCTAAGGGTTTTCTATTTTGGTGTGAATTAGCCTCAGGTGTTAGGGAGAAGGCTTGATGGGTTGATAGGCCTTGAAGGCCTATAAATGTCATGGGGCCTCGGGTTCTAATTTCACTTATAACATATTTTAATACGATGTTTAGTTGTAATATATTTAAAATGCAATAAAATGTATATATATTAGTATTAATAAAAAAAGACCCTTAATGATTAATAATGTCATAATTAGATTAAAGATGATTCTATACCTCAAAGGTTAAATCAAATTTCCTCTTAAGATCAGAATCATCAATTCTAAAAATTTTTGATAGTAAGAAAAAGAATGGAGTTAAAACCTAGATTCCAAAGATTCCATTTGGAATCCATTCCCATGTATAGCATAAAGTTTTAACTAAAGAGGTTAGCTTTATAAATTTATATATTCAAACTCACTTTTAAGCAATATTTAATAAGTTTTTGATTTTTATAATAATAGACTTAGGCTCACTTGTCAATCCCTTTTGCCACCCTTTGGGAATATTATACTTATGCTTGGCAATTGATATATTGAGTATTGTCTTACAATAAAAATTTTAAACCTACCAATGTTTAAATGTGCTTGGTTTTTTTTAATAAAATATATAATAAATTCATCTTTATCTTTAACAACCTTAGAAAAAACTATTTAAGGATTTTATAGAATTTCTTAATATATCATCAATTTAAAAAACCTCTTTTATTTTGAAGAATTTTTTATCTTTTCATTTTTAATAACACATTCAATTAATATCATAAGAGTGGAATGGAATAACTATTTCTCTGCTATATATCTAGTCTTACATTTGATCGATGGTGTAAATATTTCACAAATTGCTATTGTTGTAAATGAGAAAATATATTTCCTTTACAAGACTATTCTTTGACCTTTTCCACTATATTTTCATACATAACACGATGATGAAGGAATTATAAAAAATAGTTCTTATTTTTCTATTTTATTTATTATGAATTGTAATCCTATTTTTTTATTAAATTTCATCCTACAAACTAAATGTGTTATTAAAATTTTTATAGTTGAATTTAATACTTTCTTTTTCTTATAACATTTTTTATGTTATGACGGAATTTTTTTATAAAATAAAAAGGAACTACGGATGCTTGTGTCATGGGACAGGAGGTTCAACTCCCTCCTTATGTACTCATGTGGCACTCGACTATCATTTACCTTATGTATTTTTTTTTTTATTACAAAGGGTAAGCTAACCTTTTCTTTTCTTATTTTCCCAAGACTATTCTAATACTCTTTTGCTTTAGGAGCGCCAACCAGTATTGTTACTGTTCTTCATATGATAGAGATATCCAACTTTTTAACTGGTTTTGGCCTGTTGTGGCCATTATTAGGAAAGCAACATCAACTCTCGATCAATTTGCTCACGGGAAATTAATCCTACCTTGAGAGACTGCCCAATGCACAAACAAACTGCTTGTTGACGATACTCATTTCACGTTAAACTCCAAGTTAAACACTCACACTTCCCTTCAAAATACAGATCGTGACACTTGTAGCTTTTGAAAAGGGAAAAAGTTATACAAAAGCTAATCATTGGTAAGAGGATCCATCTCTTTCAAGCAAACCACTTTGACCATAAAAATCTTTCCATCATGGTTCTCAACTTCAAGAACTCCTTTCTTTCTTTCCTTTCCTTTTTTTTTCCTCCCTAACTCAACTTAAGGAACTTTGAAAAATAATAAATCATTAATTATGCAAATATGGGTCGCATACATATATATAGATTTATATAAGAATCGGTTCCGAATCGTGAACCGATTTAGAATCGACTCTTTAGGCTGTTGAATCAACTCGACCAGATCATGGGCTGGCCGAACTATACATTGAACTGTTGAGCTTTAAGAGTACAAACAGTTCAACATGGAGAACTTAGTAGGTTGACTAGGCCTTGAATTGGCAATTCAACCTGTGGATTCGAGACCATCGTTGATTCTAGACCAGGCTAACCCTAATTTTTTTTTAAATATATATATGATATAATATAATATAATATACATATATACAATATATATAATGTAAACATACTATGTATATACTATATATAAATATAATATAATGCAAATAAGTATGTATTATATATAATGTATTATTAATACAATATATATTATGCTATATATAATATACTATATATATTTTTATATACTATATATAATATTAACATATATTATGTATTGAAAGAAATTCGATTCACGATAACAATAGTTGACGTGTTGACTTAAACTTTTAGGTTTAGTTGAAAATAAATAAATAAATAAATGAATAAGTCATAAATTATTTATAACAATTGACAAAAATTGGAAAAAATAAAAAAAATATATAATAATTGAGGAAAATTCGAAAAAAAAAAAATCACGATTCAAGGGCTTCAGAATCGGCTCTTGAACTATTGATTCAATTGAATCATCGATTCAATTCAACAAGCTCAAGCCTACCTTCTTAAGGACCGGACTTAGTTTACTCCTCAATTGACTTGTAAATCGGTGATTCAAAATCGGAGTAAACTGGCGCACAAGTCTTCATATGTATTAAGGATAAGAAATCCTCTTGAATTACTTGCCAACAAAACTAATTATAAATAAATGCAATTTATGAAATCGTTAAAAAGGCATTCAACTATAGGTCATTGAAGGCAACATTTCAACTAACAATCTCCGGTAAACAATCCCACAAGCTCCAAACCTTTAAACTGCAATCCCATCTCATTGTCTTCATAACTTTAGTTCTTCCTTCATAAATCATAGTGAAACTCATATTCATACAATAACAGTTAAAATTCTCTAAAACCAAGCATAGACCTTGAATCTTTACAAATCCCAGGATCTAAAGTTCCAAACTTAACTTCAATTCCAACTCCTTTCTTTGAACTCTATATACTCTTTAGAGCAAAACATAGGGAAAGGTCAGGAATTTGAAACATTGGAGCAAAAAGGACCAAAAAGCTTCAAACTTTTAACTTAATTCATTCGTTTTCATTAATGGGATCTCAAACCAAACCATGAAGTAATAAATCAAGAAAAAGATCCACCAAATCCATCAACAGCATGACTTCATTCGGCACAGACTGCATTGACAACTCCACCGATTCATCAAAAGGAACCTCACTTTACAACTAACAGAACTTCAAACGCCTTTATTTCACTCTTTATTGTCCCTTGCATTGCGCTCTCCACCATTGCAGCTTTTGCATTCCTATTCTTCTCCTCCTCTAGCACCTTCTCCTTTACCAATGTAAAAGCCATAGCCTAGCCACTTTAGAAATTGTATAAACCAATGGTCTTATTTATCTCCTTAGATGGGTTTTGGTTCAGGTACTAATTGAAACTCCTACACCAAATATAGGCCAGTTCTTTTCGAACAGTAGCGAGGTTGAGACGGGTTTAATTCCCGTATTCCCTTCCCTTACTTTTCTAATCTTAGTCAATAGAGACTAGTTTATATCCTACTTATCATAGAATCATAAATAACATCGTCATTGTCATCGTTGTCAGCACAACATGATTGCCATTCCTGTTATATCACCACTAACACAGATTTGTGGGAAGTTTAATAGAAATATACTACTTAGTTATTTCAGATAATAGTTATTTCCAAGAAATGATCTCTTTTTATTTCTCGTCTTTTTTGTTCCTTAGACTAAAGAGAACACCTACAACCTGTTTACTTTTTGGTACATTACAAACAGAGAATAGAAAAATTTTCCTCGTGAATAACTATTATAATGAATAACCTAAAATTTTACATTCCAATAGTTACATTACATAGATTTCTATCGGAAGAATACATACTTTAGTATTCACTTTGCCTCATTACATATAGGATTGAGCAATTTTAAATTTCAATTATAATATATGAAAACCAAAAGTTTGATTAATTATATCATTTAGCTACTCCGAATTCATTTTTAAAATTGAAAAGAAAAAAACTCAAAGTGCTAGCAATGATGTTGACATAGCTCCCAAATATTTATGAAGAGGGAAAAATGATATCCTCATTTTGAAAAATTTAATCTTATCCTCTTTTATCCTAAATATATTACTATCAGTAACCCATGTTTATAATACCCCCTAATGAATTCCAAAACACTTATACGGTCTCATAAAAATAGCTAGAAAGAAGCATCAGGAGCACAATCAAAACAACGTAGAAGCTAGAGAAGGGAATACCTGCCGAAACCGTAAATAATAACTATGTCTATATGACATGCTTAACAACATTATGTGAATGCATACTCTATGATATGAGAAATAATAGTCTACACCTTATTTATAAGTTTAAACTTTTAAATAAAATGATTATGATACTAATAATAACATGATATCATAATATCTAATTAAATTGTCTACTTGTTAAGTCTCAATTAAAGTTTGACTTACAAGTGGGGAGGCATAATATATGATAAATATAATAGTTTACGGTTATGATACTAGTTATAACATACTTAATATACATCTTCACATACTTGAAGATTTGATGGAGAACATATTCACATAAAAGGACAAGCAAACATCTTATGATGAAGACGATCCAGATGGATTGTTCTTGAAGACTGAGGTCGCTTCAAGGCTGAGACCTCCAACTCCTCCAGGATGACTAATACCGTCACGTGCTTTGTTGTGTTTTTCAATAGCATACTTTATTTTCTGGAACTGCAGAAAGTTTCAGGCATGTTAAGGCCAAAGGTGGGTTAGATCCACGGTTATATTTGCTAAAAGTAAGGAAAAGGGAAATGATGATATCACTGGGATAATCTATATTTATGTTGAATTCAAATAAATTTTTTATGTTTTAGACAAGTTAAATAAGATATGAATCTAGAGAAAGACTTTAGTAGTACTAATATGTCAATACGCCACATGAATCGATAAGTGATATATAATTACTAATAAAAATTTAATATGTAAAAACATAATTAGTGTTTTTTCAAAAAATATATTTCTTCATTATTATATATCAAATTTCTATTAGTATTTACATATTACTTATCTATTTATATAACATAACAGTACGATTGAATCTTTGTTTCATGAATCTTATCTTTGAAGTACTTTAACAAATATTTATGGCATACTTGATTCACATAAGTCTCTAATAACTATGTGGATGGACGAATAGCGTATAATTATTAATAAAAATTTGACACGTGAAAACATAATTGGTGTTTTTCGAAAAAGTAAGTTCCTTTATTATTATGTGTCAAATTTTTATTAGTACTTATATATTACTTATTGATTTATGTGGTGTGTTAGTATTATTAGATTTTTTTCCATCAATCTTATCTTTGAGGTGCTTTAATAGATATTTATGGCACACTTGACTCTCATAAATCTCTAATTACTTTTATGAGTCGAGAATTTATGCGACTCACTTTTGTAACCTTACTATTTTACTTAACTAAAACACAATCACATGAATTTGACCCCTACCCACATAACCTGCGAGTGTAAATATCTCAAATAAAAATCAAAAGGGTGGATATAACCAATACAGTAAATGGCAAAGAAACATACCTTGGCAAGTGAACATGAAAAGGATTCCACTAGTCCATCTGCACCACGGTAGAAGTGGAAATAAGGTAGCACTCTAACATTCAAACTTTTACACATCTGTTTGTTCTCGTCGAAGTTGACCTTCAAGAATAAAATCTCCGAGTGTTCTTGCGCTGTCTTGCAAAGCTATACATAAAGATTCTCATAAGTTTGAATACATGAAGAGCATCCATAACAAAGAAGAACGAATGTCTCCCCATCACTTTCTAATAGCAATAATTTAGTTTTTTAATTATATGAAAGAACACCTCATCAGGATACCAACTTTCATACATTGCAAGTAGAGAGTCCATACAAGCATATGTTGATAAACTACGACCTGCTGCTTATAAGCAACCCTGTATGGTGGATACTGTAAATGAAAGAGACAAGGATACTACCATCCTCATGTAGTCAGTCAGAGCAAAAGCACATCCAGCTAATCGCCAAAATGTACCATCAAGTCAAATCCTATTATTGGCAATGGTGTGTCAGCATCTTACCTGTGGTGGATGTCCCAATGGGCCAAGTCACAATCAAACATGGTGCTTGGGTTGCTGAATGATTGAAATGATTTGAGTTGCATGTCACCATCAGCTATAGCTTTTGGTGCAGTAGTAAAGCGCTTGATCCTAAAATTGGTATCGGAGCTAAGGTCATGGGTTTCATTCCTGATAGCCATAATGCTGAGGGTGAGATTGTTGGTAATGATGTGTCAGCATCTCGCCCACGGTGGAGGTCAGGATGGGCCAACTCACAATCGAACATGGCGCTTGGGCTGCTGGATGGTTGAAATGATTTGAGTTACATGTCACCATCAGCTATAGCTTTTGGTGCAGTGATAAACGCTTGATCTTACACCTATAATATTAACTAAAATGTCCATGCAATAGAAGGCTATGGGGTGGCATAAATTGCTACTAAAGGATGAAAGATGAATCGATTACAGGAAATCTCAAAATTCTAGGTACTCATAAACTGTCGCTGCTTCATAAGGCATATAGTAGAATCCCTGTAGTAGTGCAACCATTTTTACGCAATTTATAATTATTTACCCAGCAAAGAGTTAGTACCTTTGGAAATAATGCTCTGCAGGAAGCACACCATGTTCCATAAAATTCAACAATAACTAATCTATCTCCTGTTTGACTCAAGGCACCGAGAAATTCTTGTGTAGAATGAATGTCTATCATATTTGGCCCTGCATTCTTCTCCCACCATTTTGGTTGGTCAGTCTCGGCAATAGCTGCATGCACCTGAAGAAATTCCAGCATCAGAAATCAAAGTCACGCAACAAAATATTGTTTCATGAATTTGAGAGGGGGAAACTTTGTTGTGGATATCAGTAGAGTATATGTACAATGATCAGACAAAATTGCCTAGCAGCCAAAACAGAACTGCAAATGCATGCCACAGAAAAGTTCTACTCCAAACTTCCGCTATGCTGGTACAAAATAGAAACATGTTAGATGCTAGCTTTACATAGTAGAAGATGTGCCCCTCCAGAAAGCCTGACAGATAAGAAAGTCACAACTAAGCTCGACAATCAACTATCTTGCACATCCAACCTAAAGAAGAAGAAAATCTTCATATAATGCTGCTTTAATATAAAAGAAAGAAACTGAAGCATCCTGCTAAGACATTGAGACAAAGGCACATGTATGTGCATGCATTAAAAGATGAAGCAGATATGATGAAGTTCCATTCCAGTCAGCAGTTCTATATAATGTCTATTATATGTTTTGAATGATAATATAATTGGCTAGAAATTCATGTGTTCCCAAGATAGAAGGAGATTTCGGATAATCAATGTGAAGCTCAAGCAGCTGCATGTAAAATGGTCTTCCTACATGATAATTTAGAGGAAGATATTTACATGAAAACTGTCAGTAAGTTCAAAGCCAAAGTAAGGGGCATTTATGTATAGGTTGAAGGAAAGCATGTCCTAATTGAAATAAGTACTACAGTGGAACAAGGAATTTGACTCCTTACTACTTGATCATGGAATAAAACAGATCCATAAGTTATTATAATGAAATTTGCAAATGGTGAATTTCTTGACTCAAATTAGCAAAAATTCTTTGCCCTTTTTTTAGAAGAATTATATGATTGTGTGTGGGCCAGTATCCTAAACAAACCTAGGAATCGAAACAAGAGCTAACAATTTTTTTTCCTATGATACTAGGGATCAGCTCAAAAAAATTTTAGTATGATATTTACACATAACAGGAAGACAACAAAAATCTGGTTATCTCACAGCAGAATGTGGAGAGGGTTCTGGAAGAAGTTAAAATTTACAAGGCAAAACCACTATGTAATCCGCTTGCAAGTCATTCGAAACTTAGTTACGGGACAGCAAATGAGGAAAAAGATGAAAGATATGAATTATGTGCTTTATGCATCAGCTTCAGGCTGTTCCATGTATGCCTTGTGGTACACAATACTAGATACCGCATGGATAGATTTTTTCAGTTAAATCCTTCAAAATCATGCAACGAGTACTACATCACATCAAATGGATATTCAAGCAACTATTAAAGCATGAATATCCCCGGTTGCTTCCCACGTTTCCCTAGGCCTAGCAACGAGAATGGAGTTTTTACTCCAATAAAAGCAACTTAGATGGCGTTTCTTCAACATGTCGGGTTGCTCTGACAAGAAACCAGTAAGTTGCAATTTTATTTTATTGGCTAAAAATATAACAATAAGAAACAAAAATTAAAATAAAAATGTTAAGAAACTTGGGATAAAGAAGAGAATTGTTTAAAATAAAGAGTTTTTTAATATGTTAACAATACGATATGAGTCACGCTTAGGCACTTTCAGGCAATATTTGTGCTTTATTGATAAATCGAACCCATTCATATAGTATTTATCGATGCAGACAGGACAGGTGACATCGACTCGAGAAAATTCATATTTACTACTTAGTTCCTTATGTGGGGGAAGCTATCTCAATGCAACCAAAACTGCAGATGCTTTCTTCCAATTATGTAATTTTGCATCTTCCTCGACAATTTCACAGTAAAAATGAACTTATGTATAAAAAAAGAATCAAAACTGTTTACAAAGAAAAAATAAAAAAGACAGGCTACAATCAAAGAAAAATCTAAACTTAATACTAATTTACTCTTGTTCAAACACCGTAAAACAAAATACTCAAATGGGTCCTCCTAATTCCACTCAAAACAAATACCCAACATGAGGAAAAAAAAAATGAAAACTTTCTGAAAAAAAAAAAATTACAAGAACTGACCTTAAAAGAAGCAAATTGCTTTCTGGGTATGAGTCCAAACTCTCCAAATCCACCACCAGAGTCACTTCCAATACAAACTCCTCTCTTATTAGCAATCAAAGCAGGAGAAATATTAACAGTATTAGGGTTTTGTTTTGATGAACCAGTGGAGTCAGCGAGAAGAAACTCATTTGAGAATCGAAATCGATTAGTACATAGTCGAAAAACATCAGCCATCTAATTATAAAATAAAAAAACTAGAGGACAAAAATAGATAAGCAACCAAGACGATAAAGAGGCTATAGTAGCTATGAACACTGTAATTGGATGGGTAGAACTTGTGTGTTATAGTAGTTATTAGGGTTCTTGGTCGGTATTTGGTGAAAATAATGGTGCGCTTCAGACTTAGCAATGCTTTATTAATGTTTTTCCAAATGTTGTGGACGAAATTTGGCTGCTCGGTGTTGATATCCCCTGTATTTGCCGGCTTCTATTATTTCACTTTCATGTTGCTTGTAAGTTGCAGATCGTAAAATTATAGGAAAAGTATAAAATTTATTTCACCGTTTCAGGTTTTTATAAATTTGTTTTTAATTTTTTATTTAATTTATTTTAATTTTTAATTTTTTCAAATCATTTCAAATAAGTCATTTTATTAAACTTTATTAAAATTTTTCTTCATTTTATACATGTATTAATATATAATTGATTTACATAAATACAAAAAAGTCTCTAATATTTATCTCTATTTATAAATTAATTCTTAACATTTTCATTTAGTTCATTTTAGTTTTCAATATATTCAAACATAATAGAAAAACTAACGAAAAAATATTTTTGTAAATTTGTTAAAACATTAAGAACTAAAATAAACTAAATAAAATGTTAAGAACTAATTTGTACATATAAATGAATATTAGAGACTTTTTCCTATTTTTCTCTAAAATTATAATTTTCTTTTCAAATGGCCCATTGGTTGTTCACTATTTTTTTTAATAAAAAAATTGGAAGTTTCATGTGTCTACCTACATATTTAGGTTTATACAAGTAATTATTATTGGTTAAATTATAGACTATTTGAATTCTTAAAGTATCCTCAGGTCAACAATGGTGAACGTTATGAAAACATTATGATGTAATTCATTTCGAAATAATTAGAAATTGTATGTGGTAATAGGCCATTTCGAACTTAAACTTTCAAGGTCTAGTCTAAGTTCAAGATAAGTGTCTTGACTTGCTTAATTACCCTAAGCAACTCTTTTATGTAGAGAGCTAGCCTCATCAAACGAGTTCAAGCTTGCATGCACAACTTACCTAAGATACCTACAAACACCTTGGTGACAGCAATCACTTCGGTTGGATTAGGTCACCCGTAAACTAGCATGCTACTTGCTCATTCCCTCAAGCACCTCTGTTACCCCGAGTGCTTTAAAGTCCTCGAACACCTTGGCACAATTCCGTTTGGCCAATGCCACCTCCTTCCGCTCAAGGAAGTGTTAGGAGTTTGTCTGCAGCTTGAAGGCTCGCGAGTGCTTCTACCTAGCAGTGCCCTTATCTCTTTCTCTTTCCTTTTCTCTTCATTCATTGGCCTTTAACATCCATGGTACATCCAGCATACCGAATAGCCCTAAACATGTTAGTGTCCTAGGTTTCAAATATAACTATTAGCGTATTTATGGTTGATTGAGATACAAAGCCATTTTGTCTCCCCTATAGTGTATGTCTCTTATAGATGGTGAGTACGATCGAACCCCAAGGCTACACATGCCTTTGGTAAGTAAGCTCCTTACCCTATAAATCGGGTAATGAGCCAAAGGAACGGGATCCTTTTTCCTCTCCCTAAACTCCCTTTACTAGAAGAATCCCCGAGCCCTCGTGGATAAATCCTAAAAGTTATCCCAAACATTCATACATCCCCTTATCAACCTTATAATCACCATAATCTCTTCTTACTAACTTAAGCATCGGAAGGCCTTCGTGGATAAATCTATATAGGGCTTTTTGCAGGTTGCTCATTGAGAAGAGAATGCACAACATTTGGAGCAACCCTCATTTGATCCATCCTACTGGTTGTCCCAACTAACATTTGGTGTCCATCATTATTAGCAAATCTACCCAATATGGAAAGAAATAAGAATACTAATCCTCAAGCGTCTTAGCAAGTCAACGGTGGCAAGTCACCACTACCCCTACGATGCTTATCTACTTTACCAACTCCAAGAACCTAAGCTTATGAAATGGAGCAACTTAGGGTGATGTTTCACTTGGTGATTGAGGAAAGTCAAAGAACTTAAGAATCTAATGCTGCTTTCCATAAGGAAGTGGTTGCTTTGAAAAAAGCACAAGAAGAACACCAATAAGACTAAGCGATGGTTAGCTCATATGTGACCAAGAAGACAAAGTGAAACAATTGTTGCAAACCCCATACGCCCATGCAAATGGGTTCAACTTTATCGTGACCCTCCTGAAGACTTATGCAATCAATTAAACAACACAAGTAGAGTGCTTAATGTCAAGCCTGATATTTTTCCATTTTTATAAATAAGTTTTCTTTAAACTGATCATCATTAAACCTTATCCGTTTAATATTGATTATCGACTAAGATTTAAAGAAGATCGGTTTTTTATTTTTTAAAAACATTTTGGAGTCACCACTTAACTGGGGTCGAGAAATGGTTTAGGTCAAAACCAAACAGGTAGATTTGGTTTAGGTCTAGACATTGATTTGCGTAGGAAAAACTAATTTTAAAAAATTGGTTTTTGACAACTAGAAAAATGAGTTTGGGGGTTAGATTCTTTAAACCCTTATAAGAACCATAACTTTCCAAATTGGGATTTAGTTACTAAAATCACCTTTTTAAAAATATAGCTTAACTTATCTAAACTACTTTTAGTTGAATAATTTTAAACTTAAAAGAAAGGAAAAACTAATTTTCTTTTTTTTCATTTTTTACATCACTCCAAAAGTGATTACGTACCTACTATTCGAGATTAGACATACAAAGTTCTTTTTATAAAATTTAGTGTGCTGGTTGCTTTTAATTTGAGCAAAAACACTCAAGTTTACGTTTTTTAACTTTATATTTTATTTTGAAGACTTTTTTTAAAAGGTCCTAATCAATTTATTTATTTTGGAAAATAAACCTAAGTTTTTGAAAAGAGTTAGTTTATTTTTATTCATTTGGCAAATAGGTTTTTTCCAAGTCATAAATTTTTTTGTTCTTTTTATCTTTTTTTTTTTAATAATAAGGAAAATAAATAAAAATTTACAACTATTTTACCTTTTCTTTTGCTTCTTTTTTTTTTCGTTTTCTTCCTTTTTTTTATTTTTTACATTTACATTTACAATTAATAATTTAAAAATTAAATTAAATTAAAAAAGAGCAAATACAAACAACGAAGTTGGATCAATCTAGACTAGGGGGATATGCGTGGGTCGAAGCGAGTCTTCAGGTCGGCTTGGTCGAGTTTGGGTTAGGTCGCTTGTATCCGGTCAGGCCTTAGTGTTCTTCAACAGTAGCGTCAGCAGTGGTAAAGGGTGTTTCTAGGCGAATTAGGCACCAAATTGAGTGAGAAAGTAGATTTTTGTATGTTTCTGATTAAGGTTAGGCAAAGTGCTAAGGCTAGTAGAGCTCAACTTGGTGGTTTTTGAACTTATGGTGGTAACGGTGGAGTTAGTTAGGCCGTATGGTAGTTGTTGAAGGGGTAAGAGAGGAGTGGTTCTAGTTTTTAAGGTACGGGGAGTTTAGCCGTAGTGGTGGTTTCAAGTGGAGTAAGGTGGCGAAGGGTAGTTTAAGGTGGTAGTCGTGGTTAGGGTTAGGGCTTTACGGCGACGGCTTGGGGATGTGGCTATGAAGTACGGTTGTAATTTGTTGTGGTTGGGTTTGGAAGCTAGTGGTTAAGGGAGTTTAGCTATGGTGGTAGCGTTGCTTGAAATTGGTTGGGGAGAGAAAATCGAAGAGAGAGAGAGTTGGCAATTGAGAGAGAGAGAGTCAGGTGATTGGGGAAGAGAGAGAGGAGTTTTTTTATGATTGTTCAATGGAGAATCGATTGATTTGTCCCCTATTTATACTTAAAACTACTTAATTAAGCTCAAAAAGTTGAAAATCGAATTGAATCATGTTAATGCATTTTGACCCATGAAACCTACATTTTTCCAATTTCTAATCCAAATTCTAACACTTAATCGGTTGAATTTGGATAGGATTTTGGTTAAAAATGAAACTAGGCCATGCTTAGTTTGCAAATCCGCCATTAATTTGGCAAAATTACAATAAAAAAAGGTTTGAATTTGATGTTGAAGATGGTTGACTGGCTTGTTTTGTGCGAGAAAATCTAAGGAAAATGTAAGAAAGGAGGAGAAAGAGAAAGGAAAGTGTCGACGTAGCACCATGTCAGCCATGTGGTCCAGTGGCATTGTGCTACGTGACCTGACGTGATACGTAGCATTTGATGTGTCATGTCATGTAGCTTGACACGTAACGTTACATCAGTTGCTGTCCAATCATCTAGCGCCACGTGTTAGGATATATGGCATAATGAATCCCTTACACATGGCAACGTGTCATGTGTGTGTTATGGAAAAAAAAAAAGAAAGAAAAAGGCATTTTTATGCTTTGGTGAGATTTGAATCTAACACCTCTAAACTAAACCCAATGCCATATACAAATATTTTACCATTAGACTATTGATCTATACCTTATTTATATGTACAATGATATGGACAAAGTTAGCCTACATTAGATTTGAATATAAGCCTAAACTCAATGATCCTCCCCATACTAAGGCCTTGAAAAAACTTAAATTATCTAAAATTTTATTATAATCTATCATTATTTTCTAATTTTTTTTTCCAATTTTTCCATTTTTTCGTGAATTTTCCAATTTTTCTATTTTTTTATTTTCTAATTTTTTTATTTTCTAAATTTTCTTATTTTTTAAATCAAAACCTTTTTACCTTGTTCTAAAAAAATATTCTAAAATTAAAAGGGAGTAAAAATGGGGGTATTTACACCTAAGGAGCTTTCTTAAGGACATTCCAAGAAACCACTTGAGGACATGAATGTCCAAGAGTTAGATGAACATACTACCATGCATTTAACATGTACGAACGAAAGAAGGTCAAGTTCTTGGCTTACATTTCCAAACCAACCATAGTAAAGAGCCCCTTTATACTTGTTGTACTCAAGGAAACATTCACCAAAGGTGTTAGGCTTTCACATCTAAGAACATGTGATGGTTTAAGTGACCCCAACGATCACTTCGTATACTTTCGTAGAATGATGAGCCTCTACAATTTGTCAGATGCCTCTATGTACAAGGTCTTCCCTAGTACACTAATGAAGCTCATGCTCCTTTGGTTTAACACTCTACCAAACAACTTGATCAATTGCTTTAATGAGTTAGTAACGAGGTTTTAGCATTACTTTCTTAGTTTGAAGGTATTGCGTAGGGACTCTTCTACTCTATACAACATAAAACAACTGCCTAATGAGACGTTATAGGCCTACTTGGAGTGATCGAACCAAGCGAAGCTTCAAGTCTTAAAGTTGGACATAAGGGTTGTACTCTAGGCCTTCATCATTAGAGTTAACCCTAGTGGGGAAGCTATTTGAAGCCATTGCACTCAACCACCCTAAGTCACTTGATGCATATATGTGCATGACGGAGGAGTATGTAGCTTAAGAAGATTCCATACGGTGAGGTTGCAGACCAACTATGATAAGCACAGCTTGGTTAAGGGTCGCCTTTGCTTGAGGGATGTTAAGTTAGCCTTCTCCTCTAAAGAACATCAAGATAGACAGAAGCAGAAGTTCACAGATTACGTGGACTAAACCTCCTTGAATCGCACTTTCGGTGAGGTACCCTATGAGGTCAGGGGGTAACCTTTGACCCCCTTAAGTAAGAGAAACTTCGTAGGCTACAGGATTTGATGAATTTTGAGATTACCACAATGTGTGTAGGTATAATACCAATGAGTGCTACTACTTAAGGAATGCAATTAAAGGCTTTGTTTGTAAGGGCTACATTAACTATCTCCTAGCTTATGAGAGAAACCAGATCTAACGACTTACTTAGTGCCATAGGATTGAGCAATGATTAAGTTGCCACAACAATAACACTAGTAGTAATAGGAAGACGTCCTTGATAACCAACAATGCCAGGGTAGGAAGGGCCAAGTCAACACCATCTTTAGAGGCTTTAGAATTAGAGGAGTAACCTCCTCCTCACCAATCAAGCATGCAGTCTTTCTTGTTCGAGGAAAGAAGGCTAAGATTGAAGGAGGGCATCGAGTTCCCATACAGTGATGCCTTGGTTATAAATGTAGAGATTGGGTACTTCAACATCCTAAAGACATTTGTTGACAGTGGTAGTTCAATAGATATTAACTTTTATTATGCCTATGAGTAAATGAAAGAACAAATCGAGGAGTACTAAGAATCAGGCCCTTGAACCGATCACCCGCAGTTGAGCTAGAGGACTCTAAGGACTAACTCGAAGGATATTAACTCAAGGCCATATCTGAGATGGAGATTCTCATCCTAAACTAATTTCTTGCCTATCTAACTACCGGATCCTTACGTGTATCAGACATGCTCTTGCTCAGTAGCAATATTTTATCTTAGAAGACAGCCTAGGATAAGCTGAGCTAAGCTCCTAAGTTGACCATAGATATCTAACCCTAATTCAAGCTGACTTCTCTACAGGATTGATTGGTCCCTAACCTGATCTAGATTAAGTTGGCCCTTAATTGCAAACACTTCTGTTTTGCCAACTTTTTATCATGTTTCTAATGTCCAATCACTAAATGACATGGGTTTTTTAACATAACATTCCAGACTAATTTTTACTTTTTCGTATTGAATATTTTGTATCTCTTTTACCCCCTTTAGTATGTTTTATGTAACATAATTGTAAGAATATCTTTTTGTCTTTTCATACATGTAAAGTAACCATAGTGGATGGATATATAAACCCCTACTTACTTGTACGCATACATTATTCATTTAATAATATGGAAATTATTCACATCTCCTTTGAGCAACCTTAGTATTCTTATTATTCTTCAACTCTTATATATTCCTTTTAGTAAGGAGTAGTGGTGAGTGACCCTTCAGTTCAGATTGGTATGTCATATTCAGCAAATTATAGGCCGAGTAGGATCGAGTGGTGTGTCATATCCATTTGGTAGCTACTTGGATTTTGTTAGCTTTTCTTTTGTTCCTTTTGGTTTGCTTCATTGTGGTACCTCTCTATATGTCTAACCTTAGAGATGCATCAGCTTCACTTGTATCAGAGCAAGGTTCTGAGAGGGAGCGTGTGAAGTTATAGTAAAGTTTCAGTTCACTTTACCGTTAGTAGCTGTTGTGTTCCTTCGGTAGTTGCTATAGTGTGTTTGTGTATTAGTAAGTGTAGTTTTAGTATTACTCTGTTCTTACTCTGTTTTTCATTACGAAAAATAGGGTAAGTTTATTTTTATTCTATTCAAGTGATTATTAGGTATTAAAGTTGTTAGTGAGTTGTTAAGCTGTTTTAGAAGTATGGTACCATGTTAGATTAGAGTATTCAAGGTGTTTTTGATGACTAGAGTAGTGGTGTATAACCTGATCGTGGTCATAATGGTAATAATACCCTGAGGTCGATTGATGACAAACTTGATAGACTCACAAACCTTATTAAGAGTCTAGTCATAGTGATGCGAGTTAATAGATAACAATCTCAAGGTGTACAACACCATAACTCATAAGAAAATGTCCTTAAGAGACACTATGGCTAAGGTAACTGAACCAATTTCCCAATTCAACCACAGCAAGTTGGAGGAGTAGTAAACCGAGCCATGAGATGAAGATTAGAGTTGGAGGAGATTGAGGAAGATGACGAGGAGCTAGATATTGAAGGATTTGAGGAAGAAGAAGAAGAAACTAACTATTACCAAGCATAGGGACGAAGATGCCAAGCTCCTTGAAGGTTAGACAATGTCAAGGTTCAAATCCTACCCTTCAGTGGAAGTGGAGATACAAACGAATACTTAGAGTAGTAAGAAAAGGTTGAGAAGGCATTTGACTATTATGGGCATACAAATACTATCAAAGTTTGACTTGCTACATTGGAGTTTATTAGGTATGCCACAATGTGGTGGAAAAATTTGAATGTAGTTAGAGTAAGGGATGGAAAGAGAGGTGTAAGAACCTGGGAGGTGATGAAAAGGTTGTTAAGGGGTAGATTTATACTCGAGACCTACTTATAAGATATGTTTGCAAAGTTTCAGAACTCCTCCAAGAAGGTCAATCTATTGATGACTATATAAGAGAGTTCCAGATGCTTATATCTGAGCTGACGTAAAAGAACCAAAGGCCTGTATAGTATTGAGGTTCATTTTTGGGCTCAAGTATGAGATTTGCAACATCGTAGAAGTGCAAAGAATTTATACCTTAGAAGAGGTGATCAAGATTACATAGAGGGTCAAAAAGAAGAGGAAAAATGCTTCGAGCCAACTTAGGCTAACATTCTTCCAAACACCTACACTACGCCAACCTAATCAAACCGAGTCGTAAAAGCCATACCTAGTCGAAGAAAGGAACGACCGACCTGACGATAGTTGAGCTGGCCATCAAGGCCGAGTAGGACAGTCGATTTGAACTGAGGCTAGGCTAACCTTAAGAACATATGAGAAAGGATAGACCTCTGACGGAAGACTAGTGAAACGAAGTGCTTTGAATGCTTAAGCTTTGGACACATGGTTCTAATCAACATGTCATGGTGCTTCAAGGAGATGTAGTAGATAACATCGACGAGAGTGAACCTGAGGAGGAAAAGGATAATGGAAATGCTGAATTCAAAGAGGAAGAGGAGACTTATTTCTATGTCGATCGGGAAGAAGTGATGACCCTAGTCTTAAGATGAGTATTGAGTTCCCTACTGAACTCCGAGGAAGACCAAAGAGAAAATTTATTCCATACCAAGTAAACCATCAAATGGCAATTATGCACAATCATTATCGATGGAGGAAGTTGTACCAATGTAGTGGTATAGTCCTTTGTATAAAGGTTGGGTCTATTGACCTTAAAACATCCTCGACCATACAAGCTGCATTGGCTTCATGACAAAGGTGCTTTGCACGTGACTAAATAAGTAATAGTATCATCAGTGTTGAGAATGTATATAGTGACGAAGTAGTCTACGATGGAGGTTGGGTCTATTGACCTTAAAACATCCTTGACCTTAAAACATCCTCGACCATATAAGCTGCATTGGCTTCGTGACAAATGTGCTTTACACGTGACTAAACAAGTAATAGTATCATCAGTGTTGAGAATGTATATAGTGACGAAGTAGTCTACGATGTTGTCCCCATGGAAGTTTCACATCTACTACTTGAACGACCTTGGTTGTTCGACTGACATGTTACTTACGACGAGTATAAGAATACATATGCCTTTCTTAAGGATGGAAAGAAGATTTTGTTACAGCCCATGACCCCATCCCAAGTAAATGAGACCCATAATCAGCTCACTTGAGCTAGCAAAAATAAAACCTTAGTGATGAGTCAAAGAGAGCTTTGATCTACTAAGAAGGTTGATAAGCCTATATTCTTGCTGGTTAGAATGAACCTTGAGCAAGCTACTGAGTTGAAAAGACAAGTAGATGAACTCATAGAGTGAGGGTATGTGAGGGAGAGCATAAGCCCTTGTGCAGTACTAGCTTTGCTTGTCCCAAAGAAAGATGGTTCATGGAGTATGTGCATTGACAACCGAACAATCAATTGAATTACTGTTAAGTACAAATATTCGATACTGAGGCTTTATGACTTATTGGATGAGCTCCATGGCACCAAAATATTTTCAAAGATTCATCTACGAAGTAGCTATCACCAAATTCGTATGAGATTAGGTGATGAGTGGAAAATTGCCTTCAAGACTAAGATGGTCTCTATGAATGGTTGGTTATACCGCTCGGACTTACTAATGCATTGAGCACATTCATGAGGTTAATGAACCTTGTGATGTGCCCTTTAATTGGAAGATATGTGATCATATACTTTGATGACATATTGGTATATAGTGCCAACATGAACAACTATGTTTGACATCTCTGTGAAGTATTCAACATTTTGCAAACTGAGAAGTTACATGGGAATGTAAAGAAGTTGAAATTATACTAGAGTGAGGTGATCTTCCTAAGGTTTGTAGTGTTAGGGGAAGGAATCCGAGCAGATGAAGAGAAGATTTGAGCTGTATTGGAATGGCCAACGCCGAAGAATGTCACCGAGTCCTAAGTTTTCATGGTCTAGCTTCCTTCTATAGGCAATTTATTAAGGACCTTAGTACAATAGTTGCCCCCTTAACTAAGTTGACAACGACGAGTAAAGGATTCAAATGGAACAACTAAGTTGAGTAGAGCTTTCAAGAAATCAAGGGGAAGCTCACCTCAATGCCTGTCCTATCACTATCAGATTTTGATAAGCCCTTCGAGTTAAAATGTAATGCATCAGGAGTTGGAATTGGTGTTGTCCTAATGCAGGAGCATCAACCTGTTGCTTACCATAGCGAGAAGCTTAGTAGCCTTACCTTAAACTATTCTATGTACGAGAAAGAGTCATACTCTTTTTATCGAGCTCTTACTGTTTGGAAACACTATTTGCTGTCATGAAAGTTTGTTATCTTTATTAACCATGAATCATTGAAGCATCTTAAGAGTCAGAATAAACTCTCGAAGAGACAAGCCAAGTAATTCATGGACGGATTTTCGCATATGATTCGGCACAAGAAAGGAAGCACAAATGTGGTCGCTAATGCCCTGTTGCGACAACAAACCTTGTTGACCAGTTTGCAGAAAAAATTATTATGATTCTCTCTCATTACTAAGTAGTACACTCATGATCCTCATTTAAGCCCTATAATATAGTAGTATAGGGATAGAATTGCTATTAAGGGATATTATCTTAAGGAAGGTTATCTATTCAAGGATCAAAGGCCGTGTATACCAAACTATTCCACATGTGAGCTGTTAGTTAGGGAAGCTCATAGTAGTGGGTTATTTGGTCATTTTAGAGAGACCAAAACAACCAATTTATTGAAGGAGAACTTTTATTGGCTTAGTTTGGCTAATGATGTCCATAAGATAGTTGGTAGTTGTGAAGTGAGCAAGTGAGCTAAGGGAAAAAGGGAGCTTCATGGAGAATATATGCCCTTGCTGATGCCAACCTTACCTTGGGCTAACTTCAGCATGGACATTGTCCTAAGGTTGCTCTGGATATCCAGAGGAAAAGATTCTATATTTGTTGTAGTAAATCGCTTCGGTAAAATGATACGTTTTATCTTATAAGGATTAAGGACCGATTACATGCTCTCGAACCCGATGGCTAGCTTAGATGGTTCGTCGAGTTATCCGAGGTAAGTTAAGCACCGAAGAGCAATGCTTACCCCAATTCGACTTGTCGAGCTACTTTACTCTCCATATCATTTAAGGAATTGCTGAAGTAATTAGTTAACATGTTGAGCCGACCCTTCTGCAACACACTAATCCAAGCACCAAATCAAGATATAGCCAACCTTATAGTATTAAAGCTGAAATAATAATTGTTAGGAGTTGACCATCCGAAGTTAACTCGTATGTGAGTTGTCCTTAAGCTAACCCTTGTCTAGTCCTAGCAATTAGAGTTTTTAAACTACCGATGCTGACCAGACCTAATCAAGGCCTACCCCTGCTCAGCTCGCAGTGTTATTGGGACCACAAAATGAGCAAAATTATGTGTGCGCTGTCCTTTCTAACATCTATACTATCTTTTCTGACAAAAGATATTCTTTTGGCATGATTACATTATTACCCCTATAAATTATTCTCCCTTTTCCTTAGCTAGTAGGGATTCTTTTTTATGATATTCTATAATCTAAGAATTACCCTATTAGGTACTATAAATACTTGTATTTGTAATAGCCGTAAAATCAATAAATGGAGAATATACTGAACTTTCCCACTCTCTTTAGCGAAGTGTCCTTTCTACTTACTCTTAAGCTACTCTTATCTAGCCTATTGAGCGTGGACTAGTGGCGAGTGTCCTTTGGCCATACTTATGTATTATATCAAGCGTGACCCGAGCTCGTATAAGATGTTGGTGCGTCATATCCATCGTTGGTGTATAGGAACCCTTGCTCATCATTCGACTGCCATTTATCTTTCGGACCATCTCCCCGCCTGGACCCACCCCCTTTGGTTACACGTGATATTAGGCTTGTGTGTTCATTTACGAGTCCATATCATCCTAGTATCAGAGCTTGGCTACATTTAAAGCTAGATTCTACTATTATGTTCTTTGAGTGGTTTGTTACTGCTCCCTTGTGATAGAGGTTCTATTACTAACATTAGACTCTGGTAGTTGAGAAGTGTTCTATACTCTGTTTTTCCCTATTTTCGATACACAAAATAAAACAGAGTGTAGTTGACTATTTGTTTATTTTGTAATTGTTGTGGTGTTAGAAGCATTGGTTATTGATCTACTATTGTTATTTTGTGGAAAGAACTTCAAGTGGTGTTATTAGATGTCAATTTTGTGGAGTAACCATCAGTGTCAAATTCAAGTGTTCAAGGAACTTTGGAAAATAAAAAAAGTGGCACTTGACATAACCAAGGGCAAGAAGGAATCTTTACACCTTAATCAGTAGGTGACCTCTTGGATAAGCTTACCAACTTAGTTGCTAGTTTGGTAACTGTTATCTAAGAAGATAGGCAACGAGTTAGAAATAGCCCTACTAGAGAACATGAGCAACAAAAGTAAGGCAATGGTCAATTTGGCCAAGTTAATACCTTAGCTTAACTACCTTGAGCTGAAGGAGTTGGTAAGGATGCTAAACGAAGGTTAACGATTAAAGAGATTGAGGAAGAAGCGAAAGGAGAAGATGACACAGAGAAGTACTATGGGGCTGAAGAAAGAATTGTACTAGCTCTTAGAGTTGAAGGATTGAGGATGCATATTCCAAGTTTTTCTGGAAGTAGTGATGCTGAGGACTACCTGTATTAGGTAAATAAGATTGAAAAGCAGTTTGAATGCCACAAAGTGCTTGATAATGTAAAGGTTAGACTTGTTGTATTAGAATTTATTGGTTATACTACCTTGTGGTGGAAAAAACTTATAAGCTACCTGATGAAGAGAAGGAGAACAAGAAATTAGGAGATGGGATGAAATGAAGAGGGTTATGAGGAGAAGGTTTGTGCCAAGCAACTATCTTCAGGACGCCTTCAAAAGGTTACAAGAATTAAGACAAGGAGGATCAACTGTTGAAGCTTATGTCAAGGAAGATTGATCACAATCGATCCTCCTTACCTCAGTTCCAAATGTTGATGATCGGATGCAAAGTCAGTGAGCTGGAAGACCGAAAGGCATCACAATTCATTAATGGACTAAAATATGAGATTGAAGATATCTTGGAAACTGTAGAAATTAGGTCACTTGACGACGCAATTTGAGTCGCCCAGAGGATAGAAAGGCACCGAATAGGAAAGTTCCAACCACTAGTTAGTCGACCAGGCAGTAGTCAAATTGTTCTGAGAAGACCTATATGAATAGAACCAAGTAAGCTTGCTGAGACCTAATCCACTTAGACTACTCGAGCAGAGGAGAAGGAAGTCTCGAGGAAGTTTGATAAAGGCTAGAGTTCGGGTAGGAAGACCAGTGAGATCAAGTGTTTTAAATGCCAAAGATTTAGACATATAACCGCATAATGTTCAAATAGAGGGACTATGGTGATCCAAGATGAGATGTCGACTTTCAAAGTGGACAGCACTGCTAAAGAAGTAAAGGAGCTAAAGGAGGATGGATAGACCAAGCTGTTTAAGGAGGAAGTTATCTATAGCGAAGAAGGCAACTTTATGCCAACCACTCTTGATGGGAATTAGGCTACTAGACTATTGACCGGTAGCTGAGCCCGAAGACTAAAGGGACTGGCAAGGTAGATCCTCCTATTCTAGCCGACTCTTGCCTAAGCCGAGTATCTCTTTACCGAGCAACTCTTCATGCCGAGCCACATGACTTCCCATCTCTCAGAGATTGTGTGCTGGATGCTAGAATGTTGAGATACCTGCTAAACCACGCTCGCCTACTTATTTAAGCCCTAGCTAACCACTTATTCAACATCACTCTTGCTAAGGGACCGAGAGAGAGAGAGACTTTGAACCAATACAACTATCCTTGCTCGAACAAACCATTTGATTGTATTTTTTTGTCTATATCCTCTAACGGCATCGCCAATACATCTTCGTCACGTGTATAGAAGCTTGCACAAAATCTATTATACTAATGATTTTTTTTTAATATTCATTTTTACCCTTTTGTATTCTTGTACATTACTTTTTAGGGGTAATACCATTTTTATCTTTTCCTTTTTTAGGAATGTTGCCGTAAATTCTTAGGTATAAGTACCCTTTATACTTATAGCTGCAAATCAAATTGACCATTAATACATTGAACATTTGTCTTTCGTAAACACTACTCTATTTACATTCATTCCACTCTTATCCTAACCCTTAAGTAAGGCTAGGTGATGAGTAACCTCACCGAACCATTTCGTGTATCATATTGAGTTATGCTATGAGTCCTTAGAAGTTCCATTAGTGCATCATATCCTTTAGAGCTGTTCATAGGTTTTTGCTTACTTTTTCATTCGCATTTGTCCTTTCACACATTCCCCATCACTTCTTTTTTAAGCTTTTGGCAAGTTTGGATCCATTTAGTGACCGACCTTTTTTGTTCTTGATTATGGTTTGCAACAACTCCAATGCAGAGAAGGACCATGAATGTTAGTCTTATGTCCAAAGATGAATAGAGAGAAAATCTCTTCCACAGCGGATGTGGAGTAAATGAGTTACTATAGACCTTGATAGTTGATAGGGGGAGCTGATAAGGATCAAAGAAACAACAGCGGGTCGGGAACCCATAATGGGTATTCGAGATTCCAAAAGAAACAAAATGGGTACCAAGAACAAGAAGGTTTTTGATGGTGAATGTGAATGGATATAACTCACCAAGACACAAATATAATTAGGTGTTTGAGCTCAAAATAGAGTTTGATGTAAGTTACAAACACTAAATGTCGCTTGAGATTCAAAGAAGGGTTAGATATAACTCACTAACCGGTTCAAATGAAGGGGTTCACTACAATCTTAAGAATAAGATTGATAAGAACATGGGAGAGATTAAAGAGAGTAATCGATACTCAATAATCTCGCAAACGTAAACTCTATTAGCTTAAGTACAGCCTTGCTCGAAAGAGGAAAGTTTCACTCTCTGTATATATATATATATATATATATATATATATATATATATATATATGTCTGTATTTGTGTCTCTATCTATCTCTCCCTGTGTTAGTACAAATGTTACTATTTATAGCAAGTCTTAAACCCTAGTGGCAAAACAATAAATAAAGTATAAGGCCTTAAACCCTAAAAAATTGAGCCCATAAATTAAATGAAGGAAAACATGTATAAGAATACAAAATTTCGTATCTTACAGAACTCAGCATGCAGTCACTTGGCATGTCTAGGAAGGAGTGGGATTCAAATTAGGCAGGGTCGGCAGTTGGATTTTTGAGTTCGAAGGGGAGCTCCTGATGTCTCGCAATGCCCGGCTGAGATACTAGAGAGGTCGGCCCACAATTGTCGAGTTCTAAAGTCAGTCATCACTAGTTTATTGGGATAATGCCGAGTGGTTCCTTGGTCCTGAGTCTTCGGTTATGTGATCTCTCATCTTCTCGATAGATGACGAACTTATTGCTGAGTGGCTCCTTTTCTTCCCCTTGGTCTTTTATCATTTGTTTACCCTTGGCGAAAACTGTTCAGCTTTGGGTTAGAACAGGTTGGTCTTGTCTTGGATATAGTCGAAGGTTGATTCCCATCAGGAGCTATACCAATACAACCTCTGCATTTATGGTCCAACAATTGAAATTACTGACTAAGCCTTACTCAAAAACTTATAAGCATATTGGCTTAGTAATAAGGGAGCCCTATAGGTGAATAAACAAGTGTCTGTACCGATTTACGTTGGCAAATATTGAGATGAAGAACTCTGTGATATGTTACCTATGAGTGCGTCTTATATTCTACTTTGACAACCATGGATGTTCGATCGGGCAATAATATATGATGGAAGGAAGAATACTTATTCCCTAAAGTATGAAGATAGGAGGGTGAAATTGAGTCCTATGACTATTGAGCAAGTAAAGGTCATGCAATCCCAACTGAGCTGAACCTTGAAGAAAGAGGCTTTAGTATTGAGCCGAGCTAAATTGAAAAGAGAGATAGAGCTTAAAGGATTGACCTATTTGCTTGTCCGAAGAATTCTGGAGTTGAGACCTAAGGAGGAGGAGTTGCTTACCGAGGTAAAAACCTTACTATAGGAATTTGCCAACCTGTTTTTAAAGGAGCTACCGAAAGGTTTGCCCCCAATCCAAGGCATCGAGCATGCAATCAACCTACAGCTAGGAGCCACATTACCAAACAAGCTTGCCTATAGGCTGAATCTTGAATAGGCTATCGAGCTGTAAAAGTAAGTAGATGAGTTGATGAGGAAGGGGAATGTGTGTGAGTCACTTAGTCCCTGTGCAGTGTTGGCCTTGTTAGTGTCAAAGAAAGACGATTCTTAGAGGATGCATATAGATAGCCAAGTGATCAATTGAATCACCATCAAGTACAAATATCTCATACCCAGGCTTGATGACATGCTAGATGAATTAAGCAAAGTAAGACTGTTCTCCAAGATTGACCTCAAATCTGGATATTATCAAATCTAAATGCGCGGAGGTGACAAGTGAAAGAATGCATTCAAAATGTATCATGGATTATATGAATGGCTTGTGATGCCATTTAGATTATCCAACACACCGAGCACATTTATGTGCCTAATGAATCATATGCTTCGAGACTTATTAGGGAAGTTTATTGTAGTTTATTTTGACAACATCTTGGTATATAGTCCCTACCTAAAGACTCACTAGCAACATCTTCGAAGCGTCTTTGAAAAACTCTAAGTTGAATAGCTCTAGGTAATATAAAGCAGTGCAACTTTTGCCAATTCGAGGTGTTATTCTTAAGATTCATTGTAAGTAGTGGTAGCATACGATTCAATGAAGAGAAGATCAACGCAATCACTGAATGGCTAGTCCCGACCACTTTGATCGACATGAGAAGTTTCTATGGCCTAGCATCATTTTATCGCAAATTTATAAAGAATTTTAGTACGATTATAGCCTCACTTACCAAACTCTCAAAGAAGAATGTCGAATTTAGATGGGGAGAGAAGGAGTAGAGGAGTTTTGAGGAAGTAAAGAATAGGATGACCACAGCCTCTGTCTTAGCTCTGTTGAGCTTCGATAAAGTGTTTGAAGTAGAGTATGATGTGTCCAGACTAAGCATAGGTACGTGATGATGCAAGAAGGCTAAACTATTACTTACCTCAGCGAGAAACTTTGAGGAGCTACACTTAACTATTCTATTGATGATAAGGAGTTCTACTCCTTAATCCAAGCCTTAATAGTATGGCAATACTATGTATTACCTAAGGAATTTGTGATCTACACCGATCATGAATCCTTAAGATATTTAAAGAGCCAACCTAAGTTGTCTCAAAGGCAAGCCAAATGGGTCGAGTTAATGGAGGTTTTTTCTTATATCGTGAGATATAAGAATGAGAAGAACAACATAGTGGCTAACGCTTTATCTAGACGACATACCCTCCTGACCGAACTGTAAATAAGGCTACCTGGTTTTTTAACCATAAAGAATTTGTATGCTAAGGATCCACACTTTGGTCCTATCTATGCCTAATGTGAGGAAGGAGGGACACTAGATGACTATCATAAGGAAGACATATACTTATTCAGGAAGAGGAGGCTATGCAAATAAGGCTACTTGGTTTTTCAACCGTAAAGAATTTGTATGTCGAGGATCCATACTTTAGTCCTATTTATGCCCAATATGAGGAAGGACGAACACTATATGATTATCATAGGGAAGACAGATACTTATTTAGGAAGAGGAGGCTACGTATCCCGACCTATTCCATGAGAGAATTACTAGTGCGCAAGGCACATGGAAAAGGATTGACCGGACACTTTAGCTTGCATCGGACCCATAAGGTACTATCCTTTAGATTCATTTTCCCAAGGATGAAGAGAGATGTCCAATATGTACTAGAAAGGTGTACGACCTGCTGAAAAACAAAGAGTCGAGTCGAATAAGGACACTATCTACCCTTACCTATCCTGACCAAACAGTGGTTCGAGCTAAGTATAAATTTCATGTTAGGATTACCAAAAACGTCTTGAAGGAAGGACTTTATAATGGTTTTTGTAGATTGATTTAGCAAGACGGCACATTTCGTGCCTTGTTCCAAAACTAACAACACTTCAACTACATCTTTTCTTTTCTTATAGGAAATTATCAAGCTTTCATGAAATACCTAGAACCATTGTTTCGGACTGAGACCCAAAGTTCATGAGCTACTTTTGGAGGATGCTATGGAGGCGAATGGGAACCAAACTATTATACAACACGTCCTACCATCTACAGATTGATGGACAGATCGAGGTTGTTAATGGAATCGTAGGAACTTTGTTGCAGGGTGCTGTCGGACAAAACATGGTTGATTGGGATTTGTGTTTGCCAATCATTAAGTTTATATACAATAGGGCTGCCCATAGCGTAACAAACATGTCTTCATTTAAGGTTGCCTATAGGTTTAATCCCGAGCTCCCGATAGACTAAGTACTCCAATCGAGACCTGATCATGACCAGCTAGCTGTAAAAAGAGTTGAGGCCATCAGGGCCATGCACTAAAAGGTAATAAAGCAATTGAGTTGACCTAATACTAAGCTTGAAAAGTGAGGCCAAGGATGAAGGAAGAGAGAGTTTCAACTAGGTGATTTGGTTTGGATACATCTCATCAAGAAATTATTCCCAAACTTTAGGAAGAGTGAGTTATCTCCCAAAGCCGATAGACCTTTTAAAGTGCTTGAAAAGATCAATCCTAATGCCTACAAGATTAAATTACCTAAAGGATATGGAGTTTCATTACTGATCTCTAACCTTACATTCCTAAGGATAAGCAACTTAGAGCTAAACCAGATTTGTTCCCAAATCTTAAACAATCCAGAGGGGATGATAGGGATTAAGGATTGATCACACGCTTTTGAACCTAAGGGCTAGCTTAGATAGTTCACCAAGCTATCCAAGGTGAGTTAAGCACCGATGAGCAGTGCTTACTTCAGTCTGACCTGCTAAGATACTTTACTCTCTACACCATATAGGGAACTATCGAGGTAATCAACCGACATGCCAAATCTGACTCCTCTGTAAGACACTAGTCCATGTACCAAATCAAGATACAACCAACCTTATAATGCCAAGGCTGAACTAACAATTGTTAGGAGCCGACTATTTGAGGCTAACTCGAATATGAGTTGTCCTTAAGTCAACACTTGTCCAATCCTAACAATTAGAGCTATCGAACTGCTGATGCTGACAAAACTTAATCAAGGCCTACCACTACTCAACCCACAGTGTTATTGAGACCACAGAATGAGCAAAGTTATGTACACGCTATTCTTTCTAACATCCGTGCTGTCCTTTCTAAAAAAGGATATTCTTTCGACATGATTACGTTGCTACTCTTGTAAATCATTCTCCCTTTTCCTTAGCTAGTAGGGATTCTTTTCTATAATTTTCTATAATTTAAGACTTACCTTAATTAGATACTATAAATACTTGCATATTATAATAGCCACAACATCAATATATGGGGATATACTGAACTTTCCTACTCTCTCGAGATAAGTGTTTTTTTTTACTTACTCTTGAGCTACTTTTATCTAGTCTATTGAGTGTAGAGTAGTGGCGTGTGCCCTCTAATCATACTTATGTGTCATATCAAGTATGACTTGAGCTTATGTGAGGTATCGGTGCATTATATCCATCGTCGGTGGACCGGAAACCTTGCTCATCCTTCGACTCCATTTATCTTTTGGACCATCCTGTGGCTTGAACCCACCCCCTTTGGTTATGTACGATCTTGGGCTTGTATATTTATCCATGAGTTTGTATCTTTATCTTGTGTTACCGAACTAATGATGCCTTATTCATTGCTGATTTATTTTTGTAGGAAGTTGTTCGACTACATGGACAGCCAAAGACAATTGTTTTACATCGGGATGCAAAATTCTTAAGCCATTTTTAGAAGACTCTTTGGAGAAGACTTATAACTAAATATGTGTTCAACTCTAGTAGCCACCCTCAGGTTGATGGCTAGACTGAAGTGTTGTATAGGACGCTAGGTAACTTATTGAAAGCCATTGTGGGAAAGAACTTGAGGGATTGGGATATGTATCTACCAGTTGTGGAATTCTCATACAACCCAACCCGTCCATAACACTACCGGGAAAATCCCATTTGAGGTTATCTATGGCTTTAATCCCACTGTTCCCCTAGATATGATTTGTACCCTTGTAGCTATTGAAAAGAGTTAATTTGGAGTTGATTGAGCCTAAGAATTGCAAGTACCACACTAGTCTATAACTAGGAAGATCACTAAGTTCAATAAAAAACAACGTAAGATTGGTGGTTGAGCCCGTCAAATTGTTACCTTCCAACCACGGGACCTAGTATAGATTCACCTCAGTTGAGAACGATTTGCGCACTTGAGATATAGCAAATTATCTCCTTAAGCTGATGGTTTATTCAAGATTCTAAAGAAAGTCGACTGTAACACCTACCAAATCGAGTTACCTGATGACTATGGTGTTTCTTCTACCTTCAATGTATCTAATTTGATCCTTCATTAACTAATAGAAGAAAGGCTTGTGAGCACCCTCGAAGAAGGAGCAGAGACCCCTCTAGATTTGAGAGAAAATCTCTCTAACCCTTAGGCAAATGATAGGAATCAAGCCCTTGGACCGATCACCGACAACCAAGTTAGAGGACTCTAAGGACTCACTCAGAGGATATTAACTTAAGGCCATACTTAAGATGAAGATTCTTATCCCAAACTGATTTCCTACTAATCTAACTATCAAACCCCTGCATGTATCAAACCTGCTCCTGCCCAACAATAGTATTTTATCCTAAAAGATAGCCCAAGACTAATCGAGCTAAGCTCCCAAGTCGACCATAGATATCTGACCTCAATTCAAGCTAACTTCTCTACAGGACTGATTGGTCCTCTACTTGATCCAGATTAAGTTGGCCCATGATTGTAAACACTTCTGTTTTGCATACTTTTTATCATGTGTCCGATGTCCAACCACTAAACGACACATGTCTTCTGATACAACATTCCAAACTGATTCTTACTTTTTCATACTAAATATTCTTTATCTCTTTTACCCCTTTTAGTATGTTTTATGTAACCTAATTGTAAGAATACCTTTTTGTCTTTTCATATATGTAAAGTAACCTTAGTGGATGAATATATAAACCCCCACTTACTTGTACGCATACATTATTCATTTATCAATATAGAAATTATTCATGTCTCTTTTGAGTAACCTTAGTGTTCCCGTTATTCTTCAACTCTTATCTATTCTTTTTAGTAAGGAATAGTAGCGAGTAACCCTTCAGTTCAGACCGTGGTGTCATATCTGGCGAATTTTAGGCCGAGTAGGATCGAGTGGTGCATCATATCCATTCAATAGCTACTCGGATTTTGTTAGCTTTTCTTTTGTTCCTATTTGTTTGCTTCATTGTGGTGTATCTCTATGTGTTCAAGCCTAGAGATGCATCAGTTCTTTAACAGCTTCAAGAACTCAAAGCATTTGTCAGCATTTTTGAACATGAAGTGGTTGAGCACAACATCTCTACCCATAAGTTGTTGGACTTCTTTGATTGTTAAAGGGGCTTACATGTCACAAACAACTTCATGTTCAAGCCTAGAGATGCATCAGTTCTTTAACAGCTTAAAGAACTCAAAGCATTTGTCAGCATTTTTGAACATGAAGTGGTTGAGCACAACATCTCTACCCATAAGTTGTTGGACTTCTTTGATTGTTAAAGGGGCTTACATGTCACAAACAACCTTGTAGACACCTAATTTTTGCCCCTTTGTCGTCATAAATTTTTTATTTTACAAAAAGGGTCGTAATTTAGAAAATAATAAAAAAATTGAAAATGATAAAAAAGAAAAAAAATGGAAAATTGTTGGAAGAAAAAGAAAAAAAAAACTAAAAAAGAAAAAAATTCAAAAAAATTAATTTGATGGAATCTTGACTAAATAGTTGTAAAAAAAAAAAAGCAAATTTGATACGATGACGTTAAATCTAATAAAAATCAAGATTTAGAAGATTCGAATCTATTTTGGATCTTTATCAATTTAGATTCGATTCGATTCAAAAAATTTGTTTTCGAGTTTTATAAATAAGGGTTGGATGGTGCGAGCCAAGAAGAACAATTACACATTTGTTAAAAACACGCTCGAATCCACTCCTCGGACCAATTCTATAGTTGTGCGCGTGATAGGATTGGCGATCTAATCTGTTTCCTTTTATCAGCTTTGCGTGCTTTGCCTTGCAGGTATATAGTAGTGATTTTTAATTATTGTCTATAACTTATCTTATTTATTTATTTTTATCTCACTTAATATATGCGCGATTATTTTTAAGACTTTTTTTTTTAATTTTTATCACGACTTTAATTGCTAGTAATTAGTTATAGTATTACTGTCTAGTGAAGATGTGTTAAGTTAAATTTTAGTTTTTTTTTAGATTTTATATTTTCAAAATAACATTTTTATAAAATCTCATATTTTACAAAATCTCGTTTTTTGCATATTGTATTAATTTAGAAAAATTGCATTAGGCATGTTAGGGTTTTCTAAATAAAAAAAATCATTTTGATGTTCATAAAATAAAAAAAAATCTTTAATTGACTTCTTTTTTATGGTGAGACACATTTTCCATTATTTAGGTTTATTTTCCATAGTTTAAACGTCTTTTTCATAGTTTATATGTTTTTTCCATAGTTTAGGTTTCTTTTGTATGGTTTGAATATCTTTTCTATGGTTTAGACATCTTTTCTATGATTAGATTTTTTTTCATAATTTAGGCTTCTTTTCTATAGTTTATATATCCTTTCCATTATTTAAGTTTTTTTTTTTATGATTCAGACGTTTTTTCTATCATTTAGATTTTTTTTCTATGGTTTAAACTTCTTTTTCATAATTTAAATATCTTTTCTATGATTTAGGTATCTTTTTTATAATTAAGGCATATTTTCTACGATTAGAAATTTTTTTTTCTTTTTTTTTTAAGTATCTTTTCTATATAAAAGATTCATCATGTAGAACATTGCATATTTCATAAAATTTTAGGGTTTTTCTTGAAAATAAAAAAAATTATCACGTAGTTGTTTTTAAATAAAAATCTTAATTTAAGACTTTTCAAAAATTAGGTTTTTAGTTTTTTTTTTTTATAATTAGGAATAAAAATTAGGTTTCTAAGGATTTTTCTTAATAAAAATAAAATGGTTAATGAAAACGTAAATTCAACCAATTATTTTTTATAAAAAGAACCAACACATTAAAGTTTTCGAAAAGAACTACGATTGTCTGATCCCGGTTAAAGGGTACGTAGGCATCTTCGGGGCAACGATAAAATATATAAAAACTTAGGTTCTTTTTTCTTTTGATTTTTTATTTATTTATTTTTTTAAATATTATAATTAGAAGAATAATCCTAATTTCAATAAATAGATAGTGGTACCTGTTAAAGGTTTAATAGGTTAGCTCCCGAACTTAGAACTCTCTGGTTCTTTATTTAAAATTGAAATCAAAGACCGGTAGTCAAATCGTAATCAATCCACCCAATAGGTTACGATTTCTTTTTCTTTTCCTGACTTCGGTCGAGTGGCAACTTTAAAAATTATTTTCAATAAAAAACTGGAATTTCTTAATTTCTTTAGTTGAGGATTAATATTAAATGGCTTAGGGTTTATTATTAATCAGGAAATAAGAAATCAATTTTAAATAAAAAAAAACTGAAAAATTGAACTCGACAGTTTGGCAACTCCATTGGGGAAGCTAGAGGGCTAACCACTAAAAGTTACCGAAAATGGGATTATTTTTCAAAAAAATAGAAAATAAAAAGATGAATTTTTTTTTTTAAAAAAGGAACTTAGGTATGTTATTTTTTGTATTTGTTTATTTTATTTATTTATTTATTTTTACTAACATTTTTTGTTGTAGTTTATTTAGGGGGATAGTTTTGGGGGTTTACTTTATTTTTATTTCTTTGCATCATAAATGCATGATAGATACGGTCAGAATCAGGCTGTCTTAGGATCTTAAGAAAGGGGTCATTGTGTAAGTTTTGGATGTTGTGGGGCAACCACCTTCTGAGATCGATCAGGCTACCCCACTCAAGTTTAGATGCGACCATAAAATCGTTGCTTTGAAAAAATGCGGTGGTTGTAGAACTTGAGGACCTTTAGAACCCACCCGTTGCACCACATGAAAACATTTTTAAAAAAAAATCACAAGAACCTATGATATGACAAACCTAAATAGACAAGGGTAGTTGTGAAGTTGCAGTTGTAATATAAATCCGTAAATAATTTGTAATAATTCTATGTAAAGTTTGGAATAGGTAATGATTGTAATTTTGATTTTTTTTTTACATAACAATAGCTAGATCGAGTCAAAGCACTTCCAAATAGATTCAAGTCTACTCACCTAATTGGCCTTAAAAGATACTCGAGACATGGTCTCAACTTTTCAGCTCAAATAAGTAAGAATTTATTAGGAACAAGATTGGGCTTATCTTGCCTCTATAGAAGAGCCCTATAAATATTACCTTAGTATGGACCTTAGTACATCTATGGGAGCCTGAATCTATCGCTTTTTGTTTGGGCCCACATCAGTTGAGCCCAATCTTCTTGGAGTAAATAGAAAACAAAAATAAAAATAAAAAAAGAAGCCAAACGAAAAGAATCAAATTTGTAAAATAACAGGTAGTTATCATTATGCCTATTATTCTACCAACCAGAAATGTTCATTCTTTTACGTAAATTTAGCATTTTACAAATAGCCTTCTTCATTTGGAATAAATAAGATTTAGATATTTTCTTTGTTTAGTCTTTTATTCTTCAGAATTCCTCTCTTGTAAATAAATCCTTAATAATGATAAATTGTATAAGTTTGTATATAGAATTCTATGAAAGCAATCCTTCGTAATCATCCATTTATAATCTCATCACTTGGGCTTTGTAACATGAAAGCCTTCCCATTTTCTTTCTCTCTTTATAAAAAAAAAAAAGAAAAACAAGAAGAAAAGAAATTTGCTAATGGTTACAAATCCTTATAGAGTTCGGGATAAACACAATTACTTGGCCCATTAAGGTAGCTAACCTAAACTGATCTACTTGGCTCGAGAAAATAACCAACCAAACATGAACCCTAGCCCATCAAGATGATTCAACCAACTCAATGCCCCTGAGCCATCAAGTCCAACCATGAACCGAACCAAAACACAAAGCCATTAAACACTATCCTAAGCTTGATCTTCGGTACAAACAAAAGGGCAATTCATTAGTCCCTTCTACTTCAAAAGTTATCAATTCCAGCCCATTCAAACTCTAAAGAACGTAACCCAAAATCACATATGGAAGCTTAAGGGTGTTATAAGTTTGGGGCATGGGGCATTTAGTCTTTGAAATTTCACAACTGGGGCATGTTCCAAGGAAATGGGGAGTAAGGTCAATACCCTAAGGTCAATCAATCCTTATGTAAGGAATTGGTAACTCACTTTTAAAAAGTTTTGAATGAAAAGAGTCGAGTTATATCCTATACACTAACCCTTAAACACTTTGAGAGTTAAGAGACATCATGGTGAGAATATTTTGGACTCATTCCTTAAAAGAGGTCTATTTTGAATTTGATACGCAAATCGGAGTGAAGTTAGGCATTCATTTTCAAATCCCAAACACAATTATCGTTTGATAAGTCCATTGGACTGATCTAGAGTCCTTTCAAATGTAAACCTTATCAAGAACCACCCCACAGTAGGGCAATTAAGAGATTAGGGTCATTAATTAGGAGAGATGGATAAAATTGATTTGTATTTACCCCAGTAATAACAATTCAAGGATAATTTTTGTTTTCGATAAATTGTTCCCTTTGAAGAAGAGCTAACATTTTTCCAAATACTTCAAAGGCCATACATACCTTACCTATGCCAATGCACTCTGAACCTATGGATTCTGGCCCTTGATTCACTAGAGACAAAAGCTTAACAAAAGAGATAGTTATTTTTGGGGAAAGAAAAGAAAGAAATGAAATGAAAAAAGAAAAAAAGAAAAAAAAAATAGGAAAAAGGAAAATGAAGAAATACCTAAATTTTGGGCTTGAGAAAATCCCCAATCAAAGAAGGCCCAAGTTGCTTTAAAAATACAAGGCCTTGAATTGCATTCCCAACCAAAAACACAAAACCTCATATTCATTCAGAATCATGTTCTCAACCACAAACCAAAAACTCCATATTCAATACAAAATCACACTCCAAATCACAAACATAAACCCTTTTCTATCTACTCGATTCTTAAACACAAGACCTTCCCACCCACAATACCTCCCTACTCAAAGCTCTTCCACTTTTGAAGAATAATTTATCTAAGATAAAAATTATTTTTGAAAATGGGGCAAGCATACATCTAATTCATTCCTAAGGGTTCTTAACTTGTACCCCTTGGGTTAGACGAAATTACTTTTTTCAAAATAAGCCCTCTTAATTAACTTCTTTTGAAACCATTTGACCAAAAGCCCAATTTACAAAATTGAACTTAAAAAGACCTAACAGATTGATCAGAGCGTACCACTTGCAAATTGGACCGTAATTTTCAAAATAGTAATCAAGAGTGAAATCCAGACCGAGAGTAAGTAAGGAAGTCATATTCGACTAGATTAATCGTAAGTTACTTTTTCCTTACGAAATGAATGTTTAAGGCTTATCCAAGAAGCTCATTGTCCAGGTTACAAACTAGGGTACATATGAGATACCCTATAGGATTATAGCTTTTGCCTTTTAAATAAGAATTTGTATTCGTTAGCAAACTTTCAAGGAAAAAAAAGGGAAAAGAAAATGAAAAGGAGAGAGAGAAAGTAGAGGCTTGTTACAAGTTTTTTCATTTCATCCATAATGGCCAAATTTTCAATTCATGTTATAAACAGTTTTTACCAAATCCCTTGTTTGTAAATTTCTTAAGTCAAGAGTTTTCTTCGAGTCAGCTATGTTTCTTAGTCAATAGAGTTTAAGTGAATCCGAAGGGTGTTTACTCTTTATCCATTTTATCAAGGATATAGCCAGCTCATAGAGTGCAGTCCCGATCTAAAGTTTCTTAAGCTTCTAGTTGACTCCTAAAATAGTCCCAATTTATAATCTCTTAGGGAGCTAGCCAGCTCGTAGAGTGTAGTCCTAATCCAGAGTTTCTTAGACTCCCAGTTGTTCAACTCACAGAACGTTACCTAACTCAAAATTTCTTCAAAGGATTTAGCAAGCTCATGGAGCGCTATCCTAATTCAAAGTTTGCTCATTTTTAGGTCTTAGCCAGCTTAATAAGTGCTTTGACCACCTTGATTAGTCAGCTTGTCAGGGTACGACCAAGTTTTCCTTATTTTTAGGTCTTAGCCAGCTCAAAGGGCGCTTTGACTGCCTTAGTCAGTCAGCTCATCAAGGCACAACCAAGTTTTCCTTATTTTTAGGTCTTAGCTAGCTCAAAGGGCGCTTTGACTGCCTTGGTCAGTCAGCTCATCAGGGCATGACCAAGTTTCCTCATTTTTAGGTCTTAGCTAGCTCAAAGGGCGCTTTGACCGCCTTGGTTAGTCAGCTCATCAGGGTACGACCAAGTTTCCTCATTTTTAGGTCTTAGCCAATTCAAAGAGCGCTTTGACCGCCTTGACTGGTTAGCTCATCAGGGCACAACCAAGTTTTCTCATCTTTAGGTCTTAGCTAACTCAAAGGGCGCTTTGACCGCCTTATCTAGTCAGCTCATTAGGGCAAGACCGAGTCTCTTCACTTTTAGGTCTTAGCCAACTCAAAGGACGCTTTGACCGCCTTATCTAGTCAGCTCATTAGGGCAAGACCGAGTCTCCTCACTTTTAGGTCTTAGCCAACTCAAAGGACGCTTTGACCGCCTTAGCTAGTCAGCTTATTAGGGCACGATCAAGTTTCCTCAATTTTAAGTCTTAGCCAACTCAAAGGGCGCTTTGACCGCCTTGGTTAGTCAGCTCATTAGGGCACGACTAAGTTTCCTCATTTTTAGGTCTTAGCCAGCTCAAAGGGCACTTTGACCGCCTTGGTTAGTCAACTTATCAGGGTACAACCAAGTTTTTCTTGTTTTTAGGTCTTAGACAGCTCAAAGGGCGCTTTGACCGCCTTGGTTAGTCAGTTCATTAGGGTACAGCCAAGTTTTCCTCATCTTTAGGTCTTAGCTAGCTTAAAGGGCGCTTTGACCGCCTTGGTTAGTCAGCTCATTAGGGCACAACCAAGTTTTCCTTGTTTTTAGGTCTTAGTCAACTCAAGCAGCGCTTTGACCAACTTGGTTAGTCAACCTATAGGAGGTAGGACTAAGTTCTCATTATTCTATTTAAGGATTCTTATCAACCTACAAGGGCACTACCCTTCGTTATTCTTCGTTTCAAACTAATTGTTGTCAAATGTCTTAACATTCCTTAGGATAGAGTCATTCTGAGGCAAAAACGGTATCTCTTTTGTCTTTATGGCAAAGTTTTGCTTAAACTTCACCACAAATAGGGGCAGCTGTAGACACCTAATTTTTGCCCCTCTGTAATCCTAATTTTTTTATTTTACAAAAAGGGTCGTAATTTAGAAAATAAAAAAAATTGAAAATGATAAAAAAGATAAAAAAAAAAAATACAATAGAAAATTGTTGGAAGAAAAAGAAAAAGAAAACTAAAAAATAAAAAAAAAATTCGAAAAAATTAATTTGATGGAATCTTGACTAAATTGTTGTTGAAAAAAAGGAAATTTAATACGATGACGTTAAATCTAATAAAAATCAAGATTTATAATATTCGAATCTATTTTGGATCTTTATCAATTTCGATTCGAAAGATTTGTTTTCGAGTTTTATAAATAAGGGTTGGATGGTGCGAGCCAAGAAGAACAATTACACATTTGTTAAAAATACGCTTGAACCCACTCCTTAGACTAATTCTATAGTTATGCGTGTAATAGGATTGGGGATTTAATCCGTTTCCTTTCGTCAGTTTTGTGTGCTTTGCCTTACAGGTACATAATAGTGATTTTTAATTATTGTCTATAACTTTTCTTATTTATTTATTTTTATCTCACTTAGTATATTGCGGTTATTTTTAAGACTTTTTTTTTATTTTTATCACTTCTTTAATTACTAGTAATTAGTTATAGCATACTGTCTAGTGAACATGTGTTAAGTTAAATTTTAGTTTTTTTTTTTATTTTTTTTAGATTTCATATTTTCAAAATAACATTTTTATAAAATCTCACATTTTACAAAATCTTGTTCTTTGCATATTGTATTAATTTTGAAAAATTGGATTAGGCATGTTAGGGTTTTCTAGATAAAAAAATCATTTTGATGTTCATAAAATAAAATCTTTAATTGACTTCTTTTTTACGACGGGACATCTTTTCCATAGTTTAGACTTGTTTTCCATAGTTCATACGTCTTTTTTATAGTTTATATGTTTTTTTTTCCATAGTTTAGGTTTCTTTTCTATGGTTTAAATAGCTTTTCTATGTTTTAAATATCTTTTCTATGGTTTAGACATTTTGTCTATGATTAGACATTTTTTCCATAATTTAGGCTTCTTTTCTATAGTTTATATATCTTTTCCATTATTTAAGTTTTTTTTTCTATGATTCGGACGTCTTTTTTATCATTTAGATTTTTTTATGGTTTAAACATCTTTTTCATAATTTAGATATCTTTTCTATAATTTAGATACCTTTTCTATGATTAGGATTTTTTTTTTTTTATGTTTTAACTATCTTTTCTATATAAAAGATTCATCATGTAGAACATTACATATTTCATAAAATCTTTAATGTTTTTCTTGAAAATAAAAAAAAATTATCACTTAGTTGTTTTTAAATAAAAGTCTTAATTTAGGACTTTTCAAAATTAGGTTTTTAGGTTTTTTTTTTTATTTTTATAATTAGGAATAAAAATTACGCTTCTAAGGATTTTTCATAATAAAAATAAAATGGTTAATGAAAACGTAAATTCAACCAATTATTTTTTATAAAAAGAACCAACACATTAAAGTTTTTGGAAAGAACTACGATCATCTGATCCCGGTTAGCGAGTACGTAGGCACCTTCAGGGCGATGATAAAATATGTAGAAACTTAGGTTCTTTTTTCTTTTGATTATTTATTTATTTATTTATTTTAAATATTATAATTGAAAGAATAATCCTAATTTCAGTAAATAGATAGTAAAAACCCATTAAGAGTTTAATAGGTTAGCCTCCGAACTTGGAACCCTCTGGTTCTTCATTTAAAATTGAAATCAAAGACCGGTAGTCAAATCGTAATCAATCCACCCAATTGGTTACGGTTTCTTTTTCTTTTCCCGACTTCGGTCAATTGGCGACTCCAAAAATGATTTTTAATAAAAAACCGAAATTTGTCAATTTCTTTAGTCGAGAATTAATATTAAATGAGTTAAGGTTTAGTATTAACCAGGAAATGAGAAATCAATTTTTAATTAAAAAAAAACCGAAAAATCAGACTCGACAAACCTTTATCCTATTTGGATTAGCCTCAATGCCATGTTTAGTGACCATAAATCCTAAGAACTTGCCTAAGGCCACCCTAAAGAGGCACTTTGAGTTAAGCTTCATTGAGTACTGGCAGAGCATCTTAAAGGTCTCGTGTAAGTCTTAGATTGGTCTCTTTGTTCTCTGCTCTTGATGATCATATCATCAATGTAGACTTCAATGTTTTGTCGGAGTTAGGGATTAAAGATGATTATCGCCAACCTCTGATATGTTGCTCCGATGTTTTTTAAACTAAAGGGCATTACCTTGCAATAGTACATGCTAAAGTTAGTGATAAATGAGGTGTGAACCTCATCTTCGAGAGTTATGGGAATTTAGTCGTAGCTTGACTAAGCGTCCATGAAACTGAGTATGGCATGACTCGACGTCAAATCAATGAGCTGGTCAATTTGGAAGAAGGGGAAGCAATCCTTTAGGCAGGCCCAATTGAGATCAATGTAATCCATGTACATATGCCATTTCTTGTTGGACTTCTTTACAGGTATTGATATGTCGCACCAACAACTGACAAGGGCAATGATATCAGGGTGGGTCCAATCCTATTGAAGGAACAAAAATAGAGTGGGCGAGGGTTTTAGCCAATTCGTGAGCCACCTAGCCGGACATGACACACCAGTTAGATTTTACACGGCTTAAGACTATCCGAATGTAACTTACCTGTTCGAGTAATAGGGTTGCCTGTTACAATCCTTACTAAAGGGATTGATAAGAGCTAATAAGAGAGAGAGAGCTTTCTAAAAGAAAAGAATCAAAGGGTTTTTTTTTTTCATTAATGTTGTAAATCTACTAAAATATTACACATACATTCTATTTATACATAATGGCAAACTTATAAATAAAATGACCAAAAGGATTCCCTAGTGGCATTCCCATAAATATAAAAATAAACATGAGGATAATTTATGAATAATACAAAATGAGATATCTTGATGAGGAGTAAATGAGCTTGACTTTAGCATTTGGGTTAAGTCAGCCCCCTAAATCCTATTAGGTACGGTATTTGCCAACCATGTAAGGTAGCACTCCTCCCTAATGAAGCCAGCTCGTAAGTGCTTCTATACCTCCTACTTGATTGCGACCTATCACTCAGGTGCAAAATGTCTTTTCTTTTACTTGATAGGTTGCACCTTTGGATCTATGTGAAGGTGATGTGTCGCTTTGAGGATGTTGATTAACATGTCCTCAAGGGATGATGCAAACATATCAGTGTTGATCGAAGGAAATTGACAAGTTAGTTTTTTTTCTTCTTTAGGTAGTGACATCCCTAACTGTATGGTTAGCCTAGGGATGCTTTCGAGTTTTATTTCCTCAGTCTTCTCGATTAGCTCTCCTTATGAGCTTAGCTTTTCCTCCAACCCTGATTCGATGTACATTACGTTGTCTAGAGATTATGCTTTAATGTAGAGAGATCTGGATAACTTCTAATCTCCTCACGTGTCACCAACTTTTGTTGGTGGTGGGAACCTTACCTTGAGTTACCTTTGACTTATTAACTTGTTGAACTTATTAATGTTCAATCGCCTTAGTGTAGCACTATATGGGGACCAGTGGTTAACGACCACAAATTGATTGATTATATAGCAATGTAATCGCCATCACGCTATCAAAATGGAAGGGTAATGAGCCCCTAGCCGGCACAAGTTTGCTACCTTTTAAGGCAATAATATGTCTTTATGGTTACATGGGCTTGTTGATGCGTCTCTGGGGTTAGACACATGGAGAGGCACCATAACTAAGCGAACTAAAAGGAACAAAAGAAAAGCTAGTAAAATATGGGTAGCTACCAAATGGATACGACACCCCATTTGATCTTACTCAGCCTACAATTCGCCGGATATGATATACCGGTCCGAATTAAAGGGTCACTCGCCACTATTTCTTGCTAAAGGGAATTGATAAGAGTCGAAGAATAATGAGAATACTAAGGTTACTCAAAGGAGATATGAATAATTTCTATATTGATGAATGAATAATGTCTATGTACAAGTAAGTGGGGGTTTATATATCCATCCATTAGGGTTACTTTACATGTATGAAAAGATAAAAGGATATTCTTACAATTTTGTTACATAAAACATACTAAAAGGGGTAAAAGAGACAAAGAATATTTAGTATGGAAAAGTAAGAATCGTTTTAGAATTCGTGTTAGAATATACATGTCATTTAGTAGTTGGACATTAGAAACGTGATACAAAGTAGGTGAAACAAAAGTGTTTGTAGTCAAGGGCTAACTTGATTTGGATCAAGTCAGGGATCGATCGGTCCTGTAGAGAAGTCAGCTTGAATTGGGGTCAGATGTCTATGGTCGGCTTAAGAGCTCGGCTTTGCTAGCCTTGGGCTGTCTTTTGGGATAAAATATCGTTATAGGTAGGAGAAGGTCTAATACATGTCAAGGTTCAGTAGTCAAATCAGTAGGGAATCAGTTTAGGATAAGAATCTCCATCTTGGATATGGCCTTGAGTTAATATCTTTCAAGTAAGTCCTTGGAGTCCTTTAGGTTGGTTGTGGGCAATCGGTCCAAGGGCTTGATTCCTATCAAGAACCCATTGGAGTTCAATTAGACCAAGCAATGTTAGGTTGCTTTTGACAAGCCTAAAAAATTCCTAAAAACTCTACTTATCCTATCGAAGCCTGTCCTCCAAGAGGAACTTTACCTATACTTAGCTATTAGTGATTAAGTATTCTCTTGCATGCTTGGTTAAGCATATGGACGTGAACATAAGCCTATCTACCATATCAGCCACATCTTACAAGACCTAAAAACTAGGTTTACTCAGGTAGAAAATTTTTCTTTGGTCATGGTAATTACTGCATGGAAGTTGAGGCCATACTTCCAAGCACATTTGATTATTACCCTCACCAACCAACCATTATGGACCATCCTATAGAAGCCAGATACCTTGAGTTTCACCTGAGGTAGATGATTAAGGCATAAGTTCTTACAGACCTCATAGTCAAATACATTAAAGAGGAGGAAGCACTAATAAACATAGACATACTGGTGTGGACTCTCCATTTCGATGGATTCTCCACTTGAGTGGAGTAGGCATGGCATTGTAAGGACCATAAGGTATTAAGGTCTTCTATACACTTAAGTTTGGGTTCCGATGAGCAATAATGAGATTGAATATGAAGCACTCATTGTCAGCCTAAAGATAGCAAAGAAATTAGGGTGGAGAAGTTGCATAACCACTCAAACTACATGCTCATAGTTCAATAAGTAAGGTAGGGGAGGGGGGGGGGGGGGGGGAGTATGAGACCAAGGGAAAGACGAGGTGAAGTACCTCCGAACAATCCAAAGTCTCCTCTTGAGCTTCACTTCGTGGAAAACAAATAAAATTCCTTAAGTAAAGAACTTCAAGGTGGATAGATTGTGAAATCTCATGTCAAATATTGTCCCTACTCCAAACAACAACGACAAGCTACTCTTCATTTAGTACCTCCCGAACTGTACCATCGAAGAGTGATAGTAGAAGATACTCGAGATCCGATCTTCTTAAGCCAAACCTTACTGGATGAACTCAATAATTAAGTACCTAAAGATTAGAGCATTGATCAAGACAAAGTTGAGGCTAAGAGATTGGCCTACGTCGCGGTGAACTATACATTCATTGACAATGTCTTGTAATGCAATAGACATAATGTAACACTTCTCAAATGCTTTAGGCCCAAGGAGGGCATCTATGCCCTCAAAGAGCTTAATGTTGGGATCTGCACAACTACATCTAGGCCCAAACCCAATATATTAGAGCACTCTACCTTAGCTACTACTAGCTAACCATGAAAGAAGATATGAAGGCAATGGTTTATAAGTAGGGACTGGATGTTCTCAAACCCTTTCCTAAAGTGTTCAGGGATCATCAGTTTGTCCTGGTAACCATGGACTACTTTACAAAGTAAGTCGAAGCTCAATTAGTTGCGAGCATTACCATTATAGTAACTAAAGGCTTTGTCCTCACAAACATTCTCTTTTTCAAAGTCTCTTGTGCCTTAATCACAAATAAAGGCAGGCAGATTGACAATGCTAAATTTGGGGAATTTTATGAGAAGTATCACATAAGACTTCACTATACCTTGGTATCTTACCCTTAAATTAATGACCAGTTTGAAGCCACCAACAAAATTATCCTTGGTAGCCTGAAGAAAAGAGTATAGCATGTAGAAGGAAAGTAGGCAAATGAGCTTTACAACTTCCTTTAGGGATATCGGATGACTTACAGAACTTTCATTAGAGAAACACCTTTTTGCCTCATTTTTAGATCCAAAGATGTTTTACCCATCAAGCTCGAGCTACCAACAAATAGGTCTAAAGTTTCAATGTTTACACCAACCATATGGCCTCCAAGTGAGGCTCAATACTTAACGAGGTGTATGATATTGTGCAAGCTTGGATAGCAACTTACCAACAATGAGTGGTCCGGTATTATAATAAGAAGGTTAAACAAAAGGTATTACAGCCCAAAAACCTGGTGTGCTAAAATTAGAGGCCATAGGCTCACAAGAGGGGTAGGGGAAGCTCGCTCCCAATTGGGAAGACCCTGTATGAATAAGAAAAGACTCGAGCAATGAAGCATACAGGTTAGAGACTCTTGATGGATAACTCATCCCTAGGACATGAAATGCAAGTAATCTAAAACCATATTTAGTATAAGTTTTGTAACTAGCTTGTTGTATTTGTAAACTTTCAATGAATCAATGAAAATACAAGTCCCTTGCACTTGTCTAGTATTCTCCCTTAGCCATTTTACATCGTGCACTCTCACACTTTGGTAGATTTCCATCTCTCGAAACCTCCCTTTTGTCAGTATTGACACCAACCCCTTGGGAATGAAAGGCTCTGAGCATGGTTGAATCGAGACACCTCTTTTACATTTTGGCACTCTTGAAGGACTTCGCATCCAAGGAAATCCAAGCCTTGAACAATAAGGTGGACCCCCAACTTTAGGCATCCTGTGACCCACACGCTCGAAGGGCTAAAGAAACGAGATCAATTACCCCAACTTAGTAGGCATACCAATTTAAACGACCACATTGAGGTGCTCTATGTTTGAAGTACCAAATAAAATTCACCAGGTATTGATTGGAGGGGGTTTATATCAAGCTATCCTAATTGAAGTGTTACTATGTTGTGCATTATGTAAGACATTGCACTCAAGCAACTAGCTATGCAAATTGTTACTCAGGTATTAGTGCTAAGCCACATAAATGATGAAGTAAAAAAGGAGCAAAAATAGAGAAAAAAGCACACCTAAAACTTAGAAAAACGCACTCATTTATTCGAAGTTCTTATAATGCTTCAAGGGCTGACATCTTAGCCCTAAGTATAAGTACAATGAAAATTAACAAGAACAAAAGAAGATTGCACAAGACAAAATAGAGAAAAAGAAGATCTATGGATCCTTACTTGGCTCCATTCCATGTGGCTTGTGTGATCTTCAAATGAACTCCTCGTTTATCAAATGCTCTACAAGCCATAACTGTAATCAATTTGGCTCCTGTACCTCTTAGGGAAGATTCTTGTAGTTGTGTGAATGCTATGGCAAGCTTATGTACCCAAGTAGTCCCCGATAACCTTCATGCCATCATGGTTGGAGGATGTGTTGGAAGTTGCCCCAAATTTCATAAATTGGCCCATCTAGATGGTTGGTCTGACTGAACAGTGTTGGTATAGTAAACCCTGCAAATTTTACATTTTAGGCTTAGAATTGAATTTAAAGAACCAATAATATTCCCTAGGCTCAATCAAATCAAAGAAATTAAAATTGACAAAATTTTAAATCGAAACCTCAAAAATGAACTTGAAAAACCCTAAAGATAAAGTTTGATAAGCCATAATCGTGTACAAAGACTATAAACCTAAGTATGCCTGACCAGAAATTAAAAGTCCAAACTGAATAAAAACTTTAAACCCTAAACCCTAGAGTTGTAAAACCTTAGATTAAACTTCAAAATAATGAAAACCATAAATTAATACATTTAACTTGAATTACGTAAATCCCATAAACTTAATAACAATAGGAGATATCTACAAATGATAACGATCGATCAAATTAAGTTAATTAAGGTAATAAATTAATGAGATTATTAATTTACCCAAAATGATACATTTTCTCTAAAAGTAAAGCTAAAATCATAATTATACCTTGAAAGCTCTTAAAACCTCATAAAACCCTAAAACACGAGACGCCCTAAAACGAATTGGAAACTTTAATTTAGTGTAAAAGCCTAAATTTAATTAATAAACTCTAATAATATAGTAACATTATTGAGTAATTACTAATAATTCACAAATTGTTGGAACAACCCCAATTTGCCTTTTGAAATTGTAATCGATTCTAACCCTTAAAAACCCTAAATTAATTGGATAAAATGATACAATAGGCTTAATTAACTTAATTAAATATAAAAAACCCTAAACTATGTCTAATTATGGTCATTCACACTAGTAATTAGAGTTATAAACTTAAATTACATTTTAATCATCTATATGTATTCGTACATCATAATTTGCTAATGATAATCATGATTCACTATATAGGACAAGATAATTAGTTAGGAAAATAAGGGACCACTCACCTTTAGTAGATAAATCACCTCAATTGGCAAAAATCATAAAAAGCAAATTAGTCTCCACTTGTACATGTATCATGTAATAAAGAATGAAAGGGATTTGTTCCCCACTATACTCACTCATTATCAACCCCTTTTTTGACCCCTCCATTTGCATTTTTACTCCATTTTCTTTCCTAAAATAAACCCTAGAAACACTCTCTAAACATAATCCAGAACAAAAGAAAAATAAGAAGGAAACAAGAATAATCTTCTTAGACTTGGTTGCACACCCAAACACCCCAAGCTATAACTCCCTACCATCACCTCTAAACAACACAAAATTACTTACATTTAAATCCTCTTTCACCCCCCTTTCTTGACGACAAACATCCTTGACCAAAAGAGTTTGTTTTGTTTGCCAAAAATGAAGTGAAATGAGATCCTTCGAATTTCCGCCAAAGTAAACTTGCACATTTTCAACTTGCTTTTTAGTTTGAGTTTATGAGCATGGTTTTTAGGCTTAAAAACAATGAAAAAATTATTAAAATGCCACCTTTGTTTACCATCTTTACATGACCATACATGTGCATTTTCTTAGATTTTTAGTATAGTAAGCATGTTACATGTAACTTTAGAAGCACATAAGTTGTATTAAGATGATAACTTGAATAAAAGTAGAAAAAATCATCATCATATCTTCATTTCCATGCTAGGGCCAAAACATATGTATGTATGTCCCCATTATATTTTTTATTTCTCATGTTTATTTTAGTAGAAAATGGTTTTAGATGCATTTTAGTGGTAATTAGATGCATATTCTAGAAAGTTAAGTACATGATGTATAGAAAGCTTTAAGAAATCATCTTAAACCACTTCAAACATGTTAAATAACATGCTGTAAATTTTTTTATTAATGGTTAATCACATGATTAATTAAAGATAATTAAGATTTAGGACTTAACCTTGCAAGATAAGAAGCTAAACAAGGTCTACAGTGAGTAGTTAGACCTAAAATAGACATTAGGTTTAGAAAGACCCACTTGAAACCCAACAAATCATTAGTATCAGATTTGAAACTCATGATAAAATAGGTCATTTAATCATTTTAATAAACTATTAAGCGTATTTAATTAGGATAGAGTCAAGATATAGGCTCTAGGATATGAACTAGGCCAAAATTTAACTAAAAAGCTCACAAATCAAGCCTTAAGCCCACTTAATCACTCATGAATAGTAGGTATATTAGATAAATAAAACTTAATTAAAAGAGATTATTAACACTACTAAATAATTTGAGGAACCCTAATAAGCCTAGGTGTAAATAGAGCTCATAACGAGTTAAAAAAAGTAGTTTAGGCCTTAAAATGACAAGAGGTAAACTTTAGGCTTATAGAGAATAGTTAGAAGCCTCCTTAATTGATGTGATCTAATCTAAAATTAAATGTTAAATGGGTCATTTAGTAGGTTCAGTAAGTTATTTGGTCCATTAGGATTAGTTAGAAACAAGTGTAGGGCCTTAGGATGCAAATTAGACTTAAGACAAGTCAAAAGGCCCTAAAAACAAATCATAAGCCCACTTAGAAACCACTTGACCAATTGCTATGACAATTATTTGAGTTCTAAATAAAAGGTCCATGAAGCTAATCAAGTGTTCTAAGAAGCTCATGACAGGCTTAGATAAGAGTTAAGGCCCATAGCCACTTAAAAAGCTTGAACAAGCCTTTCATTCATAAGAACTAGGTTTTGACCCAACTTAAAATGGTCTAACTAAATTAATGACCTTAGGATAATGTGATAAAGGCCTAATAATAAATAAAACAACTCCATTAACTTAAAATAGCCTTAGGCCCAAACATGTCTAGGATGCTCAATATATAGCATTTGAACCTTAACGAAACTTGGGAAAATCAAAGATGAAATCAATCTAAGCTTCATTACAAATGGGCATTTAATTTGAATTGATGCGATGAAGCTTGATTTTTGCTGAAATGAATGGTCAAAGATGATCCTTAAATACTTGCTTTCACCTAAGAAACCTATTAGAAGTTAAGAATGGTATTAAATGAGATTGAATCATGTAAGAGGAAAGGGAAGGAAAATCTATATTTTAAGATTTTTCTTGATTTTCAAAACTCAATTTGACACATTAAATGGTTGAATCTAGACATGTTTTTGGATTTAATTCATAGTAGGCCAAACGTACTTTGCAATTTCATCATTAATTTGATGAAACTGCAGGAGAAAATGAGATAAAAAATGATGACAAAGCGTTAGGGAAAAAGGAAAGAAAGGGAAAGAATGGGGGGGATAAAGCTATTGACGTAAAACTATTGAATGGTGTAGTGTTACATGATGCTATTGAATGGTACCACATCATCCCTTTGTCGCAACTAGGTGGTGCCATGTGTTAGACACATAGCCTAGTGGCATGTCGACACGTAGTAGGTGCTTTTATTAAAAAAAAAATGAAAATGATACCAAGTCTTAGTGTAGTACCATTAAGCTATTAACTTATGCTTTGTTTTATCTTGCAACTAAATAATACTTAACTTAATAAAAAATTAAAAATGTTATAAAATAAAGTGCTACTTAATTAAATTAGTTACAACTCTAAATATTATTTTCTTAAAAATAATTTATTTACCTAAAAAGTCCATTTTACTTAAAAATTCTACCTTTCTTCACTATTTTCTAATTTTTCTATTATTTTTTTTTAATCAGGACCCTTTTCCCAATTCTGCAAATTCTAAAAATTAGGGGGGGGGGGGGGGGCAGGGAGGATTGTAAATGTGGATTACCTACAATAAGTAGGTAAGCAAGCTAGGTGGGGGGGGGGGGGTTTCGATAAACTACTAATTGCTTGTGTTTGATAATTACTTGATGTTTTATTGCTTACCCTTAGTTGTGATGGGACTCAAGCTATGAGACCTCTGACTAGTAGCCGAGCCCAAGGACTAGAGGAGCTGGCATGATGAATCCTTATGTTCCAATCAACTCCTGTTGAGGCCAAGTACTTCCTTATCGGGTCACCTTTAACACCGTACTGTATGACCACCTATTATTCTGTGGTTTACCAAGTTGATGATTACGCTCTAGTGCCGAGTCAACCTATCACTCGGTATCATCCTTATTGAAAAGCCGAGAGATAAAAAATCTAATCTGACCAAGCCATCCCTACTCGGATAAGCTCATCTGTCTGTACTTTTTGTCCGCATCTCCCAATAACTTCGCTAACGTAACATCGCTACGAGTATAATATCTTATGTAAGATTTGTAGCACTAATGATTTTTTTTCTTTGTATATTCATTTTTATCCTTTTGTATCATGTACATTGTTTATTTAGGAAATGTCCTTATTGTCTTTTCCCTTTTTAGGCAAGTTCCCCTAACTTACGGGTATAAATACCCTTGTACTTGTAGCTATAAGATATCATATTACCTTCAATACACTTAAGTACTTTCTTCCTTACGTAAATACTATTTGTTTACTCTCGGCATCACTCTTATCCTTTCCTCTAAGCAAGATTAGGTGGTGAGTAACCTTATTAGACCAATTCGTGCATCATATCGAAGTATGTCGTGAGTCCTCAAAAGTTCTATTGGTTTGTCATATCCTCTGGAGCTGTTCATGGGTTTTCCTTACTGTTTCATTCGTTATTTTTACCCTATCGCACCTTTCCCCATTAACCTTTTTCGAGCTTTATGTAAGTTTGGACTCATCTAGCGACCAGCCTTATTTATTCTTGGTCACATGTCATAACATCTTGGTATTAGAGTGAAGGTTTTGTGTAAACTATAGTTAGTTTTTCTTAAATATCTATTGTGCTCTGTTTTACATGTATGAAATAGAGTCAATTACTGTATTCATTTAATCGCTATGTTATTAGCTGTTTACTTTCTAAAGTATTTGTTTGAATTTTGAATCTATAAGGACAAATGACAGACCCAAGTATGAATGTTAGTGTTGGTGATGACATTAGAGTTGTTTACCATGGACGACAATCTTAGGGAACTCCTAGTAGCATTGCGAGAGACTTGATGATGTAGCTAACCTCTTAGTAGACCTGACTTGAGCTGTTCATGTACTGTCTTGCTGACCCACTAAGGCCACGTAAAATACTCCACAAGCTGCTTAACCTGTTAAAAGTCAGAACCCAGCTCGACCAATTCGAGTTGGAGGAGTTGGCGAATGAGTAAGGCGAAGGATAAACTTAAGAGAGCTTGATAAGGAAAAAGAAGAATATTTTGAAGAGGAGTGTATATGAGTCCCCAGAGCATTCGACCACGTAAAGCTTCGGATTCCGAGTTTTAATGGATCTAGAAATGCTGACGAGTATTTGGATTGAGAAGAGAAGGTAGAGCGTGTGTTTGATTACTATCAATATGAGGATTATGAGAAGGTAAGGATTGCTACTATTGAATTCTGCGGATATGTCGCCATGTGGTGGAGGAATTCTTAGGCCATAAGAAGAAGAGAGGGATACCAAGAGATTAACACGTGGCTCGAGATGAAGAGAGCGCGTAGAAACAAATTCGTGTTGGAAATATATCTCCAAGATACTTTCACTCAGCTTCAAGAGTTGAGATAAGGAGGCCGAACTGTTGATGAGTATGTTCAAGAATTCCAAGTGCTTATAATATGATGCAAAGTGGAGGAACCACTAGCTCAAACAGTCTCAAGATTTATTACTAGATTGAGAGGAGACATCCAAGACATTATAGAGCTCCAATGATTTGACACAATGGATGAAGTTGTTAGGATTGCCCAGCGAGTGGAGAGACAAAGAAGGAGTCGAGTAATGAACAAAATGCTGACTAGTCGACCAGGTCAAGCAAGTCACCGAGCTCAGTCTAGTATCAAGTCGAGTAGAAGAGTTGATGTCAGAGTCGAGTCGAAAGGCTAACCCGATAGTAAAGTGTCGACCCAAACTTATGAGAAGGGGCATGGGTCTAGCAGGAAGATGAGTTAGATCAAGTGCTTCAAGTACCATGGGTTCGGATATATGGTTACTCAATGCCCGAACTGAAGGATGATGGTCATTAAGGGAGACACCCCAAAGTTAGAAGTAGAAAATACGGATGAGAAACTCGAGGAGGAGGAAGTTCTTGCCGAGAAAGAATTGGTTGAGGAGGATGTGTTTCCTAAGGACTTAGACTATTTACTCATGGTTGTTTGACATACAATGAGTATAGAACCCTCATGGGAGCAGGAGCAAAGGGAAAATTTGTTTCATACCACCTGCAAGGTGAATGATTAGACGTATGCTCTCATTGTGGATAGTGGAAGTTGCACTAATGTAGCATTGGCCGATCTTGTTTCTTGCTAACTGTTGCACATCTAAAGCTGTATAAGTCACTCGGCAATTACTACTGCCGATCATTATGGGGAATTACTCTAACTAGATCCTTTGCGACGTATTGCCTATGTGTGCTTCCTACGTATTGCTGGGTAAGCCATGGTTGTTTCATAAGAGAGTTATACATGATGGCTACAAGAAGATGTATATGTTTGAGAAGGACGATCGGAAGATCATGCTAAATCCACTACCGCTGAGAAGAGTTAACAAGTTACAGAAGAAACTTGCTTGCGGATTGAAGAAGGCTCTAGTGATGAGTAGAGCGAAGCTCCGAGAGGCCATTAATGTTGACAAGCTGACCCTATTGTTGGTCAAGTGACTATTGGAAATGAAGGAGCGGGGTAAGGTTCCTTAGGAAATCAAGGAGTTGCTAGATAATTATGCCAACCTATTCCTAGAACAATTACTTAAGGGGTTGCCTCTAACTTGAGGTATAGAGCATTAGATTGACTTATTACCCAGTGCTGCACTACCGAATAAGCCAGCTTATTAAATGAACCCCGAGCAAGCTTCTAAACTCCAACGTCAAGTCAATGAGTTGCTAGAGAGAGGTTATGTGAGAGAGAGTCTTAGCCTTTGTGCTGTGCCTATACTTCTAATGCCAAAGAAGGATGGAACCTAATGGATGTGTATTGACAATCGAACCGTGAACAAAATCACAATCAAATATAGATATCCAATCTTGAGGCTAGAAGACATGTTAGATAAATTGAGTGGAGCTAAGATTTTCAGCAAGATTGATCTCGAGTTTGGCTATCATCAAATCCACATGAGGTCAGGAGATGAGTGGAAGACTGCGTTCAAGACTCGACAAGGATTTTACAAGTGGATGGTCATGCCTTTTGGCTTGTCCAAAGGCTTGAGCACTTTCATAAGACTTATGAATCATGTATTAAGACATTTCATCAAGAAGTATGTCATGGTGTGCTTTGATGACATCTTGGTCTATAGTGCTGACATGCCAAGTTACTATGAACATCTCAGAGCAGTCTTAGATATCCTTTGTGCTAAGATATTACTCGGAAACTTGAAGAAATGTTGCTTCTGCCAAGAGGAAGTGGTATTCTTGGGGTATGTAGTCAGTAGAGGAGGCTTACGAGTCAATGATCAGAAGATCAAAACAATTGTTGAGTGGCCGACTCCTACTACTTATACTAATGTAAGAAGTTTCCACGGACTAGCTTCATTTTACAAAAGGCTTACAGGAACTTTAGTACCATCACCGCGCTACTTACCGAGCTAACAAAGAAGAACACCGACTTCCAATAAGGAGAAAGGGATGAGGGGAGCTTTGTCGACATAAAAAAAGATTGACCTCTACCCCGATGTTGGTACTACCTGACTTTGACAAAATTTTTGAGCTGGAATGCAATGCATCGGGTGTTGGAATAGGCGTTGTTTTGATTTAGGAAGGCTGACCAATTGCCTTCTACAGTGAGAAGCTCTGAAGGCTACAGCTGGACTACTTCGTATATAACAAGAAACTTTTAGCACTGATCCAAGCAATGCAAGTATAGCAACATTACTTACTACCGAGAGAATTTGTCATATATACAGACCATGAATCATTGAGTTACCTCCGAAGTCAGACCAAGTTGTCGAAGCAACAAGCAAGGTGGGTTCAATTCCTTAAGGGGCTCAATTTTGTGATAAAGTACAAGCAAATAAAGAGCAATGTAGTGGCAATGTTCTTTCGAGAAGGTATGCACTTTTATTAGAACTACAGACCAGGCTATTTGGTTTTGCGAGTATCAAAGAACAATACTCCAAGAATCTACACTTTGGACCAATAATTTCATGATGTATAGATAGGAGGATAGTAAACGAGTATTATGTGGAGGATGGCTATTTATTTCGAGGGGGGAAACTGTGTGTATTTACTTGTTCCCTATGGGATTTATTAATTAGGAAAGCCTATAGTGAAAGACTCTGCAGACACTTTGGAGAGAGGAGGACCTGTGAACTATTGAATGGCTAATTCTTTTGGTCAAGAATGCGAAGAGATGTGCACTGAGTTGTCGAAAGTTGTGCTATGTGCCAAAGGGCCAAGTGCCGAGCTGAACAAGAAAAAACAATGCCTTTACCTATTCCGATGAGGTCGTAGACTGAATTGACTATGGACTTTATTCTTGGACTACCGCGAACTGGCCGAGGCAAAGATTCTGCAATGGTCGTCGTGGATCAGTTCAGTAAGATGGTACACTTCGTGCCCTGTACAAAAACTAACAATGCTTCAGTTATTGCTTCTCTTTTCTTACAGTTGATTGTGCGGATATACGGTATGCCAAAGAGTATAGTCTCTGATAGAGACCTGAAATTCTTAAGTCATTTTTGGAGAACCCTTGGCATCGGCTAGGAACCAAATTACTCTTCGGTACCTGATAACTCTTATTTTAAATATATTACACATGGTGATTTTATAGTAGTTCCCTTTCATCTTTGGTTTTTTCTAAAAGAAATTGATATTTAATTGAGTAAAATTTTGATTTCAAGGTTTGAACGCGTTCTTGGATTGAAAATGATGAAAAGGAATCAAGTTTCATTCAATTTGGAGTTCAAATGAATGAGTTATGAAGTTTTGAAGTTACATAAACAATAGGAGAAAGTGGCAATTTTTTGTTAGAAAGTTATACAATTTGGGACACAACTGTATCCCCAGACTGTGTCCATGCAGAAAGATTTTTTATGCTAAGGTCAGTAAGTTACATAACCCGGGGACACAACTGTATCCTAGGCTGTGTCTGGTGACGAAAAAAGAAACTTCACAATACATTATAAAAGGACTTATAAGGGTTTTGCACATAACTTTGGACATTCAAAAGAGAAGAGAGTTAAAAAAAAAGGAGGAGCAAAAGGCAAAAGCAACACCCAACTTCAAAATTGAAGAGATTTTTCATCAACAAAAGGGGTTTCTCATGTTTTATTTCTTGATTTTGTTGTAATTCGTTTTTAATTTCATCATGATAGCTTAAGATTCTTATATTTAGGATTGTGAAACCTAAAGTTTTATGTAACTATTGGATTTATTGATAATTTTCAATAAAGTTTCCATCTTTCTTGGTTCAATTATGTGTTTTAATTGTTAATTGATATTTCTAGGGTATCAATCTATGATATTATGCATGATGATTGAGAAATCACATGTGTAATGAGATCTTGACATAATTGGAGAGAATTGCATGTATACTTAGAGATAAGATACATGATTATTCTAGAAAGTTATTCTTTTGTGTGGGAATTCCTTATATATTAATGCGATTCTAAATTATATTACTAAGTGAAGAGATTTCGGTAAATAATTTAAGATTAAGGTTAATATGCTTGAGAAAGGTGTTAACTTTAATTGTGAATCCCTCTAGTCAAGAATAATAGAGATGGAATTAGATATATTTTTAGCGGTCACATATTAAACACTAAGGGAAATAATTCCTAAATACATTATTTACCTTTTTGAAGTTGTTCTTCAATTTATCGCTTCCTAAATTAATTAGTCAAGTCTCATAATTAGATTAGTTTGTTAATTTTAATATTTTTAATTTATTCAACCCATCACAATTTTTCAGTTAGATAATAGAGTTAAGGTTATTATTAATATTTGAGATCTCTAAGGGATCGACTCGGACTCACATTTATTATATTAAAACTGATAGGTACACTTGCTATGTATCAGTACCTCATGTCACCTCCAAACTGATGGCCCAATAGAGGTGGTTAATTGTACTTTGGGGTCACTACTTCAAGCTACAGTAGGTAAGAACTTAGCCGATTGGGACGTTTGCCTGCTAGTAGTTGAGTTCGCCTAAACTAAACCATACATGATACCACTAAGTAGACTCCCTTCGAGGTAGTTTATGGATTCAATCTTGAGTTGCCTCTTGACTACGCCCCTGTACTAACACCTGCACAAGAGGACCCTAACGCCTCAACTAGAGCACAATCTCTTCAAAATATCTATGACAGGATCACTCGGCACATCGACCAAGTTACTAGAAGAATGCGAGAAAAGACCAAGGGTAGGTTGGCCAAACAATTTTAATTAGGAGACTTGGTATGGCTACATCTTAGCAAGGAACAATTTTTGAACAAAAGAAAGAATAAATTATCTGCAAGAGTGGAAGGACCTTTCAAAATCCCCTAGAAAATTAGTGATAATGCCTACAAGTTGGAACTACCTAAGGACTATAGGGTTTCTGACACCTTCAACATTTCCGACCTTAGCCTATATTACCTTGACGGAAAACTGAGAGATCACCATTCGGATTTGATCCCAAATCTAAAACAACTCGGAGAGAATAATGGGAATCAAGCTACGAGACCTCTGACTCGCAACTGAGCTCAACGGTTAGAGGGGTTGGCACGACGAATCTTTATGTTCCAACCAACCCCTGCTAAGGCCAAGTACTTTCCTGCCAAAGCTAAGTACTTTCCTGCCAAGCCACGTTTAATATCGTACCGTATGACTGCCCATTATTCTGTAGTTTGCCAAGTTGATGCTTACGCTCTACTTCCAAGTCAACCTATCACTTGGCATCATCCTTACTGAGAAGCCGGGAGATAGAGAATCCGGATTAACCAAGCCATCCTTGCTTGGACAAGCCTATTTATTTGTGCTTTTTGTTTGCATCTCTTAACAAGCTCGCTAATGTAGCATCACCACGTGTATAGTAGCATATGTAGAATCTATAGCACCAATGATTTTTTTCCTTATATATTCATTTTTACTCTTTTGTATCATGTACATTACTTATTTAGGAAATGCCTTTATTGTCTTTTCCTTTTTTGGGCAAGTTGCCCTAACTTACGGGTATAAATACCCTTGTACTTGTAGTTGTGAGACATCAGATTACCTTCAATATACTTGAATACTTTCTTCCTTGCGTAAATACTGTTTATTTACTCTGGGCATCACTCTTATCTTTTCCCTTAAGCAAGGTTAGATGGCGAGTAACCTCATTAGACCAATTTGTACATTATATCGAATTATGCCATAAGTCCTCAAAAGTTCCATTAGTGTGTTGTATTCTTTGGAGTTATTTGTGGGTTTTGTCACTGTTTCATTCATCATTTTTACCCTTTCACACGTTTCCCTATTAACCCTTTTTGAGCTTTCTGCAAGTTTGAACCGATCCAAAAACCGGCCTTGTCTATTTTTTAGTTGTAGGTCGCAATAGGTTATTTGTTAAACAATTGGTTGTTCTATATGCCAACATCTATATGATCGCCTTATTAAAATTGGTAAGTTTAAATATTTGGCCAAGTTAACCGAATATACCTATTGCATATCTATGATCCATTAATTGCAAACTGGGATGTTTATAGCTTTGCCAAGTTTTCTAAAAAAACATTTGTGAAAATGCATTTTTGAAATGCTTTACAATTCAAAGAAAAATTTATCAACTTAGTGAGTACTCATAGTAGTTGCTTATGATTTTTGCTTGTTAAAGCAAAGCTAGTAGACCATCTTAAGTTGATAGTGAGCTCAAAGGGCATTGTATTGATTGTTGATAGTTGATAGCCTTAGATGGGATCCACTTAATTGATTAATATAGTGTTCTTGACTAAGATAATAGTCGAGTTTCATCTATTGGGATGGTACTCATAGATAGCCTTATGCGAGTAAAGTGAGATGCTCTGTACAGTTAAGTACAAGGGATAATTGACATGTAGATGATGTAAATCTACTCCTTCTATAGTTTCGAAGCCTTATGGATGTGTTGTTTGCATTCATCATATGTACAATCATTTCATATGTAACTAAACTGCATGGTTGTTATTAATGCTTGATAACTTGCTTGAACGGTAATGGTGAGAGATGAATTCACTAAGCTATGGTATGCTCACCCCCTAATAGTTCCTTTTTGCAGGTAACCAAAAGTTTTAAATGGGCTAAGATTAGAGTGTAGAGTGTTCCTTAAGCAATTAGATTAGACGGATAAGATTACTTTAGTATATTATATTACTTAAGCTAGATCTTTATAATATTTAGTAACTCGTGATGTCGTTATAGTTTAATTATCTCATCTTATTGTTTGGTAGGTGATTCCAACTCTCTACGGTCAAGGTGGATTGTAGATTATGGATTGTTAGCTTAGCCTAATTGCTTATATAAATAAGTAAATGTGATTAAAATGAATAAGTACCCTTACAAACTTACTAGTTAGAGTCTTGCAACCTTTGAGTTACAAGGTGGTCTTTATATCATGATTACACATGTGATGTGAAGATTTTAAGAAAAACTACCAAGCTCCCTTCTAATGTGTTATAGGTATACACCTTAATTGTTACTTAGTGAGCCTCCTTCACCATGACGAAGATGTTTACACCCTTGATCACTACTCAAAGACCTCCTTTAACCATAATGAGAGCATCGGTCGAGCTCACGCACTCACCCGCAAGCTTGATCTTCCTCGACTCAAGCATTTCTTAGAGGTGATCGCTACAAGGAAGGAACTGGGCCTCGAGAACCTTAAGGTCCTTAAAGAAGACCTCAATTTGGAGAGACAGGCAAAACTCTACTTAAGTCTTTAAGTGAAAGTATGGAAGCCAAGACCTTCCAAGCCCTTTATATAGGCATTTAGGAGGGAAGTGAGCCATCTACATGCCCTGACCAGGTGCGCAACGGCTTAGATCCTTTTGGCACAAGGATTCCTAGCATAACCAACCGTATTCTCCCAAGCATAGCACTTTGCCTTAGGAGTCATGACTACACTTTGCATGTCGTTATGTCTAAGGAACTATAAATGCCCCCTATTTTGCACTCTACCTTAGGTGCCATAATTGTACCTTGGGAATCATGTCACTTATGCTGTATACCACCTCGACTCTCTAAAGTGCTCAACACTGAGGAGAGCAGGGGGAAGACAGTCAAAGACGAGCAGTAGTGCAATGTTAGCATTAAAGTGACTTGAAAAGCAAATAAAAAACAATGGTATGATAGCAAGCAAATTGAGAAACTTGAAAAAGCTCATGGTCGAGCCTAAATTTTAGGTTTTCATTTTCCTTAATCTAATTAGTATTAAATCTTGACATATTTAATACTAACCCTCAATTATGAATTAAGGGAAATCTGATTTTTCATAAACTTCTAAAAAAATATTTGAAGTTGCCACCCGAGTAGAGTTGGAAAAAAGTTTAGTTAGAATCAATTGGGTAGATTGATTCTAACTTAGTTATTGACCTACAAGAAAATCACTTTTAAAAAATGATTTTGAAAAACTAGAGATTTGGAGTTCGAAGGTTAACTTATTAAACCCTGAATAGGTATCACTTTTAACGTTTCGAATTTAGTATTTAACTTTCAAAATACCCTTTTATTTGAAAAAAAGTAAACTAACTTTTACAAATTGAAGGAAGAAAATAATCAAATCTAATTATATATCAAAAGCAAAAAAAATAACATTTTTCCATTTTTTAAGTCACCCCATCATTGTCTATAGGTGTTTCCATGCTCGTTATTTGGGATTAGATTTTTGTAGTTCAATTTTTCATAAAACTTTAGTGAGTTGGTTTCTTTTAATTTTGAAAACATCCCAGTTTATATTCTTTAATCATTTTGATTTTATTTAAAGAAATTCTAGAAAAAAGGTCTTAATTTTGGTGTTTTATTTGGAGAAAATTCAGAGAGAAGCCTTAATTTTGAAAAAAAAGGTTCATTTATTTTTATTTATTTGGAAAAATGGTTTTTTTAAGCGATAAAACATTCTTTTGTTATTATTATTTTTTATTTTTATCAAAACATGTTCTTTTCATTTTGAATTTTTTATAGTGATAAAATACTTTTATTCTTATATTTAAAACAAAAGATTTTGTAAAAATGAAGGGTATTTCTTTTTCTCCTTTTTTTGGTTATTTTTGGTTATTTATTATTATTTTTTTCATTTTTCCATAATAGAAAAATAAAAACAAAAAAAGAACAAAACAAAAAGAAAAATGAAAACTAAGGATTAAACTCAGACTTAGGCTTATGTGTAGGTTAGAGCATGGGTTTGGATTGACTTGGTGGTTAGGGTTAGATTATGTGACTTGCACATGATTGATGTTAGAGGAAACAATTGCGGTAATCTAAGGGTCATATTTTTTAGATTGATGATGGGGGGTTTTGCATAAGTGTTACGACCTAAAGTAGCCATTTGGTGGTGGAAGAGGGAGAGGGGATATATAACGCTGTTGTAGTGGTTTTCAAAGCTTGTGAGGGTGTTAGCCTAAGGGAAAGCAAGGGTAGCGACTTGGTTAGTTTTATCAATTTTCACCTAAACATGGTGACGATGGGGGTTTCGTAATGGCTGTCACCATCTAAACCCTATGTGGTGGTAAGATAGGTTAGAGACCATGATAGAGGTAATGGGTGATGATGATTAGAAGCTTGGAGAGTAGAGAACTTCTAGGATGGCCTAACTAAGCTTGATAAGCTTCAAGCACTTCTTAGTTCTAAAGAGAGAATGAGGAATGTAATAGAGAGAGAGTTGCAAAATTTTTGTGTTTGGATATGAATAAGCGAGTGTTAACATTAGAAATGCAAATATGAACCCATAATTAAACTGAAACAGGCTCAAACACACAAGGAAATAGAATTAATGGTTGGATCGAGTTCATCAATATAAGTTCTTATAATCTTTGACTTTGCATAAATCATGCAATTTCAATTGATTTTGTGAGTTGGAGATGTGATTTTCATGTTTATAATGAAGAAATGGAGCTTCAGTTCTTGCCTTACTATTCAAATTTTGACCAATTGGATGGGAGCTTGAATCTTAAGTAGCTTATTTTTTCCTGATTTTAAATGTAGATTTAATCCATCAAGTGCTCATATCAAGACATGTTGTTGGGTTAGATAGAGAGTATCTCAAGAGATCTATACGATTTCATAATTAATTTGGTAAAATCATATAGAAAAAGAGGACAAAAATGACCTTAAAGTGGATTGGTTGAATGGAGAAGTCGCTAGAAAGAGGGAGAAAATGAGGGAAAAGGAAGGATAGATGTGTTAACATAGCAACATTTAGGTGCCGCGTTAAACAAATGGTCCATTTGCGGTTTGCTACATATCATGGGAAGACATATAGCCCAATGGTTAGTCAACACGTATTCAAGAGCTAAACAAAAACAAAAGACACAAAGTGCCTAATGTAAGGGTCGAACCTAAGATCTCTGACGTATTCTCCTTGCTAAGACTAAGTGTAATACGAGATGGGTTGTTAGTGCCTTGTTTCTTTATGCAAACAAACATAATATAAGTCTTAAAAATGGTTTGAACTAAATTAAATTACTTATTTCAAGCTCAAAATGTTTCTAACCTTGATTATTTATTATTCTTTTTTAATGTTTTATTACCCTAAAATATTTAATTGTATTTCTATTTTCCTAAGAATTCTTTTTTCCTAAATTATTTCTACTTTTTTCAATTTTCAATTTTTTTATATTTTCTTATTTTTTTTATTTATCTAAAATTTCTATTTTTTTAGTTTTTAATTTTTATTGTTTTAGTTATGACCATTTTCTTTATTTGTAAAAATTCTTAAAAACAATAAGAGGTAAAAATAGGGTGTCCACAACTATACCTCTTTGTGGTAAAGTTTGAATAAAACTTGATTGCAAAGAGAAAAGAGACACCACTTTTGCCTTAGAGATAAATTATATTAGGAAGCATTATAGTCGGCTAACTATCCTAAACTTGATATATTGGCTACTTTGTGAAGAAGGAAAAGAATTTGCTTCCTAAGTGTAGACACCCTATTTTTGCTTTCCTTGTAATTTTAGATTTTTTAGAATAGGAAAAAAGGTCCTAATTAAAAAAAAAATTACAAAAATTCCAAAAAAAAAAAGAAAATTTAGAAAAAGTACAAAAAATAAAAAAAATTAGAAAAAGTACATAAAATAGAAAATTTAGAAAAATTACAAAAAATTAGAAAACAATGAAAAAAAAATTGAAAAAAAAAAGAGAGAAGAAAAAAAATTGAAAAAATAGAAAGGTAGAATTTTCAATTAAATAAGATTTTAAGGCAAATAATTTATTTTTAGGGAAATAGTCTTTAAAGTTGTAAATAATTTAATTGCGTAGCATTTTATTTTATAGGATTTTTAGGTAATTTTATAAGTTAAATGTATTTTAGTTTCACTAGTTAACAGTATACGGGCTAACAACACAATTGGTACAATACTTAGTCTTAGCATTGATACATGAGAGAGGTTATGAGTTTGAATATTCCAATAGGCACTTTGTGCTTTTTTTTTTTTTTTTTTTTGCTAAAACAGGATACATGTTGCGAAGGGCTATTGGGATATGTGTTAACTCTCCACATACCCTTCCTTCCCCTAGCCCTTTTCTTCTTCTTTTTTTTTTTTTTTTTTTGCCATCCTTTCTCACACTTTTCTTCTTGGCAAGCTTGATTTACGAGCAATTATTAACCTTTTTGCTTCACAATTTCACAATTAAGGGAGTCAAATTTGAACTTAAAATTTCAGAAAAGTAATGAATGGTGCATTTTCACCTGCATCTAATTTGCATGATTCCAGAAAATTTTAATGAAAATTGAAGCTCTTAAGTGTGTTTTTAAGTAACAACGAAGATCGAAGGATGCATTTTAACTAATTAGTTATCCAAATTACAACAAATCGCATCTATTTTCGAATTAAATTTTAGTCAAAACCCATTAACTTGAGAATTCCAATTAATGGCTATTGTTTTAAAGTGAGCTAGAAAAGTATAAAAGGGGAATTGACATTTAGTTTTCGATCCCATGCCCTTGAACATTGCACTTTCTTTTTCTCTCTCTACTTGGATCATTTCTCTCTCTCTCTCTAGCTTAAGCTTCAAAATGAAGCTCCTTGGGTTCAACTACTATTATCTACAAGTGCCTTACATCATAAGTAGTCAAACCACACTAGATTCAACCATCGTCGTGCCTCCAATCACCTTGCCCATTGCTACCAACCAAAACCCTAACCTCGAAAACCATCCTTTTTGCCACTCTTCAGTCTAAAACAACTCCGCTACTGTGCTGACCATATCCAAGAACCTAAGACTTGATGCTTCATACATACCCAACAACACCTCATGTATACTGTACACCACTACTGCTAGCCACCACTTCCAACCACCTCCCAAACCACCACCAAACACTTCGGTACTCGCCTTACACCCCCCTGTTCTAATCTAATACTCACAAGATGCCATTTCTCTTAAGTTTTGACCACTAAATCGCCCTTGAACACACCCCCATTATTGCTGCTTCTTCCTTCCTACTTAACCCAAATCCAGGCTCTAAATCCAACCCGAAGATTCGCATCCAACCCGACTAGAGCTTTGAAGACCAACCCATGCCTTGCTTGCTTTTAGTCCGAGCCTCTTTCTTTTGGTTTTGGCCTTGGCTTTCTGTAAACTTTCTTTTCTTGTAATTTTATTTACCTTATTGTAATTGCAAAAAAACAAAAAAAAAATCCAAAAAACGAAAAAAAAAGCTTAGTTTATTTTTATTTTATTTCTTCGATTAAAATATAAATAAAAAATAAAAAAAGAAAAAAAATTAAAATTAAAATAATTAAAAAATAGATAAAAAGTGAATAATCTCTTGCTACTTAAAAAATTCCATTTCAAAAATAAAATAAAATCAACCTTTTTTAAAAAAAAAATTAGGAAACTTTAGATTTTTCAAAAATAAATACACCAAATTAGGACATTTCTAGAATTTTTCTTAAATAAAATTAATTGATTAAAAATGTAAATCCAACTGTCATTTCTAAAATTAAGATAAACTAACACATGTAAACATTTTAGGAAACAAACTATGGAAGGTCTAATCCCTATTAGAGGATATGTAGCCACCTATGGGGGCAACTTAAAATAGGAAAATCTTTTTATTTTCCCTTTTGTAAGTAATTTTGATTTGTTATATTTGTTTGTGCAAATAGAATTAGTTTTAGTTGTAAATTTAGAATTAGTTAAAAAGGATAATTTGAAAAATAAACTTAATTTCAGAAAGAAAAAAGTACTATCTGATTTAGGTTTAATAGGATAACCCCTAGATCCAAAATCTTTGGTTTCAAAACCTTTTCAAAAAGTTGGTTTTATCGAAAGATTGGTAACTAAGTTATAACTAATTTACACAATTAGTTATGATTTAACTCTTTTTCCTGATTCTGGTTGGGTGGTCACTTTAAACAATTTTCAAAGTAAAAAATCAAGTTTTTCTTAACTTTTAGTTAAGGGTTAATATTAAATAGATTAGAATTTAATATTAATTACGTTAAGAAAAATAATAAAAATCGGGAAAAATTCAGGCTCCGTAGTTTGGTGATTCCACTAGAGATGTCAAAAGGGCTAGCCATTTAAAAACTTTTCGTAATTAAATTTACCTTTTAAAATACCCTTGTTATTTATTTATTTATTTCATTTCATGTAAATATACTTTGTTTTAATTGCTATATTCATTTTGCATGCATCATACTTAGGATATTGGGGGGAATGATTACATCAAGAATGCATGGTAGATATGGTTAAACCTAAGCCATCTTAAGACCCTAGGACGGTAAGCCATTATGCAAGCTTCAGGTGTAGTAATGTAGCTACCGCTTGGAGTTGATTAGGCCACCTTACTTAAGCTTTGATTTGACTAATGAATCGTTTCATAGAAAATGTGTGAAATCACAGAGCTTAAGGACCTTTACAACCTACCCAAATCACATACACTTAACCTATAAGTTAATACATTACTCCTAAGAGTAGTAACCCTACTAATGTTTGAGAATTTTAGAAATGTAATCAATTTTCGAACCCATTCTTTTATAGACATTAAATAGTAGGGTTGTAACTTAAGGAATGATATATTAATCCAATGATTCTAGCATCTGCATACTTCCACGTACATTCTTTTATTTCATCAAATAAATAATTCATGTCCATGAAATGTTTAGGCCTATAAATAATGGTAGGTAACCAAGAAGTGAAAAATTAGAGGCCCTTAGAATTCTTGAATAGCTACTGCAAGCTGAAGTTACTTACTGGAAGAAAAAGGCCAAACATGCTGAAGCTACTAATTGAACCTTGTTTGCCTAAGTTAAAAATAGCGAAAAGACCATGGATTGGGCTTTGGAGATGTTAGAAGACCTTAAAGCTCGTCTACAAGAGTTAAATTAGGGTTTTTCAGATTATAGCTAAGGGACTTGGAATAAATGTTAGGTTCCAATAATAATCTAGAATAAATGTTAGGCTCTTTATATGTACTCCATTTTTTTTTTCAAATAAAAGTTCCCTTTAGCTTATCATTCTTTATTCTTTGGTATTCCCTTTTTGTAAATAGTTCCTCAATAGAATTCATCTAACCATTGTTCTCTCTCCTTCAAGGTAATGTAAATAAGCTTGTAAATAGAACTCCAAAAATCCATAGCCTTATTTAGAACACTTAGTTTTTTTTAAAAAAGGAAGCCCTATTTTTTTTTCTCTCTCATAAAAAAAGAAAGAAAGAAAATAAATAAAATAAAGAAATAAAAATTGCTAATAGTTACAAATTCTTATAAGATATCGATAAACTAAAGCTCCTTAACCCATTTAGGTAGCCAACCTAAACTCTAACCATTGACCCATTGAAGCAGCCGACCCAAAACCCTTGGCCCATTAAGACAACTGACCCAAACATAAGCCCTTTAGCCTATCAAGGTATCCAATCCAAACATAAGCCCTTCAACCCATATAGGTAGCCAACTAAAACACTAACACTTGACCCATCAAGGCAACCGACTCAAACATAAACCACGACCTATCAAGGTAGTTGAACCAAACACAATCCATGGCCCATTAAGGCAACTAAACCAAACACAAACCTTGATCCATTAAGGTAGCCGAACTAAGCTAAAACCATCGGTCCATTGAGAAAAAGCCTAAACATGAACCAAGTTAAAACATGAAGTCAAATGTAATGTCAATCTTGAACCTTAATCAAGTGAAAAGCATCAAAACTAGGGCATGTTTTGTGAAACTGAAGGGTAGAAAGTCCATCTCTACCCTGGGAAAGGTAAATATAGATACCTCCGTAAGAAATTGGTAACTTACTTTTTAAAAGATTTAGGATGAAAAGAGGTAAATTATATCCCACACACTAACCCTTAAACACTTTGAGAGTTAAGTAACATTATGGTGAGGATACTTTGGACTTATTCCATAAAGAAGGTCCATTTTGAATGTGATACACAGATTAAAATAAAGTTAGGCAATCATTTTCAAATCCTTGACACAATTAGCCTTTGTTAACTTTGTTGGACCAACTTGGAGTATTTTCAAAATTAAACCTTGTTAAGAACCACCCCTACAATAGGAGCAATTCAGAGGTTAAAGTCATTGATTAGGAGAGAAGGAAAAAATTGGTTTATGCTTGCTTTAGTAACATTAATTCAAAGACCAACTTTTATTTCTAATATATTTTTTTTCTCTAAAATGAAGAAGAGCTTACAAGAACTTTATACACATAGTCTAAACACTTTGGGGAGACAGTTACTTTCAAGGCTAAGAAAAAAAGGGGGTAGAAAAGACAATGAGAGAATGGGACAACAAAAATTAAGAAAAAAAAATTAAAAAAAAGAGAAGAAAAAGAAGAAAGAAAGAAAAGAGGCTTGAAAATTAAGCTTAAGTGTAAAATGAAAGCCCTAAAAGTTCTACATGTCCATCCCAAATCATAGACACAAAACCCCCTTTACTTATCTTAAATCACAAACATAAGGCCTTACCACCCACATTTAATAAAAGTTCTTCTAATCATAAGGAATAATTTATCCTCAAAAAAAGTTGTTTTTTAAACTGGGGCAAGCGTACTTCTAGTTTTTTCGTAAAGGTTCTTGACTTGTACACCTGGATTGAATAAACATATTTCTTTCAAATAGGCCCTTTCATTAGTTTTTTTTTTTTTAAACCATTTGATCAAAAGCCTAATTCATGATATTGAATCAAAAAAGACCTAATTGATTGATCAAAGTACATTACTTACAAAATGGACTCTAATTTATGGAATAGTAGTTGGGAGTATAATCTAGAGCAAGAGTACACGAAAAAGTTCTCTTTGACTAAATTAATCATGGTTCCCTTTTCCTTAGGAAAGGAATGTTTAAAATAGCATGGCCCCACCAGGAAGCTTAACATCAGGGTTGGGAGATATTTTCAAAGACCAATTGAAGAATATGAAAGGCCCTACGTGGTTACCAAGGAAAGGGATGGTTATAACACTTGCTTCTTAAATAAGAATTTATACTCATTAGCAAACATTTAAGGAAAAAAAATATACAAAAGAAGAAAAAAAAGAGAGACAAAGTAAAGGCTTTTTACAAGTTTTTTTTTAATCCATCTTTCACGTTCATGTTAGCCTGAGTGGCCAAGCTTTCAATTCATGTGACCTATTTCCTTTTTTAATGTAGTTACACCTTTTAAGTTGACCATAATAGTCTAAGTCATTCTCCTTGATGTCGTTTTTCTCGCAATTGATGTCTATTAACTCTTTTTCAAATTAAGGGACTTGATCTCTGATACATTTTTTTTTTTTGTCATAAATGGTTCTCATCAAATTCTTTGTTTGTAAAATTTTTTCAAGTCATGAAGTTTTTCAAACCGGTTACATTCCTCACTTTGCTTCTTCAATCCATTTTTAAGGTTCTAGCTAGCTTTTAAAGTATTGTCTCATCTTTAATCTATTTTTGGGGTTATAACCAACTTTTAGAGTGCTATCCCATTTTCAATCTATTTTTAAGGTTTTAGTCAGCTTTAGAGCATGGTTCCATCTTTAATCCATTTTTAGGACTATAGCTAGCTTTTAAAGCGTCGTCCCATCTTTCATCATTTTTAGGGTTCTAACTGACTTTTAGAGTGCTATCTCATCTTCAATCCATTTTTATGGTCCTATCCAATTTATAGAGAGCTATTTCGAATCACATTTCCATTTTTAGGGTTCTAGCCAACTTTTACAGTATTGTCCCATCTTTAATCCATTTTTAGGTTTTAGCTAGATTTTAGAGCGCTTTCCTATCTTTAATCATTTTCAAGGTTCTAACAAGCTTTTAGAGTGCTGTCTCATCTTCATTCCATTTTTAGGATTCTAACTAGCTTTTAGAGTGCTATCATCTTCAATTCATTTCTAGGGTTTTAGTCAGCTCATAGAGTACTATCTTAACTCAATGTTTCTCTTAGTGTTTTAGTGAGCTCATAGAGTACTTCCCATCACCAAGCTCTCTTCAACAAGCTTCCTTCCCGATCTAAGGTTTTAGCGAGCTTGTAGGACACTTCCTTTTATTAGTCTCTCTTTAGTGTTTTAGTGAGCCTGTAACCAATCTCTCTTTAGTGTTTTAGTAAGCTTATAGGGCGCTTCCCTTCACCAATCTCTCTTTAGTATTTTAGCGACCCTATAGGATGCTTCCCTTTCTATCAATTTTTCCTAGGGTTTTAGTGAGCTCATAAAGCCCTTCCTGTCACCAATCTCTCTTTTTAGTATTTTCGCCAGCTCATAAGAACACTTCCCTTTCATCATTCTTAAGGTTTTAGCAAGCTTATAGAGCGTTGTCCCATTTAATCCCTATTTAGCATTTTAGTGAACCCATAGGGTACTTCCTATTTCCAATCTCTCTTTAGGGTTTTATTGAGCTTGTAAGGCACTTCCCATCACCAATTTATCTTCTTAGAAAGCCTATAGGGCATCTACCCATTTCTAACCAACTTTAAAGATTTAGCAAGCTCAAAGAGTGCTCTTTCCCAATTAGGTTAGTCAACTTAGAGGTGCACTTCTAGGTTTCCTAAAATCGATTCTCATTTATGGTTGCTAGTCCCCTCAAGATGCTCTAGCCTAGGTTAGTCAGTTTAAAGGAACACTTCCAGGTTTTTTAAATCGATTCGAATGTAGGGTTGCTAGTCTCTTAAAAACATTCCCGCTTAGGTTAGTTGGCTCAAAAGAGCACTTCCAAGTCTCCTAAAATCAATTTTCTTTTAGGGCTATTAGTCTCCTAAAGATGCTTCCACTTTCTTTAGAGACGATCCTGCCTAGTTTAGAAAATGTACAAAAAATAGAAAATTTAAGAAAAAGTACAAAAAACAGAAAATTTAGAAAAAGTACAAAAAAAATTAGAAAATAATAAAAAAAAAGTTGAAAAAATAGATAGGTAGAAAATTTAGTTAAAATATATTTTTTTTAGGCAAATAATTTATTTTTAGGGAAGTAGTCTTTAAAGTTGTAAATAATTTAATTGAGTATCATTTTATTTTATAGAACTTTTAGGTCATTTTATAAGTTAAATATATTAATTACACTAATTAATAAGGCACAGGTTAATAGCCCAACTAGTACTACACTCGATTTTGGCATTGATGCGTGAAAGAGGTCACAAATTTGAATATTTTAATAGGTACTTTGGCACTACATTAACATCTCCTCCACATACCATGCACCCCACCCCCTCTTACTTTTCTTATTTTTTTTTTTCATCCTTTCTCACACTTTTCTTCTCAGTAAGCTTGATTTATGAGCAATTATCAGCCTTTTTGCTTCACAATTTCATAGCACGTGCCTTACTCCTAATCTAACTTGTTTTCTTATTCGAATTCAAGAGTTAAGGGAATCAAATTTGAACTTGAAGTTTTGGAAAAATAATGAATGGTACATTTTGACTTGAGTCTAATTTGCATGATTTTAGAAAATTTTAATGAAAATCGAAGCTTCGAAGTATGTTATTAAGAAGCCCCAAAGATCGAGGGATGCATTTTAACTGTTTATTCGTCTAAATTGTAGCAAATCGTATCTATTTTTTAATTGAATTTTTGTCAAAACCTATTAACTCGAGAAATCTAATTAACGGTCATTATTGATCTTCTAGTCATAAACTAATCAAGAAAAGTATAAAAGGAAGACTATGATTTAGTTTTCAATCTCACACACTTAAACATTACACTTTCTCTTTCTCTCTCTACTTAGATCATCTCTCTCACCTTCTAGCTCAAGCTTCAAAATGAAGCTCCTTGGGTTCAGCTACTACTATCCATAAGTACCTTGCATCATAAGCAATCAAACCACAGCAAATTTGACCACCACCGTGCCTTTAATCACCTTACCCATTGTTACCAACCAAAACCCTAATCATTGCGGCCACCTTTCGAAAAACATCCTTTTTACCACTCCTCAATCTAAAACAACCCCACCATTGTATTCACCGTATCCAAGAACCCAAGACCTAATGCTCCATACACTCTTAGCAACACCCCAAGCATACTGCACACTACTACTGCCAGTTACCACTTTCAACCACCTCTCAAACCACCAGCAGACATCTTAGCACTTGTCCTATACCCCCTTTTTTGAATCTAGTACTTACAAAAACACCATTTCCCTCAAGTTTCAACCACTAAATTGTCCTTGAACACGCCACCATTGCCGCTGCTTCTTCCTTCCCACTCGACCCAGATCTAAGCTCTAAATTTGACCTGAAGACTTGTATTTGACTCGACTAGAGCTTTGAAGACCGACCCATACCTTACTTGCTACTATTGGTCCAATCCTCTTTCTTTTGGTTTTGTTTTTTTATAAATTTTCTTTTCATGTAATTTTATTTACCTTATTGTAATTGCAAAAAAAAAATCCAAAAAAGAAAAAAAAAAGAAAGAAAAGAAAAGATAGGGAAGCTTAGTTTATTTTTATTTTATCTCGATTAAAATGTAAAAATAAAAATAAAAATAAAAATAAAATAATAAAAAAAAGATTAAAAAAAAGTGAATAATGTTTTATCACTTAGAAAAATTCCTTTTAAAAAATAAAAAGAAATCAATCTCTTTTTTAAAAAAAATTGGGACCCTTCAGAATTTTCAAAAATAAACATACCAAATTAGGACCTTTTTAGAATTTTTCTTAAATAAAATTAATCTATTAAAAATGTAAATTCGACTATCGTTTCCAAATTAAAATAAACCAACACATGTAAATGTTTTTGAAAACGAACTACGGAAAGTCTAATTCCTATTAGATGATACGTAAGCACTTACGTGGTGACTTAAAATGGGGAAATCTTTTTATTTCCCCTTTTGTAAATAATTTCGATTTGTTATTTTCGTTTATGTAAATAGAATTAGTTTTAATTGTAAATTTTGAATTAGTTAAAAAGCGTAATTTGAAAAATAAACTTAATTTCGAGAAGATAAAAGTGGTACTTATTAAGGTTTAATTAGGTAGCCCTTGGATCTAAAATCCATAATTTCAAAACCTTTTAAAAAAATTGATTTTATCGAAAGACTAATGGCTAAGTTATAGTCAATTCATACAATTTGTTATAACTTAACTTTTTTTCCTAACTCCGTTTAGGTGGTAACTCCGAACAATTTTTAAAATAAAAAATCAAGTTTTTCTGAACTCTTAGTTGATGGTTAGTATTAAATGGGTTAGGGTTTAATACTAATTGGATTAAAAAAAAATAAGAAAAACCAAGAAAAATTCAAACTCGACACTAGGAAAGGAAGCTAACAAAGAGAAAACAGGTATGCTCTACAAATAAGTTAAACCCTAAAGATACTCTCTTGGATGGATGGTAAAATAGCTATTTTAGAGTAGATAGAAAATTTTCAAGAAAATAAAGTAAATCTTAAATGACTATCTTAGATGCATGGTTTTTTCAATTCATCAACTTTAACACCATCTTAGAGGGATGGATAAAGAGAATGTGAGCACCATCTTGCATTGATGGATATTGAAAATTTACCTCCATTGATGCATTTCGAAAAATTCATCACCATCTTGAATTGATGGATCTTGGATTGATAGTCTATGAAAGTCTTATCATCATCTTGGATTGATGGATCTTTGAAAAATGTAAAACTATTTTGGATTGACCGATCATAAAAAAAGTGAAACCATTTTGGATTGATGGATTTAGGGAACAAATTTAATTTAACCATATTGCAACTTATTTGAAAAAAATTTATCCATTGGATGGTTTCCATAGGTTCCTTGAGTTAGACAATGGACATTGTCCTTAGTATTTGGATTGGACATAATTGACTCCAAAGGTTGATTTGTGAGAGAGACTAAACCACTAATAACACTTAAACTGGTTGTTTGAGACTCAAATTAGTAAAGATTGACTATAAGGTTCAAACTCAGTTGGAGACCTTAGACTGGACACTAAGGATTGAGTCCCTTTATTTGAACTTAGCTATATATCTCAAAACTATTAAAAATAATCACTAGGATAGAATAACTTAAAAATAAGGGGTATAACTCATGCTAGGAGGCGACTGTAGAAAAAAATGCTTGAAAGAGACAAAACTGAGTACTAAGGATAAACATAGATGAAATTAGATAAAAATTCTAGTTTGGAATCGACTTAAAGAAAACTTATCATTTTCTTTTTTCTTCTTTGTTTTTTTTTTTTTTTTGAGATTTGTTAGTAAGTATGGATTCTTCATTAGTCCTAATGGGTGTGGGCTTTTGACAACTTGCTCTTTTCCTAACTTTCCTCAAATTCTTTGATAATCTTGTCTTTAAGGGGTCTTCTTTTCTTAGGTTATGACTCAATAACTTGAATTTACACTTAAAAATTACATAGTGACTAATATTAAATTAAAGAGAGTAAAAACTGACAAGTGTATCAAGTCGTGCAAGTAATATAGATAGTAAGTCATGGTCATATTTCACAAGGAGCTAAGCACTAATTACTAGACTAATTGAGTTGATTCCTAATATGAGCTATCAGAAATTGAATTAAAATAGAGTAAAAATTGATTAACGAATGAACACCAAATCAAATGTCTTAGCTATACTTCCAAGATCTCGGGTTTAATAGATGTAAAAAAAATTAATTTGGGATTTATAAATCTATTCTCATTTGAATTAATGCGATGTCTTGATGCAATATTTAAAATTGAATAAACGGGATTTAACTAAACTCATAAGAACTCGACCATCTCTCAAAGTGGTAAGGTTCTAATTATAGCATAAATCATCCTAGTAATGCGATTTATTTATAATTATTGAGTAAATAGCAATCCGCTTACACTTAGTTAAAAATATGGTTCGAGCACAATTCCCTAACCCAAATCATATTTTCAACCGCATTAAGAGTTTAAGTTTATGAATTTAATTAAACTTGCATATCCTTATTATGAGTTCTTTCAAAAACTCAAGTTATGTTTACCATGAGCTATTAAAACCCTCCGGAATATTGTTTAACTCCTTCTACTTAAAGAGTTACGGCCAAGCACTAATTTAATAAACGATGAACATAATAACTAAAGACTTGAACACTTAATATCGATATCTAAACACTTCATAAAACATCTTTAACTCATCTAATTCATTAAGCAAAACCTAACATATATTAAGCATAATATTTCATTATAGTACCAAAATGAATCAAGATATAGAACAAGTGAAATAGTAAGGAAAATAAAAAATCTTAATAGGTATATTTAAATTCCACTCTCGATGTTAAAATCGGCATATCTCTATATATTTAGAATCCGAGATTATCCTCTAATGTACTAAAATAAAGTGTTTTAGTGCCCCAAAACAGAATAAAACATAATGTAAATAAACGAGAAAGTTTCTGTTCGTAAACTAAATTCTCTAATTTCATCTGTCGACTAAGCTACTATCTACTGTTCTCTAAAGCTATGCTAAGCTACTGTTAAGAAAGAAACTTCCACTCTGTCCATTCTCTATTCGACTAAGACTCCCCTTTTTAATGTCCTCCGTTTCCCTCCTTTTACTATCTTCAGCTGTTGCTTTTCTTTTCAAAGCCGAATGCCCTACACTCCACATCACACGCGTCTCGAAAGTTTTTGCAACATGGACCCAACTAAATGGTGCTGGACTTTCTATTCTTTGCATCTCCTGAATATTCCCTTGTGTGGGCTCTTCCATTGACCTCGGCCCACTAAAATAATGCCTTGCTGATACTTTTGCTTCCTAACGAAAAACCTGATGCATAGGGTATATGTCTTTCAATATAAATAACAAGCATTGCATGATACTCCAGAGTCCTTTAATTGGAAATGAACGAAAATAATTTCATGATATGGGCCTACACGTGTAAGAAAATTGAGTGACAGTAGGCTTTCTATTTAATTCGAATCACCTGGCCTTTTCCCAAAATAGCTCAGTTGCACTTTCATTTGTTTCAGCTCAAGAAAAGGCTAGGGGCGGCTGTTTAAGTTGGAGCGCCAATTTGTTTCTGCAGCAGGGGAGCTCAGTTCATTAAAATTTCAATTACACGGCCTGCTGTTGTCGTTCTATTGCTTGGAGTTGAAGTCCACGGCTTATTCACGTCTGCTGCAGCTAAACATCAGCAGCTCAGCTGGGATTGCAATGTTGCTACAATTTTCTTGAAGGGCTGCTCTTTCTTCGCTTGAGAAGAAGCTAAGCTGCTCGGCTTGGAGTTACAACGTGCTGCTGCTGATATTCTTGGTCGTGTGCCTTAGTTGCTGCAGGTAAGAGTTTTCCGGTCTGCTGTCACGCGTTGAAGGAGCTCTGTTTTGGACTGGAGTGTTGCAGCTGCCGACGATAAGTGCAGTTCACGTCAGCTGCTGCTTGTGGACTTTGCCGACAGCTTGGAGTTTGCTGTCACATGGTGCTGCTGTTTAGTCGCTTGGGCGTGTAGGTGTCTCGATCAAGTCTGCAACTGCAGCAGACGTTGGAGCTCAAGACAGGGCTGAGATGGATTGAATCATGTCGGAATGTCCTGCTGCTGTTTTGAGTAGTGGCTGCATGTACAAGCTTAAGAGACTCGAGTGTGTGGTTCTCTAAAAAAGCTCCTCGGGTCAGCTCTTTGCAACGCCACTTGGGCACTCAAGGCTGTTCGAGCGGAGTGCTGTTCGGACTTGTTGGCTGCTTGCTGCTGTCAACTTCAGGAGCTGCTGTTACTGTCAATTCTGGTTCGGCCTGGTTGCTGAGTTATGTTCTAGTGTTCGGCTCTACAGTTTTGACAAGTAGCATCTACTTGTGGAGCTCGGATAATGCACGGCAATGCTTGCAGCTGTTACTCTTTAATTATTTAGCCGCGGAATTTATCAAATTGCAGCTTGTCTCTGATGTTTGGAGAGCCATGCTGTTAAAACTAAGTCCACGGCCTGCTACTATCAACATACTTCTCGGCCTGCTGCTATTCTTGGATAGGAGCTAGTTGCTCTGTCATGCCGAAATGGATATGTTGGGCTCTTGGTTCGGTGCGCTGCTACTGATTGGTCTTGGCTCGGCTGTTGTTTGGTGAAGAGGAATTGTTGTCCAGCTGCGTTGCACTTGGCTTGGTAACATTTAGCTACTAAGAATTGGAGTCCAAATCTTCCAAAGAAAGAGTTCTCGGCCTGAAATAAAACCAATCAAAATGGAACTCCACAAGCTCAAATCAATATAAGAACGAAGTGCATATTTTCCTCCCTGAATTGAGTCTGGAGCTTAGCTCTTGCTAGCTGCTGTCTATGATGTTGCTCTCGACATGGTTCGGCAAATTGGAAGCTCGGTATTTGCTCTGCAGCTGTCTTCGCTCGGTCCTCGCTGCAATTTAGTTGTAACTGCTACCGAAAATTGCAGCTTAGAAATGTTTTGCCCTACTGTTGTTTGGTCTATTTTTGCTGTTATAAAATGGCTTGGCAGGGGCTTATCACGTATGGACTACAGCCACTACTTGAATGGAAATCTTGATAAGCTCTACATCAGCTGCTTGTAAAGAGGACTGCTGTCATGGTTAGTTTAGCTTCGACAAGGATTGATCGGGTCTGCTTTGGAGTGCTTGGCATGTGTTCGCTGCTTCTGACATGTTTGGCTTCCAGTTGTTCTCATTTAGGAGCTTATTGATAAGTGTAAAATTACACTCATCTATCATGTTATTTTTCTTGATATTTTTAGTTATTTTGATATAAATTAATTAAATTTGTTATCGATTTGAGTTATTTTTTAATTTTAGGACTCAATTGAGGTGATTTGACAAAAAGATTAGAAATTAGGTGATTTTAGAGAAGAATTTCATCCATTTTGAAGGATAAATGGAAGATGGCAAGGATCGAAAAGAATTTGTTCAATAAACAAGCAAAGATGACAATTACGAGTATGCACCACGATTGTGTTCCTTGACCGTAGAGCCCTCACCGTCAAATTATAAGTTGAATTTTGAAGGATTTTTAACAAAAGCACCACCATGGCTCTGTTCCTAACCGCGTTCTCTTCGTAATTGATTTCAAGATAATTCTCGTAAGAATTATTGTAAGATGTCTTCATACCCATCCTCTATAGTTGTGTTTTTGGCCATGTTCATCCAATTTATGGTAATGTACTTTCCATTTGAAGACCATTCTATTTAGACGTTATAAATGGAATATAAATAGTTATGGAGAGGGAGACAAAGCAGCAAAGCAAGAATAAAGATAGAAATAGTCTTGTAATCATGAAAGTTATTGTATTTCCTATGATTATAGCTTAGAAGTAGCGATATCTAGATTTATGAACTATTGAGGTAACGATGTAGTATATAAGAATTGTTTTTTTTAATGCAATTTCCTTATTTTTATTTATTCAATTGTGTGTTTAATTTGAATTAAGTTGTTATTTCTAAAGTCTTAGCTTAATTTATCTAATATTATGTATTGAAGTCACGAGGTCAAAACATAATTAAATCTAACACAATTGAAGAGATCCGTTATAAGCTTAGAGATAAGTTATAGTTTTTTTTTTAATTAATTAATTTATTATTATGTATGGGATTCCTGTTCTTAATGCTGCTCTAAGGAGTCACATCCTAGAAGCAACTTATATAAGATATAATTAAGATTAGAATCTAATAAGGAAGCGATTTATATTAAATCAGCACTTGAATTCCTCCAATTAATAAAAGTAAGAGATTTGTTAAAATCCTAAAATATCCTACATATTACTCATGGTGATTAGTATCTAGATATCATGATTCATGTTTGTTTGCTTTTATTTTATTATTCCATCGTTAGTTAATCTTTTATTTAAATTAAATTTATTGTTTTTATCGAACTTGTCATTGATATTGTAATTTGATATAATTAAGAGTAATTAGAATGGGTAAGTAAATGTACAATCCTCATGGGGTCAACAACTTATGACTCTTATAGTTCTTTATACTATTACTTGATAAGTGCACTTACTTAATCGCATGGTACACAATCCATCACTTGTAGATGCTAAGATCGTGCTTTGTGTGGACACTATCATTTGCCTTAGTTGCTTATGTTGTGCTTTGAGTATGCTTTGCTCTTGTTCATTCACTTAAAGCCTTAAGTTCACTTAGTTCCCCTAGTCTATTGTTGATGCTTCCAAAAATCCAAATGTAACCCTTAGTAAGAGATTGTAGTTGTCATGTTTAAGTTGCTCGATTAGTGACATGTTGAAATCCTAAGCTACTACTAGTTTTGCAGTGACTTGCCTCAGTGCTTGATTGAGATATCAAACATAACAATGAACTCTAAGCATGTTGGTTCACTTGATCTACAAGAATTGTATATGAGTATTTAATAGACATGATACATTAAGAAACTTAACATTTCAATGAACATTTAGGCTAAAAATGTGCTATTGATGCATTAACTATTTAAAGCCTAAATTATTGATCATTTTTCTTAATATATACACAATTGATCCAAAACGTGTATTTATTAATTTTGTAAGCAAAATTTGCTATAAAAGTGTAAATTACATGTGTGAATATTTGCTTTAAATGTAGATAAATGTGTAATTTTATACATTTATCAGGTTATCTACTTTCTTCTTCGAGGTACCAACTTTCAGTTTTAAGGCAAGTGATCTTTTAACTTCACTTGGGGTGATCAAAAAGGCAATATGATCTCATAATTGATCAGTTTAATCTAAGAGAGCTTCCTTAAATTCTCTCAGTTTAAATTTTCACTATCGGCTACAATTCCAAAAATTATGGTCTATTTTGCAAGTGATGCACTTTAATTAATCTATTAAGTCATTTTTCGTTCGATAATGCAATTTTAGGCATTTGGTCAATGGTGTCAAAAAATATTAATGAAAAGGCTTATTTGGAAACAGTTATCCACTCATTTCAAGTTTACAAGTCAAAAACCCTTAACAACAAAAATGTGCTTGTCTCAATTTCAAAAATAATTCTTATCTAAGATAATTTGTTCCTTCTGATCAAAAGAGCTTATGGGAAGTCTTGTGTTTGCAATTAAAGGTTAGGTTCAAGCTTAGGCCTTCTTGGTAGGGTGGGGATGGTATTCATTTTAGCTTCTTTGATGGGCTAGGAGTGCCTTTGGCATTTTCAAGTCTCTTAGAGATTTCTACGCTTGAGCCTTTGGCTTTAAAAGTGATCATTTCCCTTATCAGGTGATAATAATGCTATTTTAGACATTAATCTAGTTAATTTTATGGTATTTTGAACTTAATCTGTTTAAATTTTATTTTCAAGGAATCTGGAAGCATTTTATGAAGTTTTAAAGGTTTTTATCACATCTTAGGCTTAATTTAGACACAAGTAGTGATCATGGATCGAAGTAGATGAGAATGGAGCAAAGAATGAGGCCCATTAAAGAATCTAAATTCCATAAGAATAAGATTAGGCATCTATACAATCCAAAGAATAATTGAGATTGCATATTTGCATAGAACTATGGAGTAGATAATAACAATTTACTAAGGATTATGTGTTACATTTTAGTTTCATTTATATTTATTCTTATTTCTTTTATTGCTCTTATTTAAGTTATCAATCCTTATTCAACTATCTTTCTGATCACAATTATTTCTCCAGTGCCAAGTTAGATAATTAATAATTTAGGGTAAATTGCTAGTAGTTTAGGTTCTCACACACATGATTCCTTATGGGATCGACACTCGAACTCACATTAGTTTTAAACTATACTATAACTTGACTAGATGCATATTTTGGCACGTTGCCAGGGATCCAAAAGAGTGACCTAGTTAGATAATAGCAAAAATCCTAATTTCCCAATTATTTTAACAATTTCATAACAATCCTCGTTATGGTTCTTATGGTATTTTTCTTTAGCATACTTTTTAATTGATTAAGTGTGTAGATATTAGTTAAGGAATCACGTAAAGGAAAGAATTCAACCGTTGAGCCAATAACGTAAGACAATAACACTTTTTAGGAGGCAACCTAAGTTTGGTTTGGTTTAGTTGTTTTCATTAGTTTGTTTGTTTATTTTGTTATTTTGTCATGAGTCAATTTAAGTATTAAGCTTTGAACATTAGGTTAATGGTTTCCTACATGAGCAATTTAATTTAATTTAAAAGCAGTTATTAGATTCATTGATGTAATGGTAAAATTAAAGTTGTCATCTAATCGTGGTAATAGTTGATCTATTTTTGTGCTTCAGTTCACTCTAACATTGAGTTTTTTTAATGTAATTGCAGAAATTAAGTCAAAAGGATCAATTTCGCACAGTTTTAACAATTAGAGAAAGAACACAGCCAAAGTATACACCCGTGAACTTGGCCTGTGTTCCCTATGTAATTGTTTTTTAGCAACATTGTAAGAAATTTATGGATGAGAAGACGATAGGTAAGGACTAAGCTTATGGTCACACTAGGTACACAAAAAAATAAAACAATACAAACTATGGTCACACTACATGGCCGTGGACCATGCTTATGGTCTGATACATATTCAAAGACCACTGGTTGAACACCCCCATCCCATTCTAACACACACATACTTTCTCTCTAAACTTCTATTTTCTCTCATTTCTCTCTCTATAGCATATCCTTGTGAAACTTCACGATCCGACACCATGTACTCTGAATTCAAGGTACTTACATCATCCTTCTTTTGTTATTTTCTTAGATTTGTAGTTAGATTGCATAAAAATTTGATTTTTGATGAGAGTTTCATGAAGAACATCTTTACTTGCATGTATAGACATCTTAATTTCTATGAGTGATTTAGGATAATTAATGTAATGTAGTATGTTTTCTATCCATTATTCATTAGAAACTCCATGAAAAATGCATGCTAGTTAAGGATTATGGGTGAGAAAGTGAAAGAAAGGGACAGAGAAAGTGTGAGAAAGTGATGAAAAAGTAAGGGAGAAAGTGAGTGAAAACTATAAATTTAATGTTATTCTTGCATTGTGATGACTTCAATTCATGTTGGAACTAGAAACTTGTCACAATTGATGTTTGTGTGCAATTTCCATGTAAACTTCTATGCTAATTGCTAAATGGAATTAGGTAATATAAATTGCACACGAATTATACAGTATGAAAAGCAAGTAACATACGTGAATTGGGAGGTACCAGCTCCCAATTCAAATTCAAACTTCTCTCTTGTTTCAATTTCAAATTATGTCGAGAGTTAAACATGTTGCACATAAAAACTCAGGTGCTATTCCATAACCCTCTCAACTAACATTCCAACACTCGTGGTAACTGTTACGCCCCGAAGCGGCAGAGTCGTAACAGCCCCGCCGTGTAAACCACCCTAAGATAGAAGTTGGCCTTACAACCGCTATCTTAGACCTGATCTACATAAGGCGTCAACAACTAACCCGCTTTGAAGTAAACAGTTTGTAATTTCAATAAATCATTCATCTAAGAAAGTGAGGAAATATATATATACTATAATTTAGTGATTACAATTATCGTTTGCAATGTTTCTCCGAAATATATTTCCTAGTTATTACATTATTAAAAAAAAACAAGAAGTTCTAAAGTAAAAGCTTAAACCTTAAAAATATATGTTCGTTCTTCAATATTTTTCCTCACTCCCCAGGATCCAGCAGTTGCTAGCTTCAGAGTAGTTGTGGCCGCTTCTTAGCCAGCACCTGCACGATGTCTATAGGGATGTGAGCAACCACAGCTCAGTAAGTTAGGACGGAGGACTTAAAACTATACCATACACACAACAAGGTTTTCAATCACTTATTAGGTGCAATGCATGTGCAAGCAAATGCCATCGCACGACGTTGTCCGGCCCGTCGTGAGATTAGAGAAATTGCGCCCACTCTAATTATGGTTGAGGAGTTGCCGTTAATGCAACAGCTCACGACCAAACCCAGGCTTGTGTAATAGCGACCTTGCTCCTCCCGCGACTACCTTCGAACCATTGTCTTCACCCTCGCCGCGACCTCCTCTCCTGTCACTTAGTTCGACTGAGGATGAAGAAGGGACCATTTTGCAATCCTACGCTATCCCTTCCAAAGGGGTTAGTATTTAGCCGGAGAGTCCTAAGTTCTCCTAACGGGTTGCCATGCATGTCTGATTATGATTACTGGTCGGATATTTGATTAAGTCCAGTTAAGGGTGATCAATCCTTTCATACAAATCATACAATATGTGCTAGAGCAACAAACAGGATCATAGCATCACCCATAATCAAACACATGCACACATTCAACTATCTAACAAGCACAACCAAGCATAATCTTAAGCCTCCAAAATACAGCATCGTATTAATCCCAACTTACCTCGACTTCTCGCTTATTCACTCGAGGTCCGATTTGATCAGGCCATCGTCAATTATCCCTATAACACAAACGTGGTTTCAGCTTTTCATATAACTATTATAGGTTCATTTTATCCTATAACACTTATTGTTACGTTTTGTTTAGGGTTTAATATGCCTAATTATCTAGTATTTTTGGGGGTTACTTCATATCCTTAAAACCCGCTTTCCATTCTACCGAACTATCTTCAAGTGTAACTTCTATGTAGTCTGCTGATTAAGTTCCTTAATTGCTTTCTAATTAACATTCCATTTCTTCTCTATTTGATCCTTTGCTCGATCTCTTAATTTCCTTCCTTTGCATTCCTTATCTTAGTATCGATCAGGGCTTATTTCATCATTGTAGTCTTCTAGTCATATTGTATTATCTTATAACTTAGCTTTACAATTTTGCAAATTTTCTTATTGGTTTATTCCCCATTTATTCCTTGTTTGATTGTTTCTTAAGTTTTATTTGTGGTTCTAAATTCACTTTATATCATCACCTTTCCTTTCATCCAAAATCTTCCACTCAAATGATTATACTACTGTCATAGCTTCTCATTTGTTCTTCATATAGCTTAGCATAGGATCAACAGAAGCAAATTTGGCAAATCTCGACACTTCTCCATCTCGAATTCAAATTAGATGGTTAACAATTCAATTTGACTTGACTTGACTCGAGAAGGATGATTGCGACTGTTGACTGAAAGACCCAACAAAAGAGACAGTATTAAGAAGGACTGACTACTCGACAAAACATGACACAACAGAATACACTGATCGAATCGACATGACATGAGACTCAACAACAACAATTTGACAATTTCAGATTTGCCATGTTCCTGTTGGATTACCTATTGCAGTTGCTAATATGAAGTACATTGTAGCTTCATATCTTCTTCGTATACTGAATTACTTCAATAGATTTTTCCTCTAATCATCAATTCGATGTTTTTAATATCCACCGAAATACCTTCTCCAAATATAACGAACTTGATGAAAACGTATTCTCTTTTCCAAAAATCACATGTCTTCCATTTCAATATACTACTTATGATTACTCAACTTCATTAATGCTATCCACAAATACCTTGTATATCAAAATACTATTGACGGATACCACCATAAGTGTTTTCATATACGGTTGGCATGTATTTCTTTCTCCCAATTCCATGAATATTATTTGTGTACTGATCCTTTCTTGATGTCACTCCACTCTAATATTATTCTAGAAATTAACAATCACTCCTCAAACTCTTAAGGCCTCATTTACAACATCCAATACAGAGTTTCAACCATAAATTTGATTCTTGATTAACTTAATCATGAGATTCAAATTTCCACAAAATAATCTTCAGAAATACATTTAAACTTTCATATGTTCCTAGTAGATCCAATACTTATTGGTATATTTACCAATCTCTCCTTTATAGATATCAACTAACTTCTCATAATCCACCATCAGTAGCTTTCTTCTTAAATTTCATTTCCATCATATCTTACAATTCTATGGATTAATATCCTTCTTCCAATATAAATTCTAAATTGATAGGCAACGATAATCTCAATCATCTTAAATCCTTTCCTGTTCACCAATTTCTAACTTGTAGGAAATGAATACTTTAATATCATCATTACACTTGCATTTCATCCAATTTGTATATTCTACTGTGAGGGTACTCATCAACCAATCTTTTTTTTATTCATACTTATTATTATTCAACTAAGATCAAATGAAAGTCCCTTGCTAAAATCACTACTTATCGCCTAACTTCTTTAAGCTCGGATCCTTAAATAATATCTATGATTAACATTCTTTATCCTCCTATCATAATCAGTTTACTAATAGATAACCGTCTCATAAAATTTACTTTTGGAAAGTTATACCTTTCTAGATGGATCCTTAGGATAACTAAGTAACTGTTAATCAAAAGTCCTAATTGTCTCCAACTGGTTACTTTAATTCCATCTCTACCATCGCTTGTTACTCATCCTATTAATATTTTAGGGTACTTGGATACTTACTCAGTTGTAGTTTACGTAGCAATTTTACTTTATTTCATATGTATCATTTAATAGCTATCTATCTTATTTACCACTTATAAGTACTATATAATGATATCATTGTACTTGCCTCAGTACTACATAAAGATCTCATGACCCATTTCATATTCATTTGGCTTTACTGACACTTAATTATTACTCCAAACCATAATTCTCCAATTCATGATTCACTAAAGTCCTAAGAATTCTTAATCTGATTATAGCCTCATAACACTATTCCTTTTACTATTCTTACACATATAAAAGACTTCCAAGATTGTTCGCCAAAATACATTTGATCTTTTTACACTCCTAGCTACAAATATATCAATCATCATTGCATTTGCACATGTCCAAAAAGTTACACTTTCATCGAGAAGCACCGTTATATCCATTAAGAGATCGTTAAAATATCCATATATATGAATAACTAACATAGAATCAATTCTAATTCACCGAAAACCTTATCATCATCAAACTCTTTTATTGTTGTCATCTTCTGTCATCTCCTATACTGCATTCTCATTTTATATAAGGTTTATTCTTGACTTAGGTTTTGATTATATCTCTAATATAGGTTTTGATTCATTTCTGAATCAGTTTCTAACTTTTCCTTCTCAATGTTTTGTCTTCTTAAAATTCGTTTCTATACCACGCTTTATTTTACTTCAAATTATACTACCTCATATTTATACTAAGCACTAAGCTAAGATCCTCTCATAAATCTTATAAGTTTCGGATTCACCTTAATTTTCTATACATATTACCATATCTCTCTTGTTCCAAAACTCAAATTGATTTCTACTATTGTTCATGAGCCTTGTCATTTCATCACATCTCTCCGATTATAACATAATTTCATCAACAAACTTCTTAGGAATTTCATCCACAATATTAGCATATCCCACCGATCAGTTCTATTAAAACTCTTTACACCTTCACTCTATATTAACTCAAAGATTATTCTTCATTCAACCTAAATCACTTCAATAACCCACTAGTTTTTACATATATATAGCACTTCCAAAATTGGTCATCCAAAACGCATCTAATCCCCTTTTATATTTTACTCACAAAGGTATATTACATTATAGCATATGTACATATCTAAAGAATATATGTCCATCAATTAGCACTACTGTATCTATTAAAAGATCAATAGGATCCTAACTTATATGAATAATTAATCATATGATCAATTCAAACTCCTAAAATATAACCAACTAGTACATTGTATTCATCATTCCAATTTCTACCACATTCATCTTCCCATTCATTGAGTATCATTTCCATTTGGTGATTCAAGACATTGTATTTCACTAAGAAAATTAGAAAGAGTAATCATCCTATACTCCTCAATACTATTATCTACTATCACCTCATGTACTGTATTCTCATGCTGTATATAATCTTATTCTACTTCAACTGATCCAGGAAAATGCGAAAGCCATTCAATAAATCTTTGGGGTTAATCTTCTAAAGATATATGATATGCTAGTTGCAACACAAGTCATATTAGCAAATTGGGGTATCTCTCTTCTATCGTTACTACACATATCTTACTAGCATCGCCTGAATTACAATCTTTCACTCTCAAACCATCCTTATTCAACAAATCATATCATATGATCCCTATTACGCCAAAACTCATATTGGTCTCCCTTATTGTCCATAGATCTCATTACTTCTCATTAATTTCCATACAACTCTATTAACAAACTCTTCAGTAATTCCGTCTATAATATTAACATATCCTAACTAACCAATTTCTCCATATGATCCCATCACTGGAGTTAAATTTGATTAACGCCTATCTCAATGTAGCGTTACAGTCACTATCTATCTTATAAGTTGTAGTATGTTACTTTAATATCCCTTTATTTCTACCCACTCTCAATGTATTCCTAAAATGTCTAATTCTTTTACTTGTTAATTTCAAAGCGAGTTCAGTAAAACTACGCTCTGATACCAATTTAGAACTGTCACGCCCCGAAGCGGCAGAGTCGTAACAGCCCCGCCGTGTAAACCACCCTAAGATAGAAGTTGGCCTTACAACCGCTATCTTAGACCTGATTTACACAAGGCATCAACGACTAACCCGCTTTGAAGTAAACAGTTTGTAATTTCAATAAATCATTCATCTAAGAAAGTGAGGAAATATATATATACTATAATTTAGTGATTACAATTATCGTTTGCAATGTTTCTCCGAAATATATTTCCTAGTTATTACATTATTAAAAAAAAACAAGAAGTTCTAAAGTAAAAGCTTAAACCTTAAAAATATATGTTCGTTCTTCAATATTTTTCCTCACTCCCCAGGATCCAGCAGTTGCTAGCTTCAGAGTAGTTGTGGCCGCTTCTTAGCCAGCACCTGCACGATGTCTATAGGGATGTGAGCAACCACAGCTCAGTAAGTTAGGACGGAGGACTTAAAACTATACCATACACACAACAAGGTTTTCAATCACTTATTAGGTGCAATGCATGTGCAAGCAAATGCCATCGCACGACGTTGTCCGGCCCGTCGTGAGATTAGAGAAATTGCGCCCACTCTAATTATGGTTGAGGAGTTGCCGTTAATGCAACAGCTCACGACCAAACCCAGGCTTGTGTAATAGCGACCTTGCTCCTCCCGCGACTACCTTCGAACCATTGTCTTCACCCTCGCCGCGACCTCCTCTCCTGTCACTTAGTTCGACTGAGGATGAAGAAGGGACCATTTTGCAATCCTGCACTATCTCTCCGAAGGGGTCAGTATTTGGCCGGAGAGTCCTAAGTTCCCCTAACGGGTTGCCATGCATGTTCGATTATGATTACTGGTCGGATATTTGATTAAGTCCAGTTGAGGGTGATCAATCCTTTCATACAAATCATACAATATGTGCCAGAGCAACAAACAGGATCATAGCATCACCCATAATCAAACACATGCACACATTCAACTATCTAACAAGCACAACCAAGCATAATCTTAAGCCTCCAAAATACAACATCATATTAATCCCAACTTACCTCGACTTCTCGCTTATTCACTCGAGGTCCGATTTGATCAGGCCATCGTCAATTATCCCTATAACACAAACGTGGTTTCAGCTTTTCATATAACTATTATAGGTTCATTTTATCCTATAACACTTATTGTTACATTTTGTTTAGGATTTAATATGCTTAATTATCTAGGTCTTACGTCTTTTACAATTATTTAGGTTTGAGGTTAGGTTCGGGTTCGGTTTTCGCATCGATTTCTAAATTAGGTTCTAGTTCGATTTCTAAATTAGGTTCTAGTTCGATTTCTAAGTAGTGTTTTATACTCTAACCCTAGAAATTCGTTTCAACCCATAATGTGAAATTAATCACATTATTTCCCGATCTCCTAAATACCATCATTACCCTTAGTCAGTATTTTATTTCACCCGGTACACTTATATCCTTATTAGTGTACCGAATTCACTCCTAATGTGCGGAATTTTTACATTTTTCATATAATTACATAAATTCAAATTTCCTATCAGATTTATTGTACATTTTTATTATTATCACAATATCAATTTTTATTATAATATTTTCTATTTATTATATTTCCAATAATTACCTATTATGTATTATTACCTTTTATGTATATATTACACTTCTAATATTTATATCACTCTAATTATCATCTCTAAACATCAATTATAATTTCAAAATGTCTAAATTCATCCTAAATAAGATTTTACTCCTAATTACCCTAATTTAAAAAAATTAACTTAAAATGTACTATTTTTCCATGTTACTTATTTACTACATAATTAACCTAATAATTACATCTAACACCCTAAATGCTACAAGTATCATTCTCCATCAGACTTCAACATCCCTAAACATCTACTTATTCACTAATTCAGTAATTAATAATTTAATTACTTAATTAACTCCAAATTACCCAATTTTCTCATCATTTTAGGGCTAAAAATTAACTTAAAAATTTCGAAAATTAATTTTAAAAAAAATGGCTTCATAGCACTATTCTATATCACATGAGCATCGTACAAAAAAAAAAATTGAGCTACAAACTACACTCCTAAGGTCATTTATTTCTAAACTGAAATGTGCTCGGTTTTGCATGATTTCTTAAGGACCATATATTACGGGGCATGTTTTCATCAAACTAATATTTTTCATAAAAACTACATACAAAAATATCCCATAATAACAAAATTCATAATTTTCTAATAATATTTACTATTTTTACAAAATTACATAAAATCGGGCTGAAAATTGGACTCACGGATCTGGGTAGCTCCGGCCACCTCCGACCGCCGTGGCCTTGTCGTCCGGCCTGGGCGCTGCCACCGCCGTGTGGTGGTGGTGGCCGTCCACTCTCAGCTCCTCGTCTGGTGTGGGTTCCTTTTAAAAGCCCTAATTGCACAATTTTTCTAATTTTTTTTCTAAACCGAATTTTTCTCTCAATTTTCGTCTCTCCCTAATTTTTTCTGATTTCTAACTGTCCAAATGAGTTCCTTAATTTTTCCTGCTATTTATAGGGCTTTAGGGGATTTATTGTGCATTAAATGGGACAAGTCAATTGCCTTATTGCCTTATCCCTTGATTTTTGGCTTTTATGTTGGCTTATTCTAATTGGCCGAATTTTTTCTTATTTTTCTCTGCTGCCACGACCCAATTCTGGATGATTCATGATTTTTTCTGATTTTTCCTTAATTAATTATGAATTTTCTTTAAGCATTTAGTATTATTTTAGCACATTTCGCGTATTTTAAGTAATTACGCGTATTTATACTTACATGTAAATTCATATATAGTACAAATAAATATTCTTAAATATTATTTAAGTCATTCTATTATTAGTAGTAGTTTTATTTTGTCCAGTTTAACTTCTTCTTTTTTTTCTTTCTTTTCTTAGTTAGTTTGTTTTAATGGAAAGAAAACTTAGTGCACATAATTGGTCAATGGAAATGAGCTTCTAGACTTCACATTTTTAGAATCAATGCAAAAAATCGAGGAAGTCCTAGCTTCTTTTCCTCAATTATTTTTATTTTTCTTTCCACTTGAATTTTGATTTGTATTGTATTATGTATATTGAGGACAATATACAACTTAAGTGGGGGCTGTGGTGAAATGATAGATATCTATGTTATAATTTTTAGGTACCCACTTAGGGCTTTGAAAATTTTTCTTAAAAATCTTGCAAATTTGCACCCCTTTTATATATATATATATTAATTAATTGATTAAGTAGGTAAATTTTTTTGAATTTACCCAATCCATTATGAATTTAGAACACTTTATTGAATTTAGGTGACTAAATCCTTATGATTAAGAGTTTCCTATTACTTAAGCTTAAACCTAGATTCGAGATTAAAATAGATATGAATGGATTAAGGACTAGTTATTTTCATTTATAGGACTGATTTTAGAGGGTAGTTATCTATCCATCTTTCTTAAAAAAAAAGTAGATTAGATGAATAAAAGATATTTCTCCTTTAATAGTCACTTGAAAAATCAAGGTAGTTAGAAGTACTAATTGAATTGAAATAATTGCTAGGGAATAGTAAGGATTGATCTTGGTCTCTCAAAAGAGTAAGACTCTTTTCCAGAACCAATCACAAAAGTGAAATTAATTAAAGTTGTTAAGGATTATCCTCAGTCTCTTAGAAGAGCGATGTGCTTTCCTATTGATAATTGCCAAAGTAATTAAAAAAGGGTCTAAATTAATAAGGATCAACCATGGTTCGTTAGAAAAGCGAGGCATTTTCCCAATGCTAATAAGAAAATCGATTTGAGTTAACAAACCTTTCAATGAAAATTGAAAGAAGTAAAGCGACAATTAAAGGATAAATTGATATAATATGCATCTAATTTAGTTTTTCACATTAAAAATAATTATGTGAAATTTCTCACCTCTTGAATTAGAGTAAGGAGATTTCTATATTTTTTTTCTTAATTGATTTATGTCTTCTATGATCTCTAGCTTAATTTCTACTTAAATGTTGTAGCTAACTCTGAGTTATTTAGATTGATTATTGAAATTCAGTTGTCCTTAAGTGTTAGTATCATGCCTTAAATGAGAGAGTCGTAACAGCCACACCGCGTAAACCAACCTAAGTTAGAAGCTAACTACTTTAGCCACTAATATAGGTATTGTTTACACCAGGCCTTTATCACTCTACAGTTTTAAGTCATCCAATTTAATACCTATTTGGTGTCAACCTGTGGTGCAACTTTCAAAAATAACTTTTGGAAGAGATTTTGTCATATAAAAGCTTGAAAAGAAATTAAGTTTTATGAATAACTTCAGAAAAATGACATATTAGCCCCAAATAAACGTTTGCCTAGTAAAAAGTTTTGGTTTCACAACTTTTTGATGAAGTGTTTAAATAAGTGACCTTAAACTAGTAATCTTCTAACCAAGCTTATGATGTTATCCTAGTTATACTACTTACTTCATTCTATTCTCTAAAGCAGCCTCTAAAGTTATTTCCTTTAAGCATTCCACACCAATCAATCCCCAAGTCAAGTCTCGAAAGCGATTTCATCTATATCAAGATTTTAAGCATTCCCTTACGAAATACTTCCTAAACAAGTTTATGATGGGGTATAGTTAAGTCCCTTTATTGTCCAATTTTCTGATCAACTCTTTGAACTAGGGATTAAGCCCCCTCTTTACAAACTAACCCTCTAAAGATATCTCCAAAGCGATTTCATCTAAACCCCTCTAATTCAACCAACCCTCTAGTCAAGTCTTTGAACTTAATACAATCACCCTTTTTATACCAAATAACTCCTTAAAAGAAACTCCAACATATTTAAATTTAAAAAGTCCTTTCATCCACCAACCTTCTGAACATATCTCCAAAATTATCACAACCATACTTCTTTTACCAAACAATGTCCCAACCAAGACTCTGACATTATTATATTCAAGATTGTTACACGAGTTAACCTTTTGGTTAAGCATTTGTACCAAGATTTTAAGTCACTATTTTACCAAATCAACCATTTGAAGAGCTCTCTGAACATATTAACTTCATTAGTTTGCATAACATGACTTGCTTCGGCACCATATTATAGGTTACAAATATGGTATAACATGATTATACAATAGATTCATAATGCCCTCAATCACCATAGTACTAAATTCTTAGATCCTTATATCTTCACCTCAATACATATAGTCCATATACCACAATCAACTTTTAAATATGTCGCATTTTATTTTCTACAAGGTTAGTTGCATGAGATTGATGAAAAATGGCATTTTTCATCAATTTACAGGTTAAAAAATTACTAAAAATTAGAGAAAATATTTTTGCCCAAAATCTTTTCATAGAATTCATACATGTAGTATAGGGAATTTGCAAAAAAAAAAAAAAAATTCAAAACAATTACAATAGAGTTATTCCAAATGGCTTCGAAAATTGTTAGGTTTTGTGCAATTTGTTAAGGAAGTCATATATCCATTCAAAATTTTTGAAATATGATATTTTTATCAAATAATAGGTATAAAAATATTCTAGAATAATTTTTTTCAAAATTTTTTGACTTGATTTAATATTTTTAAGAAATACAAGAAAATCAAAGCTCATTGAAAAACTACCATCCAACCACCACCACCCTCCTCCACCTTATCGGCAGCCTTGGATAATGCTACCTTTATCATCCAGTGGTGGTGGTTCACTTCCACAACTCTCCTTGACCCATGTTCCTTCAATAAGCTTATTTCATGTAGTGTCGATTCTTAATTTTTTCCCAAAATTGTCCTTCCATATGTTTCCCTTGTCAACTTTGTCGAGGATTCATTTAAGTTCTGGAGAGGATTGGTGACAATCCCAATGTTGGTAGCGTGTAAAATAAATTTCTCTTACCCGCTTTAGGCTTAAATACCCATGTTTCTAAACTTGTTACGTGTCATTAGGATAGATTATTTGATCAACAGCTGTCCTTGATGATTCTACGCCTAATACATCATAATTTTGATGGTTTACAATTTTTTATTATTTTTCTTATAAATTTTTAAGTAATTATACGTATTTTCGAGTATTTTAAGCATTTTCAAGTGTATATAATTATATATAATAATTATACCTAAAGTATACGTACTATTTTTATATGTTATTTTGTGTCAACTTATAATTTTAATAACTAAATAATTTATTTCTAAAGTTCGGTTAATTTCCATTACTTAATTTATGCATTTATGGCAGATAAATTACAATATAATATAATTAAATAAAATTATCTATTTTTTAGCTATAATAATATTATTTTATTATATTTCTATATTTCAGAATCACAACGTATCATCATCTAACTCTTAAGATTTGCACATGAAATATCGTCTCAATTACTCTACTTTCACATATACCCTAAATTTTTAGTTCGAAACAACTACATGAAACTACGGGGGTCACAATTAGTACCTAAGTGTTCTAAAGGCATTGTGAAATTAAGGGAAAGGGGTGATTTGGACAAACTTTTGCTAAGCTATCCAAATTTGAGGGTGTACTTTTCTAAGAATTGTTTATAATAACTTTATCCTTAAGATATTTTTACTTTAATACCGATTGATAATGTAAAATCTACATACATATTCTACGAGTATTTTTATGCTATTTTAGACATTAATCTAGTTAATTTGATGATATTTTGATCTTAATCCATTTAAATTTTATTTTCAAAGACTTGTGGAGCATTTTATGAAGTTTTGAAGGCTTTTATCAAAATTTTTTGCTTAATTTGGAACAAGCATTAATCACAGATTGAAGCAAATGAGAGTCGAGCAAAGAATGAGGCTCATTAAAGACCATGGTCAGGGACTACATTGTAGTCCCTTCGTTTTGCAATTTTATCAATTTTTAAGTTTTTGCATGAAGCACAAGTACATGTCTACACTATATAGCTATGTACCTAACCTATGGACATTTTATGGAGATCGAATCTTTAATTTTTGTTAAGTTCTCTTTGTAAACCTAGCACTACTCTCTATAAATAGACCCTTTAGCTTAGGTTTTCAAAGAGAACTCCCCTTGGTTAGAGCTATAGACTAGAATTGTATTGAGGGTCTCTCAATTTAACTCTTATATTCTTTCAATTATGTTATTCTTCTTCTTTTGATTGTTCTTAGTGAATTGTTATTGAAATCTAGTTCTCCTTGCAACAATTTATTATTCTATCTATGATTTTGTTCTTTGATGATCTAATTATACAAATTTTATTATCGTCAATTAGTATTTACTTAGGTTACTAATTTGATGTGTGAGTTTTCTATAAAGACATAATTCCTACAGTTGAATGAATAATTGTAATTAGAGAGGATTAGGGTTAACTAAACAATTTAGAAATTCAATTCTTCTAAATTAGGGTAGTTGAAGGTAACCGGCCTAATAGTAGGATCCAAGATCTTAATGCAATCCAGTGATGCTCTATTTGTCATGCTACGAAGAGATGGAGTTGCAACAGTCTCATCATGAAAACTATCATAAGGTAGAAGCTGATCTTACAGTTATTACCGTAGACTTAGTATACATCGGGTGTATTTGATTCAACCGCTTTGAATCATCCTAATTTAGCATCTACTTGATATAAACTTGTGGTATAATTCATTGGAATATCTGTTAAACAAACTTATGGTTTGACTTTTTAGAAGAGTAGTTGCAAAACCCACATGTACATGTTATTCAATAGACAAACTAGAAGATCGAAAACTAACGAGCCACCTAGGACGACTTGAGTATTTTTCTTAACAATTAGAACAAGTCAACAAATAGAACAAAGGTTTACCCAATTCTTCTTGATCCTTGCTCTTGAAACCCATTATTTAAAATTCTTGTTTTGAGTTTTGTACTTGTAAATTCACTTTAAACTTGCAAAACACACTATAAGGGAATAAGCATCAACTTACTTATGTGTTAGCATAGAACAACCAAGGTTTTTAATCAAGGTTTTTTTTTTTTATTTGGGGTGGGGGGGGTACAATAAAAGGTTTTCATTAAGTTAGTTAGATGCAATGCATGTACAAGTAAGTACTATTACAGGACATTATCCAATCTATCTTGAGATTAGAGAAATTACGTTCGCTCTAATCTAGGTTAAGGAGTTTAACGTTTTACATATGAATCGAAACCCAATTGAGGCTTGTGTAATTGAGAATAACCTTCCACTTAAGACTACTTTCGAACCACGATCCCCAACTTTGCTGTAATCTCATCTCCTGTTACTTAGTTTGACTAAGGGTAGGGAAATAATAATTTCAACTATCCTCATCAAAGGGTCCGTATTTGACTCGAAAATCCTAGTTGTTATCCCTAGTAGATTGCAATGCATGCTAAGTTAGACTATGCTGAGTTTAAGTTAGTTTGTTTTTTTAGGGTGATCAACCAAGCACAAACAATTCAAACATATCATGGAGCTTAGCTCCTACTATAGCAAATCAATTCTCAAACACATTTGCTACATATACACAAACAACTAACTATAATTATAAGTAAGTATCAGTTAGTCGCTAGACTTGGTTATTGCACTTGTCCTCCTTCAAAGATCCCTATATATTTATCCAATTAACCATTTTAATTTCTCTACAAAATGCAAAATACCATTGATTTTTTCATCCTTTTAAGAATTAGGTTGATTAGGTTGTTTTAAAATAAAGTTTACCTTTAACACCATCTGAGCTGAATTCTCAGTTAAATCTTTATTAGGGTTTTTAGACTAGAAACTTCTAAGTCACCCTCTGAGCCATATCGAGGTTAAAGTTCACAACAAGATATCTTTTGAGTTTGATAAATACTCCAAATTTCTCAAGGATTGCCCTCTAAGGTAGCTTCTAATTGCTAACATTTATATGTTTTCCTTCTAAATACCTTCTAAGTTATCTCTTGAATTCAACTAATCTTCAAGTTTCTAAAGAAATATCCTCTAACTTAGTCTTTAAGTGCTCCCTATTTCCAATTCTTCATAAGAACACCCTTTAACTTTGCTTCTAAGTGGATAATTGATGAGGGATTTACTTTATAAAACCTTCTAACTTATCTTCTAACTCTGTCTAACCACCCTTTATCCATTGGATGTACTTACACTCTATGTTAATTCCAGTCACAGAACTTCATTAACAATATATTCATCTCTAAATTGTCCTACAGTTTTGTAATCTCCATTTAACTCCTTACTTACACAAATACATAAAGTTACATGTTCTGGAGTTTAGCCCTATAAATCACATAGTCATGGAATTTACAACTTCCGTCCATGAAATTTAACCCAACACCACCAATCTACAGTATCTTATGCTCTAAATCAATATAGTTCAGAATCCAGGTGAGGCTTATGAAGAAAATTCATAAATTTTACTTAAACAAACTAATTTAACTATAATTTTTGGGCTTAAAAATTAAGAAAAATATAGAAAATAGTTTTGATGGAAAACTTTACATAGCACTTTAGTATCGATAGTGGACAGCCTCACAAAAAAAATTTGGAGCTCGAAACTACATCGATAAGGTGTTTTGAAATAATATCAAAACTTGTTTAGGTTTAGTGATTTCTCAAGGACATTGTATTTAGCTACTAAATTTTAAAAAAAATCATATTTTTCCTAAATTCTATACATAAAAATACTTTAAAAAACCAAGTTTCATATTTTTTTAAAATAATTTACTATTTTTTTTTAATTTATTGAATTTTGGGTAAGATTTCGACACTCACTGATGTTAGACTTTTTTGGCCACCAATGGAGAGGGGAGTGTATTGACACTTCCAGGCGATGGCTCTTCCTCCAAGTGGTAATGGTAATTGGCTTCCAACTCCTGCTTATACCATACGAACCTTACATAGCTCATATTTGCACATATTTTTCTCATAATTTTTTTACTTTCATCAATTTAATTTCTTTACTCCCCTTTATCTTTCCTAAACTCCTCTTTACATGTATGAACTTGTGGAGAGATTTCCATGTGTTTTTAGAGTAGCTATATTTGTGTTTAATGGTTTTTCTCTCTCCTCTCTAGTTACAACCATGCTAATTTGCTTATAAGCAAGGTAGTATACCCCTTATTCCAACTTCCAATAATTGTCCCTTGGTGCCATGCCTAAGTCATGCTTCTTCATAGCTTACTACATTTTTATTATAATATATTATTGTAAACACTCTATTTTTGCTCTTTTGTAGTTTTAGATTTTTTTTTTCTAAATTAAGGGAAAAGGGCCCTAATTAAAAGATACAAAAGAATAGAAAATTTAAAAAAAAAAAAAAGAGAAAGGTTTCAATTTTTAAGATAGTAGAAGTCTTATGTAATTTTTAGGGTTATTAAGTCACATGGATCGAGTCATCTCATTTTTAGGGTCAATACAGTCAAAAGTGCACATATGCAATTTAATGGTTCTGAGCCTTTTTCAAGAATATTAAGTTTTTCTAAAAAACATAATACTTGAACTACAGCTGAGGTAATCATAAAAATGATACTAATTTAAAATTAATCATGGATTGGATTTACGAGAAAATCAATATTGGATTAACTACATGACTAACATCTTGGAGCTCGTAAAATAGTTAAATTGATTTTGATTTGAAAATTGTTCATTTATTTTATATTATTTTTATTGTTATTTTTTTTTAACATATGTGTACTAAATTTAATTATGGAATGTGAGATGATTTAGGCCTTACTTGATTTTGTGTTGGAAAACTTGGTTTAATTCATTGAAAAAGATCAAATAGTAATGGCTTGCATGCTTTAATGAGAAAAAACCAACAACCTAGTTTTTAAAGGCATATGATACATGTCAACCTATTATTGGCTGATCATGCCCACTTTCTTCTACTTTCCCTTGTTTTCCCTAGGATTTCTCATGCTTTCCTTCCTTGATAGCTTGATTCGTGATCATATTTTATCCTTTTTTTTTCACAATTTCATCAAATCAATAGTGAAATCACAAAATACACATGCAGTACTTTGCATTGATATCAAGAATACGTCCTATACAGTCTTTTAATGGGTTATATTGTGCTTTGAAAATCAAAGAAAATCTTAAAACCCAGATTTTCCTTTGAGTTAAATGTGCTTGATTCAAGCTTTTTCATAAAAAAACGAAGCTTCGTTTATGTATTTGGAGTAAGAACAAACATCTAAGGATTTCATTTAATTATTAGTTACTCTAAATCCACATTAATCTTAGATTTGAGTTCAAAGACTCACTTAATTCAAAATCTTTGAATTTACTCCGATTTCTGAACTTCCTAAGTGAAACCAAGCCTTGAATTTTATAAATAGGTGTTCAAGCATCATTCCCATCATGAAGCATAACGCAAATCACCTCTTACAATTCAAAATCAAGCTTTCTCACTCTATAAAACCCTAACTCATGAGTTTCTATCTCTCTAGAGTTACCTTCACCACAGCCTCCTTCGAACAAATCCAACTACATAACTAGCTTCCAAATGGCTCGATATTCTCAACTCAACCACTCTTGACCCTTTTCGTAACCTTTAGGAGCACCGCCCAACACCTAGGTTTTGAGTAGTGGTAGCCCCTAGTTGAAACACCACCACTATTGTAGTTGGGTGTCTAACTCCACCACCCATAACCTCACCACCCTTGCAAACCCACATCCTAACCATCCTTCAAGTCCCAACAGGCACAACAATAGTTGTATATAGCCCCATCTCTATACTCCTCCACCATTACCAACTTCAACCTTAATAAATATACCACCATTGACCAAGGCGCTCTCTCTAGCCCCCTTAGCTCCAATAGGAAATGCATAAATCCAAGATTTTTTGCTAGATTTGCTATGTGAATCATCTAAAAGCACCCCCTTATCAACCGTTGAGATCTTCTTCTTCTTCCTTGACCCGCGACCTACAAGTTGACTCGAATTCAACTCGTGTCTAACCTGCTTTAGATTTCCAGATTCTTGATTGGTCCAATCGTCCTTCCTTTGTTTTGTTGGTTGTTTTGTTATTTTTATTTTATTTTATTTTTTTCTTTCCTTTTTCTTTAATGCTTTATTCTATTGTAAACAAAAGAAAAGAAAAAAGAAGGAAAAAAAAAAGAAAGAGGAATGAAAAAAAAGAGAGGAAAGAGAGGAAAAAAAAAGAAAGAGAGAGAAGTTTTATTTTATTATCTTAGCATGTTTTAATAAAAAAATAATAAATAATAAATAAATATTTTAAAATGTAAAATTAAAATAATGAAAAAATAAGAAATAATAAAAAGTGTTTATTCACTTAGAAAAATTATTTTCAAAAGTAAAAATTTAATTAACCCTTTTTGAAATTAAGACTTCGTTTAGAATTTTTCAAAAAAGAATAAATCACCAAAGTTAGGACCCTTTTTGGGGTTTTCTTTAAATGAAACAAAACGGATAAAAAAACCTAATTGTTTTCTAAAGTTAAAAAAAGACCAACACATTAAAAGTTTTATAAAATAAACTACGGAAATCTAAACCTAAATAGTAGATACGTAGGTACCTGTATACAATTATGGGATGGCTTAAAATATTGAAAAACTTTTTTTTTTTTCACTCTTGTAAATAGTGTCTCAACTTCTTCTTTTTTTTGTAAGTAAATGTAATTTTTATTTGCTTATTTACATGTGAATAGGTATGATTTTTTGGAAGGGTATTTGAAAATGAAATGAAATTCGGAAGGTTAAAGTGATATCTACATAAGATTTAATAGGGTGGCCCCTAAACTTAGATATCTAGTTTTATGAATCCTTTTCAAAATAAAAAAAAAAAAAGAAAAAGGTTTTCAAAATCATAGACCAGTGGTTAAATTAGAATCAATTCACTGAATTGATTTTGATTTAATCACCTTTCCGGATTTTATCGGGTGGCAATTCCAAGCGTTTTCAAAGATAAAAAAATTGGGTTTTCCTTAATTCTTATCAAGGATTTAAACTAAATAGGCATCGTGTTTGGTTGAAATTAGATTAAGGAAATAAATGAAAAATAGAAAATTTCAAGCTCAATAATTATTATTTTTCTTTTTTATTTTAGCTATATTTTTGGGTATTTTAGATAATCACGTATATATATATATATATTTATGTGTATAAATTACTTACAGCATATATATATATATTTCCTACATATTATTCCATATCATTTAATAATTTTATTACTCATATAAATCATCTTTAAAAATGTGCTAACTACCATACCCTATTTTGCGTGATATGATAATTATTAAATAATATAGTAAAAATTTCCTATTTTAGTTTCATTTTTATTACTTTATTATATTTCTCAAATCTAAGGTCATTGATACTCTTTGACTAAAGTTCTTAGCTTATTTGTAAATTTTTAACTTAATCAAATTAATTTTACAAATACCCTAATTCGCCCACTCAAAACCTAAACATGAAAGTGCAAGTCTTACATTTAATAGCATAAACTTATTTTATTCATGTACTTTATTAGGATAGTTTGCTCACGATTATCATTTCCCTAGATTAGCAAACTATTACTAACATCTTTATTGCTAACATCTTGTTATGTATTGGGACTTAATATGGGTATATACCGATAAATAATAATCCAAATATTACTTTGTATTTTATAAATAAATTTCTTCTTTCTATTCTATGTTCGATGAAATGAATTTCACTAGGTTGTTTTCGATTAGTTTTTATGATTAAATCAATATAGTATTTTATATATTTATGTTACTTGAATAATTATATTTCTAAGAATTTACCAACTATCATTGCTAATTTCATGCTATTGACGAGAATTACATGCATTTTTTATAATAAGTATACTTTTTAACTCAATATTACTATTTTAATATAATTTACTGATCTTACATCACAGATTATTTTATTTAATATCTATAACCCTCTTGCTAAATCTAACTTAATCAGACAACTTACGAGAATGCTCGAAGTTGATCATTTGGAACCTAATTGCTAAAATTATAAGGCCTTACACTATTTAGAAATGATTTGGGTGGAGAGAGTTTCAGGATAGGAAGAGACTAGAGATGAGAGTCTGGCTAATTTAGAATCGGAATTTCATAGGAATAAGATTAAGTATCTCCACGATTCGAAGAATAATTAAGATTAAACAATTGCATAGAACTAAGGAATAGAGAACAATAATTTACTAAAGATTCTGTGTCATTTCTTTTAATTGAATCATGCTTGTTTTATTTCAGTTTCATTTATATTTTTTCTTTTTTTTTTTATTGTTCTTGTTTAAGTTATTGTTCCTTATTGAACTATCTTTCTAATCACAATTATTTCCCTACTGTCAAGTTAGATAATTGATAGTTTAAGGTAAATTGCTAGTAACTTAGTTTTTTACACAAATGGTTCCTTATGAGATTAACACTTCAACTTACATCCATTTTAAACTATACTGTAACTTGATCAGGTGCACTTGCCTGGCGTACAATAATCATCATGAATGGGCTTCCAGACTTAGATAAATGGGCTTAAGGTGTTTGGAGAAGTGTATGGGCCTTATTAACTTTTCTTCATTTGAATGAAAATAATTTATCAATAATGAAAATTATTCTTGAATTTGATGTTACTAAGGCAAGCACAAGTTACTTTTATTTTTTTATCCTGATTAATGACCATAACCTCCAAATTACCCTCAATGTGGGGTGGTTTTTTATAGGGTTTAATTTAAAAAATCACTTCTAACATAGGCTCAAAAAGGGTGAACAAAGGTTACCTTGTGTATGGGATATTATAAATGAATGCATAACTTCATGTAATTTCCATATCAAATTCAAAATGGATCTCATGCTCCAAATAGGAGGAGTCATAATAGTCCAGTCATATAAACTAATCTAAAATAGAAATTAACTTCATAGTTACTATTGTAGATGTAACCTATACAAGACATACTTGACTTAATCAACTTAAAGCATTTCGTCTAGCACCGATTAATAATAAAACTTGTGGTATAGCTTTTCAAAATACTTGTTCAAAATAACATATAATACGATTTTCCATACTATAGTAGTATTTATATAAATATTTACACACTAAAGTCCTAGTTTATATAAAAAGTTTACAAAATCCATACGTTTAAAAACCTGTATACAATAAAGTAGGAAACTAGTGGGTGTTCTAGGGTATCCTAGTTAGTTTCCACAAAAACCAAAAGGGAACCAAAAAAAAAAAATCTAGATCCAATAGGTCTTTAAGTTTCACTCCCTTAGCTTAACATATACTAACTTATAGGTGGTTATAACGTTTCATCCTTAATCGTTACTTGGTATTTGCAAAAGAATTTATAGGGATGTGAACACAACTAACTCAATAAGCAGGGTGGAGATAGAAGGGTACATCAAACACAAATATGGTTTTCAAACATTTTACTTTAAATAAATACAATGCAAACAAACAAATGCAGCTTCATACAATGTTAACTGGTCCATTGTAAGGTTAAAGAAATTATAATCACTCTAATTCAGATTAAGGAGTTTCAATGCAACTTAAATCAGACCAACCCAGGCTTGTGCAATAGAGAACACCCTCCTCCCAAGATTACCTTAGAACCACAGCCCCTAACCTTACCACGACCTTCTCTCTTATCACTTAGTTCAACTAAGAATGAGGAAATGATCATTTCATCTATCTTTATGGAAAGAATAGATATTCAGTCTAACACACCTAATCGTTCTCCTAGTGAGTTATTATGCATGTTCAGTTCAGTTAAGGTTCAGTCTTTGATTAATTTTGACTAGGGGTAATCAATACATTAACAAGATAAACCAAATCAAGCATATTCATACAAAACAACACTCTAAGTCCACAATTCAAGTAAAAGATCACATACGAGACATGCACACATTCAACTAATTTAAAATAACAACCAAATGCACTCCAAGGCCTTTAACACAGTACTCCAATATACTATGACACATGGATCTCAACTTACTAATCTTGATCGCTTCCCTGATGGTCTTTGACTACCCTAATACATATACCATAAATTAGATTTAATCCATATTTGATCCTTGAATTAATAGTAATTAATTCATTTTATATGATTTTAGTTGTTTTGACATTAGTTTTATCAATTATTTTTACTTACAAGTTAGGATTTCTTAAGTAGTTCACTAGTTTTTATAAGTGATTTTAAGTTACAAAATCTTTTGAATTTCCCTCTGGTTTTAACTATCCTTAGAGTCTTTAGAAAATTATCTTCTGATTTAGCTTCTGAACTCCCCTATACATACATTTCACTTTTAAATTTGTCTTTAATTCTACTTTTAAGGAAATTCCTTAGTACAACATTCATTCAAAATCCTCTGAAGTATCCTCTATATTTAACTAACTTGCTATTTTATTCACTTTTCCTCTAACTCCATCTAGGAACAACCTAAAGTAGTACTTTATTCAACAACATTTAGCTTCATTACTTCCCAACTTCTCATATATCATATCCTAATTAATTAATTCTTCAAATTTACCAATTAAACAAGTTACTAAACTACTCATGTAAAGACAAAATCTTGAGTTGCCATAACTTCTTATTGTAAAACTAACTTCTATAGGTTCAACATGGTGTAAATACTCCATTATGATTGTGCTTAGAATGTAAGTGAGTTCCTTGTGAAAGATATATTAAATTTTACCCAAAACCCTTAATTTAGGCACAATTTAAAGCTAAAAAATTCACTAAAAATATAGAAAATAACTTTGTGAAAAATCTTTTTATAACAATTTAATATATGTATAGGGAAGTTTATAGAAAAATTTTGAAGTTGAAACTATATCATTAAGTTGATTTATTTTAATATAAAAAATAGCTCTATTTAATTGATTTCTTAAGGACATATATTATATATACAAAATTTATGCAAAATAATTTTTTTTAATTCTTTACATGAAAATATGTCAAAATAATTCTTTTAGAGTTTTCTAAGTATTATTTATATTTTTAATAATTTAATGAATTTCAGGTTGAAAATAGAACCTCACTAGAAACTGGAACTTTGGTCACCAATGGAGGCTACTACCTTGTCGGCAGGCCTAAGTACTAAGGGCTGCTTCAGTTGGTGGTGGTGATTAGTCTCTAGTGATTCCCTATGTCTTTGTATACTCTATAGCTTAGATTATGCATCAATTTGTATTTTTCCCTAAATTTCCTTCTTTAATCACCTATACCCAACCTTAATTTTTTCAGATCTTCAGTTGCATGTATGAACTTTTGGAGAGGGTTCATAGATTTTTTAGAGCTTGAAGAGTGTAAAAATGATTTTTGTTTTCTCTCTCCTCATGAAACTAGGTTTATATACTTAATTTATTTACATGTTAATTAAGCTTAATTTCCTAACACCTATTCCTCAGCTTACACATGCCCAAAACAAATGCAAACCAATTGCTTCCTTATTTTTTATAATTTTTTATGAATTTCTTTACCTTATTTTAACTTAAAATGTAATTATTTTGGTAGTTTAGATAATTATGAGTACGTAGTTATACATAAAAATTACACATGATGTACATATATACATCCTACATGTTATTTTATGCCATATAATGATTTTATTGCATATATAATATATCTCTACAAGTTTAGTAACTATCATAACCTATTCTACGTGATTATATTAAATATCAAGTAATATAGTAAAATTATACTATTTTAGTTATTTTATATTATTTTATCATATTTCTAAGATCTAAGTCTACAAAATCTCATCAACTAATGTCTTGAACCTTCTCATAAATTTCTAAGTTAATTAGGTTAGCTTCACCAACGTCTTAGGTTACCCGTTTGATACATAATCGTAAAGGTACAAGGCTTACAAAGGATTGAGTTCAATAGCCTTACAATAATGTCACTTAACTCTTAAAGAATGTTTTATGGTGAGTGTTTGGGATTCAATTTGCCTCTTTTCATTTTCTACTTTCAAAATGCGATACCAAAGATGTGTGTTCATTTGCCCCAATAATATAAAATTTTACCCGAATATATTCAAGAAATGAAGAACTTTCATTTAGCTAAAGTGCCCTAGTTTCCCTTCCTACCAACCATTCCCCTCTTCCGTTTAGATGCTCCTATCATGTTGATGCATGACCTAATATATTATGAAGGAACATTCACCTTAACCTCTAGTCCATTAAGGTTAGTAGAGTTTATTTAAAGTAGCCTAGTATCAATTAGGTCTTGAATCTTGAGTTTTAGTTTATAACATTCTTTTATAGAATGACCCATCAGACACATATGATATTTACATAGTAGGCCAAGATCCGACATTTGGAGCTTATGTCCGAATGGAGGAGGTGTATGGCTTAGTAGTCTTACCTCCCTCAATTGATGAAAGAGTTGAGTTATTGGGATCAAGATTAAAGTAAGATGCCTTCTGAAAGTCCTTGTTTCAAGGTCTGTTGAATTTACAGCCATTTCAGGACTTATTGAGATAATTTCGTCCTCAACTAACATTCCTATCCTTATTACCCTGTCTATGCGACTACATGTCGAAACTATAACTAGAAAGCTAGAGGTTAATTGCCCTAGGAGATAATTAAAATATGGCCATTCAATGTTTTGTTGAATGCATTAGTCAATTCCTTCTCTCACAAAGAGGAGGTAATTTTAGCTACCATGCCCCTCTATTATTGAGCGTATCCCTTGATGGTCTTGTTGTCATTTTTCTTCATACTGTTGAAGTCCTAAATAGATCGTTCCATCTCTACATTGAATTTGTAATGTTTAAAGGATGCTCGAGCTAACTTGTCCCATGTATCAACTTGCCTTAAATCCAATTAGGTATACCAAGATAAAGCTAGCCTAGTGAGGCTATCTTGAAATATTTGGACAAATAACTGCTCCTTTTTAATGTAACGAGCTATTTTGCGTAGATATAGCCTAATATGGAGCTTAGGCCATCCAGTGCCACTATATTTATCAAGCTTTGGTACTTTGAATTTTTAAAGATAGGCCTTAATATCATATGTAGAAAAGTTAGTGATGCCAACTTGCTTAAATCTGTCATAACTTCCAAATGCCTTCATCTTCTCATCAATTTGTTAGGTCAATTTTCTTTCCTACTCTTCAAGGCTATCTTAACTGGGCCCTGAGTTGATTGGTCTTAAATTGACCAGCCTCATGTTGACCTCGAAATAGATGTGATATAATGCTAGGTTGACTTTCCTGAATTTAATAGCTTTCTTCACATGCTTATCCTTTAAGTGCTCTTTATTTGCTGGTGCCATTGTACAGAGCAAAGCTATGTTATCAACCATAAAGTTCATATGTTCGGCTACTTTCGCTATAATTTGCTCTAATGAAATAATCCTCTTTTTTTTTATGGTTGCTGTCATAAATGTTGCCATTGTTTCCACAGCTAAGCATTGATCCTAGTAAGACTCCATACTTGTTATCAATTCTTTAGAATTTTTTTTTTTCATTTTAATTTTGAAAACCCCCCATTTCTTAGAGAGAAAAGGACTTATCTAAAAATGAATAAAAAGAAAATAAGCAATGGAATACAAAGATGAGGTTTATTCACATGGTTTACAAGTTGTGGAAAAAAAGGGGAAAAAATATTTCTAAGAGCAAAAAACATTTTAAAGAGAATGGGAGCATAAAGACTAATTATTTACTGTTAACTAAAGAAGATTACTGATTATAGGCATCTAAAAGGTTCCCTACAAGAAGTATAATCTAAGGCACCTATCCTTTTAAAGGAGAAGAAAGATTCTACAAAAAAAAAGGTATAAAAGTATCATTTAATTGAAAAGTCTAAACACTAAAAAAGATGGATAAGTGAGTATTGATAAGAAGATGAAAAGAGTTCAAAGGAAAGAAATGATAAGAGGATCTGTAAAATCTTACCACCACCCCACCTCTTGCCAAAAAAGCCTTACCTAAAAGAAGATCTGTAAGGAAAATCATTCAATTGAAAGTCTAAGAACGAAGACCAAATGCGATTAGAAAAAAATTGGTTCTCCCTTTTTATTTTTACTTCACCATTAATTATTGAAGTATTGACTTTGAAAAAAATCATACAACAAGTAAGGCAATGAACTTAATATTTTTATTTACAATATTTACTGAATTAAGAAAACTAACAATGAATATTTATAGATAAAGATGAGAAAAATCAATATGAAGGCATGCAAATGCAAAGAAAGGAGTCGAAAAATTGACTATAATGTAGCAAAATTTACATTTTATTAATATTGCAACTTTGAAGTTTCCAATACATTATTCAAACTTTATTTTGATTACAAAGAATCCCTAAAGTCTAGTTCCTCCTTTTCTTGTGGTGTCTTGATTCCTCTTCTATCTTATTCCTCTTCTTTAACTTAGCTGCTTCGATTCATCTAGCAACTTGGGAGATATCTTCAGTGTAGGACTTTTAAAAAGCCTTGACCTAGTAATAGGTAGCAATATCTTTAGGGAGTTCAATGATAGTAGCAAACACATCAATGGATTCATCATTTGGATGCTTTTCCTATAGGAGAAGTCAAGTTTATAGCTTCATGCATGGCTAATAAACCAAACCATGAGTAAAGCCATGTTGGTTTTTAAATCTCCATTTCTTTCTTCTTTAAGAAGTCAAGAGATCCATCTTAATCAACCAATACAGTTGGAATGTAGGATCTTCCCTCTAAAAACTAGATTACTATCTCTACAATTGTATGATGTATATGGAATATGCCATTAGGAAACAAGGTAGTCTTAAAGGCTACCAAGATATAAGCATTAATTCTATATTGCTACCAAACTTCAAAACTGGTACCAAAGGGTTCTTGATTGTAACTAGATGGGGTTGTAAACCAGGTGAGAGATTGTCTACCCCAATGATTCTTTTGTTGTGATCCGGCCATATTTTGCATATTTTGGATTCACGAAGGTTTAGAAGCTTATTGAAAATCTTTACAGGCTTGGATGTAATGTCTGAAACATACTATTTTCTAACAAAAGAGATCCTTAATAGAGGGGAGCATTCTTCGATAGTTAGTCTCAAAATAAGTGGGCTAAAACAAAAAGCTGACATTTTTGGATCCTAGAAATGGACTAAAGGCTGCACTATGGTTATGTTGATTAGAACCATAACTAATGAAAGGATACGATTAATCTTATCTTGTAAGTCCTTCTAATCGTCTAAATTGAAAAATTGAAACCATCTCCTAAGTATTTCTCTGAGTTCTACAAGCTTGTAGATATGGACTTCCTTCAACAGGGCCGGTGTGAAGGAGGAACTACACATTTCTACAAAAAAAAAAAAGAAGAACAAGAAGAAAGAAAGAAAATTACATTAAAACTATCCTATTTACATAGATATTACATCAATATTTTACGAAGAAAGGGAAAAAAAATACAAAGGAGCAAATTACAGGGCAACAAGTTAGGAAACTTCATGGTTGCAAAACTTTTTTTTTTCTTGCCACATCATGTTCTATTTGCTAATTTCGGGAAAAGGTTTGTGAAATGCAATCAAGGTAAATTTTAAAAGTCCTTAAGCTTTGTAATCTCACACATTTTCAAAGAAATGGTTTATTAGTTATATTGAAGCTTAAGTGAGGTGGCTTAATCAACCTTGCGCGGGTGGTTACACCACTGCACCTAGAGCTTATACAATAGCCCCTTGTCTTAGGGTCCTAAGATGGCTTGGGTTTAATTGTATGTACCATGCATTCATGATGTAGTTAATATAAAACCCCCTAAATAAAACCTCAAAAGTTAGCTGCTAGAAGAAGTTAGTACAGCTATTTACAATAAAGAGTATATACAAGAAAAATAAAACTTAACATGGATATTTTGAAATATAAAGTCAAATTTAGAAGGTTTAAGTAGCTAACCTCTTAACATCCCTAATGGAGTCACTAAGCTATCAAGCTTGAATTTTTTGTTATCGTTTTCCTTAATTCGACTAGTATTAAATCCCAATCCATTTAATATTAACTCTCAACTAAGAATTAAGGAAAATCTAATTTTATATAAACTTATAGAAAAATATTCGTCACCTAACTAGAGTCACAAAAAGGTTAAGTTAGAATCAATTGGGTGGATTGATTCTAAATTAGATATTGACCTATGAGAAAATCACTTTTAAAAAATGATTTTGAAAAAACAAACAGGGAAAAAAGTTAGCAAATTCCATATAGCTATCGAATGGATATAACACACCATTCAATCTTATTCGACTTACAATCTACTAAATATGACACACCGGTCCGAATTGAAAGGTCACTCACCATTACTCCTTACTAAAGGGAATAAATAAGAGTTGAATGATAATAAAAACACTAAGGTTACTCAACGTGAATAATTTTGTATTGACTAGTTGATTGTCTACATATAAGAAAGTAAGGATTTATATATCATCTACTAGGGTTACTTTACATATATAAGAAGACAAAAGGGTATTCTATAATTAAGTTACATAAAACATATTAAAAGGAGTAAAAGAGGTAAAGAATATTTAATACGAAAAAGAAAGAATTATTTTGGAATATTGTGTCAGAAGACACGTATTGCTTAGTGGCTGGTGGGAGAAATATGATACAAGGTAAGCAGAAGCAAAATAACGTTTGTAGTTAGGGGCCGACCTGATTTGGATTAGGTCAGGGATCAATTAGTCATGTAGAGAAGTCAACTGTACTAGTGTCAGATGTTTGTAGTTAGTTTAGCAGCTTGGCTCGGATAGACATGGGCTGTTTTCTAGAATAAGGCATCGTTGTAGGGTAAGAGCAGATCTGACACATGTGAGAATCTAATAGAAAGGTTAGTAGGAGATCCGTTTAGCATAGGGATCCCCATCTCGGCTTTAGTTTCGAACTAGTATTCTTTACGTAAGTCCTTGGAGTCCCTTAGCTTGGCTACGAATGATTGGTCTAAGGGCTTGATTCCTATCATCTGCCTGGGGGTCAGAAAGATTTGCCCTCAAATTTGGAGGGGTTTTTGCTTCTTCTTCTAAGGCACACGCGGGGTCTTCTTTTGCTGGTTAGTGAGGGATTAAATTGGAAACATTGAAAGTAAAAGAAACACCGTAGTCATTAGGCAACTTGATTTGGTAGGCATTGTGGTTGATCTTCTTCAAGATTTTAAACGAATCATATACTCGAAGAGAAATTTTGTTCTGTCTCAAGTGTAAGAATCGTTCTTAGTTAAGGTGTATCCATACTGAGTCTCTTAGGTGGAAAGAAATAGTTTGGTGGCATTGGCTACCAATTTCTTGTTATCTCTGATTGAATTTGGCGATCTTCTTAGTTATAGACCGGTATAGTTCATGCAGTTCTTAAGCTTGGTCAACTCTGGGCTGCTAAAGCGTCGATCATATCTAAGGGAATAGTAGGGTTAAGGCCATAGACGACTTCGAACGGGATCTTCCAAATAGTGCTATAGACAATTCGATTGTATGTGAACTCCATAACTAGTAGGTACAAATCCCAATCCCTCGAGTTCTTTTACGACAACTCTGAGTAGATTACCTAGCGTCCTATTTACCACTTCAATTTGGCCATTAGTTTGAGGGTAGCTATTGGAGCTAAACATAAGTTTAGTCTCAAGTCTTCTCTAAAGAGTCTTCCAAAAATAGCTCAAAAATTTTGTGTTTTGATTTGAGACAATAATCTTTGGTACCCCATGTAGTTAGACAACCTCCTGTAAAAACAAATCAGCAATATATAAAGCATTGTTAGTCCGATGACATAGAATGAAGTGTGCCATCTTATCGAAGCAGTCCACTGCAAAAAATATAGAATCTTTACCTCTGGATGTCCAAGCCAACCCTAGGACAAAGTCTATGTTGAGGTTAACCCAAGGTAAGGTAGGTGTTAGCAACAACATATATTCTCCACAGGGTTCTCTCTTCCCCTTAGCTCGCTTGTACACTCTACAACTACCAACTACTTTGTAGACATCCTTGGCCAAACTTAGCCAGTAAAAGTTCTCCCTTAACAGATTGGTTGTCTTAGTCTCCCCAAAGTAACCTGATAATCTATTACTATGAACTTCCCTGATCAATAGCTCACACATAGAATAATTCAGTGTGCACAGCCTTTGGTCCTTGAACAGATAACCTTCCTTAAGATAATATCCTTTTACAGCAATTCCATCCCTACATTCTTCTATGAAAGGGTCGAAATGGGGATCATGAGTGTATTGCTCTGTAATGAGAGAGAATCCCAATAATTTGGTCTATAAAGTGGTCAGCAAGGTTTGCCGTCATAACAGAGCATTAGCGACCACATTTGCACTTCCCTTCTTATGTCGAATAACGTACGAGAAACCTTTCATAAATTCTAACCATTTAGTTTGCCTCCTCAAAAGCTTATTCTAACTCCCTAGATGCTTCAAAGACTTATGATTTGTATAAATAACAAACTCTAATGGTAGTTAATAGTGTTGCCAAACGATAGGAGCTTGGTAAAGAGAGTACAACTCTTTCTCAGACATAGAATAGTTCAAGGAAAGACCACTAAGCTTCTCATCATGGTAAGCGACGAAACGTCACTCCTACATCAGGACAACGCCAATTCCTACTCCTGATGCATTGTATTACAATTTTAAAGGTTTATCAAAATCTGGTGGTGAAAGGATAAGCATTGAGGTGAGCTTTTCCTTAATCTCCTTAAAGCTTTGCTGAGCTCGATCGTTCCACCTAAACCCTTCATTCTTCTTTGTCAGCTCAATTAAGGGGGTAGCTATGGTATTGAAGTTTTTGATAAATCGCTTATAGAAAGAAGCTAGCCTATAAAAGCTTTGAACTTCAGTGACATTCTTTGGCGTTGATCACTCAAAAACAACTCAAATCTTCTCCTCATCTGCTCGGAGTCCTTCCTTTGACACCACAAATCATAAGAAGATCACCTCTTTCTAGCAAAACATACATTTCTTCACATTTCCATACAACTTCTTATATCATAAAATGTCAAATACTTCATGAAGATGTTGAACATAGTCATTCAAGTCAACACTGTATACCAATATGTCATCAAAGTACACAATCACACATTTTCCAATTAAAGCCCACATTACATAGTTCATTAACCTCATGAATGTACTCGGTGTATTAGTAAGTCTGAATGACATAACCAACCATTCATAAAGTCTATGCCTAATCTTGAAGGCAGTCTTCTATTCATCGCCTGACTTCATATAAATTTAGTGGTAGCTACTTTGCAAATCAATATTCGAAAACATCTTAGCGCCATGAAGCTCATCTAACATATCATCGAGCCTTGGTATCGGGTATCCATACTTGATAGTAATTCAGTTAATTGCTTGCTATCAATGCACATGCGCTATGAACCATCTTTCTTTGGAAAGAGCAAAGTTAGTACAACATAAGGGCTCATGCTCTCCCTTACATATCCCCACTCTATGAGTTTGTCTACCTGTCTTTACAGCCTGACAGCCTATTCAGGGTTCATTCTGTATGCAGGTCAATTTGGTAGGGTGGCGCCTGGCTGCAAATGAATATAGCACTCAATGCCTTGGACGGGAGGCAATCCTTTAGGCAATTTTTTAGGGAATAGATCAGAAAACTCATTTAGTAAGCTTTAAATTTCATTAAGGATGTCCTCTAAATCTCTCATTTCCAATAATCTTCTTATCAATAGGAACATAAGTTCTTCATCCTTTTCAACAACTTAGAGCTCTTTTCGGCTCATCACTAAGGTATTCTTCTTACTAACTCAGGTGAGCTAATTGTTGGTTTCATTTACTTGGGACGGGGTCAAGGGTTGCAATATAATTTTCTTTCCATCCTTAACAAAGGCATAGGTATTCTTATACCTATCGTGAGTAACACGTTGATTGAACAACTAAGGTCGTTCTAGCAATAGATGTGAAGCTTCCATGGGGACGATATCGCATACTACTTCATCCCTATGCACATTCCCAACACTGAACGATATGAACACTTGTTTAGTCACGTGCAAAGTACCCTTATCATGAAGCTAATGTAGCTTGTAAGGTCGGGGATGCTTTGAGGTCATCAAACCCAACCTTTGCACAAAGGACTATGCAATGACATTAGTATAACTTCCCCCATCCACAATGATCGTGCACAATTGACCTTTGACAGTACACTTGGTATGGAATAGATTCTCCCTCTAATCCTCTTCAAAGTTCAGCAAGAAACTCATTACTTATCTCAAGACTAGGGTCATCACTTTTCCCTATTCAACGTAGATATATGTCTCCTCTTCCTCTTCGACTTTAGGTTTTCCAACATCCTCTTCTTTCTCGGGCTTACTCTCATCGGTGTTGTCCACTGCATCTCCTCAGAGCACTATGATGCATCTGTTCGAACACCCAGTAGCTATATGTCTGAAGCCCAAGTATTTAAAGCATTTCACCTCACTAGTCCTCCGTCTGGAGGTCTGCCCTTTCTCATATATCCTCGCGGTCAACCTAACTTCGACTCAACCTGGCTAACCGGCTCGACCCTACTGGCTTACTCGGCTATTATCAAATCAGTCATTCCTATCCTCGGCCTTATATAACCTCCTTAGCTCGGCTTGAACAAGTCGATGCAGAACTGGAAGTCAAGATAATGTTGGCCCAGGTTAGCTTAGAGCCTTTTCTAAGGTATAAAACCTCTGTACCTCCACAATGTGGCGAATTTCATATCAGAGTCCAACTTCTACGTTAACCTAGATCATAAGCATTCGGAACTCTCTGACATAGTCATAAACAAATTAGCTTCCTTAGCAAAGCTTCTACAACTTTGCAAACATATCTTGTAAGTAAGTCTCAAGTATAAATTTACCTCTTAACAACCTTGTCATCTCATCTTAGGTTCTAACACCTCACCTTCCATCTTTTGTTCTGGCTGTATTTGGATTTTTCCACTACATAGTAGCATACCTAATAAACTCCAGTACAGCAAGTTAGACTTTGATGGCATCCGTATACCCATAACATTCAAACACCTTCTCGACCTTCTCTTCCCATTCCAAGTATTCACCTGCATCCCCACTTTTACTGAAGGGCGAGATTTGAAACTTAACATTGTTTAGCCCTCGAGGGACTTAGCGTTCTCGTCCCTACACTTGGTAATAGTCAGCTTCCTCTACTTCCTCCCTAAACTCTTCAACATCCAACACCTCACCGTCTTCCTCAATCTCCTCCAACTCTAGTCTTCACTTAGCAACTTGGTCTGCTACTCCTCTAACTCGTTGCAATCGAACTGGGCAATTGGTTCGATTGCCTTGGCTATGTGTCTCTCAGGGGCATTTTCTTATAGGTTATAGTGTTATACACCATGGAGTTGTTGTCGGTTAACTTACATTGTTGTGACTAGACTCTCAGCAAGATTTATGAGACTGTCAAGTTTGTCATCAACAGACCCTAGAGTGTTATTACCATTATGATCATAACCAGGTTGAACATCACTACTCTAGTCACCAATAACACCTTGAACACTCAAATCTGACATGGTACAGTACTTCTCGAATATATTAACAACTCACTAACAACTTTAATGCCTGATAATCACTTAAGCAGAACAAAAACAAGCTTACTCTATCTTTATAATGAAAAACAAAACAAGAGTAGAGTAATAATGAAACTATACCTACTTACACTTAAACATACTACAGTAGCTACAAAGGGAACACAGTAGCTACCAACAGCAAAGTGAACTAAAACTTCATAGCAACTTCACATACTCCTTCACGGAACCGAACATTGATACCAACGAAGTTGATGCATCTACGGGGTCAAACACATAGAGAAGCACCACAACGAAACAAACAAAAAACAAATAAGGAAAAAGTTGGCAAAGTTCGGATCGCTACCAAATAGATATAATGTACCACTCGATCCTAGTCGGCCTACAATCACACACTCCCTCACGAAACCGTACTTTGATACCAGCAAAGTTGATGCATCTTCGGGGTCGAATACACAAAGAAGCACCACAAAGAAATAAACAAAAAACAAATAGGGGAAAAGTTAGCAAAGTTTGGATCGCTACCGAATGGATATAATGCACCATTCGATCCTACTCGGCCTATAATCCATTGAATATGACACAGTAGTCCAAACTGAAGGGTCACTTGCCATTACTCCTTACTAAAGGAATAGATAAGAGTTGAATGATAATGAGAATACTAAGGTGCTCAATGTGAATAATTCTATATTGACTAGTTGATTGTCTGCATACAAAAAAGTAAGGGTTTATATACTCATCCACTAGGGTTACTTTACATATATGAAAGACAAAAGGGTATTTTATAATTAGGTTACATAAAAGGGGTAAAAGGGTAAAGAATATTTAGTATAGAAAAGAAAGAATAATTCTAGAATATTATGTCGAAAGATACGTATCGCTTGGTGGCTGGATGGGAGAAATATGATATAAGGTAAGCGGAGGTAGAATAATATTCACAGTCAGGGGATGACCTGATCTGGATCAGGTCAGGGGTCAATTAGTCTTGTAGAGAAGTCAGTTGTATTGGCATCAGATGTTTGTGGTTGGTCCAGCAGCTCAGCTTGGATAGACTTAGGCTGTCTTTTGGAATAAGGCATCATTATTAGGTAGGAGTAGATCTAGCACATGTAAGGATCTGATAGACAGGTCGACAGGAGATCAGTTCGGCATAAGGATTGCTATCTGAGCTTTAGTTTTGAGCTAGTATTTTCCATGCGAGTCCTTAGAGTCCTCTAGCTTGACTACGAGTGATTGGTCCAAGGGGCCTGATTCCTGTTAACTAACTTATTAAATTTTAAACGAATACCGCTTTTAACCTTCCAAATTTAGTGTTTTACTTTTAAAATACCATTTTATTTGAAACAAAAAATAGCTTTTACAAGTTGAAGGAAAGTAAACAATCAAATCTAATTATATACAAAAAGGGAAAAAAGTAAATTTTTCAATTTTTTAAGTCATCCTATTATTGTTTACAGGTGTTTATGTATCCGCTATTTGGGATTAAAATTCAATAGTTCCTTTTTTCATAAAACTTTAGTGAGTTGGTTCTTTTTAAAAAAAAAAAAAAATTGAAAGCATCCCAATTTACATTCTTTAATCATTTTGGTTTTATTTGAAGAAATTCTAGAAAAAGGATCCTAATTTTGGTGTTATATTTGGACAAAATTTTAAGAGAAGTACTAATTTTGAGTTCATTTATTTTTATTTATTTGGAGAAAGAATTTTCTAAGTGATAAAACATTTTTTGTTATCATTTTTTTTATTTTTATCAAAGTAAGTTCTTTTTATTTTTGAAAAAAAAAACTAGTGATAAAATACTTTTATTCTTAAATCTAAAACAAAAGGTTTTGAAAAAAAGATTTTACAAAGATGGGGGGTAAAGGAAAACATTAAATAAAAGCCCTTTTTTTCTTTTTCTATTTTTCCTCTTTTGTTATTTGTGTTTATTTTTTTATTTTTTAATAATAAAAAATAAACAGAAAAAAAAGAACTATATAAAGAGAGGAGAAAACTAAGGATCTGACTTGGACTTGGACTTAAGCTTATACGTGGTTTAAAGTGTAAGTTTGGATTAGGTTGGCAGGTTGGGGTTGGGTCTAAGCGATTAGAGCTAAAGGGAAAAGTAGTGGCCATTCGAGAGAGAAAGAGAGGGGGGTGGGGGTGGTTTGTTTGTATTGGTGGTATGGTATAGGGGAGAGTTGTTCCAAGTGATTGTAGGACAGTTTCAAGTAAGTGACCTTGTTTTCATGTGTTTCAAATTGAAAATTAGGGGTTTGACAGAAGTATGATGACCTAAGGTGGTCGTTTGATCGTAGTTACAACAATTGAAGAGAGAAAGAGGATATGCATCATTGCAGTTGTGGTCTTTAGAGATCATAAGGGTATCGACCTAAGGGAAGGTAGGGGTAGCGAGTTGGTTAACTCTATTAGTTATCATCCAAACGCGGTGGTGATTGGGGTTTCATGTTGGCTGTCACCATCCAAACTCGATGTAATGGTTGGATGAGTTAAAGACCATGATGGAGGGAATGAATGGTGACGATTGGAACCTTTGTGAGTGGAGAACTTTAGGGATAGCCTAACTGAACTTGACAAACTTTTAGTACTTCTCAATTTTAGAGAGAGAGTGAAGAATGTACTAGAGAGAGAGTTGTGAAATTATTATGTTTAGAGATGAATGATCGAGTATTGATGCTAGAAATGCAAATACGAGCTCCCGTTTATAATTGAACAGGCTTGAACACATAAGGAAATAGCTGTCACGCCCTGAAGCGATAGAGTCATAACAGCCCCGCCGTGTAAACCATTCTAAAATAGAAGTTAGCCTTACAACCGCTATCCTAAACCTGATCTACACAAGGTGTCTACGACTAACCCACTTTGAAGTAAACAGTTAGTAATTTAAATAAGTCATTTACCTAATAAAGTGAGAAAAAATATATATATACACTAGAATTCGGTTATTACAATTGATGTTTACAACGTTTCACTGTAATTTATTTCCTAGTTATTACATTTTTCAGAAATGAAAAATTATAAAATAAAAGCTTAGACCTTAAAAATATATATTTGTTCTTCAAATGTTTTTCCTTACTCCTCAAGATCCAGCAATTGCTGACTTCAGAGTAGTTGTAAGCCGCTTCTTAGCCAACACCTATATGACGTCTATAAGAATGTAAGCAACCACAGCTCAGTAAGTTATGATGGAGGATTTAAAACTACACCACAAACATAAACAAGGTTATCAACTAAATCATTTGGTGCAAAAGCAAATGCCATCGCACGACGTTGTTCGGCCTGTCATGAGATTAGAGAAATTGTACCCACTCTAATCCGAGTTGAGGAGTTACCGTTAATGCAACAGCTTACAACCAAACCCAGGCTTGTGCAATGGAGCTACCGCTCCTCCCACGACTACCTTCGAACCATTAAATTCACCCTTGCCGCGACCTCTTCACCTATCACTTAATTCAACTAAGGATGAAGAAAGGACCCATTATGCCATCCGGTGTTATCCTTTTCGAAGGTGTCAGTATTTAGCAAGAGAATCCTAGGTTTCCCCTGATGGGTTTCCATGCAGCTTCGATTTATGTTTACAAGTCATATCTTTGTTAAGTTCAGTTTAAGGTGATCGATCGCTTTATACAATGCAAGCCAGAATAACAAACAGAATCGTAGCATCACTCATAATCAAGTACATTCACACAACCAACTATCTAACAAGCACAACCAAATATAATCTCAAGCCTCCAAAACACAGCAGCGTATTAATCGCAACTTACCTCGACTCTTCGCTCACTTACTCGAGATCCGACTCGTTCAGGCTATCGCCGATCATCCCTATAACATAAACATGATTTCAATTTTTCATATAACTATTATAGGTTAATTTTATCCTATAACGCTTATTGTTATCTTTTGTTTATGGTTTAATATGTTCAATTATCTAGGTTTTCAAATCTCTTACAATTATTCTGGATTTAGGGCCAAGTTCGGGTTTAGTTTCCGCATCGATTTTTTTTTAAATTAGGTTCTAGTTCGATTTTTAAATATTGTTTTATACTTGAATTCTAAAAACTCATTTCAACTCATAATGTGAAATTAATCACATTACTTCCAGATATCCTAAATACCATAATTACCCCTGTCAATATTTTATTCTACCCGGCACACTTAAATCCTTATTAGTGTACCAAATTTACTCCTGATGTGAAAATTTTTTGCATTTTTCCTATAATTACATAAATTCAAGATTTCTATCAGATTTATTATATATCCCTATTGTTTATATAATATCAATTTCTATTCTAATAACTTATATTTATTATATTTCCAATAATTATATATTATGTATTATCACCTATTATGTATATACTATATATCTAATATTTCTATCTCTCTAATTACCATCTCCCAACATTAATCATCATTTCAAAATGTCTAAGTTTATCCTAAATCAGATTTTATACCTAATTACCCTAAATTACCAAATTAACTTAAAATGTACTATTTTTCCCTATTACTTATTTATTACATAATTAGCCTAATAATTACATCTAACACCTTAAATACTACACGTATCATACTTCATCAGATTTCAACATCCTAAAGTATATAATTATTCACTAAATCAGTAATCAACTATTTAATTACTTAATTAACCCTAAATTACCCATTTTATGCCTCATTTTAAGACCTAAAAATTTCAAAAATTAATTTTTGAAAACGGGCTCCATAGCATTATTCTATTTCATCTAAGTAGTCTATATAAAAATTTTGAGCTCAAAACTACACTCCTAAGGTCATTTATTTATAAACTGAAACATGTTCGGTTTTGCATGATTTCTTAACGACCATATATCACGGGACATAATTTCATCAAAATAATATTTTCCTTAAAACTACATACAAAAATATTTTAGAATAACAAGTTTCATGATTTTAAAAGAATATTTAATATTTTTAAAAAATTAAACAAAATCGGATTGGAAATTAAACTCACCGATTTGGATGGCTCCGGCCACCATTAGTGGCCATGGGTGTGTTGGCTCACCTAGGGGTTACTACTATCGTGTGGTGGTGATGGCCGTCCACTCCCAGCTGCTCATCGAGTTTGGGTTCTCCTTAGAAACCCCAACTACATAGATTTTTTGTGATTTTTTCTAAATCCCTAATTTACTCTCAATTTCGCCTCTCTCTATTTTTCTCACTCTCTAAACTGACCAAATGAGCTTCTAAAATTTTCTTACTATTTATAAAGTATTAAGAAAATTATTGTACATTAATGAAGCAAAACAATTACCTTATCTCTTCTTTTTTCCACTTTCTATTTATTGCATTTTAATTGATTGATTTTTTTTTCTTCAATTCCAAATTGCCCCGCCTCAATTATGGATTTTTCCTCATTTTTTATGATTTTTCTTGATTTTTCCTTAATTAATTATGAATTTTCTTTAATTTTTTATTATTATTTTAGCACATTCCGCATATTTTATGTAATTACGTGTATTTCTACCTATATGTAAATTCATATATAGTACAAATAAATATTCCTAAATATTATTTAGGTCATTCTATGATTTTTAGTATACATATAATTTATCTCTAGTAATTCGTTAATTATCAGAATGCATTTTACATATTTTTGATAAATAACGAGTTATATACTTAAAATTTAAAAATTTTATATTCTTTTATTTTATTGCTTATTTTCTTAAATTCGAATTTACGAAATCATTTTTACTAATATTTTTAGCTTTACTTATAATTTAGACTTGATCGGATCTTTCAGCTGATTGGAACCCTGAATGACTGGTTGTGAAGTTTACATTTCTACCCCCCTTATAATAGTTTCATCCTCAAAACTACTGTATATCTATATATTGTGTTTAGAGATGAATGAGCAAGTATTGATGCCAAAAATGCAAATACGGGTTCCCATTTATAATTGAACAGGCTTAAACACATAAGGAAATAGCCACTAATGGCTTGATCGAGTTCATTAATACAAGCTCTCATGATCTATAATTTTGGGCAAATAATGCGATTTCAGCTAATTTCATTAGTTGGAGATGTGATTTTCATGTTTATAATGAAGAAATGGAGCTTGGGTTCTTGCCTTACTATTCAAACTTTGACGGGTTGGATGGGAGCTTAACTCTCAAGTCACTTATTTTTTCCTGATTTCAAATGTTGATTTGATCCATCAAGTGGTTGTATTAAGACATATTCTTAGGTTAGATAGATAGTATCCTAAGTGATCTACACAATTTCACCATTAATTTGGTGAACTGGCGTAGAAAAAGATGCTAAAAGTAACCTTAAAGTGGATTGGTTGAATGAGAAAGTTGCGAGAAAGAGGGAGAAAAATGAGGGAAAGGGAAGGAAAGATGTGCTGACGTGGCACCAAGTTAGTTACGTAGTCCATTTGTGGTCTACTATGTATCATGGCAAGATACGTTGCCTAATGGTTGGTTGTACAAAGTGTTTAGTATAAGGGTTGAACTCAAGATCTCTAACTTGTTTCCCTTGTGAAGATTAAGTGCAATATCAGATGGGCTATTAGCCCGTGCCCTATATCTTTATGCAAACAAACATAATATAAGTCTTAAAAATAACCTGTGCCAAAATAAGTTACTTATGTCAAGCTCAAAACTTACCAACCCTTATTACTTATGATTCTATTATAACTTTTTCTTATCGCAAAATATTTAATTATATTTCTACTTTCCTAAGAATTTTTTTCCTAAATTATTATTATTATCATTATTTTCATTTTTTTTCTTTCTATTTTTTATGATTTTCTCTTCTTCTTCTTTTTTTGGATTTTTCTAAAATTTCTGGTTTTTGTATTTTTTTTATTATTTTTATTTTTTCTAGTTAAGTATCCTTTTTCTATTCATAAAAATTCCAAAAACTATAGGGGATAAAAAAGAATGTCTGTAGTCATTCATTCATCATCGGAGTTCTGTATATAGCTTTAGGGTCCGGCATCCCAACCCTAGGTACAATCAAAAACGAAATAAATACGAAAATGGAAGAGAGGAAAAGGAAGGGGACGACGAAACCCCTACTGGTCCATTACTAGGTCATCCTCTTCACCTTGGTCTTCCTGGTTGCTTTCCCTAGTGAACTCTTCGTCATCACCCTTAGAGGCCCGAGGCTCACTAATGTCAAGCCAATCGAGAAAACTGAGGTCGACTTTTACTTTTGACAGACATCATTTCAAACCATTCGTACAGAGTCGAAACCAGCCTCAGTGACTATGTTCTTAAACTCGGGGCTGTTGGTGGTCTCATCAAAGATCCTCTGCATTGCCCTCGAGGTGAGCTCCCTTCCTTCCTTAATCTTAGCCTCCTAAGTCCGAAACCTAGCTCGAACATCCTATAAGTCCTTATTCTCCTCCATCTCGGTCCTCACTTTGGCTAGCTCCTGCTCATGGGTTTTCACTAAGGCCTTCGCAGCCGCCACTTCTACTTGTGCCCCAACCACCTTATCGATGAGCTCCTTATGTCGGTGATTCATGTTGCCATAAGTTAACATGAGGTCGTCAATCCTCTTCTTCTCAGTGACAACCTCGCCCTGAAGTCTAGCGACCTCTTGCTTCAGTCGAGCAGTCTTCTCCCGAGCAGCCTGAAACACGGGCACAAGTCAGTAATAGGACATTCAAGAAATAAAGGGCATACGAAGGCAAGCACATAAATCCTTAAGATAGGTCTACTTGTACACAAAGACATAGTCATAGATCTCAATTACCTGCACCCAAAGAAGAACAGCGTTAATTATAGAAGATGACCAATAGGACCTAAGAAAAACCTTACTGAGATTTCGTAGCTTATGTAACTCAGACGAGGCCACCACAACGGACTGCACATTAGTCTTCCTACGAAAGAGTTAAGCATGCACCGCCTTGGAATCTACCTATGCCTTCGTAGTTTGTTTCCCTCGGTTGGGGAACATTCCAACTCATCATCTTTGATTTCAATTGCCGGGCCACCGACATCTTGTAGAGTGGCCTCAAAATCCTCTTATTGTTGCCACTCACGCCTCCTTAACCTACCTCCTAACACCTCATCAATTGGCTGATCTACGACTTGGGGCTAGCACTTTTGGACGTCCAACTGAGAGCCTCGCAAACCCCTATCCTGAGCCCTTGGGTAGATACTTAGGCACCTTACCTTGAACCTCCATAGAGACTCGAGCCACTTGTCTTAAGCTACCCTTAGGACTTTGGGTGGGGATAGGAGCAATGAGGATTGCCTTAGGCACAACCTCAAGGATGTTCCTCTAGCGCTCTCTCCTCTTTAAGGGAGGAGCAACATCTCCCTTAATAGCTCTTGATGTCCTCCTTTTCCAACTTGACCCTTCTTCTTTTTAGAGGTAGACAGTTCTTGCATAAGCCTTTTGTGTGCCTCCTCTAAAGTTTGGTTAAATGCTACGAACACCTGCCTCCTTATGAATATAAACATATAGTTATGAGAAAAAAAACATAGATGAGGAAAATCAAACTTACACCACTGAGGATGAGCAACCCCAAGATTCTTGTTACAATGATGATGCAATGTGTCAAACTCCCAGCTACCCTCCTTTAGTAAGAGCACCCATTACCTGTCTCTTTCCCGAACAATGGCCTCCCTTAAACCTAACTAGCAATGGTGTTCGCTAAATTAAGGCCTCTATACTAGTAGGCCAAATCAAGAATCTCTTCCTTGGCATCCTCCTCTTCAAGGCCAAAGTGCCCAATTAATTTGGTCTTAGTGGGCCTCACCCACTCTATAGGGAATGGTACCCTCTCAACTGTCCTAATCCAGAAGAGCTTGTCCTTCAAATTCTCCACCTTTAATTTTAGGCCAATGAATATTTTAAACTCCTCCACATTAGCTGCTATGTAGATCCAATCATGTTAGTTGCTCTTTAAGCAAAAAAAAAAAATGCCTAAATGACCTGGCCATTTGTCTCTACAAATTAAAGAGGAAGATCACCTCAAACATAAGCAGTTGCTCTTATGCATTGGAGTGTAACAACCCTAGACATATCCTAAAGTAGTTGAAGCAGTCCAACTAAAACTCTGAAAAGGATAGTTGCAACCCTAACTCAAATGGCTTTGTAAACATATAGAACGACCTCTCTCCTTAAAGGTTGTACACCCCCTCATTAAGTATGGGCCTCTCCACTTCCTAACCACGGACTACCCTAACAGTCCAATATACCTTTTTGAAGGCCTTACTATTTTGCTTATACCCCACATAGTCTATCAACTTCTCGTTCTCATTGCTCGACTATAGCTCCACTATCGGTTTTCTTTACTCATCATTCAAGGCATACCTTTCCTAAGGCCTTAATGCTATTAGTCTTCTCCTCTGCTCCCAATTGATCAAACCACCACCACCATTGTTTGGGAGGGAGTAAGGTCAGTACCCTCCTCGAGCAACATCGCTTGATATCCTTCATCGACTATGGCAGATATGGACGTGCTTGAATACTTACCATGGAATCTGGATTCCCTTTGTTTGCCTACGATCACTTCACGTAAGAAGAAATGAAAATGGGAATGTGAAATTTGAAGGCAGCTTAAGTTTGAAGGAATAATTTGGTAGAGTTTTGTTAAGGTTGTAGGCGAAAGTAGAAAATGAAACTCTCAAGCCCCCTTATGTAGATGAATCAGAAGGCAAATGAACAGTTTCTAACCGTTAGCACATGGATCACCATCCAGATCATCCACGTGTCATCGTCTAAAGTTTAACGACCTAGATTCACCAACCATGCAGATTATCGATATGGCTACGCATGCTTACCTTTGACGTGCTTTACTCTGCCTAAAGCATCACAATTACACCTTGGGCAGACTAAGGGTCACATCAACCAGTCTAATGGTCATTTCACTATATAAGGCCCTAGCTAGATCACATTAATCATGTTAAGGTTATAGGAAAAAGTGGTATACTCCCCTCGCCACCTCGAGACCAAGGAAACTAGAGGAGCAAGTTTTGATAAGCTATTTCAAGTTGAAGCTCCCAAGGCTTAGTTTGAGTCTAAGACTGAGTGCCTTAACTTACTATGGTACCTCGAGCAACTCCTCTGTGTAGAGAGCTAGCTACATCAAGTGAGCTTAAGCTCACATGTGCCACCTGTAGGATACCCCTGAGCACCCTAGTGACACCAAACACCTTGCCTAGACTAGGTTACCTACTTACTTGTTCCCTTGAGAACTTCAAAGTCCTTAAACACCTCGATACGATTCCTTCAACTAATGGTGTGCCTATAAGCTAAGTTACCACTAAGTCTTATCATAGGAGAAAACTCGATTGGTCCTTAAAGATGTGAAAGAAAGTAGAATGATAGGCAAACACAATACAATAGCTTTTTAAAGTTGCTCTCCGGATGTGACTTACCAAAGAACATAACATGACTTAGTCTTTACTTAATATGACATACAAACAAGTACTAGGGTTCGTTTGCTACTAACTTTGAGCTACGGGCAAGATTAGATAAGAGTAAGAAGTATATACTTAAAGAATGGTGTCTTGTAAGGATAAAGAGAATATTCATTAATAATGAGGTGAGATGATTACGGCTGTGAAGGGACTATGCATAGTAAGTGCTTAGGGCAACAAAAAGAAAAGCGTGAAATTACACAAGAGTAATATAAGAATAACGAAACCTAGTACATTGCTAAAAGGGTAAATAAGATATTAAGGTAAAGAGAATATAGTACAATGTCGAAAAAAGTAAAGACAGGTGGTAAGCTATTATTGCATCCGTACATTAGGCAAAGAAGTATTGAGACTGAGCTTATTAGAGGCAACAACAAGTTAGCAAAAGGGAGAAGCAAGGAAGTCAGCCTTTAGGTTCTTGGCACTTGATAGGTTGGCAATTGAGTTCTCAACATGTGACATGTCAACATTAGGGTGCTCAGCAAATGGGCAAGAAGTAGAGCAGATCAGAGTTCGTCTGAGCTGGGTACTTAAGGAGTTTACTAAGCTTTCCTAGTATTGAAATCCATTCAGGCCAAGTTGACTTGATAGGATCCTTCTTGCTAGACCTTACAAGCTGCTAAGATAAGTTCAGGTGAGAGGTCCAAAGGTTAGCATCCCATTAGCTCCCTAAGGTTGTCAAAGTTTTTCCCTCAAATCTTAGTCATCCAAGGTAGGTGCTTAAGGAGTTCATTAGGCCTTCTTAGTATTGAAATTCATCCAGGCCAAGCTAACTTGATAAGATCCTTCTTATGAGACCTTATAAGCCTCTAAGACAGGCTTAGGTGAGAGCTTTAGAGGTTAGCATTCCATTAACTCCTTGGGGTTGTTGAAGATTTTCTCTCAAATCTTGGTTGGCTTTTACTTTAGGAACATAGGGTGTTAAATCGGCAACACTAAAGGCTAGTGATACTCCATACCCTTATGGTAATTCTAGATTAGAAGAGTTGTCATTGATTCTTCATAGAATGTTTAATGGACCATTCAACCTAGGTGAAAGTTTGCTCATCCTCTTTCTCAAGAATTTTTCCTTATTGAGGTGAATCTAAATAAGGTTTCCTGGGTTGTAAAAAATGCGCTTCCTACCTTGATTTCCTTGCTCTCACTATTGAGCCACTGTCTTGGATAATTGCTTGACAACTTTCTTATGCAACTTTTGAAATTCCTTGGCACACTAAAAGCTGGTCTAACTTTCTTCTATAAGGGATAAGCTAATAATCATGTCCAATGGAAGACTTGGGTTGATGCCATAGACAATCTCGAAAGGTGTTTTGTAGCAACTATAAGCAAACTCAATGATAGGTGAACATAAGTCCAAGTCATGTAGATTTCTTCCAACTATAGCTTAAGTAGGCTTCGAATTGTTCTATTTACAACTTCACTCTGGAAGTGTTGAACGTCAACTTGGTGTCAAATTTCTTCCATAGATTTTACTAAAAGAAGCTTGTAAACTTTAGGTTACGATTAGAAACAATGCTTCTTGGAATCCTATATAGCTGTATGATCTCTTGCAAAAAGAGGTTAACATATAAAGCATCATTAGTTTTATGGTAGGGGATGGAGTAGCTCATTTTGTCGGATCAATCGACCACCACCATGATAAAGTCATGTTTTTGAGGTTTTCAAGGTAAGCTGAGCTTGAAATCCATGCTCAGGTCAGTCCAAGGTTGATCAAGGATAGGTAGAGGTGTACGATCCCCATAGGGCTCCTTTCTTCCTTTGGTTCGCTTACACACCTCAAGGCATTCTAAAGTCTTGCGCACATCCTTCATCATCTCTAGCTAATAAAAATGCTCTTTTAATAGCTTGGCAGTCTTCTTTTTTCTGAAATGGTCGACTAATCCTCTAGCATAAGCTTCCCAAGCAAGAAGTTCTTTGGCCAAACTACTCGGCAGACACATTTGCCTCCCTTTCATCAAGAACCCTTAGCTTACGTCGAATCCATCCACTACTCCATATATGCATTTAACTACTATGGGTCCAAAGTACGATCCTACTCATATTGTTCTAGAAAAGTGCCAAATCTTAGTACTTATGCTTACAAAGTTGTAATGAGTACATGCTAATGTGACAAGGCATCTGCTACAGTATTAGAATTGCCCTTTTTATACCTAATTACACAATAAAAAGTTTCTAAGAACTCTACCCACTTAGCATGATGTCAAGAGAGTTTTTGTTGTTCTTACAAATTTTTAAGGGATTCATTGTCTATGTAAATGATAAATTTCTTAGGCAGTAAGTAGTGCTATCAGTTCTAAAGGGCTCGGACAAGAGCATACAATTCCTTATCATAGGTTAAGTAATTTAGAGCAGTACCATTAAGCTTCTCATTGAAGTATGCAACAAGTCAACACTTCTATATAAGAACAACACCAATGCTTGCTCTTAAGGTGTCACACTCCAATTGAAAGACTTCCTTGAAGTCTAGCAATGCAAGTACCGAGGTGGAACTCAATTTTGACTTGATTTCTTCAAAACTCTTTCAGGCCTTCTCTAACCATCTAAACTCTAAACTCTTTTTTGTTAGCTCAGTAATGGGGATGTTATGGAACTAAAATTACAAATGAATCTTCAATAGAATAAAGCTAAACTACGAAACTTCTTAAGTTAGTTGCATATGCTTGTGTCAACCAATCAAGGATAGCTCGGACTTTTTCTTCATCAATTCTAACACCTCTTCCATACATAACATATCTAAGGAATACGACCTCACTCCAATAGAAGGTACATTTCTTTAAGTTGCCAAATAAATGTTCAACTTGTAAGATATCAAATATATATCTTGAGTGCTCAACATGAGATAAGAGATTGGCATTGTATACTAAAATATCATCAAAATAAACTACAACACATTCACCAATCAAAGATCTCAAAACATGGTTCATAAGTTGCATGAAGGTGCTTGGCACAGTCGTAAGTCCAAACAACATTACCGACCACTCTAAGAGGTCACCCTTCATCTTAAATGCTGTCTTCCTCTCATCACCAAGCCTCATTCTAATTTGGTGGTAGCCATTTTTTAAGTCCACCGTTGACAAGATTTGTGCTCCATGTAACTCATCCAATATGTTATCCACTCATGGTATTAGATACCTATACTTGATAGTGATTTTATTTATAGCTCGGCTATTAATGCACATCTACCAAGAACCATCTTTCTTCAGCACTAAAATAGTTGACACAGCATAAGAGCTCATGCCTTCTCTAATACATCAATAATCAATTAGCTCATCAACTTGTTTCTTTAGTTCAACTTCCTACTCAAAATTGAGTCTATAAGTAGGTTGGTTTAGTAGAGCTGTGCCGGAGTATAGGTCAATACAATGTTCAATCTTTCTAATAGGGGGTAAGCCTTTCAACAACTCAACAGGAAACAAGTTGGCATACTCTTGGAGCAAAGCCTGTACCTCGACTGGTAATGCTTTGACTGATAGGGATTAAGGACTGATTACACGCTCCCGAACTCTAAGGTGGTCTGCCAAACTGTCCGAAGAGAGTTAAGTGCCAAAGAGTAGTGCTTACCCTAGCCCAATCTATCGAGTTACTTTGCTCTCCATACCATCTAAGATGTTACCAAGGTGATCAACCAACATGCCAACCTGAACCCTCCATTAAACCATAGTCCAAGTGCCAAATCTGAATGTAGCAATCTCTACCATGTTGAGGCCGAGAAGAACTGTCAAGAGCCGACCATCCGAAGCTAACCCCAATGTGAGCTAACCTTGAACCAATCACTGTCTAGCCCCTTCTAAAGACAAACAAGCCTGAACCGAGGTCCACCTCTACTCGGATCACAATACTGTCAAAATTATAGCAAAAATGAGCACGCTATCCTTTACTGACATCCATACTATCCTTTCTGACAAAGGATGTCTACGTTCCTTCTTTTGCACGATTTGATATTTTCCTTATAAATTATTCTTTTTTGTTTTTTATAAATAAGGACTATTCTTTTGTAATTTCTGTAACTTAGGATTTGCCCTAATGAGATGATATAAATACTATCATATTGTAAAAGCGAAGAACATCATAATACAAAGAATCAAATAAAAATTTTTCACTCTCAAGCTAAGTATCCCTCTTACTCTTGAGCTACTCTTATCTAGCCCATTCGAGTATAGACTAGTGGCGAGTGACCTCCGACTATACTTGTGTGTCATATTAAGTATGACCTGAGCTCGTATGAGGCATTAGTCATCATATCCTTTATCGGTGCACGAGAACCCCCCGTTTAACCTTCGACTATCATTTATTTTTCAAGCCATCTTGCTGCTTGGACCCACCCCTTTGGTTACACGTGATATTGGGTTTGTGGGTTCATATGATCATCCACAGGTTTGTATCATTGACCTCTTTCAATTCAAGTAGTCTTCTAACCAACAAAAGTACAAAGTCCTCAAACTTAATTGCTTTAGAAAATCTCACTTGCGAAATCACGATGGACTTCTTTTATGAAGATATAGAGATCATTTCCTATGATTCTTAGACTTCTTTAGGACTCATTAGGGGTTTGCATGACTTTCTCACTGTCCTTATGGAACATGTAAGTGTTCTTATATCCATCGTAAAGCACCTTGAGATTAAATGGCCATGGTTATCCTAATAGTATGTATAAAGCACACATTGGCAAAAAGTCACATAGTTTCTCATCCTTGTACCTTTTTGTAATAGAGATCGGTAGCTTCACTTGCTCTTTGAACTGGAGTCCACTATTTTCACTTAGCCAATGAATCTTGTAAGGTCGAGGGTAAGGATAGGTCAGCATCTTCAAGATCTCTTCCACTGCTTACTTTCTTTTACAATACTTGTAGTGAGAACTTTTTGAACCACCATATTGAGGTGTTGTTTGCCTTGTTTGATCAGGTGAAGGCTTCGGGGTCTTTTAAGAATTCTTCAAGACAATGCTTGGCATCTACCTCCTCTTCCCCTCCGTTGATACTTTCCACCTCGAACTAGGGCTTCTCGCCCTTTATAGTCATAACAAGTTAGTTCAAACATTGACTTACCACGTATCAAAAACCAAACCACTTAATCTCTCTCGTCTTTCGTCCTAAGCTTTGACCTTGATCTTTTCTGACTCCAAGCTCTTCGGCTTCAGTCTTGCCTTAGCCATCTTTAAGTCTACTCAGAGTTTGTCCATGTCAATTCACCTAAAAACTGTAAGGAGCTCAGTCGAATCCAGGTCAGCTCGGCACACTAAGTAGGTTGCTTGAAGCTTGGTTGAGCTAATTACGCCTCTACCTTTCAACTCTTTGAGCGACTCGTGTAGTATCATCCAAATTTTTGAGCCTTTGCACCTCCACTACATTTCCAATTTCAAATCATAGTCCAGTTATGAACCTTACAACAATTCATGCTTAAAGTTGATTAACATCACATCGGATCATCAATAACTAGAATTCTCGCACATACTCATCTACAAATTAGCTACCTTAATTGAGTTCTTGAAGATGTAAGAAAGTATCTTGTTCATAGTGCTCAAGAACAAACCTGTTCTCTAGAACTCGCTTGTTCTTGTCTCATGTCAAGCCTATTAATGTACAGCCTGCACTTTCTTTCACTATGCTGTTGCATATCTAGAAAACTTTAAGGTAGCTACTTAAATACACATGAAATATTTGTAATCATAAAAATCAAATATCTTCTCAACCTTCTCTTCCCATTCTATATATTCATCAGCACTACCAGATCTAGAGAAGCTTGGAACTTGCACTTTAATGTATTCAGTCCTTTGAGGAGCTCAAAATTCACGTTCGTCGTACTTAGGAAACTATTCATCCTCATCTTCACCATCTTTCATGTCGTCAACTTATTTTAACTCAAGCCTTTGTTGCTCGCACCCTTTAACTCGGATAAGTCGCACTTATGGTGCATTCATAGCACCAGGAGCTTGGATTTCCATATCTTGCGCCCTTGGCCTATCTAGCACACCTCATTCTCGTACAACATTTCTTTCTTGAAGTTAAACTTCCATTAATCTTTGCACTGTCATAGCCAAGTTGGTTATAATGACAGTAAGATTCCTTATCTATTCGTTCATGGTTCGTGGGGTATATTATTCGACATGACCATGACCATGACTAAGAGCATCACTTTCTACATCTACAATCTCTCCTTTCATATTGGGATTCAACATTCTTCCAAGAGAACTCCAACACTCTCTACCTAACAAACTCAATCATAATATAGCTAGACATTACACTAAATCAACAACTTCAACAATTGCCCTATTTTATAGTGGGGAAAACAAAGCACAACAAAATGTGTAAACTATTCACAAGAATCGATCACTATAAACACTTAGCTATTGGTTGCAACCTTAAGCTTTGATACCAAAATATGGTGTGTCTAGGAGCTAAGTTATCACCAAGTCTTGTTGTAGGAGAAAACCTAATAGGTTATTCGAGATGTCAAAGAAAGTAAAATGGTCAGCAAACACGATACAGTAGCTTTATGAAGCTGATCTCCGGTTGTAACTCATTGAAGAAGTGCTAAGGTTCACTCGCTATTAACCTTGAGCTACTAGTAAGATTATATAAGAATGGAAAGTATATGCTTGGAGAATGGTGTCTTGCAAGGACAAAGAGAATATTCATTAACAATGAGGTATGATGATTACAGCTACGAGATAAGGAACTATTTATAGTAAGTCCTTAAGGTAACAATCTTAAAATTACATAAGAAGGTAATACAAAAATAATGAAACCTAATACATTACTAAAAGAGAGAATGAGACAATTGAGATAAAGAGAATATTATACAATGTCAGAAAAAAGTAAAGACAGATGGTGAGCTATTATTGCATCCATACATCAAGTAGAGAAGTACTAGGGCCGAGCTGATTGGAGGTAGCACTAAGTTAGCAAAGGGGAGAAGTAAGGAAGTTAGCTTTCAGGTTCTCGGCACTTGATAGGTCAGTAATTGAGTTCTCAGCACATGACATATCGGCATTGGGGTACTTGGCATATGGGTAGGAGGTAGAGCAAATCAGAGTTCATCCAAGCTAGGTGCTTAAGGAGTTCATCAAGCCTTCTTGGTATTGAAATTCATCCAAGCCAAGCTAAACTAATTGGATCCTTCTTGCTATACCTTGAAAGCCTCTGAGATAGGCTTAAGTGAGAGGTCTAGAGGTTGGCTTTCCATTAACCAAGGCTACCTCCTTCCCCTTAAGCATGGGATGTGAGTTCGATACGTCACTTAAAGCCCCACAAGTGCTTCTACCTAATAGTGCCCTTATCCCTTTCTCCTTCCCTCTCTCTTCATTAATTACCTTCAAACATCCATGGTACCAACACACCTAACACCTTTAGACATGTTAGTGTCCTCGATTTTATATGTGACTGTTAGTATGTTCATGATTGATTAAGATATAAAGCCATTCCGTCTCCCCTGCAACACATTTCTGTTGCAAACGGCAAGTACAGTTAAACGCTAAGGTAACACATATCCTTAGTAGGTAGGCTCCTTACCCTATAAATAGGGGAAAGAGTTAAAGGTACAAGATCCTTTTTCCTTTCCTTGAACTCTCTTTACTTAAAGCACCCCTAAGCTCTCCTATAAGTTATCCTAAACATACAAACACCCAAATAATCACACATCCCATTATTAACCTAAAATTTTATAATATATCCATACTAACTTAAGCATTAGAAGGCTTTTGTAGACAAACCCATACAGGGCTTTTTGTAGGTCAATCGTTAAGCAAGGAACTTAGAACCTTTGGAGCAACCTGCATTCAATATATCTTGTTAGTTCTCCCAACTAACAATATGGATTTATATGAGACAAGATACATATAGGATAATGGGTCATTGAAACAATATCAATAGTCAATCAATTAAGGTTGTTCACCAAATTGAAGTGAATCCAGAATTGAAACTGAATTGCACCAAATAACAAAATGCAATTCTTTTATATATCAATTTCTTTTGTAGTTTAGTTTAGAGAAGGCTCAAATGTTTTGCCATTCTGTTTGGTTTAACCATTCGAATCAAACCTCAAATTGTCCAAAGGCTCTTCAAACCAAATCACATTGCTTGCATCCAAATCAAATTAATTCTTACTAAAAAATAAAAAATATGGTACATCTTTTAGTTTCAATACCAACATTTTAGATTAACCTTATTCGCCTTTTCTTTTTTTATCATTTCCATTTCACTTTCAAACCTCTACAATTAAATTGTTTTCCTTTACCACCATCTCTCATCTCTAGCAAACTCACATGTTTTTATTATCACCTAAGATGCAATTTTATTGTAATGTAATGTTGTGTGACTTTAATTTTTACAAATGTTCTTCAATTTGGATATCTTATTGATTGAAAACATAACTCTTAGTATATGAAAAAGAAAGTGAAGTTTTTAAAAAGCGATTCAAACTTAACCAAATTATATTTGAAGTGATTTAGTTTATTAAATATTTGAATTAAATTGTTTCAAATACTATTCAGTTTTGTTTTACTACTAAATCAAATCGAACGGAACTAAACCAAATCATATTTAAAGCAATTTTATTTAAAACCTTAAACTTAAGCATTACAGTTCATTAAATGTTTGAATCGAATGGTTTAAGATGCGATGGTTTTGTTTAGTTCTTAAATCGAATTGAATTAAACCAATTTGAATTATGAACACCCCGACAACCAAACTGGCTTGGAAACTTTCGGTTTTTACTTTTTTGTGCTACCACGTATTTTCCAATTGGAGATTTATGATTAACATTCGTGCATTTGGTAAGTAGTACTTGGTGATAATTCACTAATAGTTTCGTCACTTGACATAATTTATCAAAGTAAAAAAAAAATTACTGAAATACAATAGTATATTGTCTAGTTTACTAAAATAGAAATGTAAAAAATTATATTTACGCAATAACTTCCTAAGAAAGAGATTAATTTGATAATCGATATGTAAAAACTCCTCTTTAGATGGATCTAATAAAATTCGAATTTGTACAATGGATGGATCAGATATTCTACTTCTGTCCTGAACGCTAAGGTTGGGTAATATCTTTCGGTCATGTCTCACAACCTCAATATAATAATATAAGTCAAAACAAACTTGTACGTCAACTCGCTGATTTTCTTATAATAATAAATCTTTGATTTTAGGGATATTTAATAAAAAGAGAGCTTTAAAAATACTATAAGATTCCTTAAAACGATATATTAGCATTTTAGGATCGTCCCTCTCAAAAATATCTCAACTTTATCACCAGAAGTCTACATTTTCCAACTTAATGTTTATTTATTTGTTTCCCAATGAATAACATTTGTAAGATTAAAAAAGAAACAAATAGGAAAAACAAAATTTCTTGTAGATTTACAATAACCGACCAATAGAAAGATTTACAACAACCGACCAATAGAAGAAGATTTGGATCTCTCAAAAATAAGGTTGGTAACGGTAGATCCAATAAGATAATATAAGATATAGCATGACGTAAATATAAAAATTACTTACAGAACAACTGATCTAGATCTTTCAAAAATAAAGTTAGTAATGATTAATACAATAAAATTATACTAGATATAGCACGACATGATTATGAGTATAATTACAATAAAAAGACACAACATAAAATATGACATAGCAATAATATGATATTATAATAAAAATAAATATGATTATTTAATCATTCATGATCTTTATTAATTCTAATGCTTTAGTACTAACACAAATTGATATAAAATAAAAATATGGACTGTACTCATTAATGTGCTTTAGCACTACCTTCATTCGTAAAGATTTCTAATATAGCAAAATTCGATTAGATACCGTTAAAGTTAGATTGATGATTTACATAATTTTTTTTATATAAGTATAGAATTGAGTTTCCCAAAGAAGTTATGTATATATATATATATAATATTTCTTTTTATTGTTTGTTTTTTTTTCTACAAAAACTAATATGTGTCATGGGAGCGTTTGCCTATGCCAATTGCCAAGTGTAGAAAGACTAAAAATTTCTTATGTTTCACTTGGCAACAAAACTATTTATTGTAAATAAACAACATTTTTGAAGACGGTTAAAGGGCACTCAAGGTAGGAAGTTTCTTGCTTATTTAGTACGTCGAAATTCTTTTTCAATTGAAAATTTTACAAATTCAAAGAGACAGATAGCAACATTTATTCTTCTAGACTCCATTATTTATACGACTCTTCTTCATTTATAAATTAGCAATCTCGCTGAAACTCCCCTAGTCATTGAAAGCAACTTTTTGACAAACAGTCCCCACGAAGCAACCCCGAGAAATTCCAAACCTTGAATCGCAATCCAACCTCGTTGTCTTGTTCACAACTTTAGGTCCTATTTCCTAGTCAAAAACAGACAAACGTATACATCCCATTGAAACACCACTCCAATTCATCAAAAGAAGCTAAGATTCTTCGAAACCAAACATACCCTTTGAATCATAACATATCCTAAGGTCCAAAGTTCCAAACTTTACTTCTGTTCCTACTCTTTCTTTGATTTGTCAATACCCTTTGAAGCAAAATACAGGAAAAGGTCTGGAATTTGAAACACTGGAGCAAAAGGACTTAGAAAGCTTCAAACTTTAGCTTAATTCATTCATTTTCAGTAATGGGCTCTGATAAACCAAACCAAGTTGTAATAAATCAAGAAGAAGATCCACCAAATCCATCAACTGCATTACTTTCATTCGACACGGACTCCACTGACAACACCACCAATTCATCAAAAAGAAGCTCATTTTACTGCTTCACGACTTCCATTGCCTTTATTTCACTTCTTGTTGTCACTTGCATTGCTCTCTCCGCCGCCGCGGCTTTTGCATTCCTTTTCTTCTCATCCTCTGGCGCCTCCTCCTCCTCCTCCTTGACCAACGCTGAATCCAGATCCCGGCCACTCCAGAAACTGCACAAACCTGTGGTCTTGTTGATCTCCTCAGATGGGTTTCGATTCGGGTACCAATTCAAAACTTCTACACCGAATATAGGCCGGCTGATCGCCAAAGGAACTGAGGCTGAGACGGGTTTGATACCGGTATTTCCATCCCTTACTTTCCCTAATCATTATTCAATTGTCACTGGTTTGTATCCTGCTTATCATGGAATTATAAATAACCATTTTGTGGATCCTCATAATGGTGATACTTTCACTATGGGTAGTCATGATGCTAAATGGTGGCTTGGTGAACCACTTTGGGAAACTGTAGCCAATCATGGACTAAAAGCTGCTACTTATTTCTGGCCCGGTTCCGAGGTTAACAAAGGGTCATGGACTTGCCCTGAAGGTTATTGTAGGAACTATAATGGTTCTGTTCCATTTGAGGAGAGAGTAGATACTGTTTTGGAGTACTTTGACTTGCCTAGAGATGATATGCCTGCTTTTATGACATTGTATTTTGAGGATCCAGATCGTCAGGGTCATCGAGTTGGGCCCGATGATCCACAAATCACCGAGGCTGTTGCTAGGATTGATAGGATGATTGGGAGGTTGATTGATGGCCTGGAGAAACGAGGGGTTTTCGAGGATGTTAATATTATTATGGTTGGTGATCATGGGATGGTTGGTACATGCGATAAAAAGTTGATTTTTCTAGATGATTTATCACCTTGGATTGATATCCCGGCCGAATGGGTCCAGTCATATAGTCCATTGCTTGCAATTCGTCCTCCTCCAGGTTTATCGCCATCCGATGTTGTTGAGAAGATTAATGAGGGTTTGCAATCGGGAAAGGCCGAGAACGGGGAGTATTTGAAAGTCTATCTTAAGGAAGATCTTCCGCAAAGGCTTCATTATGCTGCTAATGAGCGTATTCCACCTATAGTAGGTTTGATTGAAGAGGGATTCAAGGTGGAGCAGAAGAGAACGAAGCACAAGGAATGTGGAGGATCGCATGGCTACGACAATTCTATATTCTCTATGTGGTCCATCTTCATTGGTCACGGTCCCCATTTTGCTAGAGGGCTGAAGGTTCCATCATTTGAAAATATTCAGATATATAACTTGGTTACTTCGATTTTGAATATACAGGGGGCACCAAACAATGGATCTTCATCATTTCCTGCATCTGTACTTCTGTCTAATTCATAGATTAGACCTTGGAAAGAGCTCTAGAACTGCTTTGCAAATCACGGGGACGGATTTGAAGTGAGCCTCGTAAGTTGTGATATGACAGCAATATACCAATTTGTGGCAAGGTTATACTCATGGAGAAAGAAATTGAAACGCTTTGCTGTGAGGTAAACTTATATACTCCAACAGGTCATTTGTCTAGCGATTTATAGGCTCTTACAATTTGGACTACTTCAACTTTGCACCATTTTAATCCATTGTAAGCTCAACGTCAACATATCACTGCCTAAGTTGTGGAAGTTTGATTTGATAAAATGCCTTTATAGTTTCTCTGAGGTTGCTCTTTTGATTTTTTCTTCTTTCGTTCCTATACTCTTTCTGCATCATATCAGCAAATGTACATGTGAAATTCACAAACGTATTCTTATGGCATTTTGAACTTGCACGTAGCAGGCAGCAATATATTTGTACCGGCAGTGACAAACCTTGCTTTTGGTACCTATTCATAGCATTCTAATTATTTTGCTCTTTTCTCTTCCTACTACTTGTCCTTAAAATCTCCAAAGTGAGCCTTGTAAGTTGTGGTATGGAAGCAACCTACCAATTTGTGGCAAATTTATACTCAGGGAGAAAGGAATTGGGGGGGCATTAAAGACTTGCAGTTAGGTAAACTTTGTACTCCAACATATCGTTTGTTCAGCAATGTATGGGCTCTTAAAATTTAGACAACTTCAACTTTGCACCATCTTAATAGTTCGTTCCACATCCAGTGTCTATCGCCTTCCTTACAATCTACATTCTAGTTGATTCAAGCAAGAAAGGTTTTTTGTTGGCTCAACATCAGCACATAAGAGCCTAAGTTGTGTAAGCCTGATACAATAAAGTGCTTTTACAGTTTCTGTGAGGTTGTCTTTCCCATTTTTTATTCTTTTGCTCTTTTACTCTTTCTGCATCATATCTGCAATGCCGAAGTGAAATTCCCAAGCATATCTTTATGGCAGTTACAACTAAGGCTTAGCAAGCTATAATATATTTTTGCCACTGGGAGACATATTTCATAGCATTCCAGTTCTTTTGCGAACATACTTCTTTTCTCTTCCTATTACTTATTCTTAAAATCTCCAAAGTGAACATCACCATTTTGTTTCCACAGCTTACTCTTAGGTCCCATTTGATTTCATGTAGTTATAAGACTAGGGCGGGAAGTAACATTTTCATTCCGAGTCAGTCAAAACATTTGGTAGCAGGGAATGAAGGACATGGACGAAATTACATAGTGAAAATGAGTTGCTACTTGGTTTTCATTACCATAGGGAGCATGGGTACGCTCAAGAATGAACCGAAGGAGATTATCATTTTGAGGATATATCTTGCTATCGGAGATATACGAGTAGAGCTACTTGATGATTTGTCTTATAGGTAGCGTTTGATTATGTGATTTTTGTAGTACTGGATTGGACTAGACAAAAAAATTTCATCCCGTATTTGATTTATAAATTTGTTTGATGACCGAACAAAAATTAAGTTGATAGACTAGATAAAATGTCTATATTTTATCATATTTGAATAAATTCACTTGACAAAACCAAAAAGTATTTTATATTCCCAAAAATATCTCTCCATATTATAATATTAAGTAAATGAACATTATTTTTATTAAATATTATAAAAGATTATTTATTTTATAATATAAATAATTAATTTTTTAATATAAATTTTGTATTTAGTATTATGTAAACTAAAGATGTTATAATAAGTTTGTACTATTTAATCTTTTTATATTTATCGTATCAAATTCTTTTTATTCAATCCAGTATTTACAACCAAATGTTAATAAGAATTTATTTATAACCAAATGCTAATAAGAATTTATGGAGAGTCCTAAATGTTTAGGTGTTAGCAAACAAAGCAACCGTTTCATCGTTAAGATTACAATTTTTGATATATTGATATTGTTAAGTATAAACTATAAGGCTTATACCAATCTACATAATATTTTAGATTAGTCGATTAAGTAATACATTAGACGAGATATAATAAAAAAAGTCTGATCCCATAAGTGAAGCATCGAATCTAGAAAGATAACTTTTTAGATTGGTTGATTGTGGATTAAATTTGTCAAAAATGTCATTGCGAATTCTAGATGTTTGCCGTGAAATCCGTGTCATGATGGTGTCTACACCGTAAACATCATAAGATACACAGAAAAATTTGCTTATAAGTTATTATTAAGGTTAGCTAACTGGGTAACTGATATGACTACGGTTGGGCAAAGAGAAGTTGATGAGCGTGTGCTAACCTGTCAGCTTCTCTTCTGTTGAATTGTGGTCAGGAAATTTACCTTGAAGCAAACTACTCATTTCATGTTATATGTTATATTTAGTAGGTAGGATTGATTTGGAATGGAATCAAACAAATAATTGATTGAAATGGAAGAAAAATTGAAAATATAAATCCATCTTGTATTTGGAAACGGCTATGTAATAATGGAATGAGATAGATGTGTTTATAATAGTATTTAATTTATTATCATAATTAGTTTGAAGTTTAAATAAATAATTTTATTTAATAATAATTAATGAAGTTAGAATATAATCGTGATTTTACTTCTTTAAAGATAGAATTAAATTCCTCCTCAAATATTTGCCTTGAATATAGATGTCTCAATTGGAGGTTTATTGGCATTTTAAATATAAATGTAAAAACCAAACTATATTTACAATGAGTAATCTTTTCATTTATTTGGTTGTAGAGCTAAATTTAATGTACACGCATGAAACGTTACATTTCTGCACGCCTTTTGTACGATAAATTTCTATTTCAAGAATGAACGTAAATGAAGAAGAAAAGAAATCCTAAACAGGCCATGAGTATTATGTTGTAGACTCGAAAGTAATCATTAGGTTCACTGGTTATTGGCCTATTTCTATTTTATTGTCTCTTGTTCCCATCTTATTAAACTAATCGGCTCACTAAACAAGGAAAAAGGAAAAATGGACGTGCATTTACCTATTTCTAACCTAAAATTCTAAACACCAGCTTAAAATTATATAACAAAAGAGAGAGAGAGAGAGAGAGTCTATATTTAAAGAATAAATGAAAAGCAGAAAAAAAAAAAAAAAACAGATCAGATAATGCCATACTTAGTTCTGAGCCAAACTTGTAAAAACGCGTATATAATCATAAGAAAATTCGATATTAACGAATAATTTTTATTGCATATTAATTAGGTTTTTGAGTTTGGAAATTGGTTCAACGATCTTGGTTCATGAACGCAAGGACATGTAGGTACGTCGTAGTCTCTACTCATTTTGTGTGCTAGCTAGTTAGTAAATTAGACGTAGCCTAAACTCAGCATGATAATTAATTACGTTTTCTGCTTATGCTTAGTTGTTTTGGGTTAGCGGGCATTGCTGTTAAACTAGGTTTGTCATGTTGTTTTGATTCACATACTGCAAAAATCCCCAATACAAAGATCACTTTGTTTTATGCAAATTTATAATAAAAATTAGAAGGCTGCCTAGTTCCCTTCAATTGATTACCTCCCACGCTACCGCTTCTTTAGCATATATTGTTCTTCCCCTTGATCATTGCCACATAATCTTCCCATCTATAAAGAGCCATTTTAGTAATTAGGTCTTTAACTCAATTTAATATTATAGACCGATATTTTAGACTAGTGATAAAGTTTGAGAAATCGGTTGTTTAAAGATGTTTTAAGAAGATTCAGCTCAATAGGCTCAAGAGGGTTATTGCCAGACTATATTTTTCGCTCTGGGCCTTACTCAATTATCTTGCAAGCGAAAAGTAGTTTCGAAAACTAATGCGAACCAAGACCAAGAACAGACAAGGTCGATCATTAGATGAGTCTACGCTTGCCGAAAACTTGAAGAAGTTAATAGGGAATGACATGAAAAAACAAATGACGAATGAAAAAGTAAGCAAAACTCACGAACAGCTCCAATAGATTTGACACACCAATGGAACTTTTAATAACTCACAGCATAGCTTAATATGACATACAAGTTAGTCCAATGAGATTACTCACCACCTAACCTTACTTAAAGAATAGGATAAAAGTGAAGTAAGAGTAAATAAGCACTATGTTTACACAAAGGAAGAATATCCAATATGTTAAGAGTAATTTGTTGTTTACAGCTATAAGTACAAGAGATATTTAGACCCATAAGTCAAGACAACTTACTCAAAAGAGAAAAGATAAAAAGGGCATTTCCTAAGAAAGTAATGTATAAAATACAAAAGGTAAAAATAAATATTGAAGGAAAATAATTATTGGTCTAATAGATTCTACACATGATTCCGTACACATGGCAATGTTGCATTGGTGATACCATTGGAAGATGCAAATAAAAAGTATGGCCAGCTTACTTGTCTAAGTATGGGTGACTTAATCAGTCTAGACTCTCTCTCTCGACAAAGTGGTATAATGGATGCTGAGTAAGTGATTGGCCAGGCGTAAGTAAGAATGAAGGTCGACTGTCGTTTCAATTGCCCATTTCTTGGCACACTATTTGTAAGAAATAAGCATTCATTCGGCTTGGTATGTAGAATAGGTTGGCAAGGAGATACTCAATCTTGATAGAAGTCAGTTGGAGCAGAAGAATCCACCTTGCCAAGCCTTCCAATCCTTAGGCTTGGTTATGCGTCAAAAGCCTAGTAGTCTGATTCCTACCATTCCCCTCGAGTTAATTTAGATTTGAGATCAAATCCAAATGGTTTTCTATCAACTCTTTGTCGAGGTGATATGGACTAAAGTCGGCAATGTTAATGGTGTTAAAAACCCATTCCTCCGGTAGTTCTAATTTGTAGGCATTGTCATTGATCTTCTAGAGGATTCTAAAAGGTTCTTTAGCTATTGCAGATAATTTGCTCCTTCTCTTGCTCAGGGACTATTCCTTGCTAAGGTGTAACCATACCAAGTCTCCTTCCTGGAATCATTTAGCCATCCTATTCTTGGTCTTCTCTCACATTCTTCTAGCAGCCTAATCGATGTGTTAAGTGACTTTATCGTAAATATGCTAAAGGGATTGTGCTTTACCTTTTGCATCAGGGTCCTCTTGCGTAGGTACAAGTTCAGGAGTATGATCAAAGGGCAACTTGAGATTGAAACCATAGACAACTTCAAAGGGGGTCTACTTGGTGGTTTTATGTACTGTTTAGTTGTAAGCAAATTCGACCATTGGTAAGCAAACGTCATACTCATCCAGGTTCTTTTCTAATGCAGCTCGAAGTAGTGATCTGAAAGTACGATTAACCACCTCTGTTTGGTCGTCATTCTGGAGGTGACAAGAAATACTGAATAGTAGTTTAGTCCTCATCCGATGCCATAAAGTCCTCCAAAAATAGCTTAAGAACTTCAGGTCTCTATCAGAGATTACATTTCTCAGCATACCATATAACCGTATAATTTCTTACAAGAAAAAAGAAGCAATAGTCGAAGCATTATTAATTTTGGCACAAGACACAAAGTATACCATCTTGCTGAACCAATCTACCACAACCATGACAAAATCTTTGCCTTAGGCAGTTCATGGTTATTTGAGGATAAAGTCCATGCTCAACTCAGCCCATGGTCTCGTCGGAATAGGCAACGGCATTACTTTTCCCTTTTTGGCTCAACACTTAGCCCTTTTGCACAAGGCACAGCTTGTAACAATTTAATGCACATCTCGCCTCATCTTAGGCCAAAAGAATCAACAACTCAACAACTCATATGTTCTTCTCTCCCCAAAATGTCTGGACAGTCCTCCACTGTGGGCTTTCCTAATTAGTAGCTCCTTTAGGGAACAAGTCGACACGCATAATTTTCCATCTCGGAACAAGTAGCCATCCTCCACATGATACTCATCTACTATTCTTCCATCGACAAATCATGTAACTATGGGTCCAAAGTGTGAATCCTCAGAGTATTATTCTTTAATACTCGCAAACCCAAATAGTTTGGTCTGTAATTCATTTAGAAGTGCATGTTTTCTTGAAAGAGCATAAGCAACTACATTGCTCTTTCCTTGTTTATATTTTATTACAAAATTGAATCCCTCAAGGAATCTACCTATCTCGCCTACCGCTTAGACAACTTCGTATGGCTTCAAAGATACCCTAGAGACTCATAGTCAATGTAAATGACAAACACTCTTAGCAATAGATAATGCTGCCATAGTTGCAATTCTCAGATCAGTGATAAGAGTTTCTTATCATACACAGAGTAATTTAATCATGGTCTTCTAAGCTTCTCGTTATAGAAGGCAATTGGTTAGCCCTCCTACATTAGGACAATACTTATTCCAATGCCTAATACGTCACATTCCAGCTCAAATATCTTCTCAAACTTAGGTAGAACTAATACCGGGGTAGAGGTCAATCTTTCTTTTACCTCAGCAAAGCTCTTCTCCTCCCTTTCTCCCCATCAGAAATCGGTGTTTTTCTTTGTTAGTTCAATAAGTGATGCAGTGAAGGTGTTGAAATTCTTGATGAACCATCTAAAGAATGAAGCCAGTTCATGGAAACTTCTCACATCGGCGCAAGTAATAGGATTCGGCCACTCAACAATTGCTTAGATCTTCTCATCATCCACTTGTAAGTCTCCTCTACTGATTACATAGCTCAAGAATACCACTTCCTCCTAGTAAAAACAACACTTCTTAAGATTGCCGAATAATCTCTCGATACGGAGGATAACCAAAACATCTCGAAGATGTTCACAGTAACTTGACATATGTCATCAAAGTACACCACGGCACACTTCCTAATTAGATGTCTCAGTACATAATTTATTAGTCTCATGAAAGTACTCGGGACATTTGACAAGCCGAAAGGCATGACCATCCATTCATATAATCTATGTTAAGTATTGAATGTCATTTTCTATTCGTCTCCTATCCTCATGCGGATTTGATGGTAGCCAAACTTAAGATGAATCTTGCTAAAAATCTTGGCTCCACTCAGCTCATCCAATATGTCCTCCAATCTCAGGATAGGATACCTATACTTGATTATGATTTTCTTCATGACTCGGCTATCAACATACATTTATCAGGTTCTATCCTTTTTCAGCACTAGAAGCATCGGCACAACATAAGGGCTAAGACTTTCTCTAACATATCCTCTCTTTAGCAACTCATTGACTTGACTTTGGATCTTAGAAGCCTACTCTAGATTCATCCGATAGGCTGGTTTATTTAGCAATGCAATGCTAAGTCCTAAGTCAATGTAGTGTTCTATGTCTCGAGTAGAGGGCAACCCCTCAAGTAACAATTATGGGAACATATCAACATACTCGCCTAGTAACTCTTTGATTTCCTAGGGTAGTTCATCCCACTTCTTCATTTCTAATTGTCACCTAACCAACATGAGGGTTGGCTCATCAACATTAATGGCCTCTTGGAGCTTAGCTCTACTTATCACTAGAGCCTTCTTCAATCCACGAGCAAGTTTTGTCTGCAATTTACTAATTTCTCTTGACATCATCGGGTTCAGTGTGATCTTTCAGCTAACCTTCTCGAACTTATACATGTTCTTGTAACCGCCATGAATAACTCTTATATCAAATAGCCACGATCTACCTAACAATACGTAGGAAGCACACATAGGTAGTATGTCATAGAGAATCTAGTCAAAGTAACTCCCTATAGTGATTAGTAGTAATATTTGCCGAGTGACATACAGTGTCCCTTTCTCACTCAACCAATGCAACTTATACAACTTTAGATGTGCAACGGTTAGCAACTTCAATTTTGAAATAAGATCGGCCGATGCCACATTGGTACAACTTCCATTATTTACAATGAGGGCATACACCTAATCATTCACCTTACAGGTGGTATGAAACAATTTCTCTCTCTGTTACTCCTCTCGTGAGGGTTCCATATTTATTGTGCGTCAGACAACCATAATCAACTAGTCTAAGTCCTCAACGAACACATCTTCTTCAATCTATCCTTTCTTGACATTTTCTTTCTCGATAAGGATCTCCTCCTCCTCGGTTCATCTTCTATACTATCTACCTCTAACTTCGGAATGTCTCCCTTGATGACCATTATCCGTCGCTTCAAGCACTGAGCAGCCATGTATTCGAATTCTTAACACTTGAAGTGATCTGGCTCGTCTTCCTGCCTGATCTTTACCCCTTCTCATAAATTTGGGTTGATACTTCAGCGTCAAGTTAACTTTTCTTATTAGCTCAGACATCCATCTTTCAGCTCGACTTGGTACTCAACTATGCTCGGTGACTCACCTACCAAGTCGATTAGTCAGCATCCTGGCCGATATTCGGCTTCTTCTTTGCCTCTCTACTCACTAGGCTATTCTAATAACCTTATCCATTGTTGTGAATCACTGGAGTTCTACAATGTCCCGAATATTACCTCTTAATCCCACGATGAACCTAAAAATTATTCATACTAGGGGATCTTCTACTTCAGATCGAATCATGAGCATTTAGAATTCCTAAACATACTCGTCAATTGTTCGACCTCCTTGTTTCGGTTCTTAAAGCCTAGTGAAAGTATCCTGTAGATAAGTTTCTAGCACAAATCTATCTCTTAATTATCTCTTAATATTCTCTTCATCTCAAGCCATGTATTAATCTCTCGGTATCCCTCTTACCTCCCATAACCTAGAAATTCTTCCATCACATGATGGCATATCCGAAGAACTCAACAGTAGCTATTCTCACTTTTTCGTAATCCTCGTACTGATAGTAGTAAAAAACACGTTCCACTTTCTCTTCTTACTCTAAATATTTATCATCATTTCTAAATCCATTTAAGCTCAAAATCCGAAGCTTTACATGGTCAGAAGCTCCAAGGACTCAGACTCGCTCCTCTTTAAAATACCCTTCCTCGTCCTCTTTGTCCAGTTCCCTCAGGTCTATCCTTCATTTGACATGTTTGCTTACTCTTCCACCTTAAACTAGTCGAGCTAGGTTTTGACCTCTAATAGGTTAAGCAGCTTATAGGGCATTTTACATGGCCTCAGTAGGTTAATAAGCCAATGCATGAACAACTTAGGTCAAATCTATCAAGAGGTTAGTCACCTCATTAAGTCTTTTGTCGGTGCTTCTCAAGGTTTCTTGAGACTGTCGTCCATGGTAGACAACTCCACTATTATAATCTCCCATACCAATATACACATTCGGGTTTGTCGTTTTCTTCACAAATTCAAAGCTCAAATAAACACTTCTAGAAATTAATAACTAGCAAACACAACAACTAAAAAGAACACAATAACTTGCTCTATTTCACACATGTAGAATAGTATATAGCAAAACTTCAAAAAGAACCAACTACAACTCATACAAAACCTCCGCTTTAATACCAAGATGATGCGAACCAAAACCAAGAACAAACAAGGCCGGTCATTGGATGGGTCCATGCTTGCCAAAAGCTTAAAGGAGTTAATGGGTAATGGTGCAAAAGAACAAATGATGAATGAAAAAGTAAGCAAAACCCACGAACAACTCTAATGGATGTGACACACTAATAGAACATCCGAAGACTCACGACATAAATCAATATGATACACAAGTTGATCTGGTGAGGTTACTCACCACTTAACCTTGCTTAAGAGATAAGATAAGAGTGAAATAAGAGTAAACGAGCACAATGTTTACCAAAAGAAAGAATATCCAACATGTTAAGGGTAATCTGTTGTTTATAGCTATAAGTATAAGGGGTATTTATACCTATAAGTTAGGACAACTTGCCTAAAAAGAAAAAAAAAAAGAGCATTTCCTAAGGAAGCAATGTATAAGATATAAGGGGTAAAAACGAATATTCAAGAAAAATAATAATTGGTTTGACAGATTCTACACATGATTTTATATACGTGGCAATGTTGTATTGATGATGCTGTTAGAAGATGTGAATAAAAAGTATGATCAGCTTACTTATCCAAGCAAAGGTAGCTTAGTCAGTCTGAACTCTCTCTCTCAATAGATCAGCATAATGGATGCTGAGTAAGTGATTGGCTAAGCGTGAGTGAGAATGAGGGTCAGTTGTCATCTCAGTTGGCCGTTTCTCAACACACTATCTATGAGAAACAAGTAGTCATTTGGCTCGATATGCAAAACGGGTCGGCAAGGAGATATTCAGTCTCAACAAAAGTTGGTTAGAGTAGAAGAATTCGCCTTACCAGGCCTTCCAATGTTCGAGCTTAATTGCACATCAAAAATCTAATAGCCTTATTACTATCAGGAAACAATCTTTTTGAGCTTGTTTGGACTTCATTTGACCTAACTAGGTCTTGAGGAGGCTTAGTTGTTCTTTAGGCTTTCTTTAATTGCCATAAGCTTTAAGTATATTTGAGCCCATATCTAAGCCCATGAAGGCTAAAGGAAAAGATATGTTTCAATAATGAAGCTTAATCTCAACCATCTATCTTGAAGCTATTCGATGCATAATATTAACTTTGAAATTATATAAATAGGAGGCACCTTCTCTAATTTAATTCATTTAAAACATTGGTAAACTTAAGACAAACACTAGAGTTCCACTGAATTACTCCAAAGAAAATCAAACTAGCTATTCGATCAAAAACAATCCAAGAACACTGAATTTGATCTATTGTTACATGAATGCATTTGAGATACTAAGTTTACCCGTTCTTCCTCTCATGCCTCTTCTTAACGACATCGCTTTACATGTCATCAGCTCAAGACGTCTCTTAGGTCAACCGGTACATCCATTGCACATGATCGACCAGTTACAATGAACCCTACCACACATTATTTGGCAACTCCACTAAGGAAGGATAAACTTGACCAAATGACACCTACACACAAGAAAAGAAAAAATATGGGTATGTTTAAGAGCACAAGAACCAACACAGGAGGCTTAAGCAAACCTAAGTGGTACAAGATATTAGTGTATTAACCATTATGCATGCACCTGGCACTATTCACAATTGTGCAAGCATTCGGGACTATGCAACTATAGGCTACTGATGATTTACCTGTACTACACGCCATACAGGAAAATATCTGTATGATGAACAAGCTCTTTACCACTTTCATACAATTTCTACCAAACATGGTAGCTATAGTTACTACAGATACCGATACATTACCTAGTATGATTCTACCACCACAACCTATGGCAACTACCACTTTAGCAAACACTACTGCATTGCTTAAGGTAAAACTATAGGCACCTACTGTTACCGTCGCACTTGGTTATACCTGCATAAAGCATGCAAGTCTTAGTATTCAGTCATCTTGCTATCACCCTAGAAGATGCTCAACCCCCTAGATAAGTTGACCTGACTCCCATGGAAGGTCAACGAAGGCAACAAGAGGACTCTATGTATCCACTGCAACTTAGTTACACTTGCAACCTCGAGGATCCTCCTCTTTAAGGTGTAAACTATAATTGCTAATAACTAACACGATTGAAACAAAATTAGTATAGCTAACAATACTACCTAATCTGGTGTAGTAACATTATTGCTACAATCCTTGAACATACAGATTTATCTAAGATTACTATCCGTTGTTCCTCAATCACGGGATCAAAGCGATCTCGGTTGTGATGGGTCAAAGCGATCCTGCAATAGGGATGGCAACTATAACGCCTTTTCATAGAGTTAAGGTTGAAGTGATCTCATCCATAAATGATTGAAGCAATCAAATCATGGTAACTGTAGTTGCTCACTAAAAGCATATGCTCCTGAGCATGCGGTGGGTGCAATGCCCATTTTGGCGACATTATTCATGAGGTCAAAGTGATCTTGGATGTAGTAGGTTAAAGCAATTCTACAACAGGCTTAGTAGCCATAACACCTTTCTACAAAGTTGAGGTCAAAGTGACCTCATTTATGAATGATTGAAGCAATCAAATCATGGTAGTTGTAGTTGCTTAGTAGAAGCATACACTCCTAAGTGTACAGTTGGTGTAATGCCCATTTCTAAGACATTATTCATAAGATCAAAGCAATCTCAATTATGATAGGTCAAAGCGATCCTACAACAAGCTTAGCAGTCGTACCGCTTTTCTATAGAGTCGAGGTCAAAGCGACTTCATCGATGAATGGTTGAAGCAATCAGATCATGGTAGCTATAATCGCTTAGTAGAAGCATACAATCCTGAGCATGCAATGGATACAATGCCCATTTCTATGACATTAATAATTAGATTGAAGCAATCTCAACTATAATAAGTCTAAGCAATCCTACAATAGGCTTAGCAACCGCAACACCTTTTTGCAAAGTTGAAGTCGAAGCAACATCATTCATGAATAATTGAAGCAATCAAATTAGGGTAGCTATAGTCACATAATAAAAGCATACGCTCCTAAGCATATAGCGAACGTAATGCCCATTTCTGCGATATTATTCATGAGATCAAAGCAATCTCAACTGTGATGGGTCCAAGTAATCTTACAACTGGCTTAGCAATTGTAACACCTTTCCATAGAGTCAAGGTCGAAACAACATCATTCATGAATGATTGAAGCAATCAAATTAAGGCAGCTGTAGTCACACAATAAAAGCATATGCTCCTGAGCACGCAATAGGTGCAATGCCTATTTTTGCAACATTATTCATGAGATCGAAGCAATCCCATAGTAAGCTTAGCAATCATAACGCCTTTTCGCAGAGTTAAGGGTGAAGTGACCTTATCTATGAATGATTAAAGAAATCATATCATGGTAGCTACAGTTGCTTAAAAGAGGCATTTGCCTTTAAGCACGTAGTGGGACTATAGTAGGCATAATACCCATGATGTGAAAAGCTATACCACGAGTTTGATTATTGACAGGTATCAAGCTAGATACTTTAAGCTGGTTAAGTCAAATGTACCTTGTATAGACTATATTTACGATAGCAATTATGAGGTCAGTTTTTATCTTAGGTTAATTTACATGGTAGGACTATTACAACCTCTTCTATTCGAGTCGTGATAGTTCTGAGTTAATATTAGAGCATGGTTTTAAAAGAACTAAGCTTTGAAACGTCTAATTAAAACGAATAGACAATAGGTTTACTGAGTGTAAAGTTAATAATACAATGTAAAAGACCTATATATATATATAAGGGTTATAAGCTAACTTCTAATTTGATTGTTTTCAGATCCGTAGGAATGGTTTTAAACATACATGGTGGCATTTTGAATAAGAAGGGGTTGAAACACCTATCGAACATGGGATTTAGATGCTGAAGTTATTACTAAATATGGTTAATTGGAAGGTATTTTCTACCATCGATGAGATCATTGAGAATTATAAGCATGAAATGTCCTTTAATATGTATGAAATGTCCTTTAATATGTAGGATGATTGGAGGTTAATGAGGGATGAATTAGGATATGTATATAATGAGTACACTACCATAGCTACCGATGAAAAGAAGTGTTTGTAGGGGAAAAGGATTTTATTTGGAATAATTCCTATATTATACTTTCTTGCTATAGTAAAGGTAGATAAGAATTACCACATAGGCTTCAATTAAGTATCTTTAGGTATCCTACATATCCCTAGAAATTATCCAACTGGTGTGGTCGATTGATATCCTAGATATCCTATAGTTAAGACTATAGGAATAGAAGTACCATTACAATTTCAGGAACCTCCCCTATGATGCCACCTAATAATCCACCGTAGAACACTAAGCCAAATGTAGGGTTTAATGATAATAAGGATCCCAAGGAGGATCTGAAAGAGGAGTTTGAGGTAAAGGTTGAAGCCAATGCTATTCCTAAAGGTTAAGCATAGGATAGTGGGTGTGAAGTACATGTAGTTATAATACCAAATACTCCTTTAGTAGTGATAATAAGTTTAGATTCTAAAGAAGATGGAGATGATGATTGGTTTATCTTGGAAGATGTGGTAACCTTGAAAGAATCAAGTAACTGAAAGTGAGAGAAAATAGTGACAAGATATGTTTAGGGCTTTTTATATCACCTGACCCAATTGTTTTGATATACTTAAGCTACCCTAGTGACTTTTGATGTACTTTTGACCTTTTGAAAATAACTTTTGTACTTTTGATGTTTTGGTTACCGAAAATGTAAATGATGTAAATAAACTTTTGTATAGATGAAAGTAATGTAAATAAGTGATTAGATGTGTAATCTTATGTTATAAATAAAGTGACATGATCTTTTGAATGTAAAGTTCTAGATATCCTATGTACTAATGTAAAGTAAATATAATTATAAAAGAGTGCAGTATATCTTTACTTCCCAACATTTATATAAGATACAAGTATGAGTAGTGATTATAGGGAATGAAGCAAATTGGTGATGTAATGTTACAGGTAAAATCTATATGAGCTCATGATGTACAGGTGTATTTGATCACATGATGGAATATATATAAGTGATACATGAATATCATTAATTTATACATAGGGATGAAATATTATTGGTCTTGTGTTGATTGAAGTCCTTGTTGAGGAATCTATAGTTGTGAATTACATATACAAAGAATAATTGATCTATATGCGAATGTGAGTTACTTAGATCATATACTAACCTCTAGTATACATATTGTAAGTACAGGGTTGGTAATTAGTGATTTTCAATCTAATTATAGTAGAAGAGGCAAATAGAAATGGAAATGGTCAACATGAGAAAGTAGTACACCTCCTAACCCTCCTAATCCACTGAATCCACTTAGAAATGATGTACCACCACCTGATCCAAACATGTTGGACCTAACTTAGTTTGAGCAAATGTTGGCTAATGTAAATACTATAATCCAATAGCAAGAGACTTTAATTCAACATCTGATCATAAGTGGAAATGTGATAAACCAAAGGCCATTAGAGGCTAAACCCAAAGGAATTTGACCTCAAGATGCGAGCCAACTCTACTTGAGTTTATGAAAGCGAATTGGTATTTTTGAAGGAGAAATGGGTAAGCTTGCCTTAGCCGATGATTGGATAGCACAAATCGAGAGCAATTTTGAAGCGTTTAAAATTCCTGATATTAAAAAAGTCTCTTATAATACTTTCTTGCTAAAGATGGAAGCTAAGTCTAGTGGGACACAACAACACAAACAATTATTGGCCTTATTACATGGTAAGTATTTCAAGAGGCATTTAAAGGGGAATACTTCTGTATAAGTGTGCAAAATTAGATGACTCGACAATTAATGGAGATAAAGAAGAGCATTATGATTATAGCTTAATACAAGAACAAATTTAATAGGTTATTGCAATATGCATCTAAGTTGTATAGAGATAATCAGGTAATAAAGAAGGATCCTTTCCTCAACAAGTTTGACTCAACGATGCAATGTAAATTAATAGATCATGGATTTATCACTTATCATCAAATTATGGACGAAACACATCAATTAGAGAATAATCGATTGACTATACAAAATGAGTAGAGTAAGAAACTAAGGAAAGTTAATCAATATAGACCTGTCTTTAAAAGGACATTCCCAGGTGCTAATAGCAACTCAGGTTAGAAAGGAAAGAAGTTGGCAATTGTCACTAGTGGTCCTATTTCAAACAAGATAAGATATAGTTTCTATGATGAGGTAGGAAATGTGAGATGTTAGAAATGTGAAGCATAACATTTCCTCTAACAATGTTCTTAGTTAAGAGACAAATGTTTTTTGTGCGATGATTCAAATTATATGTCAAGAGAGTGTCTAAAGATAAAAGCAGTGAAATGTTATAAGTATGGAATGTCGAGACACTTCTTAAGATATTATGGTCAGGTAGAATAAAGGACTAAGAAATCTGGAGGATTAGAGATGATTACTATACTAGCTCGAGTGTTTGCAATTGAGGGTACAGAAGAGGATACTAAGGATTTTGATGTATGGATGGAGGAATGCTTCCATGATGGATTGAATGTCAAGTGATTATACCTTTAATTGGGAGGATAAATAAATGAACAAAATAACATAGGGGCTCTTGAATATTGCCTTGGAAGATGTGAAGTCACTAAGGAGCATTTATTTTCGACTAAAACATGGGATGACTCACTGCACGACCACCACACCATGTGAAAAATAAGGTCTAATTGTCAGTCAAATTTGCTAAGGAAAACTACAGCGAAGAAATTTTATGTTGGGAAGTGCTCATATGCAAGAGATATTTGAAATAATAAAGAAAGAAAAGGAGATGGGGATTTGACAAGATTTAAGTGAGATTGAGGATATTCAATGAGTTTTTTTTTTTTTTTACTTGAATTAAGATGGTATCCAAGATATTTGGATATAAAAAAAATAAGTAAATAATAATTATGGTTATTGGTGTGTAGTTTTGAAGAAAGATATACTTTAAGGGAATTATTAACTTCAAGTCAATTTTTATACTAAAGCGAATTAATGACTCTCGCGAGCTCTGCTCCATGATAGACTACCCCATTTATTGGTATATATGAGATACATATATAACATGATCTAGATGAAATATTATTGAAGCTCCAAATTTCTACAAATGCTTCGATAGCTTTATTTTTATACAAATACCTATAAAATAAAAAAGAAACACTGAAAGTGGCCAACTTATCAGCTCTATACAATGGATGCAAATCAATATCATAGGAACAACGAATCATTGCAAAGTGCGATGAAAAAGCCTATGGAAGTATATATTATATGGTAACAAAATAAATACTAGTATATTTTGCTCAACTTGTTAGTGACTTGAAAAAAGCGTTAATTCCATTGATATTGTAAGTGATCAAGCAAGTAAAGTCAATATCCAATACATCTAAACAACAATTGAAGAAACAACCTCTTGAAATGCCCATAACCCCTTTGACTGTGTCTAAAGGCCTTTTGGTCAAGGAGCAAAATGTAAATAGTCATTTTGGTAATTGAGTTTTTAACCCAATTTAATGCAATCGTTCAATATTTTAGGCTAGTGACAAAATCTGAGAAATCGGCTGTTTAAGGATGTTTTATGGAGATTTTGCTCAATAGACTTAAAACAAAGATCATCAAATTGGATTTTCCTTACCTAATTGTCTCTTGTGCAGAAAGTAAACTTGGAAATGGTCTTTTTTGAGCCTATTTGGGCTTCATTTGGCCTTATTGGGCCCTAAAAGGCTCTTTTGGCCTTTAGGGTTAATTATAATAATAATGGATTTTCTTTAATTGACATAAGCGTTAAGTATATTTGATCCTATATTTAAGCTCATGAAGACTAAACAAAATGATAAGTTTCAATAATAAAACTTAATCTGAACCGTCTATATGAAAGCTATTTGACAGATAATATCAACTTTTAAATTTTATAAATAAAAATGATTCATTCAAAATATTAGTAAGCTCTAGACAATTACTCTAAAGAAGATCAAATAAGTAATTCAATCAAAAACGATCAAGAATACCAAGTTTGATTCACTGTCAATCCGTCTATTCTTTCTCCCACATCTTTTTTTAACAATATCTCTCCACATGTTATTAGCTCAAGATATCTTCTAAATTGGCATAGCTATTGCAAGTGATTGACCAGTTGCATGGTTTATTTGATCAAAAGGCATTTTCCTTGCAAATAATCTGATCTACACTCACTATCAACTGAAATATATTACGACAAAACTTGCAGAAGGTCTCAGGTTAAGCCTTCATTACGTTGCCAAAAGAATGGAAGATGAACCATGATCTCATTAATCTGCTTCACAAACATTTGTATGCAATATAAACATCAATTGCGTTTATCAAGAGAATATGTGAAGTAAAATACAAACCATTTTCTTTTTCCCCACTTTTGATCTTCCTTAAAGAGTAAAAGTGCTGTATTTATATGAAACCGATCTCTAATATACACTTTCCTCCGGAAGAAGGTAAAATGAACATGGTCATTTGGCTCTGTAGACCATTCCACCACCGGTTGATATCATCTGCAATGAAATGAAATTGGCAATTTAAATCAGTGCAAACATTCATCTAGCTCTTTTGACACGCCTCCTATTGCAGAGCAATCAAGGTGTAAAAGGTGGAAGGAAAGGGTGCATAAACATTCTTTTTTCCACAAAAAAAAAAAAAAAAAAAAGAAGAGAGAAAAGTTTATGATAGTTAAGAATTGTAGTTGTTGGAGGATACATAATCAATGAAAGATGACTTATGCCGGGATAAGTTACCGATTATTCTTTTTCCTGGTTACAAAAACTAGTACACCAAATCCTACCATGATTGCCACTTTCATAACCTGAAAGGAAAAGGGAAACATAGCTGTTAAGAATTCTCGGAAAACTAAAAATTCTTCATCTTTTCATCTGCAGAGAGCATGCGGTATTTCCGAACAAAAATACACAAGTTTTATTCGATTACTCAAGCATTTGAAGTATCAGAGATTTTCTTTTCCTTTTCTAAAGGATTAAGAATATGAAATTGAGATATGATCTCAAGATAATCAAACCTGTCCAACTGGTCCTGCAAAGATGTCAAATTCTGCTGGTCTATGAGCCTCGGGGTCCCCCTCTTTCTTGGAAGTTATGTCACCTTTATTCTCCTTGTTATCATTTTTCCTTTGCCCAAAATGCTGGACAGTCATCATGAAACATGATAATAAGGATTAAAAGAAAAGGAGTAACATAGACAAAGTTTCAAGACTATATCCAAATAGATAATGAAGACCATAAATATAATCTGCTCCAAAGATTAGCGGCCTGAATTGTATGTTAGCATATTACATTTCCATCAAAAGACATAATTAAGCTTTCTCCATATCCTTAAAGGGCAATGGGGAAGTCGTTACATTCCCTAAGGTTGTGGAAAATTGTGATACATCATAATGGCGGTCAATTTTTTCATGTGGGGACCTTGGAGAAAAAAGAAACTGCATTAAGTCCTATATCAGAAATCTTCAAGAACATCGCAACAATGACGGACAACCCGTGTTCACAGTAGATCAGTATCGTATCAAGTTTTAGCCAATAATCCTCATTTCCTTGCTATCATGATGGAAAAATGCATTGGGAGACCTCAAATGCTGCTTTATAATATTTACTTTTGCCTGATGGGATAGAGATTTGGCATAAAGGTAGACGAAGAATGAGGAAATCAGAGTTGGTGATATTTGAAAGAAATCTATCTTGGTAAGGAGAGTAGATACTTGAGTTGCATATCCCCATTACACGTGGGTTGATTGAAGTAGTGAAGAAGATTCTTAACCTATGATGCAGGAAATACAGATAAATCGTGAAGTGATTTTACATACAGCTCAGCTTTATGCTGGATGCCTATTCAAGCTAATCTCAAAATCTTGATGCATAAATAAATTCAACAATCTGAAATGAAGCTCTGAGAGACTAACAGTGAAGGCAAGGAGTATGCTTCAATAGATTTACGAAGGTTCCAAAAAAATGACTACAAAATGTAAATTGGGGAAAGCTAGTCGATGTGCTAGAAAACAATTGAAGTGACAGAAATCAAGCAGTCAAGCATGTGCATCAATGACTGTAACTTCATAATGAACCTGTGGAACCGGTCTTGTGCATGGAAATTATGCATTAGTGGGAATACTTTAGTGTTATTAACAATTCGTACATCATATTCCATCCATTATGAGGTGTCTTCAATGTTGTCCATTTCATTTAAAATTGAGCAGTGTAAAAGATAGAGACTTGAAAGACTGTTCATAATATCTAATGCGGTTTTCAGCATCAGGCAAATGCAACCTCTACACATACACCAACCAAACCCCCTATCTTGCAACACTGGTCTGGTTGTCCTCGCAAAATAATGGACATATGTACCTAGATATTTAGACCCATTTGACCAGACAAGAACAAAGGAGAACATGTAGATGGAAGGTACCTCTTCTACCTTTTCTGGGACCAATGAGTTAGTCTTTCTCAAACTTGTACTTTCTTCCATACAAAGCATGACTTGCTCTCCACCAGTCATTATACATGGTTTTCTTGGCTCATCAGGGAAAATCCCGGCACATGACATTTCATGTGAATATGATTCATTTCCACAATGAATTTCAGACTTCAGACTACTATTTGACGCTCTTGGGATTTTGGTTTTCCATGAATCTTTCCAGCGTATTCCTTTTCCACTATCTATCTCAAAATTGCTATCAGGGCCTCTGTGCTTACCTAGCAAACCGGGATACCTTCCTGAATTCTCTTTATGTACTCTTCCAGAAGTTGATGCTTTTTCTGATGTGGAATCTCTCCTCAGAACTTCCATAGATCTTTTCTCTTCCTTTTGACATAGTTCTCTATGAAAACTGAATTTATGCCTCAAAGTGGCGACTGTTCCCTCATTCTTTCTAACTTTTACATTCTCACTCCTGCTGCAATGAGGTGATGTAATTCCATCTGTTGTTCTTCGAGAAGCTTGCTCTCCTTTTGCCACATTAAAAGGACTGTGGACCTCTTCCGAAATTGACTCTGCTGGTTTTGTATTATCAGTCTTACTTTCCTCCAATTGCTGATTAACCATGGGAACTTCTGTTACAGTCTTGCTTGATGGGGGTTTAGTTAACAGTGTTTGAGTATGAGGTAGCACATCCTGATTATCGCAATTCATAAATTTAGTGACATAAAAGCTGATGAGACCATTTTTCCTGACAAAGAAATCCTTAAAGCATATCATGTGTACCTGAGCAGGACTACTTTCAAACACACTAATCATTTTCCTTACATTGCTTGGAGATTTTTCCAGTTTTCCTTGCATGCCTGCTTTATAAGCAACTTCTTTCTCTAATTTAGAAGATGCTGAAAATTCTTTTGCTGCATTAGCTGTTTTTGATCCGGGTGGTAAGGACAATGCCTCTTCTGCTTCGGATGATATTGTAGGAACAGCCTTTGGTGGTGATCGCATACCAATCTTTTCCACAATGCTCCTTCGACTAAATCCGGTCGTGCTTCCACTCACACCATCTGATGGATTAATTTGTGAACGAGTCTTAATTCCATCTGTATTGTTCTAAAACAGATTGAGAGATTGTTAGAATAATCCAATACAGCTAATGGTTTGCTTCTTTTACAGGAAACAAAAGTCATACACTAGAAATAATCCTTAACTGGGGCAATTGGATGAGTCAATCTATCAACTTCAGATACATCATTTCCCGATTTTCCAGGATCACCATGCGTTGATTCATCGTTGATATCTACCAGACCAACTTGAAGGCCTCCTATCATTCATTGCAGAGAGAGATTTCTGAGCAAGGCATAATACTCGAATAGATAAAGAAGTATCATGAACACAATGCAGTTGCAGTAAAATGGTATAATAAGCTGGGAAGAACATTCATACACATTTTTCTATATCTTGATATGTGAATGCACACATTATAATGATATCATTTGTAGTGTCAGAAACTGATTATGAAGATAAATTTTCTTTGAGGGAAAAAAAAATCCAAATGTTCTTTTGATAATTTTCATATAAAAAAATTTTCTTGCTTGTATCATTATATCCTCCCTCTCATTGTTTGGATGTACCTTACGAGTGCCTAAATTTTTAGTGTCCTTGGATGTATGGTTCAGTATCTGTTTATGCTCAATACAATGGAAAACAAACCTGAAATCTGGCCACCACAACCTAATAATGGTTTGCTGTTTCTTCCAATATTTGGAGTACTTTTGGTTCCTTTTAAACTCGTACTGAGAAGCTGACCATGAGTCTTCTTCAATGCGGAGAGTCTCTATAAAGGAATTGTTTCTATTAGTGCACTGAGAAATGCAAAACGGAAAATCCAATTCTGTGATGACAAAATTTTGTAATTTTACATGGTTTTCTCTTTCAGATATGGTGTATACGGGCAGCATGATTTCCTTGAAATAAAGCAATTCTTTAAATAGTAAAACTGGCATGGATTAATTCTTCTTCAGATTGATCTCCACTTATAGTTTTACAGCTTTATGAGAAACTAGGATAGTAAGATTTTGTTGATAGTAGATCAACAAGGCTCAGACTCTGCAGTAGTCAACATGGCATGGCCTCACATTGTATCAACAGGCTATCTTTGCATTTATATTCATATTGGACATAGCAGGGAGAAATTAAAATGGTAATCTCATATAAAACAAGAGGAAAATGAAAAGGGAAATTCCACTTAACCACATGATACGGGATATTAGAGTACTTTGTGCTTAGATACTGAATTAGCACTCTGCTCTTGAAGTATAATTCTCAGGAGACAAATTTCCCAGGCAGTATTAAGTTCAAAGTTTACATGAACTTGTTTAGTTAGGAGAAGTAAAGAGCAATTTCCCCCAATATGATTATGAGGAAATAAAGTATTACCATCATTCGAATTTGATTGTGTTCTTCCTCACTAAGCACAAAGTGCATCTTCAAATGCATAAGCCCCCCTCCTTCAAGCGGGAAGTGATCATCCCAATGGCCTTTCTCAACAACCAATCTTGTCTCAACATCTTCTCCAATCTCCACAACCATTATCCTCATTAAACTTATGTACACAACAAGACAAAGTACCTTAAAATGAGCTGAAAGAAGCATTCTAGTACATACCAGTATGAGCTATCTCATTACCATCCACATCTAATATATGAAAAACCAAATTTTCTCGGAGTGTGGTTAACGGACTGCATAAAATGTGCAAATATCCACAAATTATGCAATGAAGAAAATTATGGGATAAAAATATTCCATGAGTTGGGTGCCCATTACATTGAAATTTCACAAGGATATTCTCTTCTTTGATACTCTTTTCTTCCCATGGTCACTGGATTAAAACAATGTAAATCACATAAAAAGTTCATACCAACATAGAGCAAAAGTAATGAAGAAAATAAGAGAGCTTAACCATCACTGCCTACCGTTTATGGATGTTGATGACGTTGGTGAGGAAGATGGAAGGTTCTGTATATCTAGAACTGAATCATTTCAAACATATGTTAGTACCATGAAAACTGCTACTTCACTTTCTCGACATTGGACAGATGACAGAAGATTGCTGGTAATACCTGAAATTTGAATTGTTCCTGGCATCAAGAAAGCTTCTAACTTAAAACTTTTCTATGCACATACGACCATTGTGCTAAGAGCACTGAAGCAGCATTTGAATAACAGAAATAGTGTAGAAGAATATGAAATATGTATTTGATACAAAATTATGGGTTTTCAAAATTTTTAGATGATTTTAGATATATTGGGCGATTTAGAAGTGAAGATGTGGTCGTTATACAGGTAAGGTTTCATGGAAAGGTCCCACAAAATTTAAATTGCCTGATGTAAGCCATAAGTCTAATAGAGCCAAAATCTCTATACATGTTTTTACTAGTCCAGCTGCCACACAGAATACTAATGAGAGTCATGACTTGATGACAATGACATTGGACGAAATTTTCCCCCCGTTTTTATGTGCACACTTGTAACGAACATTCATCATTTATGATAATATGTAATTGATGGAAATCGGAAATACCACAACCAGGAAAGCTCTATCAATTAACAATTGTTCAGAGAAGCAATATTTTGGACTCTGCTGAAAATTTGCAAAAAGAAAGTATATTATGTCTTAGTAAATCGAAAAACAAAGAATCCAGTTTTAAGATCATAAGACAATGCATGGCAGTGTGTTTACATCACCTAATATCTGATATTAACAACTGCTGCATTTGGAAGCTTCAACTTTTTTCTTTTCCTTTTCTTTTTTTCTTTTCTTTTTGGTTTTTAAGTCCATATAGCGATTGCTTCTATTATTTAGGAAAAGAATAAATAACCTTTAGTGGCCTACCCTGGTTAGCTTGTCCAATAAGATCAAGCCTCACCATTTTTGTTATCCAAGCAAAATTGCTAGCTTTCCAGTTTCCACTTATGTTGGATAAGTTCTACCTTTGGAGCTCAGTTTCTTCCCATTCCTATATTCCAGTATACCGATTCGAATCAAAACTGCCTTTTAATCTCTAAATGGGTCTCAATCAAGAGTAGTGAAACAGCGCAAAGTAGTTGATGCAGTGGCACTGTAGCATTAAGAGTCCACCACCAACGAAATAATCCATTCCAAGTTATATGAAGCAAATTAGCTTGCACAAAACAAGAGCTCATCTCTGGAAGTTCAACCAAGTGATCAGTATTAATCCTACCTATTAAAGGGTAACACAATGTTTTCTACAATCTAGGAATTGATTCTGAACATATGAATTTTTATAAAATGGAATTTTCGTCGTCGATTTTGCTTTATTTTGCAGCATCTTTAACTTTTATTTTCTCTTCCAAAATCCAGCTGAAAATCCCTCGCTGTTGCTTTTAGGAATAGGCTCAGGAACATTCATGGGCTCCACAGGCTCATCATGTTGGAGAGGGATCCATAGGCCAGTTTCTGCAACTGTTGCATCTTCTTCACCAGTTGAGGGAGAAGGAGGAAGTTCTTTTACAACAGTTCTTGCCTTATCTTTCTTCCTTGCCTGTACAAACATATAGGCTGCATGATTTAATTGTGAGTAAAAGGTCAAACTAAAATGACAAATTTACATTTCAGACTATGAGATTCTAAAGTAAACTTATATTAGTTTATAGAAAATTACAGGAACAAGGAAAAGCTTGTAGCAACATCAAGCAATCAAAGAACTAGTCATTTTCCCTTACAAAGAAGCCCTTTTTAGTTTTACCATTTATTATATTTTAGAAAAATTGAAGAAATGAAATTCAATTAGCTGTTGAGAATCACTATTTAGAGTAAACAGGTTTCCGTCAGGAACAAAAGTACATAAAGTGTGCTTGATACTGTTCATTCTATTAACTGCATAACTCACCACAGATTATATGTTAACTAGAATGTCAAAGAGCTTAAGTTGTATTAGAACTAAAGTCATGGAGTACTTCACATTTTCCAGTAATATAGAGTTCAACTGACCCATGAACTTGCAAAACTAGTATTGTGAGGTATTGATAGAGCCCCTATATTTAGGTGTATTCTAGGGGGGCTAGAGCTGTGAAGAAGTGGGGGAATCGAGAATAGAGGGTTATAATTATAAATAAATTAAGGTAGCATTTGATTGCGCAATTTTTATAATATTAAACTGGATAACAAATTTTACACTATGATTAGTTTGTTAATTTTCTTGGCGACTGAACAAAAATTAAGCTGATGGACTAGATAAAATGCCTAAATTTTTTTCTATATTAACTACAATGCAAAAATGAAATTTATTAAACAAAAATTAAAAATATTTTATAATTCCCAAAAATACCTTTTATGTTATAATATTAAGTTAATGAACATTATTTTTATTAAATATTACAAAATATTTATTTTATAATATGAATAATTAATTTTTCAATATAAATTTTATGTCAAATACTATATAAACCAAACATGGTATAATAAGTTTGTACTGTCCAGTTCTACTTGTCCAATTCAGCCCTCACAACCAAACCCACCTATGTAATGATCAAGAGAGGGGCCACTAATGTAAATATGGGAAATTTGATAGCAAAAGTGGAGTAAGTAGTGGCAGTACATATAAATAGATAAAACAGAGAGAGATTGAAGAACAAATACAAGAAACAGAATAGATATATGAATATGGAGGGTGAAGAGAGAGAAGGCAGTGACAATATTTTTCTTCTTCCCTCACCTTATGTGTAGCTGTGTTCTGGAGTTCCAGGTCTTTACCCATTCCTTTTTACTTCATTTTGTCTCTTAAATTCATCACACATATCTCACCTCTAGGTCTACCAGGTACAAATTGCTAAAATAATATGATGATCCCAAGGGGAAATGTAGAACATCTTTAGGTATAGGAAAGAAAAGTAAAAAGATCCAAAAGATTAGCATACATCAACACGACCCAATGCAGGTGAACTGCAAAAAATCAATGGCCTGCATTCTCATATTGACAATGATCATACAGAAAAATAATACTCCAGCTCTATTCCCACCAGGTGGGTTGGCTACATAGATTTTGTTTCACTGTTGCATTCTATTATAAACCATTTTCATTTCTTCAAATAATTTATGTGGTATTCTATTCTATTGCTTCTCTCCATGTCTTTTTGGTCTCTTCCACCCTAATTTCATGCTAGAAATCTCTAAATTGTTGCAATGCCTAACAAGTTTCCTTAAAGCATTCTAGGTATCTACTTCATTTCCCACCAAGGTTGGTTCTAGCCAGGAAAAAAAAAAACGGGGGAAAAAAAGTTTGCTTCTAATTGACAGCAATGGGAAAGATAACACCCTATGGGATAGAGTGTCAGATGATTAAAATATGAATATGAGGAGAAATAATCTTTCAATCATCAGAAGGCGCTAGTGTATGCCTGAACATGCCAAAACGGATGAAACTAGAGATGGGTATACATAACTAGTAGAAAGGTAGTTGTAAGACAAGAATAAAATGAGTGATAGCTGCTACTAATGGTCTGGACATGTAACTACACTTGCTAAAGCTATTGTTGCAGGATATATTGTAATGACATCATTTGTTAGACGTGCATCATACTAGAATTAGGAGGAGTCATCCCATGGAGACTTAAAAAATAACTTTACTTACACAAATAACACAAGAAAAATGTTATTGCACCATGCCAATGACCAAATGGATTAATATATAGCCATGAAAAACTGTGCTGCATTACATTGCTTTATGCAGCACTCAACATGAAACAAATGCAATATGTACCAAATAATGGCATTCTGCAAAACTTATTAAGGGTTGCTAATCATGAAATTTCTCTGTTATTACCCATATTCTAGTAATGTTAAATCACCACTGTTGCAGATAAAAGATTTACTTACAAAACAAAAGTTTGAAAGACACCACTATAAGTGGTTGAGCAGTGCAAACATTAAAGCAAGTAGTAATTAGCCATCCCATGAAAAGTGACATTCAAACAGAATCCTCACGTTATCAAGCTGCCTCTGTTGCTACTTAGTGAACATAAAAAATCAACTTGTACTTGTTACCTAAACATCATATGGAGGAAACTTGAACGAGAGAAACTACCAGTAGAGGATATGTTGTGTGAGGCATTCACACCATGAGTTTTGTTTTAAACAAAACTATCTTGACAAATCATCACAAACATTTTATGGTACCAATTCTTTTGCATGCCTCAATGACTCCAATCTTGAGGGGCATAGCATTGAGATAGGGTTGATAGGCACATCCAGAAAGATAGAGATTTATTTAGCCTAACGGCAAGAAAGTTGCACAATTGGGCAGGAGAAGAATGCCATGATCCAACTTATCCACAAAACAGTGTGGGCAGCATCAAAATGGGCAACGCAATTGAGTCAGGTGGCACCAGCATATGAATTTGTTTTAGGAATCTGGAGTAGAAAAGACGAAGGCGCTTTCGCCCTTCCATTAACAAAATGATTGAAACTAATGAAACTCTTTTAATAATGGCTATCAAAGGTTGAAACCAATTATATCCATCTATCTCTATGAAGTAATATCTCTAATGAGAATTTGCTTCAACAATCATAAGTGAAAACCCAATGACAACATTCAAACATTATTCCCATTAGGTGGGGTTTGCTGTCGGAAAGCACATCCTAAAAGGCTTCAGTTTCTTTTTTGGTGGGAGTACCCAAAACACTTGTCGAGTCCAAAACAAGTAATAATCAAGTTTCTAGTGCCCTGGAGACTCGTCAACGGGAGAGCCTCATATGATTCCACTTTTAATATTAAAAGTTAAAACCCGACAGGAAGAGCATCGAACTGATTCAGGCATTGCATCAAATACATAACACAACCAAAATCAACAGCACAAAATCCAAAGTTAAGCAATGGCAAAACATATCATAAATATGCTAACTTTTGGAAAGAGCGCGAACTGACCACCGAGAGCAAAGTTGGAGATCATAAGAACACGCCACACGACCTTGTAAAGCTTAAGGACGGACTCTTTCGGAGCTTCCCGTGCAAAACCTGAAGATGATGAAGTTGGTGATGACACCATTTTATTGAACTTAATGTGCTGCTATTAGGTTCTAACCGAATTATGTTTATGGATTTCCTATCGTTTGGAAAATTGCTTCTCGGTGTAAAAATAAAAAGATTTGGGAAATAGAGTTTATTTGTTAGACAGGTGAAACTTTATATGACCTTTTTTTTGTTTTCCTAAAGGACAATGCTAAACAAATATATACACTTTTATATAGATTTATGGGGCTTTTAATTTATAAGAGATAAATGTAATTATTGTTTCCTAGGTTTACTTTTGATAAATGAGTTGTTAATTTAATTTAATATTATCAGTAGGTAAATATATAGATGATGCGTGTATAAATATAAAAATATTAAAGACGTAAAATTTTTATTGTAAAATAATTATATTTATATATTTGTATATATATTACTGGTTAGTTTTCATTGGTTATTTTTGCCATAAATTTAAAAGATATTGTTTACTCATCATGATAAAAAGAAAAAGAAAACATAAATTTAAAAGATATTGTTTACTCATCATGATAAAAAAGAAAAGGAAAAAGGAAGAAGGAACAAAAATGTGGGAGAGACACGTGAGGGAGATGGAAGTGCCTTTAATTGATGATGGGGTTGTTAGAAATTGTCTGATTGAATGTGGGGAGGAGGGAAGAGGGAATGGGATCGAAATATCCTCAGTAGAGGGAAGGAAAGATTGAATGGAATGGTGGGGAAGAGAAATTAATAAATATATTTATTTTTATATTGTTAGAATTTAGTTTAGTATTATTTTTATTATTATATCTTCTTAAATTGAAGATTAAATAGTAATTTTAAAAAATTGATAGTTACTTAAAAATTTCCTAGCATAAATAATATACATAATTTAATATTATGAACCATCATAATGGGTTTGTGACAAGTAAAAAAAAAAAAAAAATGGAGCCCGTAAGGTATGTTTTAGGAAAATCATGCTTAGTAAACTCGAAATAAAGATCTTAATTAGTTTTTTTTAGACCTTAATCTTTTTTCAATTGTCTTGTACATTAAAAGTGGACTTATGTCATATTTAGTACATGAGAATAGATCCAAAATAAAATCGCGATTTTAGATATCATTCACTTATGATGTTTGGTAGTATTTTTAGAAAACGAAATTATGAAATTATGATTTCCTAAAATCAACGATTCCAATTTTAAAATGAAATTCAATTCCTCTTTTGATGGGTGAAATCACTATTCAATTTCATCTTGATTAATTATTATTAACTAAAGAACTTATACGACATTTTATATAATTATGGTATCCAATAATTAAGATTTTCTTAATTAAATGTTACAATATAAAAATTTCATTTCATTCCATTTCATTTGTATTCCCAAACATAAGGATTTATGATTCCATCCTAATTATATTTTATTCCAATTCCTTCAACTCAAAGTCACTTGTGCTTACCAAACGTGATTTTAGAAAGTCTTTTAGAGCTCATGTAATAAATTTTAAAAATGATTAAAATAAGCTCCTTTATAAAAGAATAGGGTTTTTCTAAATTTTCTACAAGTCTTTATGCACATGCTTTTTGCAAGGTCTACTTCCAAAAGTCCATGCCTAGAATAAAAAAAAAAAAGGTATGAATTTTAACAATTAGATCATCCTTTTTTCTCTTTTGTTAAGTCAAACCTTAGTTTAGTAAAGGCTATAAAATATCTCAATCTTAATTTATATATTTGAGAAAGTGAACTTGTGTTGTGTAACTTCATGTAAATTGATTTTGAAATTTATAAGGAAGATAAAAAAAAAATGCCATAATGAAATTTATAAAGAAGATTTTAAAAAAATTACAAGTTCCACATGGTATAAATTAGAAAGTGGTTTCAAGATAGTACAAATTGAGTTTTAGTTTCAAAAATTTGGGAACTTATACCTACAATATGAGAAATGGGTAAGACCTTACATCCTATCTACCTTATACCCTCTCACCCCTAATATAAATGCAATAAGTAATTGAAATATTAGTTATCTATATTATTAGTCACTATTTGACAAATATATATTTTTTAAAGAGTTGCATTTTTTTTTCCTTTTCTCATAAAATCATGTTGAAATACACCAAAACTTATAGCAATAGTAATATATATATATATATATGTATATATTTATATAAATAATTATATGTACATAAGTCATAATTTAAAATAAATACGAAGTTCAACTAAGAAATTGAAGATTAATTGACGTCTTTTAATAAAAGAATCAATGATAAATCAAATGATGCCTAAATTAAGTTTTTGATGAAGTAGCTCTCATTATTTTAAGCTTTTGCAATTACCCTTAATGTGAAAATAGATGAACTACACGAATGGATTGAAGCAATAAGATGCAACCCATAGCAATTCTCAGGGATATATAATCCTTGCTTGATAGCTCAAAACTGGTCAATACAAAACCATATAAGTTCTCATTTACTTACCCTACTATCTTTACTTCACCTAAAGGTGAGCAAGTATAAGTAGATAGTGTATAAGGCCTTACTCAATCAAATAACAATAGGTTTCAAACTTTTTGAATCGAAACATATCCTACAGCATCCTAAAACCATCATGAAAGCTATATTTTATAAAACTTACATGATACAAGATACCTTATGGAAGTTATTAATTTTTTTTCTATCTTTCCATAAATTACAATTTCACATGTTTTTTCATAGCAAATTCTAATCATATTTTTTCTTTTCCATGCCCGAAGATTGTTTTTCAAAATTTATGCAACTTGAACGTTAAGGCACCCTTTATTAGTAAGGCAATTAAATAAAAAATTTATAAGGATATATGTATAGAGGAAAAGAAGGTACAACTTCTTGAAAACTAATAACAAATATTACTTTTTGAAGTTTAAATTTACTATTTTTAAGTTTCAATTATTAGCTTTATGTTTGGGTTTTTTTATTGGGTTTGAGTCATTTATTTTTAACATCAATATAATAATATTTTTATTCTTTTAATTTTCTTGATCCAAAGAAAGTATAAGGTTTCTTTTTCATTCATATATATAATATTATTTAATAAATTCTAAAGAGAGGGTATCTAGTACTCTAGAACATGTACTCTATTTAATGTATAGCTTTCAAAATGAACATAAGACATGAAGACATCATACGCTTACCCTTTTCGAGAATTATACCTTAGAACCTATCTAATGAGTATAGTACGGATAAGTACATTGTATAATAGGGATTTCTCACTCACCCTAGTTGTACTCTTATTTACTACTCTATGTTTTACTAGGTTCTACTTTACCTATGACTTACTTATTTTTTACATGATTCACAATTGAAGTTCCGATCCTGATTCAGCATTACGTTATTAAGAAAAAACCATTACGTTAAACATTTAGCTTTTCATTCAAAAACAAACCAAAATCCTATGTTGGATTATACTAATTAAAACCAAAATTGCATTGTAGTCTCTAGATTGCTCTAGATGAAGAGTAATATAACAGTACAAACTAGTTGAGGCATAAGCAATGAATCATTAGAAGTCTAACACCTACTAAAGAAAATTTTCTAAATTAGATGAAGCAAGTGAGCATCACAAAACATATGAATTTTTTTTAGAATGGCTTTCTTCCGCATCAATTTTTCTTTACTCTGTAGCACCATTAGCTCATGAACCTTTATGGACTCTCACAGGTTCTTCATATGAAGGATGGAATAGAAGGCCTTTACAGCGGTATGTTTGCGCAAACCATGTCCAACAGTTCTCACCTTATCTTGCTTCCTTGTCTATGCAAATATATTAGTTATTATACATTATTACATATTAGCTAGAATATCAAAGAGCTTAAGTTATATAAGAGACAAAGTGAAAAAAAAAAAAAAAAGGTTATCGTTTATATTTACTATTTTGCATATGAAACATGATACTAGTTATGGGTGTGAGGGTCCAAGTATGAAGGTAACATAAGTGCTGGATATTAGACACGCTATACGTGATTGAGGTAAATGACTTAACTTAAATAGTCTTGTGAGATGATTGAGTAAAAAAGTGGAAGGAGGAGGAGTAAACAATTTCAGTAAAGCTCTAACAAGAGGTATAACAGGTAGAGGAGCTAAATAGCATTAAATTGCACTATTTGTGATGAATAAGGTATGTGTTCTTGACGAAATTAAGTGTTTGATTCATTTGAATAAGGATTTTGGTAAAGCAATGGTGTTAGTCCGAGATTTTTTCTATCTAAATATGAAGGAAGAAAAAGGGTATTTATAGAAGTTGTCCATTAACCCCATTCATCATATTATAATGATGATCAATGGCTATAATTAATCCCTTCTTTAATGGACTTCAAATGGATGCTCTTTAATGGGTTTGGGCCTAATAGTAGCCTCATTTTTATAGTATGAGTTAAATTAAGAAAAGTTGGATTAGACAGACTAATTTAATAGGCCTTTCTCTAAATCCACCATATCAGGTCTTCCTTGATCATCCCAATTATATATTGGCTTAACTCTTTAGGCCTTAGAATTGTAGCTTAGAGAGTCAAATCCATTTTAATTATTAGGATCAATAACCATAAATTGAAATTGGCCCTCTACATTTAGCCCTCTGATCAAAATCCTTCGAACAAAGTTAAAGGAATTTAGGCATCGAATAAGCTTTTCAAATAGCTAAAGTACTACCTAATGTGTGTGTGTTGCAAAACAGTTGCATTGCTATGGAACATATGTATGTATCTAACAACTTTATTTTCTTGATAGTTTGTTAAGTGGAAGCCTAAGCCAAATAATAACATAGTGTGCAGGTCATAGCAACATTTAGTTGTGCATGTCTCTTCAGATGAGTTGAAGCTTTATTGCCACTAAGACAATTCATCAAAGTACACATCCTTTAATGAATCATGCAAATTTATTTTCCTTCTTCACTTATGCAAGTTCTTAAAGTGGTTCTAATTTTATTTGCTTATGTCTTGGCTAGTATCTCTAACATGTTTAGCTTATTAGTGTTGGACTTCATGCATGAATTAGTTCTTAGATTAGAGCTTCAATATAGAGTGCTCAAATTCAATCATTTCTTGATTTATTTCTTTGCCAGGTTACAAATTGGACCATATGTCTTTCAATTTACAAAAGTAAATGCTTCATGTGACCAACAAAGAAATAACAAAGCATTTAGTAGAAAATTTTATGCAATCAATAGCATGATACTCTATGGTGTAAAGCATGAAAATGAGAATTAATTAGTCAAGAATCCTATTTCATCAATTTGCATATGGTTGCTTCATATAAAGGAATTCAACACATGGATCTGCCATTTTAATATATTCTTCTTCTCATTATGCTTATTCTTCAGACATTTTTGTTGAAGTGAAGGGGCTAAATTGCTTAGCCACAAGCTGTTGTCATCAAGTGTATTGTTCTAAAGCCGCTACTCATTTGGTCATGTAGTACTCTACTTTCATCTAATGTATATTCCACAAGTGATAAGTTTATCAAGTTAAGCTCCACCTCTTCTTCCTCCCTTAAGTGGTAGTGACTATATCAAGCATTACTACTACTTAGCAAGGTCAATAACTATATGAGCCATCATCTATCAAACACTGTCTTGTTTTGACATTGCCAACATCATGTAAACACTATGTGCTTAAAATTACTTAAGTGCATCATGTAAAGAAATTACCATGTAACAAAGATCATGTCAAGATATTTAATATAATAAGGATTGTATGATGAGGTAACATAATGTCGTATGAGAGAAGTCTTATGGATTACTCAAAGGGTTAAAAGAAAAAAAGGCAAGATACATAATCTAAGCCAACCTAACCGAGCTATTTAACCTAAATACCAAAGGTTGGTAAGAGTTAACTCTAGGAAGAAGGAAGAAGCCATCTCCCGACTTGTTAAAGGAATAGCTAACCTGTTGACAAGCCTGTTGAAAGAAAACTAGGGAAATGCCAGTCTTCTTGTAGGAAAACTAATGAAATTAGGTGTATTAAGTGTCTTAGGTACAGATATATGGCTACACAGTGTAATAACCCACTTGTTATGATCATGAGAGGTGATGAAATAGATAATACGAATGAAGATGAGTTGGTAGAAGATGTAATGGGTGAGAAGGAGTCCAAAGTGGAACTTGAAGAAGGGACTTGCCTCTATACCAAGCAAGCCAAAGTTATGAGCCTAATCCTCCAAAGGGCGCTAAGTGCTGAGCTAAACTCCAAGGAAGAATAGTATGAGAACGTCTTCTACACCAACTGTAATGTCATACCAAGTACAAGATTAAGGGTTAGTTGTGCACAATTATCGTTGATGGAGGAAGCTATTCCAATGATGTTATACAGTCTTTAATGCAAAGGTTAAGTTTACTAACCTGCAAGCACCTCCAACCTTATAAGTTGCATTGGCTCTATGACAAGGGTACTTTGCATATAATTGAGCAAATGAAGCTACCATTCTTAGTTGTTGACCTATATAGAGATGAAGTGACCTATGATGTAGTCTCTATGGGTGCTTCACACCAATCGCTAAGGAGACCCTAGTTGTTTGATGACATGCCATAAATGACAATTAAAAGAACACTTATGCATTCGCTAAGGACAGGAGGAAAATTATATTGCAACCATCAGTTTTAGCCAAGTCAGTGAGACATGTAATCAACTCAACTGAGTTGCCAAGAAGAAGGTATTGATACTGTCCTATAATGAGTTAAGGAAGGTAAAGAAGGCCGTTAAGTCGATGTTTTATTGATCTTAGGATCGTTACAACTATGAGACCTAGAATTTATGCTAAAAGAGGTTAGGAAGTTGATGGACAAATTCTCTAACCTTTTTCTTAAAGAACTACCTAAAGGACTACCTCCAATTTGAGGTATTGAATACTACATTAATCTCCAGCCTAGTGATTTCCTACTGAACTGACCTGCGTTTAAATTGAACCTAAAGTAAGCTATTAAGTTGAAGGCATAAGTAGACGAACTAATTGAGCTCGAGTATGTGAGAGAGAGTATGACATGTATGTTGTGCCTACTTTGCTCATGTCTAAGAAGGATGGTGCATGGTGCATGGCACATGTACATCGATAATCGAGCTATAAACCGAATAACTATCAAATACTAGTATCCTATACTAAGGCTCAATGGCATGTTCGATGAGCCTCATAGCATTCATGTGTTTTCAAACATTAACCTTAAGAGTAACTACCATGAAATCTACATAAGGTCGAGAGATGAGTTGAAGACTAACTTTAAGGCAAAGCATGGCCTCTACGAGTGATTAGTCATGCCTTTCGAGTTAAGGAATGCATCAAGCACATTCATGAGACTCATGAATGACATAATGAGACGTCTAATTGAAAGTGTGTGATTGTTGACTTTGATGATATTTTAGTGTACAACATTGACTTGGCCGACTACGTTGAACACTTCTAAGTTGTTTTTACGTACTTTGCGCTAAGAAGCCATTTAGAAACTTGAAAAAATGCACATTCTACCGGTATAAAGTCATCTTTAGCTTGAAAATTTAGGATTGAGAGAACAACTTGTGTTAGGATTCTCTATCTTTATATAGTAGGAAATATATATAATGGAATCTATCCAGCAATACATACTTATAATGATTTTACTAAATCAATAATTAATATAAAGAATTTATATCTTGACAGATTTGAAAAATTATATCGAATATATAAAAATATTAAAAAGTATATATATGTTTTTTCTTTTTTTTCCCTTACCTTTTATATGAATACGTGGGATCAATTCGAGTCTAAATGAACTTAATAAAATTGGACAATTCTTGGCATGGCATAATAATTTTTTCCTTCTCTTTTCTTTTTAATTTTAATTTAGGTAAATTACACAAATTTACATTGAAAACTTTAAAAATCACATGGACCTAGCTTTCTTAAAACAAGCATGTGCCCATCTTTCTTGAAAGTTCAAATAAGTTATATAAATGCTTACATGGGAAATTCTAGTTAAATTTTAATTAAATTTGCACGTATAATTCAATTAATATAAGCTTTTTTAGTTTTTTTTTTAGCTTTAATAAATAAAATTAATAAAAGATATTGATAAATTATCATGTAAACATGTAACATGACACCTTAATCAAATAAAATGGGGGCCCAACTTGTTTCAAAATGGTAAATACAAACTTTTGAAAATATTGAAATCCATGCAAGTTTTAAAGTTTTCAATATGGTCCAAGCAGTTTATCCTTTTAATTATTAGCAAAACACCAGTTGATAACTTGTTGTGGTCATGAAAGATAGGTTAGTTTTGCATTTCGAAATGAATATAAATTTATTCTTAAATACAAAGATGAAGAGTGATATGGTACAATATGTGTTGAAGCCCATTTTTATGTTCTTCTTTGCAAATGACAAATGGGCTTAATGCTGAGCACAATGAAGCCCTCCAAAGCATGTCCAGTATGATAATTTATGGGCGTATTTGGAGAGAGGGACAAAGCTAGACTTAGATGATTCTAGATTCTATCTCTACATCATACGGAAACACGTGGTTAGGAATATAATTATAGAAATAACCATGGATATGATATAATATGATATGATACGATGAATATATAATAACATAAATAAGTATGATTGTAATCAAATAAATTATATATAATTTTATTCAATTTTATACATTTAAGCATTTTATACGAATTTAATACAAAATAAGGTATGAACATGACTATTAAATAGTTCGAACGATGGAAATAGTTTTGTTTTCTTTTTCCGGTTGAAATTATAGAAATTAGATTAACTAGTAGAAATTACTCACATTAATAGTCATTCGTCCATTATAGTAGTATCAATCAAAGGTTTGATTAATGAAAATTGTAGATTAACTAGTAGAAATTAGACACATCAATTGGAAAACCACAACGTCACTTATGATCTTATATAAGGAGAACGTCTTTAGAGAAGGGAAAGACACACAATTTTATCAATATCCACTTTGTGCTTAGCAAGGATGAAAACAGTGGAAAGACATAGAAATGGAAGGACATTAAATGAAATTTCATATGTGGGTATTTAAAACAAAGTGGAAATCAAAATAAAATGAAGAGAAAATAGTGGAAAATTTTTCACTTTTAGGGTTAATTTGTTTGTTTTGAAGAGAAAGCAGAATAAATCAAATGCAATAATATAAAAGTATCCTAAAAGCAAACTTAGAAATATAAAGTAAGGGATATTTTAGTTTATTGACAACATGAAAAGAAAATATTTCATCTCATTTCCTTCTATTTTCCACCTTAATAAACCAAATAAGAAATTGAAACTACACCTTCTTTGTGTTTCCTTTTATTTAATTTCTTTTCTGCTTATTTTCTCACATTTTTGCTTTCTTTAAAATTGCCAAACACAATGTTAACCTAGCATCTTTCAAAATAAATGTTAGGTCATTTACAACATAATCTAATCAATTTCAAGCCTAAAAGGATTATATAAGGTTATTAGAGGGGTATCTTACTCGACTTAAGCGCTGGGGCAATTAGCCTTAGAAGATTAGGAAGAGACTGCTCAACCTTGACTAAGCTTTCATGTTTATCCCCTTTTTGCCCCACTTTCATGGTTTTGTCTTGAATTGAATCACAAACACATCTATCTTACCAACAACAATAAGTCTATGCCAACCGTTTATAATCTTCCTATATTGCGAATTCATTTTCCAAACTCAACCATGGCCATGTAAACCACAATCAACAAGATTATTATCCCATTATCGCCTTGTCAAACTTATTATGTAGTATGTGATAATAATTGATTAATCCAATGTCATGCCTCCAAAGTAGTGAAGTTGTAATAAAACCGCTATGTATAATAACTTAGGATAGCAACTAAACACACGACTGCTAGCATAAACGTAGTATATACAAGAAATGCACAACTACATTACTCTTAAGCATCACCAGTTCAACAATTATATTTATTTAATAAATATTTTATACAATAAAACATAGGTTTACATGAAAACTTATGTATAAAGCTTGTTAAAGTAATTCAAATTGCATTACATCCCATACCATAAATCTAATTGGGTCACCTAGGAGGCCTCTTACCAAATTCTAAAGGACAAAAGACATAAAAGAGTGTTTTAACTGCAATTAATGCTCACTCTAAACCTCGTTACACATCTTCTTACACTCGAGGAATTGGTAGACTATGTTATGTTCCTTCTGAACCAATACAAAAAGTCTATAGGGATATGAGTAACCATCGCTCAGTAAGCGGATGGACAAAGACAAAAACAGAGACATACGTAGTACACTAAGGTAAGCAGCGTTGTCAATCAATTTAACTAAATGCAATGCACAAATCTAATCCATCATAAGAATGGAGAAATTACGCTTGATATAATCCGGATTGAAAAGTTTTTAGCACCATATAACGATTCAAGACCAAACCCAAGCACATGCAATGGGGACAACTCTCCTCTTGATACCATTTTCGGACAAGCCCCCAACCTTGCTCCGACTTCTTTTCCTATCATTTAGTTCAACTAAGGGTAAGGAAAGACTATTTCAATTGTCTCTTAAAGGGTCAATATTTGGCTGAAAAATCATATTCATCCCTTAATTGGTTACAATGCATGATTGATTAAGATTTAGTCTAACTTAGTCCATTTTTTGGGTGATTAATCAATTATAAATGTTCAATCAAAAAACATATGACAACAAGCTACACAACTGCCATAACATCACATTAATATTTAAACACACATATTGCAACGCATGATCAACTACTTACAAACATAAGCAATTGCACACTTCAACTTTTAAGTATTCTAAAATAATACTCTAAAATGCTGTAAAGCATCAACCTAACTTACTTAGAATTTCTATTACTTAAGTTAGTTGCAGCTATAAGACTTTACTTCATCAAATGCTATTATATTGCGATTTAATAATTTTGGTTTTCATACAAGTTACGAAAACAGCAATAGCTTTATTATTATACTTTAGACTAAGTTTATTGCTCTTATACTAGTAAGATATCTGCATCTAGGTGTTTAAGAATTAAGGTCATTTTCCTTAGATAAATTCTCATCTGAAGTAATTTTGGACTTACCTTATACATTGGTTCAAATTTAGAGTTTTTGTTCAAATGACCTTATGACATACCTTCTAACTCAAACTATCTCTATTCATTGAAGGGAATTCTACATTGCCTTGCACCATTTAAGTTTCATTGGGACCTTTTATGTTAACTTTTATATTATCTTCTATCTCGATTGTACACCCCATTTTTGCACCATTTTTTAAAAACTTTTAGGATAAGGTAAAGGGTTTTAATTTAGGAAAAAAATACAAAAAATGGAAAATTTATAAAAAAAATACAAAAATAATAAATTTATAAAAAAAATCATGAAATATTGAAATATTGAAAAAAAAATAGAGGATTTAGAAAATTTAGAAAAAAAAATTGATAAATAATAAATTTTTAAATAGTTTAATATAATAGAATTTTTAATTTAGATAATAATTAGGAGATGAGCATTGAACCTAAACTTAGATTTAAATCTAATCCAAATAAACCTTGTCCATATGTGCATTGATTATACGTATGGATAAGACATAAGCCAACAGTTTAACAGTAAAACACTTAAAACATAGCATTGGATTTACACTAAAAGTATAAGATTTGCATTAGAGGTTTAGGATTCGAATCTCGCAATAGGCACAATGTGCCTTTTATTTTCAACGAAAAAATAAATAATTTCTTTTAAGAACAAAAATACAATACAAAAAAGAGGGGTTCGAACCAGGTTTTAAAACCTGGTCAGTGAAACTACACAACAGGGCCCAAGCCTTAATTGATTCGAATAGTAGCAAGGGGCACGCATGGAAGCACGCAACATGTGCGCAACATGTAACTTGCACCCCATTTCCTCCTCCAAGCCTAGATTTTCACAAAAAAGAAAGAAAAAAAAAAAGAAGCAATGTGATGTATCTATTTTTACCTAATTTAATTCTTTTTCTTAGGCAAATTTTATCAAATTAAATGCAAGAATAAAAAGAGTATTTGGGATACTTTTGAATAGTACCAATTTTTTGTCCAAATTCATTCATACCCTAAGTCAAAATAAGCAATGAAATCACCGTGAACTTAAAATCCAAAATGCTCAAATACTCCATTAATAGAGGTTTCCAAGTTTGTTCATGCCCGTATTAATATAAGTAAACCACCCAAACACCATTCCAAGAGATAAGCTCTTATCAACAAGTTTCGAAATCACTTAAAATCACACACACATCACTCTTTCTCTCTTTAGTACGACTACTCTCTCTCTCTCTATAAAAATTCTCCATATCTAAGCTTTTTTAGGAAAATCAATTCCACCCTCCGCTTCCACATCCTCAAAAACATAAGACCTAACCTCCCTTAAACCAGCAACACTATACGAATCACCACCGCCGCCAACATCCAACGACAACCACCACTAAAGGGCCACCATAAGCCAAAGAGTTTTTTTATACCTACTATCTTCAATACAAAACTCATAAAAGTACTTTCACCTATTCATTTTGGTGCAGGGATTACTCAGAACCAAGCTCGTTCAATTACCACCTTCTTCTTCCTTCGGAACCGATTTGATCCAGCTCACTCAAACCGACTGAATGACTTCGGCTCGCACATCCAACTTCAATTTGTTTCGGCTTTTATGTTGTTTTGATTTCTCATTTTATTTTTTTTATTTATTGTGATTTGGATGTAAATGTAAACGTAAAGAGAGAGAGAGAGAAGGAAGAAAATAAAAAAAATAATAATAAAGAGAAGGAAAAGAAAAAGTAAAAGTAGAGTAGTTTTAAATTTTTATTTATTTACTTTTCTCAATTAAAAAACGATAAAAAGAAAAAAATTAAAAATAATATAGGGAAAAATAAAATATAAGTGAAATTCTTCACTACTTAGAAAAACCAATTTTTTCCTAGAAGAAACAAACTTATCCCTTTTCAAAAATTAAGGCATCTTTAATTTTTTAGAAATAAACAAACCGTTTGGGACTCTTTAAAAAAATTTCAAAATAAATCAAAAAGTTAAGAAACTAATATCCAACTCTTTTCCAAATTAAAACAAATCCAATACACTAAAATTTTATAAAAATAAATAATAAAAGTCTGATTTAAAATAGCAAGTGCGTGGGTACCCATATGTATAGGGCTACTTAAAATATAGAAAAAAATATTTTCCCCCTGTAATAAATAATTCTTTAAATTCTTTTTTTTTTTGTAAATAGATACAATTTCAATTATCGTTTATAAATAAACATTATTGTTGGAAGGATATTTGAAAAGTAAAATTACATTCAAAAAAGTTAAAAATAGTACTCATTAAAGGTTTAATTGGATAGCCTCCAAACTCGATCTTCTGGTTTTCAAAAAACTGTTTTTACAAATTGATTTTTTTTTTTTTCAAGTAAACTAGTGGTTAGGTTAAATCAGTCCACCCAATCAATTTAACCTAACCCTTTTTTTCCCAACTTTGATCAAATGGTGACTCTAAGGATTTTCAAAACACATTTAAAAACCAATTTTTTATTAACTCTTTACCAATTATTAATATTAAACAAGCTGTGGTTTAATATTAATCAAGTTAAAAAATTATAAAAACAGGCAAAATTTAGGTTCAACACTCATAAACATACTAAAACTCCACATTTCATCCAACCTTCTACTCTTTTCATATTCGATCAATTAAGAATACATTTAGAGCCCATTAACCTTAACTTGCTTTCACATCCTAAAATAAGATAGCTAAACAATTACTAAGAATAAGTAACTTTCATCATTACATATAGAAACTCTGTTATTATTCAATACAAAATAGCAAATGTTAATTTGTATACACTCCTAATCAGACTTGTATAGCAGCTCCAACATGTTACATAGCAAAAGTGTTTTTAAATATTGTAACCATATATGTCATAATCATACTCTTAATTACTAATTAAGCTATTTTCATATAAAATTACGCAATAAATGATATTAAACATCAATTAATTACAAGAAATTTTTTATGAACTTCAAAAAATATGCAAAATGTTCAAATCAATTCATCCTTGTAAGAAGGATGATCCATCCTTTAGTAGTGAAATTAAATTTTTATCTTTGGAAAATCAGTTAATCATCCAAATAATCATGTCAATTGGCAAAATCATTCCCATTCATCCTCATATCATCGTACCACTACAGAATCCACTTAAACTTGGATTCACTAATCATTAGGCTAAAAATCATTTATACCTAGAAAATAGCTATTTGCATAGATTTTACAAATAAAAATAAAATAAAGAATAAATGTTTTGAATCTCCAAAAGTCCTTTTACTAGTATAAAACACATATCATGTAGAGTCTACAATAAACTATTTAAACCCAAAGAATACTATTTAGATATTTGACAATTCATTTTAAAATTCATCAAAATAGGACAGATTATTAAGAATAATATACAAAACTAAAAAAGTTTATCAAAATAATTTTTTTTCATGATATGACTCAAAATAACTTAAGAATAAATTTTTTTAGAATTTTTTTACACGATTTAATACTCTTAAAAATTATTTCAAAATCAAATTGGAAATGAGAACTCACTGGCTCAGTTGTCTCTAGTTACTGTCCAGAGGCATGGGGTTGTTGGAAGCTTTCAAATATTAGTGCGTTACTTATGCATGGTAAGATGTGATGTCAAGTCTTCAATAGTGACTCAAACTCCATGCAACCAGTTGTTTTCTTGAATTTCTCCTAAATTTTTCTAATATTTTAAGCTTCAAGAAAAATTTCTTCAATCCTTAACACTACCATTCTTTCTAAATTGTAAAAATGAATGGGAGCTAATGATTTCATAGATGCCATGGTTAGTTAAATTTGCATGTAATATAGAAACACTTTTCCAAATTTTCCAAACTCTTCAATTTATTCTTCTCAAATATGTGTCCTAACAATACAAAATTAGTCATCCCTATTAGTCCAAAAGATTCCCACATTGATGTAAGCCTGATTCTTTGAATTGGAAATCCTTTTGTTGTCTATTTATTAATTATTAGATGTTTTAGTTGTATATATATTTTGAGGTCTTTATTAGTTTACATGTATATATTTTCCATGCTAATATATTTCATGAATATATATTATCTCTAAAGATTACATCACGTCATTTTAATAACCTTAACACTTAAATATTTCATTTTTACGATTTCATTAACTTTCAAGACTTGAATTTTGTGCTTCCAATACATATTGCATAATATCGATATATTTTTAAGATTTCATTAACTTAGTTGAGGACCAATTTTAGAGCGTATTTAAGCTTGAAAGAGAGAGGGGAAATCCTCATTTCCTACATGCAATCCAAAAAGTTCATAAATTCCGCTCTGTAAGGTCTAGTAAAATCTTAGGAATTAAAAAAAAATTAAAAATGGGAAGGTGGAAAGAAGTTGGCAGAGAAAATTTACAAAAATTTAAGTGAAATAGTACAAACAGAGCAAGATCACAATACAACAACTTAAATCCGACTTGGATGCAAACCACCATCATAAGGAAATAGTGGAGGTAGCATTTTGGTGGGTAGATAAACTTATGGTGGTTAACAGTGGCCTACGAAGTGGTTTCTAGTGAGTAATTGCTTTTTGTTGTTTTCATCAAAATTTAACTAAAAACAGTAAACAATTTTCAAAAACTATAAAACTTGGTTTTGCTAAATAAATTTTCATGTAGAATTCATTTATCAATCTAGATTTTCCTAATTGCAAGTGCATATGTAGGTTCCCTAAGAAAAATGCCCCATCAACTAATTTTTAATCACATTTTCAAAAACCTAAATGATATAGTCTTTGCTTAAAATTTAGAGTATAAGTTCCTTAAAGATTAAATTTTCATGTTATGTAATTGGTTTTTTAAGATTATGGAGTTAGGTTTTTGATAAATTTTTGTTTTTAGTAAAACAGTAGTTGAAGATTTTTTTTTCCTTAAGGATTTATTTAATGAACTTAGAGTAATTTTTGTATAAATTAGAGAAATAAGGATTTATGATGATAGTTAGAATAAAATTACTTTAGATTTAGAATAAGAATCCATTAACAAGTCGGATATGGCACTTAAACAGGCTAAACTACACGTTTTTTACTATAATTAAATATCCTTTTATTCAAATTGTATATTTTGCTAATTAAACAACTACATGATTGTTGAAAAAGAGTTTAAGTAATGATATGCTTTAGTTGATAAGTGGATGGTAGATTTGGTGTCGTGCTAAAGCGACGTTGTAGGTTATAAAGGGAGTCAAAAGGTAGGTCAAAAGGTTAGTGGTATTGAAATATATAACTTAAAGTAGGTCAAAAGGTAGATCCGAGTCTATAAGTGTGTATAAAAAGTGAATTTCTAGTATCTTTATAAGTATAGAAAGTAATTGGTAGTCTAATAGACATTGGATAAGTTATTTTGGGCCAAAGTACTTAAGGTAAAACATATGGGGAGTTAAGGAGCTAAAGTGGTGGTATATTAATAAGATAGATGAAACTTTGAATTGACATGTTAAGATGGGTATTGAAAACTAGAAATAAGGTTCTCTAATGAATGAGTTATTTCAAATATGTAAGTGTAGACCTAGGTAAAGGGTTCATTAGAGGGTTTGTTCGAAGGTTGATTTGGGAAAAGAGGGACTTAATCTTAAGATCAGAGCCTTGCTCAAAAAGTTGGCTAAGGATTAGTTAATGCAAGAGGTTAGCTAAAAAAACAACAAAGACCCAATTAGAGAGTTATCGCTATAAGGAAACTTATGTTAGAAACTTTTTAAGAAAGTTCCTGGACTAAAACTTAGTATTACACAAACTTTCAAAGACTTGTTTAAAGACTTCAATAGTATGTTAATACTTGATAAATAACCTAATAAACTTACTTAAGTTAAGTCACAACTATACTTAAATCATTAAAATAGACTCATCTAATTTATATATAATTAAAACTAAAATAATTGTATTGAATATTTAAGGATAAACCAAAGTGGACGAGACTAGCATGCAAGATTATCGAGCATCATGCATCAAGATAAATGGGTTCAATGTTTCACTGCATTTTAAAATATTATTTCTAAATACTTAGAGGCCTTAGTATATATTATTTGTGGTTGTAGTTTAGTTAACGATGCCTATGCAATGCCTATGCTTGAATTTTTTTTACTGCTATGTTAGTTGAGCTTTATGTATTGTTTGTTTTGTAATCCTGCTCGAATTTGACTGTTTGCAACTAACTAACTTGATTGAAAACCCTAGTTGGTTTGTACTAAATGCATATTTCTGTCTTCATCCTACTTACTAAGTAAATTATCACTCATTTCCTTATAGTTTGTTTTACGAGTTCAAAGTAGGTTTATAAGTACAACACCCAAAACCAAATTATTAGTGAATAAGGTTGGGGAATGAGGATTAAGAAGAACTGGTTGGATGCTTATTTTTGTTGTTGACTTTTCTGAATTTTAAGAAAATTGCTTAAGCTTCCTCTGGTAGCTCAATAGTTTTCGATCTTTAGTCTATATACTAAGTAACATGAACTTATGGATTTTACAAATACCCTTTTAGAAAATTAAACTACAAGTTTGTTTTAACAGTTATTTTTAAAAGATTATACCACAGGTTTATATCAAATAGGTACAAAATCGGATGTTTTAAAGTAATTGAGTCAAGTGCACCTAGTCTAGACTAGGTCTACTATAGTAACCATAAGGCCAGCTTCTATTATAAGATGATTCATGAGGTAAGACTGTTGCAACTCCATCTCTCTGAGGTATGATAATTCTAAATTAGTATCAGAGTATTATTCTTAAGAATCCGTTAAGACCATGGCTTTTAAGAACTTACTTTGAGGCACCATAATTAAAATGAACTAAAAATGTCATGGACATTGAGAGTTGGGGAAATAAGCAGGTCATAAAATATTTAAACTTATAGAAATATATATTAAATTATATATATGACTCTCTAAGGTAAATTAATATAATATTATACCTATGAATCCATCTTCTCTTTTGATTGCTTAACGATTCACAAGGATAACTAGCACAACTTTTGGTTACAATAATGGATGGTGAAGAGCTATCTACAAATTATAGGGTTTATCTATAGAGGTTGTGTGAGCTAAGTTTTATGCATTGTTTGTTTTATGATATAGCTTAGATTGAACTATTTGAAGTTAGTTGACTACCCCAAAAATAATCAAACTTAAACTCGACCTAATCTCTAGCCTGACATTCATCACAACCCATTAAGGGAATAATTATGATTCTCGAGCCAAACATAGATACTTCGAAGAAGATAACCGAAATGGTCCTTTCTCCACTCTTACTCGAAATAACCTCTATAACTAAACCCTATAGTTTATAGACAGATATTCACCATCTATTATTGTAACCAAAAGTTATACCACTTATACCAGCTCTAATCCAAGTTGAGGAGTTTCCATTAATGTAACAGCTCATGACCAAACTCAAGCTTGTACAATAGAGATACTGCTCCTCCCGTGACTATTTTTGAACCATTGACTTCACCCTTACTGTGACTTCCTCACCTATTAATTAGTTAGACTAAGGATGAAGAAGGGATCAATTATGCCATTCAGTGTTATCCCTTTCGAAGGCGTTAGTATTTGATAAAAGAATCTTAATATTTCCCTAATGGGTTACAATGCAGGCCTAGTTTAGATTTATGATTCAAATATTTAGTTAATTTCATTTTAGGGTGATCAATCATTTCATATAACTCACATAATACAAGTCAAAGTAGAACATCAACATCATATCATTAGCTCAAAACAAGCATATATCCATAGTCAACTATCTAACAAGCACAGTCAAATACAATTTCAAACCTCCGAGTACTACAAATTAGTATTCCAAAATACAACAATGTATTAATCCCAACTTACTTAAACTCCTCACTTGCTTACTCGAGATGCAACTCATACTGGCCATCGCTAAAAATCCCTGTAATACAATTATTGTTTTAGTTTTCCATGTAATTATTATAGATTGATTTTATCCTACAATGCTTTTTGTTATCTTTGGTTTAGGGTTTAATAGACCCAATTATCTAGGTTTTTGAGTCCTTTACAATTATTCTTGATTTAAGTTAAGTTATGGTTCAATTTCTATATCGATTTCCAAATTAGGTCCTAATTCAGTTTCTAAATACAATTTTATATGTGAACTCTAGAAACCCATTTTAACCCCTAACGTGAAATTAATCATATTATTTTCAAGTTTCCTAAATATCATATTTATCCCTAATCAATAAGTTAATTCATTTGGTTTATCCCTTATCTTACTTAACTACTGAATTTACCATCGATATGAGAAAATTTTACATATTTCATATAGATACCTAAATTTAAGTCTCCCACTAGATTTTATATAGTTTCCTATTATTAGTATAATATCAATTTTTATTCTAATATTTTCTATTTATTATATTTCCAATTTTTCATATTATATATTATTACCTATTATATACATAATACAAATCTAATATTTTTATCATTCCAAATATCATCTCCCAACATCAATGAACATCTCAAAAAATCTACATTCATCACAAATCAGATTTTACACTTAATTACCCCAACTTGCAAAATTAACTTAAAATTTACTATTTTTCCAATTATTTATTTACTACATAATACCCTAATAATTACATCTAACACCCTAAATGCTATAAGTATCATACTTCATCAAATTTGAACATCTTAAAATATATAATTATGTACTAAATCAGTAATTAGCTATTTAATACCCTAAATTACCCATTTTATGCATTATTTTAATGTCTAAAAATTATCTAAAAATTTTGAAAATTATTTTTTGGAAAAGGGATTCATAGCACTATTCTATAACCCTTAAGTAGTCTACACAAAAATTTTGGGCTCGAAACTACACTTTTAAGGTTATTTAATTCTAACCTGAGCAAAGCTCGAGTTTCTACAGTTTCTTAAGGACAATATATTTGTAGATACGAAATCATCAAAATAAAATTTTTTTCCTAAATCTACATACTTAAAAACCTTAGAATACCAAATTTCATAATTTTCTAAGTATATTTAATATTTTTAACAAAATATGTAAAATCGAGAAAAAAATTGGACTCACCAAAACTGGTGGCTCCAACCACCCTAGGCGTTGCCATCACCATGTGGTAGTGGTGTTCATCCACTCTTAGGTGCTCTTCTGGTTAGAGATCTCCTTATAAACTCCAATTGTATAGATTTTTTTCTAATTTTTGAAAACTAACTCTAACTCTGTTATTTCGACTCTCTCTATTTTTTCTACTCTTCTAACCACCCAAATGAGCTTTTCCAATTTTTTCGGTATTTATAGAGTTCTAGGGAAATTATAGTGCATTAAATTAATTAGACATGGATATTATCCTCTTCCAAATTTACTTTTTTGTTGTTATAATTTAATTAGCTAATTTTTTTTCTTTCTTCTCCTAGTTACCACGACCTACTTCTAGACATTTCCATATTTTTTTTCATTATTTTCTTCATTTTTCCTTAATTATTCTTGTATTTTCTTTAATTCTTTAACATTATTTTTTCCTATTTCACGTATTTTAAGTAACTACGTATATTTCTATCTACACGTAAATACATATATAGTATAAATAAATACTCCTAAAATAATACTTCAAAATACAGTGAAGTATTGATCTTACTTACCTTGACGTATGATGCTCGATAATCTTACGTATTGGTCCTGTCCACTTTAGTTCATCCCTAAACGTTCAATACAATTACTTTAGTTTTAATCATATATAAACTAGATGAGTTTATTTTAATGATTTAAGTGTAGTTGTGACTTAAATTAAGCATGTCTATTTGGTTATTTGTCAAGTAACTTACTATTGAAGTCTCTAAAAGTTTGTGTAATATCAAGTTTTGGTCCAAGAACCTTCTAACAAAGTCCCTTACATAAGTTTGCCTATATTAGTGACTCTCTAATTAAGTCTCTATTGTTACTTTAGCTAACTTCTTACGCCAGCCAACCCTCTAAACAAGTCTTTGAAGTTATTTCAACTAAGCTTCTTACACTAGCCAACCCTTTAAACAAGTCTCTAATGCAGTAATGGTTAGGTTTTTTCCACTAGCCAACCCTTTGAGCAAGCCTTTAATCCTAACATTATGTCCCTCTTTTCCTAGATTAACCCTATAACAAACCTCTAATGAACCCTCTAACTAGGTCTAAACTTATATATTTGCACTAAGTCATTCATTAAAGCACATTATTTCCAGTTTTCAACACCCATCTTAACATGAAAATTCAAAGTTTCATCCATCTCATTAATACAAAACCACTTTAGCTACTTAACTCCCCATATGCTTTACATTAAATACTTTAGGTCCACAATAACTTATCCAACGTCTATTGTATTTCCAATTACTCTTTATACTCATAAAGATACTAGAAATCCACTTCTTATACACACTCATAGACTCAAATCTACCTCCTGACCAACTCCAAGTTATCTATTTCAATACCACCAACCTTTTAACCTACAAACTCTCCTGTTTTCCTTTTATAACCTACAACATTGCTTCAACATGACACCAAATCCACCATCTACTTATTTAACCAAAGCCTATCATCACTCAAACCCTTTTTCAATACTCACATAAGTTGTTTAAGTAGTAAAAAATACAATTTGAGTAGAAGGACATATAATTGTAGCAAAAAACATGTAGTTTGGCCTGTTCATTTCGCATATCCAACTTGTTAATAGATTTTTCTTTAAGATCTAAAGTCACTTCACTCTGAATATCATCATAAATCCTTATTTCTCCAGTTTATACAAAAATTACTCTAAGTTCACTAAAGAAATCCTCTAGAAAAATACTCTTTAGCCATTGTTTCACCAAAGACCAAAATTTATCAAAAACCTAACTTCATAATCTTCAAAAACCAATTACATAGCATGAAAATTTATCCTTTAAGGAACTCATACACAAAAATTTAGATTGAAACTATATCATTTAGGTTTTTGAAAATGCAATTAAAAATCAGTTAAGGAGACTTTTTCTTAAGAAACCTATATATACACTTATAATTAGAAAAATAGGGGTTGATATTTGAATTCTACATGAAAAATTATTTAAGAAAACCAAGTTTCATAATTTTTAAAAATTGATTACTATTTTTATTTAAATTTTGATGAAAATAAGCAAAAGTAATCATTTACCAGAATCCACTACTCCAGCCACTGTCAACTACCACATGTTTGTCGACCTACTAAAACACCACCTCTACTATTTCCCTACTACAGTGACTTGCACCTAGGTTGCACATAAGCCGTTGTACTATGATCTCACTTGATTTGCATAATTTCACTTAAATTTCTATAAAATTTCCCTACCAACTTCCTTTCACCTTCCCAAACTTTTCTTAAATTCCTAAGATGTTACTAGAGCTTGTAGAGAGGAATTTATGAATTTTTTGGATTACATGTGGGAAATGAGAATTTTTCTCTTTCTTCTAAACTTAAATACCCTCCAAAATTGGCCTTGTTAAGTGTCCTCAACTATTCACCCTTACCCAACAACTGTCCTCCTTCATGACATGCCAATTCCCTTTGATTCCCATTGATCCTAATTTCTTTTAATAATTTTTACCATTTTCTTAATAATTTTTAGTTAATTTAGCACCATTACAAGTATTTTAGGTAATTACAAATATATACTTATATATAATAATTATATCTCAAGTGTGCGTATTACTTTTACATATAATTTTACTTCCTTCTAAAATTGTATAGTTTAAATAATTTATCTCTAAGTTTTAATTGATTTCCATTATCTAAATCACACATTTTTTATATATATAATATAATATAGTAAGTTAACTACTTTTAGTTATAATATTATTATTTTATTATATTTTTATATTTTAGACCCAAGGAATGTCCTCGATTAACTCTTAAAACTTGCTCATGAAGTATCATCATGATTAGGCTACCTTTGCGTAAACCTAAAATTGCCAAATTAAAATAGGGTCATAAAAGTTCGGGGGCTTACAATTCGTTTGCACCACATGTAAGGTTTGTAATCTTCAACATTTTTTTTCCTTTAACCTTAAACCCTAGAACGAATTTATGATAAACAATAAACTAAAAATTAGGTATAAATCTTTGTAGAAATTGCATGTAAGCTTTGCAAGTTAGCAACTAGAACGTTAGCGCTTAAATTTTGGGGCATTCATAAGAGTTCTTCATATAAGTTGGAAAATGTATAATGGCGCTATAAAAATAAGTTGAAGTGACCTTATAGATATCGATCCTGAAAACCGAATGATAAAATGTTAATATAATTAAAGCCAAATATGTCAATATTACTCAATATATATTGGAGGCGTAAAATTTGAGTCCAGAAAGTCAATGTAATCTTAAAAATGAAAAATTTAAATGTTAAGGATATTAAGATAACAAAATATAATTTGTAAAACCTGAGCTAAAGTAAAAATATAAAGTATAAAATTAAAAAAATTAAATAAATAAAGTGTTTTATGTAAGGGACCTAAACAGTATTATAGAAATTAAGCGAGGGTAGTTTGTATAAGTCTCATAAGTTGACAACTTAGACGTAATACCTAGAGACTTAAGACGTTTATGAAAACAATCTGCATAAGTTTGAATTTAGCCGTAGCTATGCAAAAGTTGGTTGAAGTGACCTTATAAATTTAATTTTTGAAACGGAATACTAAAACATTGCTATAAGTTAAAATGATAAAGTTAACTCAATCGTTAGTAAAATTTCCATAGATTTCGAAGAACGACCCAAAAATACAAGAGCTTAGAATTAAATTAAATAAATAAGAAGAGTAATAAATAAAATGAAAAATAATAAATATACATTTTATATAATAAAACAAAATAATAATAACAAAGATATTAATTAATAAAAGCTGCAAAAGTTGTTGTAGAAGCTCCTATTTGTAAAGAAAACTAACCCCGAATAACTAAGTATAATAAAATAAGATGGACAACTTCCTTAGGGAGCTAATGAACTTAATTTGTTGTAAAACAAGGGGTTTCTTGCGACAGGTTTTGGAGTGAAAACCATCAACCACACAAGGTTCTAGGGAACAATAATGCCATTTGGTATAAAAAGCCTAAAGTATCCTATACTTATACTACATGCACTCAGTCACTCTACTAACATACAAGCTATAAATACCCCCTTTTCTTGGCCATTTTAGACTTTTTAGATACTTTAGAAAGTGAGCAAATTTCGTGAGATTTCTTTTAGATTTTTAGTGATTTTCTAAAAAATTAGACAGTAATCTACAAAATCGAGGTCCACTAACCTAGAAGCCACCAAACGACAAATGGTCACCACCACCTAAACTACCAAGCCACCCTCCAGTCGCCAATGGTTGGAGCTTCTACTACCATTGAGTCCAATTTTTAGCCTAATTTTCAAAAATTCATAAAAATTATTAACTTTTGTCTAACAATCTTGAAAAAATTTATTATGATATTATTTTGAGTGTACTTAATTGTAAAATTGTTATTTTCATAAAATTCATCCATCTACTATATCATTGCTAAGAAACGGGACTTTCAAAACCAAATTTCACTTTGATTTTTAGAAACTCAAATGACATAGTTTCTCTACCAAAATTTTTATGTGAATACCCTATACCATGTATAAAATTGCTATGTAAAAAGTTTCACTAAAACTTATTGTCTTAATTGGGTTAATTTTTCACTTATGAAAAAACCAATAAGTTGGAAATTATAAGAAATTTTCTATTTTTCAACATATCTTGTTTAAATTTGATCACCAAATACTATTTAAGTGAATAATTATTACATATAACATGTTGATCTTGATTTCAAAGAGAAATGTTGAACATATTAAAATGACCAACTTTTCAAAGTTAGATTTGGTGATTTTCACTTAAAATTTCAAGTGGTAATCTTTATTAAGTGAGTAAGTTAGTTATATTTGGTTAAAAATCTGCATAATCAGTAGAAATTACAGTACATAAGCTACTATACATGCTTAGTTTTTGTCATAAAACTATATCTTCCGGACTAACTTTGTGAAATTTAAGTGTTTAGGTGGACTAAATAAGGAAACCACCCCATTTAGTGAAGTTCAAGATCATGTGAGTTTGTGTAGAACGCTTCCCAAACTTTGCAAGTTGTTAGGATTGAAGTCGTAATTTCATTAAGCCTAATTGAAGTGAAAGGAAGTGTGAATTATGGAGTTATAATGATTCAAAGTAAATTTAGCAGTCGTAGAAGTTCCAGCAAAAACTTTCTTGACTAAGCTAACCTTAAGCCATCATGGTAGAAATTTCAGTAGAAGGTTCCTTAAAGAAAAGCTATACCCAAAACCTTAGTAGAAACTTCAGTAGAATGTACCAAGACCTTAAGATTTCCTTCTAAAAGGTTAAGTCGAAGGTTTCTCCAATCTATAAGAAGAAATAAAAAACTTAATACCCATAACAAACATCTAATTAACACTAAAAGGGTATCAAAACTAATTAAAAGTATAATGTGTAGGTCACTTCTGTACTAAACTATGTAATACTAAAATATGAATTCTAATATAGGCATTACCGAAGAAGGAGGAGCTAATGTCTCGGAATCATAAGAGCAACAGTACATCCAAGTAAGTGGGATCGATGCTTAATGGCATTTTGAGGTACTTTGTTATAAGTACTTAAAGGTTGAAGAATATGTTTTTTTTTTATGCTTTTAGAATAGTTGTTTGTGTGCATGCAACATATGTAATTGGAATTTGTTATACTAATGTGATAGCTCTACTACTTATGTTGTTTGCTATGCTGAATTTGGTTTTGTATCCAAATGTTTGAAATTGATTGAGCACCTTATAAATGGACTAACCTAAACCAGAATTAAAACCTTAATCAAATACGCATTGCAACTCACTAAGGGAAATGAGGTAGCGATAATTGGTCTTCCCGCTCCCTTAAGTTCGAAATAAGTGACAAGAAAGAAGGTCTGGTAAGGTTGGGGGTAGTGAGTTTGAAGAGGTCTCAAGAGGAGTACGCATGCATTGTACAAGCCTAAGTTTGGTCAAAAGGCAACTTGGTCAAAGCACGCCTCCATTATGTAAAAACCCCTCAACTTGAGTTAGAGCAGGTATTAATTTCTCTAACTTCATAATTGACAGGACAATGTTCTATGAATGGCATATGATTTGTTGTATTGCAGTAAGTAACTACTTCAAAACCTTGATTTTAATTATTTCTTACATATCCTTTTGTCTCAATCCCATCTTACTAAATAATTGTTTGCAGACATCTCTATAAATTGTTTTGCAGATGCCCCATAGGTGTGCAAGGCTACTTTTATGTGAAGGTCAATTACGTTTTGAGGGCTAAGAGTGTGAAGGAATGAAGGCAAATCTAGATCTTTTTTAGTCTTTTGTGTATTTTTTTTCTTTAGGGCTTAATCTGTTAGGCCAATCAAGTGACCCAAAGAGATTCCTAACCTAAGCAATAATTATCTATTTTGAACTACCTATATACATATGAAGTAAATAACTTTCTGTAAATAATTGACTATGTTACTCTTGATGTAAGCTACTCGTGTAAATATTTTCTATATAAATGACTTAATGACTTTCGCTAAAATTTACCTATATTGTTTAAATTGTGATGAGTTGGCCCCTTCTGAATTGTTTGGTTATGTATGTCTTGTGTAAACCTATCTACGATAGCAATTTAGTAACTGGCCTCTATATTAGGTTGGTTTATATGGTAAGATTGTTATAATACTATTATTCTAGGGCATGATAGTTTGGGCATAAGAAATGTTCCCAAACCCTAAGTATAAAATTTGCACTTAGGATTTAAGACGCTTTTTATTGCAAAATGCTCACTTGTACAACTTAGACACTTTAAGTAATTTAAAAGTTAATAATATGGTAAGTAATGGCATATAAATAATAAATAGATTTTATAAATATAAATAAGAAGTAATATAACTACACTTTTAACAATATAATGTCTTACTTATAGATACCTTTATATATTAATATACTGCTAATGAAACGGCCGAATGAATGCAGCAAGAATTGCGCTAGTGGGTTTACGTGGCAACGGTCGGAGGCACAAAAAAGAAATTGAACGCCAATTTGGACACCTAAAGCAATATTGAGGATAATGAAATTTTGGTAAGTGACATGTGGATTGCACTTTTCCTTCTCCACCGATTCAGAGGTCTATTAGAAGCAAATGACCCTTGTACTACAAAGTTTTGCCACCTAGGAAGATAGAAATAGATCCAGGAGCATCTATTGAATTAGGGGAAATTATCAAAGAAATTAAGAAATATATCCGAGACTTTCGGTAGGTAGAGTTCAGGTACCATCAGAGTTAGCGTTCGAGCTACCTTACAGCCACAACCCCACGTGCCGACGCTTAGACATCCAATAAGTCCAATTTCCCGTCAAACTTGTAAAATTTCTTAAAAATATGAGCCTAATCTAAATAATTTTGGACAAATTATCTGTAGGTTATTTTTATCTTGGTTTCATGTTGCAAATTTCTTTGTTTTTCTTTTGGCATAATTATTGGTATATGAAGTATGTCCTTAATTACTTATTTTGCCTCCATGAATCTTTGATAAATTTTTAAAGACCCAAACAATGTTGTTCCGGGCAAAATAATTCTATGCAAACACCTTATGACATCCTTTTTACGTCAGTAGAAAGGTTTGTGGTAATTCAATCATTTTCTATTTGTCATATTTTTGTTTCTAAAAGTTTTGTAATTTCGGATTTTTTGGAAAAATGATGATTTTCAGCAAACTAATTAGGTAACCTGGGTACAAATGATGTCTTTAGTGATGTAATAATATGGAGAGCGATCGTAATTATTTCTGCATGTCAGTGTAATTATATGAAGAATTATTTTTTCTTTTGGGAAAAGAATGTAATTTTCTTGACTATAATGATAAATTTTGTTATTAAAAAAAATAAAAACATACATTTGATCCGAAATTTATACATTTTTCTGGGTTCATACAAATTTTGTTGGAATTAATTGATGAGCACTATTAATTATTAGGTTATTATGCGTGGAAATGGCATTAGTGGTTGGGAGCCTAATTACAATACATAAATCAGCAATACAGAATAAAATGGTAATGCCATTGACCTCGGTGTAATGAAAGTTGCTATTATGATAGAGTTTTGGGATAGGATGCGTGATGTGCCGGTATGGTACTATGAATAGGAAATACGATCATATTTTATTGTAATTTGATAGAAATGTTGTAAGAAAATATAAGAACACTTGCTATGTTCATATATGGGCAGTTGAATGCATGGGCTCTACGAGCTATTTATCAAATTTAAAATTACCAAATGGACTCACAGTGAGTGTGGTTGCAACCCTACGTATTCGTTGATATTGGTTTTACTGCTTTTAAATTATTATATATCCCAATAGATATTTGCATGATATCTTATGGAAATATGATCTCATTCCAAGTGTTTCAAAATTGTAACGTAATTTAACTTAAGAGCTCTACGTTTCTATATGATCAAACGTTATATCATATGTATAGCTTCGTCTGAATATAATAAAAGTTACACTATACTCCATTTTTTTTTTTTAATATAAGACATTTCGATTATCAGCCATATTTTATATTTAACTATAGACACGTGTATGAATTTATAGGTATGTTCGTATATATATATATATAATATCGGTTTCAAAACTACATATAATCTACTATAAAAACTCTATATGCTTCTCTATCAAAGGATATAAATAATTAATTAATTTCCCAAGCCATAGTACTTATTATGATTATAGAACTAGTTGTATATTTCAAGTATTGATAAGAATTAATCGATATTGTTGATAACTATTAATCCATACGATGGTACTGCGAATGAATAGATGAATGCTTTGTAAGTGTTACAAACTTTAAAGCTTTCGCTACATTATATAGGATTTTGATACAGCAACATCTAAGACATCAACTTTCGAGTACGAATTATAAGGTAACTTGGTTTACGCTTCACTGCATTTATTGGTACATTTCAAGTACTAGGGGATTGTAAGTGGTTGCACTTGACTATGCTTGTAGATAGCTTTGAATGTGCATATGCCATGCATGTGCTTAAATATTGCTTTGTTGATGTATTTTATTATTTAGTGTACTCCATTATGCTATTGCTTATTCAAACAATTCTATGGTCACTATCTTCAATGAATTAATGATGGTCAACTTAAATTCTCAAAGCGAACATGCATCTCAACCTACTAAGGGATAGTATTTAGGATTATAACACCAAATACCGCCTTTTGAGGAGGAAAAGGAAATACTTTCCCTGTACCTCAATGAACTAACTGGCAAGGGAAGAAGCTGCAACGAACGTCAGGGCCTAGCTACATTGGCTTTTAGGAGGAGCCAAAGTGTCTCCATTACACATTCATAAGTTTTGTGTCATTTGGGATTTTGGCTTGCAAAACTCCTCAACCCAAGCTAAAGTTGACGTAATTTCTCTAATTTCGCAATGGACTAGACAATGTTATGTGAATAGCATTTGATTTGTTGCATTACACTTAATAATAATTTGACAACCTTGTATGATATTTGCTATGTACAATGTTGATCCTCTACCCCTTACTCAGTTGTGGTTTGCTCGGCCCTCTATAGATCATGATGTAAGTGAAAATGAGTGAGGCAAAAAGTAAATTGGGATCCTAGGATAGCTCTAGGTATTTTGATACAAACTTGGAATTTTTTTTCTTTTTTTACTATCAAGAAGTTGTTTTGATCTGTAGGGGCTCGATGTGAACCAATGCAACCTTTGTACTTACAAAATTATAGTATTTACTCTCTTATATATGAAATACTATGCTAATTCTATGTTGTACCTGTTATGCTTATGTTGACTAGTGTGCTTTGAAGTAGTTAGGCTTATGACGCTCTGTATATGACTTTCTATTTCTAATAGCTAAGTGGTCAGCTTAAGTTATAGATTGTTGTACACGACGGGCTGTTATAACCTAACCAACTTTAGGGCGTGACAATGTACCATCTATAAAGATTATGTAACATCCCAGAACTTGAGAAATTACAGCTTACCACGTATCTCTATAATCTACTGATACCTTAGACATCTATAAAACAACTTTCTAACATTATCACATATTTCATTAATCACCAATAATCTATAATAACTCTAATTAAATGTTACATGGATGCCTTATATATACTCAATCCACCAATACTTATCTAATGATCAAACTTTCACTTTATTTTATTTAAAGGAAATAGAAGTTAAACAATCTCTATTCAAGGAACATAAATATAACTTAAGTCTCCAAAATCTTCAAACTGATTTAACAATAATAGACAAGGCCAACAAGAGAAGTCTTAGGTGAATTCTCATGACCCAAATAACAAAATAAATATATAAGATAATCTGTTTGGCAACCAGTTTCAATAGAATTCTCAATCCTACAATAGCTACACAAAACTATCTCCAAAGTCATATAATAATCAGCATCTTTGCCATAGTATCCATTCTCACTGTAGTACTTCTCGTTGTTATCAGGACCTGTACCTACATATAAAAACAACAATCCTTACGAGATGAGCAAAAGCTCAGTATAAGGTATCAAACACATATACATGTTCACATAATAATGCATAAGTGCACCAATATTAACTGAAACAATAAAGCTAAATGAAACAACCATAGTTTATTATTTTTATTCAAGTGCAACAAGCGATAAGTTTCGGTGTCTTGAAACTTAGTGTAACTCATGACTCTAGTACACAATATATATAAATACATATAAATATTGATATTAGATTCTTCCTAATACCCAAGTAACTAAGGAACACCTAATTTATCCAAATCATTTCAAAGTATGACTCTAATCAAGACACCGTCACACTAAGATCATTTGGGTGCCACCCCAAGGTCTAGTCCTCCCAATCCCTTGGCCCAGCTAAGCACACTCAACACAAGTTATTAAGGCCGAATATACATTAAGTCTATTTTAGCAATACTAGTCCTACTACATATAAGTAACATACAAACGCCATATCTGACTATAATGTTTGTTCAGAATCTAAAACACACTCTTCACAACTTGTTCATAAGAGAATATGACACATACTTAATTTTCTAAGCTAATCTAAGAACAGACTTTAACATAGTAACTTAATGACTCACATTTACTCAGGAACTGCATAATGACTTTAGGATCACTAAGGAGTTAATTTGATTGTAAAATGTTTCAAGTGAAGATTTGTGTTTGGAAAAGGTTTGAGTAAGGGTTTAGAACAAGAAAACACACCCGAAAAACCTCTAAGGACATAAAGAAAAGTCACTACAAGAATTAAGGGTCATGGAATCCCCGAATTAAGGGTCATGGAATCCCCAAATTCCATGCTAGGTCAATTGGTATTCACACGCCATGCTAAAAGGGAGTAGAAAAGCCCCTGGCATCTGGACGCTATGGGGGGATGGCATTCGGACACCTACTGCAATCTACAGATTGCAATGATGTATTCATCCTTAGCAACAACCTCACTTTTCGTTGTTTTCATGTACCACCACTTCTAAATCAACAACAAAGCAACTCTGAACCACTTAAAAACACAAATCAAAACATTCTCACAATCAAATCTCATCCAAACTCTATCATTCAAACCACAAATAAGTAGAAACAACACATACATAGTATGTGATCAAATTCTTACCCTATAGATTATAGGCTACGCTTTTACTACCTATAATCTACTATAAGGATCACATAGGACTGCCCTAAGGTAGTTTTACAGATTGCCCTACGTAGCAAACGAGACTCTTAAGAGATTCAATGAAATACCCTAAAGAAAATAGTTATAAATGACCTTGAAAGCACTACCAAGAATCTACTATAAAACTCTTGCTAAGCCTCGTAAATTCATTTTCTTTTGCTCTCCTTTGTAAAAAAGGAATTTTCATCATCCTTTCAGTAAGATTACAATAGAAAAAGAGTTTAAAGCAACTCACCTTTAATTTTATTGTGGCTGATCTTATCAAATGCGTTGGAAACTCTTCTTGGTTAGTAATATGTAGATGAACCCTAGCATACAAGCGGTATAAGTGAGGGTATGGCAAAAAAAGGCATCTCAACCCCTAAGTACAGATTTAATACTTAGGGTTCGCAAACATTTCTTATGCCCAAACAATCACGCGCCATCATCTCCTAGACCCTCCTCATGATCCTCCTGCTCTTCCTCCTCAATCCTGATCATCCGCTAGACTAATTAGTGGACCATTTGTCTAAACTCCCTACATCTCTGGTACATCCTCAACTAACTCACCCGGCTAAAGAGGTACCTTAATCCCATCCTCTACTAGAGGTGGAAAATGAGGAAACCAATCTACGATGCCTGGTGGGTAATCCCTTTAAATGTGTAAAATATCTATAGGAATGTGATCGATACCTATTAGATAAGGCCTAACATCCTCCAATCTAGCAAGAAAGTACAAAATAGGAATCATCATAACAATCATTCCAATACCCTACGAATATCCCTTCACAAAAGTTGCTGCTACTACAATATATTGATCATACCATGGCCCCAAATCCATCTCCATAATATGCCCAACATCTCTCTAACTATAAGGAAGGCCTCTATAGTATGTATCAATAATTTCATCCACTGTCTGGAATGTCCCCCAATCAGCTAATTCCAACAACAGATGATGTAATTGAACCCTTTACTCAATCACAAATGTCTCTCCATTCCATCTAAAATATAACCAAGATACAATAAGCTCCTTTCTATGACCCTATAAATTAATCAAGAAGAATAATTAATGTTTTACATATTCTTTCATTCATAGTTAGTTTACCCTAAGTTTCTTTTATTATTATAGTATAATTATACATTTTTAAGTCTAAAGCTTTTTACTACCCGCACTCACTTTCACCTATGATGTTTACATAATTTTAATTAGGATGCTTCAAAGTTAGCTCTTAAGAACTACACTTTGATACTAACCTAGAATTGTTACACCCCAGAATAGTAGTATCGTAACAGTTCTACCATGTAAGCCAACCTAAAACAAAGGTTAGCCACTATTATAGATGGGTTTACACAAGCAATACATAACCCAACAGTTCAGAAGAATCCAACTCATCACAATTTAGACAATATAGGTAAATTTTAGAGGAAGTCATTACTTCATTTATATAGAAAATATTTACACAAGAAGTTTACATCAAGAATAGCATAGTCAATTATTTATAAAAAGTTGTTTACTTCATATGTATATAAGTCATTCAAAATAGATTATTACAACCTAGGTTAGGAATCTCTTTAGGTCACTTGAGTAGCCCAACAAATTCAACCCAAAAGAAACGAATACACAAAAGACTCAAAAAGATCCAGATTGATCTTCATTCCTTCACACTCCTAGCCCCCAAAACGTAACTAACATGAGGATAAAAGTAACGCTGCATATCTACCGGATACTTACAAAACAATCTATGGGGAAGTGAGCAAACAACTACTCAGTAAGATGGGATTGAGATAGAAGGATATGTAAGACATAGTCACAATTAGGGTTTTCAAACAATTAATTAATGCAATGCAACAAATCATATGTCATCTACACAACCTTGTCTAGTCTGCTGTAAAGTTAGGGAAATTAACGCCTACTCTAACTCGAGTTGAGGGGTTTTGCATAATGGAGGTATACTTCGACCACGTTGCCTTCCGACTAGACCTAGGCTTGTGCAATAAAGACATGCTCCCCTTAAGAGCTCTTCAAACCTACTACCCCCAACCTAACTGCAACCCCTTCTCTTATCACTTAATTCAACCTTAAGAGTAGGGGAAGGGCAATTATTGTTAGCGCATCGAAGGGTAGGTATTTGGTTGGAAATCTTAGTCGTTTCCCCTAGTAAGTTGCAATGCACGTCCAATTAAAGTTTTAATCCGAGTACAGGTTAGTCCATTTATAAGGTAGTCAATTAATTTCAGACATTCAGATGCAAAACCAAATTCAACACAACAAATAACATAAGTAACAGAGCTATCACATCAACACAACAAATTCCAATCATGTACACTGCATGCACATAAACAACTATTTTACAAGTACAAAAAATATATTCTTCAACCTCCAAGTACTTGTAATAGAGTACCCCAAAATGTCATTAAGCATCAATCTTACTTACTTAGATTTACTATTGCTTTTACGATTTCAAGACATTAGCTCCTCCTTCTTCAATAATTCCTATATTACAATTCATATTTTAGTATTACATAATTCAATATAAAGGTGACTTACACATTATACTTTCACTTAGTTTTGACATCCTTGTAATGTTAATTAGATGTTTGTTATGGGTATTAAGTTTTTTATTTCTTCTTATAAGTTAGAGAAACCTTCAACTTAACCTTTTAGAAGGAAATCCTAAGGTCTTCATACCTTCTACTGAAGTCTCTACTAAGGTTTTGGGTATAGTTTTTCTTCAAGGAACCATTGAAGTTTCTACCATGGTGGCTTAAGGTTGACTTAGTCAAGAAAGCTCCTACAAAACCTTCTAAAACTATCAACTTTACTCAAATCAACAAAACTCCATAATTCGCACTTCCTTTCCCTCCAATTAGGCTTCATGAAATTACGACTTCAATCCTAACAACATGTAAGGTTCGAGAAGCATTCTACACAAATTCATATAATCTCAAACTTCATTAAATGGGGCTATTTCCTTATCTAGTCAACCTAAACACTTAAATTTCATAAAGTTAGTCCAGAAGATATTGTTTTATGACAAAAACTAAGCATGTACAGCGGCTTATATACTATATTTTCTAATGATTATTTGGATTTTCAACCAAAAATAGCTAACTTCCTCGCTTAACAAAGATTAACACTTGAAATTTTAAGCGAAAATCATTGAATCTAACTTTGAAAAGCCCATCTTTTTAATATGTTCAACATTTCCCCTTGAAATCAAGATCAACATGTTACATGTAACAATTATTCACTCAAATAAATTTGGTGATCAGATTTAAACAAGATATGTTAAAAAATAGTAAAGTTCTTATAATTTCCAGCTTATCGATTTTTTTCACAAGTGAAAAATTGACCCAAATAAGACAATAAGTTTTAGTGAGAATTTTTATTTAGCAATTTTATACATGATTTAGAGTGTTCACAGGAAAATTTTAGTAGAGAAACTATGTCGTTTGGGTTTCTAAAAATCAAACCAAAATTCAATTCCAAAAGTCCCATTTCTTAAGAGTTATATAGTAGATGAATAAATTTTACAAAATAATGCCAAAGTAAATTTTTAGACAAAATAATGCTAGAATAAATTTTTCTAAAATTTTTAGACGATAATTAATAATTTTTATGAATTTTTAAAAATCGGGCTAGAGGTTAGACTCATCATCAGTAAAAGCTCTAGCCATCGGCAACTTAAGGGTGGTTATTAGCCAAGGTAGGCAGTACTTAGGGTTTCGGGTGGTGGCGGCCATTTGTTGTTAGGTAGCTTCTCAATTAGTGAAACCCGATCTTGTAGATTACTACCTAATTTTTTAGAAATCACAAAATATCTAAAAAATATCTCACAAATTTTGCTCACTTTCCAGTATATTTGAAGAGTCTAAAATAGCTAAGGAAAAGGGTATTTATAGCTTGTAAGCTAGTAAAGTGACTAGGTGCATATAGGACAAGTGTAGGGTCCTTTAAGCTTCTTATGCTAAGTGTCATTATTATCCCTTAAAACCATGTGTAGTTGATGGTTTTCACTCCAAAACCAGCAACAAGAAACACCTTGTTTTACAATCAACTAAGTTTATTAGCTTCCTAAAGTTGTCCATCTTATTTTATTATATTTAATTATTTAGGGTTAGTTTTCTTTACAAATAGAAGCTTTTACTGCAATTTATGCAACCCCTATTAATCTAATATGCTTTGTTATTATTATTTTGTTTTTATTATATAAAATATTTTTTTTATTATTTATTATTCTTCTTGTTTATTTAAGTTAATTCTAAGCTCTTCTTGTATTTTTGGATCGTTCTTCGAAATCTTTAGAAATTTTACTAACGAGTGAGTTAATTTTATCATATTAACCTATTGTAATGTTTTAGTATTCCGTTTCATTAAATTTACAAAGTTGCTTTAAACAACTTTTGGGTAGTTACAGCTAAATCCGAACCTATGCAAACCGCTTCTGTAGATGTCCTAAGTTTCTAGGTATTACTTCCAAGTTGTCGACTTGTGGGACTCACATTACATATATATTCACTAAATACATTAGTACGTTAAATATATACACGTAAATTAATAAAGACCCCCAAATATATAATACAACCAAAACATCTAATAGTTAATAAATAGACAACAAAAGGATTTCCAATTCAAAGAATCAGACCTACATCAATGTGGTAACCTTTTGGACCAATAGGGATGACTAATTCCATATTGTTAGGAGACAAATATGAGAAGAATAAATCAAAGAATTGGAGAATTTAGATAAGTGTTTCTACATTACATGCAAATTTAACCAACCATGGCATCTATAAAATCATTAGCTCCCATTCATTTTTACAATTTAGAAAGAATGACTGTGATAGGGCTTAAAGAAATTCTAGTTCAAGCTTAAAATATTATAAAATTTTAGGAAAAATTGAAGAAAACATATACTATTAGCTTGTTGCGTGGAGTTTGATTGCAATTGAAGACTTGACATCACATCCTACCATGCACAAGTAAAGTACCACCCTTTGAAAGCTTCTGACAACCCCATACCTCCAAACAATAGCCAAAGACAACTGCACTAATGAGTTCCCATTTCCACTCTGATTTTCGAATAATTTCTAAGAATATTAAATCATATGAGAAAAATCTTGAAAATTTATTCTTAAGTTATTTTGTGTCTATATCATGGGAAAAAAATTATTTTGATGAATTATTTTAGTTTTGTGTATTATTCTTAACAATCTACCCTATTTCAACAAATTTTGAAATGAATTTTCAAATATTTAAGAAATGTTGTTTAGGTTTAAATAGTTTATCATATACTCCACATGATATTTGCTTTATACCAATAAAAGGACTTTTGGAGATTCAAATATTTATTATTTATTTTATTTTTGTTTGCAAAAACTATACAAGCTGTTATTTTCTAAATATAAATGATTTTTGGCAAAATGATAAATGAATTCAAGTTTAAGTGGATTCTATAGTGGCATGACAATATATGGATGAATAGGAATTATTTTTCTTATTAACATGATTATTTAGATAATTAACTGACTTTCTAAAGATAAAAATGTAATTTCACTACTAAAGCGATAAGCCATCCTTCTTACAAGGATAAATTAGTCCAAACATTTTACATATTTTTCCAAGTTCATAGAAAATTTCTTGTAATTAATTGATGATATCATTTATTGTGTAATTTTATATGAAAATAGCTTAATTAGTAATTGAAAGTATGATTATAATATATATAGTTACAATATCCAAATACTTTTACTATGTACCATGTTGAAAACATTTTTAATTCCCATATTCTAATTTTCTAGAATTTATCTATTTACTGTAACGCCCCCACTTCTAGGTGTTCGCTTAAATTTTCTTTTTTCAACTTTTGGTACCTGAAGACGGTTCGTTTTTGCCATCCTCGAGATGAGGATAAGGTAAAATTTGTACTTCACCTGTCATTAACTTCATAAACACTTGGTTTCAAATATTTTCTTATCCAATATAATAAATCACATTGGAAATTCTTTTACCAAAGTAAGTCAAACTCAAAGTATCATGACCAGATATTCTTATACAAGATTTCAACATAAAATTTAAGTAACATATTTATAGTGTTAGAGTTATATTCCATACATAATGCATTAATACTTCTTGAAAAGCCACTTCCCAAAACTTAAGACAAATCTTGCAACTATTTGATCCTCCTTAAGTGAAACCACTCCACCAAGTACTCTAATGTCTTCTTAGTCCCATGGTGGGAGGCCCAGTTCAACTTTTTTCCTAACTTAAGGATAAAAAAAACTTATCCCCTCAACTTACTATAAACTGTTACGCCCCGAAGTCGCAAAGTCGTAACAATCCCGCCATATAAACCATTCTATAATAGTAACTGGCCTCACAGTGCCTACCATAGAGATAATCTACACAAGGCGTCGACGACTCCTCGCTTTGAAGTAAACAGTTCGATTAATAATTATACTACAATTATGATAATTATCACAAAGATCTATAAAACATAGATAATTATAAATAAGTCCACAGAGCTTCCTAAGAAGTTTTACACAAACACGACAGTTCACTAGATTACATAATAACTATTAGTCTTTCCTTCCTAATTACATGGTCATTCTAGTCACACATTATATTAAGTAACTTGATCCTCACACCCCTGACTTCAAACGGACTAACCTCTGGGTAATTGTAGGGCGGCATAGTACTTGAAGTGTTCACAAATCAGAACCTGCAAAAGGATCTATAAGGGTATGAGCAACTACAGCCCAGTAAGTTGAATTGGAGACTCATGAATGCATACAAGCATAAACAAGGTTATCAAACAATTATTTTCATGCAATGCAACAATCAAGTGTCATCGCACAACGTAGTCCGGTACGTTGTGAAATCAGAGAAATTTCACCCGCTCTAATCCGGGTTGAGGAGTTCCATGTTATGCAGCAGCTCACAACCAAACCCAGGCTTGTGCAATGAAGACCTCGCTCCTCTCGTAACTACCTTCGAACCATTGAATTCACTCCCGCCGCGACCTCCTTTCCTGTTACTTAGTTCGACTGAGGATGAAGAAGGGACCATTTTGCAATCCTACGCTATCCCTTTCGAAGGGGTCGGTATTTGGTTGGAAAGTCCTATGATCCCCTAACGGGTTGCAATGCATAACATTTTCGATTATTAGGGTGGGTCGACTAAGATTAAATGCCGGTTAGGGTGTTCAACAAGTTCATACCAATTCAATCAGTCACAAAATCATTCACAGTACAAATTCCAGCACGAATTCAGATACATCAAACACATGCGCAAACTATTTACAATCACAATCATATACAGGCCTAAGTCTCCGAGTACTACAAAACTAGTACTCTATTACAATAAGCAATAACCCAACTTACTTGAATTTGCTCGATCGCTCGATCCTCTAGTTGCGAGCTGATTTGTTTCTGGGTGTCCTATAATACAAATAGGTTCTTTTAGTATTTATATTTTATGGATTCTTATTCTAATTCATAATATAACTCATTCTCCTCATGTATACCTATAACGTATTAATGATTCGTTGTATTCTATTTTGGGGTTCGGCTCCTAAACTAGATTCTAGTTTTAATTCCTAAGTCGTAATTAAGCTACCGAGAACCGTTAAGCCCCGAAGTCGTAAAGTCGCAACAGTCCCGCCGTGTAAACCATTCTTTGATAGTAACTGGCCTCACAGTGCCTACCATAGAGATAATCTACACAAGGCGTCGACGACTCCTCGCTTTGAAGTAAACAGTTCGATTAATAATTATACTACAATTATGATAATTATCACAAAGTTCTATAAAACATAGATAATTATAAATAAGTCCACAGAGCTTCCCATGAAGTTTTACACAAACACGACAGTTCACTAGATTACATAATAACTATTAGTCTTTCCTTCCTAATTACATGGTCATTCTAGTCACACATTATATTAAGTAACTTGATCCTCACACCCCTGGCTTCAAACGGACTAACCTTTGGGTAATTATAGGGCGGCATAGTACTTGATGTGTTCACAAATCAGAACCTGCGAAAGGATCTATAAGGGTATGAGCAACTACAGCCCAGTAAGTTGAATTAGAGACTCATGAATGCATACAAGCACAAACAGGGTTATCAAACAATTATTTTCATGCAATGCAACAATCAAGTGTCATCGCACAATGTAATCCGGTCCGTTGTGAAATCAGAGAAATTTCACCCGCTCCAATCCGGGTTGAGGAGTTCCATGTTATGCAGCAGCTCACAACCAAACCCAGGCTTATGCAATGGAGACCTCGCTCCTCCCGTGACTACCTTCTTCATCCTCAGTCGAACTAAGTGACAAGAGAGGAGGTCGCGGCGGGGGTGAAGTCAATGGTTCGAAGGTAGTCACGAGAGGAGCAAGGTCTCTATTGCACAAGCTTGGGTTTGGTTGTGAGCTGCTGCATAACATGGAACTCCTCAACCCGGATTAGAGTGGGTGAAATTTCTCTTATTTCACAACGGACCGGATTACGTTGTGCGATGACACTTGATTGTTGCATTGCATGAAAATAATTGTTTGATAACCCTGTTTGTGCTTGTATGCATTCATGAGTTTCCAATTCAACTTACTAGGCTGTAGTTGCTCATACCCTTATAGATCCTTTTGCAGGTTCTGATTTGTGAACACATCAAGTACTATGCCGCCCTACAATTACCCAGAGGTTAGTCCGTTTGAAGCCAGGGGTGTGAGGATCAAGTTACTTAATATAATGTGTGACTAGAATGACCATGTAATTAGGAAGGAAAGACTAATAGTTATTATGTAATCTAGTGAACTGTCGTGTTTGTGTAAAGCTTCCTGGGAAGCTCTGTGGACTTATTTATAATTATCTATGTTTTATAGAACTTTGTGATAATTATCATAATTGTAGTATAATTATTAATCGAACTGTTTACTTCAAAGCAAGGAGTCGTCGATGCCTTGTGTAGATTATCTCTATGGTAGGCACTGTGAGGCCAGTTACTATCATAGAATGGTTTACACGGGGGACTGTTGCGACTTTGCGACTTCGGAGCTTAACAGTTCTCGGTTGGTATCAGAGCGTAGTTTTAGTAAACTCACTTTGAAGCGTCATACCTTAAAAGAAATAGACATTATAGGAATATTGAGAGTGGGTAAGACTAAGTGGGCGATAAAAGATTGTATAACATAAGTAACCTTAATCTTTAACATAGGAAATATTAATTGGTTTAAATATACTTACAGGGTCGAAGGGGGAGAATTAATTCATAGTTGGATACGGTTTGGATGGAATGGAGAAGTATCTCCCATTGATTATAGGGTTAAATTACAATGGCTATTGATGGAACTAGCCAATTGGAATATATTTAGGACAGTTGATGAGATTATCAATAAGTTTCATGATCGAATGTGCTATAGCTGGAAGGATGAGTGGGCATGGATGGAAACGAGTTTAGGCCCCCAGTATAATAGATACACCGCTATAGCAGCTTTTGAGCAGAGATGGTTGGAGAATGAGGGAATTATAACTTTGATGATGCCCTTACGGTATTTTCCTACTAGGTTAGAGGATGGGAGACCATACCCTGCCAGTATTGCACACATCCCTACTGACATCCCATACATTCCTAGACAGTACCCACCAGGGATCATTGATTGGTTTCTACAGTTTCCAGAGCCTGCTGGGGATGGTATAGAGATACCATTGAACCCTAGTCCTGAACCTGAGATACCAGGACCACTACCAGAAAACCTACCTCCAGTTGAACTCCAAGAGGATGGAGTTCATATAGAGGAAGACCCCGAGGAGGACCCAGAAGAAGAAGATCCAGAAGAAGACCCAGAAGAAGACCCTGAAGAGGAGCAGGAAAACGAGGATGAACCTGGTGTAGACTTACATGCCTTACTCATGCAGGTGATTGCAGACACCGGGATAGCTGGAGTAGGAGTTGGTAATCCAGTTGAGTCGGATGAGGATGAAGTATAGGAGGTGATTGTGATCCCTGAGACTCCAAAGATAGTATATATAGACTCTGCATCAGAGAGTGAGCATGAGGATCATTCGGTTAGAGGCCATATGGATTATGATCCCTTTGATGACGTAGCTGCTACGGATTCAGAGGAGGACTAGTTTAGTTGGATGACTGACATGTTTAGTTAGGTAGATTTTTGGATATGATCCAGTAGCGATTTTGATGGAAACTGATGTATTTTAGGATCTTTTGATGTATTCTTTTTTTTACTTTTGATGTATTCTTTTTTTTACTTTTGATGTATTTTGTAGCTTCTGGATCAAGTTAGATGTACGTTGTAAGTAAGTTTGATGTAGCCAGTTGATGTAACTTTTTGTCTTGTACAGTTGTAAAGATCGAGTCTGTACTAAGTTATGTAAGGAATGATGTAATCGAGTTGTAAATTTGATGTATGTATTTGAAAGTTATTGAGTTGTATCTTTTGTTTTGAAGTTGTAATAGTAATGATGTAAGGTAGAATGAAATATATAGTGAAAGTTAGATTTCTAAGTACGTTGACTTTAATACTATTGTCAGTACTATTTGATATGAGTACATATTGCAAGCATTTATTTATTTATAAATATTCTCTAAACAAAAGTAGGGTAACTTATAGATAGATATGAATGCAGGATTATAAGTTAAACTAATAAGTGATTATGGTGAATCTGGAAACGGGAGTAGTCAAGGAGGAACTGAAGGGAATTAAAACCCTCCGCCACGAGCACCATCACCACCAAGAGAACAACATAGACAAGATTTGCCTCCGCCGCCTCCACAAGAAAATATGCCTATTGGGCAAATACTTGCCAGTATGCATACGATGATGAGACAGCAAGGAATGTTGATTCAACATCTTATGACTGGTGGTAATGTAGGAAACAGAAGACCCCAAGAAGTTGAACAACGAACAGAGCGACCTCAAGAGGTAAATAAACTTCCTGAGTTTATAAAAGCCAACTGTTATTTTGAGGGGGAGATGGGTAAGCCAGATGTAGCTGATGACTGGTTAGCCCAAGTTGAACGAAGTTTTGAGGCTTTTAGAATCCCTGAATCCCAAAAGTTATCTTATGGTACATTTATGTTAAAGTTAGCTGCGAGAGTATGGTGGGACTCGAGAGCAAGGCAACTTGGAAATAACATTGATTGGCAACAATTTAAGGAGGAATTCCAGAAGGAGTATTTTCCCCATAGTGTTCAAAACAAAATGGTTCGAGATTTGTTTGAACTGAAGAAGGGAGGTATGAGTGTAACCCAGTATGAGACTGAATTCAATAGATTATTACAATATGTACCTGGCTCATACCGGGATAATGTTGAGTTGAAAAAGGATTTGTTCCTTACTGGATTTGACCCCACAATGTGTTGTAAGCTGTTGGATTACGGTTTTACCACTTACAATGAAGTGGTAGATAAGGCAAGACAATTAGAAGATAATCGTGTGAGGATGCAAGCAATGTGGAGTCAAAAGATCAATAGAGGACATCGACCAGGTCCATCATTTAAGAGATCATATCCTGGTGCCTCCAGTAGCAGTTCTGGGCAGAAGAGAAGGAGACCAGTAACTCTGGCTAGTAACCCAGCTCAATCAGTACCTAATTTGAGCTTTTATGACAAGGATGGAAATGTCAAGTGCTGGAAATGTGATGCAAATCATTTTCCAAGAAATTGTGTTCAGCTTAGGGGAAAATGTTTCATATGTGGAGATTCGAACCATATGTTGAAGGCATGTCCTAAGATGAAATTAATAAAGTGTAATAAGTGTAGTAGAAGGGGCCATTTCTCCAGGTATTGTCCACAATTTGTACAAGGAGCTAAGCGAACAGAAGGTGTTGATAACACTACTGCACCTGCTCGTATCTTTGCCCTGGAGGATATGGAAATTGAGGAGAATGAGGATTTCTCGGATTTTATGGAAGAGTACTACCATGATGATATTGAGGAGCTCATGGGAGTGGAAGAAGAAAATGATGAAGGACTTGTAACTGGTACGTACTCAGACTATTTATTTTAATAATAATTCTAAGTGTGAATTAAATTGAAATCTTTGCATTTTAAGATTTATGAATGTTAGTATAGTTGGTAACCATAGTAATAGTACATTCCAGGACATGTGCTGATAAATGGACAACCTGCTTTTGTGTTGTTTGATACTGGTGCATCTCATTCCTTTGCAAGTCAAAAATTTGTAAATGAACAAGAGATTAGTATGGTTACTGTTAATGTAACTTATAAAGTTAGAACTCCGACTGGGGAGAAAGTAACAACACGAGAAGTAGTAACTGATGGTAAGATAAAAATTCAAGAGAAGGAGTATCCTATAAGTCTTGTGATATTACCTCTACAAGGGTACGATGTCATAGTAGGAATAGATTGGTTGTCAAAGAATAAAGCTATTATGGAGTGTAGGAATAAAATTGTCAATCTTAATGATGGAGAAACAATATTTCAAGGAAAAGCTGGTGGAAGTAGGTTGAATTTATCAGTGATGGAAATATGTGATGAACAATTTGAGACAAGAGTAAAGAAGGATGATTGGAAATTTTGTTGGGTGTTTGCTGTGGACGCAGAAAAGGAAATACCCAAGGTAGCAGACATACGGGTAGTGAATGAGTTTCCAGATGTATTTCTGGAGGATTTACCAGGGTTAGCTCCACCCTGAGAGTTGGATTTCAATGTAGAATTAGTTCCTGGAACTGAACCTATTTCGAAAGCTCCATATCGAATGTCACCCATAGAACTTCAGGAACTAAAGAAGCAACTTCAAGAGCTATTGGATAAGAAGTTTATTCGACCGAGTGTTTCACCATGGGGAGCACCGATATTGTTTGTGAAAAAGAAGGATGGTACTATGATATCGTGTATAGACTATCGGGAGTTAAATAAGGTTACCATTAAGAATAGGTATCCGTTACCTCGCATTGATGATTTGTTTGACCAACTCGAAGGTGCTACTGTATTTTCTAGAATAGATTTAAAATCAGGATATCATCAATTGAGAGTTAAGCCGGAAGATGTAAATAAAACTGCATTTAGAACTCGATATGGTCATTATGAATTTTTTGTGATGCCATTTGGCTTGACAAATGCTCCGGCTGTATTCATGGACCTGATGAATCGCATATATCAACCATATTTGGATAAGTTTGTTGTGGTGTTTATTGATGATATTTTGATTTATTAAAAAAACAAGGAAGAGCATGCTGAGCATTTACGATTGGCATTACAAAAGTTGAAAGAGAATCAATTATATGCCAAGTTAAGTAAATGTGATTTTTGGTTGGATAGAATTTCTTTTCTAGGTCATATTATATCTGGAGAAGGAATCTTTGTAGACCCGGATAAAGTGAATGCAGTAATGGATTGGAAGCAACCAACCACAGTGACTGAGATAAGGAGTTTTCTAGGTATGGCTGGATACTATCGACAGTTCATAAAGGATTTTTCCAAAATTGCCAAACCGTTGACTCGATTGACCCAAAAGGATGTAAAGTTCGAATGGAGTGAAGATTGTGAAATGAGTTTTCAGGAGTTGAAGAAACTACTGGTTACAGCACCAGTATTAACATTACCTGATCCGGATAAGCCTTATAATGTGTACAGTGATGCTTCACGGAATGGATTAGGTTGTGTATTGATGCAGGATAGAAAAGTTGTTGCATATGCATCAACACAATTGAGGTTACATGAAAGGAATTACCCAACTCATGATTTGGAGTTAGCCGCTGTAATGTTTGCCTTGAAGATTTGGAGACATTATCTTTATGGACAACGGTGCGAGATGTACACTGACCATAAGAGTTTGAAGTATTTCTTTACTCAGAAGGAGTTGAATTTAAGGCAAAGAAGGTGGTTAGAACTAATTAAGGATTATGATCTGAATATAAATTACCACCCTGGAAAGGCCAATTTGGTGGCAGATGCATTAAGTCGAAAGAATTATGAACAGGTTGCCTTATTTTTAACACCTCAACATGAATTAATGCATGAATTTGAGAGGATGCAAATTGGGTTTGATTGGTGTGAACCTAATAGCCAGTTAATGAACTGGGAATTGTAACCTACTCTATTAAAGAGAATCAAGCAAAAGCAAGAGGAGGACAGGGGTCTGATGGAGATAAAAGAGAAATTGAGTAACAGACAGGACCCTGACTTTAAGGTGGATGATAGGGGTCTAATAAGGTTTAGAGGAAGAATATGTGCACCACAAGATGCAGACATAAAGAAGCAAATTTTGGATGAAGCACACATTACAAGTTATACTGTGCACCCAGGAGGAAATAAAATGTACCAAGATCTAAAACTCATGTATTGGTGGAATAGGATGAAGAGAGAAGTGGAACAATATGTATCTGAATGCATAACGTGCCAACAAGTCAAAGCAGAACACCAAAGACCAGATGGACTATTACAACCTTTAGAAATACCGCGATGGAAATGAGATCATATTACCATGGATTTTGTAGTAGCATTACCAAAGACTCAAGTTGGATACGATTCCATTTGGGTAGTTATGGATAGATTAACGAAGAGTGCACATTTCTTACCTTATCGGACTGGTGATTTAATGGAAAAGATAGCTAGACTGTATGTCCGAGAAATAATAAGGCTACATGGTGTTCCTGAGAGTATTGTTTCTGACCGAGATAGTCGGTTTGTATCCAAATTCTGGGAGAGCTTACATAGAGCTTTGGGTACAAAGTTGCAGTTTGGTACAGCCTATCACCCACAAACAGACGGGCAGTCTAAGCGAACGATTCAAACTTTAGAAGATATGCTACGAGCTTGTGTGTTGGATTTTGGAGGTGATTAGGATAAATATTTACCATTGATAGAATTTGCCTACAATAATAGTTATCATGCAACGATACAGATGGCGCCATATGAAGCACTATATGGGAGGAAATGCAGATCACCACTGTATTGGGATCATGAAGAGTATGCCATGATTGGACCAGACATGATCAATCAAACGAGTGAGAAGATTAAGATTGTGCGACAACGGATGAAGGAAGCTCAGGACCGTTATAAAAGTTGGGCTGATTTAAAGAGAAGACCATTGGAATTTGAAATGGGTGATCATGTTTACATTAAAATAAGCCCATTAAAGGACTCCGACGGTTTGGTTCAAGGGGAAAACTGAGCCCACGATACATTGGTCCATTTAAAGTGTTGAAGAAAGTTGGCAATGTATCGTACCGAGTGGCTTTACCTCCAAGTCTATCAGGCTATCATAATGTATTCCATGTATCCATGTTGAGAAGATTCATTAAGAACCCGAATGCAATAGTGGAAATAGAGCCAGTGGAGTTGACAAGAAATTTTCAACTGGTGAGACAACCCATAAAGATATTGGATAGCCGGGTTCAGAAGTTAAGGAACAAAGATATGGAGTATGTGAAGATTTAATGGAATGAAGGTCCAGACTTAGAGATGACTTGGGAACCAAAAGCTGCAATGATGGAGCAGTATCCATGGCTTTTCTAATTTCCAGGTTAGTAAAAGTATACAAATTATTGTATTTAGTCATTTAAGTATAAATTAGATGTACAGAAGTTTTGAGGACAAAACTTTCTTGAAGGGGGGTGGAATTGTAAGCCCAAAAGTCAAGCCAAGTAACCGTAGGGTTAAACTTAGAACCCAAGGTTTAGGGCGATCGGTTAAAGGATCCGATCAAACCCAAATTATAAACTATTGAGAGGAATATTAGTAAAACTGACCCCGTAAACTTGAATTTAAGAAAATAAGTAATAAAATAGGAAACTATAAAATTTTCAAATTTTAAGCATAATAGGTATTAATTATCGAAAATGCGAAAAGTGTAATGAAATAACTAATAAATTACTAGAGATAGATTATATGTATACTAAAAATTTTAGAATGACCAAAATAATATTTAAGAATGTTCACGTATACCCCACATGTATTTACGTGTAGATACAAATACGCGTAATTACCTAAATAAGCCTAAAACTAAACAAATAATTAAAGAAAAATACAAAATAATTATAGAAAAATAAAAAAAATCAGAAGGGGATAAGCTGCACACAAGATCAGGTCGTGGTCAGCAAGAAAAAAAAAATAACCAATAAGAATGTGACAAACAAAAAGCCAAAAATCATGGAATTGGGGCAAAATCCCATCAAATTAATGCACATTAAATTCTACAATTGTCTATAAATAGGGGAAAAAAATTCCAGAAGTCCATTGGTCAAATTAGGATCTGAGAAAAATCAAAACCACGAAAAAATCGAGAGAAAATCCAGAAAAAAAAAAAGAAAAAAAAAATTGTGCAGATTAAGCAAGTAAGCTAAACCCACCACTCACCACCACCTGAGACCAAACCACCACCACCACCCTACACTAGGCCCACCGCCTGGACCGGCCGACAACATTGGACCAGGTTTGGACGGCCCAAAAGCTTCGAACCGGTTAGTCATTTATTCACCCGATTTTTGTATAATTTTGTAACATTATTTATTTTGCCCAGAAAATTATGAAACTTGTTATTATGAGGTTTTATTGTATGTAGATTTAGGAAAAAAATATTAATTTAGTTTAATTATGTCTGGAAATATAGGGTCCCTAACAAATTGTTCAAAACCGAGCATTAGTAAACCGGAAAATAAATAGGCTTAGGGATGTAGTTTGAAGTTCAAAATTTTTCTGTAGGATACTCATATGATGTATAACAGTGCTATGAAGCCATTTTTTTAAAATTAATTTTCGAAATTTTTAAGTTAATTTTTAGTCCTAAAATGATGGTAAAATTGGGTGATTTAGGGTTAATTAAGTGATTAGGATGTTAATTACTGATTTGGATCTTAATTAGAGGTTTAGGGAAGTTAATCTCTACAGTGGAACCTTAATCCTAGCCTTTAGGTACTAAGTATGGTTAATTAGGGAAATTAGGTAAGTAATATAATAAATTGGTAATATGTGAAAATGTAAATTAATAAATCTAAAAAAATAAGGTTATTTAAATAATATTATAATAGAAATCAGAAAAATAATAAATCTGAAATGACATTTAATTTTAAGTAAATATCTCAAAATGTAAGATTTTTACACACCGAGAATAAATCCGATACCTCTAGGCGGTGGGTCTAGTGTAAGGTGGTGGTGGTGGTTCGGTCCAAGGTGGTGGTGAGTGGTGGGTTTAGCTTACTTGCTTAATCTGCACAATTTTCTTTTTCTTTTTCTGGATTTTCTTTCGATTTTTTCGTGGTTTTGATTTTTCTCAAATCCTAATTTGACCAAAGGACTTCTGGAATTTTTTTCCCCTATTTATAGACAATTGTAGAATTTAATGTGCATTAATTTGGTGGGATTTTGCCCCAATTCCATGATTTTTGGCTTTTTGTTTGTCACATTCTTATTGGTTATTTTTTTTTTCTTACTGACCACGACCTGATCTTGTTGCAGCTTATCCCCTTCTGATTTTTTCTGATTTTTCTATAATTATTTTGTATTTTTCTTTAATTATTTGCTTAGTTTTAAGCTTATTTAGGTAATTACGTGTATTTGTATCTACACGTAAATACATGTAGGGTACACGTGAACATTCCTAAATATTATTTTGGTCATTCTAAAATTTTTTGTATACATATAATCTATCTCTAGTAATTTATTAGTTATTTCATTACACTTTTCGCATTTTCGATAATTAATACCTATTATGCTTAAAATTTGAAAATTTTATAGTCTCCTATTTTATTACTTATTTTCTTAAATTCAAGTTTACGGGGTCAGTTTTACTAATATTCCTCTCAATAGTTTATAATTTGGGTTTGATCGGATCCTTTAACCGATCGCCCTAAACCTTGGGTTCTAAGTTCAACCCTACGGTTACTTGGCTTGGCTTTTGGGCTTACATAAACTGAGTAAAAGTGGAAAAACGAACAACAATACAAGTGGTATCTTATCATAAATAGATAAAAATCTATCGATTCAATTACAAAACTCTTTCATCCAGCTAAGTAATACAAATGTAACATACACATACCATGCTCATGCACGTGACATACATCAATACTAATATCCTAGCTTAGTCTTAACTCTCATCCAGTTGGTCAACTTTAATCTAGGCATCTAAACATAAATCAAAGTCCAAGAACCTAGAAAAATCAACCTAGCAGTAACCATTGTTGTGGTTATCAATATTGGTTAATGCAAATGTATATGCATAAAAAACTTGTTTATATAAACCAAGTTGTTTGATTTACAAAAACAAGCTTTCGGAAGCTAAATTGCTTACTTAACCAAAATTATAATTTCCAAAATAAAACTTTGCCAAGCGAAATCTCAGTTTTAGAAAACTCAACCTACAGGTCTTTTTCGTGCCATATCGTGAATGCATTAATCGTATTTCGAGAAAGACTAAGTAACTATCAATCAACACAAGTAGGCTTATTCATTAATTTATTAGTCAAACCTTTACTTTATTTGTTTTATGCTTCCATCTCTAAAATCTAAGTATTGGGTTCACTTAAGTGAAGACCTTAAGAGGTAAGGTTAGTGGTTAGTACCTAATTTTTTATCCAAGTTAATATAGTTCTCAACTAACAATTATAACTAATTAACCGCACAACTGAAATCACCAAAGTCACTAACCAAGCATGACTCATCCAATACGGCATACAAAAGAACTTAGAAGGCATTTCATAATTTAACAATCAACTTATCACATTCATATGTACAAGTTTAGTCACATTCATAACTGTTAGATAAGTTAAGAGCAAATGAAATCTACCCTAGAATACAAGTAATTCACTTACCAAGTTTCTAACCGATTTTCTAATTCACTTTGGTAGCATAGGAGTTTTCTTTAGGATACTTTTTGATCGACGTTCTGACCAACTTTTTTACCTCATGGTTGAACCCAAATATACTAAAAAGTCACTTCTTATATATTGCACAATTTGTTACTTACCTTCTAACTAAATCCAACTTATATAATTTACTACAGCCAACCTTCTAAGTCACTTTCTAATCAACTCAGCTCAACATACCTAACTTTCTGACCGACCTTCTGACTCCCCTAAAAAATCACCTCTACACAACTCCAATACACCATCCATATACTTAGACAGAATATGATATCAACCAAAACCATTTTCAACACTCATGCAAATTATTTAAGTTACCAAAACACTTGATTTGAATAAAATTACATAGGGTTTAGTGAAAAACATGTAGATTTGGCCTTATAACTTCAATATATAACTTGACAGCTAATTTTCCTTCAAGATTTACACTCAATGCATTTTGTATATCATTAAAAATCATCATCCTTTCAATCTATAATAGGAATTACACTAAGCTCCTGCAAGACAAGTTGAGAAAACATGCTTTTGACCATTTTTTTAGCGAAAATCAAAATTTATCAAAAACATAACTTTAAGACCTTGAAAAACAACTTATATAGCGTGAAAATATAACCTTTAAGGTACTTACTCACAAAAATTTAGGTCGAAACTACATTAGTAAGATTTTTGAAAATGTAATGCAAAATCAATTGACGGGAAGTTTTTCTTATGTAGCCTATACTAGCACTCAAAATTTTGAAAATATAATTTTGTATTTAAATTTTACATGGAGAAATACTTGGGAAACCTAAGTTTCATAATTTTTTTAAATTATTTATTATTTTCAGTAAAACTTCATTAAAAATGAGAGAAAACGATCACTTATCGAAAACCATTGCTCCAGCTACCATCAACTACTATTAACCACTACAAGTTTGTCTACCCATCAGGACATGGTCTCAAATGTAAGGTGATGATCTTGTTTCACTTCCAGGTGGTGGTTGAACTAGGGAACTCGAAAAACTCCTATTTTATACTCTCTTTTTTTCCTAATTTTTGTTAAATTTATCTCTCTCACTTTCAAAGCTCTTTCATATTTTTCTCTATACTAAAATTGACCAAACATTATCCCTTAAGTTCTCCCATTAATTTATAATAAGGCCTAGTCAATGGAGAGATTTTGGAATTGACAAATGTCATCTTTTTATCTTTTCTTAAGCTACTATATGTCCTAAGCCTTCATCCCATACTGCTTTAGTCTCCAATAGTGGTGCCATGCCTCCTTCTAAATAATTATATTATTCCAACTGGTCTTGGGAATTTTTCATACAATTTATCTAATTTAATTATTAATTTATTCATATTTGTATAATATATAGTACGATTTTAAATTTCATGTATACACTTATAAATGTGATATTTATATAAGCTATTTTAATCCCAATTTTTTCAAATTATTATTTTTATAGGTTAAGTAATTTTATTTTTAAGATCTCATTACATTCTAATCTCACATCTGAGGTTTTCAATAAAAATATTTGCTATCGAATAAAACGATGTTTTTATTAAATTCAATATTTTTTCTATTTTAGTTTACCAAATAAACCTTACTATGGTGCTTCTTTTAGCTTTTTAATCCCATATTAAAAATTTTTTTATTCCAAAAATATTTTCTAGAACCCTAAATCTACCGATTCCAATCACCTGAAATAATTTTATGTGATGGCACTTGTAACTTGTGCTACTTATGAACACTTTATTTACTCACTTTCTAAGGCATATTTTAAAATTTTTATATTTATGGTGAATGTATCATCATTCTGAGTTCTTGATAGTTAGGCAAAAACCAGATTTTTATATTTACCTAAGTGTAAAACATGATGTATAAAAAAAAACGTAAAAATTTATAAATAGTAAAGAAAATTTACTAGTTTGCTAAAATTAACTTTCAATCATTGATAGGATAAAAGATACGTTTTAAATTTGAAGAACCATTAAAGGAATTTATTAGTAGAAATTAATTTATAAGAGTATGATACCAAAATTAGTCTCTTACATTTTAGGATTATATATGAACAACAATCATATGAAATGTGTAAATTATAATGAATTGGAATGAAACATGTATGATACGTAACTCTCCATGTTTAATGCAGCTGAGTCAGCAATGTCGTTTGAATTGGATTTGGCTAGAAAACATCATTTTCGGTTGAAAATTGTGGCTAGAGCAAGAATCTTGCAATAGTAATTCCAACTATTATATTGGATATAATCGCCAAGCCATGCATGCAGATTATTCGCCCATCTCAGTCACAACCTTGTTTACTAAATAATACGATGATAAGGAAGCCTTTGTTGACTAGACTAGGATTCGATTTGAAGCTGTGCTCTTTCTTATCCTTGCAAATTGGAAGCAACTGGCAACCCTTATCTCCTAGACCATTGGTTGCGAAAAACTCTATGAAGGACTGGGCTATAAGCATTGGAGCCGAACGTATAAATACTTTTTATTATACAACTGACATGAATCATATAATATTGATGAATATATCAATACTTTTATTATATATTGAGTATTTATTGCATGTTATATAATCTATGATCGATTCTATAAGACCGGTATAATCACCATTTTCTTGTACCGCATCCCAACATCCAAGGAGAACTTGCATTTCGTTCCTTCATCGTTGAATCTCGTTCCTTGGCAAGCCAAGGAGCATTTGGTTTTCTTTTTGTTATTATTATTATTATTTTGTTATAATAGTTTGACAATTTAAAATATAAAATATTAAAGTTGTGATTTAAAATTGATTGTAACGGGTTCACAAAAATAATAACAAAGAGTGAAAGAACTTTTGTGAAGAAATTTAGAAATAAAGTACAGAATTTTTTAACAAAGATGGTTCCTTAAGAAGTTAGCATCCAAAAAAAAAAAAATTTAGAGTTTCGAAAGGCTAAGGTTGGTTTAAAAGAATTGCGCATATAAATATTTTATATTGTTGTCTGGCGTGTTATACAGCGAAGTTCTTCCTCACGTAACATTCTATCTGTTGTTGCTTTGCTCCGTAAGCTTTTGCCGACCTATCAAATGGACAATGTCCATGTGTGCGACACTGTGCCTCTGGCCCTACGCTGACTGCATCAGTGACATTCCCGTCTTTTATTTTATTATATTTTCTATATTAATATTTGCACCATGAAAATTAATATTCATTTTTTTAATAATATAATCTAAAAATCAGTCCAACATAAATTTAGGATGCGTTGGAAGTTTTTAGAGCTGTTTTTCTTTTTTTCTCTCTAATAAATTTTATAATAGTGGGCACCATAATTTAATATTTTTTTTAATCTTTATTTTTAAAAACATGATAGCTTTCAAAGCCTAAAGTGTGACCAAACCTACTTATCAACCTTAATTTTCATTTAAAAAAAAAAAAAGACAATCCTAAAGTTATCTATCACTTTCTATCTCTTCATCACAAATATTCTCACAATAAGAATCCTTTTGAACCTTTATCTCCACTCTTTACTAAGGTTTGAGATATCTCGCTATTCTTATATCAAAATAGTAAGAAAATTATAGAATCTTGTTCTCTATCTTACGATTTACAAGATGTGACCACTTTTATGTTTACTAACTAAGTGTTTGCTGTATTTTGTGAGGTGAATGGTAATCGCTTCTGTGAGTTTCAAGTACTAGAGCAACACCTGGAAGATAGAAAGAAGAAGGAAGAGATATTTCGTATAATGGGGTAAAAGATGGTTTCCCCTTTTGTTATTTCTCTATCTATACTTCCAGTCAATGGTTACAAACTACTAACTGTAATTTATTCTAAAAGTCACATATGTAACAATGTACATTATGCATAAGTCTCTTTAATGAAAATGATGTATGTGTGTATGTATAATGCCACATATATGCTTAAATTCTTCTCTGTAATCCCTTCTAGATGTAATCTTCTAAATATTATGCCTTTCTAGTTTGTCTTGTCATTCAAGTCATAACAACGCATCAAGGGATCATATCTTTCCATCAAACTTTTCTAAATATATCTTTTACAATAAGATATTCAGTTTCTAATACTTCATGAAGATGGTGACAAAGAAAAATGATATCTTTTGCTTTGTCTTGATTGTATACTTTATTTGCTTCTTTAATAGTCTCCCCAAGACTTATAGCGCTTAGATGAATCTCAGCATATAATGTCTATGATAGATAATTCTTGCTATATATGATAGATAATTTTTGCTAGTAATATCAAGGGCCACAAAATCAAGCTTTGCAAGGTTTGTCATTGTGAAAACTCTAAAATGACACTTGGTAAAATTTTATACTAAATATTAGGTCAAGCAAATCAAAGTTTTTCTAATACATAACTTCCATGAAAATGGCGAGTATTGAGTATTGTAGGTAATATTTAGATTAGTGTTTAGAATCTGCAATAGAAAAAATGTAAAGTCATGGGGTATGCTAGGACTGTCTAATGTTGCCTTTCCGATGCTTAAATTATTAATTTCAACAAAATGTTTAAGTTTGTAATAAAGAAGGTAAGTAGTGAAAGTGTCAAGAGAATCTTATAATGGTTAGCTTGGCGTGTTTATAAATATTTGTTTAATAACTGAAAAGAGAGGCAATTGAACTACCTTAGATACATGGCTCCTTCTAAATTTAAGCCTCTGGTAATCATAGGGACAGTGGGCAATTAAATAGTTACTGACAAGGGTAATCATCTAACTATTCACACCCTTATCCTAATGTTTAAATATTTAAAATTTGTAACCTAAGCCTTATTAGTCAACCTCTAAACTCTTGGTCAATAGAGTCATTACCAACGAGTGAAGCTCTAGAAACAGGTTGGAAATTTAGATGTTGACCAATTGGTATTGTCCAGTATGCAATTGTTACAACAACTAACTAAGAGTACAAGTATCTAACCTGACGTCATCTTTAATATTAAACAATTCGATGAGCTTCTATGCAAAATTCCACTGTAACATAATCAGTTATAAGGGATAAAATGAAATGAATTATGAAACATAAAGAAAAAAAAATTACACTAAGTGAAATGAAAAGGAACTAGACACCTACAACATGTAGAGAGATTAGAGACCTGAAAAAATTAACACCCTATACTAATAACATATCATGAAATTTCTTAAAAGAAAGAACCAAAGAGTAGAGAGGCATAAGCAATCTTATTAAGTGATCTCATAAGTTATATTGAAGTGATATAAATAGATGTAAATATATGCTAACTATGGAAAGAATTCAGTTTTGTACAAAAGGAGAAAATTCTCAATAGATATAGATATAGATATATATATATATAAGAATAAAGATAATTCTCAAGAGATTCTAATAAATAGATAGTCATAATAATTAATAAATTTATAACAACTACAAAATATTCTTTTTTCACTCTTTGCCTTCGCCTCCTCTCCTTCATATACTCATTCTTCTCCCACTTACTATTCTTGTGTGTAACTCTATCTAATTCCTAACCTTATTATATAAAATCAAAACCTTAAATTAATAAACATCATAACATGATTGTTATTTCAATACTTAAATTGATATACAACACATAATTTGTATACATGCTTTATATAAATTGTAGTTTTTATGCTCTAATTTACACCCTATATAATCATATTCCAATTAAACAAAAATTTTGGTTGGTCTAAGTTTCTGGTGTATGTATATGTAACAAAGATAAGTTCAAATATTTTACATATGATTTTCCTATCAACTATTTTACTAATGCTCCACATATGTTATATATAAATTGTATCTTGTGATTAAATATTTTAGATATGTTATTTAAAAATAGAATATCATTACGTATACAAATAAATTTATATAAGACTACATCTCTCTAACATATTTATGTAATGTAATGATAAGCAAGTATAAGATCAGTAAACTATAATGAGGTCCCATCCAAACTCTATCTTGTAAGTACAAATTTCCAAATTTTAGAATCACAACCTATCCTCTAACATATAGGAACTGCTCTAAAACTTCTTTTTTCTTTATAGAACTAAGACAATATAGGGTAAAATTTTCAAGGTAAGATGCCAACAATTTATCAATGTTTAAGCATATATAATTAGAAAATTCATCACTTTGATAATCCCTAAGAATTTCAATTTGAGTATGTGCTAAGTTCAAAATATCATATCTTGTTAAGCTCAATATTATTAATAAAAGTCTAATGAAAAATATATTGAAGGTAGAAATCAATTTGAGTAAGAAATCTGTACTCATTTGTATATTAGCAATGGAGGAAATGAATAGAATTAAGAGAGAGAGAGAGAGAATGATAAGTGCTTGTTATTTCTGTTTAATTCATTGTACAAGGCTATTTATATTTACTTCATTATCTGCACCTGTGTAAAGTATATGTGATGTATTGTGTGTAAATAAATAAATAATAAACCTACCTTCTAGCCCCTATCCTCCTCAAGTTAACCAAAGGAGAAGGCCTAACTTAGATAGAGAAAACGATAACCAAGACTCTCCAACACCTTTAGTCATCAAATCAACCAATTGTAAGTTGGAAGGAATACATTTAATCCATGGAAAACTAGAGGTGATGTGATCTTGTATAAAATGCACATCAAGATCAATATGTTTTGTGCACCCATGATAATAAGGATTTTCAGCAATTAACTTTGTGAATTTGTTGTCAAAAAACAAAGTAATAAGCAAAGAAGGTGGCACACAAAGATGTTGCAGCAAATATGAAATTGATAGCAACTCTTTAGTAGTAAAAGCAACACTTCAATACTCCACTTTAGCTGAAGAAGTAGTAACTGTTAGTTGCTTTTTTGTTTTCCAAGAAACCAATAAAGAACCAACAAAAACACAAAATCCAAACAAAGATTTGCACTCCAATTGACAAGATCCCTAATAAACATCACTATAGGCCACTAAAGAGAGTGAACTATGAGAAAAATAAAACAAACTCATGTCAACAATTCCCTTGACATACTGCAGCATATGTAAAGCACCATTGAAATGAGATGTTTGAGGATAGGAAACAAATTGACTAAGTTGTTGTATGAAAAATATCAAATCAAGCCATGTAATAGTAAGATAAAGTAATCAACCTACAACTCACCTATAAACACCAAGATCATCAAGCAATCTTCCTGATGTACTATCCAACAAAATGTCTAAGAAAGACTTCTATTGATTGAGCATGAAACCAAATTCAAGTCGATAAACTTCTATCCTTAGGAAAAATCGGACAAGTCCAAGATCTTAGATAGTAAATTGTTAGTGAATAGCATATTTTACACTATCAACATCAACAAGTGAATCTCCTACAACACTTACATCATCAAAATAAACTAATATGGCCACAAATCCAAGTGAAGACTGTCTATGAAGAGAGAGTAATCAAAACATGATTAAACAAAGCCTAAAGAGACAATGGAACAAGTAAATTCTTTATTCCACTATTGGGATGCTTATTTAAGTCTATAAAGGGACTTGACTAACTTGCAAACCTAAACTTTATTATCTTGAGTAAACCCTCTAAAGGTAATATATATATATATATATATATATATCATGGAGAAATGAGCAAAAGAATTTTTGGTAAACGAAGGGTATGGAGTTTAGGAATTAATATCACGTACTATTGTTACATTTACTGATGCATTACTGTGTAAATCATGAACGAAGCATTTAAGCCTAGAATTTTTTTTTTTTTATTGTCATGTAGACTTTCAAACCATGATTAGGGAAGACAAAATGTTAATATTAAAATGTTCTATAGATAGAGAAACATAAACAGGAGAAACTTCAAAATTTTCAATAGAGATATTGATTGAAGGTAAAGAAGGAAACAATGGTATGTGATCAGGAAGAGCATAATCATGTTGAGAATTTGAATCCATAGAATAAAATGGGAAAACGTGCTTAAGGAAATGACATCACGGCTAATAAAAAGCTTATGTGCTTTTAGATCATGAAGTTTATAGCTCTTTTAACTAGTGGAGTATCCAACAAACATACAATGCATACTTCTAGTTTCAAATTTATCATTTGATATAAGATTTGTAGCACCATATAAAGACTTCCAAAGGTTCTAAGATTATCAAAGGATGGTTCTTTGTTAAAAAGAAGAAAGTAAGGGAATTTCCAATTTAATGATTCAAGTGACATTTTATTGATAAGGTATGTAGCAGTTAACACACATTATCCCCAAAATTTCTTTGGGAGATTTGCATATAATCTTAAGGCTTAGCAGTCTCCATCAAGTGTTAATACTTTCTTTCAACAACCCCGTTTTGTTGAGATGTATAGATAATAGATTTTCGTTATAAAGTCCCATTTTTGGTAAGGAAATATTGAAATTCCTTAAAAAGGAATTCACTGCCATTATTAGATCTAACAACTTTGGGTGTGGCATTATAATGTGTTTTAGTGTAAGTAAAGAAGGAAGTCAAGAAGGATAAAGCTTGAGATATGTGTCCCATCAAATATGTCCAAAGTACTTCTAGTGGATAAAAAAAGAATTTTGCTCTAGAAAAAGATGGTGTTACATGATCCCCAAATATCTATGTGGATCGAGTCAAAAGGATGCAAGGAACTAAAATGAAAAGGCTATGAAATTTTACAAGTAAACAAGTATCACAAAGAAAATTTAATAGATCAATATCTTTACAGAATGACAAATGCTTAAGCTTAGAAAGCGATACATGCCCTAATCTGCTATATAACAAATTTAATGACTTATTATTATACAAAGAGAACAATTGAGCATGTACTATAGAAACAATAGAACAATCGATCTGATTAGATCGTGGAACAAAACAAAGTAAATACTTGGAGTCCATGATATAAAGTCCATTTTTAGCATTAGCAAATGCAATTGCTTTATGGTTAATCAAGTCTTAAATTGACATTTAGTGTTATCAAAGACAGCAAGAAGGTTAGTATGTATAAGAAGTTTATTAATAGAGAGCAGGTTCTAACAAAAATCCGGTATGAGCAAGACATTAGACAATGTAATATAGTCATTTATAACAATATTGCCTATGGTGTGAACTGGCTTCTCATTTCCATTAGGAAATTTAACTCAAATAGGTATAGTAAGATTGTGTTTATCAGTTAAGATTTGTGTATAAGGTGTTATGTGATCACTCGCCCTTGTGCCAACAATCCAAGAAAACACTTTATTATCATAAGAAGTAAGAACATTACCTATATAGGTCGTGAACAAAGCATGCATTACTTCATTAGTATTCTATCCCTTTAGCATCTTTACCACTTCAAAACAAATTCGCGAAATAAGTTGAGAATTCTTGAAAGATCTTTACTATCCTCATCATCTACAAGTTAATCTAAAGTAGTTTTATGGGTAGCAACAAGCAAATTAGAAACCAAACTTGATTCTACTGTAGTTGCTACTTTACTACCTCTCTTATCTCTTCCATTCTTGTATTAGTCTAGATAATCAATGATGTCAAAGCAATTCTATATTGTATGACTAGTTCTTTTACAATGAATACATGTAACTTTCCCAACACGTTTCCCTTTCTTATCCTTTTTGTCCTTTACTAGAAACCCTTTTGATTTTTTATAAGAAAAACACCTACATCTTCACTAATAGAATTGCCTAAAGTCACCTATTTTTATTTCTCAATTTGGAAAACAATATAATGTGTCGTTTTTACTAAAGGCAAGGGATTTACAGATAATATATGGCTTCAAGTATTCTCATATGCATCATTGAGTCCCATGAGAAATTGTACCGGTTTATCCTATTGTCTTATTTCTCACTTTCTCTAACAAACCATACATACAATCATCCATAGCACCACAAGAATAGTAAGGAATAATATCCAAACTATTCAATTTATCTCATAATCTCTTTAACCAATTACAATAAGTTGTAATGGAAGCATTACCTTATTTGAAATTAACTATCTCACTTTGCAATTTATATAACAAAGGCCCATTCATCAACCTAAACCGTTTACAAAAATTGTCTAACAAATCTTTAGTAGAATAAGCACATGAAAACCCTTTAACCAAATCTTTATTTATGGAATCCAAAAGCCAACATCTCACCGTAAAGTCATATTTAATCCATTTATGTTCCTTTAATAGATCATCATCGAGTTTAATGCATGGCCTACCAATAATGATAAACCCCACTTTATCCTTAACAAGAAGAGATAATTTGATAGATAGACTCTACAACTCAAGAAATTAGTTCCATTAAAAATCACATTAATGATTAATTTTCTTAGACTATCAAAACTTGATAGTAAAAGCAAATGGCTATTTTTGAACAATTCTAAATTTGAAGCGATGGTTTTCTAAATTGAATAGTTACAAACGAGGAAAACAAACAGTCAATTAAACAAGAACCAGGAGATCTATAAAATCAAGACAAACTAAGATGTAACCGGCCCTAATACCATATTGAAGCTATAAATTAGTTTAAGAAATCTATACTTACTTGTATATTAGCAATGGAGGAAATGAATAAAGTAGAGAGAGAGAGAGAGAGAGACAGACAAACAGACAAAGAGAATGAGAGATTGATAAGTGCTTATTATTTCTGTTAAGTTTAATGTACAAGGCTATATTTACCTCACTATTTGTACCTATAAAGTATATGCATTGTATTGTATGTGAATAAATAAACAACTAATAGCTAATAATAAACTATATATTTCTACAAAATATTATCAATTAAGAACTTTCATAGAGTAGATATAAAGTGCACTAAAACCTCTACTTTATAAATCTTAGAATACATATTCCAAAGTGAGTACAAAATGATAGATGTTGTATTTAATACCTTATCCTATGAGAGTGGGTTCTAAAAAATTCTTATTGAAACTTATCTTATAACCTTCAATACCTATCCGCAAACTACCCAACCATGCAATGTAAAGAAGTTTATAGGTTTCGATAAATTCGCCCACTTACCCCTTGATTATATCATGTATAATATAATTGCATAGTTGAGTTATATACGTTATATTCACTAAACAATTGCATTACAACTATTACTATAAGATAAATTAAATTCATCTAAATATTAAGTGCAAGTTTATTGTTTCGTACATTGATCATGTAGACTACCCATCCATTGGAATAGTCATAGAACAGAACATTATAGTATAAATATACAACAAAATAAAAATTGTATATATTATAAATATATAGCAAAGAACAAAATGTACATAATCACTCAAATTTATAATCAAACAATTATATTTAATTTCCGACGCATACATGAAATAAAATCCATGCATACCACTATGTGTACCGTAACTAATATTTTTAGAGTATATATAATAAATAACAAAATACATAAGAATGTTTGTACATATTATACAACCATATATACACACATATTTTTAATTATGATTTTTTATATAATATAGTATTTTAATTTGTTACCAATGCTTGGTACGAGCCTTATAAGATAATTTGCATCAAATCAACATCTACATATTAATTACTAGGTCCATTATGACGTAAATTATAAATACAAGATTCTTCCTTAATAATTCATATAGGAAGCAGCTTCTATGATCCCATCCTCCATTTTAACTCCAACTCTTAATCCTACCATTCATTTTCAAACCCTTAAATTTATAATAAATTTAATAATTCAGATTGAAAGAAATATAAATTAAGGGTTAGATAGGGGATGAGACTGATCTCATAAAAAATAAGGACGAAACTGTAGAAAAATCCATATAACTTAGACCTAATATAATGTAATAGCTACAAGATTTTTTCATGATCCCATTTTTATTTTTTAAGGGACCAGTCCAACCATCTACTACATCCTTAATTTGCATTCCTTTAAATCTAAACAATTGAATAAATTTTGAATTTAATGTTATAGATTTAAAAGAGTGTAAGTTAATATTAGGACGAAGGGTTGGACTAATTTCATTAAAATGAGGGATAAGATGATAGATTTACCATAACTGCATTACTAATAAGCCCTTTTTAGGGTAATTTTATTGTTGCTTTCTCTAACCATCCATATCTTGTAAAGTTGCTCATTCGAAGGGAATGAAGTAAAAGGTGCAATTAACTAACCCAAAATTTATCTAATGAAATTCATATAATAGGGCTTACTCGTCAATCTTCATTGCATTAAAATTTTCAAATTTTCTTTTTAAAAAAAAATTACTTACATTGGCATTTTAATTAGGGACTTCTATAGTTTTGTGGGCAATGACCTTTAGCTATCATTTCATTGTTCAAATGATTGTAATAATTAATAGAACAAGAATTTCATTGTTCTAATGAAGGATTGGATCATCCCACCAATGGGATAATAGAATGTTGATTTTTGTTAACTAGGTTATTTAAGATGCAATTAATATACTAATCGTATTCCTTTTCAAAGGCGTAAAATATTTTGATTTGTTTCATATGTATTGGGCAAAACTTAAGCATATCTAACTAAAGCCATCAAGAAAGAAATGAAACCAAAACCATGGTATAATTGGTCACATAGACAAAGGGAACTCCTCTAGTTTTGTCATTTCTTTGGCTATGGTAACATAAATAGTATGTATTGACTATTGAGACATGGTTAATAGGTCGCATATAAGATAAGTCACAATTAAGCAACGTTTGTATGTTATTTACTAAGTCGATGACGACATAAATGCTATAAATAAGATTCTCCCTTAGTATTACAACGTTATAATGTAATAATTGCATTACAAACAAGGGAAGTTTTACCGTTGCTTTCCCTAAACGAGAGGCCTCCCAGCAAATTGAGCTCCTTCCATATCCTTGAAAAAGCTTTAAACAATTCCAAAGGGAAAGGAAGAAAGAAAAGTTTCTCATAAAAGATAGGTGTATTAAGACTAATGATGGGGTAAATCACGAGGGTGGCTTTTGCTTACACTCTTAATGGTCCGACAGTTGCAAGTAATGATGGACCTCCAAAAAGCTTCCTATGGCAAAACCAATAAAGAACTTTTAACACTCAAGTTAGCAAAGAAAGTGGTTGATAATTAAGATTATGCTCAAGGAGAGATAAAGAGGAAATTCAATCACTTCACTAAAGGTCCTAAATCTCATTGTACAAAGGGAATCCTATTTATACAAAGGGGAGCCAACTTGTTGGGCTACATAGCGCTTAAGGATTGTCTCGTATACAACCTGAGTTGAAGGAGTTGTCAGTACAAAAAGGACAAACGTCTTTCTACTGATTGATGAGCCTTAAGGAAAGAGCTTGTCATATCGAAGTAAGCGATTGTCATAGCTTAGATGGCTAAACCATTAAGTCGTACACTAGGACGTCACGTAGCATTTAATGATGTGTGTGTGTGTGTGTGAGAGAGAGAGAGAGAGAAGAATGGAGAGCCAAACTCCATCTTCTAAAGCATCCTCCAAACGACACCCTGGATTGTGGAGTGATCCTCCTTAGTGGTGTGACGGCGTCCATCAAATTATAGACATGGTCACGATAGGCTTCTCAAGTGTCCGGAGCTCGAGCCTGAAGATCTCAGTAACCCTCTGTCCTCAAGAAAAACACCTAATCTATTTCTTTGTCTGAAACTAGGGAAAAGCTCAAGCTCCACACGCACTTGAGGGCTACCCGACCCTTCGCAAGGTGGTCTGGCATGGTTGGGGCACTACTTACGTCTTTACCCAAGCTAACTCATGTACCTAGCAAAGGACCACCCTTCGAAGAAGTAAGAGTCTCCTAAGGAAGCTTAGCAATTAGTGACTTAGGCTTTAGCCTCTAGAGCATTAAACCAAAAATGGACTATCAATAAGGACCATATGTTCCCTCAACTTGGTGTAGTGGTAGATCCAAGATTCAATTCGAATAGAACAAACTGAAAGGTGAAACATATTGAAAAGATAAACCAATCCAAATTCGAAAAAAAAAAAAAGAAAAAGAAAAAGGCATGCGATCCCATATGTGGGTCTAAGTTCTTATATTTCATATTTTTCAAGGTTTTTCTATGATGATGCCACTTTATCATAATGTCATAATAAATTATGCGCTATTTCAGTATATTATGTCGTAAACAATAAAATAAAATCTTTGGACAGCTTTACTTTTATCAAATTTAAGTAAATTATGCTCATCAATGATAACACAAAACTATTGACGATTTTTATTTTATTGTTCATATGCATGATTTGCTGAAATTGGATATAATTTACCATTATGTTTCGGTAACGTAACATTACTGTATAATTTTTCCATTTTTAATGGAAAGTGTTACTAAAAATAGATAGACCCATTATCTATCTATCTATCCAGGGAAATGGATCCTATAAAAGTATATTTTTCATAAAGTTACAAATCAACGGATGTTATAGTTTAGATTTTTAAAACATCATACGAAATCATCTTTTTAAAAAAAAATTAGACAATAATAATTACTGATTTATAACTTTAGAAAAAAAGGAACTATAAAAAATTTAGCATCACATATTAGAGATTGATATTAGATGGACATGTATTTATGGTACGTGTCTCTAAAATAGAATTTAAAAAATAAAAATTATCATATGAATTATCAACCTTTCTAATTTCCACATCCTTCATATCTGAAATAGAAAAATGCGATGCATGGGAAAGTAAAAATTGCTAAAATGAAGAAAATTTCCTAGTTTACTGAAAGCAACGTCTAACTATTCGTGAGATAAGGGTTATATTTTTAATTTAAAGGGTAATTTAAGGAATTCATTGGCAAAATATTAATTTTGCTAGGTATGGCATCAACACCATTTTCTCACACGCTTTAATATTATTCATGTACAACAATCATATAGAGAACGCGGAAAACAATCATCTATAGAGATGATAATGAATTGGAATGAGACATGCGTAATACGTAACTCCACTCTACATGCTTAATGCAGTCAAGTCAGATCAGCAAGTTGTTTGAATTGAATTTGGCTAAGAAGAAAACATCATTTCCGATTGAAATTTGTGGCTGAAGCAAGAATCTTGTAACAGTTCCTACCATATTATATGGGATATAATCGCCAAGACATGCATGCAGGTTATACGTCCATCTCAATCACAATCTTATTTCCTAAATAATATGATGATAAGAAAATTTTGATGACTAGGATTCGATTTGAAGCTGTGCTCTTTCTTATCCTAGCAAATTGGAAACAAATGGTAACCCTTATTTTTTTACGAGAAATTCTATAAAGGATCGGATCTATTAAGATTTGATCATAAATTATATTTATATATATGTATTAATATTTTTTATTATATATCGAATGTTTATCGTATATTACATATAATTTATGATCGATTATATAAAAGATTCGGTTCATATAAATATTTTTCTCCAACTTTCGCCAGATAGGTATCCGGTTGGCTGGTGTGTTATCCAGAGATGTTTCTTCCTCATTTTATCTATTGTTGCTTTGATTCGTAAGCTTTTGCCGGCCTATAAAATGGATAGCGTCCATTTGTGACCCTATAAAGAATCTGGCCCTACAGCATCAGTGACACTCTGGTCTTTTATTTTATTTTATTATCTATATACATTAAAGTTAAAATTAATTTTTTTTTTTCAATATAATCTAAAATTCACTCTAACTTAGAAATAGGAAACGTTGGAAGTTTTTAAAGCAGTGTCTGGTTTTTTTTTTTCCCCCATTTTCCTTGAACAATTTCTATAAAGTAGGCACCATAAATTTAATATTTTTAAATTCTTTTAATTTTCGGCATGTGAATCACAGATGTAAGTCTCTATAATATCAATATAAATTGAATATTGCATTTCAGTATGTGATTAGAATTTCAAAGATTAACATTATTTAATTTTTAGGTAAGTGTTTTAGTGATACACGTAAAGAGGATGACCCTACTTTTCTCATTCTTGGAACATTTTGATGCAAACTGCCTTCTAAGAGTTATAATTGCCAGTTGCCACATTCATAAAAATTTTTGGGCTGCAATTTGTGGATGTCAAACAGCATTTTTTTTTTTTCTATCTTAAAATAGATATGAGATAAAGTCTAGCCAAAGAAAATAAAAAAGATAAGATAAGCATTACATTTGTGGAGTGATTGATGATATCGATTCGGCCTCTCCACATGAAAGCTATCAATATTTTTTTTTTTTTCTCCTTCCGTTTGATGATAATTTTTTTTTTTTTCCCTACCGATGACTAAATGCTATTGACGTCGAATGATCAGATTCACTGAACGAAAAGGAAGTCCTCTTTTTTATTTTAATTATCAGTAATTTCAAGAAGTTTTTTTTTATTGCCTTCATAACTTTCGAAATTTTGAGTTTCTTCTTTAAAGAAAATCATGATGGAATGAAAATTTTCTTTTTCTTAAAAAAGTCGACCTTGAATTATCAAAATCTATTGAAGGCAAGGGTTATAGCGACTTATAATCTCAAACAATCTTTTTCTACTTCGTGTAGTAATGAAAGATTTTTTCAAAATAGTATCCATCTTCTATTCTAATTGTCTGATAATCCTTATAATAAGTCCTTAAAACATGTTTTTAATAAAAAAAAATTCAATAATACTAACATGACATATACACAAATTAATAATATATAAATATTATTATAAAATTTTAATACGTGATAATATAAATCTTCTATCATTATTATATATTTAAATATTATTATTATTTATATTTTTTTAATAACATAAATATTTATTTATCACTTATCAAAATATATAATATATTAGTACTAATAAATCTTTCTTCGTTGTTAACGCTCCTAAACGATTGATGTTTGGAAAAAAAAGTAGGTGAACAAGAGTGTTCCCACTTTTCCACTAATTTATTACTATGTTTGATGTTCATAAAGGATTTTTTCTATTCAACTATAACATATATATAATTTTTCTTTTTTTTTTTCCAAGGAAATTTTAGTAACATATTTTCAGAATTTTAGGAAATAAAAATATTTGTTAAAAAGTTTGAATCAGTCAGAAGCAAAATTTCAAAATTCAGGAAGACGAGCTGCAATTGCCATAAAAATCGGTTTGTTTCATTTGTTTTTTCTTGTACTTTTCTGTTTCTAATTTATATTTGTCAAGCATCTATTTAAGTTGTGTAATTCCTTTTTTTTTTTTTAAACTTTTATATAGTCGCCCGTGACTAAAAGAATGTTAGATTAATAACGATACCCAAATAGAAAGTCGAGAGACTCTAAATTTTAGTATTTCCACCAAATTATCTGGTCCACAATCATCCAGCAAAGAATGATGGAGACGGAGTTCTTTCAATTGATTAACGCACAGGCTATTGTCAATATTCCAACATCTGTAAGTGTGCAAGTGCAACCGAAAACTTAAATCTACATGATGCTCCCTTACTCGTTCTACCGTGTTGAAGCAATGAACTTTTATGGCTCACCAACCATGCGGTTCCTTATGTCATGAAGCAACCACAGCTTACATGGACAAATCGAAACAGTTTAGTTCTGATTTTATTTGGCGGTTATGATCGGACCAAACGCAACTGCTTTTTACAGATGAAACCCACCCCCTTTGTTTGGTCCCAATTCAACAAAAATGGCAACCCCAACTTCTCCTATAAGGAAAAATAATGTAAAATTTGGTTGAGAAAGGGGTAGGTGAAGGGATGGACTAACAAATTTAGTGAAGTTGTAGTTTGTCAAAATCTGTGACCAGAACTACTTAGATGGAATGACTTTTGGAGTGGTCTAAGTGTGATATAATTGTTGGTGGTTCAACAAATGTGATGGTTCTTCAATGTCAAGAAAAGCTGCAAAATGTTCATCTAATTAAGGGAAAAAAGAATATATTCAAATATAATACGTATAATACTAAATATAAAATTTAAAAAAAAAAAAGGAAGATTCAGAAATCCAATCCAAATATTTGACCTCATTTCTTATGTAAAGATGGTTGATATCTAGCTACAGGGAAAATTCATTTCCAGCTAAAATATAACCAAAGACTCTAGAAGGGAAAAAAACAAATAATAGTAATAATAAAAATATAGAAACCAGCTTCTCAGCTTGGTCGGTCAACAGAAGGTGGTCTCTTTTATTATATTTGGATAAAGTAAGAGAAGGGTGTTTGTTAAAACTTCAATTAAGGAACCTAATCTAAATTGCTTACATAACCAAGTCAAAATGATAACGTTATGTGCTAGGTAAACATCACACAAGAAGCCAGTTTTAATGTTCTATGTTTCTGAAATGGTTAGCTTTACTCAACCATATATTAGGTACCATTCACATGACCAAGTCCTAGAAAGTTAATAGTCGAATATTTACGTTTATATAGAATTACAAATTACTTAGGAGATGGAGTTGTGGAAGCGGCCAAAGTCTTTCAATTATACTTATTAGGGTTTTTTTTAGTTAGCCTACGAAGTGGATACGATACGCCAACCAAATTTACACGTCAATGCACGAGTAGTTGGGCAGATTAGCACTCATGATGAGTGATGACACTCTTGGTTTTTTCAATTAAGATTTTAAAGAGGATAATGGCTCAAACCTTAGTACTGTCTTTTAGTTTGGTGAGTTTCGGTTTACAACGAAATTGGACCACAAGTGGTCTAATTCTTGGTACAAATAATAATATTAACAAACCTCTTGTTTATGAAAAGTTTGTTAATCAATTTGTTGATTAGTCTTAATTGGTTATGAGAAGACGTAGGGTAGCTTGGAATTATAACTATAGTTTTTCGATTATCATATGATATGTGTATCAATAAGTTGTAAATAACTATCAATAAGTTTTTTTTTTCTTTATTTTTTGTAAACACTTCTAAAAACTATTTTCAAACTACTTACCACTTTATCATATGTTTAAAAGTTTATAAATACTTAGTATACTTTTTCTATATCAATGATATAAGAGTATTGATAAATTTCTTTTTAGGGTTTAGAGCTTTAATGTATTAGTTAGCACATTGCAAGATTTAGACATGTAAATTCCTTCACTATCAAATGTGTAAACTAATGCGTTAAAGTGTTTGATTTATGTGTATAGATTACTCAATAGCCTATACATCGAATTAATATGCACATTTGGAATGAGTTGTAATTGGAGAATAAATTAGAGCCTAACTAAAAATTAGAGGCACTTTCTCTATTTTACACGAAGCAATTAAAGAAAAAATAATAATTTAGATACATATATATTTATATTTATATATATATCCATTAAAGAATATTTTAGAACACTTGTTAAGGTTTAATAAATAGATTTTTCACGTTTTATACTTCCATTACACCGATTATACATGTGAAAAACCAAATATTTGAATATGTAGGAATTTCTTTATTATATATTAACAAGTTCCTATATAGAATTTTGAAAAAAAAAAAAAAGAAAAGAAGAAGAAGAAAGAAAAGATCCCCAACTTATGCAATATATGAATGTACACAGAAAATCTATTATTGGAGTCAAAATGAGGGGTCCCTGTTTTGATAAATGTTGTTCTGGGGACCTTCGAAGCAAAAAAAATAAAAAATAAAAAAAAATGGATATGGATGCCCACTCGGCTCAACATCGCTCATAACGTGGCGTACTCATCCATTAAAATAGAAGCCTTTTTGCCACTTTTCCATTAAAATAAGAATACCGTTATGATTCAAAAAACATTGATGGGATGTTTTTTTCGTGGATAATCCGTTAATCATGTTGCAATCAATTGGAAGACCATCTTCTTTTCTTTGATTGAAATGTAGAGAAAAAGTAACGTGTGATTAGTTCATCCATTAAGTTCGTTTGCTGAGTAAACTAGTTTATTACTCGAGATAAAGCTAGAATGCACTGCCGTTTTTGCATTGTTAACCTCGGTCTCCTTTAGCTAACTTGTTTTTATTGTGGGTTGGAAAACCCATTCATCACATTTTTGTTGCTCGAGATAAAAGTTGCAATGTACTGTGGTTTTTTGAATTGTCAAATCTCATCTCTAATCTCATTGATCACATTTTTATTGCTAATGCTTTTTTTCCTTTTTTTTTTTCTTTTTTCCTTATGTTTTGTAAAAAGAGAAAAGGACCCATTAAGTTTTCTAATCGATAAGATGGCTGGTTAGGCAAAGTTTACATATTGAAGCCAAATTGTTTATTAGGAATTCGTTTTCCTTTTGAAAAAGCCGATTCACTACCTTTTTTTAAATTTATTTATTATTTTTTTAAACAATGTAGAAAAGATGTTTATTGTGGGCTATTACAAGTGGGTATTTTTGGGGCCACATATGGGGGGATAGAAGGCAAGGATATGGGCCCCATGCCAAACGACATTAGTGATATGTGTGTAGGCCAATAAGTTGGGAATGCATCCCTGTCTTTATTTAGATAGAATTGCCGGGACATCCCGGAATTAACATAAATATAAGTGTTCATTATGTCTTTTAAAAAAAAAAATTACTCCATTTCTGTTGTTTATGACTTTCAAAAATTTCATCCTTTTTATCACGATTTAGAACCATTGGGATTTGATAGCTTCATTGCGTGTAACCACATACATCAAAAATATAAGACTACTTAGAATGAAATAAATTAAAATATAATGTAATCGGATAGAATGAAATAAAATGGAATTAAGATTAAAATTATAATTTCATTCTTATGTTTGGAAATATCAAAAAAAATGAAATGGGATATAAGTATATATAGTAGTATTTATCAAAAATACCTTTAATTATTAGATATTATTACTAGGTTGAAGATTAAATAATTAATTTTAATCAATAATAATTATTGAGAGAGAATTAATGAGGGAGAATTGGAATCGCTATTCCACTTTCTCGATGCACTTACAAACACGGCAAGAAGTGTATAAAATCGTGATTTCACTTCGAATCCTTTCCAACATTCCAAACATTATATAAGAGGCCTATAATATCTCCCAAACAAAATAAAAGTACGAAGGGTTAATAAAAACATGTCATTTGCACTAAGTCATAGCAAAAACTAAATTCATCAATAGGACTAAGTCCACTTCCATAACCTATTCATATATCATGAATAGCGCTAAGTAAAAAAAAAAAAAAAGAAAAAAGAAAACAAATTGAATTGCGAAGCATATTGATAAACTCTAAATTGATTATATTTTATTTAGTTATTTTTCATGATTTTTTCTTGAATTTTGAATTTATTTTTATAAAATGATACTTAATTTAGTGAAATCTTAATTTTTTTTTTAAGTTTTAAAACGATCTACACGGAAAAATGAGAAGATAGAAACAAATTTCACTAAAATCAAAATTAAAATTAGCAAGTTATAAAGTTTTAAAAGTTAACACACCCGAATCACATGGCTATGTTGTTTGTAGGTGATTTTAGACCAACTTTTCACTAACCACAGCGAGTTATATTGTGCTCCTAGTTGTGTCGTTTCCATATTTGAAAAAAAAAAGATAGAAAAAAGGAGCGATCACATCTACTTATACGACCAGGGGACACGATCGTATCCCCAATCATATAACACAATTAATATTTTTCACAACATCTATATAAAGCTTCTTTAGGGTTTTATATAGAAAACTTTTAGAGGAGTTTTGGAAAGCATTTCAAGAGAAGAATACTCAAGAGAGTAAGGGAAATCAAGACTTCAAGATTTATTTAATTTCATGATTCACTCTTCTACATTCTTTTTTTTTTTTATACAAGACCGCTACTTTATGATATGTAAAGTAGATTTTTAGTATCTAGGTTTTATAGAACCTAAATCTACCCATGTGACATGGATTTTTATTATATCTAATTAATTCTTTATTTTTTTTCTTGATTCAACTATGTATGCTTCATGACTGAGATTATTATTTCCGCGGATAATGATCTAAACTTTGATATCTTATAAGAGAATCGAAAATTTTTTTATAAGATTAAATCTAAGCATAGTTGATAGAGATTATTGCAAGATTAAAAATAATTTGCAAAATCTTTTGGGAATTTTAAATTATATCGTAGAAAATTCATTGTGCAGTAATACAATCGTAGATTATACTATTAAAAAGTGGTTTTAATAAATGATTTTAAGATTATGGCTAATTGACTTAAGAAAGTAATTAACTTTAGTAGAAAATTTTCATAGTCAAGAAAGATTAAAGAAGAACTTAAATTATTTTTAGAGAAAATTACATGGTAAATCTAGGGGGAGTAAGGATCTATATACAATTAAACCTATTAAAGGTCTAGTTTCAAACCGCAATCTAGTCTGAAACCAATTCAAGGTAAGCCTGAACTAGCCTTTAAACCATTGAGCCTCAAGGGCCTAGACAATTCAGCAGTCTAGGCCCGTTGAATTGGTAGGCCATGCAACCGATAGGTCGATTCGTCATTAAACTGGTCGGTTTAGCCCTTTTCTTTTTTTACCAAATGCTAAAATTTTAGGGTCCCTTTAAAAAAATCAAAGGAAAAAGAGAGAAAGAGAGGATTTTATTTCTCTACAATAATTTACAGTTAATAGTAGCTTCACATTTTATTTCTCTATTGTAGTTCGTAATCCTACAACTAAGGAAAATTATTTATCTATTACATTCTCTCTCGTTTTGCTTAACATCGCTCATTATTTTAATATTATACTAATATTAACTTCACATGAAACAAACCTATTATTTCGAAATGAAGTAAAATTTTAATCAAAAATATTAGTAAATTATATACGTAACATTAAAACTTATTATTTCTAAGAAAACATACTTAGAAATTGATAAAGAATTAGAAATTATTAATCTAAATAGTAAATTTAAAAAAAAAAATAAGAAGCTAGTTCAAGAGCTAGCAAATTAGCTCAAAACTGTGACTAGCCGAGCCAATTCATTGGTCGGCTAACCCATGAACCGACGATTTTAGGCTAGTTCAACTCGATGAGTGGGTCTAGATACAGCTTGCAAATCGTGAAATAATTTATAATTTTATTACTTTTTTACTTAGTTCTTAAGCAATTTTTATTTAATAATAATTTATTATTTATTGCAATTAATTTTAGATTCTTTAAATTCTCGAACTTAAATTTTCCAGTTAGATAATAGATATCTAGTGAATATTAATAATCAAAGTTTTTGAGGAATCAACATTCAGACTTAATCTGATTACTGTAATTTGATAGGTACATTTGCCTCATATCACATGTTGATCTAGACCAAAAACAAAACCAAAACATCAATTAATGTCTTTTTAGGTTTAGGAAAAAATTACAAACCTAACCATGATAATATAAAGGAAATTGAAATAATCATTATGTTGATTATGAAAATTTGATAATAGTGCCATTCTCTAAATAATATGAATTTCTTTTATTTATCCAACTATATTTTAAACTCTAAATAATAAAGTGAATAAATGATGTGAATCTTAATATTCCAAATATTTCCTATGTTGATTTGTATGTTATCTAACTTTTGAAGTACCAACTAAATTATGTTAAGACTTAATGTTGTTTCCAATGTATAGTACCATGATGGATCATATAAGATGTGAAAAATGTAAGATAATGAGTGGATACTTACATCATCATACAATTATTTTAAGACGACCACTTCAATGTAAAGAAAAAAATTATGGGTGATTAAGAATGATAAATTCGTTGATATAAAAATAAAGTAAAGCAGCATCACCACAAATTCTCTTAAATCTCATGAAACTTTTGAGTGCTTTTTTTTTTAATTAAGCCCTAATAGAAGTATGAAAGAAAAATATATATGAGATATTGTGGAAGATAAGAAAAATAAATAAATAAATAAATACATAAAATCAAAATACAATAAGCCACCCAATATTCTCAAAGTTCAATCAATGAAACCACTAGTTCCCTTAACTTTTTGGAGAACGATTGATCATTTTTGTTATAAATACTATTCTAAGTTACTCAAGCTTAATCCAATATTTATTGGAGTTCAATTTGAAAGAAGCTAAGTTGAGCTCAATCTTTAATATACTTAGCTCAATCAACTAATGAGCTTAATAGAGCTCGAGTTAGCTATAAATATAAGTGGAGTTCAAATCAAGTTTGAATACTAATATTATTATAATTGGAAGAAGAATATTAAAAAATAAAAAGAAATCGAGCTTAATTGAGTTAAACTCAAACTTATTGGATGACATCTCAAGTCGAGCTCGAGCTCAAAATTCTAAACTTATATCCAACTCAAGCTTTAGAATTCCTAGTTAAGATCAAGCTTGGTGCTTTGTCATCTCGACTTAAATTATTAACAGTATCTAATTATAAACATCAGTCTCCTCCCTTGCAATATTCAATTCGTGTAGAGTTTTATAAATATCTAGATTAGGGCTAACAATTTGGGGCCAGAACATGATAGACCTCAACACGACACGACTTGACTTAACTTAAATGGGTTAATATATGAAAAAATTTGACACAAGACACAAACAGATCAACCCCATTTAAACATGGTTAAATTCCTATCCAAATTCAGGTCAAGCTTCCAAACTCAAACACGAGACACATTATATCTTCTTTTATATTTGCATTTTGTTGCATAAATTATTTTTTTCTAAGTCAAAAATCTCAATTAAAGGTATGATATTTCTTTAGCTATATATTCTTCTTACTACATTATAGTTTGAATGAGCACAAAATTATGAACTCATATATAAATTCTTTAACTATCTCTCTTGAAAATCTAAAAAACAATGTGATAAATTTGGAAGTCAACAACAATAGTAATATTAATATCAATATCAATTCAATTCATAGTTCTACTTAATTTAGTGATGCTATATAGCATAATTTTTTTTATATATTTTATATTTGGTAGAATTTTGCTTTACTAAAAACTTTTGTTTAAATTATAATTTTTATTAAATATGAAGATACTATATCATTTGTGTCGCACCTCAAACGCTGTCAAGTCATAATAATCTGCCATGTATATCAATTTTATGCTAAAAATTGTCTACCCAATGGCTAGCATAACCTTGATATATACAAGGCTTATATGATAAACCATTCTAAAGTATTCACAGTTCCATAAATATATTAACATTTACATTCATACCAAACTTATATTTACAATAAAGTTAAGTACAAAATATTTATAAAAGTATATAAGTATGTGATACGACTCAAAAGTAAAAATCCAACTAGATCATTTGATATGAATTAGACTATTAGGCCTTTAACCTAAAGCCAAGCCCAAGGACTAAAAGGGTTAACTAGGTGAATCCTCCTACTCCAGTCAACCCCCCATCGAAACTAAGCTACTCCTTGCTACCGATCAACTCACCTTGCTACGCCATGTGATTTCATATCTCCCGAAAATTATGTATCAACTCGACAAATGCTCTAACTGCAATCCAATCCTTCATTTGCCTTTACCTAATAATGGCCAACCCAACTATCAACTCAACAATATCGATGTTGATAGGCCGAAAGACCCCACACGAGTCCTTAATCGGTCCTTCTTGGACGAGTCCATGTCTACCCAATAGTCTTACTCGGCCATCCATCCTAACCATATTGATTTGTCTGCATCTTCAAAGGCATCGCCAATACATTGCTACCACTTATCCATATCCACTTGGAGAATCTGTTATACTTAATCATTACTTTTCCTTAATTATTCGTTTTTAACCTTTTGTATTCCTTATACATCACTTCTTTATGACAATACCCTTTTTTGTCTTTTCCATTTTTAGATAAATTATCCTAATTTCTCAAGTATGAATACTCATTATACATATAGCTGCATTATCTCATCATCATTAATACATTGAATAGTTCCTTTTTGAATATTACTCTCATTAGCTTATTTCATCTATCATCGCTCTTATCCTAACCATTAAATGAAGTTATGTGGCGAGTAACCTCATCGGATCAACTCATATATCATATCAAGTTGTGCTATAAGTACTCGAAAATTCCAGTAGTATTCCATATCCTTTGGAGCTGTTTATAGGTTAGCTTATTTTCTTCCTTTTTCTGTTATCTCGCACACTTCCATCATTCATTTCAAGCTTTAAGTAAACTTAAACTCATCTCTGCAACCAGTCTTGTCTACTCTTGGCTTATGTCCGCATCATCACTCAAATGATATAATTGATCCCAAAAAATAAAAATAAAAAGTTCCAAAAACATTGTCCTCATTAATTTTACTTCACTCAAGCCCAAATACACCCTTTTTGCACACTTAGAGGTAATCATCACATGACATGATTACTCAAATCCTACAACCAAATCTACAGGGGAGTGAGTGAACCATGGCTCGATAAGAGATAGAAGGCAAAAAGCATCTACAAGCTAAATAATACAATTAAGTTATCAAATAATTATTACGTACAATGCATGAACAAGCAATGTATCATCCACGCGACGTTATCCAATCTGTCATAAGGTTAGAGAATTTTCACTAACTCCAATCTGGGTTAAAGAGTTACAATATGAATACCACAATGCGAATCATAAAAGCCACAAAGCCCTCTCATGGCTAATTCTAGGTTCCCACTCCACCTGCAACTACCTTAGAACCTAATGCCCCCAACCTTGTCGTGACTTCCTCTTCTGTCGTTTAATTCAACTAGGATGGGGAAAAGGCTAATTCACTACAACCTCATTGAAGGCGTCAAAATATAATCGAAGAAACCTAATTGTCCTCTAGTGGGATGCAATACATGTCCATTTATAGTTTTAGTTCAAGTTTCAATTAGTTCAGTAAAGAGTAATCAACCAATTTATAACACACCAAACAAGGTCAACTAACACAATAAATCATGTAGCTCAACTATCAATCAATGTTTCAATAACTAAGCACAAGCGTAACATACACACAAACAACTACTTACAACCACAAGCAAACATATACTCTAGTTTTCACAAATCCCACTCACTTGTACTGAAGCTTACTTCAATAGGTCCATAGTGTCAGTGTTCCTTTTACTTAGGAGTCCTTTACATATCAAAACCTAAACTCAGTTTTTATAAGATTTACGAAAATGTTAAGGTTTTATCTACTTCTTCATATTATTATATAACTTAGTTGAAATACTATTTATGTACTTATTTAATAGAGTTGCTTATATATATATATATATATATATTTATGTATGTGTCTATATATATGCATATATATTACTTATATATTAATGTAGACACACACGAGTATTATATTTTGTTACATAAGTTATATTACATTATTTAATATTATCAAATATACTTAGTTTTACTACTACTTATAGTATATCGTTTCAATTGTATTAAAATATACTTTTCATTAGTCAAATTACGTTTCGATTATAGAAAAATCGTTGTAGGATGATATTTTTGGTAATATTATAGGAAATATCTATTTATTACCTAAAGTAATTCAGTTTTAATAAAGTCAGTATCGTTGAGTTCATATAAACTTGACGATATGTATTACATATTTTGTTCAAAAGATAATTCCTAAAAAGTATTTATAATCCTAGTATACAGATAAAGTCATACAATAAGTGATATCATATCGATATCGTAGTATATAAATAAAATATTTTTTTGACATAATTTTAAGATGAAACAAGATATATCAGATATTATTAATCTGTAGCATGTATATATCATAACCTTATGCACATAATATTATGAAATACAAAAACAAGTAGTAACCATACCTGATCAGAGTATGCTCAATCATGATTTAGTCAAATAATTAGTGTAATTTGACCTACTATTACTAATTGCACATCCCAGTTATTAATTTAAGCCATCTAACTAGGAAAATTTATAATAAATAATATGGATCATCAAATAATTCTACGAAAATTCCTATAAAATCATAAAAATATATGGAATTCAATTGAAAATTTATTTCATGCAATTGGATTCATCACCTATATATGTAAAATAACAATTTTTCTCCTAAATTACGATTAATTAGGCAAATAATATTATTTTTATGCTAAATAAATTCCAATCTATCCTACTATCATCATAAGTTTCCATAAGTCGTCATATGTGAACTTCATCAATTATTTTAATAATAACCAAATTATCTCAAAAAGTGCCTATTTTAGCTATTTTTTAGGCTAAAAAATGCAATAAATACTAGACATATATAAAATTAAAATCAAGTTATATAGCATCAAACTAGATGAAATAGGAGTCTTATAAAAAAATTTTGAGCCTCAAATAGCATCTTTTAATTTATTTATTTTTAATTTAAAAATTAGAATGAATAGTATATTTCTTAAGAAAGTACATAAAATATTTAAAATTTTATCAAAATAATTATACCACATCAAATTAAATCTAAAATAACTTAGGAATAAATTTTTTTCATATTTTTCCTAATTTTTTTAGTATTTTTAGAAAATAAGGAAAAAATAGGATAGAAACTTGGAACTTAGGTTTGATGAAGCTCCGGTGGCCAATGGCTACAGGGGGTATGTCAGTAGTGAAGAACATAAGGTCCACTTGTGGTGGCCAACGGAGTTTGCTATTAGGTCATCATTTTGGGTTGGAAATTGAAAGAGTGCAATAGGGTGCTCTATTTTTTCTTTTTTTTTCTAATTTTTTCTTATTTTTCTTTGAGTGCTCTAAGTGTCTAAAATGCATAATCTGAACCTTAGGGTCTTATTTATAGTGTTTTAGGTTAGGTTGAGATTTTCTTAAGCATTAAGTAATTTTTTTCTATTTATTTAGTTATTATTTTAATGAAATGGCAAGTAGAAGGTATCCAATTTTTATCTATTTAACTTTTGATATAGCTGGTTATTCATTTTAAGATGTTTCACATTGATTTTTGATGAATCCATGTTGTTTTCCTATATTTTTTATGATTTTTAGATAATATGTTGAGGTATTTTAGTGTTTTATATTAATATTTGATAATTTTATTAATATACGAATATATATCCTATATGAATGATACACGTGATGAGTAATCCTTTTCATGTAATGATGTTTTACTTATATTATTAGTATTTAAGATATATTTTCTTCTTAATTTAGTGAATTTATTGCTTATTTTATATAATTATAAAATTTTGGGTTAATTTATAGGCAAATTTATTATATATGGCGAGTATATTCATAAAAATATATATATGTTCATATAGTATTTCATGCAATATTATTTACTTTTATAATGTAAATAACATATATCTAAGTTCTTATTATATTTCAAGTTCGATTTTAGGAATTTCGACGAATTTTGTACTATATTAAATAATTGCACTTCTAAGGCTAAAATTAGAGTTTTAGGGGATTATTTTCAAAATCTAACTTCACTAAATCACTTTAACTAACTTTTTTAACATATTCATAAAGTTTGAGCTTAATCAAATAAGTTTTCTCGAAAGCCCTGAATCTAAGTATAATTACTTTAAAAGCAATTTTAGGGACTCACAATTTGTCTTTGTAAATTTTAAATATTACTATTGATCCCTTCCCTTTATATTTATATATATTTTATATATTTGATTATAACATTTTAATCGATAAACGGTAGCAAACCTAAAATAAATAAAATATAACATAATAACACAAATTATCAATTCTAATATAAACAAGTCAAACTCAAACACAACACATACTAGGTCAACGATTTAGATTTTCATACATAATTAATAAACTGGTCATGTCACAAATTTAGGTTTTTAGGATATAAACCCGTTTAGACATATAAGCGAGATACGATATGATAATACGAATTATCATATTTAATCTAGATAAACATGGGATCATAACTAACATTTATTGTCTTTTTTTTATATATATATACTAATTGGTTTATTAAAAAATTATAAATTTATTTATTGAGTATGATAAAGGCAAAGGGATAGTGATAGGCTCCCAATAAGCTGTGAGTAGAAAGAGCAAAGTCCAAGTAAATCACAAACGGATGACTACGTAAAGAAATGGATATGTGCCAAAGTGCTTTTAGAGAACCTTTAAGCAATTAATGCATCTTTTGAAGAGACTTTAAATTAGTTCAAATTTAAGATTTTTTAACAGGAATGAAGTGATAAACAGTTTAGTAACATTTAATCGAACCCACTTCAAAGGTAGATTAAAATAAATTTGATGCTATTAAGTTCTTATATAGCTGTGAGGGCACAATTGCCTCATCCAAATTCACTAGGGCTCCCGTTTAAAAAGAAAAAATTAATAGTATTAATATATCATATGAATTGATAATAAATAGTGTCTAGTTTTATAAAAATTACTATATATATTTTTATATATTAAAATTTTATTAATACTTATATACCACTAATCCTTGATTTCTCATGTAATATAATAACACAAAAAATGAACATGAATCTTATTAGGAACATAATTATAAAGACAAATACAATCAACACAATACACAACATAATAAATGTGAGTACAATCATAACATGAATAAACACAATTACAGTATTAACAAATAAAATATATAGAAAAACTATAAAGAAATTATATATATATATATATATATATTTTGTCACATTACATCTTTGGCATGCAGGTATTCAAAATTCAGAAGCTGGTATTCAAAATTCAGAAAGAAGGAAAGGGAGGATAAGAAAGACAAGTTACATGCAAAACTTCAGGATTCCAATCATGCATGCATCAAAAGACGTATAAATGAATAAATTAATTTGGATCCATATATAAATCATTAATTTCGACGGAAATTAATTTTGTTCTTACTCCCCCCCCCCCCCCCTTAAGCCAAATTGCGCCAATTTGTAATTGTACTCGATCCTTATTATTGTTTCCTTAAAATAATGCAAAAAGTAGGCAAATGCTAAGTAAATTGCCCATTAACGAAAGCAAAAGCCAAAACGCAATCATGTAGTGTAGCCTATAACTTCCGTTTCAGTTTCAGATAAGGCAATAAATCGCAGCCAAAAAATTCCATTCTCAAATCGCTTATCAATTAATTTGGGCTACTAAAATATGAAGTCGCAAGGCTTCCTGTTTGATCGCATCGAAAGCATTAATAAATTAGGGGTTTTTTTTATCGAATCGGATAATCTCGAAACGGTACGATGAAAGAGATAAGCAATTTTATATATGATAAATATTTAATACAGAGTTTATATTGACAAGTATAGAGGAAACTTATTAAGGATTTAAAAAAAGAAACTCTTTAGACATTTTAACATTAATTATATAGTTTATAAAAAAAAAAAAGAAGAAGAAGAAGTAAATGTACAAACAAAAAAAAAAATATTTTTTTTTTTCCAATTAAGTTCTTGAAAAGCCTCGCTGAAATATCTTTTAATATTTTCCTTCATTGTATGCGATGGTATATAATTAAGATTCTCGATGCTGATGATTACGTGATAGGAAGAGAGCAAATTTATGTTCCTTCTTCAAAGAATGCCTAAGATTCGATGGAGTGGACTTAAATCGATTAAAAAGCATGTAAAGATGGAATTTCATTTATTATTGTCTAAATTTATATTTTCCATCCATATTTTTCTAATAAATTATTGAAGGTTGACTCCTTTTCCTAAAAACAATATAAATTCCAAGGTTACGAGATTGAAATAATTGAATCTCGTCTAAGAAACAGTCCAATTATGAAAATCTACTTACTAAATACATAAAAGATGAACTACAAAATTAGATAACGATTGGATTAGATGTTCCAATCTGCCTAGCGAAAGAATTCCAAGATTAAACACTTAGATATAATGGATCGAATTGTACCAGTGAATATAGCAGAGAGCTGAGGGGAACTCTGCTAAAGCTAACAACGATGGACCCACCGATAATACTCAAATCTCAATGCTAAAAGCCCTATATAAACGCTACAACATTTCCCTCCTTTTTCACGTAACCAAATGCACAAAGACTAAAGTCACGCATACTCACACACATATGTTCTCTCTCCAACCATTGAATTCTCGAAACAACATAGGAAAAAAGAACTGCATTAAAGCCAAGCACCAACCAAATCACTTTCTTAACAACTTTCCTTCTTGGAAATTGAGTTTGTTCATCAAATAGATAAAAATAAATACCTAGAGATATTAATATACATGCATTGAACTTAGTGCTTTTGTGAAAAGAAAAAAAAAGTGTTGTCAGGGGAGAAAAAAAAAAAATGGATTTTGGAGCCAAAACGATAATATTGGCTGTGTGCTTTGTTTCATGGGCAGTTCTTTCAGTTTCGGTATCAGCTTCTGTTACTTATGATAGAAAAGCTGTTATTATCAATGGACAAAGAAGGATTCTTATTTCTGGATCCATTCATTATCCAAGAAGTACTCCTGAGGTACATAAACCAATGAAAACAAGAATATGACAATGTAGTCCTTGATTTGTTAATTACTTTTATTGTTGAGTTTGTATTGAATTTACACGGTGCTCGGGTTCTAGAGCATCGATAGATAAAGAAACGACCAAAATGACTTGAAGCTGATTCTGCTGGGCTCCGGCAGTTTTCTCCTTTCTTGTTTTAGTTTTTTTTTTTTTTTTTTTCACCAAAAGGGTTTTCTTAATTTTGAATTTGAAAGAAAGGGTTTGTTCGAACTGATTGCGTTGTTTTTACATATGTGTAGATGTGGCCAGGACTTATACAGAAGGCTAAAGATGGAGGTTTAGATGTTATACAGACTTATGTTTTCTGGAACGGCCATGAACCTTCTCCTGGAAAAGTAATGTCAATGACAAATTAATAATTTTTGTTATACAAATATTTGTTTTTTCGGTTTTGTAAAATAAATAATACGGTTTCGGTGCAGTATTACTTTGAGGATAGATATGATCTGGTTCGCTTCATCAAGTTGGTACAACAAGCAGGGCTTTACGTTCATCTTCGAATCGGTCCTTATGTTTGTGCAGAATGGAATTTCGGGTAAAGAATCATCGGTTTTACACAACCATAGTACAACGTGTAACTATTGATTTTCTGAAACTAAGTTGTTCTGTTAATTTGTTTCAGGGGATTTCCAGTTTGGCTAAAATATGTTCCAGGAATTGAATTCAGAACAGACAATAAGCCATTTAAGGTTGAATTTTTTTTATTTTTTTCACCTATAATTCGAATTCCATCCCTCTATCTTGAACCGTGCTGAGGATAAATTCGATTTTGATTATATTCAAGGATGCAATGCAAGGATTCACAACAAAAATAGTCAGTATGATGAAAGCAGAGAAGCTGTTCGAGCCACAAGGTGGTCCCATAATTCTTTCTCAGGTAAAAGCTAGCTACGAAACTTTTAATGTACTTTTCTAGACAATTTTCTAGAATTGGGCATATGCCCAGTAATGCACGGCATATCATCGATAAGATACCGAACACGGTCTCTTACGGTGCCGTAATTCTTAAAAGCCTAAACTTAGTTCAAAGAAAGGGTTGGTAACGTGGAATTTATGTTGGCAGATCGAGAATGAATATGGACCAGTGGAATGGGAAATAGGTGCACCTGGAAAATCCTACACGAAATGGGCAGCTAGTATGGCTGTTGGTCTTGGCACTGGAGTTCCATGGGTTATGTGCAAGCAAGATGATGCACCTGATCCTGTTGTAAGCACATATTTTCTGTTTTTTTTTTTTTCTTCCTCCTTCAATTTATTTATTTGGGTTTTTTTTCATGGCTCATGGCTGCATTGCATGGCAGTCTGTTCTAACTGTAATTTTCACTGGGTGTCTATACCCAAGTCAAAAATAGAACCCCTTGTTTCCTCTGTCGAATATCGTTTTTAACGTTATCGGTCTGTTTTACACAGCCTTGAATGGCTTTTTCATCCCCACCATCCTGTTTGATTCTTTGACGTCCCACTGATCCTTAAAAAAGTTTTCTGGCATAAATCAAATTCAAGATTATGAGATCGATGCCTTTTTACTTTTATTTAAATTACAGTCACAACCAGCAGAAACTTTTCTTCTTCTTTTTTTAAATCTTATGGCCAGTAACTAGTAGAAATTTTGACTAGTATTCGTATGGCAACTGCACAGATTAACGCCTGCAATGATTTCTACTGCGAAGATTCCAAACCGAATGCAAACAACAAACCGAAGATGTGGACAGAAGCCTGGACTGGCTGGTAAGTCACATACTTGTTGCCTACCCATATGCTGTGGACTTTATTTAGTATTTGTTATTATAGAAGTTTCAAAAACTAAAATTTTGATATCGAGAGTCTCGAGTTAGTAGTGGTTTTTAGCACCAAGTAATGGTAGGAGACAAGGGCAGGAGCGGATGGCCAGTTGCAGCAGTTAAAAATCATGGAATATATCAACGTAAAATACGGAAAGGATTTATATTTAAAAAAGGAAAAAAAAAAGAAAAAAAGAAGGAAATAATTTTCTTTATTTTTATTTAGCATTTTTTGTCATACTATATTATTACCTACCACTAAAAATTACCAGAATATAGTTTTAAAAAAGTTTATGATTACTATGATGATGATATTTGATAATCGTAATTTTTATAACAAATCTCTAAAAAAAAAAAAAAAAGTTGGTAAAACTTTTTCTAGAAACAAACTACCGAGTTTGACATCATTTTCTGCCTTCTCTGGTGTTTATATGAATTCTTCGCCTAAAATTACCATCCTTTATGGCGTCTTTCTCAAGCATTCATACTTCCTGTTCCTGGGTTTTTTAGGTATACGGAATATGGAGGTGCAGTTCCTTATAGACCAGCAGAAGACTTGGCATTTGCAGTCGCAAAATTCATCCAGAAGAGCGGTTCATTTGTCAACTATTATATGGTAATAAAGTTTGCTGTCCCTGAACTCATTTCTTCTAAATGCAACTTTCATTAACTTTTCAGCATAAAAGATATTTGGCAACACGCCTGAAATAATCAACCCCACTGGTGGATACTACTTTCTATATACAATCAAACCTATCTATTTTCTTAAACCTTCCCCGTGTTGTTTTAGTTCGATCGAGCTAAATTGTCTTCTGATCATTCAAATTTAAGTACCCCATATCTTCAGGAACTCTTATTGACTTAAGGGTAAATGTTGGTTTCAGTACCATGGAGGAACTAACTTTGGTAGGACAGCGGGTGGTCCCTTCATTGCCACTAGCTATGACTATGATGCTCCTCTTGATGAATTTGGTATGTATGAATCAATAGCAGTCTAAAGTAGGTTGGTCCAAGTTACTCATCTATCTCACCTATTGAATCTACTCAACTAAAGCAAACAGAGGTTTGGTTAACTAATGATTCAGAAGGATGATCAAGATGATTAATAAGAAGAGAGAATTTAATCAAATCAAAATGTAAAGCCGAAAAAGGCACGTAACAAATAAAAATGTTCGGATTGATACGACATGGGACTAAGTATATGGACTTTTCTCAGGATTGCCAAGGGAGCCAAAGTGGAGTCATTTGAGAGACCTGCATAAAGCTATTAAATTATGCGAGACAGCTTTAGTATCATCCGATCCAGTTGTATCATCACTAGGAAGAAATCAAGAGGTATGGTTTCAAGAGAAATGTTTAAACGAACAAAAGCATAACAGCATAGTGTTTCCGTCAAATTTCAAGTTAACAGAAGCTCTCTCTCTTATTTTGTTCAGGCTCGCACCTTCAAAGCGAAAAATGGGGCCTGTGCTGCTTTCCTTGCAAATTATGATACCAAGTACTCAGTTACAGTTAGATATGGAAGTGGGCAGTATGACTTGCCCCCTTGGTCTATTAGCATTCTTCCAGACTGCAAAACTGCCATTTTCAACACTGCCAAGGTACGGAAATCATTGTGATGTCTTTCAGCAGCTTGTTCTAACTTCCAATGTCATCTTAAAAGTTGATCTATTGCGAATACGCTTGCTTCTGATTTCCTTGAAAGCTCTATCTTTACAAAACTCTCTTTTCAAAGATCTCTCTTTCACTGCTTATTAAATAAAGAACTCTTTCAAAGACGTTCATAAAGATGATATTAACACCATGTTTCCTTCTTCACAGCCTAGTTCACTGGGCTATCACATGAAAATGATACCGACAGAGAGTGCATTCTCTTGGCAATCCTATACTGAACAAACTGCATCAGCTTTCAGTGATGATACAACTACAATGCAAGGGCTTGTGGAGCAAATTAGTATCACAAGAGATGCTTCAGACTACTTGTGGTACACGACAGAGTGAGTGTCCTAGGAAAAGCACCCTCTGTGAAACATCCGTTTTCTAAAACAGAAAGTTGAGTTTACCATACTCATGCTAATGTTCCTTAAATATCCCTTTGCTTTGACAGCATTACAATAGGTGCCAATGAAGGGTTTCTAAAGAATGGCCAACTTCCTATCCTCACAGTTATGTCAGCAGGACATGCCTTGCATGTTTTCATCAATGGTCAACTATCAGGGAGTGAATATGGTTCCCTAGAGAATCCAAAAATAACCTTCAGCGATAAAGTGAACTTGAAAGTGGGCATTAACAAGCTCTCTATCTTAAGTGTTGCTGTTGGTCTTCCGGTTAGTTGCTTTGCACATGCTTAATCTACAATTTTAGTACTGCTAACCTTTTGACCTATCACTTTCAGAATTAATAATACGTTGCAAGTGATGTATTTTTCAGAATGTTGGGCTACATTTTGAGCAATGGAATGCCGGTATTCTAGGACCAGTTACCTTAAAGGGTGTGAATTCTGGGACATGGGACATGGCAAAATGGAAGTGGTCTTATAAGGTTTGTTTCATTTGCCTACCATCTACCTTTCTCTTAATGCTTCTCGAGTAGGACCGAAAACTACTGAATTTAGTGTTGAGCTGAATTGGATACGGTATCAAAATCAGGAGATCAAAGTTTCAAATCTCTGCATCATTATTTCACCGAAATAAACAGTAGTATTGAGACAACCTTAGAAAAATAGCCAGTATGAAACATCGATCAGAAGAGAACACTATCAACTAACACAGTAAGATAACAAGTCACTTCCATTTGACAGATTGGTTTGAAGGGTGAATCTCAAAATCTTCACACCATCAGTGGTAGTTCCTCCGTTGAATGGGCATCATTACTAGCTCAGAAACAGCCTTTAACTTGGTACAAGGTAAAAATTAACCCAAAAACCAGAAACTCGTATCCTAGTTTCATTCATCTATGACTTAAACCATGTGGTTATTTGCAGGCTACTTTCAATGTGCCTGCCGGTAACGACCCGCTAGCATTAGATATGAGCAGCATGGGAAAGGGTCAAGTATGGATAAATGGTCAGAGCATTGGACGCTATTGGCCTGCATACACGGCACATGGGAACTGTGGTGGCTGCAGTTATGCAGGAACTTTTGATAAGAACAAGTGCCGAAGTGATTGTGGGAAGCCTTCTCAAAGATGGTAAAAGAAAGATGCCATTATTTGTTGTCTTCTATTGCTTTTATCTTCATCTGCATCCTCTCACTGCACTGGCAATTTCAGGTACCATGTACCAAGGTCATGGCTCAAACCTACAGGAAATCTTTTAGTCATTTTTGAAGAATGGGGTGGCAACCCAGCCGGAATATCTCTGGTGAAAAGAACTCGTTGAAACAGTGGCAAGGCAACTGCCTCAACTTCACTGGGGGCAAGTGTAAGGTGGACCCCTACAACACAGTCAACGCAGATATTGATTACGGGATAAGCTGTATCAATGTAAAGAGTACTTGTGTTATGATATTTCGAGTCCATATCTAGGACATACTACATATACACAAATTGTAGGATTTCGTACCATTTCTGATTGTATAAATTTACGTTCCCTCCTAAGGGTTTAGGGAACTCATTATATAGCCTTGTATTAATAAACTGAAATGTACAGAAAAAGGAAGAATGATTGCAATGCAATAAATATGATTTCACAGTTGAAATCTTGCAGAGTTTATACAATCGAATCCTATTTTTCCATATCATGCCAAACACATATCGCTATATTATCACAAGTTTATGGGGAGCACTTTCTTGGAAACATATATTTGCTATGTGAAATAAGTATGCAGAAACTTGCTGGGAAGCTCAAATAGCTAATAAATTCCCCAAAGAAAACAGAGAAAGCAACAGGTATATCAAAATTCTTTGTTTTTTGTTCCTTCAATATCTCCAATTATTTCTCTCCAGTTGTATCCCATAACACAAGAATGCATACTGTTATAATAATCTACAGCTTTTCTATCTGATAAAATAGGACACTGCTAAAATTATATGTTATTTCATATCACTACAAGCATAATAGTCCCCATTTCATTAAAACCATGCAATTGATTCTTGAAGTCTTCCAAGAATCGACCCTTAGATGCTCCGTTCTCACAATCTCGATCCTCCTAGACTGTAGAATCACACCAATTGAGGCAAAATGCAAAGCATTTTACATGCATCTTCCTTTCAATAACTAGAGCATCAGATCAAAATATTGATAGAATTGCTTTGAACACCACAATTAATTGATTGAAAAGCTTAAGTTTGTAGAGGCAAAAGCGATTATATTTATTACTTCACACACCTCCTCACTAGTGGGTTGGGACTCTAACTAAAGCCATCAAATGGGCAACTTAATTAAATGGGGTTAAAATGACCATATAAGGATCTCAATCTATGACTTCTTACTCTAATACCAATGTTGAGAGTACCATAACCAATTAATCTAAAAGTTTAAACTTTATTAATATCTAATATATTTATTACTTAACTTAGGTCAACACTATTCTTCGAGTAAGGTAAACTCCTATCTCATACGCTACCTTATAGTACATATTCCAAGAATTTGGAACAAAGACCAACTATGCAAGCCCTTGAAACCTGGACCCTAAAATCTAGATGTCCCAACATAACTTATGAAACATGTGAACCCTTACCTTTTTAATTTAATATATCATAGCCATTTATGTCCAAATTCATGATGTTTCAAATTATAAGTCAATACTGCATTTAAACATAAACTACAATAAATGCAAACATAATGAATTTTGATTAAAAAATCACAAAATAACAATAAAATTGAACACCACAATGCTTACTTTAATTAGAGATGTGAGATAGGTTCAACCATCTAATGTGATTATTTTCCTATAATGATGGTTATAATTTATTTGTGATGTGATTGGATTTCCACTATATTTGTCAAATTTAATCATATTTATTAACAATACTTTTCATGTAGGAAACACTATACCCCGCATTTATTTAGATATCATAAGATACCTCAGAACCTAGAAACTGGATTGTATAGAATATGAGTTAGAGGGCACCAAGATTAGTAGAAGCCATATAATATATCCTATCATGTTGATGCATGTTTTGAAAATTTGGAATTGGAATCTATCTATAACATTTAATATCCACCTTGGAACCTACCTAACCACATAGGATCAGGTAGGATCCAAGATAAGATGGATTCCCATACTTAGTCCTAGGCTACACTGCTAATCTAATATCCTCAAGCCAATGAGAAAGTGAGCGATTCGGGTTGTAGGGAGCCAAGCAAGGCAGTAGATAAGATAGAAAGAGGCAGGCTTTTGGTGGAGCAGAGGACATGGTTAGTATATAATTTCGTCATTCTTCTTCAGCCTATTTTCATTTCTCTCGGAAAATTCTGGTTCATTGATTTTCTTCTTGTAGCTTCTGTTGTTTGTCCTCAACAATCAAGGCAGGCCATCTTGAACTGCAGGCTTATGATGTTTTGGTCAGACAATCAGTTATCAACTCCTGATGGATATTACTAACAGGAGTCAGGATCCAAGCAATACACCTTATAGCAGTAGAGCAAAACATTTGTGACGTATCTTTTTTGTTTGAGAATATAAGATTGCCAATGCATATGTTCTTGACAATTATTATTGGAAAAAAAAAAAGAGCAGACATAAGCAAAACAAAGACCAAGAACTAAGCTAGCAGTCATATATTAAGGATTCAATGATGAACCAACCAGGGAGTCTCTCCAAACAGCTTTGCGATCAGCATTACTTATGATAGGTTCTCTCTTCAAGAATTACAAGCAGCATCCTCTTTGAAACATGCTTTTAATAGAAAGTTGATCTTACAAGACTAATGGAAATCTTTGGTGATTCTGCTCTGACAGCACCACCATAGGAGCTGATGAAACGTTTCTGAATAAAGCACAACTTCCCACCCACACTGTGACTTCTGCAGGACATGCATTTTATGTTTTCATCAATGGTCAAACTATCAGGTAGAGCAACCCTTGTAATACAACTTGCAATTTCACTCGTCTATATTTCTAAAATGAAGGGTACTTTATCTAAAACAACACCAATTTTTTACAGGGTCTTTATATAGTGGACTAGAGGATCCACAAATAACTTTCAGCGATACTGTGAATCTACTAGTTCACATTAACAAACTATATATCCTGTGTGCCATTGTTGGTCTTTCCTTTAATTCCTTTGAAAGTGTTAAATCTACAATTCAGATCTCCATAACTTTATGTTTCTTCATAATATGTTGCTTTTCTTAAATATTTCAGCATGTTACATTGCATTTTGAGAGATAGAACAGTGGTATCCTAGGACAAGTGACATGAAGAGCTTAAATTTTGGGACAAGAAATGTTAAGAGTGCAAACCATCCTATAAGGTTTGTTTCATCAATCAACCATTTGTGCTCAACATTCTCTCATTTCTTCACATGTAGAATAAGGATGAAGTACATTGTTGCATCATGAAAAATGTAAAAAGATGACTCAGTTTTCAACACTATTAAGCAAAAAAATCCATCTTTCACCATTTATAAATTTAGCATACAGCTTCAAGCATCTAACATTAGGAACCTCAGGGATATAATAATGTCCAAAAACAATAGAAGTTAATAAGCCAGTTTCATTCAATAGATTGGATAAAAGATTGAATATCCAACTTTTCACACCCTCATGGGAGTTACTTGGTGGAATGGATAGAAGATCATTACTAGGTCAGAAATAGCCTCTAACTTGGTATAAGATTAAATTATCCAATACCAGAAACCATCATCCAGTTTGATCAATGACTAACTGTATGCGGGTATTTGTAGACTACTTTCAATGCACCTTATGGTAATGATCCCTTAGCATTAGATAGGAACAGCATGGGAGAAAGTCAAGTATGGATAAACAGTCAGAGTATTGGATGCCATTGGCCTGCATATACAGCACATGGAAACTGTGGTGGCTGTAGTTATGCGAGAGTACTTGTTGAGAAGAAATGTTCAAGTAATAGTGGTGAGCCTACCCAAAGGAAAAAGAAATACTTCACGATGATTTATCTTCATTATTTTCTCTTCACATGCATTATCTCACTGAATTCACAATTTCAGTTAAACCATGTATTGCAATCATGACTCCACTTTACAAGATATCTTTTGGCAATTTTTGAAGAATGGGGTGGCAATCCAAACAGAACTTCTCTAGCAAGTTAGATATAGGCATTGGAACAATGAAAGGAGACAGCTATGACTTTGTCAGAGGCAACTTTAAGCTGGACATATAGATAAAGAAAGATTACTTGCGCGAAAATATTTCCAATTCCAAAGCTGGGGCATGCTACACACTTGCAGTCTAGAAAATCACACCATTTTTGGCCTAGGCTTTTCATGGATTATGCTCTCTTCAAGGTTTCAGGGCACTCATCCTTAAATTCATTAGCTAAAAGACAGAGAGAATGGATAATGATCATTAGCATGCAATGCATATAATTTGTCAATATACGTAAAATCAACGTGTAGTAGTGAAGTCACTTTAATGTCCATCTCCAAATTTTAATTAATCTCTCAAATATACATGGCCATGCTACCATAAATTTTGTGTGACATTTGTTTTCTAATGGCAAGTATCTCTACAGTAATCTTGAACACCAAATCACCCTTCTCTAGATGATCTTGACAAGCTCAAGGCCAATATGTAATAACTCTAAGCAAATATTGTAATCCAACTACTTCATGTAATGGGCTTTATGTGTGTCTTCAAGCATTAATGTTACAAGATCATGTGAAACTGGGTTTCGAACTCATTTTAGAAAACCCACAATCTCTATGATAGGGCTCGATTCAAGAGAGAACCCAAGATCTCTAAATGATAAAGTCATGACAAAAAATCATACTTTTTTACTCCAATTTTCAGATATTTGAAATACATAGAATAACTGACATAGACACATGGATACTGTTACAGGACATGGCAAATATAATAACTGCTGCATAACCACAATAAAGAAATGTAAGAAAAACATATAGGTTGTGCCAAAACTGCAGGACCGCACCCTAAATTGTCTTACAATATATACGGAAAAATCAGCACATGTAAAAAGAAAACACACAAAACAACCATCTTCAATGACACACACCAACAACCTCTAATAGCACATTACATTATTCCCTTCCCTTGGAGGGTTGCTAACCTCAGACACAATGCTTTTCTGTGGTATCAGCCAGTTGCTCCAGTCTAAATGTCCACAAGCTGCCATTCGCAAATCTTTATTGCATGGATTGTCACTTGCTGCAGAGTCGCAATCTTCTAGACATGCTCGGGCAGCTTTTTAGACAGGTCCTCTATTTGGCTTGAAAACTGCAATTGTTTGATCCGAACACAAGCCTAACATGTTTTAGATCCTTTTAATCCCTTGCCTGATTTTCTTAATATATTGACAGAAACACAGAATTATCGTTGACGAGAACAAAAATCACCCATTGTTTCTAGCTTTAATACCAAATAGTTATAAGATCATGTGAAAATAGCTTTCATAATCATTTGAGGAAAAGCAAGATCTCTAAAGAAAAGTCCTTGCTGAAAAAGATACTTTCTCATTCCAATGTTCAGATGCTTTAAATACTTAGAATAACTAGCATAAGCACTTAGTTGACTATTACAAACCCATTTCAAGCATGATAACTGCCACATAACCACAAGAAGAGAAAAGTAAGGGGAACAAATGAGCCATAACAAAATGGCACAACTGCACCTCAAATTGTGATACAGTGTGCACAGAAAAATTAACACATGCGAAATTAAAACGCACAAACAATCCACTCTTAATGACCCATACCAACAACCTACAACCCTCTAATTGCACGTAACAATTTATCATCAAAGTTTATCCTCATCTACATACACAAGCAGCATGCCAGACCCAAGTTGCAGATAGTGAGTCCTAGACACAAAATAAGTGAGCAAATGACATGGATTATTAAGCTACAAACAAATTTTAAAAGCATCTGCATTAAAAGGAGAAAGAGGTAATGAAGTGTAAAGTACATGACATTTGGATCGAGTTCACAGAGTAGCTCTTTGGGCAGTAAATATTATCTGTTAGAAATATCCTTATACAAAATAAATGTGCACAAAACTTGTTGAACAAAAGAGAAACAAAGAGCTGGTAGATGCTGCTTGGTATTTCCATCCAAAAAGAAAGCAAAGAGATCACTAGGGAGGTTCTTCATAATTCTTATTTTTCCTATTCAGCCAGTCATATCACATAATACAAGAATGTTTACAAGTAATAATTTAAATTTCTACTATCTGATAAATGGATTGCCAATCTTACAGCTGATTGAAACATTGCTGCACAGGACATGAGAAATCCCAAACCATGAAGAGGGTCATTAAGAAAAGACCATGAAGCCGACTCACGATTAATCCTGGGTGATCAACTGTTTCACTGCCATTTCAGAATATACAACAACAGTCAACCATATTCGTCTTCAGAAATGAACTGCAGGGCATACAAAAGACAATTTGTGAGGCTCTGCATTTCCATTCACGATAACAATAATCTTGGGAGCCAGCACTTTGAAATGAACCATATAATGAGCAACTTGCACTTATCGGATTTTCAAGTCTATACGACATCTCTGTTATCCAGCAAATGGCCCCTTCAGAGCAAATAAAGTTAGGTTGTGATCATATACACTCATTGTGCTGATATTTTATAACTCAAATCATAAATAACATCATCAAGCTCTTTAGGAATATTGCAGATACCCTTCTCTGGATGCTTCCATTGTAGTAATCTGTGATAAAGATCCAACATTGATGAAGACCCATCTTCACATATTTTGAGCTGGATTAGCCTTCTGACGCACTTAGCTAAGTACCCTCCGGCCCTTTCTTTAAATCGGCAAACAAAATTTATACGGCTACCTTCAGTCTCGTATAATGATGTGGACAGATCCTGAACAATGCCAGCTAAATTTAGGACTAGACAGGCACTTGCTACCACCTCCTCCTTATTGTACTCATTGATCCATGAAGTTGACTCTTGCAGCCCTCCAGAATTGCTTCTTAGATGCTCTGTTCTCGCACTCTTAGTTCTCGATGGCAAAACCCTACCAACAGAGGCAAAATGCAAAATCCTTTCGTATTCACCTTCCTTTAGATCACTAGAGCACCCAATCAAAATTCCTAATGAAATTCTTCTGAAAATTATGTTGTGCTGCAGGTCAAGAACGTTCCCGAATTGTAAAGCAGAAGGTCCTGGACTATTTACAACTTGAGTTGAATACCTTCCACACATACTCTGGATATCTTCAAGCAAGAGAGCAATACTTTCATTGTCCCTCTCCTCCTGCCTATCTTCATTTTTTCTCTCAGAAAAATCTAGTTTCTTGAATTTTTTCCTGTAGCTAGACATTTCCTTATCCTGAGCACTCAAGGCAGGCCATCTTGAATTCCAGGCTTCGGATATTTCGGTCAAACAATTAGCTGTCAACTCCTGATGGACTTTACTTAAAGGGCTCAGGATCCACGCAATATATCTTGCAGCAGCATCCAAGCAAGACATTTGATTGGTGTTCTTTGCTTCTTCAAGATAACAAGATTGCCCAACCATAAGGTCTTCTAGACAACATTTGTCAAAAAAGAGCAAGATAGAAGAAAAATAGAACCAACTGGGGAAAGTGATGGCCAGTGACCTAAAATGAAAAAGTTATTAGCTTTCATGTGCAAACGATTTAATAATAAGTATTGTACATTGACCTGCTGGAGAATATTACCATGTAGACTTGTAATCAACCATCATTAGTTTCATTACAGATCGCTTCGATGTTGTCTCTTCAGTGATAAAATGAACTAACTGTAGAAAACTTGCTGGCGTGATTGGGCCATTGAGGATCTTCAGAAAGTGATGCTTGAAAGGAAAATATGCATAAGAAAATGGCATCTTTAATCCTGTCTCTATTGATAGGCCCCACCATGTTGGTCTAGCTATCACATCTAATATCGCCAAGACTAATCCACTTATAAATTCCAGCACAATGGTCAGTCCCCTGTTGTGCATGTAAAATTGAGAGGTGTATCAATATGCTTGTTGATCAACTCCTGACAATCATGAGATCAGATTAATCATCAGATCAGACTGAAGTGTAAGATCTGGTGCTTTCAGAAGCTTGTTATATTATACTTAGTCCCATGTTCTCATGTTGTTCCAAGAAATCCATGTTCAGAATGCAAATTTTGGTTTCACCATCATGCAAGTATGATGCTCATGGCACAATTGGTAAAGCAGATGTTGTTACAGTAGCGTGCAGTATCTAGAAAGTGGTCTATAAAGCCCAATTCACATTAAAATAGAGCTTTTCCAACTTAAGGACAATAGATAAATAATAAAGCGAAAGCATTTTCCAAAAGAAAACAAGTGATACTTGCGTCTCCAAAAACCATTTATGTAACATGGCCCTTGTTTCCAAAAACATTATAGGAGAAAGCACCAAGGAAATGATGATCATCCGCCATTCGATACGCTCATGAAATTCCTTAATTAAAGGAAGAAAAGGCCTCTTAATTGTTTCTTGCAAAATTCCCAAAATGTCATCTTTTAAAGTCAGCGGATCAAGGTACCAATATAACAACCTGCAAACAATGACAAGTGAAAGAATTAGCAACATACTTAGTTATAGATTAAGAGAACAAGCCCTTCTCTCTCTCTCACTCAAACACTATATCAGAGTCTTCCTTGAAATATAATGCATAAATATTAACCCGTTTCTACTATATCACATACTAATAGATGAAACAAATAGTACAAACCTCAACGGTATTCCATGCTCCACCATAGATGATCCTCTAGGCAGATATTTGAGCAGTGGTCTGAAAACTGCTTTACTTTTTAAATCAGCTGACTGGATATCCAAAACAGGAACTGAAGGGAACAGATGCTGGTAGCAAGATGATGAAACTGCTGTTCGTAAAACAGCATCAATTAGAGAAGCAGAAAGCTTCCCTGAGTCATCTGAAAACAAAAGCTCCATGTTTTCAGATAAATGCTTTAGTATATATCTAAGTACTTCAAGCTTAAAATTTAAAGAACTAGAAGATCGGACTGGTCTCCTTCACCCATACGAAAATGATTTCCAACTATGGGGTCATTAATATAAGTTCTCAATCAAAAGCCTATCTCAACAATTAGCACTAACACATTCAGTGTTACAATTGCAAGGATGAATCCTCTATATCCCCATCTGTTTTCCACCAATCACATGTCGTGACTATGATAAATACTTAGCACGAGCCCCATCTGATTTTTATTTATTTTTTATTTACAATCATACATCGCAGCAAATTATTTGTGGGGACACCGAATGGGTGCAGGAACTTTCTCCACCGTGAAAATACAACCGTGAACAATGCAGGACCCTCTACTCTATAACAAAGTCCATATTCAGAAATCAAATACTCCCCATTAATTCAAACCCTAACCCTACCTTTTCCTTCCAACTTTTCAAGCACATTGCAGCACGCCTCAAAAACTTCAACAGAATCCCAGCCCATAATCGAGCTACCAATCCGCAGAGCTTCCTCTTTTTGAAACCTAATCACATTACAATTAATCGATGACGACAAAACCGAAATAATCGTCTTCGCCTGATACTCAATCATCGAACCAAACACCTGCATGGCCCTAAACACCTCAACATCTGAAAATTCAAACAAACAATATTTTCACAAAGTTAAAATCTTTACTTACATCGTGAGACTTGAAGCACATGAGAGAGAGCGCGGTGTCGAGAAAGGTAAGTGCAGGATCATTGTTGCATTGTTGGTTGAGGTTTAGGGTTTTGTTTAAGTTTGAAATTGAGGTGGTTAACGATTGTTCTTGATGTTCTTGCCGATGGTGATGAGGATTGAATTGGGGGTTTGCAGAGTGGTGATTTAGGGTTAGGGTTTGGAGGTGGGAAGCCAAACTGGCGAAGAGATTTATGAGTTCTTGTAGAGAAGAGGATGTCATCGTTGAAAAGAGAGAGTGTGTGTGAGACCGTCTCACGTAGGGGTTTAATATTTCGCGCGCAAAGTTCGGGCTTTATTTTATTTTATTTTTTTTCATCCTTCTTTTTTTCCAATTATGTTCCGCAAATTGTATCGAATGTAAAAAGAGGAAAAATGTGTGAAAGGCTAATAGAAATGAAAGAGGAAAACATAAAAGACAATTCTCACTTTTAAAAAAAATAAGAAAAGGAAAAAGGAAAAAAATCATAGAAATACTTCCTAGTGTTTCAAATTTACTATTATATTGTTAGTTGAATTTATTCATTTTTTTATTTTAAAAAAGAGCACTATAAATGATTATAGAAAAAGAATATTCCATCTATTTCCATCTCATTTTAAATAGTAAAAAAATGATATTTTCGTCAACTCATTTCCGTTCAACCATAGTCTCATGGAGCTAGAGTGGGCTTAATTGGCCGTTGTCTTTGTCTAAACCCAACTGCTAAGCCTATAATTTCTCCTTCAGCATGTTCATTTTAGATTCCAATGCATATAAAATTTCTATATATATTTAGAAATAGCTTAACTATAAGATAAAGTCATCCATTCTCAATTTGGTCCGAGTAATACTTGACTATCTAGTTGCTTAATCGAGAATAAACATCATAAACTTTAATAAACCAACATATAATTCTCACATTATCACATCCTATGGGTAGTTTAGAACTAAAGGTGTATTTAGAAAAAAAAAAATGTAAAAGCAAATAAGTCAAGTCAATCTTAAAGAATTCCCAATCTAAGTATAGAGTATGATTAAACTTTTTATCCTCCGTTTAGGTCATATAACTAGTTATGATATTGAATAGAAGAGGTTTCAAAGTATTAGACAAAAACTTAAAATTTTATATCATATATTTAATGATAAAAATATCTATATCATATAATATAAAATATATATATCAATAAAATTTTAAAAATAAACCCATACCAGATTCTAGAATTACAAAAATTGGACTTTACTATAATATATATTATGAATATTTTAATTTTTTTATTTTTCAATTACAAAAATTTGTATTCAAAACTATGCAAATCAATCATAATTTAATAAGATTATATTATAGTATATCGTTCAATTTTCCTTATTTTATCTAGTTTTACCAACTAAACACTACTTAAGGCAACTTATGGTTGTATAGTTTTTGTGTTAATGGACTAGATAAAAAATTTTATCTCATATTCGATTTATAATTTAGTTTGATAATTACACAAAAAAGTAAGTTGATGAATTGGAGAAAACATTAAATTTTGTTCGGTCTACACTATGGTACGAAAATGAAATTCACAGAATAAAACAAAAATATTTTGCAATCTCAAAAACACCCCTCCAAGTTCATTGTATATGCATGATCTTTTATTTAATATATGTAATTTATTTTTTCTAATATAAATAATTAATTTTTAATAACTAACAAATTTACATCTTTTTATTTAATATTGTATATAATTTTTTTAATTGTATGAATTCAATAATACATTCAAATCATATTTCAAATAATATAAAAATATAATTAAAACATATATTAAACAATGTTAAGAGTATAAATTTCATAATAAAATAATGAATCCAATATTTATCTATACCAAATAAAGAATAACACAAAATTTTGTATTAATACTGTGCAAATCAAATATAGTATAATAAACTTATACTGTCCAGTCTTTCTTATATTTGTCCTATTCAATTTTCTTTGCATATTCAATCCTTACAATAAACGCTATATAAGGGAATAAAATGATTAATAATAAAGATTTAATTGGAACTTTAAAGCTTTTATCTTTAGCAAATAAACTTTGTATTTACTTTTGCATGAGTTGTATTTTTATTATTTTATTAAGATAAAACTATCCCATTCCTCTAGTTTTTTTAGTGTTGGTAGTCGTACTAAGTTTAACTTTTGTTTAATTCTTTCTCATCAAATACGAAAGTTGTATTTCATGTTAAGTGAGTTTAGTGACATGTGATGATATTGAAAGTCTTTTAATATCACGTTTAGAATAAAGGAACGGTTTGAAATATAATTGAATGAATTATATTGGAATGGGATGAAATAGAACCAAAATGAGAAATCATTTCTTATATTTGAAAATGCCCATGAAATATAATATAATATTAGTAAAAAATGCCCTTAATTATTACATACTATAATCTATTTGAAAAATAAATAAATAATTTTAATTAATCCTAATTAATAAAATGAAAATAAAATCACGATTCCACTTTTTCAAAATAGAATCTTATTTCCCTTTAAAGTATGAATCATCAATTTCATAAAACTTAAATCGTGATTTGATTCCGACTCATTCTTGCGTTTCAAATATTATGTATTTAGTTTGCATGACCAGTTATTATTTCCAAAGTTGGTAGGTCTGGTAGCCCCTAAGCCCCAATATTGTCATTTTTTTTTTCTTTTTTTCTTCACTTCTTAGCTTATTATCATGGACATGCATTATAGGCTTCAAAGCATACCTATCCATGACAAACAACTTACTTGATGTTCACTTCTAAAAGGATAAAGGTTAGGTAGGTCTAAATGAATATTCACTTTGAAGAAACTTATGAATTTCCTACCTCTCGTACGTTGTCTTCCTTTATTTTTTAAAATAAAATAAAATAAAAATTCATAAGCTTTCACTTTAAATTCTTTTTTATTTAATTTTATGAACCCTTAATTTCTTATATCTGGAATTTTCAATTTATTAGAATCAACAAAAGAAGTTATCTCTTGAACACTTGGATTGCTATTATTTCCATTAACAATATTTCACGTGTCAAGAAAAATAAAAAATATGCACTCAAACATGGAAGCAGTGAAAGACCCGGTGACTTTTTTTTTTCATTTTCCCTTGTCACTTTCATAAAGGAAAATATATAATAATACTAAAAAAATTATTGATTTTTTAAGGATAAAATATAAAATATGAGATATTATAGTTTTAAGGATTCAAACCAAGTAAAAAAAAAAAAGGGTAAACGTTTAAGCTTTTCTTTTCTATTTATCCCATAAAGAAATGCTAGCAGATCGTGCATCCATAATATATATGTCAAAAATTAAAGAAAATATATATACACACACATTAAAAGTGCTTTAAAACTTTTTGAATTTTTTTAATCAAATTATAGGTATTTCAATCTAAACAATCTGTTTCTAGTCGATCGCTAGAACTCCTTGAAGATATTTAATTGAATAAAACATTTTAAATAGTTTCTACTGTAATTATTAATGGAAAATGAGCAGATAAATAGGGAAAGAACATGAAAAGTGTTACAATGGGGAGAAGGAAAATATTAAAATTATAAATGAAAGTTATGTTTACAATAATGAAAAGGGAAAGAGAGATGCGAAGATAGGTTTGAGAAGTGACAGAGAGAGAGATAAAAAGGGCAGTTAAGACAATCAAATAAGAGTAAGAGGAAAGAGATAAATATGATAAAATCTTATACCAAAATTCGTTAAGTTAAATGATAGTTAGATTGTAGTTTTTTTTTTCTCTTAAATAATACATATATAAACAAGATGGATATCTGCTATCCATTTTCCTAATTTCACATCCCATAATTGTAATTATATATATATATATTTATAAGAGGGATATGGTCATAATATCCCCTACAACTTTTGAGCACATGAATCACCTTGTAAAATTTATGCACCACTTCGGTATAACTTGTACTATATAGGTAATGGGTAATTCCAAAAAATGCTTAGTAGGATCTAAACTCAAAATCTCATGCAAATTATGTTAATAATGTCTTGAGTTTTAATCACTAAGCTACCCTAGGTTTAAATATAGTTGATTTCATTCCAAAGTAGCTATATACTTAACTATATAATTAGACTTGATTGTCTACATTAAGAAAGTCCAGTTAGTAATAAAGGGGAGTATAAAAGATCAATAAAAAATGGACATTAATTGAATAGTTAATCAATTTAAAATTAGGTCAATAATTCAATAAATAATTCTTAATTGAATTATCATCACTCATTTGTATCAATTTTTTTATAAAAGAAATATAAATTCGAAGATGCTAAGACCCTTGTAATTTAGTAGCATGGACATTTATCTAAGGTTTAAATTCCCCTTTCTATGTTGTAACCACAAAAAAAAAAAAAGAGTTCTTAAATATCATATAATAGTTCAATTTTCTATAAAAAAAAAGGGGGGGGGGGGGGATGTGATAGCTCTATTGGGGATTTTCTTTAAAAAAAAATTGATTCAAAATAACAATAAGATACTAGTAAATCAAAAGAAAAATGGAAACTCTAGTGATTGGTCACTTGTGTTTTTATTAAATGAATTATTATAAAAGCTATAACAAAGCCATTTGTTTTTGTTTTACCAATCATCTCTCTCTCTCTACCTTTTTTTTTATATAATTCAAATATATATTAGATAATAAATAGCAAAACAGGAGTTCTTCTATCTCTTTAGCTATATTACAAATACATCAATTCGTACTAAATTTTGTTCACTATTAATTCTTCCAGCATAACCTTTGCCAAGTCTTTATCTATACTATTTGGGATTTCTCCCCAAAAGAACAAGTCTTCAACTCTAATAAGTTATCTATTTGCCATCTAGTTGTCTACTCTATTTTTATCCCTAAATACTTTACAAAATAAAACATTGTTAGTTTCCCTTGTTAGTTATCGATAAAAGCAAGAGTAATAGAACAATTATTGTCATTTATTTGTTCTTTCATTATCCATTATACTCTAAGGTTAAATTTGTTTCAATTTCCAACTGCTCAAGGTGTTTGTCTTTTGCAACCTATAGGCTATGTGCAATTGCCCACAATTTGACCTTTAGTAGCAAGGCCCTTGCCATTTTTAACTAATTCCTCATAACACATTTCCTTCATGGTCCCTTATTATCACTCCTATGGCTTCTCTTATGCCATCTTTGATTACTGCTCCATCGAAGTTAGTTTTTATGCATTCTAGTTTTGTTTTCTCCATCTCACTTTGCTTAGGTTCCCTTACATTTGCAACTTGTCCCTTCTCGTCTTTTATCATCCTAATCTTCTAGTCCTCATCTTAGTTTTTCTTAAATATAGTTCAGTTTCTCTCTCCCCATGTTTTTTTTATACAAAATAAGAATAGGACTCCCTTCAGGGTTTGTGATTTTTTCCAATTGAACTCCTTATTCTTTACATTTGTTATAAACCATTTGACTATGTTTTTGATATTTTATCTTTAGGGTACGTTCCTTTTCCTCTCCAAAAGCTTTTAATGTGTTCACATTCAAAAAAGATATGTTATATTGTTTCCTATTCTCTTCCATGAAAGATGCATAGCTCGTCCACATCAGTCCCCCTTTTCCTTTAGTTATCCTTAATTAGTAGTTCATTATTCATAATCCTCCATACAAGGATTTTTTTTTTTTTTTGTGCCATGATTGGCATCTCCAGTACCCACTTCCAATTATTTCCTACTTTTGTTCTTCCTTCATCTTTGTTTGTGAGTAACATTATGTATGCTATCTTACATTTTATTTCCCCATCCACACCATGTGTCTACACTAGTTCCTTTCCTCTTGTATCTTTCTCCTCAATCTAGACATTTTATAACCTCCTTGCAATTTCCTCATCTATCGAGTAGGCTCTTTTCCCCTCTTTCCATATACCTATCCCCTTCCATATCTCTACTAAAGTTATTTTTTCCATTTTCCTAGTTCTTGACCCTTATAGCGAGCTACTAACCAGTCCTTCTAGTATCCATTTGTCTTTCCAAAAGTAGGTATCTTTCTTTATAAGCTTTAACCATCAATCTTTCCTCTAACTAATTCATTGTAGAGTTTATTTTTTTTTCCAAACCCAATTCCTAATTTCAACCTCTTGTTTCTTTCAAGGGTTTTGTACTTCTTCTTGATTAGTTTAGTCCATAAAGATTATTTCTTCTTCATCCGCAAAGCTAGCTTAATGAAGTTGGCATAATTTCAAACTCAAAGATTAAGTAGGCTTAAGCCTCTTACTTTTTTTGGTTTCCTAATCTTGTACGACGATATCCAGTGTATCTTCCTTTTCTCTTGCAAGTCACCCCATTTTAAGTCTCTATTTATCTTTTCCATAAAATTCAGCAACTTATAGGGTAAGGAGATGAAAGCAATAATTTCCAATGCTTTCTAGTGTGGATGTTACCAAAACTTTTCTTCCTACCATCCCAACCAAATTGGCTTTTCATCTTGTTGTTTTCCTTCTCTTTTTCTCTAAGATAAAGTTTAAGTCCTCATTCATTACTCTTCCTCTTTCTTTAATAATAATGTTTAGGTATATTTCCATATTTGCGCTTAGATTTATTCTAAGTTCTCTACAGATTGCCTCTTTCAGTTCCCTCTTTATGTTTTGCAAAAACAAGATACATGATTTTTCATAATTTACTCTCTATCTCAACATCTCCTTCAATTTTTCTATGACCTCTTTAATGGTTTTCCCATTCTCTATACGTTCTTCACCCATTAATAGGAGGACATCCACAAGAGAATAGCTAAAAGAAGTTTAGATCTATGTCTGTTAACTTAATAGTTTTCCATTTTCCTCAATTTATAAACTTGTGAATATTCATACTCAAAACTTCCCTTGTTAATATGAACAAGTAGGCAAACATTGGGTCTCCTTACCTTAGATCTCTACTCGAATTGAAGGTTTATAAGCATTACTCCATTCATTAGCATTTGATAGTTAGTTGTCGTAAAGCATAGGCTATTGAGTTTTACTGACTTTAGTGGGAAATGGAAGCCCTTTACCGGGTAGAAAATGAAGTCCCGATCTATTCTATCATAGACCTTCTCTAAGTCTAATTTCAGGATCATGCACATCTTTTTGCCTTTTTTTTGTGCTAAGGAGAGGAGCAATGCTTCAAACACAATCACATTATCTCTCATTGCTCTACTTGGGATGAAACTACCTTGTTTCGAGCTAATGAGATCATCTAAAAAAGGATCGTAGTCTATTAAAAAAGGTTTTGCCTACAATCCAGTAGAGTATAATGCAAAGGATGATAGGTTTGTAGTCTTTCATCTTGTTCGCTCCTATTAGTTTAGGGATTAAGACTATGAGCGTTTGCTTCAAGTCTTTTAGAACTTATCCTTCTTCTATAACTCTCTTAATAGTTTGATACGTTGCTTCCTCCATTATGTCCCAACATTCTTTATAGAAGTTGGCATGCAATCCATTTATTCATGGGGTTTTGTGATTACTTATGCACCATAGGACATTCCTTATCTCATCATTTGTAATGTCCAGCCTATAGCTTTCTTTACTTCCTCAAATAGCCCTACTACATTACTTACTCATTCTGAAGGTTTCATTTTACTCCATTGTTTCTCCAATGCAAATAGATTGGAGTAATGCCTATTTATTAAATTTTCTATTCCTTTTCGGTTGTCAATTAGGTCTTCTACATATTTTGAATGGATATAAAGTCTATTGCTCCATGTTTCTTTCATAAAAGGCTTAAAGTTTAGGTGGTCCAACTACATGGGTTGAAACTAAAATGGCCTTTTGTATCTGGGCCTCCGTTAAATTACCAACCAAGTATTCAACAATAGAAGGCAATGGTCCGATTGTGAGTGGGTTAAGTGGAATACTTTTGTTTACAGGTATAATGCTCTCCACTTATAGTTTGTCCAAACCCTCTAAATTCTAGTTTCAACCAGGTTAGTTATCCTTTTTGTTTGTTTTGTCTAAGTATACTTTGGTCCTACAAATCCTAGGTCTACCATGCAACAATCATCCATGCATTGTTAGTAACACCAGGCTTTATGTTGGTTTACTTCTCTTGCTCCCTTCCACCTTTCCTACCCTTCCCCCCCTTCCCTTCTCTATAGATTATTTTATTAAAATCTCCTATTAACATATAAGGGTCATTTATTGACCTCATTAGTTCTTTTAACTCATTCTATAATTGATATCTAATACTAAAATTAATATTTGCATAAATGGCATATGATAATAAGTATGAGTTGGGTTACCTACCTGAACTTCCACCATTACTTCTTATCAAGAGATGTGCCTCTCTATCACTCTAACCTTCATAGCATTCCACATCACCGTAATTCCCTCATTGTATCCCATCGCTTTTTCATATATCATTTTTTCCAAGCCTAGACACTCCTAAAGTTGACTTAATCCTCTCTTGTTCATTCAAGATTATGTAAGGTTTCTAGTTTTGCATCAGTCCTAGGATTATGTTTCTCCTTAACCTTGAAGTTGCTCCTTTAACATTCTAATAAGGCACGCGAAGGGTTGACAAGGAAGACCGTATCAAGGTTAGGTCCAAACTTATACAAGTCTTGAAAAACAAGGGTGGAAACACATGAAAAAACGATGAAGTAAAACAAGCAAACCGCAAATAAATCTGAGGATGTGATGCGCTAAGGACCTTCGTGGACTCATGACTTAACTCGATACGACACATCAGCTAACTTAATGAAGGTACTTACCACCTAACCTTATTTAAGGGTTAAGATAAGAGTACAATAAGCAAAGAGAATGCTCACAAAAAGAACAAGTAATATATTTAATATTTGAGATGTTGTTGCGACTACATTTGTAAGGGTATTTATACTCAAAAAGTTAGGGTAACTACTATAAATGGAAATAACTAAAAAGGGTACTATCTAAAATAAGTAATGTACAATGAATGTTAAGGGGTATAGATGAAAAATCAAGAAAAGCATCTATCTTGTACATAATGTCACACCTCGAAGTGGCAGAGTCATAACAGCCCCGCCGTGTAAACCATCTCACGATAGAAGTTGGCCTTACAACCGCTATCTTATACCTGATCTATACAAGGCGTCCACGACTAACCCACTTTGAAGTAAACAATTTATAATTTAAATAATTCATTAACCTAAGAAAGTGAGAAAAGTTATATATAATCACTATAATTCAGTTATTACATTATTCAGAAATGAAAAGTAATAACATATATGTTGATTCTTCAATGTTTTTCCTCACTCCCCAGAATCCAGCAGTTGCTAGCTTCAGAGTAGTTGTTGCCGTTTCTTAACCAGCACCTGCACGACGTCTATAGGGATGTAAGCAACCACAGCTTAGTAAGTTAGAACGGAGGACTTAAAACTATACCATACACACAACAAGGTTTTCAATCACTTATTAGGTGCAATGCATGTGCAAGCAAATGCCATCGCACGACGTTGTCCGGCTCGTCGTGAGATTAGAGAAATTGCGCCCACTCTAATCCGGGTTGAGGAGTTGCCGTTAATGCAACAGCTCACGACCAAACCCAGGCTTGTGTAATGGAGACCTTGCTCCTCCCGCGACTACCTTCGAACCACTGTCTTCACCCTCGCCACGACCTCCTCTCCTGTCACTTAGTTCGACTTAGGATAAAGAAGGGACCATTTTGCAATCCTGCCCTATTCCTTTCGAAGGGGTCGGTATTTGGCCGGAGAGTCCTAAGTTCCCCAACGGGTTGCCATGCATGTCCGATTATGATTACTGGTCATATATTTGATTAAGTCCAGTTTAGGGTGATCAATCATTTTATGCAAATCATATAATATATGCTAGAGCAACAAACAGAATCATAGCATCACCCATAATCAAGCACATGCACACATCCAACTATCTAACAAGCACAACCAAGCATAATCTCAAGCCTCCCAAAATACAGTATTGTATTAATCCCAACTTACCTTGACTCCTCGCTCACTCACTCGAGGTCCGATTTGCTCAGGCCATCGCCGATCATCACTATAACACAAACGTGGTTTCAGCTTTTCATATAACTATTATAGGTTCATTTCATCCTATAACGCTTATTGTTAGGTTTTGTTTAAGGTTTAATATGCCTAATTATCTAGGTATTAAGTCTTTTACAATTATTCTAGGTTTGGGGTTAGGTTCAGGTTTGGTTTTCGTATCGATTTCTAAATTAGGTTTTTAGTTCGATTTCTAAGTAATGTTTTAGATTCCAACCCTAGAAATCCGTTTCAACCCATGATGTGAAATTAATCACATTACTTCCCGATCTCCTAAATACCATCATTACCCCTAGTCAGTATTTATTTTACCCGATACATTTAAATCCATATTAGTGTACCGAATTTACTCCTAATGTGAGAAACTTTTACATTTTTCATATAATTAAATAAATTCAAGTTTTTTATCAGATTTAGTGTACATTTTTATTATTTTCAAAATATCAATTTTTATTATAATATTTTCTATCTATTATATTTTTAAAAATTATGTATTATGCATTATTGCCTATTATGTACATAATGCATTTCTAATATTTCTATCACTTTAATTACCATCCCTAAACATCAATTATCATTTAAAAATGTCTAAATTCATCCTAAGTCAGATTTTACTCTTAATTTTCCTAATTTATAAAATTAACTTAAAGTTAACTATTTTTCCTTATTAATCATTTACTACATAATTAACCTAATAATTAAATCTAACACCCTAAATGCTACAAGTATCATACTCCATCAGATTTCAACATCTTAAAACATATAATTATTTACTAAATCAGTAATTAATCATTTAATTACTTAATTAACCCTAAATTACTCATTTTAGAGCCTAAAAATTATTTAAAAATTTTAAAAATTAATTTTTAAAAACGGGCTTCATAGAAATGTTCTATATCATCTAAGTAATCTACACAAAAATTTTGGGCTTGAAACTACACTCCTAAGGTCATTTATTTCTAAACCGAATTATGCTCAGTTTTGCATGATTTCTTAAGGACCCTATAGTTTCAGATGTGATTAAACTAAATTGCTATTTTTCCCTAAATCTACATATAATAAAACCTTATAATAACAAGTTTCATAATTTTCTAAAACTATTTACTATTTTTACAAAATTACATAAGAATCGGGCTGGAAATCAAACTCACCAGTTTGAGTGGCTCCGGCCACCGCCGGCCGCCGTGGCCTTGTCGGCCTGCCTGGGCGCTACCACCTCCGTTTAGTGGTGGTGGTCGTCCACTCCCAACTGCTCGTCTGGTGTTAGTTCCCTTTGAAAGCCCTAATTGCACAATTTTTTCTAATTTTTTTCTTAACCAATTTTTTCTCTCAATTTTTGTCTTTCTCTAATTTTCTATGATTTGTATCTGTCCAAATGAGCTTCTGAATTTTTCTTGCTATTTATAGACGATTTTTGTAATTATTATGCATTAATTTGACAAGACTTTGCCCATTATCCTTGATTTTTGGCTTTCATGTTGTCTAATTTTTACTTGTTGATTTTTCTTTTACACATACTGACATGCCACGACCTGATTTGGATCATCTTATCCTCTTCTGATTTTTTTCTAATTTTTTCATAATTAATTTATAATTTTCTTTAATTATTTGCTTAGTTTTTAGCCAATTTAGGTAATTTTGCGTATTTTTATCTACACGTAAATATATGTGAACATTCTTAATTATTATTTTGGTCATTCTAAAATTTTTAGTATACATATAATCTATCTTTAATAATTTATTAGTTATTTGATTACAGTTTTCTCCTTTTCGGTAATTAGCAATTATTATGCTTAAAATTTGAAAATTTTATAGTCTCCTATTTTACTGCTTATTTTCTTAAATTTAAGTTTATGGGGTCATTTTTACTAATATTTCTTTTAATAGTTTATAATTTGGGTTTGATCGGATTCTTTAATCGATCACCCAAAAGCTCATATCCTAAGTTCGATCTTACGGTCAATTGGCTTAGCTTTAGGGTTTACACATAAGATCTTGTCACATGGGTGTTTGGATACGTAGCTGGTAGCTAGAGGAAGGGCTTCTAGCAAAAATAGACAAAATTGTACAATTAACCTAATTGTTGCAGAGTAGTGATGCCTAGCTGAGCTGAAGGTTCTTCTGAGGTAAATTTAGCTTGGTCAAGCTCTGAGCAGTGCAGATTCAGGTCAGCTAAGCTGGTAGTCAAGTAAGCTGAGTTGATGCTTAAGATTATATCAAGTCGACAGTTAGAGACTATCAATTGGTATAGGAGGGTTTAGCTCAAACAAGGCAACAGATTAAATTAAAGTAACTCGAACTCATCAGCTGTAAGTCAGTACAAGAAAACTTGCTTATCTATACTCTCAAGCCCTTGAGCTTAGGCTCGAGTTAGAGATACGATGCACTGATTCCTATCAACATTCCATGCTAGAATTTTGAAATTGTTGGGCTACATTTCTGATAACATAGTATCCATCAATTCGTTGTCAATTAGGGTGAAGATAAGATGATACCACATCTCAGTTGTGAATTCTCTCTTATGTCGGCTAGTTTCCAATCTCCATTCGAATGGACGGAAGGATGTCTTCACCACTAAGGCTTATATTCACCATGAACTAATAAGGTACTCTTTCCTCTAACCCTCCAATAGTGTTGTGATAAACAGTATTCCTTAAACTTCCATTGGCACCTCTATGCTCATCAACATGTATTCCACTACAACTTCAGCCATCTACTCCATCATTTCTAGAATTTGTCATAATCTTAGCTTGGTCATTTCATTAGTATTATTACTAGTAATAGTGCTCCCCTTGCTATTTGGATGTTCCTCTTCACTTCTTAATATATTCACTCCATCATAAAAGTTGTTCCATACACCATCTTATATCCATCATTATATTCATTATTTCCAGTGTATCACTTCTACATACACTCTTACCGCAAAAACCTCCATTTCGACCATCTAGATTTTGTTCCGATTGCAATGACTCTTAGTGTAATATCGAAATTTGAATATTTCCTTCCAGCATTCTCACCATTTTTCCGCACTAACATTTTTAGTGAAATTGATTTTTGTCTTTCCTTCCTCCTTCTCTACTCTTGTTTCTATTTTCTTACTCCTTATTATATTTTTTCTTCTTCTTATTTTGTTTCATCTTGTGTTTTTTCAGTCATAACCTTATATTCCTTTGTATCCTAATTATTCAACTTCTTATTTGTCATGTCTTTTCCTTATCCACGAGAGATATGAAACCTCATCTTAACTCTTCCCTTATTTTTGCTTTTACTACCTTCTCAATAATTGTTCTTTTTTAGTACTTTTGTGTTTTCCTCACTAAAAGTATTTGGTGCTTTCCAACTTCTATTAAGTTTGTTCACTAGGAATTTATAGCCAAGGTTCATTCCCATAACCTTTGCTATTAGGGCATATTTGCACAGTACGGATAGTATTTCCCTCTCTAGTTTTGAGAAGGAGACATAGCAAATCCCTAGCTTTGCAATTTCATTCAACATATTTTCCTCTTCCAAATATTCATCTCCGTCCTCTTCAATTATTGCTCTTAAAGTAATATTTTTATAGGCTCCAAGAATATTAGTGAGGACTATGTTATTGAAAGATAGTAGTTCATCCTTGATTCTTATTTTATTTCAGTGCATCTATAAGTTGTAGATTCCCTTTATTACTATTGTCTATTGTTGTGAATCTTTTTTTACTTCTCTAAGCTTGATCATTCTCCTCATTGATATATTTTTCAGAACTAAAAACTTTAGAGAGGATATGGTGTTCATACCACCTCGTTTTCACTTTTCTAGGTCTCTTCAAATTTCACTACTTATTGCCCGCATTTTAAATGTTATGTAAGTTAAAACAATAATAAATGGAATAGGTTACCTAGGGTTAAGGTTGTAAATAGTGAAAGGGTGCAACGTGATTAATGCCTCATAAAGGCATGAATATTAATTTTCTAATAGAATAAAATAGATTCAATTTCTCTCTTTCCATTAGTTATAATAGTGGTTGAAAGGAAAAAAACAATCATGAATAGTAAGTTTGACTCTTTTGGTTAATATATGCATGTATTGATTAACTTCGAATTAATAATAAATTAGCAAGGAAAATAAGAAATCTTATCTTTGGCCCCTCACACTTTTCTTTTTAATCTAAAAACTCTAATATAAAAATAGATAACATTAAATAAAAATTTTTATTTGTAATTAAACTTTATAAACCTTGTACAAAACTTTATAGGGATATTTTTCAAAGCTATAAGTCACATATTAATAAATTAGTTGATGAGAGGTTTTGAAATAGTTAGACTCTTAACCTGAAATATACTTTAGATCCTAAAGATAAAAATGTTTACCTGTTAATAGAACTTCGAATTTTCGGTGATTTTCCTTAAGAGATTTGGTTTTTAGAAACTTCATATTTTTAAAGATTTAACCATTTCAATGCATATTTTCATTTAGAAATATGACAATTGACATGTGTACGCCCATTAAGACCTAATTAGAATTAAAAATTATAATTAACTAGTACTTACAAGCTAAAGATACTGTTTGGATTGTCTATATTTATTTGAAATATAACATTTGGAAAACTGTCTTATCTGTATTTTATTTGTTTATATTTTCATAATTATGATGAAGATAGCGATTAAAGTATCATAATTATAAAATGAAATTTCACATATTTTTATGAGAAAAGATTTTAAAATATATATATTTATACATTTGAGATACTTATTTTAATTCATATTTTTGTAAATATGTATAAAGTAAATGATAAATAAATTCAACTTTATTGGGATTTGTTAGATAATTAATTTTAAAAAAGGGGATATGTGAAATTATATTTTCATCATTTTAGTGTCTTATTCTTACCAAGCGTAAGATTCAAATAGATACCAAAAAAACATTAATAAGATGAAAAAAAGATAAACTAAATGGAGTCAAAATCATATCGTGAAATCAATCAACCTAGAAAATGAATAGTGCTCGGCTTAATCCCTCCCTGTACCCCCACCCCCGGCCCCCTTTTTTTCCAAGTCTCTTTATTCTAGTTATAAAATAACCTATCAATCTTATACTAAATGCTAGCTTGCTTCCTTTTGAGAAAGTTACATAATTATAATGTACACATAATTTTTTTTTTTTGGAATTACTAATCATTTCTTTGCCTATCATAACAAAAATTTTCCTTGCCCATTTAATTGTTTGTTGTATAATGTGAAATAAATCTATATAATATAGTTATAATACAAAGAGCCAAAAACTAACCAATTAAAATACATTTAAAACATAAAAAAACACTAAATGAGATGTAGAGATGGACTCTTCTCTCTTGAAATAAGAAAAAAGTGACTATCTTCATTGAAGTGGAAAATGCTTAGCTACATCATTAGTAAGCAATCATGAAGTTATATTAGCGGATACTAAAAAAATCATAAGAAAGAGCCTTCCCGTATGCAATCGAAGCTATCTTTTAGAAATGTTGTCTTAGTAAATGTCTTAAGTGCATATGTATAGACACCCCATTTTTACTCCCTACAATTTAGAGTTGTTTTTTTTTTTTAGAAAAAGAGTCCTTTATAAATATAAAAGAAAAAAAAAAGAAGGAAAATTTCAAAATATATATATATGAATTTTTTTCTTTGTTTTGTTTAGAGTTAGAGTTTAGGGGTAGTAGATAATTTAGAATAGTTTTTAGAAATAATAAAGTCTTGATTCAATTTACTTTTTATTTTAATTTATGGTTAGTTTGGGCATAGGATAAATTTAGTCCTTATATACAATTTTTTTTTGCAACATACGATAGGGTATGGGGTAATAGTTCATATGTTTTAACACTTGGACTTAGAGAGAGTATAACTAAGAAGTAGTTGTTTTGAAACTCACTAAGCATGCATGTTCCTTTTTTCTTTTTTTACCACCTATTGGAAGCCACATGTCATGTTAGGATAGCAATATCTTGTTGGGTTACATGGTTGACATGGTGCCACGTCAACATCATCCCCTCCTTTATTTTTTTTCCTAAGAAATAAACAGAAAATGTAGGAAAATCGATCTCTTCTAAAAACTTGAATCAAATCTTTGTTCATCTTTACAGATTTAATAGAATCTTTGTTTAAATATTTAAATCTTGTATCAATTTGAATAAATAACAATAAGGTTAAGATTTAATAAAATTATATAAGATTCATATCTTATTGGAGTAAATTTGTGATGATCTAAAATCAGTTGAAGATTTGATTTTTTTATTATTATAAAAGGAAGTCACGGATTAGTGAAAAGGGGAGTCACGCTTAACCATCAACAGTAATTGCATAGTAAACACGATACATGCCACAACTCAACAGCATCTCCGACCTCTCTTTCTCTTGCCCAAACAATCATATCTACAACCGATCACTCTTCGACCCCAACCCTCTTCTTGTTTGCATAGCTACATTTATATACCCCATCGACATCCAATGAGAACTCCCATGGCTTATAGTACACATTCAACTCTCCTAGCCATCTCCCAGCCTCCTTCGACAGACGTGTGCCACTCGACTCTATTGTTATGCATAGCAATAGTAGCAAACTACAAGACCTGACCTCTCTCTTACCTAATCCTATTATCTCGATACAGCCCTTATTACCCAACCTCTCATTGCAAGTCAAACCCACGCGACAACCACTACCCATCTACAACTAATAGCACCATTTAATCAATAATTCCACCCATTATCATAAATAGAACCACCACCGTACACACGGCTAGGTTTTTGAAAACACCAAAAACTACTACCATTTGTTGCAGCATTAGCCCTACCACCCTTTAAGTTCAATAAAAAAAACACATAAAAGTCCCCTTTCACACCCGTTTTGATGCCCTGATTGGTTAAAATCGAACTACCCTAGTCATTGCTTTCTCCTTTCCATTTGCAACCTGATTTAGAGTTTAAACCTGATCCAAATCGAAAATTCGACAAAGATCCAGGCTCACTAACCTGCATTTTCATTTATCGTCAACTTAGGTCCTTTTTTCTTTTTCCTTTTCTTTTCTTTTTATTTTACTTATGTTTTTTTTTTAATTTTCTTTTGTCATTACGAAAAAAGAAAAACAAAAGGGTTTAATATGTATATAGATGTGTGAAGTTTTATTTAAATAAAAAAATATAAATTAAAAAAAACATTTTGGCACTTAGAAAAATTATTTTCACAAATAAAAACATATATAATAATTTTTTTTCTTTTTTACATTGACATAAAGATTAGGACCCTTTATAGTATTTCTTTCTTGAAAATAAATATATTTAAAAGCATAAACTCGATAAATTTTTTAAATTAAAATAAACTAATGCACTAAAGTTTTTAAAAAAAAATACGGAAAGCCTAATCCTTACTAGAGAATATTTAGGCACTTATGAAACAACTTAAAATACTGGAAAATTTTATTTTCCCTTTGTAATTTCTTTAAAATTTAATTTTCTTTGTTTGCTATTTTGAAATATAAAATTAAATTCGAAAAGTTAAAAATAGTATCCATTAAAATTTAATAAGTTAACTCCCAGATCCAAATATCTAGTTTTTTAAAACTGTTCTCAAATGGTTTTCACGCGGTCTAATGGTTAGGTTAAAATCAATTAATCCAATTGATTTTAATCTAACCCTTCTCCCCACCTCGATCAAGTGGCGACTCTAATTTCTCTTTAAATTTAAGAAAACCTATTTTCCTTAATTTTTGGTTTAGGGTCTATATTAAATGGGTATAAGATTTGATATAAATCGAGTTAAAGAAAATAAAATAAATGAAAAATCGAAAAATCACGCTTGACAATATGAAAAACATTGTTTTAGTAAATCTAAGAACAATAAGAATATGGAGCATGACCAGGAAATCACAATTAAGGAAGAGAAACATTTAAATGAAAATGTTGCTCTTGAGGTTTTTTTACGTAAACTTTTCTCAAGCATAGAAAAATATACTCAGTACCCCTTAGCAAAACACTTTCATAGTTAAAGTGACAAGATCGAACTTTGGATATAAACTCATGGCAAAGACGCTAAAAAGAATATGAAAGGTTATTTCGCCTTTTAAGTTGATTTATGTTGGTCTAAGAAATTTCCTAACATGCATGAGCTCTAAAGTAACTATTAGTGGGTTGTCAATAATAGGCCATGGTCTATCAATGGGCACTATCTTGCCCTTAAAAAATGGGAATGTATGTATAGCAAAAAAACTTAGTCCAAGTTATTAAACATAATATTTGTACAATTGGGCTAAAAAGAGGAAGATATGCTAGAGTTTGTGTTCAGATCAATCTGGATGAATTGCTATTTCATACAGCGATCATTAATAATATTCCTTATAGGATACAATATGAAGGGCTGCTAAACCTATGCTCTACTTATGGCTGAATTAATCACATAAATTTTGTTGTCCATATGATTTTGCTAAAGAAAGTGTTGATTCTAGAAAAAGAAAAAAAGCAAGAAAGAGAAGGATTTGGTAAATATTACAAAAGAAAATGATAGACAAGAAGTCGAATAGATAAGAGAGGATGTTTCAATTATTTATGAAAATGCTGATGACATGGGAAAAAATGCTCTATCCAATAAGGAATGCATGAATGCCGAAAAAGGCAGCGATAGCCATAACCATGGAAATGAACAAATGATGAGAATGTTGAAGAGGAGAGAAGAGATGAAAAGAAAGAAAGAAATAATAAATTTGAAAAGAATAATGATAAGGAGTATGTTGATTGGATAAAAGTTCAATCTAGAAAATAAACAAAAAAGGGTGGGTAAGAAGGCAAGATCAAAAGAGCAATTAAAGGAACTCTTCTAAGGTCACTTAGAAGACACAAGGCCCTAAACGAGACAATAATAGGAAAGAAATTGTCATGTGTTCTAACCTTTAGAAAGACAAAAAATCTAGTGAAATAAAAGATACGGAGAATGAACCTCTCAAGAAAAAGAAAGAATTTAATATACCAGACCCATCTATTCCTTTAAAAAGTTCCCCTAAACCTAATTTTATCTTCCAAGCCAAAAACCAAAACAAAGAAAGAGGAAAAGGGAACATTTCTCTCAAGAATTTCTTGAGAGGATATGATGATCAAAGCATAAATGGAAATAAATATCAAGATTCTCTATCAATGATCTATGGTACCATGAATAAACATCAACTCAATCATTTGGCTAGTCTAAACTAATCTTTACAAAACAAAAATGATAAGAAAAGTAGTGCAAATGCAAGAAACAGTGTTGAGATGCCTCTTATGAAGATTGATGAAAATTCTCTTTAAACCAACTTGCCCAAAAGGGAGGACCATCTAAATGCCAATGAGGCCAATAAATATAGCATCTAAAGTAAGAATGACTATATCACTTCTTCTAGAGAGAGTGGAGGTAGAAGTAAGGGAAGAGTTGAAGTGGCTCAAAGTAATATGCAAATAGCGATAATGGTAACAGTGATGAAGTCGCAACTGCCAATGAAAATGTAGAGAATCTCATTAGTGAAATAGATGAAGAGAGGTCAAGTCAAGCAATTTGTGATGTCTCCATGAGAAGTATATATGATGATTACAATGGTGGAATTGAGGCCATGCATGTAGAAGATAAGGGCTTAAAGAGCCAATCAAGAGAATACTAAGGATTTCCTTATATACCTTAAACTATATGTTATTGAAGACGAAACCATAGATTCATTATCATCTAAAATTTTAAGAAATCTTTTAAAATTATGGCTTAGAATGCTAAAGGGGTAGGATCGAAAACAAGGAGGAAGGCCATTAATGAGTTGATGAGAGTGAATAACCTACAAATTGTTATCATTACTAAGAATAAGATGAATCGAAATGGTGCTGAAAGATCCAAGACTTAGCTTCATTTTGAGAATGTTCTCTATACCGAGGCAGAAGGATTTATTGGAGGAATAATGGTTCTTTAGGACTCCTTCGAAGTTTTTTTTAATGAACACGTGGTTGTAAAACAACATATACTTATGGAAGTAGAGGTGTGCTATTTATCCATAAATTTCTTTCTTTCAACTATTTATGCAAATACTAGATTTGTTGTTGTGGGAGTAATTAAAGGAAGTCTCTTCATTTATGCATGGGCCTTGGATTTTGATAAGAGATCTCAATTAATTTTTTTACAAGGAAGAAAAGAAAGAGGGTAGACCAATTGATCAAAATCAAGCCAATTTGTATCAATAATGCATGAATATGTGTAGAGTTGTTGATCTTAGTTTCGTTGGGTCGAGATATACTTAGCATCGATGATTTCCATGCATGTTTTCATAAGGAGTGTTAGGATATTGTTGGAAGATCAACTTGTGAAGTAATTAAATCCATTTACTCAAATGTAACCATCCTTAAAGATCTCAACAAAACTTTCATAGTTTTTATTCTCAAATTTGTTAGAGCAAATAGGATCAAGGATTTCTAACCTATAAGTCTCTACACCACTATTTAAAAGTTATTGGAAAAGTTTTGATGAATAGACTTCGACCTCTCTTAGAAACGTTTATTAGCCCTAAATAGTCAAGATTTATTCTTGGACAAGCCACAAGAGAAAATATTATTATTTTACATTCTTTAATAAAGAAAAAAAAGTAAGGAAGGCTTGGATGATTGTCGAGCTTAATCTAGAGAAAGTATTTGATAAAGTTTAATGGAATCGTGTTAGACATTCCCTTCTTATGCTAAATTTCCTTGACAACTGGGTTAACCCTATTAGTTCATGCTTAGTCACTATCTCATTTGAAGATATCTTAAATGGAGCATGTTTAGAGAGTTTTCCATTGAGTTGAGTTATCAAGCAAGGAGATCCTCTGTCTCTTTATATTTTTATCATTGTTATAGACATCTTAAGTAAGATGATCTACTTTCTAATTGATCTCAAGGTTTGGAAGCCTCTATAGATAAAAGGAACATATCTTAGGCTTTTAGATTTTTTTTTTCTTTTTTCTTTTTTGCAAATGACATTCTACTTATGGGGAAGGCCTCCTTCAAGAATGCAAAAATCATGAAGAAGACCATGAAAAAATTTGATAAAATCTCTAGCCAAAAAGCTAAGTATGATAAATCTTGCATAATATTCTTAAACAATGTTAAAGAGAGCTTTAAAAAGGATATTTCAAACTTATTCAAGATTAATCCTATGAGGGATATGGGAAAATATCTTAGAGTGCTTATTAAGGGAATAGGACAACTTAAAGCTGGAGACATGAGTTTCATCATTGAAAAATTCGTAACCAAGCTTACAGGTTGGAAAGTCAATATACTTAGCATGGCAGGTAGTAGGATTGTTGCTTCTTTTACTGTGAAAAGCATTGTTAACTATTACTTTAGGTTCCACCGTTGCCAAGGAAGATTACTGTAAATCTAGAGAAGCTGTAAAGAGATTTTCTTTGGGGATCAACTGAGAATAAGAAGAAGATGTGCTAAATTGCCTAAGATAAAGTGAAAAGACTCAAGAAAGAAGGAGGCCTTAGCCTTCTTGACGTAAGGAAGAGGAATAAAGCAAACTTGGGTCCTGAAAAAGAAAAACCTTCTTTGGATCCAAGTAATTAAGGATGAATATAAATTTGTGAATGGCACCTTTAGAAAGAAGTCTAGATCTTCCTTCTTCAAATCCCTCAAGGAAAGCTTTAATTGGTTAGACAAGAAAGTTATAATAAAAATTATGAATGGAGCTAATGTAAACTTTTGGAAAGATAATTGGATAGGTCAAAAGGTAGGTAAGAAGTTAGATTCAAGGTGCTTTAGCAAAGAATACTAAAAATATTTCTCTTGCATAAGCTTGAAATGGAGTTGGCCACTGGAATGAAGAGATCCTGTAGTATCTATTTGATGAGGGCATAATAGTACAATTAGGTAACATTTTTCTTAATTTTGTGAATAATGTTGAGGATGTTAAAATCTAGAAATTTCATCCTAATGGAGATGTTATGGTGAAATCATCCTATCTTTTACTTTGTAAAGAAGTTGATTATTTTGATTCCAAAGAAAATTGGGAGTGGATATATAAATTTCCCTCTTTCCCTTCGATACAACTTTTAGTTTAGTGAATTCTTCACAATAGTTTGTTAACTAAAGATAACCTATAGAAGAGAGGAATAGATGTTGATAATAGATGTGTCCTTTGTAGGGATGAAATGAAACTGTTAAACATCTATTTGTAAACTACATAACTACAAGATTTACTTGGGTTGGGAATTGAAGGACCGTTGACTGATGATGAAAACCTCTTGTCCTATATTAGAAGAATAGCCTATAAAAGGATAATATAATGGAATAAGCAAAAACCAAATGCAATAAACTTCCTCTTTACTCTTAGGGCTATATGGTGTAAAAGGAATAGGAGAATTTTTAATAGCCATCAAGGAGAAGAGAATAGTTTGTTGAAAGAGTTGAACAAATGAATGGAGAGCTCATATGAAGCACTCCAAATTAAAGGATAAGTGCAAGGATTATACTATAAAATGGACTTCACTACTAGAGAATGTTATTAAATTCAATTGTAATGGAGCTACGATTACAAATGGAAGAAAAGTAGGGATTGGTATCACTAATAGAGATGCAAATGGAACTCTTATTGGAAGTGTTGCTAAGAAGATTGTGCATGTATCTTTACTTGAAGCAAAGTTATGGGTAATCTTTAAGTCCTTAAATTTTGCAAAAAATTTAAACATGAAAAGGATCATTATTGAATTTGATGCTAGTCTTGCCTTGGATATTATTATGAATGAGAGAATTATGCAAGATGCTTGCATCCAAGCTATTAACTGTGTAAAGAAATCTCTACACTCTTTGATTTTATATCATTTTTTTAGGATCTCCCATTTGTGATGTGAATAAAGCGGCGAATTAGCTAGCCAAATCAAGCATGGATGCTTATGAAGACATATATTTATTTTAACTTTCCCATAAGGGACTTTTGTCTTTGATGTCAGTTGATTTTCCTGATTGTAACCCAAATGGACATTGTATTTCCTTCTTTAATTTATCTCATCGGTTCCACCGAAAAAAAAAAAACATATTTAAAAGAAAGGTAGGATTAGAAAACGAAACAAGAACATGTATAGAAAAAATAGGGGCATTCATTAAATATTATACATGAAGTGTAATAGACATGTGATATTAGCTAATAAATTTTTGACATATTATGGAGTCATCATCTTCTATAATCTCGATTGAATATATAATTGGTGTTGTCAAATTTGATTCTAATGGTTGACTTAAATATGTGAAAAAATTAAGGGTTAAAGGGAACATGAATTTGATTGAAGATTTAAATTGATATCGAACTGGATTGATTTTGTAATTGCGTTAAATCAAACTAAGTTAAACTATATGGACAATCCACATTTAACAACACACATTAACTCACACTTGTAAAGTTGACTATTATAGTTGACAATAGAAGTCGCGTAGTAAGCCCACAAATGCAAACCACACAACATGCAAATTTCATGCAGAAAAGTAAATCAGAGCACCTAAAGCTCTAACTCAAGTTACAACCTTTATTTTTAATGCTTTCTATTTCCTAACTTCATCAATTTTCTTTTAAACATTACTACATAAAATTAATGATTGAAATTACAATGAAGAAAACAATATCACCATAGTATTATAATATATTTTAGGAGCTTCAGCAATCTTAACTGTTAATATTAAAATTAATTAATATTTAGAAAAATAGAGATAGAGAGGATCTAAATTCGTTAATTCCTCATCTATCACCCTAATAAATTTGAGTTTATAAACTAATTTCACTTCAAACTTCTTTTTTTTTTTTGGGTGGTGATTACAATCAGAGAAAAGGAATTTAAACTTAATTCATTTCACTTGAAAGATTAATATTCATACCATTAAACTACAAAAATCTTAGCATTTCCTTTCAAACTTCTCCACATACAAAGTAATTTGGAAAGGATTATTTGAACACTTGAATATTGATGGCAGTCGGGCAAATATGCCCCCAACACAATTATAGATTTTGATGGGTAGCACTATTCATTAGTGATGCAAGAAAATGTAATTAGATTTTTTATTAAAAAAACAAAAAAAGAAAAAATTTCCTCTTTTCTTGTACTATATATATATATATATATTATATTATATATTTCCTAACGGTTAAAAGAAGAGCCATCATATTAAACTCTTACCATCACGTACTATTCAACCACTAAGATTTACTAATATCATAATATTTCATATTAAAACATTGATAGTGATAGTATCTAGAAAATCTTGAGCTTAAATTTGACCTTTTGAGTATACGTTTCAAAATTAGTACATTTTATCTTTTACCATTTTGTCACTTCCAACTAATCACATTCACACGACAATATATGACCCTAACCGACCATGGAAGAAACACTAAAATCCTTGCCCGAATCTCCTAATGTGATATGACAATTTCTACTTTTAATCCTGTTCCATTAACTCGCCCACGAAAGATCAATTTGCCACCAAATATTCCCCACATGGATCGCGAGTCCTTGCTTTCGTTTTTTATGAAATCACATTCTTCTTCACCGAAATGCTTTCGTTACTCGACCATTCTATTCTTGAATTTATATATTTCGTCTTTTCTTTTTTAATTTTAAGTACGTTTTTATTATTTTATCTAACAACAAAATAGTAAAATAAAATTTAAAATCATATTTTTCATAGATCGAGAGTCCGATTGCTTAGTTTCACGGATAAAGAGATTAAAGGCACGTGATTCAAATATCGAATAGCATAATTCCGATTGACCCTTTTCTACCCTTTACCCTATAGCTAACAGAGGATCGGATGCGTTAAAAGATTATCATCACATCCATGCTCGTCTAAAAGGTGCATAAGAAAATAAGATTTTTTTATTCTGCTTTCCTTTAAATCTTCCTATTTCCACGATAATCGAATTGTGTCACAAATAACATCATGAGTCATGCCCCTAGATATATAATGTAACTAGTGGACCCTAAAAAAAATTGAAATAAGTTCTGCCAAATCTCACGATCACATGCATAAACGTACACAATTTCCAAAAAGACAACTTCTTCTTTCCATGTATATACTATAATATTTCTACTTCTTCCCACTCTTCTTCTCCATTTTTTGCTTAATCAATCTTCTATCTTTACCTACCATATTAACATTCTCCATATTTGCAAATAAGCCCCTGATACCCACATAAAATTACAAAAGCACCCACTAGAAATTCTCATTTTACGAATTCATCCCAACTAACACAAATGAAAAACCCACCTTAAACCCTAATTTTATAACCGAATTCCGAAACGACCCTTCCCCTATTTTTCACTATTCAAGTCCTCACCTAAAAACCTTGCCAAAACGTCGTCCTCCTCCTCCCAGACTAACTCGCCAAACCCTTCAACTACACCATCGTCCCCTCCTCCGTACTCCTTCAACCATCCACGTGCCTCCTCCTCCTCCAAACCAACCCACTCGCAGCCATTCAGCGGCAACTTCCCCTTTTTCCCTGCCGAAATGCCGTTAGACAGCGAGAAGTTGACGCCGCGCGTGTCGATGCTGGCCATGAGAGAGGAGTCAGAGTCCGACACGGAGAAAGACGAGCCGCAGCTCTCCTCATTGCCATTGATGGTGACGTAAGACGAAGATGACCGGAAGATCAACGGCGATGAGTAAGGGTGCTCGATGAACTTCACTTTAAAGTTGGCGGCGGTGGTTGTAGAGTCTGGATAGCTAGGATTAGGGTCTAGGAAATTGAGGAGCTCATTAACGGCATCTTCGTCAAGAGTTAGCCAAGCTAAGATTTCCTCTCCGACGTCGTCATTTTTGGTCTTGGGATGCATTCCAGTATCTGCTGTTTGCCGCTGCCGTTTCGTTACGGAGTCAGCCAACGTGCCACCGTCTACTGTCCTCTTCCTTTCAGCCTCGTCAACGTCCATTTTCGCTTGAAATGTTACACAGAGAGAGAGAGTTGGGTTTTAGAATGTGGAGACTCTGGGGGACAGAAATGTGTGTTTGTGTTGTTTGTTGCTTTCTTTGAAGGTTTTTTTTTTTTCTTTGGTATTATTGTTTTGGGAGGAATGAGATTTATTTATGAGATGGTTGACTTGACTGATCGCGTGGTTAATTATGGTTGGGTTTTTATTTTTTAAGAAATATGTTTGGAATTTGTGTAACATGTGTTTGGTTTATGGGAAGTAAGAAACTGTAAGAAAACATTCAACTTGAAAAATTTATTTTGACTGTCCTGATATGTGTAACTTGTAAGGAATTTGTTAACGGAATCTATATAATTTCTTTTTTACATTTCCTACCCAAGCGGAACTTGTTTATTTTGACAGAGCACATGTAGTTCTAAGTAAATAGCGGATAGATGCGTATTGGCTGATGTATATGTCTAAAAGAAATTGATGGAACGTTATATATTTTAAATATAGAAACTATTATTAGAATTGAAATTTTTTCAATTTTCATACTCTTATTTTCTAGAATCTGGTCTCTTATCTAATGTGGAAAACAATATTGTACACGAAATTGTTGATATATAATTTTGGGCTTCCAAATAAAGGTCCCTCGATGCTCCCCAACAACCAAATGATCGAGTACTTTTTCCCGTTTCGGCATCCTGCTCTGCTACAATACTAATCCCCTACGAGAGTACACGAAGGACCCAGCTCTTGAGGATTTCATTACTCATCTTAGCCAATTCTAACCGCAAAGGTCCTCTTATTCTCCTAGTCCAAGAACACCCTCATTTTTGTGGGCTCTCCCTCAAAATCTAACTCCCAATCTGCAGTTTCGCCAAGCCATTTCAACAATCTCTTCAGGAACATTTATCTTTAGTATACACTCCTCTCCTTAGTATATTAATTACAGCTTAACATTTGTACTATGGCTAACATATTTGATATACTCTTGAAAATATCATAATTTTATATTACAGATGCAATTGTTAGCGTGATCTTAACCAAATAACTCCAAAAACTACCTTATCAACCCTATAGTGTATATCTTTTAAAAACAGTTAAATCTCAAGTCAACACATATCTTAAATAGTTGTACTCCTCACACTATTAGTACAAAAAAAAACCAACAAGTAAAGAATTCAAACCTTTTACTTTTTATATTGCTCCTCACATATTGAAATCCTATTTAAGTATCTTTCTTGAAGATTTTGAATACTTAGATAATCCTTAATTTCCCTGTTTTTTTTTTTTTATCATTTTTACTGACTTAAGTATCGAAAGACCTTTTTGAACATGCTCATGAGAGGCATTTTACAGTTAGGCTCAAAGCAAAGAGTTCAACCAAGATTAAAGCTCCTTCACTCCTCAATCAGAAGAATTAAAAGTCCAATTCTCCTTACTACTTTTAGTTGATTCATTTACAATCAATGGAAAATATAGACTATCAAAGCAAAAAAAAAAAAGAAGAAGATATTTACTTAATGGAATTAAAGTTTGCTTGTGACATAAAAGCCATACCTTTATTTAACCTAGAAAAAAAAAATCCATACTTTCATTTTGTATGCAATTAAAGAAATTCATTAAGAAAATATTATTCTAAAACCAATATTTTACACTTCAATGTTATTGATAAATTGTTAATGAGCTTTTATAGCAATTGCTATTTGTTAAACATATTAGTACAAAAACTTACAATTTCAAAATATCGATATTGTATAATTTAAGGAAACACAATTACCTAGAATTGTTTTAAAATTTCTTATAATAATGTTTATGTATGAGGTATTTATCAATAAAATGGATCATGTTAACAAATGTTCTAGCACTCAAAAGCACCTTACTTATAAAACAATATGTTAATAATAAGTAAAAAAGAAAGAATAAGGGCTACGGTGGCTGTAAGATGACACGTGGGACGCAAAGGCTTGGGGTTGAAGCTTGGAGTGAGAATGGGCGGGAAAAGTAGACTCTATATCGTATGATGCCCATCAATAAATGGCAAAAGAAGTTACATAGTTCATCTTTGAGGAACTCAATTTTGCCTTTTACGGAAGATGATTTCAAAATATTTAAATTTTGACTGGTCTGAACTAGAAGTAGGTTAATATGGTAAAAAAATTAATTGGTAGAACTTCTAAGAAATATTTTATAGTTTTATTTTTATTTTTAATAGGATCGGTTTAATTCTCAATTCTATCTTTAATTTATATCGATTATATTATAATGATTTATATTTAATAGATATAAATTAATGGTGTCATAGAAGCTATATCAATCATCTTAAAATGAGAGATGAAATTATAGAAATTTGCAAAATTCTGATATATCATGCATGAGGGGAATTTGGTTTTAATAATATATATATAATTATTTGTTTATTCATTGCTATACCTTGCATTATCAAGCTTCTTTTTAAGTCCTCTCTGTTATCGAGAAAAAAAAAAAGTTAATACATAGAATTTGGAACCCTAAAAGCTTCACTTTTTTTGTCAGCATAAACATTCTCACCAAGTTTTAACTAGAAAAAACAATAATAAATGGAAAAAAGAAAAATGAGCTCCAAGGACTTTACATTTCCAACAGTTTATCTTTTTTGAAAATCCATACAGCATATGTTCATACTAAATATTTATAGTCTATGGTAATTGCTATGGAATGTTCCGGACACTTTGAATTAAAAAAGTGGATTGAAGAAGCACGGTGGACCATCCTTGCTACATTTACTATAATGTCATGCACACTCGATGCTACGAGCACGCCACAAATTATAATCGCAATCAGGACTACCGGAAAATATCGGCATGAAAGACCAATGTAAAAGGGTTAAGTATGTTATAGCTTTTCCATATTTCTACTAATGGTTAATTAAATTCTTTATATTTTGAGTAAATTATTTTCGTTTTATTATATTTATACAAAAATTTAAAAAGTTTTCTTTTGTGTTTATTCTAAAGGGTGGATATTTAGAGTTAAGCTATGAATTTTTTTTTATAGTTTAAATAAATGATAAAACTTTTTAGGGGTTACAGGTTGAATGAAAAGTGTGCAGTGTAAAAAACGTGATGGGTTGAATGTGAAACGAGAGGACTCTATGGTATGGTATAATTAATTATAAGTGATTATGTAGTGTAGTCAATTATAATAAATCACTCTAAATTATCAAAATCCATTAAAAATAACAACAAAACTGTTTATAATTTTCTGTAAAGGTTGTCAATAATTTGCAGGGAAACTATTAATAGATTCCTTTACTAATAATGAGTTTTACTTTTTCGTAATATAGGATAATTTACTATCATTTAAAAGTAACTATCCTTTTTTTTCTCAAATATATGAACTTATTTCAATTTTGACTTTATCCCAATAGTATAAATACACCACTTTTGTATTCTTTAAATGAAATATAACCTATACTTAGATCTACATTATGTAAACAAACTCTAAACATACTACCAGAAAGTAATTCATTAATTAAATTTTTATGGATAAATGTTTTGTTTTTATATTTTAAAGAAACCTTTATGTTATGTTTGTTATAAAGGAATGGATAGGAATAGAATCATAATTTTATTCCTATTTTTATATTTGAAAATATATTTTCAAGTTAAAATCGTGATATAATTGACTATTCATATTAGGAAGAGAATTGTGATTCCATTCCATTCTCATTAATTGTATTAACTTAAAATTATTTATTTAACTTTCAAATGAATTATTATATAAAATAATTAAGGATATTTTTAACAAATAATACTATTTACATATTTAGTATCATTCCATTCTATACTCATTTTTAAATATAAAAAATAATTTACCATTCGACCTTTATTTCATTCTTATTCAATTCTTTTTAATTTCATTTCAAACTATTTTTATTTACTAAATGAGACATTAAAAGTATCAATTAATGTACTATTTTTTTTATAAAAAATGAAAATTTTAAATACAATAAAAAGATTACCATATATAGTATAAAATTTCTCCACCAATCATCTCCGGTGGATCCTTACAATGGATTTTAACCCCATTCGATTTGAATAGCGTTTAAACCAATGGATTTTGGAAAAATAATTTTCCTTGCTGCATGGAATTTTCCGGGAAACGAGAGTAAAGATAACCATGGATAAAATGACAGTGATAAATGAAGTGATATTTTGAGACTCATAAAGTGCTACTTTATATGCGGCTGAGGACACTGCTGACGCAGATGCAGATGCAGCCTGAGAATAAAAGGGTGATAGGACTGCAGAAGTCGTTGAGGGTCACTATCTTGGGTGGCTGCACTGTGCAACATCAGCTGCACCGCGCGAACCTCAGGATTACGATTTTTTAATGAGTAAGAAAAAGACACGCACGACAGTCAATTCAATTTGCCAATTGCCAGTGCCAGTTGGTCTATGCCTGCCTTATAATTTCCTTTTAATAATTACATATATATAATACCACTGAATTATGGAAAACGTGGCTTTGTACATTTCTTAAAGTTGGCATGTGTAAGCAGTGCATATTGCATATCATGCATCCCTCCACTAACCCCAACCTCATTTAAAAATGCATTTTGTTAGCGGTTGATTTGAACGAGACAAGGAGTTTGGCAGGAAAAAAAAAATGCTGATAAAACTATGAGAAATGGATTTATAAAAGTATTTTATTTTTTAAATATGTTTGGATAACGAGTAAAAAAGAAAATTAAAAAGATATTATTCATTGTGATTAGACCAATTAGAATGTTACTAATTCGAATTCAATTCAATTCGAATGGGTTAAACCTGGCCTCTTACTTCTTAACACTTGTAAAAAAAACCCTTTGTGAATAAGGCTACATGGATTCTTCAATGCTCAAATCAATAAAGGGGATTAAAGAAAGAGGGGATAAACACCAAAAACCTAATAAATCATGCTCACTTAGTATGCAAGTGAAGGGTGTTGAACTTCTCCTCTTTAAAGAGAGGGAGAAGAAAAGGTCTAATAGGAGTGAGAGAGAGAGATAAAGAGAGAGAGTCCTTCTTCCTTACTGGCTCTTAGTGCTTTTTATTGGAGTTACTTGAACACGTAGCAATCGGTGATTAGCAATTTGCTTGTATTGGCTACTGGTAGGTCGTATGCTCTATGGTAGAGACTAAACTTTATTGTAGGTGACATGTTGTGGTTGACTAAGTTACCAAATCTACAACTTAATGATCTAGCAAGGTTAAAGACGCCGAGTACATAAGCTGTACTACGAATGTCAGATGCTCATTAATGAGTTGTAGTAAATTATAGGCACTAAAGACAAAAGTCGGCCTAAGGTACTAAGAAGGGAGTTAGTTGATGCTCAATGGGGGCGAGTTGAGCCTCAAGCTTACATCAAATAGTAAATAAATGCTAACTCGATGGTTGGAGGAGCCATCCTGCTTAGATAGTCATCATTTGGCTCATTAGATAGGTCATAAGGGATAAGCTTGCTGTTGGCTCGTATTTTCGTTAGCATGAGCTCATGGCCTCACAAAAGGATCACAACATGACATGTGAGCTCACTGGTCCTTGTAATGGGCTTCACTTATGGTCCTTGGTTCAAACTTATTGAGTCTTAGTTTGGGTGAGGATCGGGTATCAATACTTGTCTCTCCACTCTCATAAGCGCTCAAGGCATGAGGAGAGTAATCCGTGCAATGTGAGTAGACCAAGCTTAGGCCTTTGAACGGGGGACTAGTTCTACTACTTGAATCATAGCGGATCATTTTCCCATACATAGGGTCATTGCTTCATTAACGTAACCATTACATTGCTCGATGTGTCATGATGTCCGCCATTAGGAAATGTAGTGCACATTGATGCTCTGTGAAGAACGATCGTACATGTAAAAATGATTCATTGTCAGGTTAAGTCACGAATCTGTATGTGAGGATTAATGAGGCCTTCGGTTGAAAGAGTGGGGCATGTGGACAACTAGGATTTAGCATATGTCCCATTATGGGATCATGTTCTTAAAGTAGAGAAAACATTTGCCTTCTTACTTATTGGTCTATATAAAGGGGCCTAGATGTTCATTTTTCACTTTGCTTTGATCACTTAAGGGACTTTTTACCAAAATTTTAAGTCGCAAGCTAACTGTTTTTTCTTGTATGCTTCCAATCTCTATTGAACACTTGTAATAGCTGATCAAAGCATAACCAATAATTAGAGTAAGTCCTCCCATCTTTCTATTTCAAGGGAGGTAAATGAGGGTTACGAGAACTCATCCCAAACAGGGGGTGGTAACTTTACTCCCCATGAAATAACAACGACGATAGTAGTAGTAAGAAGGGAAGAGAACGGGATAATACCCTCTTAGGAAGAGAGGAAGGAGTGCGTATGGTGATGTCCCCAAGACATGTACAAACTAGATGGCGAGGAAGGCGAAATTGGGCAATTATTGCAGACAACGTGCACGAACGAGTACGCATATATCCGTATTTTATATGTACCAAACGAGGAAAAGTTGAGGTTAATCCTTTGGGCGGTAGGAGCAGTGCTCAGGTAATGAATGGAGGAGCCCTAAGATGGGTAATGAGCATACGACATAAGGGATGCTCGATCATTTGGCATTTATGTGAAGCCACTCGAGCTTGGCGTTCAGTTTCCTTTTTTAGAATTCTTACTCAAGTTCTTCTGGCATTATAAAGTTACACTAGGTAGTCTAAATGCAAATGCGTGGATTTAGCTACTTACCTTTGAGGCACTATGCATATGGGAGTTATAGCGACTAACTGTACAACTTTTTAGGCACTTTTTCCTTGTAAGGAGGGTAGTAGATGGGTGGATTTACGTTGTTACCTAAGGCATAAAGTTGAGGAGCATCGATAAGCCTCCAAATAAGGTAGAAGCTTAGAAATAATTCTTTTATTTCATTCGTGCTTTCAAGCCACTTGATTTTCCAAACGAATGGAGGTAACCCATTCGAGGTAAGAAGTTGAAGAACTTCAGAGATGAGGACGCAATTTCGAGCATCGAGCTCTTAAATTTGGCAAGTTAGAGAAAACTTAAGCCATTGTTGATATGTGAGAAATATGAGGATAAAGCACCATTGTTTATGATGGAGACAGGTATTTGTTGCGCTTGACTTAGGAGGGGCGGTTAGTTATTTACTGTGTTGCATCACCTTACCGTTAGAGTGGGAGACATCGAGCTGCTTATTCTTGGCGTAATAAATGCTTTATCTTCCTTTTAGTCTATTTTTCTAAGGAGTTCGCTTATTCTTTCGTAGCTTCTAATTTAGTGATGGAGAAATTGAAGGTAAACATCTGGTTATGTAAAAAAAGCGACTTGAAAGTGTTTCGAGCCTAAAAAGAGAAGGTAGCTCGAGTTGGAAGGGGAGGGAGAGCATCGCCTCTCAAAAAAGTCTAAGAAGAAGAGTAGAAGGTAGCAAACCCTTCCTGAAATTATTTAGCAAGGGGGTGATGCTAGCCGATAGGAATGCCATTAGGCTCTTTAGTAGTAGGCCAAGCTTCAGTAGTTTCAGTTAGGGTTGTGGTAGCCTTGCGGGGCATTAAGGTAATAGATACTCAAGTAGATGCAAAGCAAGTGAGTTTAGAGTGAACCCTTGAAATTGTTGCTATGGTTGCCATCAAGGTTCCTAATGACAAGTATGTTAAACCTTTAGGTAGGTAAGCAGCTCCTACATAACTCGTGGATTGACTTGTTCAAAGGTTTGAGTAGTTACAGGCTTGGTTTAGGTAGCTGATTATGGGCAGAATTGAATTGGAGGCCTTAGTAGAGGTGCTAACGAAGTACAATGAGGTAAGACACTCGTGTGTTTCTATTGAATTATTTAGTTTTAGTTTGATTGCTAAGTACATACTATGCTGTAGCTGTATGACTTGCTGGATTTCATTTTGGCTTACAATCATTCGGTTCTTCTATCGAAGGGGAGTCAAGTAAGGGCTGAGGTGGAGAGGCTCTAGAAGGTGTTGGAGGGGGAAAAGAAAGTGCTTGGTAACTTAGCCACTATGTTTAATAACCTAGAACGCTAGCATAGGGAGCTTATCAGTAAAGTGGATTAGTTGAAGGATGAGCTAAAGAAAAGCGAAGAATCTACTAAAGTCATGGAAGGTAGATTGGTTGTCGAGCTGCAGGCTAAAAGGGAGGAATTCGATAAGGTGCGAGTTAAATTTAGTATGAGGGAGGTCGAGCTCTGAAGAGGCGAGGGGTTGTAGGCTAAGGTTAAATGTAATATTTTCATAGAGACCTTGGAAGACCCATTGATCAAGAAGGCTGTCACCAGGGTTGGTGACGTAATGGTAGAGGAGGTAAGGAAACAAGTTAGGTGGAACATGCGTAATGTGGACTTATCTTTCTTACATTGGCTTGATGAACCCAAAGTCATTACTATAAGTGGATTAAGTGGCGAATCGTCTAGTGGCTCGAATGTAGGCCTTGGGGAAGGGGGTGGTGATGGTAAGGTTGGGCTAGAGTCGGAGTGGCAGCAGGACAAGTAGCAAGAACAACAATAATAATAGCAACAATAGTAGCAAGTTAAGGATGTTTAAGAGCATCTTTGATTTTTTTTTTCTTGTAGTTAGCACTAATAATGTGTACCCATTTATGAATTTGTGTACTTTTCTCTCAATTGGGGTTCGAGATGCCGACCTCCTTTTGTGTAATTGCTAAAGCTTAAATGAATGATGTTCTATTAATTGTCTTTAATCATGTGCTTCCTTTCCCTTTATCGTTGCCTTTGTATTTATATTGTTTACGTACTCGAACTCCATTTGTTTTTTGTCTAAGTCTTTTCTATCAAAGAGGATGTTTACCAAGCAAAGTTATTTATCGTGTCGCTTCACGAGATTAGCTTAATTTTGTATCTTCGAGTAAGTGGTCTTTACTCGTTAGCTAATAGCTACTTACGGGCTTACTTGTTTGCCTATGTATATTGCTTCATAGTTATCCTTGACCTTTGTCAAGGTGTTCTTATTTTGTGATGATACTTATTTCTAGGCTAATGTACCTAGTCTCTCAAGCATATCATGATTCTTAGGGTTCTTGTAAGGGCTTGGTGTCATGTGGTGATGAGCCTACAAGAACGTATCTGGTGATGATGTCATAAGATCTCCTTGGTAGAGCAATTTCGGCAGGGTATATCTCTTACGGGCACACCTATCCTCTCTATATAGTTTATTTCAGGTATCGTACGCTTCTAATAGGTGGAATGCCTCGGGTAAGGTATCTTCCAAAAGGTGTTTAATATGCGTATGGCTTATCATTAATTCCTTAAGCATTGCTTAAGCTCCCATTGCATTGGGGTTGTGCAATGATTGACACATGTACAATAAGGGACGATTCATGGCTCTTATATAAAGAGTACATGGGTCCTTGCCTTACTACACCAATTGCCCAAACAATTTTAATGGAGCATTCTTTGAGAGCTAACATGAGTGTGTTTAGGGATGGAGTTCTCGAGATCAATAGGGAATCACCTTCAATCTCTTCATTTGGGGTTATGATCGTCAGGTGTAAACAGCTACTTGGCAGTGGTGATTAGATCTTGAGCTGTAACTTAGAGGCATATGTAGTCTTTAGGTCCTTCCCCTTTTGTATCCCAATAATTTCAATTAAAAAAAGGAGGCTTAAGTGTAGCCCATTGCTTGTTCAACACGACTTCACTGTAGTGGCACTCATCTGCATAGGGTTTTGGGCTGTTTTTATGTGCATTATCCCAGATGACCCCAAGTAAACAGGGGTAGCCGCAATGACGATGGTGGCAAAGGGGCTCTTTTCTCTACCCCGATTTGTAAATTAAGGTGATTGTGGGAATCCTTCACTTCATGAGTCCTCTAATCTAAACTAGGTGAAGGATCATCCCTCCTCTGTTGCTAGCAAGGCCTAGACAACTCGGCAATCTTGGTAGAGTAGTTGGATTAGCCATCCCTACTGTTACTTCTATGGAAGAGAGGCTCTAGAAAGTAGAGTAAGGACCTTTACTTGGAGGTTGAGCATCATTGGAGGCTCAACCAAGTTAGACTATAGGGGTGTCGTCATAGACTAAGAGTTGGTTGAGTCGAAGTTGAGAGGAGTTCCTCTTGGGGAAGAGTTTTTTTAGCAAGGAGCCGAGTCGGAGCTATGAATGTTTGTTTAAGCGAAATGAATAGCCATAATGTAGTAGGCAATTCTATACTTTTGTATCGTTTCATTTTCTGCCTTGATGTAATTAGGCTCGATATGTCGACCCATTAAACCTTATACTTCATTTGATAAGTGAAAAAAAAAACTTCTTTCTTTTGATCATTGCTTCTTGTTAGCTAGTTTACTTTCCTTTGGCTCTCGCTGTCCAATTTGATTGAGTTGTATTTAATAACTACTATAGTTGTATCTTGAATGTTTGAGGATGAAAAATCAACTCGTACTCGAGAACACGGAGTGAATCAATGCCTAGTGAGGTGCTCGCATCACTAGTGCAAGAACTAACCTAAGCAAAGCTTGGGGATGAAAATCTATCCAAGGTTTATGACTCCATGTAAATTGATGTTTAAGAGGGGTTCCTGCATCATCAGTATAAGGACTAACTTAGGCAAATCTTGGGGATGAGAATCAACCTAAGGTTAGGGGTTCGATGTAAATCGATACCTATAAGAGGTGCCCACATTATTAATGTAAGGATTGACTTGGGGATGAAAATCAACTTAAGGTTAGGGGTTTGATGTAAATCGATGTTCAAGAGAAGTTCTCGCATCGTTAGTGTAAGCATTGACTTGGGTTAAGCTTCGGGATGAAAATTAACCTAAAGTTAAGGGTTTGATGTAAATCGGTGCTTAAGAGAGGTGTCTGCATTGTCGATATAAGGATTAACTTAGTCTAAGCTTGGGGATGAAAATCAACCTAAGGTTAGGGGTTCAACAGAAGAAGAGAGGCAAATGCTAGAAACTTCATTAATTCGTTGCATTCAGCCAGATTACAAATGCTTTTAATTCTGGTTGTTGCACTTAAGGAAAGCAAGGCCATATATTCTAAGCATTCCATGCCCTAGGGATAGGTCGTTATTTTAGCGTCTTGAGCTTGTAAGCACCTTTTGCCACATCATCGACCACTTTCATAGGGCCTTCCTAATTGGGAGCATGCTTATCTTACTCTTCTTTTGAGCTAATAACCTCTAACTTTTTACACACCAAGTTTCTAAGGTGGAAAACCTTGTGTTGGACGCTACAGTTGTAGTATTTGGCAACTCATTGTTGGTAGGCCATTGTGTATACCTATGTAGTGTCACGAACTTCGTCGATACTATTGAGGCTTGTTTATAAAGCCATGTGATTAGTGTCTACGTTGAAGTGTTATATCTTACTAGTGGGTAATTCCAGCTCAATAGGGAGGATAACTTCTACTCCGAATGCAAGGTAGAATGTAGTCTCCCCGGTTGGGGTCTTGTACATCGTGCAGTAACCTCAAAGTATATTGGTTAGCTCGTTAACCCATCCACCTCTTGCTTATTCCACCTTCTTCTTCAAACTGTTGAGAATTATCTTATTGATAGCCTCAACCTGGCCATTGGTTTGAGGATAGCTACCAAGGTGTAATGTAACATGATGTTATGCTTATTGCAAAAGTCCCTAAAACGATCGTTGTCAAATTGCCTCCCGTTGTCAATGATCAATCTATATGACACTTCATAGCGAGATAGTATGTAGGTGAGCACAAACCCTTTAGTAGCTCAGTTATAATGGTTACAACAAATAATGCTTCGTCCACTTGTTGAAGTAATCCATTACCACTAAGATGAATTGTTGACTTACTAAGGCTTTCAAGAAGGAGCTAAGGATGTCTAACCCTTACTACATGAATGGCTATAGGCTAGTCAAGGGGTGTAACTTTGAACTAGGGGCGTAAGTGATTGGTACATCCTTTTGGTAGGAGTAGCACTTGTGGACTATGGCCTTGGCGTCATCCTTAATCATAGGCTAGTAATAACTTAGCTTGAGTGCTCAAAGATACAATACTTATCATTAGATATGATTGATGCAAATTCCCACATAGAGCTCTTCGAGGTCCCAAGTACCTTCTTTAGTTCAGAGGCATTTGAGGAGCAAGATGATGTGTCCTCGTCTATAGAGTACATTATTGATCAGTGTATAGTTGGCTACGGCATGGGCTAGCTTCTTTGCCTTGAATTGTTCCTTAGGTAATGCCTTAGTCTTTAGATACTACATAAAGGAGTCCATTTAGGAAGGCTCGGGAGCTACTTCTATTATCTATGTAACCTGTGTAGTTATAAATCCGTACTCTTTTCAAGGAGATATTGTATGAATAGTGGGTTATCGTGGTCATATGATGTAGGGATGACGAACAAAGCTATCTTAGATCATCTATCTGCCTTTACATTTTTTGCTTGGGGGATTTTGTTAACTTACCAAGAAGCAAATTCCATGAGAAGGCTCTATACTAAATGTAAGTACTTGGCCATTGTTTTCCTTTTGGTCTCGTATTCTTGCTTGACCTATTGTATAACCAGCATAGAGTCTAAGTTTATGCTGAGTTTTTTTTCTTCGATATCCTTAGCGATTTTCAAGTCGGCGATAAGTGCCTCATATTTAGCTTCATTATTTCTTGTTGGGAAACCAAACTTCAGGGCATAAAGGATCTTTGTTCCATATAAGCCTTATAACATGACACCTGTGGAGTGTCCAGATAGGTATGGTGAGCTCGAGTTGAGGCTTGTCTTAAGTAAAATTAGACTCCATAGGCATTGAGCTCGAGGGAGTACTTCATCATCTGACCTGAAGTATTGGGCCTTTGTAGAGTATTTCTAAGTGGTACATTTATTAGTATGACAATTGGATGTGATTAGACATAAGGCTTGAGCTTATGAGCAGCGATTGCTACCATGAGGGTGAACTTTTCTATTTTGGTGTATCTAGGCTTGAGCCTTTGGAGGATATGGTTGACGTAATAGATTGGTTTGTATTCGTGATTATTAACTCAGACGAGTACCAAAGATAATGCTTTATCATTGACTGCGAGGTATATGTACAACTCCTCTCTGGGTATTGGTTTAGAGAGTATAGGTAAGGTCACTAGGAAGTTCTTCAGCTCCTAGAAGGCTCGGTGGCACGTTGGTGTCCATTTAAACCCAACAAAGTGTTAGAGTAGATTGAAAAATTCAACGCACTTGTTCGTGCTTTGAGATATGAAATGGTTGAGGGTAACTATCCTTCCTGTTAGTTGTTGGACCTCTTTAACCTTAGTTGAGGTTTGCATGTCCTAGATTGCTTTAATCTTATCATAGTTGGCCTCTATTCCTCGCTTTGTGGCTATGAAACCAAGAAACTTTCTTGAAGTAACTTTAAAGACTCACTACTGGGGGTTGAGTTTCATTTGGATTTGCCAAAGGGTTTGGAAAATTTCTTAAAGGTCACCGATATGGCCTCTTCTAGTCTTGCTCTTGGTGATCATGTCGTTGACATGGACTTCAATGTTTCTACTTATTTGTAGCTTGAAGATATGAGTTACCAACCTTTGATATGTAGCAATGACGTTCTTTAGGCCAAAGGGCATTACTTTATAGCAATAAGTCCCAAAGTTTGTAACAAAGGATTCATGAACTTTATCTTTGGGAGCTACTCAAATTTGGTTTTATCTAAAGTAGGCATCCATGAAACCGAGAAGTGTATGATCAGACATTAAATCGACGAGCTAGTCTATATTCGCTAGGGGGAAACAGTCTTTTACGCATGCTTTGTTAAGGTTGGTGTAGTTGACACACATGCGCCATTTTCCATTTGCTTTCTTGACAAGTATTGTGTTAGTAAGCCAAATAAGGTACTTCTCATGTCAGATGAAGCTTGTACGAAGCAGCCTCTATACTTCTTTCTCGATCGCGACATAACATTCGAGTATGACATGTCGTTTCTTTTGTTTTATAGGTCGAATGGTAGGATTGACATTGAGGTGGTGAATACCCTTAAGTATATGGATGATCCTTAACATGTAGACGCAAATACGTTTAAGTTTTGTTTAAGGAATTTTGTTAGTTTGAACTTCTTGTTGTTTGGCAACTCGGCCCTTATTTTGGTTATCATTCTAAAGGCGTTAGATATCTAAACTTCAAGGGTTTTTTCTATAGGTTAACCCCATAATGTAGAGGTAAAGGGGTTGGCTGATTCAAAATTCGTGATGTTTCTTGACTGTACTTTGAGGTATAGTGTCTTGGACAAGGCTTGATCACCTCTTGCCTCGTTAACTCCAATAGGGGTCATGAACTTTGCTTTAAGGCTTCTTTAATTGATAAGCATGTCAAATTTTGTTATGCTTAGTCTGTTGAGGATAGCATTGTAGGTGACCATATGTCAACAACAACAAAGTCTATTGACTAGGTGGCGACATGCTTACCATCGCTTAATCAAACGGGCAGAGTGATGATCTCCTTTTCAAGCATTGGTCTACTGCCTCTAAACGCAGTGAGGTTGTGTTTATATGGTTGAAGGGACTCGTCGAGTTATTCTTTCATTTGCTTAAAGGTATTGTATAAGAGTACGTTTGTCAAACTCCTACTATTGACGAACATCTTTAGAACGTTGAATTACCCAATTTTAGTATTTATAACTAGTGCATCACTATGGGGCAAGTTGATTCCCCGCTCATCATGCTTGGGAGTGCATTTATAACGAGTGCATCGTTGTGTTGGTCTTTACCTTCTTATTTCTGACCATATGCACCTCATATTTAGGAGTGATAGTGGTATCACCTAAGAAGAGGCCAGGTCTGCCGAACATGGTGTTAACTTGATCACGTCGTCCCCTTTGGTCCTATGCGTCTGTAAGAGGATTGGATTGCTGATGATGGGGTTATTATTGGTTATCTACTTGGCGATGCTGGGTGGGTCTTTGAATTTGGTTTTTCTCATTTGTGACAAAGTGGTCAATTCGATCTTTGTGAATAAGGCTTTCGATTGCATTCTTAAGATGACAACACTCATCAATGTTGTGTCCATGTACTATGTAGCAGTTGTAGTATTTCCTAGAGTTCGCTGTTTTTGGTGTCTCATGAATGCTTGGTGGTCTCGAGAGCTACTCTCGAACCTTGTACATGATTTTGTCGAGTGGTTAGATTAATGGGATGTATGAGGTATAGTGATAGGTTACCAACCACTGGCCTACTCACTCGTGTACACCTTAAAGGCCTCTATTCTCTCACCTGAAGAATTCTTTCTCGTTAACTTGCCGATAACGAGAAATAATGCACAAAAGGTGGATGGCTAAATTCCTTAAGAGCTCTGGGTTGCTGTACTATGATTTGTCTTGCCGATGCTGACTTTTCTCTAGCCAAGGACTTTGTATTGAGTGATTTGACCTGTTGCCTAGAGTTCCTACCAAGTAATGAGAGCTAATCTTCTACTGGCCAAGTACTTCTCTCTCGGCCTCTTCTTCCCATTTCTCACGGCAACACTTCTCATATTGGCCTCTTTGTTACCATAACATTGTGATTCTTCTTGCTTGTTGTGATAAGAGAATTTTTGTACGAAACCAATGTTGTGTTGTCACTTGTCCATTTTATCTGATACTGTACTATTTTTCTCTTTTTATCATTTGTCCTTTTTGCCCCCTTTTGTAGGTACTAGGAATCCCCCTTTTTGCATACCTTTTTGTAATTTTTTTATTTGTATTATTGCCTTAGGAATTTACTATAAATAATCCTTCCTTCGTATAAACCGAAATCATTTTACCCTACAGAAGAGACATTGAATATATGGTTCTTGTGAGACAACCCACTCCAAGTCCATTTTCATACTCTTATCTAATCTTACCTAGTAACTCAAAATTAATGATGGGTGGACCTTGACATCAATTTATACATCATATCAGGTGAAGTGTCAAGTCATGTTGTGTTCATTGATGTGTCATATCCTTTAAGTAGCTTCACATTAGCTATTCTAGTCAGTTCTCCGACCTACTCACTCTATTTTCTTCGATATTTTGACGAACCTATTAGTTCAAATTTGCTATGGTAATGTCACGACCCGAAACGGCAGAGTCGTAACAGCCTCACGGTGTAAACCATTCTAAGATAGAAGTTGGCCTTACAACCGCTATCTTAGACCTGATTTACACAAGGCGTCCATGACTAACCCGCTTTGAAGTAAACGGTTTGTAATTTTAAATAAATCATTTACCTAAGAAAGTGAGAAAATATATCCATATATACTATAATTCAGTTATTACATTATTCAAAAATGAAAAATTCTAAAACAAAAGCTTAGACCTTAAGATTATATGTTTGTTCTTCAAATATTTTTCCTCACTCCCAAGATCTAGCAGTTGCTAGCTTCAAAGTAGTTTTATGCCGCTTCTTAGCCAGCACCTGCACAACGTCTATAGGGATGTGAGCAACCATAGCTCGGTAAGTCAGGATGCTTACAAGCCCCAACTGCACAGTTTTATTTTTATTTTTTTTACCTTGAATTTTTTCTTCTAATTTTCGATGCTCCTAATTTTTTTTTCTTCTGATTTTTAACTGTCCAAATGAGCTCTATGATTTTTTTCCTTATTTATAGAGCTTTGTGGTAATTAATGTACATTAAATTAGATAAGACATTGCCCAAATCCCTTAATTTTTGGCTTTTGTGTTGCTCTAATTTAATTGGCTAATTTTTTTTTTATTTTTCCCAGTTGTCACGACCCAATTATGGATCATTCTTTATTTTTTATGATTTTTATTTATTTTCCTTAATTAATTAGGAATTATTTAGTATTATTTTAGTACATTACGCATATTTCTACATACATGTAAATTCATATATAGTGCACATAAATATTCCTAAATATTATTTAGGTTATTTTATGATTTTTAGTATACATATAATTTATCTCTAGCCATTCATTAATTATCGGAATGCATTTTACATATTTTCAATAAATAACGAGTTATATACTTAAAATTTGGAATTTTTATATTCTTTTATTTTATTGCTTATTTTCTTAAATTCGAATTTACGAGATCATTTTGCTAATATTTCTAGCTTTACTTATAATTTAAGCTCGACCGAATCTTTCAACTGATCGAAACCCTGAGTGATTGGTTGTAGGGCTTACAGGTAAGTTTTAGTAATAACTAAGCTCTTAGGAATATCATATAATCCTAGTATCAAAGCTTGGGGTTGTGACCAAGAGTTGTGTTACAATAATTCTTATTGGTATGTTATTTGAATACTCTCTTTTCACTTGGGAAAACAAAGCAAGTCCATAATTCTCTATTAGATTAGTATTTTCTCTGTATAGTAATTTCTTACTTGAAGAGTGTATTTTGAAGCTTACTCTTTACAAGCATGTTGAATCTTAGCATTCAAAGAGAAATTAATGATGCTGAGAGTAGTGCTCAAGGACACGATCATGTGACCCAACAGTCACCATGGACTACTGATAAGCAGATATAAGACCTCATCGCCATTTTTTAGCTATCTCGGTGTAAAGAATCTTAGAGACTAGGCTACGAGATAGGACTGTCATTATATAGGCCGAGAAATGAGGGATAGGCTAAGAAGGCAAATCAATGAATGAGCACCAGAAGCCTTTCCTGTGAACCAAGCACCACCCTGTCTTACCGATAAAGTCACGGGAAAAAGGTTGGAGTTGGATGAAGTGGAAGGGTATGAAGAAGAAGAGGAACAATATGTTGGGATTGATAAGCATGAGTTTAGAGCTCCTAGAGGAGCTAAACATTTTAAGGTACAGATTCCGAGCTTTAATGGGTTTGGTAGTACTAATGACTACCTGGACTAGGAGGAGAAAATCGAAAAGATATTCGAATTTTACGATTATGAAGATGTTGTCCGTATTCGAGTGGCTGCATTTGGATTTTTTTGATATGCGACAATGTGGTGGAAGAAGCTGTAGAATGTTCCCTTAGGGCCCAATGTGAAATTCGAACATGGAATGAGATGAAGAGAGTTTTGAGAAGTAGGTTTGTTCCCGAACACTATGAGTAAGACATTGTCCGACATCTATAAGATTTAAGACAAGGTAACTGATCGATGGACAACTATGTCCTAGAGTTTCGATTACTCATGATCCGATGTGATGTCAATGAACCTGAGACGCAAACTATTGCAAGCTTCATTTCTGGACTGAGAACTGAAATTAGCCATATTATAGAATTACAGAATATGACAAGTTTAGATGAGACCATCCAAGTGGTACAGAGGGTTGAGAGGTAGAGATGGAGCCAACTTAGCCAATAAGGATTGGCAAGCCTAAGTAACATGCGAAGTCAATTAAACTATGGCCGCATACATACCGAACAGTTCCAAGGTAGATCACCGAAGACTAATGTTGAACTGACCGGAAGAAGGCCAAAGTAAGGGCAAGGTCGAGGAACCTGAGGTTGGAAGAGACCAAGGTCAAAGCTCAGGAAGAAAGATCTGAGAAATTAAATGCTTTAAATGTCTTGGTTATGGGTATGTACCTAGTCGATATTCGAATTGCCAAGTCATGACTATAAAGGGAGACAAACCCCAGTTTGAAGTAGAGAGTGTGATCAAAGGAAAGGAAGAGATGGGAGTTGAACAGATGCTAGAAGAGTTTTAGAAAGACCTCAATGCCGAGATACCTCTTAAAGGTGGTGTTGAATACAATTTTGTCATTCAACGGTCTCTTAATGCTTTTGTAGTTGGTGAGAATGAGCAGAGGGAGAACCTCTTTCATAAGAATTGCTGAGTGAACGACAAGCTAGTGCCTTGATCATTAACGGAGGGAGCTGTACTAATGTCATAGCACAAGTGGTAGTTAAGGGTATGAAATTGCCAACCCTTCTACACCCTAAGCAATATAAGATTCACTGGCTGAATGAAAAAGGAAGCTTACATGTTGTCGAGCAGGTTAGAGTACCGATTACCATTGGTAATAGGTAACAAGGACGACGTATTGTGCAATGTCCTCCCATGTGCGCTTTTCACATATTACTCGATTGACCCTAGCTGTTTGACTTGAGAGTATTGCACAATGGGTTAAAGAACACCTATATGTTTTAGAATGATGGGAAGAAAATTATACCGACACCCATGAGTCCTAAGGAAGTGCAGGAAACCTAAGAGAAGGTTGCTAGGTCACTACAGCAGAAGTCTTTGGTGATTTCTCGAGCTTAATTTACTCGATAAGTTAAGGCTAAGGACCATGTGCTCGTTTTAGTCAGGAGACTCTTGGAGGTAAGAGAAGTCGATAGCTTACCTACTGAGGTGCAATAACTACTTTAAGACTATGCTAATCTATTTCCTAACAAGATGCTGAAAGGTTTACCTCCCTTAGGAGGCATGGAGCATTACATTGGCCTTTAGCTTAGAGCTGCCTTACCGAACCAATCTGCTTATAGACTCAATCTTGAACAGGCAGCTGAGTTGAAGAAACAAGTGAATGAGTTAGCAGACCACAGATACGTCCGAGAGAGTATGAGCCTATTTACCGTAACAACCGTCCTAGTACTTACAAAAGATGGGTTATGGAGAATGTACATTAATAATCTTGGCATCAACAAAATTACTGTTAAGTATCAATATCGGATCCCACAGTTGGATGATATGCTTGATGAGTTACATGGTGTCTGCATCTTTTCAAAGATTGATCTGAAAAGTGACTACCACCAAATACGAATGAGACCTAGAGACAAATGGAAGGCGGCCTTCAAAACAAGGGATAATCTATTCAAATGGTTGGTGATGCCGTTTGGTCTAACAAATGTGCCAAGTACTTTTATGCAGCTCATGAATCATGTACCGAGGGCCCTGATTAGCAAATGTATTGTGGTTTATTTTGATGATATTTTAGTCTATAGTACCAACCTCATTGCTTATGTGGAACATTTAAGATCAGTATTCGACATCCTTTGTGCCGAGAGATTATTCAACAACATGAAGAAATGAGTGTTTTGCCAAAGCGATGTTATATTCCTCTGGTATGTTGTTTTAGAGGAAGGAGTCCGAGTGGATGACAAGAAAGTTAGAGCTATTCTCAAGTGGCCCACGCTAACTAATGCTATTGAAGTCAAAAGCTTCCATGGTCTAGCTTTGTTCTATCAGAGATTCATTCGGAACTTTAGTTCCATAATAGTACCCTTAATTGAATTGACCAGGAAGAGTTCTAAGTTTAAGTGGTCAGAGAAAGCTCAAAAAAGTTTTGAAGATGTAAAATCTAAATTTACATATACCCCAGCACTTATCCTACTAGGTTTCGAGAAAGTTTTTGAGGTCGAATGTGATGCATCTAGAGTTGGCATTGGTGCTATCCTTATGTAAGACACCGATTAATTGCCTACTTCAATGAGAAACTTAGAGGAGCTATCCTGAATTACTTAGCCTATGATAATGAGTTCTACGCCTTTATCTGAACATTATAGAGCTAGTAGTATTACCTCTTATCAAGAGAATTTATCATTTACTCCAATCATGAGTCTCTCAAGCACTTTCGAGGACAACGAAAACTTTTTCGGCGTCATGCCAAGTAGGTTGAGTTTTTGGAGACCTTTTGCTACGTCATTAAGTATAAGAACGGGAGCATAAACACCGTAGCTAACGCTCTTTCTCATCGTCATACCCTTATCGCAACATTGCAAGCTAAGGTGTAAGACCCACAATCAGCTACCTAAAGTTTGGCTTGTAGAATTTAGGACGATCAGTTAAAGAATCCAATTGAGCCTAAAATTATCAAATAAAGTTAAAAATATTAGTATAAGCGATTCTGTAAATTTGAATATAAGAAAATAAGCAATAAAATAAAAGAATATAAAATTTCCAAATTTTAAGTATATAACTCGTTATTTATTGAAAATGCGTAAAATATATTTCAATAACTAACGAATCGCTAGAAACAAATTATATGTATACTAAAAATCATAAAATGACCTAAATAATATTTAAGAATATTTATTTGTACTATATATGAATTTAAATGTAGGTAAAAATACGCGTAATTACTTAAAATACATGAAATGTGCTAAAATAACACTAAATAATTAAAGAAAATTCATAATTAATTAAAAAAATAAATAAAAATCAGAAAAAAGGAATGATCTAGATTTGGGTTGTGGTAGTTGGGAAAAACAAGAAAAAAAATTAGCCAATTAAATTAGAACAACACAAAAAGCAAATTGGAAGAAATTAAGGTAATTGTCTAGTCAAATTAATACGCAATAATTTTCTAACACCTCTATAAATAGTAATAAAATTTCAAAAACTTATTTGGTCACTTTGGAGAGTGAGAAAAATAAAGAGGACTGAAATAGCGAGCGTTTGGATTAACTACAAAAAAATTACTCAAAGTTATGCAATTAGGGCCTTAGAAGGGAACCAACACCAAACAGCTACCTGGGAGTGGATAGCCACCACCACCACACAATGGTGGCAACACCTAGACCAGACACAAGGCCACGACAACGACGGTGGCCGGAGCCACCCACATAAGTGAGTCTAATTTCCAACTCAAATTTGTTTAATTTTGTAAAAATATTAAATATTATTAAAAAATTATGAAACTTGTTATCATAGAATATTTTTTTATGTAGTTTTTAGGAAAAATATTATTTTGATAAAAAATATCTCATGATACATGGTCCTTAAGAAATCATACAAAACTAAGCATATTTCGATTTAAAAATAAATAATCTTAACAGTGTAGTTTTGAGCTTAAAATTTTGGTATAGACTACTTAGATGATATAGAACAGTGCTATGAAGCCCGTTTTCAAAAATTAATTTTTGAAAATTTTGAATAATTTTTAGGCCTTAAAATAATGCATAAAATGGGTAATTTATGGTTAATTAAATAATTAAACAGGTAACTACTAATTTGATGCACAATTATATATTTTAGGATATTGAAATCTGATGGAGTATGCTATTTGTAGTATTTAGAGTGTTAGATGTAATTATTAGCATATTATGTAGTAAATATGCAACAGGTAAAAAAATGAGAAATTTTGAGTTAATTTAGTAATTTAGGTAATTAGGTTCAAATTTTGATTTGGGATGAATTTAGATATTTAGAATATTATTTGATGCTGGGAGATGATATTTGAAGTGATGAGAATATTACATTAAGTGATATGTGTATATTTTGTACACATTAAGTGATATGTGTAATATGTAATTATGAGAAATTAATAAAATGAAAATATTGGTTAGAATTGATATTATGATAATAATAGGAATATACAATAAATCTGATAGGAAACTTAAATTAGGGTAATGATATGAAAAATATAAGATTTTCTCATAATAGGAGTAAATTCGATAATTAAATTAGAATTCAGATGTATCGCATGGACTAAAACACCAGTTAAAGACTAAAAATAATATTTAGGATATCCAAAGATAATGCCATTAATTTCACATTATGGGTCAGAATGATTTATTAGAGTGTATATATAAATCTCTAACAAAAAAACTGAGTTAAAAACCTAATTTAGAAATCGATGTGAAAACTGAAACAGAACTTAACACTATTTAAGAAGAATTGTAAAAGACTTAAAATCTAGATAATTAGGTATATTAAACCCTAAATAAAAGATAGCAATAAGCGTTATGGGATTAAATCAACCTGTAATAGATATATGAAAAACTAAAAACCCGTTTGTGTTATAGGGATGATCGACAATGGCCTAAGTGAATCGGATCTTGAATGAGTAAGCGAAGAGTTTAGGTAAGTTGGGATTAATACGTTGTTGTATTTTGGAGGTTTGAGATTATACTTGGTTGTGTTTGTTAGATAGTTGGTTGTGTGCATGTGCTTGATTATGAGTGATGATGTGATTCTATTTGTTGTTCTAACTTGTATTGTATGAAGTGATCGATCACCCTAAACTGAACTTAATAAAAGTATGACTTGTAATCATAAATCAGACCTATATAGTAACCTATTAGGAGAAACCTAGGATTCTCCGGCCAAATACCGACCCCTTCGAAAAGGATAGCGTCATATAGCATAATGGTTTATTTCTTCATCCTTAGTTGAACTAAGTGACAGGTAAGGAGGTTGCGAGGGTAAAGTTAATGGTTTAAAGGAAGTCGCAGTGTCTCCATTGCACAAGCTTGAGTATATTTGTGAGTTATTGCATTAACGACAACTCCTCAACTCGGATTAAAGAAGGCACAATTTCTCTAATCTCACGGCGGGTCGGACAATGTCATGAAATGGCATTTGTATGTTCATGCATTGCATCTAACTAAATCGGGTGATTACCTTGTTTGTATTTGCGGTATAGTTTTAAGTCCTCCATCCTAATTTACTGAGCTATAGTTGCTCACATCCCTATAGATATCGTTACAAGTGCTGACTAAGAAGCGGCTTGCAACTACTCTAAAACTAGCAACTGCTAGATCCTAGGGAGTGAGGAAAAACATTTGAAAAACATATATGTATTTTTAAGGTTTAAGCTCTTATCTTAGAATTTTTCATTTCTAAATAATATATTAATTAGGAAATAGATTACAGTGAAACATTGTAAACGTTAATTGTAATAACTAAATTCTAGTGTATATATATATTTTCTTACTTTTTTAGGTAAACAATTTATTTAAATTATGAACTGTTTACTTTAAAATGGGTTAGTCATGGACGCCTTATGTAGATTAAGTTTAGTATAGCTGTTGTAAGGCCAACTTAATCTTAAAACGGTTTACATGGCGGAGCTGTTATGACTCTGTTGCTTCAGAGCGTGATATAATGTATTTGGATTTGACACTTTGCCTGATCGGTATGAGCATGATCTACATTTTGAGCCCCTAGCAGCCAAGCGCAATGTTAAAGGAGCTGTAGATGGATTCTACTTAAAGTAGGGGTTCCTGATGATGCACAAGCACGTCTGTGTATTAAGTGGTTCGGTAAGGGAATTACTTATCCGAGAAGTTCATCCTGAGGGTTTAGCAAGTCATTTTGGGGAAAGGAGAATGGCTGAGATATTGAAAGAACATTTCTACTGGCTTAGGATAATGAAGGATGTGCACTGAATTCTTGAGATGTGAGAGGTGTATAAGCATGCAAAGGGAAAAAAAGAGCTATATGGAGAGTACACACTTCTACCTATACTAGAGCAATCGTAGACTGACCTAAGTATCGATTTCGTACTCGACGTACCTTGAATGTCGAGAAAACATGACTTAATCATGGTAGTGGTTGTCAATTCAGCAAGATGAGCTACTTCATTTCCTGCCACATAACTGATGATACTTTATTCGTTGCTAACCTCTTTTTGTAGGAAATTATGCAACTACATGGAGTACCAAGAAGTATTGTGTCCGACCGTGACTTAAAGTTTATGACCTTGTTTAGGATAACTTTGTGGAAGAAGCTCGGCACTAAGCTCATGTTCAATACTTCTTGCTACCCCTAGATAGACAGTCGAACTGAAGTTATAAACAGGATAGTCGACGATCTCCTACGAGTAGCTGTTGGGAAGAATTTGCATGATTGGGATTTATGCTTACCTATCATTGAGTTTGCCTATATTCGCTTCGCTCACAGTTGGATAGGAAAATCTCCATTTGAGGTTATTTATGGGCTTAACTTGAACTTACCCCTGGATTTAATTATTAGTCCAACTATATAAGAGAAAAGCTAACCCGAACTAAGGAATTCTAAAAGTTGCTTCAGAGAGTTACCAAACAACTGGCTAAGATTGTGACCCAATAGAAGGAACAAGAAAGCTAAGGAAGGAGAAGAGTCATTTATACCCCTAAAGACATTATTTGGATCCATCTTAATAAGGAATACTTCCCTAGCAGGAGGACGAGCAAATCATCTCCTAAAATGAATGGACCTTACAAGATCTTAAGGCATATTAATGATAATGCCTATGAGGTTAAGTTGCCCAAGGGGTACAACGTATCTACCACATTCAATATCATCAACCTGACTCCCTATGTGCTAGATGACAACAAAGATCATAATTTGAGGGCAAATCTCCAACAACCCCGTGGAGCTAATGGGTTATCGACTGCTGGCCCACTCACTCGCATACGCCTCTGATGCCTCCAGTCTCTCACCTGAAGAATTCTCCTTTGTTAACTTGCCGATGATGAAAAACAATACACAGAAGGTAGATGACGAAATTTCTTGAGAGCTCCGGGTTGTTGTACTATGCTTTGTTGTGCCGATGCTAACTTTTCTCTAATCGAAAACTCTGTATCGAGTGATTTGACTTGTTGTCGAGAGTTTCTGTCGAGTAATGAGAGCTAGTCTTCTACTGGCCGAGTACTTCTCTCTTGGCCTCTTCCTCCTAATTCTCACGGCAACACTTCTTGTCTCGACCTCTTTGTTCTCACAACATCTTGATTCCTTTCGCTCGCTATGATCAAAGAATCTTTATAAGAAACTAATGTTGCCCTGTCACTTGTCCATTTCATTTGACATTGTACTATTTTTCCCTTTTTTGTAGGTACTAGGAATCTCTCTTTTTGTATGCCTTTTTGTAATTTTTTTATTTGTATTATTGTCCTAGTGACTTACTATAAATAGTCATTTCTTCGTATAAGCTAGAATCATCTTACCTTATAGAATAGAAATTTAATATACGGTTCTTACGAAACTACCCACTTCAAGTCCATTTTCATACGCTCTTATTTAATCTTGTCGAGTAGCTTAGGATTTGTGGTGGGTGGACTTTGACATCAACTTGCATGTTATATTAAGTAAAGTGTCAAGTTATGTCGTATTCGTCGGTATATCACCTCCTCTAAGAAGCTTTATGTCAATTACCTAGTCAGTTCACTGGCCTATTCACTCTATTTTTTTCAATATTTCAATGGACCCATTAGTTCAAATTTATTACGGTAAGTCCTAGTGATAACTGAGGTCCTAGGTACATCATATAGTCTTGAAACTTATGCCTCTTTTCACCCTTTTTTTTGTGCAAGGGGTTATGATCTAGGATCACGAGGTTCAACACAATCCTTTATTGAGATGCGAATGTGATTTTCCACTTCAAAGCGAGCTTTGATAGTACCCTCTTGGGTTATGTATTTCTCAGCAACTTTCATAAACTTGTCCAAGGATTTAGGCTTGTCCAATGATACTATGTTGAAGAGCCTTCTGTTTGGATTCATGCCTATTATGAGTGGTTACAGGATTGTCCCTATGTCTAGCTTGGAAACTTATGGCTTCGTTCGGTTGAAGCACTAAAGATATGCTTTCAAGAATTCAGTAAGGCGTTGCCCAACATTATAGAAGATGGAGGAATATTGGCATAGGACTTGAGAACTAAGGAAGTGTTATTGAAACTTGCTTCCTAAGTCATTGAATGAAGTGATGGATGCTTCGGGAAGAGTGTTAAACTAGAGCAAGTTAGCTTTCGTTAGTATACTAAAGAAGGCCTTACACATGATGGCATATGAGAAGTTTTAGAGGCTTATCATTATTCGAAAATGTATAAGGTAGTCATTTAGATCGATAGTACCATCGTAAGTGTTGAGATACGGTAGCCTTGCACTTGTCGAGAGTAGTTCCTTAAGGATTGAAGGGATGAATGGGCTCTTTGTCATCATGGAGCACAATGTTCGTATGGACGACTTAACCTTCTCCCGATCACATATGCTGGAGGCGCAACAGATGTGTTTGTTGAGCACATAAATGTTCATGTTTTCATAGTCTTTTGGCAATGGCCTTAGTGATAGGTTATCAACTAGTTTGCTTGTGGCGATGCGCTTGCCTTCCATGTGTGTTTTGCTGTGGTTGTGATTTGGCCATTTACTAAGGTCTTCTTATGGTTAGTGATCATACTGAATCTAGTCATGTGAACGCATGGGGTGAATGTTGCACTAGTCGTCATTTTTTGGTTAGCTGTAAAGAGGAATCGATGGTGGCTCCTCCTTTGAAGGCTTTTGAGATGCATTTTTTAGCAATGTTACATCTTTATGCAAAGTTGCAGTAGATTCATGGCATTTTCTATTTTCTTCCAACATTTGCTGGATGAGTAACCTAAGTTGCTAGACTTCAGTACTTTTATTTTGAAGTGGAAGTGTTTGATTGCCTTTGCCTTGTTAGGAGGTACTACTAACCTCCACATGAGAAGCTTGCGAGTTATTGCTTTTGCTTTTAGCCATTGTCGTTGTGTTGGCTTAAAACAGTGGGCGCTAAAATATTGATTATGATTAGACTAATTAGGAAGTTGTTGAGCGGATTTAGCTCAATTCGGATGAGCTTAGACCTTGCCCCCTACTTCTTAGCACTTACAAAAGAGCCCTTGTGGGTAAGGCTACCATATTTCTCTAATGCTCAAGTTAACAAGGAGGACAAAGGAAAGAGGGGACGGGCATTAAAGACTTAGCAGATTGTACTCGCATAATGTGTAAGTAAAGGGTATTGAACTTTTACTCTCTAAGGAGAGGTAGAAGAAAAGGTTTGGTGAGAGTGAGAGAGAGAGAGAGATAGAGAGAGTCCTTCTTACTTGTTGGCACTGGCACCTAACACCTTTTATACAGGTTACTTAGACACATGGCAATTAATGATTTACTCGTACTAGTTACTGGAAAGCTTGCACTCTGTGATAAAGGTTAAGCATTATTGTAAGAGGCATGTTGTAGTTGACCAAACTACCAGATTTGTAGCTTAGTGATCTAGTAATGATAGAGACATTAGGTGTGCCATTCATATTATGGATGTTAGATGCTCATAAATGAGTTGTAGACACTAAAGATAAAAGTTAGGCTAAGGTGCTAAGAAGGGCATTGGTTGATGCTCAATGGGGGTAAGTTGAGCCCAAGTTTATGTTAAATAGTAAATGAATATTAGCTCAATGGTTTGGGGGGGGGGGGGGGGGGGGGGTTGACCTGCTCAGACAATCATTATTTGGCTCACCAGGCAGGTCGTAAAGTACAGGCTTATCATTAGCTGGTATTTTTGTTGGCGCGAGCTCATGGCCTTGTGAGAGTATCATAGCGTGACATGTGAGCTTGGTACTCATTATGATGAGCTTCATCTATGGGCTCGGACCCATTAGGCCTTAGTTTAGGTAAGAATTGAGTATTAACAGATATTGATTATAAGTAAAAACAAAATGAAGTATAATATAAAATTATCAACACGTGCAAGATGTTAAGAAGGAAAATAATAAAAACGGTGAAGGGTAAAATAGTAAATTTGACAATGTTCTTCAATTTCACTCTCTTTTCACTTAAAATATGGTGGCGTTTAGAGAATCAAATCATTTCCTTTGCTTTCCTTTTCTTTTCCTTCTTAATTCCACATTCTAATCACTAAAGAAAATCGATTGTTTCTCCTTATGTTTTCTCTCCTCCCTATTTTTTCCCTTTTATAAAACAAAGGGTAAATATTTGAGATGAAAAAGAAAAAAAAGTAAATGATAAATTAAAAAACTTCTTGATTCATTATATGACAACAAAAAGAGTTTATAGATAGAATTATGAGGCCATTTGAGGTATGCATTATCTCCTTCATCCTCGATTCTTTTTTTTGAACTTGAGATAATACTTTATAAATTATGGGGAAAGAATTTTTCTTGATTATACCACTTTTGACCTCATCTAACTTGAGATTTGGCATCACCATTTTCAACATTTTACTATATTTTGCTCTATCTTCAATATTCTCCATGTCACATCATTGAATAAATTTATCTATTATTATAACTATTATGATATTTGGTTATACTCAAATTTTCTTAGAGGCTTCTAGATTAAAATACATGTCTTATATAGCGTATGACCATTCTTCGCTCCATTGAATTGATAAACTAAGCTATAACTACTAATTCTTAGCTTCCCACATTGTATTAAAGTTCGAATTTAGATCGAGAGCTTAGACAGTACCAATAAGATATGACTCTCCCTTTGTCGAACAATTAATTCGATTGATTAAAACCACTTTCTAAGATTTACTTCATTATGCTCATGTTAGCTGTTTGAAGAGAGTGGTTATCACTTAACATAGATGTCATCTTACTAACTTGTTGTACACTAGAGGATTGGTCCTTAAGTGATCTAAAACAAGTCTTTGACTTTCATTAGTTAGTATTTCTTATAAATGTCACTTATTTGTGTATGATTTTATGAAGATAATTTTTCTCTAATACAATGAGTAAAGAAAATTTATAGGAAGAGAAAGAGAGAGATTAGGGAAAATAACTTATAAATTTATTATCTAGTAGATAGTACCATCTTCTTACTTACTATATAGTAAAATGTGTTCATGTGAATACTAACAAATCCTAATGCGGCTCTCGACCAAATTTATTTCCAAACTTACCTAATTCTTCATAAGTATTCTATAGAATGGAAATGAAGAGAACCAAAAATATCATTGATTATGGTGAGAGAAGATAAGATAGCTTGACCAAAGAAATTAACAGGTTTAGGTTTAGGTAATCTTAATCTAAAAGTTTATAATAAAGTTTATTCAATTAAAACATTTTAAGAGCTCAAATCCTAGTCCATCTTATATTTTATAGGTAAGGAACTATTTGATAATAAATCTCTTCTCCAAAACCTAAGTTATATTACTTAGATAATTGTAAGAAAGCAAATTTTTAGATAAATCATTATGGAAGAGATGATCTGATTGGACATTTCATTTAAGATCTTCTAAATAATATCATCACCTCACTATCTCGTATTATTGAAAACATAAAAGTGAGCGGTTAAAAGATATGATTAGTTTTAATATTTTAAATATGCTAAAACAAGTGATGAGATCAAAGTCCTAATTTGGCATCAATTAAATTATTAAGTACTAGATGATCAGGTGTTTTTGTCCTTTTATTTCATACATTCATTATGCTTTAATATAAAAGAGAGAGGAATACTCTTGTTAGGATTGGATGTAGAATTTTATCTTTACCTAATTGATGATAAAATTTTATGTAATCGAACTTTAAACCTTCATAAACTTCCTCTGACTCTTGAAGATTATACAGTAGACACTCATATTTTCTTTATTATAATTATTTCTTTAATTAAGTTAGTTAAAGATAAAAATAACTTATAAGCATTTAGTCGAGTTAGTGGGTTTTTTTTTTTTTTTTTCTACCACACCTAAGCTAGTTTGCATGGGATAATTATATGGTTTCCAGTGGGCTCATCGTCATCTTTCGAGATCCCTGGATGTAGGTCAGTGTAATCTTCTGATAATTGTCTAGATATGATTGCTTCAAGCCACTAATGACCATACAGTTGTCACTTGTTATTAAACGTGTCATTGGTTCTGTCACCTCTCATTAAATGTGTTGCGCTTCTAGTTGAGAGAAAGAGTTTTTGTCGTTCTCCTTTCTGCGTTGCCTAAGATATTTTGCATAAGTTATTAATATAAGAGTTCATTGGGGTTTTTGGGTTTTTGGTGGTCTCACCATCATCCTCTCTGGATGTCTCCAATCAAGTCCCTAGATATGGGTTGTTGTGACCTTTTGAGAATTGTGAGAATATGATTGCTTGAAGTCACTACCGGCCATGCATTTGTCACTTGTTATTAAATGTGTCATTATTTCTATCGCGTCTCACTATATGTGCTGCAGCGCAACTAATCTTAGATACGTGGTCTTTGGAGCCATGGGTAGGTCATGGGACTCAGTGGTTCGAGGTTAACTTTGGCTAAGTCTTGCTAAGTTGGTGGCCTTGGTCATGTAGGGCCTTTAGCTTATGTCCAAAATTTGCTGTCAGCACGCTCCTCTCCTCTCCCCTCCCCCCTTCCCCGTCCCTAACCCCAAACTCTTTTGGTGAGCAATAGGCAGCAAAGGGAGGAAGCAATTTCAATCCTTCGACCGAGGACCCTCCTTCGTGGTAAGTTCGTGTGACTTGAGGCTTGGGTCGAGGCATGGGGATCAAGCTTTAGTCTGGCATGGTCGATTAAGGCTTGGTCATATACGCCTCAACCCTTATGCTTGAGGCGGAACTAAGTTTCCTCATGCTAATTGCCCCCGTATGTGAGCCTTAGTCTGGCATAGTGGTTGAAGCGTATGCGACTCGTCTAGCGCTTGGAATCCATATGCCCGAGGTTGTCTTAACCGAAGCCTTCTTAATTGGGGCTTGTCTGACTCAAGACTTGTTTAGGTGCAGAAGGTTTATCAAGGCTTGCCAGTTAGGTGATTTCAAGCTCTCACCAAAATCTTGCACGTATCTTAGGCGCCAGCTTGCGTCTTTAGAAGATCCACCATTGATTTCGACTTGATTGGACATTAACGCTTTGGGGGTAGGTGCCACCATAATTTCGGAGGTTCTAGGCTTATCTATCTACAATTCTAATAGATTAGCTACACGTATGGTGGAGATCGTTCAACATAGTTTACTGTAGTTGGAGCTTTTCCAGCATGTTTTACTAATCCTCATTTTATTTCATACACCTTCCTAATGTCCCCATCCATCCTGTAATTAGGGCTTCTTGCACTGACCATTGAGCATAACATAGACACTTCCGAATTCTCCAGTAGAGAATGTAGAGGTTAGCTCTGGGCTTTCTTTGTGGTTTTTTATGGTGGTCGATGGGGCCGGGAAGGTAACTAGTGCCTCCTGCTTTCTAGGCCGGCAACGATTCATGCATCATGTTGCGATTGTAGCACTGCTTTCTCCGAGGCGGTGCTATTGGTATTGTTTTACTTTAGGGCTTCTCTTAAGATGAAGTGTGGAAGTTCTGGTTTTGCATTCTTCGGTGGGTTCTAGCAGATCCCCGGGCCATTCTTGGCCAAGTCCCCGAGCTGTTTCCTATTGGTCTTCTCTGAGGGCATGGTAGGAGAATGGCAGTTGGTATTCACCAACCTATGTGGGTTATTAATTAGTCCACGAGGACATCTGTTGGTCGTCGGTGGATCTAGGTCAAAGAAGAATGGAGGCGTAACTGAAGGGTGCTGGAGTGGTTGGCTGCCAAGATGGAGGTGGCCCATTTTGGGGGCTTCTTCTCCAAAGACTCTCTAGGCTTTCACTTTGGCTAAGAGGGTTTAGTATCAGCAATTGGGCTTTCTTTATCTCTTTCTTCTAAGCCTTCGAGTTGGGTTAAAGTTAAGGTTACGACACCCAAGGGACAAGGTGTTTATCGAATCCAGATCGCTCCTCATCTTTCGTAAAGCTAATGGTGCAATAAATGTCCCTATAAAGGGGGTTCGCCTCCTCGCATCATTCTCACCTTTTTCATATTACGAGGTGAGAATGCGAAAGATAGTAGTAGTTAGCCTTTGATCTTCGTAGATTAACCCATATGAAGGCTCGCACATTTAAGGGAGAGGCGATGTCTTCGTGGAAAGAAAGGACTCATTCCCTCCTTCTCATGCACTTGATGTTAAAGATCAAAATTCGATCTCTTTTAATTCATACTAGGCTGGGGTGTAGCTTCTCTACTGTTGTAATGTAACATGTTAGGATGCCAAACTCGGCAGCATATGAATAATGTTTTCCAAAGGACATCCTCTGTCTTATCTTATATCATAACTTTTCCTTTCCCTTCAATGTTTTAAGTCTTTAGTCATTGAGATGAGGTCGCAGTGCCGACTCCTAACCCTGGCCTCGTTGAGCTGAGATTTGCTTGACCATGGCCTGTTCTAATTGAAGCTTGCTTGACTAGTGCACCACTCATCCAAGGGAACCTTCGGCCGAGGCCTCTTTGGTCCGAGGCTTGTTCGATCGTCATAGGCTGTTGGATTTTCCGAAGAAGTGATTAGCCTCGTAGGGAAGCTTTAGATCATTTAACCCTACTAAAGCGTGCCAAGAGAGGATTCGGTAAGCAGGTGATAACATGTGCGTGTGACGTTAGGCGCAGGTCTTTCTACTCCTGATTCAGCAGGCATAGTCATCTGACGGTTTCAATGTTGAACCAACTGTCGCATTGTGTTTCCTTCATTGTCGCTGCATCCTTAGTCTGATTCGACCCCTGACCACACGTGTATGCGAATATGTTATTTGTCATGTTATGCAAAGAAACTATATATATTAGTTAAAATTGTTCGTTCTGAATTCAAATATTGAATCTTAACCAGAGCACAAATGATCACTTGGTGGATCCAACTTGAACAAAACAAATGCCTAATTATTTGTAAAATATTAAATTAATTCATTCCATCCTATTATTTTAAAATTATTATTCCTACTCTGCCTAAATTTTTTAATTTTCACATTTTTCATTTTTTTGGTTTTTTTCTCCTTGTCTTATTTGTTTTTTCGAATTTTTTTATTTATATTATTTTTTACTTTTTAGTATTTTCTTCTAATTTTCTTTTTTCTTTTGTATTTCTCTAAATTTTATAAATTTTTTATATGTTTAAATTAGGACCATTTTGTTTTCAAAAAATAGAAAATAAATAAATAAAATTCTAAAAAATATAGTGGAGCAAAAATAGGATGTTTAAACCGGGGCTACTTGTGCTTGTGCTAAGCAATGGGAGCAAAAGTGTTGTAGGTTAAAGGGAATTTGGGGTAATTTAGGATCGACTTCAATCCATTGAAAGGAAAGGGATTAGTTAGAGGGCGAAGAAGAGGGTCGACAAATGAAGATTTCAAGAGGAGTGATGTCTAGGAGGAGTACCAAAGAAACTTCATTTTAGAGGGGTAAAGAAGTCAAAAGTCATCCTATAAAGAGAGTGCTCTCATTATGACCTTTTGATGCTCGATCCATACATTAATGTACCTCTTAAGGGAAGGAGTTGAAAGGAGGGTTAGTTAGGGGTTGTTAAGCCAATATCAATTTAGGATGATAGAAACGTTTTGATTTTAGTCTTCTTTTAGTAACTTATGAAGATGATGGTTGTTGTTTTGTAATTTAAGGTTTAAGTATGCCCTTATAGATCTTGTAAAAATTCGAATTGAATGTGAATAATTGAATTTGTCTTTTTCCTTTGTTTTCATTTCGATTTTTATTTTATTTTTATTTTTTTTGTGCTTTATAGATGTAGAAATAGAATAAATGTTGAGGATTAGTAGACTATGGTGGATGTAGAGGGGCTAAGTCTTTTGGGTTTAGTTTAAAGGGCTCAATACCTTCTAGGAGTTGGACTTGTTGACATGAAAAGGTTGGGTCCATTAAGACATGTAGGCTTAAAGAGGTCCTTTTTTAGGGAGCAAACTCTTGACTTAAAAAGGTTAGTTTTTTTTAGATTTGTAGGCTTAAAAAAGCTATTTTATTTAAGAATTGGACTTATTGACTTGAAAAGGTCAAGTCCTTTTGAGGGTTCTAACCCTAAAGAAGCCATTTTTTATGAGTAAGACTTGTTTTAAAAAGGTCAAGTCCTTTAAGAGTTAAAGGCCTAAAGAGGCCATTTTTTTAAGTGTTGAACTTGTTGACCTAAAAAAATCAAGTCCTTTGAGGCCCATTAACCTTAAGTTGGTTTAAGCTGTCACATTATGCCTTACAGGATGCAAGTAAAATTTTTGTAATTATATCGAAGAATTTAAGTTCCATTAATGATGTAATGTGCAACGAGACATTGTACATTATGTAAAGTAAGACTATAAGTTATTTACATTCCATGTTCTCGAGATCAACCATTCATATAGTGTCTTAAGGCTATAAGCTCTATGTCATGTGATCTCTTTCACTCTGACAGGGTCCTCCCAATTTAGGTATAGCTTTCCTTAGCCTTCTTTTGACCACATTATTTTAAGCTTTCTACATATTAGGTATCTAAGGGTGGAAGGCCTTGTATTTCACTTTCTTGTTATAATATTGAGCCACTCTTTGTTGGTAGGCCGCTATAAGGGGCTTGCAAGGTCTTAGACTTTTTTTATGAAGTCTAGGTTAGCTTGTTAGGTGATCTCATTGGATTCGATGTTTGAGGCCTGCATTCATACTATTGGTACTTTAAGCTTGATAAGGAGAACAACTTCATGTTAAAAGGTTAGGTTGTATGGGGTTTCTCCTATGAAAGTCTTGAAGATTATTTTGTACACCTAAAGGATGTAAGGGAGACGATTGAGGTAATGGATTGTCAGTACTATAAGCACATAATTCTCTTAAGTTGTTATTGTCAAACTAGGTTTCATTGTTGACTATAAGGGTACAAGGTACTCTAAATTTGCATATGATTGATATACAAACAAATTCTTCTATGTTATTTTCAGTAATCTTAGCCACTATCTCCACTTCTATCTACTTAGTGGAGTAATCAATAGCCAAATGATGTATTGATGTTGTCTTGTTATTTTGGGAAAGGACCTAATATGTCTATTCCTCCCATTATGTGAAGAGCCATGGGCTTATGATGGGTAGGAGGTAGGTGCTTAGCTAATGGTCAATGGGTACATGCTTTTTGGTATTGGTTAGACCACTAAACCATTGCTTTAGCATCCTCCTTCATGGTTAGTTAATAACAACAGAGGCATAAGGCTTTAAGTGTTAGGGCTTTGTCGTAAATGTGCTTAATGCGTATTCCTGCTTGCAATTGACTAAAAATGTGTTTCGTTTCTTTTTGTTTGAGTTACTTTAAGTAATATTCTTGCCTCCTTTTTATTTGTTGGGGTAGTACCATCCCATATGTAGGGCATAATGGGGTTTATCCAACATGGTTTGACTGGTGTATATAAGATTTCCAATATTTGTTGATAAGATTTAGTTATAGTCTTTTCAAACAAAAATTTTATGATGACTTTCTTATTGTGGCTAGATAAGCAGGTCGAGGTTAGCTTTGAGAGGTTGCTTGCTTCTGTGTTCTTATTGTTTTTGTGGATTGCCTATAAGGAGAAGTTTTCTTCGAGCTTTTTCACAATGTCTAGATAGTTGGTCATTCTTTGTCCTTTATTATATAATTTCCCTTATTGGACAACGAGTAGAGAATATAAGATGATTTGGAGGTTCTTGGCTATTTCTTGGTGGGCATCATCATTGCGTTCACATTGCTAGTGCCGGTCATCATCGTTTTACTAATCCTTTTTGTGTTCGGTGATGTATATGCAAAGTTAACCACAATTGATGGTGCCTTTTAGGGCATTTTTAAGGTTAATGCATTTATTTATGGTGTAGCCCACATCATTAGGGAACTCACAAAACTTATCACCGTTTCATCTATTGGGGTTATGCTTCATCCTTACTGGTTAGACTCGAATGCTTTATTTTTTATTTTGAGGAGCCCTGCAGCTTTGTGAGTGATGTATATGCTTAAGTTCTTAAAATAGGTTGCTAATGGTCTTGGTGTTGACCATCTCTATCACATGATAAAGTTAATTTGGAGTTGAGACCCGATTGAGATGGTCTTTGACTAAGATGTGGTCTTTGGCTAAGTTATCCCTCTTTTTTTCTTTCTTTCTTTCCTTCTTCTTCTTCTTGTTTTGTTTTTGGGGAGAAGGAGGGGAGTTTGATACATTCCAGGCTTTAAGTTTATCTTCGATAGTAATGTATCTTGCTACCATTTTACGGACTCCACCATGTTGACTAGTGGTTTTTTGGGCCAGTAGAGCAGATTTCTTGTATGGCTGTAATCAATGTGATGCTTGGGTCAACATTAAGGATGTTAAGCAATTGTGAGGTGGTGAATGTTATCCTTGAGTGACTTACCGAATCCTTACTTCATAGCATGTAAGCTCGTCGAGTCTTTCGCAGGCATTTTATTGGTGGCGAAGTGTTTGTGGAACTAATCACCAATCACTCGAAATAGTAATCGAGGTTAGCTTCATCAAGCTGCTTTTTTAAATACACCAGGGAAGACCTTGCACATAATTACATTACTATAGCCTCAGAGATCCATCTAAGATATTAAGTATGTGAGGTAATTAATAGGGTTAGTTGTTCCATCAAAGGATTCTCGGCTTAGAAATTCATATGTGTGGAGGCAGGGTCTGTTCTATATATCTCTAGTGAATGGAGACCATCCCAAGGATTGTTCTTTTTTTTTTACTCCCACAGGTTGGGGAATTGTTTAATGTATTGGTTGGTGGTGTCGGTCTCTTTTAAAATTATCGATGCATGTGACCTTTTCTTGTAGTAAGTGTTCAATTGTGGAAAGGCAATCATTATTATCCTATAGTCTCGCAGGAGGAGGCAGGGCATTTGATATACCTACTTAATGGGGAAGCTGCTGAGTATCATTATTATTAGCATTTTATGGTTTGGGGTTTTCGAGTACTTGCTTAGATATATTAGAACGAATCGTTGTGAAATGTTTTTTTAAGTGTTGAGGGAAGGTTAGGATATATTTGAAGGTAGTCATGAGAGCTACTTCGATGTGCCATTTACATAGTGTGTGATGAAATTTTGCCAAACTGGGCTTCAAACCTTGATGGGCTTACTCTAACTCTTGTAGGGCCTGTAACCAAAGAATACAATTAAAATAAAATAGGCCCTAAAGCTTTAAACCAGTTATAAATAGGGATAACTTCTAAGCTTTCGGTTGAGAGAAAAGTGTGTGTGGTTCTCTTTTTTACTTTACCTAAGGAGTGATATTGTTTGGAAAACAAATTGGTTTATGTTGAAATAAACATTGATTTGAGAGCTGCAATTCTTCTCTTATTAAGCAATCTCAATTGTAAATTTCCACGCTTGTAGGAAAACTCTCCTACCTTTTAACAACGAAGGATTTTGGTGATTATGAGAGAAGTCAATGCAGTGGTAGATGCTTATAGGTGGATTTACCAGGGAGAAGTAGTGAATTTATTTATCTATTTATTTTATTTTTCAACAGTGTTTTGTTTAAGCTTGCTGAAGAAAAACTACTGTAATTATGATTGTATAAGGGAGGTTAAATTCCCAAGACTCGAGAGCATTAGACTCTCAAGCTGTTGATAATCACTTTATGAGATCTGCTAGCTCCTTCCCCTTATGTTTATTTAGCAAGCTTAGAGATCTCCTCTGTTCATACTACTGCTACTAATATTAATTACCCCCCCCCCAAAAAAAAAAAAGAAAATGTCTATTAAATTCATCATATTTATTTATACTTACTCTAATCTATCCTGTAAACATAATTTAAGCTAGCAATTCAAGTACACACACAAATTGCTCTATTTCTAATAGAAAAAAATAAAAAATTCACATAATCCTTTTAGACTGCATAAATATCAACAGATATAAATTTCAAAATGATTATAAAATAAGTTCTAATTCCAAATTTTTAAAACATGTTCATTATAATCAAATACATAAGTAGTATCTTACTCTACCTATCAAGTACTTGCTTATCTTTAACATATATTATATATATTATGCATATATACATATAAATATACAGATAGATACACACAAACATATATATGTATATAGGGAAAAGGAAATTAATATTGATTTTTCAAAAAATAATCCTAAAAATATAGCTTTTTCAAAATTAATCCCAAGAATATCATACTTAAATTTGAGTTTTGAAAATATGAATTTAAAATGAACTAAAAGCAACTTTCTACAAGAAGAATTCGTTTATTTAAAATAAAATTGATTATGCAAGATCCAATTTTTAAAAAGTTAAATATAACAATATAATATAATTACCAAGTAACTTGCTGTAGTGTTGTGGATGGAGCTTGAAGCATTAATCCTGATGTTCTTAGATCGATTTCCAATACTTCCTTTGCTATTTACTTTTTCTCCTTTGCTGTGTTGTGCCGTGTAAAAATAATCAAACCCTCCACTGTACTAAGATTCGAACTTGAACACGCGTTGCTACCACTAGATCAACACACACTACTATAGTTTGGTTTGGTTTATCTAAAAATCCACTTTTCAAAAAGAACCAGTTTTTCAAAACCCAATTTTGACATCAATTTTATGTTAAAATTCAAATATTCGATTTTCTAAAAACCAATTTCAATACATTTTATATTCACATTTTGAAAAAGCGAACTTAAGTGCTGTATTTTTTAGATTTTTTTTTACAGCTACGTATTTTTAGAACTTTTTCTAAAAAAATGCAATACCCATTTCCTTTACCATACATATATATATATCGGGACTTGCATTCCTTTTCTTGATCTTATTTTATTTTTTATACATTCATCACCAAAAAAGTACTATAGTCCAATACATGCACTACGCTCGGAAGATGCAAAAGCTACTGCATTGAATGAATAAGGCATTGTGTGTGTGGATGTCAGTATTGCAGATTTGAGAGACTAGCAATACTATTAGACAAGAAAGTCAAGTTTAACTTCAAATCAAACCTAACCAAAGCTAGAATTGAGCTTCAACATTAGTTAATTCCAACATATAGACTGCATTTCGAAAACAATAAGGTGCTAACTAATCTGACAGAGTCAAGCTCAAGCTCAAAAGTAATAGATCACCTTGGCCCGGTGAATATTAAGTTTACTTGATTCACCTGAATCTGCCGTATGAAAATTTCAACTTAGAACAAGCAAACAATGCGCCGAGGTTAGATGTGGCGAGTCTTAGAAGGTGTCAGCTGCAAACAGATCACATCTACAAAATAACTACCTAACTTCCCCCATTTTACACAAAAATGTCGGGGCAAAAAGAGACAACCTCTAGCTTTTCTTTCATGTCTTTGAGCATTCAATTACGTGTGCTTTGAACTTCTCCAACTCAGCCAAAACCTCATCCTCTGGCCTATATATCAAGTCACTCATTCTCCATAACTGCGAAAGATCAGACATAAATTAGTAACGTAAATTTCCTGGTGCCATCATGGTTAGACTTAGCAATCGGCATGCATATTCACTCGCTAAAATATAAGTAGCGTGTTTTCAGCCTTTCAGGTAAAGTCAGGTACACGTAAGCATCCAGCAAGGAACGCAGATTGCAGATTGGACAATGTCCCCCTTTGAAACAAAACAACGAAACAAAGTTGAAAAGAGATTATTTTTGGAGGGAAATCAAATTGGGGCTCAACTATGATTCTTTTCAAATTATCCTCGCTCATCATGAAACATAAGAGTAATATATGAGATTCACACCATAAAACAAAAGCGATTTGCAAAAAAACTGATGTTCTTTTATACATGATACATCAAATTAGGGTCTATTTGCTTACTTTTCCATTAATAACATACTAATCCACAAATAACCCATGGCCTATGAATTCAAGGAAAGCATGCAGCAACTGAATAAAAATAATTACCTGTAAGGTACCACCTCCCCCAGTAGTCTCGCAATCATCAGAAACACTGACCACAGTCCAGGGCTCAGATGTATTGAAGTGGAAATCAACAATTTTATCCCTAAAAAAGATATGCAAAAAGTAAGCACTTTGCAAGATACACAGGTAAAATCATATCTGAACTCAAGGGTAGCACAGCCAATGTGTCATGAAGAAGGCAGTTATTGGCCCAAAAAAAGAAAGTGCCAATCAATCATAAGGAAAAAGAATAAAACTCTGGAGCAGTATCATCACATCAAATCTCACACTTATCCAGCCATTCATAAAAAGAAAAACTAGTTTGAGATGATTCAGAGAATTTAGGACAAATACCAACTTATTTTTCCATCCTATCTAACAAAATACCCCAAGAAATTTTCAAAATGAATGGAGAATTAAATGCAAAAGACATAAGCAAAATGAATATAATTTAGTCAAGTAACAAATATTATTTGTAATAGTTTTAAGTTGCATGTTGATAAAGAACAGCAATTTCACCTGTGACCAGCATGCTGGAAAAACAAGCCAGGAGGAGCTGGATTCTTGGTTCCTTGTTCTATCTTCTTACCAACCTGAAGCATGAGACATCAATATATGCTTATGTTAAATAGACCAGGGGAAATCAACAAATTACTAAAGGTTACGAGTGCAGAGAATTATCTAGATGCAGCCAATCAAAGTTACTCAGTTGCAAGATAGTTTGCAATAAGCCCTACCTTCTCATAGTCCCAAATGTTTAAGATGCCATCCTCTGCTGAACTACCAAAGACCGATGGCTTGTCTGGAGACCACTGGTATTTGCATGAACCAGAATAGTTAAGATGTGTACAATTGTCATAGACCACAAAAGCCTCTAGGCCATAACCAATACAGTGAAGGTATCATTCATACCTGGACACAGAGTACAGCAGCCTTGTGGCTCTCAAACTTATAGACCGGTGAACCAACTCCACCAGATGTAAGATTTCGCCGATCAAACATACGCACAGAGTTATCTGCTGATCTGGAGAGAGGGACATATTAAATCAATATTAATTCACCATTATTTTGAAGCTTTAATTAGGACAGTACTGTTTGTTTTATACCATTATTAAACATCTACATCTTGTTATTATATATGACATTCCACTGAATTATCAGGATATTCTACACTATTTTCTTCAGAGGGGTAAAGCATCTAAAGAACAAACTTCAAGCGAACTCTGACTGGAGCTTACCCGGTGAGAATCAGATTATTATCATGCGGACTCCAATCAACGCAATGAAGGTCAGCATCATGTGCTTTCTGGACCTGTAACCAGGAGCAATATAAGTACTAGCACATCTTTTGAGAGACAAACGTTCAGACATTAAAAATCTTAAATCTTGTTAAACTTTCTATAATCAGAACAAAGAACATATTGCACATAATGAAGCCATGAAAAATATTGAAACAGAAATTGAAAGGAAACAAGGTGCTCCAAGTCAGACCAATGGATCCTACAACTCAGGCTGAAATTATAAGAAATTGCAGTTCACCAGTATCTCCATGAATTGCATATATTTGGAGGACTAACCCCACGATAAGTAATGCACCGATAAGAACATACAGAATGAACTAGCCAAAAATTTGAACTGCTGGAAAAAAGCAAAGTTACCACCTCTATTTGACCAGTGGAAAAATGTGAGAGAGAGAGAGAGAGAGAGATGCAACTGTAATGCAAGGACAGGGAAAGAGAAGAGATGAATGCAATAAACATATCATCACCACCATGATGCTAGGAGGAGCCAATGGCTTAAAGAAAACTAAGTGAAGGGTGGAAAGCAAAAATGATAAATTTACAAGGTTCCCGTGTTGTTAATTCAAGATTACCCATCCCAATCATACCGGAGGCATGTACTATCTGTCATGCCACCATGGCATATATGAGAGATAAAGTTTCTGTTTTCAGTTGTTTATGACATGTAGATGCAGAGGGAGAGCTTATCTTCCACCAGATACTAGATTCAGAACTAGGCAATTTGAGCCTTTTCCTATACAAGAATACTAAAGATAATTTTTCCTAGTGATGGATGTTGCAAATCATGGAGAGTAACATCATGTAATTCAGTATTATCAACAGTTTCAAAGCAAAAATGAAATCCATCAATATAAGGAAGAAAAGAAACAATAACCAACAAACCTTGACAACTGGACTAGTGCCAATTCGTGCATCCCATAATATGAGGCAAGAATCATCACCAACACTACAGAATTCTTGTGCACTTCCGTAAGTGCAAGGAAACAAATTAGTCAGGGAAGCACAGCAAAAGAAATAACTTAATGGAGTAATTAAGGTGCTATTTAGATTGTCTTTTTTTCGTATGTATCTCATCTATATTTGATCTGTATTTATTTGAAATTTGATATTTGGAAAATTCTCTTATCTGTTTCTATTTCATAATTATAATAAAGATAATAATTGAAGTGTTAAAATTAAAAGACGAAAATTTATATACTTTTTAAGAGAAAAGATTTGAAAAAATATATTTTACACATTGTAAATGCTTATTTTAATTGGTATTTTTGCAAATATAAATAAAGGGTAAAAAAATTCAACTTTATTGAGTACTTAATTTTAGAAGAAAAGTGTACATGAAATTATATTTCTATCTTTTTGGTGTTTTATTCTTAATAAACACAAGATCTAAGTAGACACTAATAAGATTGAAAAAAGATGAACTAAATGGAACCTAAATTGCCAGAGAGTTTCCAATGTTGATGGTGAAGCATCTATCTGAGTGATGCATAGTGGAGACTGGAATGAGCAAAAAATCTGGTATGTTGTATATTTCTAAAACAGAAAGAGTCTTTGCAAGTAAAGTTAAATACCTGGATGGACAAAATGCCACATCTTCTACTGTATCTTCATGTCCACAGTAGATGCCTCGTGGTCCCACAGAAGGCCCATTAGATGCCTCATTTCCATCTCCAGCTTTTGCACCATGCTTAATAATTGACCCACCTGATCCAGAAGACTTGTTTGCAGCAGGATTTGCTGCAGATGTCATTATGTGATCTTGGATACTCCATAATACCACTGTCTTATCCTTTCCTGAAAATAAAAGGAGGAGAAAGCTTATAGCCAGAATGAGACCTAGGAAGCCCAGAAAGCAGATAACTTTGACATATATCTTGTGAATACCGAGAACTTATAGTAGAAAGAGAGAAGGCTTCTTTTGCAATAAATGGAACCAAGAATCAACCAAGAGTAGAAGATAATCCGGAATTGGATGTACGGACAACAAAAAAAGGAAATAACATCTTATAAACAGAAGAAAAGGGACAACCACAAAAAGTACATTAATGGTATTCCATTAATCCTTAAGAATGATCTTTAGCTAGTATATGGCATCACAATATTATCCAAAATTTAACTGCAGCTTCCAACCTCCAGAAAGCACAAAGGGCTCTGTTGGACACATTGCAAGAGCAAACTCTGCATTTTCTTGGTGTCCGGTCAGGATCTGCATAAAGATGGCAAACTAATTACTATTGCACGTGCAAATTTCCAGCTCAGGAACAAGCACATGCTATGCTTCTCAGATATATATCAGTGAATAATCTCCCAAAAGTTATAGCAGGTTATTTGGTTCTCATGGAGTGTACTAATTTTTATTTATAAATTTTTTCGGATGATTGATTATCCAAAAAAACAGGGATGATTCACACAATAATATTATCTTAGTGCACCAACAAATAGTTTGACCAATATCTACTGAAGACTATAGGATTCCAATTAAAACCAAATCCTTTATCTACCATCAAAATAATGAACTCAAGAAGTGGATTGCACCGGAACACACCAGATCTGGACGTGAACTGCCTGCACCAAGGACTGCATGACGATTAGGCTGGGACTCAACGTCCCAAATGAGAACCTGAATGTTACATAAATGAACTACAAAAATAAGAAAATCATGTTGTCATTGAAAGCAAACTACCAACTACTCTGGGAAGATGTAGAATGGATATAAACCCACATCAGGACTGTCTGTGTGTGTGGCTACTATCTTAGGATACTGCTGAAATTCCCTGATTCTGTTCACCTGCACAATAATGATTAGGGAGAATGAGCCTTTTGACAAATAAAGATAACTGACAAGGCCAAGAGAAGCATCCTTTCCATGGGATCAAACAGATGGTATGCAGGGCAACGGGCAGCCTCCAAATGTCCAATAATAAGACTTAAATAATCCGTTAGCATATTTCAAATAGGAAGAGAGCACGAGAGATTCTGAGTGGTTTTTTTGGTTGAATAAGTCTCTGAATGGTTCGGCTCTAAAGAACTGAAACATTTCTCAGGAGAATAACCATGCATGCAGTTGTGACTTGTAGGTTGCCACCTGCTTTAATAAATAAGAATGAAGTGCTCTCAACAATTACCTCATTACTATTTATTACTGGTGATACATGCCCACAAGTACATAAACCACTCGCTCACATTTATACGAGCTTTCCTACTCAGTATTTGTGCCATAAGACAAATTCTGCATTTTTTGGATAACTAAGGCAAGTCTTATATACTGTTTGTACTTGGACATAAAGGCAAATAACTAAGTAAGACAAGTTTTATATACCGTTTGCACTTGGGCATAAAAGCCAATCCAATAACTAAGTTGAGTAATATTAAAAAAATAAAATTAAGAAAAAAGAGAGAGAGAGAGAGAGAGAGAGAGAGAACAAGTGCCTATTGAAAATGCTCTAATAATCCACCATAGAACATGAGAAAATCATGAGAACAGGATCGTCCAAAAGCAGTATGATATGCAACATCAGACATATTGTTGCTTAGCATATAAAGATGATAAATGGCAATACCTCTCCTGGATGTAAGATGGTTTTGTACTTTTTTATAAATGGTGAGCGAGCTTCTTCATTGAACTGAAAAGTCAAACATTAATAGTGTAGAGTAAGAATAATGAGAGTGAGAAAATGGACTTCATCAATGCATTATAAGTGTGAACTCCTCTCTGTAGATAAAGATAGATATATAATATATATCATAACAAAGGAATCACCTGTGCTATGTGCTCTGCAGCTGCAACCCGAGGTTTTACAACATCACAATTTGCTATAACCAATGTATTGGGAACACTGCCATCAGTCTGACAAAAACACGACAATAAGATGGACAGAAAATACTATCTTTCTCATAAAAATGCAAGGTGATATATAAGTTAACCAAAAATATTCTCTTTGATTTTTTTTTAAAAAAGGAGGCACTAAAGACAGCTCATCTCATCTGTTTCAAACATCACTACCTTTGAACAGAAAAATCTCTCCATAAAAGCTTAAGCTGCTCTTTTTAGTAACTCTCTAGAACACATTCAAGCCGCAAGTCATTCAGAGTACTACAAAATTTTCTCAGGAATTATTGTCCCAAAGATTTTCAGACACCATTGACCTTGAGCAACTAGAAGACAAGGTGAGAAACTAAGAAGGGGGCCATTCCCACAGCCATCACCAAAGTCTTCGATTTTTTTTCTTTTTTTAAAATTTTACTGGTTAATCTACCATATTCAATTTTGCCACCTCTATTATTCTCTCAAAATTTAAGTTGTCCTCTCTCCAGTGAAATCCCACATGCACCAAAGTAGGACATAACTTGAAAAGATGGCAAAATGATAATTCCTCATAGAATTAATTTAGAACAATAATGACATTACATTATGTAGTAATTGTTTTTCGGAATAATATAGCACTTCTACAGATAATTTCAAGCAGAATTTTAATAGTTCTTATGTTCCTAATTCATACACAAATCTTCATTTAGTTGGAGATACATTTAGTATGCAGCTGCATTGAATATCATCAAAGGCAGGTGAACTTACCTGCTCAGAAAGGTAGAGGCGCTGACGACTCTTGTAGGTTCCTTGCTCCAGCTGTGGGCCCCACCTATATTCAACTCAAAATTACAAAATACTATTGCTATACAAAAGTAAGCAATCAAACTATGACCACAAGATCAAGTAATACGCAATAGATTCCAACATGCCATAAGAACTAAATGGCTACAGCTTGTAAAGCCAACAAAATCAAAACCCAGTTATCAAGACAAAAAACCACAAACTTGACCGCTATTCTCCGATTAAGGGTAATCTCCAGAGTTTGTGACTATTACCACTAAGTGCTGGAAGAAACAAGAATTAGCTACCATGAAAAAATATAAGGGAAAACGAGTCAAATAATTTAAAATATTTTCAACTATAGGTAATCACCACCCAAGGCAGCCATCTATCTTGGATGATCAGCAAAATTCTTATGGAAATCAGAAAGGCATGGAGCACTGAATTTAAAAATAACTCAGCAACATTGGTTCAAATCCAGCTTGTGATGGGCTGCTGGCCCCTTCACAGCTGCCCTGTCTACCACACCTATTATCCGCAACCATTTCATTGATATGATAATATTTAGCAATCAAAAAGACTAAACTCCAACAAGAAAAACAAAAACTTGAAGAGGCCAATTTTTTCTTTTTTTTTTAAGAAACTCTTTTCATGTTTGTTATTTTTTTGTGAAATGAGCAATCTAACTAAAATGTTAACAATTTTCTTTTTTGTCCCCACATTCCTTCAGACCCTTTCGAGCGAGGCGCCTCAAATTATAAGAAACATTTGCAGCAAAACAAACACATACTCAAGTGTGAAATTTGAGAAACAAAACCACATCAGGATCCACAATATCTACTAAACGACATCTTACTACATGGTCCGGCCAAAATATAACTCCCAGCCTTTCAAATCCATCAAAATAACAACACCCATTAAATCAGAACCCAAATAAAACCTAATTACGCCCTAAAAAGTTCAAAATTTCCAGAATCCCTTAAAAGAAACCACATTCCCAACCCTAACTCCATTTTCAGTAAAAGGACAAACCTTTTTATATAAAACCCTCCCAAAACCCCAAAAAGTAGAAAGAAAAAAGAAAGAAGTACTAGGAAACCTACCGGCAAGAGAGAGAGGGCCAAACGAGGTTATGATTAGCAAGCCAGTCATAGAGAACAGGAACCAGCTCCTTCCACTGCGCGTACTTATCATCACCAACATGCTGTTTTTGCTGGGACAGGGATTTCTTGGCAGAAGAAGCCGGTGTTTCCTTAGGGTTTTTGGGTGCCTGTTGTTGCTGAGTTTGTTGTTGGTGTTGCTGTTGTTGTTGTTGATGATGTTGTTGGTCGTCCTTTTTGTCTTCTTTTGGTTTTGGTTTCCTCCCCCTCTTCTTCGGTGCTTGGGGCTGCGGTTGCTGTGGTTCCATCGACGGGAGTAAACGTAACAGGTCTAAGGGTTTTCTCCCTCCTCTGTTTTTCTGATCGATGGGATTCAGTTCAGTGGGTATTGTACAGAGTAGAAGTGAGTGAGAGGATAGTGGAATATGTCTTTGCCCAGTGGAAATGATGGATAATTAGGGGTCCAATTTATTATTTTAGAAAAGAGATAAAAGCAAGGGAGGGAAAGAGTTAGAAAGTTAACAGACGTATTACCGATGTTAATTAATATTGTATTTTAAATTATGGTATAATAACGATATTTTATTGATATAAGGGTAAACATGCAATTTTTTTTTTGTATTTTATGTAATGTTTATCATATCAAAATATATATAGATACATATTCTTGTAACATTTTGCTACATAACTTCTTCACAATTCACTTCTCAAAAATCTAACTTTTTTTGTTTTCCTATCAAGTCTTTCATATTTATTTATTTATCCTGTATCGTTCTATGTAGTTTTAGAAAAGACCAAAAATGCTCCATTCCTTTTAATTTTATATATGAAAGGGACTATAGTTTTTATTTTATATTTAAAAAATATATCTATAATATTTAAGTTTTATGATTTTCTTATTTGCCATTTGATGTCTTTAGATAATTACACAATCTATATATTTTAATTAAATTTATAGAACTTACACGAGCATCACTTTCAATAACTACTCACTATTTATCTTATTCCTTATCGTACTATTAATAATACCCCATTCTTTACGCTTTATGTCTTCCACAAGCTGCTCTATTTATTACATCATATATATACATTTCCACTACATTTTTTTTCATATAAATATATATTTCCATATGTATAGTAGATACAACATCCACTAGTAAGAGTAAAATAAATAAAAAAAAATCATTTTCCTTGTTATCTATTATCCATCTTTTTAAAGGAAAGGAAAGGGAAAAAAAAGTTTATATATATTGTACACTAATTTTATACGATTATATTATTATGTGTTGAATCAGTAGAATCATAATAATTCCGTTAAGTAAACAGTTTATACGAAGATAATATAATTTCGTCAATAAAAATCTTAAAACATATATTAAAAATTAAATAACTCAAGCACTACTTACAATATCATTAATTTAGTTGTCTAGTAAATACATACTCCTATATCATAAGGTAGGTGAATAAATGCGAAGATCTTTAAAATTTAACCGTTTATCAATTTTGTATTCTCACTCCTTAAGATCCAATGGTCATTAGCTTTTGGGTAATCAATGTCGCTTTCTAGTTAATATATGTAGTGGCATTTATGAGATAAAAACAACCACCCACTCAATAAGCTGGAATTGAGACATAAGACTATATATCAAATACAGACAAAATTATCAAACAATTAGTTAATGTAATACAATAACTAAATGTTATCGCATAATATTGTCCGGTCCATCGTAAGATTATATAAATTATATCTGCTTTAATTAGGGTTAAGAAGTTTCAAGATATATGTAATAGCTCCCGACAAAACATAAACTTGTACAATTGAGACATCACTCCTTCTGCGATTATCTTTGAGCCATTACCTTTACCTTTACCGCGACATCCTCTCTAGTTACTTAGTTTAACTAAAGATGAAGAAGAAACTATTGTACTCTAATAATATCCCTTTTAAAGGAATTGGTATTTGGTTAGAAGACCATAATTGTCTTGTAGTAGGTTGAAATGCGTGTCCAGTTAATATTACAAGCCAAATATTGTTAAGTCTAGTTTAAAGTGATCAATTAATAACACATAATACAAAACAATTGCCAACCATTATAGTAAGCTAATAGTTTACAATACATTCAAAAACACTTATATACAAATGTGCGTACAATCAAACTATCTGCAATTACAAATAAATATATTCTTAAACCTCTAAGTACTATGAAATAGTACTCTGAAATATAGTTACATATTGATCCCAACTTATTTGGACTCCTTGCTTGCTTGCTTCCTTGAGGCGCGACTTGTAAAAGGCCTTCGCTAATAATCCCTATAATACAAATGTCATTTTTGTACTTATATAACCACTATAGATTAGTTTTATTTGGTAATTTAGATTATTATCTTGAGCTTAGGGGGTTACCATACTTAAATATTTTGATTTTAAGTCTTTATGGTTAACCTCGTTTTGATCTAGGTTCTGATTCAACTACTGATTTCATTTTTGATTCAGCCTATGAATTTATTTCCATTTTAGGTTTTCATTATGCTCCTTTCATAAACCTTAGAAATGCTTCATGTACTTTTCTACTGAGTTTACTAACTTCAATTCAAGTGAGTGTAGTCTATAACTTGGGTTCTAATCAACTCCCAATGCACTATTACTAGTCCTAATTCTAATTTTGCTTCTGAATAAGGTTCTTATTTGAGGGTACTTTACATTTTGGCATAAATACTCCTAAGTTCAATTCATAATCAGATTTAAAGCTTATCCTACAACCTAATTCCACTTCATTTTGAATCAATCCCCACTTGACTCCTTCATTTGAGTATTTTACATACAACATATATATACTCTCAAAGTCCATAATGTTTAAATCCGATGCTTTAAACACCACCAAAACTCTTCACCTAATATTCTTCAACATTATATAATATCATATTTCACCCCGTATTAGAATCCACATCATTTACTTGAAGAGTTACAAAGTATATATTGATAAATAGGCGTTTTCATAGAATTTTAGGGCAAAAAATTCAAATAAAAATATGAAAAATAGTTCTCACAAAAAACTTGTTATAACAAGTTAATATATATAATAGATGTTTTATAGGAAAAATCAAGAGTCGAAACTACATCTTTTGGTTGTTTTATAATTTGCTTGAAAATCAGCTTACATTTGCCTTTTCTTAAGGAACATATATTTGTACTACAAATTTGACAAAATAGGTTTGATTTTTGAAACTTATACATAGAATTACTCAAGAAAACCAAAATTCATAATTTTTAAATATAATTTAGTATTTTTAATTAATTATAAAAAATCAAATGGAATTTGGCAACTCACCAATAGTTGAGCTTCTGACTACCATTAGCTCCTCCATTGTTTTTGACAACCCCTAATAGTGGCTCTACCTTCAGGCGGTGGTGTTGGCTTTATTTCAAATTTTGATCTGATTGTCGATCTTCTATTTAGTGCTTAATACACTTACAACCCATTCACTTTGCTGAATGGAAGAAGGTCGTAATGGAATTGTAATTCATGTAGAATAGAATAAAGCTATGACGGATATGAATACATATTATGTGTTCAGCTAGATGTAATGGGATTACAGTTACCTTATTCAATTTACAAAAATACATAAAGGAATAGGTCATGAATCGATAATAACATTACCAAAATGCCAATTGTGTTACTAGACAATGATAAAGTAGATTAAAAAAAAACTCAACATGTTAACAGAAAAATTTAACTCAATCCTAAATAGAAATTTGCGAACACAATTTTCTTAGAAAGAAGTTTACAAACATATTAGATCTAACTAAAATTTGATTACAAATGAAAATTTACAAAATTTATAAACACAATTTTATAAACAAAAATTTATAAATACAAATTCACAAATAAAGATTCAAATATAATTACAAACAAAAACCTAAATTACATACAAAAATCTACAAATAGCCATTAAACCTAGATGTCAGGATTGCCTTCAATTTGTCCAAGTTATCTTCAATGTCATGTTAAAGGCCCACTTTTCTTCATTGTGAACTAAGAATCCAAATTGCCTTCTGCTTGTCTAAGGATACAATGGAACTAACCATTAAATTGCAGAATTTTACAGTATTATCACAAGAACCAAACATCAATGTAAAACCTTAATCCCACACATGGGTTTTGTTGACCACCATTTCAATTTGAAAACAGAAACCTAATAACAAAAACTAAGCTTTAATTTGAAACTCTAACCCCTAACATCACATATCAAAGAATCATATTTCGTCCCAAGTGGGTTTCACTTACCACTACTTTGATTGGAAACCCTAACCCCAACTTCATCTCCCTATCTCTGTTGAACACTATAGATTGAGAGTCGAAACATATTGAGAGGTCAATCTCTAAAGGGATTGAGAGGGAGGAGAGCTCAAGAGATAAAATTGAGAGATATTGATTGAAGGATTAAAAGGAAGGACAAAGACATACGTAGATCTAGAGAGAGAAGATGAAGATTAGGTTTTTATTTTCTATTTTTATCTTAAGGAGATTAAGGTTTTCTATTTTTCCATTTTGATTCTTTTATTTGTTGAGTTGTTAGAGGATAAAATCTATAATAAGATATGGAAAGTCTTTTTTTGTTATTATTATGTTAGGTTTGTTTAATGGAGGGCATTTTTTGGTATTTTCAAATTTTGATGAGGGCAATTTTGGAAGGAAAAAAAAAGAACACTTATTGACTCCTAATTCATGAGTTTGAAGAGGGAATCCTAATTATACATTTTTAAGTTATAGGAATTTAGCATTAATGGCTATTACAAGGTTATATTTGAATTGAACGAAATAATAGGACTTGAGTAAGGAATTCATTCCCCCTTAAGTGAAGGAGTTGTTATTTTATAAATTTCTTCTTGAATTTTTGTACAACTAATCTCTTATCTTACCTATTTTTCTCAAGTCACACTCTATCTAAAGTTACAAATGGAGGGGGATTATGATTTTTATAACAAGTTTTGGGTTGGTCGTATCATTTTTCTAGGTATTCCATGTGTCCAAGTACTTACTTTGTCAAATGCATTGGTTTCCAACACTTGCTTAAGCTCTCCAAATCACTACTCTAATGTTGCCACAACTATTTACATGTCTCCCACCTACGACACAAAATTTCCCATATTTATTTACAATTTTGTTTAATTATTTGAATATATGTTGGTATATTTTTGGGTAATTTAGGAATTTTTTAGTATATTTCACTACAAGTAAATTCGTATTTAATATATATAAATACTTCTAAATATTATTCATGTTATTTTATAAATTTTAGTATGTATATATTTTATCTTTGGCGTTTCGTTAATTATTAGAACTTATTTTTTACGTTTTCAATAATAATAGATATAATATGTATATTTTATAAATATAACATTTTACTTATTTTATTATTTTATTTTCTCAAATCCAACATCATAGGGTTCTTTTGATTAATATTCTTAGCTTTGTTGTAAAATTTAGGCTTAATAAATAACTTACATGATTGTCCTAAATTTTATTAACCTATAATCAATTTGAATTAATAGCCTACTTTTGTAGGGTCTTGCATATACTAACCAAGTGACATGGTTAATATATACTTTAATACATGCTAATCCAATTTTGGATATAATATTATTTCTAATTTTGTTTATATATACTTAATAATTGTTTTTATTATATGTCGTACTTATTAATCATTATAATCCCATGTTTCATTCCATTGAACTTGTTGAGAAGAAAACTTAAACGAATTAAATGTAGAAAGAGTCAATCCTTGTTATTGAGGCTTCAAACACAAGGAAAGTGACAACTTCTCTTAAACCTTCTTATTACTTCTGGTAATAAAGTTGTTTCAGGTTGGGCTTTTTCCTCTATTGACACTACTCTGAAGCTTGAAAGGAAAATGGAACATGCCTTTCTCTCTTTCTCTCTTTTTTTTTTTTCCCTTTTGTCCCTTTTTGAAACCAAAAATTTACTAGTAACTTTATTGCATAAGTTATAATTAAAATAGTAGAGAGATGGGAAATAAGTTTTTCTTTTTCCTTTTCTTTGAGTTAGCTTGAAAACACCTCTTTCAAGTGGTTTTAGGCTTAAGAACATTAACTCAAAAGATACACATCTTGATAGGAATCAAGTCACCAATCACTTGAAGCTGAGTTAGGGATCTACAAAGTCTTACTTAATGAATCCTAACTTAAGAACTAGTAAGGAATGAGGATTCCTACCCTGTCTAAGGCCTGTTACATTTCAACTGAGTTGAATAGAACACATTGATCAAGATAAGGACACTTCTTGACTTGACCTTAAGAAGGTTAGATGACCCTACCTCACTGTAGAACTTCTTGTTGTAGAATTTGTTCGAGTCGAGTCCAAGTTATACATCCACTTAACCTAACTGATGAGACTTGAGTTACCGACCTAACCAAATGCCAAAGCCGAGCTTGTTCACTCCTCACCTGGATATATCATTTGATCATTTATTTTTTATTTATGTTATTTAGACTTCCTTTTTATTGTATTTTTCCTAAATTGCCTTCATGGTTAATTTGTATTTACAGAAATGCTACTAGGAAATCCTTTTAGTCCTTTTATTTACAAGTTGTCACTATGTATAAATAGAATACATGTATAGGGTTTTAGTCAAACTCTGACATTTAATGAAAAACCCTTAAGATTTTTCTTTTGGAAAACTCTCTTCTACTCGCTCTCATCAATTCCTTTAGTAAGGATTGTAGTGAGCAATCTTATCACTTAGACCAGTGTGTTACATCTAGTAAGTCTAAGGCTATGTAGGATCTTGTTGGTGTATCATATCCAGTTAAATAGCTCATGAGTTTGCTTAACCCCCCATTTTATTTTCTTGTGTTTACTCGTTATGGTACCTCTTCGTGTATACAACCCTGGATATGTATTAGCTTCACTGGTATCAAAGTGCAATTCCGACAAATGAGTGTGCTAGGTTCCGTGAAGTTTTTGTTCATATACTGTAAGCAGCTGTTGTATTCCTCCCATTCCTACCACAGTAAATGTATTAGAGTTACTACTATCACATTATTGCTTTACTGTCCTTAGTATTACTACTGTCGTGGGTTAGAGTGAGTTGTAAAGTGGATGTTAGCACTCAAATTGTTGATCGAAGTTTGTACGGGTAATGGTTCTTTAGTGTTGAGTGGATGGGTAGTAACAATAGGTATTATTGTGTTCAAAATTTTAGTGTGTCGTATGTTGGTATTTAAGGGTTTAATCCTTATTCTTTTGAGAAAGAAACATGAACACTAAGCATTAGGGTTTCACTTATTCCAATAGAGTTTGGCTTTCGAGATTAGGGTTTCTTTGATGGAGGTTTCACTATTGTATGCTACTATCGTGTGTGTAATAGGTCTTGGTTATACATTTGGTCTACTATTGTTTGATAGGAGTGATAGACAGTGGTTTAGGTGTGTCTTGAAGGTAGGTTACTGGTAGTCAAAATTGAGGTCGGATCAGTTGAGCATAGGAGGTTATCTATTTTGCAGTGGTATATTGAGTCCAATGCAAGACTATTCGATACTTATTGGCCGTGTCCATACGAATATCGAGTGGAGATGTGAATTAGTATTGTATGGAAATGAAGAATAAGCTGTCCATTTTACTTGTGAAGTCTTTCGTTGGAATTTCTCAAAGTTTGCAATGGCAACTGTTTATACCATGTATGTGTTTTGATTTCTCGTAAGTAATGATTAAGTAGATGAAGTGTTATGGTTGGATTGTAGTATGTGATTAACATAAGTTCTGGGCTGAATATGAAATTGACATAGTTGTGTTAGTATTGAAGCTATGGTGGTAGTGTGTGAATCTTCAGTAAATTACGTATACCGTAACTTTGTGTGGAGCTATAGTGTGCGTGTCCTAGCTGATTAAAGTTACTTGCTAACCTGTGGCTGAGTTGTTACATTCAAGGGGATATTGAACTATTGTGTGTTGGACCAATTACCTAATGATGTACTGTGTGACCGAGTCGAACTTTGTGTACAGGTGCAAGTGACAGTAGTGAGCTAATGGTATTGACTGAGAGTGTTGAACCGAAGAAGTGCTGACATACCATTCTAGTGAAGTACTGCTCAAATTGAAATCGATAAGAAGCGTATCATCTAAGCTGTTATTTCCATTGACTTACCGAGCCAAATTGACATACTTCAAAGGTTACTGAGCTGAGTTGTTTACTTATTCAACTTGTCGAGTTAGTTTGTAGTGTCTAAGCTCAGGCTTCAAGCTGATTCAACCTAATGACCAAGTTGATTCTAGTATCCAAGCTAAGTTGAAGTGTCGAAGTAAACTGGAGTAGTGATCCAAGCTCTAAACTACTGCGATCCAAAGTGGTAACTCGAGTAAATTTTGTTGAACTTGCCGATCTGAAGACTAAAGTGACAAGTTATCTAAAGTCGGAGGTAAACTGAGTAAGTTTTGGTGTTCCGTTGTTAAGCTTACACATTTAAGCCGAAGTGAATTGTTACTGAACTAAATTGAGTTGTCCGAGCTTTGAATTGTTTCAATTCAAAGAGTTGAGCTGATTGAACTTAACTACCAAGCTATTGAGTGGTGCATATCCGAGCTAATAAAGTGCTCTGAATTGGGGTAAACTTGAGTCTTAAATTGTGTTTGAGCCATTGGTTAAAGTGTCGAAGTGAAATTGAAGATCCAAGTTATATGAGCACCTGATGTATCTCTAAGGTTGGATATATGGAGAAGCACCACAACGAAGCAAACAAAAAATAAATAAGGAAAAAATTAGCAAAGTCTAGGCAGCTACCGAATGGATATAACATATAACTCGATCCTACTTGGCCTACAATCTATTGGATATGACACACCGATCTTAACTGAAGGTTCACTCGCCACTACTCCTTGCTAAAGGGAATAGATAAGAGTTGAATGATAATGAAAACACTAAGGTTGTTTTACGTTAATAATTCTATATTGATTAGTTGATTGTCTGCGTACAAGAAAGTGGGAGTTTATATATTCATCTACTACTCTACAATTAGGTTACATGAAACATACCAAAAGGGTTAAAAGAGACAAAAAAATATTCAATACGAAGAAGAAAGATCATTCTAAAAGGCTGTGTTTAAGGAACACGTGTCGTTTGGTGGTTGGTCATTAAAAATATGATATAAAGTAAGTGTAATGGAAAAGCATCGCAGTCAGGGGTTAACTCAATCAGGATCAGGTCGGGAGCCAATTAGTTCTGTAAAGAAGTCAGCTAGATTAGAGTCAGATGCCTATGGTTGGTTAGGGCGCTTGGCTCGGCTAGCCTTAGGCTATCTTCTGGAATAAAACTTCGCTATGGGGTAAGAATAGGTCTAACACATGTGAGGATCTAACAAATAGGTTGGCAAGAGATCGGTTTGGAATGGGGATCCTTGTCTCATCTTTGGTTTTAAGCTAGTATTCTCCCATGAGTCCTTGGAGTCCTCTAGCTTGGTTATGAGTGATTAGTCCAAAGGGTAGATTCTTTTCATCTGCTTGGGGGTTAGAAAGATTTGCCCTCAAATCTGTAGTAGTTTCTACTTCTTCTTCTGGGGCACATACGGGGTTTTCTTCTACTGGTTGGTGAGGGATCAGATCGAACACATTGAAAGTGGAAGAAACACTGTAGTCATCAAGCAACTTGATCTGGTAAGCGTTATGGTTGATCTTCTTCAAGACTTTGAATGGACCATCAATACGAGGAGATAGCTTGTTCTATCTCAAGTATGGGAATCATTCTTGGCTGAGGTATATCCATACTAAGTCTTATGAGTGGGAAGAAATAGTTCGGCGCCTCGATTACCAATTTCTTGCCGTCACTGATTGAACTTAGTGAGTTTCTTAGTTACAAACTGGTGTAGGTTATGCAATTCTTGGGTTCAGTCAACTCCAAATTAACTTTCTTCAGTAGCTGCTAGGGCACCGATCATATCCAGGGGAATAACGGCATTAAGGCCATAAATGACCTTGAATAAGGTCTTTTTAGTAGTGTTATGGACAGTTTGGTTTATATGTGAACTCTGTAACTGGTAGGCATAGATCCCAATCCCGCAAGTTCTTCCCCATAATTGCTTTGAGCAAATTGCTTAGCGTCTTATTCATTACTTCAGTTTGGCTATCGGCCTAAAGGTGGCTATTGTAGTTGAATACAAGTTTAGTTCCATGTTTTCTCTAAATAGTCTTTCAAAAATAACTCAAAAATTTTATATCCTAATTTAAGACAATAGTCTTCGGTACCCCATGTAGTCGGACAACCTCCTGTAAAAAATAATTAACAATATATTAAGTATTGTTAATCTGATGGTATGGAATGAAATGTGCCATCTTGTTGGACTGGTCTACTACAATAAAGATAGAATCTTTCCCTCTGGAAGTTTGGGGCAACTTTAGGACAAAATCCATGCTGAGATTGGCCCAAGGTAAGTTGGTGTTGGTAAGAGCATGTATTCCCCACGGGGTTCTCTTTTCCCCTTAGCTCGCTTACATACTTTACAACTCTTAACTACCTTATGGACATCCTTGGTAAAACCTAGTCAATAAAAATTCTCCTTCAACATATTGTTGTCTTAGTCTTCCCAAAGCGACATGATAATCTATCATTGTAAGCTTCCCTGATTAATAGCTCACATGTAGAACAGTTTGGTATGTACAGCCTTCATTCCTTAAATAGATAGCCTTCTCTATGATAATACCGCTTAATAGCAATTCCATCCCTACATCGTTCTATGATAAGGCCAAAATGTGGGTCATGAGCGTATCGTTCGGTAATAAGTGAGAATCCTAATAGTTGTGTCTACAAAGTGGTTAACAACGTTTATCGCCATGATAAAGCATTGGTGACCACATTTATGCTTCTCTTTTTATGCTAAATGACGTACGAAAACCCTTCTATAAACTCTAATCACTTGGCTTACCTCTTCAAAAGTTTGTTTTGACTCCTTATATGCTTAAGAAACTCATAGTCTGTATAAATAATAAACTATCGTAATAGTAAATAGTGTTGCCAAACGGTAAGGGTTTAATAAAGAGAGTATGACTCTTTCTCATACGTAGAATAGTTTAAGGTAGGACCACTAAGCTTCTTATTATGGTAGGTAATAGGTCATCACTCCGGCATCAAGATAATGTCAATTCCCATTCCCGATATATCATATTCCAATTCGAACGGTTTGTTAAAATTTGGTAATGAAAGGACAGGTGCCAATGTGAGCTTCTCCTTGATTTCCCTAAAGTTTTGCTTAGCTTAATCATTCCACTAGAATCCTTCATTCTTCTTTGTCAGCTTGGTCAAGAGGGTAGCTATGGTACTGAAGTTTTTGATAAATTGCCTATTGAAAGAAGTTAGGCCATGAAAGCTTTAAACCTCAGTGACATTCTTTAGCGTCGGCTACTCAAGAGCAGTTCGAATCTTCTCCTCATTTGCCTGAATTCCTTCCCCCGACGCTATAAACCCTAGGAAAATCACCTCATTCTTGTGGAACGTACACTTCTTCACATTCCCATATCACTTCTCAGTTCACAAAATGTTAAATACTTCATGAAGATGTTAAACATGGTCATTCAAGTTGGCACTGTCTACTAATATGTCATCAAAGTACATGACCACATATTTTCCAATTAAAGGCTACATTATATGGTTCATTACCATCATGAATGTGCTTGGTGTATTAGTAAGTCCGAACAACACAACTAACTATTCATAGAGTCCATATTAGTCTTGAAGGCAGTTTTCCATTCATTGGCCGGCTCATGTGAATTTGGTAGTAGCCATTTCGTAGATCAATCTTCGAAAATATCTTAGTACTATGAAGTTCATCTAACATGTTATTGAGCCTCGGTATCAAGTATTTATATTTGACAATAATTTGGTCAATTGCTCAGCTGTCGATGCATATGCACCATGCTTTATCCATCTTAGGAACGAGTAAAATTGGTACAGTACAAAGGCTTATGCTCTCTCTTATATATCTTCGCTTTATGAGTTCGTCCACGTGTATTTTATATATGCAGGGCAGTTAGGCAGGGTGGAGTTTAGCTACAGATCAATACATTGCTTAATGCTTTGGACTGGAGGTAATCCTTTAGGCAATTCTTCAAGGAATAGATCGGAAAACTGACTTAGCAGGCTTCGAATTTCATTAAGGATATCCTCCAAATCTCTCATTTTCACTAATCTTCTGATCAAGAGGAACATAGGTTCTTCAACCTTTCTAGTAGCTCAGAGCTCTTTTCTGCTTATCACTAGGGCATTCTTCTTACTAGCTCGAGTGAGCCGATTATGAGTTTTATTTACTTGGGATAGGGTCATGGGTTACAACACAATCTTCCTTCCATCATTAACAAAGGCATAAGTGTTCTTATATCCGTCATGAGTAACATATCGGTCGAGCAACCAAGGTCATCTTAGTAGTAGATGTGAAGTTCCCATGGGAACGACATCGTACACTACTTCGTCCTTATACACACTCCTAACACTAAATGGTATGGTCACCTATTCAGTTACGTGCAAAGCACCCTTATCATGAAGTCAATGTAGCTTGTAAGGTCGGAGATGCTTTGAGGTCGGCATACTCAACCTCTACACAAAGGACTATGCAACGTCATTAGTACAACTTTCCCCATCCATAATGATCATACACAATTGGCCTTTGAAGGTAACTTGGTATAAAACAGATTCTCCCTCTAATCCTCCTCAGAGTTTTATAAAGAACTCAATACTTATCTTAGGACTAAGGTCATCACTTTTCCCTGGTTGGCATAAACATATGTCTCTTCTTCCTCTTTGGCTTCAAGTTTTCCAACATCCTCTTCTTTCTCGGGCTTGCTCTCGTCAGTGTTGTCCATTATATCTCCTCGAAGCACTATAACGCATCGGTTTGGACACTCAACGGCCATATGTCCGTAGCTCAAGCATTTAAAGCATTCAATTTCATTGGTTTTCCGTCCGGATGTCTACCCTCTCTTATCTACTCTCAGGGTCGGCCTAACCTCAACTTAGCCCTGCTGGCTTGCTCGATTGTCATCGGATCAGTCATCTCTATCCTTGACCTTGTATAGCCTCCTCGACTCTACTTGAACAAGTCGGGGGTTGGGAGAATGTTGGCCCAGGTTAGCTCGGAGCACTCCTCCTCTGTTTTTCAACCTTTGCTCTATCTTTATTATCTCTTCTAAGGTGTAAAACCTCTGTACGTCCATGATGTGGCGAATTTCATATCGGATTCTAGAGATGAACCTCGATACAATGTGAGCCTCGAGTTCTTCTAGTCAACTCGGATCATAAGCATCTAGAACTCTCTGACATAGTCATCAATAGATCAGCTTTCTTGGCGAGGCTCTTGCAACTTTGCAAACGTATCTTGTAGATAAGTTTCAGGTGCAAATCTACCTCTTAACAACCTTTTCATCTCATCCCAGGTTCTAACACCTCATCTTCTATCTCTGGCTTTGGTCGCATTTAGATTTTTTCGCTACATAGTAGCATGTCTAGTAAACTCTAGTGCAGTAAGTTGGACCTTAACAACATCTATAACTTGATAGTAACTCAAGTCAAGCTTGGTTCAGTCTTTGTTTTGGCTTAGTTGATCAAAGAGGTAGGCGATCAGCAGGATGGGATACTTCTTGCGAAGGGTCACCTTCAGCTCCCAGGTAGAAAAGACGGCACTAGTTGTACTGTATTTCGCGAGGCACAAAAGGTGTTGGGTAGAACAGTTCACTGAAATCTACTGTTTTACAGTTCGCTGATGCTAGGGAACCATTGCGGTATCGTCTTTGTCTGTTGCTGCTAAGGTTGACTCCTTTTTAACTGCTTTTCGAAGCATTCCCTTTTGTATGTTAGCTAGCCAGTCCATAACCAGAAAAAGTGGTCCAGTCCAGTGGTTTATTACACTTACGATATTCGATCAGTCCAGGATTTTACCGTATCTTTTACGTACCCTTTCCTCGGTTAATTCACCCATAACATTCAAATACCTTCTCGACCTTTTCTTCCTATTCTAAGTATTTGATATCAGGCAAGTGTACCTATCAGTTTTAATATAGCGGATGTAAGTTCGAGTCGATCCCTCAGAGACTTCGAGTACTAATATTAACCTTAGATTTATTATCTAATCGGAAAATTATGAAAGTTTGAATTAATTAAAAATACTAAAATTAATAAACTAACTTATTTATAAGACTTGATTAAGCAATTGAAAAAGCGATAAAATTAAGAATGACTTCAAGAAAGTAATAACATATTTAGGAATTATTTCCCCTAGAGTTAATCATGTGATCGCTTAAAGTATATTAAATTCGGTTTCTATTATTCTTGACTGGAAGGATTCATAACTAAAGTTAATACCTTTCTCAAGCATATTAACCCTAATCCTAAATTATTCACCGGAATCTCTTCACTTAGTAATATAACTTAGAATTGCATTAATGTATAATGAATTCCCATACAAATAATTAACTTTCCGGAAGAAACATGTATCTTATCTCTAAGTATACATGTAATTCTCTTCAATTATGTAAAGATTTAATTATACATGCAATTTCTCAATCAACATGCATAATATCATATATTGATATTCTAGAAATATCAATCAATAATTAAACGACATAATTGAATCAAGCAAAGATAGAAACTTTATTGAAAATTCTAAATCAATCCAACAATCACATGAAACCTTAGGTTCCATAATCCTAAATACACAAATTCTAAGCTATCATACTGAATCTAAAAACGAGTTCCATAAAAAACGTAAAATAAAACATGAAAAACTCCTTTGATTGATGAAAAATCTCTTCGATCTTGAAGTCGGTGTTGTTCTCGCCTTTTTCTTTTCCTTCTCCTCAAGTCTCTTGTCTTCTCTAATGTCTCTTTTTCCTTTTGAAAACCTAATATGTCCTTTTATAGTGTATTAAAAGGTTTTCATTTTCTTTACCAAACACGACCTAGGTAATGACCGTATCCCCAGGTCGTGTAACTTTCTGCCCCTGGCCAATTTTTTCTGTATGGACTGTGTAACTTCAAATCTTCATAACTTCTTCGTTTGAACTCCGAATTGAGTGAAATTTGATTCCTTTTTTTCGTTTTCAATCATAGAATGCGTTCAAACCTAGAAATCAAAATTTTACTCAATTAAGTATCAATTTCTTTAAAGAAAACCAAAAATGTGAGGAAAATACTATAAAATCACTATATGAAATATGTTTAAAATCAGAGTTATCAGTATTCATCTGTATCTCTACTTCCACTGAAGGGCGAAATTTAAACCTTGATATTGTCTAGCCCTCGAGGGACTTGGCATCCTCGTCCCTGCGTTTGGTAATAGCCAGCTTCCTCTTCTTCTTCCCCATACTCTTCAATATCTAGCTCCTTATCATCTTCTTTAATCTCCTCTAACTCTAGTCTTCGTTTAGCAACTTGGTCTGCAACTCCTCCAGCTTGCTGCGGTCAAATTGGGCAATTGGTTTGATTTCCTTGGCCATAGTATCTTTCAAGGGCATTTTCTTATGGGTTATGGTGCTATACACCATGGGGCTGTTGTTTGTTAATTTGCATTACTGTAACTAGACTTTCAACAAGGTTGGTTAGTTTGTCAAGTTTGTCATCAACTGACTCTGTGGTATTACTATCATTATGACCATGACCGGGTTGAGCACCACTACTTAGATTACCAATAATACTCTAAACACTCGAACCTGATATGGTGCAATGCTTCTTGGATAAATTAATATTCATTAACAACTTTAACACCCAATAATCACTCGAATAGAACAATAGTTAACTTACTCTATTTTCGTAATGAAAAATAGAGTAAAAACAAAGTAATAATGAAACTAGACTTACACATAACACATACACATAACACACTGCAGCAGCTATGGAAGAAACATAGCAGCTACTAGTAATAAGGTAAACATAAAATTCATTGTAACTTCACACATTCCCTTATAAAATTATGCTTTAATACCAGTGAAGTTAATGCGTCTCTGGGGTCAGACACACTGAGAAGTACCATAACAAAGCAAACAAAAACAAACAAGGAAAAAGTTAGCAAAGTCCGGACAGCTATCGAATAGATATAACATATCACTCAATCCTACTCGGTCTACAATTCATTGGATATGACACACTAGTTCGAATTGAAGGGATATTTGCCACTACTCCTTGCTAAAAGGAATAGATAAGAGTTAAATGATAATGAGAACACTAAGATTGCCCAACGTGAGTAATTTTGTATCGATTAGTTGATTGTTTGCGTATAAGAAAGTGGGGTTCTATATACTCATCCACTAAGGTTACTTTATATGTATGAAAAGACAAAAAGGTATTCTACAATTAGGTTACATGAAACATACTAAAAGAGATAAAAGAGACAAATAATATTCAGTACGAAAAAGAAAGAATCATTCTGGAAGGCTATGTTTAGAAAACATGTGTCGCTATGTAGCTGGTCATTAAAAATATAATACAAAGTAGGTGTAGTAGAAAAGTGTTGCAGTTAGGGGCTAACCTGATTAGGATCAGGTCGGGAGTTAATCAGTTCGGTAAATAAATCAGTTGAATTAGATTCAAACACCTGTGGTTGGTTAGGGTGCTTAGCTCGGCTAGTCCTAGGCTATCTTCTGGAATAAAACTTTGTTGCAGGGTAAAAGCAGGTCTAACACATGTGAAGATCTAATAGACAGGTTGGTAGGAGGACAGTTTAGAATAGAGACCCCTGTCTCAGCTTTGGTTTTAAGTTAATATTCTCCACGTGAGTCCTTAGAGTCCTTTAGCTCGGCCACAAGTGATTGGTCTAAGGGGTTGATTCCTATCAGCATCTAAGCTGTTGTATTCTAGATGCTCGAGCTACTGTTTCTGTCTTACTCAACTACTATTATTCTGAAGTTGAGCTAACTGAGCTATTGTAAAAGTACTTATCATATTATTAAGATCGAGCAAGAGAAGGAAAATGAAACCGAATTGAATTATTACAGATTGAACAAACTGTATCTGGTTGAAATTGTATCCAAGTTGATTTAAGTGTCTGAGCTAAATGCCTATAGTACATCTCCAAGCTGAAAACCTAGACTCTGAGCTGCTGCAATCTAATGTACCAAGTTGATTAAATTCCTATTTGCCAAGCTTAATTTGTATGTGTGTTAATGATTAGAGTACTGATCGTGTAGTAGCAGTATGGACTAGAGTATTAGTATGTGAGGTTAGTTTCTTGAGGAGTTCATAGCAACTATGTTCTATTTAAATTGTGCTATTGAGTTCACCTTTCAAGTCGTCAACCTAACAAGTGTTGTTTGAGTTATCATAAATCAAGTATCGAGTTGCAGCTAGGAAACCAATTATCGATCTTACAAGTGTTGTTTTACTATTCGAACTAAGCTTGAGGATTCGATCAGCTGTGCTCTTAAAAAATTTGTTGAACTGAAGACAACACCAAATCGAGCTTCTTTGTGAAGTTTATCCTTGTTTGTTGTAGAGGTGATTTCTGCAAGTTGTCTCTAATCAAAGGTGTAGCAATAGCAGGAATTGAAGTGCTGCAGAAGGAACATATGTCATCCTATTATAGACAATTGCCGAGCTGCTCGAATATAAAAGGGTTGCGTCGTCCATTCTACAATAATTGTCAAGTAGATAGTGTGTATGTCAAAGTGCGTATGTGGCAAGTACTTGTGCCTTGCTGTCTACTTAAGTAAATTGCTAAGATATCTTATGTATAACATTAAAGCTTAACCTCGTTATGCTTTGCTGAACTGATTTTCGAACTGCTGTGATTATACTGTCCGCGTTACATAGGCTAAGCACGTACTGCTCAACTCTTGATCCGAGATTGTGTGAGCTGCTGCATATGTGTCGAGCACTGTGCAGCAGTGGGAATGCGCTATCAATTACCGAGCTTGGCTAGTGGATAGTTAGATGTGTGTTATCAAGCTATTGTCATTGAGTTTGTCAAGGTGATGTAAAAGTGTTGGATACTGTTGTTGGGTTGTTGTGTGCCAAAGAGATTGAGCTACTGTATGTGTAGTTAGAGTTGGTCTGTAGCCAAACTGTCATGTACATATGTGGTGTTGTGACCATTGAATTGGAGTGTGTGTCCGTGCTCTGTTGAAATTTTGCTACTGTGCTTACTCTTCGACCTCCCAATTAATAAGCATGTATGCTGAGTTGCTTAAGAGAGATTAGTGTATTCCAATGAAAGGTAGGGAATTAAGCTTAATTCTTACAATATGGCAAGAGAGTTGAATTTTTGCAATGTCGTAACGGATAAATTCTACATTAAGGGAGGACTTGAGTGGGGTATCATACTAACTTGGGTTAGCTACTATCTTGTGAACTTTATTTCTGAGATTGTCATTGGAAGATTGGGCTACAAAACTATAGACTACTTAAATCTGCATGACTTTGTTTATAATGATGAAGTGATTAGAGTGGCAAAGCAAGCAAGAATATCCTTCTCCATCGGAAAATTTGAAGATGAAGTTTTATTTGATGTTGTTGACATTAGTTATTATTATATGTGCTTAGGTTCTCCATGGAAGACGAGTCAGAACTTGAGCTACATACCTTTGAAGAATTATTATTCCTTTTATGACAAAGAATGAGTTGTGCTCCATCTTATCTTCTCGGCTAGTCTTGAAGATGATTTAATGATTGTTAAGACGTTAGTATAGAGATGGAGGGTTGAAAAGAAGATTCCTGAAGAGGCCATTAAGGAGGAAGAAGGAGTCGATGAAGGAATTACACCATCCATAGTGACTGAAGAAGAAACTAGTTGTGAGGAAGTAAATGAGGTAATGACTACTGAAAATGAAGTACTTGAGGTTGAATATGAATTTGAAGTCTTATGTGTTTAAGTCCCCCAAGCTCATGACTTTTTGAGCTTGAAGTTGAGTTATTCCCCATGATTGATAGCTGCTAAAACTACTTAGGGGTAATTGATAAGATACATGATGAGTGGAAAGAAGGGTGTTTGATGAAAAGCTTGGTTGACCGAGTTCATGATGAGTAAAAAGAGCATCAGACCAATGTATCACATTCGGCGAGTCTTAAGTTATGTAAGATCTTATTGGCGCTGCATATCTAGCTAGATAGCTTACGGGTTTTTTAAAACCCCCCATTTTATTTTCTTATTTTTGCTCGTTGTGATGCCTCTCCATGTATATGACCTCGAAGACACATCATTAACCTTGGTTAGGTCAACTAATTAGGTTACCTTCGAACACTCCTCATTTTCAAGCTACCCATCTAGGCTATTGAACTACTTAAATACTGGAATGTTTGAACAGCTAAGAATTAGTCAGATATTCTTCTTCCTTCACCTTATCAATGGAACAAATCTAGGACTAGCACATGGCACTATGGAGTAGATTCCCATGATAATTCCTATGATATTCTAACATATTCTCTTTTATCTCATCTCTATTTTTTCCCTTTAGATAATGTATATTAGGAATATCTTGTAATACTCCTATATTTTACGCTTTTAGTCATGTACTATTTTATAACTAACCCTAGTGCCAGGTAGAAAAGGTCTATTATGTGCAATAGTCAAATCATTGAATCTCCCGTTAAGTTGAAGATATTGCATCATAGCATTTTCTCTTGAACCTACTCTCATCTAACTTCTTTAGTAAGAGTTAGAAGTAAGTGCCCCTCTTAATCACTTGTACATCATATCAAGTGATTGTTTGCCCATGCGAATTTGTTGATGCATCATATCCATTGGGTTGCATTAGAATTTACTAAGTTTTTCTTGTCTCATTTGATTCCATCTTGATAACTCTTATCTATCCTTACATTTGGGCATATCATGTACAATGGCCAATGATTATGGATGGATCTTCTACAATTTCTTTTATGTATGGCTCTAATAACAATAGAGTAAGCAAAGACCTTTGGAAAAGTTATGTGCTTTTAGCTCCATTTATGGTGAATAGGTCGTACTTGGCTTTAGAAATTCTAATATAACTAAAATCCCTTTAGAGCATTAGGGAGGTAGACTATAAGCCCTCCAGTCATGTCGGAGTTCCATAATTTTCTAAGTTATGCAGAATTGGTGGATACAAGGTTTATTAGTATTGTTTCTATCTATTCTTAAACACAAGTGAAAAATCCCACTTTAAGTAAGTTTGATAAGGTTCTCATCAACCATCCTTTGTTATGATACCTACGAATCCCAAATAATTTTCTAGCTCCTCTATTTTTAATGATTCATCGGTAGTTGTTTTGTGGATTTGGTCCTTTAGGGAAGTGTTATCTTTTTAAATTCTTGGATTCTTTTTTAATGCACATGAAAATTTCAATCAAATAGTCTCAAGAATATGGAGTACAGAAGTCGTTGGCTCTTGAATGTATAGGTTTTTTTTTTAAACTGAAGCTACTAAGAAAGACCTACGATTAGTTGAACTTATGGGATTTTTCTAATCTTCTTACACACATGTCCAAACTAAGCCAAACGTTTGCACTATACAGACTTAAATTTTAGGAAATGGTAACACACATATCTTTGAGGAAGGACAGTTTGTTTTTACAAAAATTATTACCTACAACTTAGTGTTGAAGAGTTTTTTTATTTTTTATTTTTTTATAAGCAATAGTCAAGATGCAAGTAGTTGAATTCATTGCCTTTAAAAGGAAAATGGAGGTGAAGTGAAAGGTGATCTACAAGTATACCAAAAAGTGATGATTTTTTTTTTTCCAGAACATATACAATGGTAATGATGTATAGCCCTCCCTCAAAGAAGTGGATGACTTAGTCTCTTAGAAATTCAATGAAGCCAAATTGCAAAACTTGAATGCTCCCCCTTCCCCATATAGAAATTGTGTTAGTATCATTCTCCTTGTCTAATATAAAGCATTGAGATCAAACATGTTTACGATCAAATTCTTGAGAAAGCTTCACAAGATCAATTAGGGGCCAATTTATTGGCTGTAACATGGGAGTTTCTATGCTCTAGATTTTTGCTTAAGAAGTTGAATAGTACCATTAAATCTATGGTCCATAAAGTTTCTAACCCTTAAAGACTTAAATGAGTTTCGATTCCTTGCATGTTGTAATATCTTGTATATGGTTGCCTTTAAAACATAGATGGCATAAATGGAGAAGGTTTCACCATCTTTAATAGTAAGGAACAAGCTATGTTTATAATACTTGGAAGAAGAGTGTTATGTTAGGGTTTGTGAAAAGAAAAACAAGCGGGTTATTTGATGACAAGACATGGAAGAATGAAGTTCAGTTCAATTCCGAAGTTAAGTCCTGGGAAGATTTTTCTAAAAACATGAGCTGAGTATCCCTTGTGATAAGCTAAAGGCCCCATTACTTAATTTTGTGAAGCTTTAGAAAAAGAAGAAGTATGAATAAGTAGATTTCTTGTAGTAGATATTAGAAAATTAATTATCTATGTATTTTTATTTTGGATTTACGTAGATATCGGCATATGACTATGTAACTAATTAGTAGGGTGGCATATGGGCACTTACACCAAAATATTCTTATCTATAGGGAGGGTAAATATATTATAAATATAACATACCCATGTATAGAAAAATCTATGAAAATACAAAAAAAAAAAAAATCTCTTCACAAATTGAGGTTTCGTTGATTTCTATTCTTTGTGCTTTGTGTGTGTGAAAGTTTCTTCCTTCTTATGTAAATTGTGTGCCTGTTACAAATCGGTATTAAAGTTAGTTGTGGAGGAGGATGACTACCCCTAAAGCAAGTATTGAAGAAAAGCTCTAAGCTACCGTAACTGAGAGCTTAAATCCAATTATAGAAAACATGAAAAGATTATAAGAATGCTTAGACAAAATAAATATGTTTGTAACGGAACTTCATGCACAGTAACTAGCTTTGTTGATACCTTCTACGTCTTCAACTGCAGATTTATGGAAGATACCTACAATAAGAAATGCATTAAGGTTAGCAAGTATGCCATAAACTCCTACACAATTACCGTTACAAACTTAACTTCCTAGAGTTGAGTTTCCTACATTTGATGGGGAGGGGAGTAAAGGATTGGTTGTTTAGAAGAGTGGAAGGTTCGCTTAGTATCTATGCATTTGGATGGAATGGCCCTTAAGTAGTACCGCCGTTTTGTTCAAAATCTGAATAACCAGTAAGAGTTGAGTTGAAATGACCCATTAGCAATTATGATTGAAAGATTTGGGGCAAAAGCATATGAGGACCTAGTATTAGAATTGAAAGGGTTGGTCTAAACCAATATATTACAGGAATATGATGGATTGTTGACCTCCAAACCTCTCACTCGCGCCCACCTCCAAAGCCTACATTCCCTCACAAAGAGGATTCTCTCTTATTAGCCTACTGAGAATGAGCTTTAGTATATGTAAGAGCTGTAGAAGAACTCTCTAAGGACACAGCTTGGACATGCTCTGCTCTGTTCGAACTTTTATCTAGTTACCGACCTACCGAGTGTCGAGTTCGACTTGCTAAGTGCCAAGGCCTACCTACCGAGTCCAAGGACATTATATGTCAAACTTTACTCTTCCAACCTATTGATCTACAATGTCATTCAATTACCTTAGCGGCTCCAAGCACAATTCATCAACTATAGCCCCAACATTAGCTTAGCTTAGCTACAATGCCCCAAGATCCTAGAATACGAACCCATTGACAAGCCGCCACCTGCCTCTTACTTTTCTGACATTTGTGCTATATGTCTTTTTATTTTTTTGTCTTATTTACCCTTTTTGTATATATTAGGAATTTCTTTCTTATATTGTCATTTATGTAATTTCCCATTATGGTATTATTGCCCTAAAGGACTAATAAATAGTCTTTTATACTGTAGCCACAATCATTTAACTCACCTTATAAGTTGGTAAATATTCTTGTTCTTATGAGATACCCTTTTTCGAATACATTCCTTTCTCATACTTTTATCTAATTTTGCCATGTAGCTCGAGATTAATGAATTAGCTTATACGTTATATCAAGCGAAATACTAAGTCATGTTATGTTCGTTGGTGCATTATATCCTTTGAGTAACTTTATGAAAGCTATTGTGTTTGTTGACTTGTCCATTCCTTCATTCTTCAATACCTCGAAGGACTTACTGTTACTACTTCTTATGGTAAGCCCTAGTAATCAACTCAACTTCAATACACCATATAATCTTAATATCGAAGCTTAAGGTTACAATTGAAAGCCAAGCATTATAGTAGTTACTTTTTGTTAAAATGTGTGTTCTATTATGCTCTGTTCTTTAGTGGAAAAATAGAGCAAGTCCTTAAGTCACTGTTCGATATCATATTATCAAACTTGTGTGTAACCTTCTATTAAGTAGTAGATTCCTTAAAGTTTTGTATTTAGAATGTCAAATTCTAATGTTTAAAGAGATATTAATAATGCTAAGAGTGATGTTCATAGTCATGGTCGTATTATCTAACAGGCCCTATGAATTATTGATGAATAATTAAGAGACCTTGCTGTTATTGTGGTAAACCTGGCTATTAATATGTACCTAGCTCTACCCCAACATGCTGAAAGGATTATAAGGAGGAGACTTAAGTTGAATGAAGTTAAGGAGTATAGGGAGGAGGAAGAGTAGTATGATGGATTCAAAGAATGTGAGTTTTGCGCCTCCAGAGGAGCTAAGCATCTTAACGTGCAGATTCCGAGTTTTAACAAGTTTGGTAGTGCTAATGACTGTCTACATTGGGAGGAGAAGATTGAAAAGATATTTGACTTCTATGATTATGAGGACTTGGTATATATTCGAGTAATTACTTCAGAATTTTCTAGGTATGCAACAATGTGATGGAAGAAATTATAAAACATACAGAACATACACCAGTGAACTTGATGTGAAATCTGAAAGTGGAACGAGATGAAGAGAGTTCTAAAGAGTGGATTTGTGCTAAAACATTATGAACAAGATACATTCCAACATCTTCAAGAACTTAAGCAAGGCAGCCGATTTGTGGATGAATATGTTTGAGAATTCCAACTGTTGATGATCTATTGTGATGTTAATGAACTTAAAGTATGGACAATAGCAAGGTTCATTTCTAAACTAAGATATGAGATTGGTATTATAATAGAGGTATGGAGGCTTGGAAATCTATATAAGACTATCTGAGTAGCATAAAGGGTTGAAAGGCAAAGGTAAAATCAGCTTAGTGGAGCACAAAGTAATTGACTTGGCTTGTCGAGTAAAACTGGTATGTTGAGCCAACTTGGATATGATCGATCTCAGTACAGTTCTAAAGTAGATCGCCAAGGTCATGTACTAAACAAACTTGATGATGGTCGATCTAAGGTAAAAAAGGATCAATACCTGAGTTTAAGTAGGAAGACCCGAGAGATAAAGTGTTTCAAATGCTCAGGTTTTGGACATGTGGTAAGTCAATGTCCGAACTGATGTGTTATGACCATCAAGAGAGAGAACCCCCAATTTGAAGTGGAAAGTGCTAGTTAAGGAGAGGAAGAAGAGGTGGATGTTAATCACCTGTTAGACGAGTTTTAGAAAGATTTTAACACCCAAATCTAACCTGAACTGGAAGAATATTGTATGGTTATATGACAATCACTCATTACCTTTACTACCAATATGAATGAATAAAGAGAGAACCTTTTCCACATGAACTGTCGAGTGAATGGCATCCTGTATGCTGTGGTCATCGATAGAGGAAGTTGCACCAACGTCATAGTATAAGGAATGGTAAAGGCTTTGAAATTGCCAACTTGTACTCATCTTAAGCCCTATAAGATTCATTGGCTTAATGAGAATGGAGGACTACCTATTGTTGAGCAAGTCAGAGCACCGATCACAATTGGTGATAGATATAGGGATGGGGTGTTGTATGACGTTCGACCTACATGTGCCTCACCATATTGTTAGGCAAACCTTGGCTCTTTGATTACCGGGTACTCTATGATCGGTATAAGAACACTTATATGTTCTAGAAGGATGAGAAAAAGGTTATACTGTCCCCAATGAGGCCAAAAGAAATTCAAGAGTTTCAAGAGAAGATTTCCAAATCCTTATAGAGAAAGTCTTTAGAGATTTCCTAAGCCCAATTATCCAAAGATGTCAAGAAGGAAGAATGTATACTTTTATTAGTTAGGAGACTTCCAATGTTGAAGAAAGCTAGAGCCTTATCTGCTGAGGTACAGGTATTGCTTCAAGAGTATGCCAATGTGTTTCTTGTCGAGTTGCTGAAAGGTTTACCTCTTGTCAAAGGTATATAGCATTGCATTGACCTCTAGCTTGGAGCTGCTCTACCTAATTGACTTGCTTATAGACTCAATCCTAAGCATACAGTTGAGTTAAAGAAATAAGTTGATGAGTTGATTGAGTGCAAATATGTCCAAGAGAGCATGAGCCTTTGTATTATACCGGTTGCCTAGTGCTTAAAAAGGATAGCTCATAAAGAATGTACGTTGATAGATGAGTAATCAATAAAATTACTATCAAGGACCAATATCCGATACCTCGATTAGATGATATGCTTGATGAGTTGTATTGTGTGTGAGTATTTTTGAAGATTGACTTGAAAACTGGTTACCATCAGATCTAAACGAGACTTGGAGATGAGTGGAAGATTGCTTTCAAAATGAAGGACGGTCTATTCGAGTGGATGGTGATGCTATTTGGTCTTACGAATGCGCCGAACACCTTTATGCGACTCATGAATCACATTCTAAGATCTTTGATTAGCAAATGTGTTATTGTCTACTTTATTGACACTTTAGTATATGGTGCTGACCTCATTTCTCATGAAACGTACTTGAGATCTATAATAGATATCCTCTATGCTGAGCAATTATTCGACAATTTGAAGAAATGTGTGTTCTATTAGAGTGAGGTAGTAGTTTTTGGATATTTTGTCTCTGGTGAAGCAATTAAAGTTGATGATGAGAAAGTCCAAGCTATTCTTAAATGACTAACGTCGAATAGTGCTGAATTTAGGACTTTTCATGGTCTAACTTTGGCTTTTTATCATAGATTCATTCGAAACTTTAGTCTCCTAGGCGCCTTACTAACCGAGTTGACCAAAAATTCAAATGGTCCGAGAAAGCTCAGAGTAGTTTTGATAAGATCAAGTACAAGTTGACTTTTGCCACAGTACTTACCTGACTTGACTTCAAGAAGGTTTTTAAATTGGAGTATGATGCTTTAGGAGTGCGTATTGGTGTTGTCTTTATGCAAGAACGCCAACCTATTGTATTTTTTAATGGGAAGCTTAGAGGTGTTACTCTGAATTACTCAGCTTATGACAAGGAATTTTATGCCTCCGTTCGAGCTCTTTAGAACTGGCAACATTATTTGTTGCCGAGAGAGTTTATCATCTATATAAACCATGAGTCCCTCAAACACCTTTGAGGCCAACAAAAACTCTCTCGATGTTATGCTAAATGGATCAAGTTATTGGGAGCCTTTTACTATGTCATTAGGTAAAAGAAGGGAAGTGCAAACATTATAGTCGACGCCTTGTCTCATTGGCATATTCTTATTACCACATTATAAGCTGAGATACTTGGGTTTAGTACCTTACCTGATCAATATGAGCGTGACCCGTACTTTGGACCCTTAGTGTCCAAGTGTATTATTAGAGGAGTCATAGATGGGTTTTACTTAAACCAAGAGTTCCTAATAAAGGGCTGACAAGTATGTGTGTTGAGTAGCTTGGCCAGAGAATTACTTAATCGGGAAGTACATGCTGAGGGCTTAGTCGACTATTTGGGCAAGAAGAGAACTGCGAAGTTATTGAAAGAACACTTCTATGAGCTTGGGATGATGAAGGGTGTACTTAAAATTCTTGAACGTTGTAAGGTGTACAAACGAGCCAAAGGAAGAAAGGAGCCATATGAAGAATATATATCTCTACCCATACTTGAGCGACTATGGACCAATCTAAGCATGGATTTCATGCTCAACCTACCTAGAACACCTTTGAAGCATGATTTTATTATGGTGATGATCGATTAGTTCAACAAAATGAGCCACTTCATCCCCTAACACAAAACTAATGATACTTTATTTGTTGTTAACCTCTTTTTATAGGAGATCATATGGTTGCATGAAGTCCTAAGGAATATTGTATCTAATCATCATTCGAGGCTTACACGCTTCTTTTGGTGAATACTATAGAAGAAGCTCAGCACTAAGCTCATGTTTAGTATTTCTTACCATCCATAAACAAACAGCCGGACAGAGGTTGTAAATAGAATAGTAGGCAACCTCCTTCGAGCAACTGTTGGGAAAAATCTACATGGTTTAGATATTTGCCTGCCCATCATCGAGATAGCTTACAACTTCTTTACTCATAACTCGATAGGAAGGTCGCCTTTTGAGATTTTCTATAGACTTAACCTAAACTTATCCTTAGACATGATTATCAACCCAACCTCTTAAGGAGAAATTCAATTAGGCCTGCAGCGTGTCAAAGAGTTTCAAAAACTGCATTAAAAAGTTGCCGAGCAACTAGCTAAGATAGTAGCCTAACAAAGAGAGCAAAGAACCCATGGTAAAAGGTGACTTATTTATAACCTAGGAGACCTTATCTAGATCCACCTCAGTAAGGAGCGATTCCCAAGGAAGAGAATGAACAAGTTATCTCCTAGGTTGAACAACTCTTTCAAAATTCTTTGGCGCATCAATGATAACGATTATGTGTTAGAACCGCCTAAAGGATACGGAGTATCTCTAACTTTCAACATCGCTGACTTAACTCCCTTTATACTTGAAGAAGAAGAAGACTAAGATTTAAGGGAAAATCTTTAACAACTTCAAGGAACTGATGGATTGCTGACCTTCGAACCTCTTACTTACACTCGACTCCAAGGCCTGCAATCCCTCACAAAGAGGATTTTCTCTTGTCAGCTTGCTAAGAATGAGCTTCAGTATATGGAAGAACTTCTTAAGGACATAGCTCGCTCAAACATACTCTGCTTTGCTTAGACTCTTACCTAATTGTCGACTTGCTGAGTGCCATAGCCAACTTACAAAGTGCAGAGGCTTACCTACCTAGTGTTGAGTCTAAGGACACTATATGTTGAGCTTTACTCTTTTAGCCTACTGATCTACAACATCATTCAATTACCTCAGCAACTCCAAGCATAGTATGTCAATAACAGCCCCAACATGAACTCAACTCAGCTACAGTATCCCAGGATCCCAAAACGCGAACTCGTTGACAGGTAGCCACCTATCCCTTATTTTTCTGACATTGGTGTTATATTCCTTTTTGTTTTTTGTTTTTTTTGTCTTATTTATTCTTTTCGTATATATTATGAATCTCTTTCTTATATTGTCCTTTATGTAATTTTCCATTATTGTGTTGTTGCCTTAAAGGAATTACTATAAATAATCATTTGTAATATAGCCACAATCATTTAACTCACTTCACAAGTTAATGAATATTCCTTCTTTAAGTATATCCCTTTTCACATTCTTATCTAATTTTACTGAGTAGCTCGAGATTAGTGGTGAATAGACCTTAGTATTAGCTTGTGCATCATGTTAGGCAAAATACTAAGTCATTTTGTGTTTGTTAGTGCGTTATATCTTTTTAGCAGCTTTATGGAAGCTACTGTGTTTGTCGACTTATCAATTCCTTCATTCTTTGATACCTTGAAGGACCCACTATTACTACTTTCTATAGTAAACCCTAGTGGTCAACTCAGCTCCTAAGCATACCAAATTACTAAGAAGAATTTGAATATCTTAGCACCTAAGTTCAACTTCTAGAACTTATCTTTGTCAGTTTCTTCTTAAGTGGGCTTAACCTAACAATTCAATACCCTGTGTGCTTATTTAAACCTACTACTTTACAAGATGCTTTCATGTTAGCCAAGCTATAAGAGGCTAACCTACTTTTATCAAACTAACCCTTGAAAAGCACTAAAACACTAAACATCAACCCTAGCCATAAATTCACCATGAAACCTAACTTGATCTATAAGCCATGTCCCATTACCTAAAAAACCACCTACAGCACTGTTCTATAACCCCCAAAATTCCAAACCCATACAAAATACCATGACACTACCAAATACTTAGAGAACCACCAAGTGATTTACATTAGAAGAATTAGATGAAAAGAGAACGAAAAAACTATGTTTTTGGTGTGATGAGTCTTATGTACTTAGGCATAAGTGCAAGGAGAAGAGGTTAAACATGCTGGTTGTTGAAGACGAAGTCGAAGAATCTAAAATTCTGGTCCTTGCGGTTGCTGCAGAGTTGGAATCTGAGTTGTTGAAGCTTACTCTTTGCTCCCTAAGTGAGGAATCATAAAAAGAAGTGGGTTGCATGAAAATCGCTATATACTTAAAAAAGAGGCGAATAAATATTCTAACTGACATAGGTAGTTCCTTAAATTTTGTTGATGATAGGTTTGTGAAAGGGCTTAGGTGCAAATTTGACAAGATTCAACCTGTTAAGGAGGCATTAGCCAACTACATACACATAATTAGTCCTTAAAAAATTAGCACCTTTACCTGGAGAATGTAAGGGATAGACTTTGAAGCTGAAGTTTTCTTATTGAAGTTGTTTGGTTGTGATTTGGTACTTGGAATGCCTTGGCTAGTGCAGTTGGGAACCATTTGATGGAATTTCCAACAATTGATGATGGATTTTGAATGGAGACAACAGTCGTGCTACCTAAAAGCAAAAACAAAAGGAGTATTAACCATTGAAGGTAACGTGCTCTCTAAACTATTAGTGACAGATTTAAATGTAGATGTGCAATGTTGGATCATTTGTAGAAGGGAAATTAATGAGAATAAGGGGAAGAAAGAGAATTTGTATCCTGAGGTAATTGATTTGTTGGAAGAGTATTATGAATTATTTGAAGAACCTAAGGGTTTACCTCTAAGGAGAATGTTTGATCATAAAATTCACTTATAAGAGGGAACTCAACTTGTCAATATTAGAGCATATAGACATTCGAGTACCCAAAAAAGTGTTTTAAAGGTACGATGAAGGAATTACTTGAGAGTGGTGTCATAAGGCCTAGCCATAGTCCATTTGCATCCTAGGTGGTGCTAGTGAAGAAGAGGGATAACTTATGGAAGATGTACATTGACTATGGGGAGGTTGACAACCATACTATTAAGGATCAATCCCCTATACCAATTATAGAGTACATTTTTAGGAGTTAAGTGGGGTGTGTTGATTCTTTAAATTGGATTTGCGCTTTAAATTCCATTAAATACGTATGTACCCCGAAGACATTTACAAGATGGCTTTTCAGATGCATGAAGGGCATTATGAATACATAGTCATGCCATTTAGATTAACTAATTCACCTTCCACATTTCAAAGACTTATGAACTACAGTTTTAAGGACCATTTGAGGAAGTATGTTGTAGTGTTTTTTGATAACATACTTATCTACAGCAAATCCATAGAAGATCATCTCTTACACTTACAGGTAGTGTTTGAAATCCTTAAGGGTGAACACCTATACTTAAAGAGGACTAAGTGTACCTTTGAGGCGTTACAAATTGAGTACCTAAGCCATATAATAGATAAAAATGGTATCTCTACTGATTCTAAGAAGATAGAAGTTATTGTAGGGTAGTCAATGCCTAAGACCATTAAAGAATTAAAAGGATTCTTAGGGCTTGTTAGGTACTATAGGCAATTCATCAAGGGTTGTGGTGCTATATCTTGGCCCCACCTAACTACGCAAGAAGGGTAATTTTGGGTAGAATGATGAAGCTGACATGGTATTCAATGATCTTAAGACAGCCATAACTAAAGCATCGATGCTATTGTTACTGGATTACACCAAGACTTTTATAATCGAAACTGATGCTTATAGGGATGATTTTGGGGCCATGTTGATGCAAGAGGAGCACCCAATCGCTTATTTAAGCCGTACTTTATCAACTAAGCAAGTTAGTTTGTCTACTTACTAAAAAGAGTTGCTGGCCTTGGTATATGAAAATGCAAAATGGAGGCATTACCCTATCGAGAGGAAATTTATTATAAGGATTGAGCAATACAACCTTAAATACGTCCTTAGCTAACATATTTTGATACCAATACAACAGAAATGGCTCATCAAATTGCCGAGGTATGACAATGATATACAATATAAATTAGGTAGGACAAATAAGGCAGCTTACTCCTTGTTTAAGGTGAGTAGTGCCACTTTATAAACATTGAAAGTGTCTCTAGTTACCTTGGAGCTTATGGAAGAAATTAAGGGTAGTTGGTTTCTTCTTAGAGGATATGAGGAGATTATTAAAAAACTAAAGGAAGGACATATCTATAGGCATGTTACTTAGGAAAATGAAGTTCTTTAGAAGAAAGGGCGGCTGTTTATTAGGCTGTAACTAGAATTAAAGCTCAAATTGCTAAAAATTGATCATGATGGAGCCTTGGGTGGTCATGTGGGAGCTTATGCAACATATAAGATGCTTAACTCACTTTATTATTGGCTTAAGATGAAAAAGGAAGTAAGGAGGTATTTATCGATTTCATTAAGGGCCTTCCAAAGTCTAATGGGAAGAATGTGATAATAGTTGTGGTGGATAGGTAGAGTAAATACATACATTTTATTGGTGTAACTCACCCATTACAGTTGCTCAAGTAGCAAGAGCCTACATGGATAATGTGTTCAAGCTTCATGGGTTGCCTAAGAATATAGTAAGTGATTGAGACCCTATATTTCTTAGTGTGTTCTGGTAAGAATTTTTCAGGTTATAAGGAGTGGGATTGCACATGAGTATTGCTTATCATCCACAAAGTAATGGGTAGATCGAAGTAGTGAACAAGTGTTTAGGAACATATTTAAGCTGCATGTTGGGAGAAAATCCTAAGAGGTGGAGCTATTAATTGACTTTAGCAAAATGGTGGTATAATACTCACCACCATACTAGCATAAGGCAAACCCCCTTTGAGGCGCTGAATGGATATCCCCCACCAAAACATTTACCTTACATTAGTGCCAACTCGAGGAATCCCACTGTGGACAGAGAATTGACTAGCAAAGAAGACATGATGAAGGTACTGTGGCTCCACCTAAATAGGGCACAAAACCGCATGAAGCAATAGGTTGACAAGAATCCCACAAGTTTTGCATTAAAGGTGCACATCCTATAAGGCTTTGTGATATGGTAAATTAGAGTTTTTGGTTGAAGGTCCATTCTATGAACTTGTGGACCACTTTGGTCTCTTGTTCAGTAACATATTACCACTCGTAGATTCTCAAGCTATGATAATGGAAAACTTGTGCATTTTTTTCCTAGTACAAGGGGCTTAAGACAAGGTGAACTGATTTATTCGTTTATACTTAGAATGGAAATTTTGTTTGCAGTTTTTTACAAAAATGGCCTTAGGGCGCTATTTTGTTTCTCCTTCCATTCCGATCTTTCGTCTAGGGAATGTAGAGTCAATCTCTCGGATCAACCAAGCGTTACAGGAGCTTCAAAATCCTTGTAGCTTGGTTGCTAATTAAGGAAAAAGCAAATATTTTCTTCTGTAACGTCCATGATCGAGTCAAGACTCAAGGCTGAGATTCTTGCTGTCACATGATTTCAAGAAGAGTCTCTTCTCGTTTGCTATTAGGGAATTCTCCTTATTCTTCTATATTAAAGAAAGAAAATTGTGATGTTCTTCAAGGAAAGCCTTTGGCAAGAATTTCCTCTTGGATAGCAATATTCTTTTCCCTTGCGAGTCGCTTACAACTGATGAGATAAGTACTTTTTCCCATGCAAGTGTACTGGAGTTCTATTTTTATGCTTCCTAAATATGTTGTCTTGCAAATAAAAAAAAGAAAAAAAGAAAATGCGGAATTATTATGGAACGGCCAAAATTAAGAGGGATGTAGTGTGTGACACAATCAAGTCAAGGCCTTAGCATACAGACTGGCTATTTAAAATAAAGCTGCCCGTATCAGACACATATGGCGATTAGGATGGAGAAGCTTTTAGGTAGATTAGGGTCGGAGCTCTGGGCCGTCAACAATTCAATAACTTTAGATCTGGAAAGGAAAAGGAAAATAAATAAATAAATAAAAAATCAAATCCTTAATTGGCATCACCTAATTCGTGACCAATTTGGATGAGACGGTGGACTATTAATCCCTTCGGTCAGATTTTTGGTTTCCCACAAGGTCCTTGAACCGCATTTACAGATGTCGTGTAAATGCCAACTTCGGTCTTCCTCACGACACGAGACTATGCTCTTTAATGGAGGGTCTTCATATTCCATCTTCAATCAAAACCGATTACCACCAAGCCGATGTGTTCAAATGGATCCGCTCTCAATCTGGAGAGTACTCGGTTAAAAGTGGCTATATTTTCCTGGCTCCTCAACAACCTACGGTTTCTATGGTCTAAGGTGGAATGAGATCCAGGCAATATACCTAGTGCATGTATTCTTTCTTCGGCTTACGTGGCTTGGGAATTTCCAGAACTTAGACGGACTTTTCATGATGGGGATTATCGGTTCCGTACACCCATTGGTTACCTCACTGGCTATGGCGTGGATCATCTTTTCTTTTGATTGCCCATGCTTTCACCATTTTTTGGGCTAATGTGTGCTGAATCCTATTACACCCGTCTTCTTCAATCGTTGGCTCATGACTCCTGAGGATTGGCCGTTCAAGCTAGGGCATTTGTACAAGGGCGTCCGACGATTTGGTAGGCCTTGGGATAGGTGGGGATGGGTGGCTAAGTTGATAGGGTAGGAGACATGGGTTCGTAAGAAGCATGGGTGCCTTCCAACTTTTTCAGCCAATACGAGCAGTTTAAGGTCCAAACAAATCTACCTCTGTAATCGCTCTTAGATATTCCATTCAGTGTGAATTACGAAGCACAACATTCAAACAAAATTCAAACCGCCAAATCTCATGGCCAAAAACAACACTTACATTACGGGAACGACCATTAGTATTCATCACAGAGTATAGGAACTCAAGGATGATCCAGTACACAAGGCTGATATACTAATAACTTGAACAAATAATCAGTAGGAGTCGACTTCAAATTTTGATATTTACTAAAGACACCATATCCTAGAAAATATGCTACATATAAGCTGCACAAATTGAGTGTAACTAATCCACCGTAACCCAGATGGAACTCAGCCTAGAGAACGAATCTATGCATCAGAGAATTCTGACAGCTCAGTTGTAAAAGCCTCCAGATCGGTTGGTGTGCTAATTCTTTTTCGCAGCAATGATTCAACACACGGAAATTTCCTCTTTCGACCACCTCTTGGCCTTGACCGGAATTGCTCATCCGCTTCCACAAAATCACCCTGTAACCCATGCAATTAGGATGTAAGCCGATCGCATTTGCCCTCCCAGAAAAATGTTATTAAGATGGATCAACGCTTTTTTCTCTTCTAGATAGTGAGGGACCAATAATTTGAATAAAGAAACAATGCACTCACCTGAGTATAAACGTGACAACCTGATTTCTCATGATTGTCTCGAACATGCTTGTATGAGAATCTCTTCCCACAACCAGGATAAGAACAAGCAAAGGGCTTGCATTCCATATGCACTGCCTTCATGTGCTGATGCAGATTTGATTTCTGTCAATAACACAATTGTCAATCCAAGCAATAAAAGGAACTATCTGTGCGTGAAGCTATTGCAGAATACAGTATCTTACAGAAGAAAACGTGTGCAGACAGCCCTCAAAGTCACATTTGATTGTTTCTGAATCGGATGAATCTTTGGCCTCGTGCATCCGGAGATGGCGTTTTATATTCTTCTTCAAATATTTAATCCCGCAAATGTCGCAGATGGTAAATTGGTGACAGGACTGCATGTGGACTCTGAGGCAATCTGCATTGCTGAAGTATTTCATGCACTCGGAACAAAATGCCTCCACACTATCCAGTCTAACTGCAGTTGCCATGATATCTCATGTTACGAAAGGTATAATGGAAGCCCCATATGGTATAGCAGTTCCCTTTTCAAGTATAAATCCACCTACCGTGTGAGTCTGCATGCTTCCGCAGTTTTGATGCAAATTGGAACACCTTTCCACACCCAACTTCTGGGCACACATGCTTCTTTGGTGAACCACTCTCACTTGATGTTGATGGGCAGTCATCATCGTGCACTTCTTTCACATGTTTATTAATGTTTCCCTGGTATGTAAATGTCTTGCTGCAACCATCAACAGGACAGGAAAAAAGCTTCCCTTGGTGCCGAAGAAGGTGGCGTGTCAAATGGTCTTTCCTTCTATAACTGGCATTGCAATCCTCGACCGAACAAACAAAAGGCCTCTGGTGGAAAAAAAAAATGACACCTATATAAATTCATGATAAAAATACTGAAATTTACAAACAAATCTCTATATCTAAGTTGACATAGACATCAAACCTCAAAACCAGTATGCGTGATTGAGGCTGGCTTGATGGATCTTCTCAGGTGGTCTCCCAACCTGATACTGGTCCCATCAAGATGCAAATAACCAGCCTCTTGCATTTTGGAGTTCTTCTGTGGGATCCAATGCTTCACGCCATAACATTTACATGTTATGTAATCATCCAAAGCTCCTGCAGATTAATGAAACTTCAGTTCTCTAAATGCAGAAAAGGGGGAAGGATCAATTACGAATTTTCTACCAAGGCAAATGTACAGCCTTGAACCAATTACCTGACTCAATTCTCAAGACTAAAATTGTCGTCGCATTAACAAGTAATATCATATCAGATCAAGAAAAATCAAAAGCAAATTATTTGCCAAAAAATAGATAATAACAAATAAAAACAAAAAGAGCAGTATGTCTCCTTATCATATAAGGGACTTTGATTCAAATGCTGACATACATCAAGCGAATGACTCTGCATGTGTTGCTTTAAGTGAGCTGGTTTCTTAAATGTTGCTCCACACTCTTCACAAGTATTTGATTTTTTTGCCTGAGCTTCCTCATTCTTTGCCATCGCCTCTTCCATCTCTTCCTATTACCAACCAAAAAAATACAACCATTAGATTACCTGGCATAACATCTATGATTGGACTCAAAAAAGCATAGGCCTCATGTAATTTCGACAATAAATATTTAGATAGAATTTTAATAATATTTTTATTTTCAACTTTAAATATATTTTAATTTTACAATACATATATCTCTGACTCTCATACTTATTTTCGGATGGAGTCCAATCCTATAATCAATCAACAGCTTAGTTGGTATCCTTTTTTTCTTTTAATGACCCAAGTAGATGACAATTTAAATCATCTACACGTTCTTCTTTTACTTATGGCACGACAACCACAAACCCTGACCTTTTTAGCGATCCACAACATCCCACTAACCAGCTTCGATCCTTGTCGATTCAAAATTCTCTCCTTTTCAATAATATCAAGAACAATATACTCAAAAACCCACAAAAGTACAACCAACTAGAAACTAACATCTTCAGTCGTAATTACACTATCAGTAGTCAAATTCTTACAAGATGCAAACTTTACTACTAATACGGATTTATAATAAATTGAATTTAGGAGAAAACTGAATAATACCTTGTGTTCAGAGAGCATGTGAGACATGACAAGCGACCTCTTGGATCTGCAAATTCCACAGAAATCGCAGTAATAACGTCTTATATCTCTGAATATTGGACCAACACGCTCCTTAGTTCCTTCATCCATTTCTTGAGCCGCTGCACTGTAACGCTGACTCTATTCTCTCTACACTATACAAACCCTGACAAGTGAGAGGCAGAGAGAATGAGATCTTGTCGCAAGAAACCCTAACTGCTGATATTTATAGTATTCGAAAGCCCAAAGGGAAAGCCCAGAGCACCTTAACATTTTTTAAGTCCAGTACTACTTAGCCTCTTAAATGCATATGTTAAAATTGTCTGAAAATTTAAAATTTTTTACAATATCCGAAGTTAATTATATGGTTTACAAGTACGAAATTGCACCTTTTTAAAAAATAAAATAAAATTACACGTTTAACCTTCAAATTTCATTATTTTTCTTGACTTATGCTTTTTAAATTCTCACGTTTTTAAAACTCTGCAAAAATAGAACCTTTATTAAATTCATTAACTTTTCCATCCATTTTGAGGGTGTATTAACTTTTGATCGGCCTTGGAATAGTTGATCAATATGACTAGAGTTTGTATAATTTTTTTTAACTCTTTTTTTCTTAGTTTTAACTTTTTTATACTTTTTATCCTTTTATTAATTATAATAAATGAATATATTTAATATTATTTTCTTTGTATATTATATAGTTAAATATTTTTAATATTATCACTATTAAATTTACTTATTATGGACCAATTTGAAATTGACATGTGAAAGGATTTGACCAAAAAATTTAACATATTTAATAAAAATCCTGTTTATTAAGATTTTTGAAACGTTGATGACCTTTAAAAAAAAAATTGAAGATTCAAATAAAAAGAGTAGTTAAAAGTCAAGAACTTAAAGTATGTCTTTCCCCTAGAAAAAGACATTACAAATCTGTTATTTGAAACTCTTGTAAGAATAATGAAATTAATTGTTAGAACAATATTTATCGAGCACTAATTGCAAATTGAAATGAAGTTTTAAACAAGGACAAATTAATAGGACATTCCTTGAAACTTTTAAAATTATACAAATCCTCACCTTTTTAAAATATCACCAATTAGCCCCCTTATAAAGGTTTGGATACCGCTTATTTTATGAATTGTCTGTTTGTATGTCTATTTAATATGAGGAAATATAAAAAACGAATGTCATATCATATTTTCATGCTGACATGATATGTCATATTTTCTATACATAAGCTGGCCGGAGCCCGTATCATTTTCCCGATCTTTTCCAAGCATGAAAACCCGACTGAACATTAAAGCCCAACATGTCCTTTCCAATCCTTGAAGATTCCGACCCAAAAGGAGCTCGACTGTTCCTCCGATCAACACCGCAATCAAAAACCAAACTATGCTGCATTGCTGTATGAAGCAACGATTGCAAAAACCACATCCACCTCCGAAGTGAAAAACATAGTCAAAACCCGAACCTAGTTTCATGTCGTTGTTTAATCGGGCAGTTGTTTTTAGAATGTGATCGGGTAATGATAAAAGGGATCCATCCAGATTTATAGAAATTGCGGGTCAACATGCCATTTTAGCGTGAATATATGGCATGGTGTTTACTTTTTATTTTATTTTCCACAACGGATTAAATGGATAAAATCATATGGAAAGACTATTCATAAAATAAATGAGTGCATACCAACTTGAGAGAGCTAAATACTGATTTTTTAAAAGGTAAAGACCTATACAATTTTAAAAATTGTAAAAGTGTGTCCATATAATTTCTTTTTCAAATAATAATAAAATTGTTCAAACCCTATTTTAGTAATGCATTATTTATATCGATGATGTTAATAATAGTCCTGATAAATATTTTGGTCTACCTATATCTTAAGGTATGTCTAAATCCCAAGCTATGAATTTTGTGAAAGAATGCATAGTAGCTAAGCCATAAGGTTGGAAAAAGCACCTTTTGTCAATGGGAGGAAGAGAAGTTCTCATTAAATCTATGGTCTTTGCAATACCCATATATTCAAGTATTTTTTCTTTCCCTAAAAAGTGGTGTAGGAAAGTTAATAATTCGATAGTTAGTTACTAGTAGGGAGGGAATGACCATCATAGGAAGATATATCGGAAGAGATGGAAGCATTTGGGAGGGCTCAATTTTAAGGACTTGGATTCATTTAATCAAACTTTGTCAGGTAAACTAGCTTGGCGAATTTTGCAATTTCCAAATGCTTTTATGGTTACAATTGTTAAAGAGTATTTATTTTCTTAATTGGAGTTTCTTAGAGGTTTCAAGAGGCAATAAATTTTCTTGGGGAGGCAAAGCATCTTGCAAGGTCATAAAGCTATTAGGAATAACTTCATTTAGAGGATAGGTGATCGTACATCTATTAATATATAGAAAGATCCTTGAATTCTAGGTTTGCTAAAATTGAAAATTAGTTTTGAAAATCATGATGTTGAATTGGCTAACTTGAAGGTGTGTGACCTAATAGATAGAGAATACTCTTGCTGGAATCTTTCTACCATACTACATAGGTAATCTTTTATTGAAGTTGATGCAATTCTCATAGTCACTATAATGGTTTCGCTTGATAGTGATAAGTTGGTGTAGATTGGAGAGAAATTAAGGGTTGACATCGACAAAAGTGGTTACCATGGAATGGTTTCTTCTAAAGAGTAACTTGGAATTATTTTAGCCTCATCTTCACATGATACAAGGAGGGGTGTTTCGAAAATCATTTGGCAATTGAAGTGTCAACCAAAACATAAACACTATTTTTTTGGTATTTATGTTTTAACGCTTTATCCACTAACTATAATTTGTTATACAAGAGAATCATTGCAAATCTAGCTTGTTCTTTTTGTGTAGAAGATGAAACTCCAAAACACTTTTTCTATTGCACTTGGGTTAGATATATTTGGTTTCTTGTTCTGTAATTGAAGATTGAAGAGTTCAACATCATAAGAATAAAAGGTTGGCTAGAGTCAATTCTGTAGCTACAAAATCTAGCCAAGACTCAATGGTTACAATTCCTATCTCAGGTGAGTATAGTCCTTTAGCATATTTAGTTGCACTGTAATTACTATGTTTTCCATCAAGAGGCTCCCAATCCTCAGAAAGTTATTTCTTCAATCATTAGAGAATTAGAACTTATGAACTTTGTTGTTGTACATCAAACCATGTCATCTTCCACTCCAATGCCACATTTCTCATTATATATAGTGTTACGCCCCGAAGTCGCGAGGTCGCAACAGTCCCGCCGTGTAAACCACTCTATGATAGAAACTGGCCTCACAGTTCCTACCATAGAGATAATCTACACAAGGCGTCGACGACCACTCGCTTTGAAGTAAACAGTTCGATTAATGATTATACTACAAATATGATGAGTAACTCAAATTACTATTAAACATAGATAATCATATAAATAAGTCCACAGAGCTTCCAGGAAGATTTACATAATAACTGCAGTTTACTAATTTACAGAATAACTAACAGTCTTCATCCTTTAACTACAAGGTCAGTCTGGTTACACATTAAGCTAAATAACTTGATCCTCACACCCCTGGCTTCAAAAGACTAACCTCTGGATAATTGTAGGGCGGCATGGTACTTGAAGAGATTACAAATCAAAACCTGCAAAAGGATCTATAAGGGTATGAGCAACTACAGCTCAGTAAGTTGAATTGGAGACTCATGAATGCATACAAGCACAAACAGGATTATCAAACAATTATTTTCATGCAATGCAACAATCAAGTGTCATCGCACAACGTAGTCCGGTCCGTTGTGAAATCAGAGAAATTTCACCCGCTCCGATCCGGGTTGAGGAGTTCCATGTTATGCAGCAGCTCACAACCAAACCCAGGCTTGTGCAATGGAGACCTCGCTCCTCCCGCGACTACCTTCGAACCATTGACTTCACCCCCGCCGCGACCTCCTCTCCTGTCACTTAGTTCGACTAAGGATGAAGAAGGGACCATTTTGCAATCCTGCGCTATCCCTTTCGAAGGGGTCGGTATTTGGTTGGAGAGTCCTATGATCCCCTAACGGGTTGCAATGCATGACGTTTTCGGTTATTACGGTCGACTAAGATTAGATTCCGGTTAGAGTGTTCAAACAAGACCACAACAATTCAATCAGTCACAAAATCACCCACAGCACAAATTCCAGCACGAATTCAGATACATCACACATGCGCAAACTACTTACAATCACAAGCATATACAAGCCTAAGTCTCCGAGCACTACAAAACTAGTACTCTATTATAATAAGCAATAACCCAACTTACTTGAATTTGCTCGGTCGCTCGATCCTCAAATTGCGAGCTGATTTGTTTCTGGGTGTCCTATAATGCAAAGAGGTCCTTTTAGTACTTATTTTTATGGATTCTTATTCTAATTTATAATGTAACTCATTTTCCTCATGTATACCTACAACGTACTAATAATTCGTTGTATTTTATTTCGGGGTTCGGTTCCTAAACTAGATTCTAGTTTTAATTCCTAGGTCGTAATTAGGCTCGAATCCCAATGTGACATTAATCACCTTATGCTCGGGTATTTAAATATCCTATTGGGTCGTAATTTTGGTATTCTAACTATTCGGTACACACTAACCCTAATTAGGATATCGGATTTATTCCCGAGGTGTAAAAATCTTACATTTTAAGATATTTACTTAAAATTAAATATTAATTCCGATTTATTATTATTTTTATTTCAATTATAATATTATTTAAATAACTTTATTTTTTTTAATTTAGTAATTTATATTTTCACATATTCCTAATTTCTCATATTCTTTACCTAATTTCTCTAATTAACCATAATTAGTACCTAAAAGCTAGGATTAGGGTTCCACTGCAGAGATTAACTTCCTTAATCATCTAATCAAGATCCAAATCAGTAATTAACATTCTAATTACCTAATTAATCCCAAATCACCCAATTTTACCATCATTTTAGGGCTAAAAATTAACTTAAAATTTTCGAAAATTAATTTAAAAAAAAAGGTTTCATAGCACTGTTCTAAATCATATGAGAGTCCTACAGAAAAATTTTGAGCCCCAAACTACATCCCTAAGCCTATTTAATTTCCGGTTTAATCATGCTCGGTTTTGAACAATTTCTTAAGAACCCTATATTTCCAGACATAATTAAACTAAATCAATATTTTTTCCTAAATCTACATACAATAAAACCTCAGAATAACAAGTTTCATAATTTTCTGGGCAAAATAACTAATTTTACAAAATTATATAAAAATCGGGATGAGTAAATGACTAACCGGTTCAAGGATTTCTGGCCGTCCAAAACCGGTCCAAGGCTGTCGGCCGGTCCAGACGCTGGTCCTAGGGTAGGGTGGTGGTGGTGGTTCGGTCCCAGGTGGTGGTGGGTGGTGGGTGGTGGGTGGTGGTTCCAGTTCACCTTGCTAATCTGTACAGTTTTCTTTTTTTTTTTTTTATTTTCTGGAATTTCTCTCGATTTTTCTTGTGTTTCAATTTTTCTCAGATTACAAACTGTCCAAATGTCTTCTGTGAATTTTTTCCTTATTTATAGACAAACATAGTAATTAATGTGCATTAATTTGATGTGATTTTGCCCATTTCCTTGATTTTAGGCTTTTAGTTTGGCACATTTTTATTGGCCAATTTTTTTTCTTTTCAGTCACGACCTGATCCAGTTGCAGACCTCTCCTTCTGATTTTTTTATAATTAATTTGTATTTTTCTTTAATTATTTACTTAATTTTCGGCCTATTTTAGCAATTACGCGTATTTTTATCTACACGTAAATATATGTAGGGTACATGTGAACATTCCTAAATATTATTTTGGTCATTCTAAAATTTTTAGTATACATATAATCTATCTCTACTAATTTATTAGTTATTATATTACACTTTTTGCCTTTTCAGTAATTAGTAGTTATTATGCTTAAAATTTGAAAATTTATAGTCTCCTATTTTACTACTTACTTTCTTAAATTTAAGTTTACAGGGTCATTTTTACTGGTATTTTGTTAAATAGTTTATAATTTGGGTTTGATCGGATCCTTTAGCCGATCGTCCTAAACCTTGGGTTTTAAGTTCAAATCTATGATTACTTGGCTTGGCTTTAGGGTTTACATATAGTAGGTCAACACTATTGTAATAAAGAAGCTACTAAGTGGATTCTACCCTCACCATTACATTTCAAAATAAATTGCGATGCTTCCTTTAATGTCAATATTGGAACCGATGGCATTGGATACATATGCAGGGATCATACAGGTATTCTCTTCTATGTAGAAGCAAAGTCTATAAATTCCTTAGATGTTAATGTCAACAGAGCCTATGCAAAACGTGAAGCTTCATCTACGGTACATGCAATGAGGTAGAGCAATATTCAGATTGAATTAGATTATGTAGCAATAGTATCAACTATCAACAAACCTTTTTTAGCATCTTAGAAAATGGCTGGTGTTGTTATCCTAAGGATTTACTATAAATAGTTCCTTGTTTTTGTGGTCGGAATATCGGATATTCCTTTTAAACATTGAATATACTTATTTTTGCGAGATATTCCTCTTCAAGTTCATTTTTAAACACTCTTATCTAATTTTGTCAAGTAGCTCAAGATTAGTGATGGGTGGACTTTAGCATTAAGTTATGTGTTACATCAAGTGAAGTGTCAAGTCATATCGTGTTTGCAAATGAGTTATATTATTCAAGTAGCTTCACATTAGCTACTATATTCAGTTTGCCGACTTACCCATTCTATTTTCTTCGATATTTCGAAAGACCCATTTGGTTTTTATCTTTTACAGTAAGTTCTAGTGATAACAGAGCTCTTAAGAATATCATCTAATTACACATTGAATTAGTAATTATCTATTTAATTACTAAATTAAACTAAAATCAATCATTTTATACATAATTTAAAGGCTACAAATTTTGAAAATTTATTTATGAAAAATCTCTTTATAGTAATGTTCCATATCTTCTAAATAACCTATACAAAAAAATTAAGCTCAAAATTACACTATTAAAGTTATTTATTTCTAAATCAAAATAAGCTCGAGTTTATAGGATTTTGTAAGCATTGTATATTTCTAAATTCATCAAATTAACATTTTTTCCTGAACCTACATACGAGAAAACCTCAAAATACCAAATTTTATAGTTTTCTAAATAAATTAAATAAGATTTGGGTTGAAGTTGGACTTATTTGTTTGATCGACTTTTGGCCACCAGTAGTGGCTCAAAGTGTGTGGGTAGTAAGGGGTGGTGGCGACTATTCATTTTTAGGTGGCTATTGGTTGTGAGTTCTCTTTTTAAGCCTTAATTGAATATTAATTTTACTTTTTTAAAAAAATAAATTCTATCACTCGTTTTTTGGTTTCTCTCTAATTTTCTTTAATTCCTAACTAATCAAATGAGTTCCAGTTAGAGTTTGGGGTACTTATAGAGTTACTTTGATTTTTTTTTTTCTTTCTATTTTTGGTTGACAATTAGCCCTTATTTCGTCTTTTTTGGCTTTCTAATTGATCTAATTTGATTAGTCGATTGTTTTTGCTTAATCCCCAACTTGCCACAACCTTAATATAGACAATTCCTTACTTTTTCTTTGATTTTTTTTTTTGTATTTTTCTTTAATTATTTAACATTAATTTAGTATATTTTATGAATTTTAAGTAATTTCAGCTATTTTTACCTATATGTAAATACATATATAGTAAAAATAAGTACTTTTAAATATTATTTATATTATTTTATGATTTTTCGTATGCATATGATTTATTTCTATCAATTTGTTAGTTATCGAAACTTGTTTTACACATTTTCGATAAATAACAGATAATATACCTATAATTCAATATTATGATATTTAATTATTTTATCACTTTTTTTTTCCCAAATTCAAGCTTATTATACTCAATTGGACACTTTATCCAATCGCCCTAAATTTTATGTATCGATTTCGATCTCCTAGTTGTAAGGCTTACGGTTACTGTCTAGATTTTTTAAAAAAGATAATATTATAATGGTGTTACATGATATTTTAAAAATCTAGATAATGACTATTTATTTATAACTTTATGAATTAAGAAACTTTAGAAGATCCATTTTCTTTTTACAAGGATACCATCGTTTTCTTGTCTAATGGGTAAATATATTCTATCATTGATTGATGGATCTAAGACAATGACATTAGGTTGCTAAGAATTAAGCGTCAACCTACAACAAACGATAGGAAAGATCTAGAATATTACCAATATCATATAATTGTGGATCACCTTACTAAGAATTGATGAAATCTAAGAAGAGTGTTTTAAGGGAGGATTAAAAGTGGGGTGTTTACCTTTAAAAATAATAGCACCCATAGCACTTCAGTTAATATCAATTCAGTGTTGCATAACTTATAAAAGCAAGAGAGGATGCATCTTTAGCTAATATGCATGAATACAAAAGCATGCGTTGTAGGTAGGATTAGGCCATTGCTTTGAGTGTGTTTACAAAAGCATATAATACTTTCAAAGCAATATAATATAGAAAGAGAGTTTTTTTTTTCTTCAAATTATCAATTCCTTATTTTCCTCTTTCATTGTAGTAAAGTAAGAGATTAGTATCTATAGCATAGAAAGTTAATAATATAGGGGTAGCTTAAAACATGACTGTTGACTAATAAATAACTTGGATTATTGAAACTGAGAGAGAATGATCTATAGGCACAATAATAAAGAATTTTCTTTTATAACCCCAGTGATGGATTATTTCTAATCTAAAACCCGCTAATGAGTTAGAGTAACCAATTGAATAGTAAGAATACCCTATCAACTAATAAAGTGTAAAGACAAAAATAAATAAATAAATAAAAGTGATAATACTAATATAAATAAGGATAACAACAATCTTTTCAAAAGAAGATACATCTTTGTACCCAAATATCTCAAAACTCTAAATAAATAAATATATATATATATATATACATACACACACATACACAAATCTTCTTTATTTTTTCCTCATAACCTTATCATTATCTTCTCGTACAATTTCTTCTTCTTCTCATTAACCTAATACCCTCATTTTTCATAATTCCTTTTTTATTAAATAGACTCCTCCCTAGCATATCATGTTAGGGCAAAATGTGCAGGTGGGTTTCTTAATTAGGAAGAATTATAAGATTTTTTTTTTATTGAGCAATTTATCTAATCACATGATGTTAATGGAAACAAGAATAATAACAATAAAAATGTGGAATTTTGGGAAACTCTAGAGTGGTTGTTGTGGATTTACATAAAGAACATCATCACGAAGTGTCGTAATTCCTAAATCAAAACGAAGTATGTAGATTTTTTGATTTTATTAACTTCGGTAAATGATTCATGTTATGGTTGAAAATACATATTTAGGAGTAGTTTAGTTATGGATTATGAAAAAAGAATTGAAACTTTTTGCATGTTTTTGACATGTTGAATTATTGCTATCGTTAGTATCAATTATGAAACCTTATCGAAAATAGTATATATATATATATTAAAAAAAGACATGTTTTAATAAATATATGTTATTTAAGCTCATAAAATATACTTTGATATATTGTTTGAGTTGAGAAGATGAATATAAAATATTGGTTTAAACTTTACGAAAAATAATATATATATATATATAGATACAAATATAGATATACATTGATAAAACAAGATATATTTATATAGAAGATATAAATATAAATTGATAAAAGACATAGATGTAGAAGATATTATAGATTTTTTTTTAGCTTATTAACTATAAATAACATGAAGAGAGAATATCCAAATTATATATTTAGAAATATCAGATCAAATAAAATTTATTAACTTATCATAATGAAAAACAATAGGTTAAAGAATAATGTCATAATAAAAGAACAATAAAATAACTACATTAGTCATAGTAACAAATGAACTAATGTGGAAATATATAATTAGTGTATATCAATAAATAATAAATAAATAACTATATAGTTTTTAAGTTTTAATCTCATGTAAATGGAAATGTTAAACTTTAATCATAGGTTTTAATTTATAAAGTTATTAATATAGTTTTTGAATAGCTTAACCCAAATATAAAATACGGGCAATTTAAATTGGAACTATAGTTATAGGTTATGACATTAATTTCCAATTAAGTATATAAACGTGATAAGTTTTGCGCATGAATTTATTAGGTTTTAATGTTAATTATGAATCATGGTATATGGTTGCTTAAGAGCAAAGCACGTAACACATGTTTGCTGATTGTGCTTGCTAGGCTAGAAAATTAAAATGAACTAATGAAATATCCGATTATAAAAATGTTTGTTGGTTGTGCTTGGCTTGGCCTAAGGCTCTGGAGTGGCAAATCCTTAGGAAGTACCCCATTGATTGATAGGTGATGCTGTTCTTGGTGGAGCTGCTTATCGAAATGATACGGATAGATTTAGGGACTCATGAGTTGTTGGAGCTTGGAGTGGTAGTTCTCAACACTATAGTATTTATATATATATATATATATATATTGTATATTGGGGTCGTAAGTTACCTCAAGTCTTGGGATGCCAAGATTGTGATGTTTGATAGACTAATTCAAAAATAATAAATAAATTGTTTGTGTTATCTGTTTGCGTCAATGCATGTAAATTGTTATTTTGTATGGTATGCATATGTGGTTGTGGTTTTATGTATTAGACTTCGACTCACCCTTCTTTCTTTTTTCAGAAACCTAAATAGTAGATAAATTACAATAATCTTGAAGATCCTTATAATACAGCCTTTGGAATAGGAAGAGCGGCGATTGCATATGATATAAGAATTATGATAGCTAGACTATTATTTCTTATAATTATTGTTTATTGTTTAAGAATTAATTATTCATAATTAGTTGTTAATTTGACTTGGAGAAATATATATATGTATATATATATATTTGACGTTTTTATAGTGATATTTTAAGATTTTAGTTGTCAATCTTTACCTAACATATCATTAGATATTAGGGATACGTAATGGATTGTGATACCTTGAGTTTTAGGATATTACGTAAAGAGAAGTGATAATCTTAGGTAATGAATGTTATAGCCTATTTAAGTACAATTGAACATATTATAAAAAAAGAGCTTTGTAAACATCATTGTGATAAGCGAGAGCTTTACTCTAAGGAGTGACACCTTATGGGCCATGGAGGCTATAATAATGCCATAGGCTATAATAACCTCATAGCAAGCTTTTCAACATCGCTATTAATAGGTGAAGAATTTTCTCTTAAGCGAATGGCGAAGAGGCTTAAGCATTGTTGCTCATTGAAAAGAGCATTCTACTTGGTATGTGGCATGTATAAAGTGAGTGTTAAGCTTTAATTTTCAGTTTTTTTATTTCATTTTTATTTCTTACTTTCTAATTAATATTAAACCTTAACTCATTTAATATTAATCTTCAACTAAAGAAATTGAAAAATTTTAGTTCTTTAAAAAACTTTTGGAATCTCTACTCGACTGGAGTCAAGGAAAAAAAAAAATCATAATCAATCGAGTGAATTGACTACAATTTAGTTACCAGTCTTTGATTTTAATTTAATAAAAATGAAAGAATCTTAAATTCGAGGATTAATCTATTAAGCTCTAATAAGTACCATTATCGATTTTCCAAAATAAGGTTTATTTTTTACAATTATCCATTTTTTTTATATTTTTAAGAAAAATAAAACCAAAAGAAAATAAAATGAAAAAAAAACCCTAAGTTTATATAGATTTTAACGTTGCCCTAATGGTGCTTATGTACCCGTTAGTGGAGATTAAACGACTATAGTTCTTTTCTAAAACTTTAGTGTATTGGTTAATTTTAATTTTTTGAAATTGATCGAGTTTAAGTTGTTATCAATTTAGTTTATTTAAATAAAATATAAAGAGTCTTAATTCTTAAGTGTTTTATTTTTATAAAAAACTCTCTAAAACGTCCTAATTTAAAAAAAAAAAACTTTATTAATTTTTATTTCTTAAAAAATAATTTTCTAAGTGAGGAATTATAAAAAAACCTAATACTAAAAAAATTTCCTTAGCTAAATATATATAACTACCTACACAAATAAATAAAATATAATATATTTAATAAAAAACTAGTAAAAAAAAAATCTCCTAATCTAACATATACATACCTAATTATATATTATGCTATTAACATAAATAACTAAGGATCTAATAAATAAAATAATATAAAAAAAAAATTTAGAAGAACCGAACTTGAGCAGCTATCCGTGGTAGTGGAGAAAGAGCTGTTCAGTGTTGTGGAGTTGTCGCCGTGCTGCTGGAGCTTCAGTGAAGTGCTCAAGCTTTGGAGTTGCTTGTTTGGTAAGAGACGAATAAGGATGGACAGTGGCTGCCTGGTGTTGGGTTCTGTGTGTAGAGCATGCTTGGTGGAGTGTAGAAAGGTGGACACGCGGTGCTGTTCGTGGACGTATATCGCAACTGTGCGTCGAGCGGTGTTGGAGCGTCGGCGCTGATCTCGTGTGTACTGCTCAATCATCGAGTTAGTGTGCGGGCATGGATGGAGTATTGAATAGTGGCTTGTCAATGGGCAACGTGCGTGGTATTGGAGTGCGATGATCGCGGGTTGCTGTTGCGAGGCCGTTTGCTATTCATAGATTGCTGCCATGCACTAAGAACTTGAAAGCTGTAGTTGTTGTTGGTCTGTTGCTGCGGCTATTCGTGTGCGTGTGGATGGTGTTATACAATGTCCGTGGAGCTGTTACGGTGGGGCATTGGGGATTGGTATCTCGCGTTTTATGTCACGCAAGCACAAGAGACAGCCAATTTGCAGGTGTAAGTCATGTGCTGTGTGTGGTGGTTTGTGGGTTCGGTGTCTGTGTCTGGTCATGGTTGTGGATCGCCGGTGTTGGTGGGTTCTAGGGTCTTTGCTGGGTCGTACGTGGATGGTTGAGATCGTGTTAGGGTTGTTTGCTACGTGTTGTGAAGGTATGTCTGGAGTTATATTGAGATATCTTAATATTTAGTATAATTAAATTATATTTAAATTATGTGAATCTTTAAAATAAATTATTTAAATTGAATTAAAATTAAATTAATTAATCTTAACATATTTTACATTTTAAAAATTTAAAAAATATTTATAATTTTTTTCTTTTTTCATTTTTTGTATTTTTTAATTATTTATTTTTAATTTTTGAATTGGGATCCTTTAAAAAAAAAATGAGAGGGTAAAAATTAGATATATATAGTAAGGTATTAAAGTAATCTCATTCACTCTACATTGGATAATATTTCTACTTAATTGAAGTGTTATTTGTAAGTACATGAAGGCTTCAAGGCCTAAGAATAGAGCATTCCCATCATATCACATCAGTCAACATTGTTGCATTGTTGGAGCCTCGAGCCGAAGTGCATGAAGTTTCCGTAGTCTTATAGGAACGAAGCATGCTTCTCACTTTATACTTAGAAATATCTCTACAAAGTAGAGAACTTGGCACATGATGCCTTTAATTAAAGGCCTTGCGATCTAGCCATATCATCTCGTAGCATTAATGTTACCAAACGAGAGCATCTCCTCCTATGTACAATATAAGCCAAAGACTTCTTAGATCAAGAGTTGTCTGAGTAAGCTTTTGATCAATTGTGATAAAAAAAAAATTTGCCATGATCTTCGTATCCTTCTCAAGCCATGGGAAAAGTAAGAAAAAGTGGTCTAATAGGTAAGTATTGCCCGATTAAAAGTAGGAAACAAGAAGGCTACAAGTATAAAATATAGGTACATGATGTTGAAATAATGAAAATATTTTAGTAAGTAATTAATACGACGAGTTTGAAATAAAAATTGTTGGATAAATTTATCTCTCCTTAATCATTTTTTAGAATACTTTTGTACTTGGAGAAACCTTATATAGGCTTAGATTCAAGAGGTTAACACGTAGTGCTATCATATTACTATTCTAAAAAATAAAGTAAGGCTCTAAATGAAAAAACAATATTTTTCTTCCTTAAGATTAGGATGGTTGATATTCTGTAGTTTCTCTCCCTTTGATTTATGCCTTTGAGCGCCTTACGACTACATGGTCCTCCTCCTTGTCTCTTTCTTCGAGTCATCTTTATATTTCAGTTCAATATTATTCCTCTAAGATTATATAAAGCGCAAGACTTATGTTTTTACTTATATGACTACTTCAACTGAATTCCTCAATCTGCAATGTTTAAGAAAGAAAGCTCATGTGTCACTGATAAATGGAGAGCAATGGACACTGATAGCTGTTTTGCTTTACTACTTTCCCCATTGACAGCAATCTTTCTATCTTCCAGAACTGGCAATAGGATGGGTAATGTAACAAGGAGGAATTGAATTACAGTTTAGTAAGAATGTAACAAAGATGTAATAATTATTATATGCACATTATATTGTTTAGTTGATATAAAAATAAAGTAGGGAATTATATTGGAATAAAAGTAAACTATCCTTACTGTCTTGAAACTTAATACTCTTATATTTTCATCTTAATCTAAAATAACATTTAACAAAAATTAATTGAAGGCATCTTGAGCTCACAACTTTCTCTCAGTTAAAAAGAAACTTTAACAAAAAAGAATAATATAGAATTCACTGGAATTGTTTTAAGCTCACAACTGTCTTTAAACTGAACAAAAATTAAATAAAAAGGAACGATATATAATCAAAGTTTACTAAAATCATTTTGAGCCGACAACTTGCGTTAAATTAACAAAAATATCGACGGGACAACAATCTTGAATTAGAAAGGTCAGTGGATTTGAATGTTTGATGAGTTCTTTGAGGGAGAGGAACAAGTATTCAATAGCTTGACTTACTAAAGTCGAGAATTCCAATGTTTGTTGCCCTAACTGAGATGCTATCGTGAAAACAGAGTCTCTTATCCTATTAAAGATTTGGAATTGAAGAAAAGGCGTTAGCAGCAAGTTAAGGCTTTGATTACCGAAGTTTGTTTTAGAGGTTTTAGGGAATGAATGAGAGAGAGAGAGAGAGAGAGAGAGTGGAAGTCGTCTAAAGTGGTTGAGTTCACTGGTGATGAGAGGTTGCTGGAGGTGGTTGGTTTCATCGGTAGTCGTCCACCAAAGGATGAGTCTTAACAGTGATGGAACCTATTGGTGTGTTTAGTTTAAGGGTGAGGCACTTATGCAAAGAAGGATGAATAAACTATTGAATAACAATTTATGAATTCCTATTCAATACTTTATTTAATAATAATTTATATAAATGGCTATTCAATATTTAAAATACAACTAAATACCGTGATAACAATTTCATATGGAGTATAAAAAATGGACAAACTATTCCCCTTAAGTGAATATGTAATAATTTTTAACAATAGTAGCATATGTAGTAATCTTGTCATAATATATAAAATTAAAAAAAACATATATATATATTTACAAGCTTCACCTTATATAGTAACCTATAAAGAGTCAGCTCCCATCCAAATTTCAGAAATTGGAACCTATACCAGCAACCTATAGGATAGGAAAGATGCAGCATGTCTTTACTCCACCCTAATCATCCCAAGGCTAATCCCTCATTTTAAAGAATTAAAAACCTTTTCTCCTTCAATTATTTGATTTTTCATTTCATATAATTACTTTATCTTTGAATCTATAGTGAATAGTTTCTTTAACCCCCGGGGCTACAATGAAAAAAAAAAAAATAAAAATAAAAAGGAAGTTTCCTTTCCATTACTCTCAACAAACTCCATGGCACTCGTTAACAAGACCTTTCATGTAAAGGAAAATTAAATGGCCACTCCTTTCTGTACAAGAAAAACCTCCAAACTTTAAGTTGATCTCTGGTCTCTCAAGACAACATCGGACTTCCCAAGACAAATCCTTGAGCTAAAGAAAGCATGATGGATTCCAAGAAAAAATAACGAACATCACTATATCGTAATCTTGTACTTCATTTTTCACAAAACAAAGGGAGGATGTAATAGCTAAATGGCTTTTGTCGCATTGTTCTTGCTCAACTGTACATTGTAACTGCAAGAGCTCTCGAAACAACATCCCTCATTTCTCAAGTATACTCACTCAATAGACAAGTAAAAATCGCTTTCGAAAAATCCAGCCCTAATGAGATAAATATGCACCACCCTCTTGGCCGCTGCACGAGGGTTGAACTCTTGCTCGAAATCCAAACGGACTCCCAGTTTATTAACATTTATTACGAACATCAATATCGCATGTACATCCATGCCTTGCATGCATTTGCATTTACAAGATGAACCGAAACCAACCGTCCATGCTGCTAAGTCTCCTTATTTCCAGGTGTATCGATCAAAAGCCCGCAGCCAATTTTCATTTGTTAGATTTTCACAGCGAAAAATCATAGGTAAGTCAATGAGAAGCTTGGATTTACTGGGAACCTGGCCATAATCTGAGGAAGCCCCCATGTTCACTTACACTGCCCCCAGACAACCTCCTAAATCTCTGCCAGAAATGTGGCCCCCGGCCAGTTCTTAAAGGACCAGAACTTGAGTGCCTCCTAAAGGACCCAGATACCTGCCTTTCATCCCCTACTGATGTGCTCAACAGCTCTGAAACCGACAGTCCCCTCTCTGTATCAATAACCGAAGCATAGTTTGGATCTGAGTATTGGCTGTGCAATGGATCTGGTAGCTGTCCTGAGGCTGAACTCGCCCTGCCTTCTAGGTCAATAGACAAATCATCTCTGCTAGAGCTCCTTGAACCTACTCTGATAGCATCCTCACATTCATTACACACCAGTTTTAGGGCTTGCACAACCTCACCCATGAAGGGCCGGTGTGACACCTCTGGCTGTACACACATTGAGGCAATGGCTGCGACCTTTGCAACACTATCAAACGGGACATCAGACCCCAAGGAGGGGTCAACGATCATTTCTAGACCTTCTTTACTAGTGAGAAGTGGACGTGCCCAAGCAACTAGGTTTTCTTGACCTGGTGGCTGTGTCATGTCCACTGGCTTTCGTCCTGTTAGGAGCTCAAGGAGGACGACACCATAACTATAGACATCACTTTTCACTAGAAGATGTCCCGTCATTGCATATTCTGGAGCAACATACCTGGATTGAAGAATAAGTTTTAGCATCAGTACATAAAAAGGAGCATGCAACTTGCCAAATTCCTCATTATCTGTAGGCAGCCAACCGATATTTTCATTACAAATCTATCTATGCTTCTCCATCCCAAAGTGATGGGAAAAAAATAAAAATGCCAAGTTATTTATCTCCATCATTTACCAGGAAAGTAGCCACAAAATCCTAGGATGCTAGATCTAGAGTAAAAGTCAATTGATAATATCATACCCAAATGTTCCCATGACACGTGTAGAGATGTGTCTGTTTTCCTCATCCAAAGCTGTACGAGCCAAGCCAAAATCTGAAACCTTTGGTGTAAAATCCTGCTCCAACAAGATGTTGCTAGACTTAAAATCTCTATGTATTACACGAGGGCTTGAGTCCTCATGCAAGTAGGCCAGGCCACGGGCAGCACCAAGAGCTATCTTCATTCGAGCAGCCCAATCAAGAGGAGCAGTTTCCTTGTCAACTCCTGAAAATAAGCAACATAGACAGAACTATCACTCTTTGTGGAACTTAAATGTATTTAATAAAATATCAAAATGTATAAGTAATGGATGAAACAGCAGTTTCCTTACCATGTAAATGGGATTCCACACTACCATTTGGAATAAGTTCATAAACCAGGCAGCGGACACGTTCTTCAGTACAAATGCCCATGAGCTTGACCAAATTTCGGTGGTGCAAGCGACTAAGCATTTCGACTTCTGCTAAAAATTCCCGACCTCCCTGCTGATCGTCTCTCTTTAGTATTTTGACAGCTACATTTGTGCCATCATCAAGAACACCGCTATACACACGCCCAAATCCGCCTTCCCCAAGTACTCTTGAAGAGTCAAAATTGTTTGTAGCTCTCTCGATGTCACTGGCACTATAAGTTTTTGCAGATCCAGTATATGTTGCAATACTAGATCCAAATGACAATGAGGCAGAACTGGGGCCACTTCCAAGAATAGATCCGCCAATACCTACAGCATAAAGGTTTCTTATAGAGTCAAAAACAGAATAGCTGCCTGATATACCTCAATTTCTTGCTCAAACTGTGTAACAGAATCTTAAGATTCTCTTCTTTTCTTATACTCTCTCTCTCTTTCTAAGTATGTATACACAAACTGCCCAAGTACTAGATCAAGATTAATCTCCATAAACTTAGTTTAAGGAAAGTATGAGCATAATTTCGAAACTTTCCATATTGCAGTAATTCTCATATTATAAGAGGGCAACCGTCTAATTCTTAGATTGGTTGACCAAAGTGGGGGGAAAGAAAGAAGTGCATGCTATGCATATCCAGAGCTCAAACAATTACTTCATTCTATTATCTTGTTCACTAATCATTACCTGATGATTTTGCCACAGATGGTAGTAGAGTTTGAGGAGCTGGCTCTGCCTGAGAAACATGTTCTTTATGCTTTAATATTAATACCCAAGCGGCAACAGAACATAAAACAGCAGCTACAAAGATGGACAGGACAATAATAGCTATTACACCACCACTAAGCCCATGTTTATGCTGCCTCCCTCTAACATCCACACCAAGAGGTTTATTTGTTCTGGCATTATTGTTATTACCAGAATATGGCCCACCATCAATTATACCAACCTCAGAAGGTGGCAAAGGAGGAGATGGAGGCAAACCTGTAGAGTCACGCCACCAGAGTGTTACAATGAAGTTAACATCGACAAAGATGCAAGTGAGCACTGAATCATACCAGGATAGCGCACATATAAGACATCATAGTCACCAAAGCTGGAAGCATTAATGGCAAGTTGTTTATGCCAAAATCTCTCAAAAGTCACGAAAGCTGTCATATTATCAAAGTTATACCCCAATGGCACTAAGTCAAGATGCACAACAGTCTTTCCAGGTTGGTCGTCATCAGCATTGGCTCCCATGATGCGTACTTGACTCTGTTTCATGAAGACTCCGGAAGCAACTTCAGCAGCAAACTCTGAAACTGAAGGGAAGAAAGTATAGAGATCAACACCAAGGCGTAATCCAACTTGCATCGGCAGTACACAGCCACAAGGAGCTCCAGGAGGAGTGTTTGTGAGGGGCTCCCTGCACACAGTTGATGTACAATCTGAAACAAGAACATGAATGTAAATTTCCAGCAACAAAATTTTCAGACACAAGGGAGAAGAATGTTAAATAATTATCCAAAAGAATAAAAACGACTGTGTAATTTCCTAATGCAAATCAAACACTTCATGTACCTTCATTAGGAGGGGGAGGTGGAAATGCACGGAAAGGTGGCAAAAAAGGTCTTTTGGGACTTGAAGACGAAGCATTAGCAGGAGAAGCTACAAGAGAAAAGGAGAAGCAGAGACAGGAAAAACTTAATAAAAGAAGATGACAAAATGTTAAAATACAATAAAAGAATTAAATTTGAAAAAAGAACTGCACAAGTTACCTTTGGGGTGGCCTGACTCAGCCGTTGGAGATGGTGAAGGTGCTGGTGAAGTATTGCTTAATGGTGAAGGGACAGGGAAATTGTAGGGAGAAATTGAAGGGCCTGCATTGCAAAAATGATGCAAACAGGTAAAGATCTGTCAATGAGTGTAGGCCAGAAAACAAGAAAGAATATTTAGTGCAATAGAACCTGGATGCAAGGGGGGAGGTGCATTATGTCTTTGCTTGCTTCTTGGAGCTGTAATGGGAGGAACAGTTGGACCTAATGAGAAATCAAAATAGAGTTACTGTCAAAAAATAGTGAAACCAATTCACAATCGAAACATGTTGATACATCCAGAATAAAATTCTAGACCTTGCCATGTTGATGTGGGAGAAATATCCACATGTGATGACCCCGGAGTGGGGCTAAGGGCTGGTTTCCTTGGAAAATGATGCTTACGAACTGAACCTGAAGGCAGAGACATTGGAGAATAGCCTTCACTAGGAGGAGATGGCAAATAAGGAGCAGAAGTATTTCCAAAGGGTGCAGCTTTCTTCGTGGAAGGTGCTCCTGCATGGAAAGGAACTGGAAAGAGACATTGGCATTTAGTATATCCATAAGAGGAGTTGTGATAGCTTAAATAAGCAATGTTACCTTTAGATGGAGGATTTGCCACTGGCGTGATCACCTTTCCTGCATTATGGTTTCTTTGAGGGGAAGCTGAAGGTGAAGATGCAGGAGAATAACTCCATTCATGGTGATGAGATGGAAGGGATGGCGAAACAGCTGCGTGAGCGTGTCTGAAAGGAGCCACAGCTTGATTGGTTCCTGCAAGAAAATATTATTGTCTTGATTGGGACTTTCATTTTAAGATTTGATGTAATTAAGGATCATCCAAAAAATAAAAAGATAAGGAGGATTAGCACAGAGAAAAATAAAAGGCTTGCCTTTGGGGGGAGAATGATTTATTGGTGGTAATGGACTCATTGTTGGACTAGGAGGTGGAGCAAAAGGCATATGATTTCTTTTCTGAGGTGGGGCTGAGGCTGGAGATCTATCAGTATCTGCAACCTCGCATGGGATATCATAGTGATGATAACTAAATTATAATTTGAAAAATACCATGCAGAGAGTAAGATATTTCAACACTTCTACATAAACATATCCAAATGAATGGTATATAACAAAGACATTAAATTTAGAACACTCCATCTTTCCTAATTATACCCAGCAGTCAAGATAATATGATTGTAGAATCTGAATAATGAGACACCTCATAATGTGAGTTTACGCTTAACACAGTGTCAAATTATTAAAGATTAGCGTCAGAAGCTACAGATAGATAAACCCAAGAAATTACAGCGTTCTGACATGCTGCAAAACCCAAAGGAATAACACCCAGGATTTATGATCGCATTGTAGGAAGAAAAGTTATAATGTAATACCTGGTATCACTGAAGGAGCATTCGCTGGTGGAAGTGGACTGGCGGATGAGGAATTTTGGTTCACACCACTTTCAGGAGATGCAACAGGCACTAGAATTTGTTAAAAGGAAAAAAAAAAAAAAAAGCAAAATATGACTATAAGAGCATACCGAATTTATATAACAGACCAAGGAATTAATTATACATAAGACTTTACTTGGTCTAGTTACCATAGCCAAACTATTGGCACATGAAAAAAGAGCTGATATATAACATCGGCTCTATATCTAGCTTACGATTTGTTGAATTTATCTCATCAACTAACTCATCTAAAAGCTTAAACATGCACATTTGGTGCAGACCTTATATTTGTAAGCTAACACTCCTCTTGCCTATGGGTTGAGAACTTGATTGAAACCCATCAAGTAAACAAGCCTAATCAATAGGTTTGAATTGCAATACAAGGGTTTGAATGCAGGACTTCCAGCTCTGACATCATGTTGAATTTAGTTACACAACCAGTTCTCCTTAAAGTTTAAGTCTTTAAATAAGATAGTTGTAGTGCAAAATAATTACATACCTTGGGCACTTGGTTCTTGAATGGGAGCATTCACTCCTGAGTCATTTTTATTATTTGCTATAGGTGGCAAAGGAGGTGGTATGCTTGGGTCAGCGACTGGCGAATGCTGTGGCACATCTCCAAGAGGTGTTGTTGAAATTGGAGCTGATCAGCAAAAAGGAAGCATCCTGAGAAAGTTATCAATATAGAAGTAAATCACAATACAATCATAATCAACATTTACCTGGAGCAGGAGGAACTCCAGGAGCTACGATAATAGGTGCTGTTGGAGGAGAAGCACCTGCTGGAGAGGATGCAACATTTCTTCCAACAGGAGGAGGTGCTGCAGCATGCGGTGGCAATGGAGTTGAAACATTTGGTGACAAGGATGGTTCTGAGCCCTTAATAGTTGGACCCAGTGGAGAAGAAACAACAGGTGGTGGCGGTAATATAGTTGAAGCACTTGGTGACAGGGATGGTTCTGATCCCCCAATAGTTGGAGCCGGTGGAGAAGAAACAATGGGTGGTGATGGTAATATAGTTGAAACACTTGGTGACAAGGATGGTTCTGAGCCCTTTATAGTTGGAGCCAGTGGAGAAGAAATAACAGGTGGTGATGCAAGTGGAGGAGGCACGGAGGATCCTGATTGCAATAAATACTGAGTTTCTAAAAGCTCAATAAATTGAATAACTATGGAGTGACTGAAGCTAGTTACCATTTTGGAGTTGCGCACCCGGGTCATTGCTTATTGGTGAATTTTCCTGATGGGCAGGACCCATTGCACCATGCGTAGGAGGTATTGTGGAAGAAATTTCTGGGGATGGAGATATGTTGAGCACTGAAAGAAGATGGATGTCTCAAGTTACTTGAAAAATTCAAGCTGGAAAGCTTAGAATATGCTGATAAAGTTGTAGCACACACTGTATAATCATGTAACAAAACCATGCTACACAAATGAGTAGCAACCCAAACCCTAAATTGTTCGCAGAGTTCATTTCCAAGGCATGAAGAATTTTCTTCACTTGAACATAAATTACAGACCAAAAGATGCCCATATGCAAGAATTCATATAGAAGATAGGGCAACAACCCACGTCAGGCACTTTACCATAATCCAAAAAAGAATTGCTTCACATTTTACTCCACATTGAAGTGTTTTAACCTAAAACATGCGAAGTTATTATACATAACTAGAGTTGCAAATGGGTTAAGCTTGACTTAAGCTTGATCAAGCTTAGAATTTTGAGTTTGATCAAGCTCGAGCACGTGGAGACGAGCTTGTTAAGTCCCAGCATAAAGTAACACTCAACAAGGTCGAATTTGGCTCAAATAAAGTTGTTTGGTTTGATTTATCTTAAGATTATGATTTTTTTTTTCTAATTAAAATAATATTAATCTTCAAACTAGACTCGAACAACAAACATTTAAACTCGATCAAGCTAAGCTTGCAAGCTAAATATTATGAAGCTTAAACTCGGGTTAATAAGTAATTTGAGTAGCTCAAACTTGAGGTTGATGCAACTACTGTTAGGTTGAGTTCAAATAAACATTCAGCTAAACTCAAGTAGTATATGAGTAGTTTGTCACATTTACACTCCTATTGACAACATTTTTTTCCAACATGGCTTCCAGTTGGTTGAGATATAAAAAGGACATGAAAGAAACTGATAAAAAGTGAATGTAATATACATGACTTGCACAGTGAAATAAGCAATTTAAATAGAAAATTTAAGAAACCGCAAAGGAGCAGGGAGACAGGCAAGAGTGAAGCTTATTTCTCAAATGTTCTAGTTTGAATCCCGCAGAGAATTCATCCCTTTTTGCCAATCTGGAATTCGGTTCAACCATGTAGAAAGTTGGCATCCAGGTACACACAACTATACCACTGGTAAAACATTGAAATTGCTCCTTTCTAAGCACATCAAAATATACTTGCATCGTCCTTAAGCTTTTTTCAACTTTTTTTTTTTGGGTTCAAGTAGGGCATGCCAAACACCAGAGAAATGTGTCATATATCTCATCAAAACTTTTGCAAAACGTTCTTTTTTCAAAAAAAGGCAGGCATCTTGTCCACATTACATCTGCATTCCAGCTTAGAAGCAGATAAAGTTAGCAATAAACTTGTCCGCTCGCATCAATAAGCATTCAAGAATGATCAACTTGAATAGGCATGGAAAGTGTGAGTGATATTCGAATGACATCAATATAATTTCAGACACCTACCGATAAGATATTAACTGAGAGAAACCGAAAAAGGGGAATTCGATTACCGGCCCCCATCATGCATAATGCATCCTCTCTTTATTCAGCATATCTAGATCTACGTTGGATTGAAATGCTTACGGTATATATCCCACTAAACCAATATACCAGTAATGGCATACCTATATGAGTATGGAAGAACAAATATCCAGACCTTTGGATCTGATAAAACTCACTACCAGCCCTCATGCAAAGATTAAAACTTAGAACATTATTCCTGAAATTCTTATTTTGGCCCGCTTTATTCCACATGAATCAACTAAAGCAATCACAACATGATTGAGCTAAGTGGTAATATTATTAAATATAATAGGAAATATTGCAATTATAGTTGCAGTTTAACAACTTTTACACAGCTAAATTCAGTAACTAAATTACAGGAAAAAAAAAAAACTATAAAACACTATATTAAATAAAAAAAATTACCCGTAGATCCTTGAACAGCTAAATCAAAAGCAAATAAAGAGATCACGATCAGCTTGAAGAAACTCGCTTGCAACATCAACCCCATTTCACTACCACCAACACTAATTCTCAGAATTTCTCAAAGTTGAACAAGTTAGCTTACAAAAAGAGATTTCAATTTCTAGAAGGAAGAACACAAAAGCAAAAACAAGAAGATAAATTGATCCAAATAAAATAAAATTAGATTAAAATAAAACAGAGTACAGTAGGAGCAAAGCAATTGCAAAAAGTACTACTTTATTAGAAAAAACCACCCAAAAATAAACATGGGTTGGTTTGGTGAGGACAGAATTAGATAAAAAAAACAATCTTTGTCACCAAAAATCAATAAAAATAAGCTCTTGCTGGAATCTACACAACATCAACAAGTGAGTTTTTTTTTTTTTTAAAATTTCAAAAACGTTTCTTTTTCTTAGCCGGAGTCACTACAAGTGAAATTTAATAGACCAGAAGAGAGAAATTGAAACTCTGTACAGCAAACACACTCTAGAGAGAGAGAGAGGGAGCGAGGGAGAGCGTGTGTGTGTAATGTTTGGAGGTTTGGTCCGGTGGGGGGTTTTTGCAGTTTTGCGTGGGACAGACAAGAGAGAGAGAGAGAGATTCGGGTCTAATTTCAACGTTTTTTTGTTTTTTTTGCCAAATTATTTTAATGTTAGATGTCTGTTTTTTTTTTTTTCCTTTATTATTGTTATTTTTCTTAAAAAAAAAAATTGACTTCCTGTAGGTGATGAATGTTTTCTTATAATATATAAATAAAATTACATAAAATTATTAATTTTCGTAAATCTGCAAAGCACTTTGCATGAAAATGAATTTTACCTTTTTATAAAAAGGAACGTGTAAGGGGGATATGAATGTCTTAAGACATGTAGATTTAACTATAATACGGCTTTAAGAAATGTAATTGAATATTTATTTATACTAATTTCATGGAAAAATGTTATTACCTTCACTAACCCACTCACGTCTCATGCATTTTTTTAAAAGCATATATTACTTGGTAGAGTTTATTAGCCAACTTTGGTTTAATCATCTAGATTAACATCATCGAGTGAGTTTCGTAGTAGGATACCAATAAATTTTACGAAATTGAGTTTCGCAGGTGCTTTGAGTAGTCGTTTAGTTTTTAGAATTCAGGGTGTTTTCTATATATTTAGGCAGGTTGTAAATACATCATTTAGCGTAATAAACATGCTCTTAAAATCCTATACCTCTTATATAACATTTTTGTCATCGATAAAACTATTAAAAAGCACAAAAGAAATAATATCAGTTATGATAGAATACTCAAAAATTAAAAAAAAAAGAAGGTTCTATGCTGATCTCATTTTAAATATATATATGATTTTTAAAAGTTCAAATTCAAATATAAATAGGATGAAGTGCGTATAAAGCGATTATAACTAAGTTTCTTTATAATTTCTAGGAAAAATTAAAAGGGAATTAGTGTGTGTATATATGATATCATATTTTGTTCCATTTCCATGAAAAAAAAGGGTAATTTGAATATGGTCCATGGGAGACTCAGTGGGTGGGGTAAAAGCTACCGCTGTCATTATTAGATAAATCGACCAAATAAGCTAGGGATAAAGAAATGGATGCGGTATCTTTCACATATCACGGACCACTCATGGCTGTTAATGGAAGGGACAAGACAATAAAATCAAGCAAAAAGAAACAACACCCCTATTTACTTAGTGTTGAAATCTAAGTAAATGGTCTTAATTATGGGATTTGCTGACTAAATGTTTTTTGTTCTTGTTTTTCAGCTGATGCTTTGTCGCTATTCTTGATGGTGACTTTGGAGAGGGAGAGAGAGAGAGAGAGAGAGAGAGAGAGAGAGAGAGAGAGAGAGAGAGGGGCATTTGTCAATATCAACTGCCTTGACACATCATCCACACTGTTCCTTCTTAGTTTAGATAACGTGAATTGTATTGTTAAACCTAAGAGACCAACTTTGACATTACAAAGTTAAGAATTTATAAAAAATTTTTCTTTTTCTTTTATATACTTAGCTTTCATAAAGTGTATATATATAAAAAAAAATGATAAAGATAATTTTTTACATTCAATAAATATGTTAAAGACACTTATTAATTGAACCTTTAATGATATGGAAGAACTTATGATAAAAGAATATTCCCTATAAAATATGCACTTTGAGATCTGGCTGGTCAAAATTATTATTATTTAAATTGAGGATGTCTTGGACTGGTTCTAGTTGTATGACCTTGTGTCATATGCATTTGGACTCTTTGAATATTGTAGATGTAGATCTAACCATGTCATGTCGACGTACACGAATAGTTCTATTGAATTGAAATAAGTTATACGGCATGACAAATAAATAAGTATGGTTGTACATGTAAATTATGTAAGGGGTATCCTTTAATATTATCTTTTCACAGACGTATGCTCAATTTTCACCAAATATATATAAAAATTGCAAATCCATCATAGACTTAGTTAAAAGGCGTTACATGCTAGCAAAAAGTAATGGATAGTTATAAAAATCTATCAGTTATATTTCCACAAAAAGTTCATCAAAATCATTCCAATGTAATATAATTAAAGATTTAGAAACTGGATAATATTATAGCAAACTCAATAATAAGTGGCTTTAGTATATATGGACTGTAATGTGAGGTGGAGCTAGTGGCTTGATATGATGGTGGTTAATTATTGTAGAAATTGTAATAGAAAAGAAAAAAAAAATTTCCATATTTAATAAGAGGATGCTATTTTCTTGCATTTTTCACTAACATTCGGATGTCAACCATTGTTACCGGCGACGACTGCCTTCTATAGCTAAAGACTACTGTGTACTATAACCGCTTAAGATTATAAGTGTATCGAAATCCTTATATTAAATGGGGTGAGCGGGTGCGAGGAGTACGATATAAAGTTTTGCCCATATCATATTTTATAGATAAAAATTCCTAAATTTTTGGAGCAAAAGCTTATTAATTAATACTATATCAAAACTACATTGAAACTTGTGCATTATAAAACTTGCAAGGTACATGTTACTATTTGAAACATGTAAATTTTTATTATCTTTTTGTAATTGCAACTTTATATGTTCTTTTTACAGTGGTACTACTTATATATGCTTGTCAAACATAAGGTGAAATTTTAATATGAATTGACATCTTTTATTAGCAAAATAATTAAATGATAAATGTATGGGCAAAAGAGAAAAAAAAAAATAGATACAACTTCTTTGAAACTAACAATAAACCAATTAAAGAGCCCACATTATACGTGAATAAAAGTTTGAACAACAATTATATATATATATATTTAAAAAATTAAAATATAATTTAATCTTCTATGTATAATAAGAAACATAAAAAATTATTTAAGCAATTTAAGAGCTCAAAAACAAAATCACTTGTTAAATATGAGTTGCTGAACATTAAAAAAAAGGGGCACACAAATTCTCTCTCTCTCTCTTACATGTGCACATTAACATATTATTATTATTAAATTATGTATGATATATATATATAATTTTCATATAAGGAATAGTATAAGATGAATTGCTAAATAATATCCCATTTTAAAATTATATAAATAATATGAAATACAAGAAAGAAAAGAATTTTTAAAATTATATATTATGATATGATATTATCTCTTGAAATTTAGAGTTAGTGCTTTTAGCTTTTGGTTATTAGTTTTTTGGTTTAGGGTTTGTAGGGATCTAAACCAATTCTTTTCAAAATTTAATATAATATTTTTTTATTTTTTTAGTTTTCTTGAAAGAAAGAAAATATAAAGTTTTTTTTTTAATTCACTAATATGTTTTTATATACATCATTTTATTTAATACATTTTATAAGGTAGATACATAAAACATTGGAACCTATATTTTATATACTTAAAGTATATGTTTTAGAGTAGATATAGGATATGAAAACATTATATTCTTACCATATCCTATAAAAATATGTTTTAAAAAATTATTACTTAAAACCTACTTTATAATCTTTAATATTCATCCTAAATTTACTCGATCAAGTGGAGTATAAGTTGGTATTATGCATAATAAGGTTAGCCGCTCACCCATATTAAACTAGCCCACTTTCATTTTGGGTTTGTTTTCAACAAAACTAAAACCAAATTGCGGGGCTGAAAAGAAAAAAAAAAAAATTACGGCAAACATTTTAAAAATCAATAAATAGCAAAAACGCATATCCAGTTGAATAAAGTATCACAAACTTTGCAATTAATATCGGAAATTCATAGTACATGATTCAATGCTATTAAGAAATATCCCTAGTTCTATATTTTGAAACGAAATGGCAATTAAATAGGGTCTTTAAAAGTGAGTTATACCTAACTTGTCAAATGGTCGTATCCATCATTTAATCAAGCATTGAATGAGGTGCGGGCAAAATGACATTTCCTATTTCAGCAATCGGTTACCTTAAATGAACACTTGCAATTAAACAAAGGGGGTAAAAAAGAGAAAACGAATAAAAGCTCATTAAATTTAAACCTTGACCATGCTAATACGAAGATTGATAATAGTCATATAGGCAGGTTGAAGGTTTATTATTATATTTAATGACGAGTTTAGGATTTTTTTCGGAAGAAAAATTCAGCATAATTGGACCGGACACCTCTATGCAGATATATACATTTATATGAAACTGAATATGCATAGATTAACAAAAAATAAAAAATAAAAAAGAAAGAAAAGAAAAAGTAACAAAAAAATCATGTTTGACTTTCATAATATTTTGCTCGATGACATGCAGATGTATTGAGGCTTGAATCTAACTTGATTTGAGTTGGATATCAATGTTATTTTACTTCGTAGAAAATATTTAGTTTTTTCTTTTCGAATGAAAAGAGTTCAAATAAAGTTAATTGAGTCACAATCAAGCTTATTAAACAGTACTATCAGTTGGGTTTGAATATATAATTCTAAGTTGAACGACAACATGCTGACACATTATATCTTCATCCCAAATATATTACAGGACCATTGCATTAAAGAAAGAAACTCCAATATTAATATACCAAATAATTATAAGAGATGATGTCGAAATCTCTATCTAAAATTTGCGTGTCTTTTTTTATTTTACACTTAAATTTGAAGATTATAAAATTTAATAAGGAAAACATTCGATCAAACAAAATATTTAACAATTTCAAATTTCAGATATAAAATTAAAAAACCATAACATTATCCTCCTTATAATCAAACATGGAATGTATATGTTGGCCTTTTAAATATATACTATTGAAGCTTTTAAGAACCTCGTTATCATAACAACGTTAGCTGAACTTTGGAGAAAACTGCAATACTGAAGTTACTAGGAGTTAGAACCTACCAATTTCCTGCATGCATCATTACAGCAAATGGAAATGTTACTAGTTTCAAGTTTTAACAAACTTTAGTTAATAAGGGTTTTATTTAAATCGACATCAAGGATTCATTTCTACAACCGAAAACTTAAAGACTTAAGGGTTTTTTTTTTTTTTTCCAAACGTTTTAAAAGTTGAATTATGGATTAGGCTATCAAGTATACTTGACCAGACCTCACTAAATTTTCCCATTCATGAATTTCCATGTCCTGCCAAACAGGTGCATCTCGGTTTGGCAACCGAAGGAGAAAATTTATACAAGCGGATTTATCTATTTTTAAATGTATCTTCTATTGATTTTTAATTATAACATTAAAAAAATGAAAATACATATGGATCTCTTTTGACTATTTATTAAAAGAATAATAAAAAGAATGAACAAATTCTACGTACAACCTGTTGTACCTTTCCTTTTTCACTATTTTGTGTGTGTGTGTGTGTGATATTTGATTTATCATCTTTTTGGAAAGGATGAGTTCATCATTCAAGAAAACGGAAGTAGAGGATGAAACAAGTTGTGATCCAATATGGTCCATTTCTTGATGTCTATGGGATACAAAGGTCTGCCCAACATAATTAAGGAAAGAAAGATTGTTTTGTTTTTCTTGATTGCCTATAAATCGGACGATAAAATGAAGTCACGGGTGGAAATTTCCTTGTTTTGGGACGAAAAGAATCATGTCATTCGTGGCAAAACACTAGATTTGACAACTCCAAGCCAAAAGCTAACGGAGAAATTTCCTTGTACTGCATCGTCTCTCTTGCTTTTCAATCCAAAACGATTCCTTAACCAATCATTATCTAAAATACGCACACAAATCAATATTCAAGAAACTCCTTCATTTTTAAAATTGAAAAACATTCAAATAACCAAATACTACATAGGTCACCCTTTGCAATAGCGTTGCGTTGTCCTGACTATTGTAGCACCTGCATCGTCAAGGTAAAGGTAAAATGATATAATTAATGAATGATATTTAAGATTTAGATTTAGATTTTTCTTCATTTATCATTTTTTCGATTTATAAATTAATGATTGAGATTATTTAGATTTTTTAAATATCACATGATATCATCATATTTTTTGTAATTAATCATTAATTATATTTGATAATATCTCAAGAAGTTAAATTAAAAAAAAAATAAATGGAGAAATATGATTAATTTTATCTTTTTTTTTTCCTGTCTTCTATAATCAACATCTGTCACCAAATACTAAAATGAATTTTATTGTAACACTAATAACTATAACTCTACTCTATATTTTGAAACCAATGCAAGTTTTTTCTATTTAGAATCGACTCCCTTACTGTGATCGAGTGAGAATGGACTCGTGGGATTGACATGAAGGGTAGGTATGGTTATAATTTTGGGAGCGAATTCAAATAAACTTCAAAAGAAGCTGAACTTGTATCTTATACTTTTTCGGTTTTTAAGTATATTAATTCTTTTTAGGTAAATAAACATGATATCATTTATAAATAAAAGGTCCACAAAAAACAAAACAATACAAAGGAGTCTACGCATCAACTATGCACAACACTCTAGTCCACTTCAGAGTAAAAAACAATTGAGTTCATCAAACACAGCAGAAATATAGAATAAAAAAAAAAAAAACAAGAGTCTAAAAATAATCCTTCCTTCGCTACGATATTAGCCGCATGATTCGCTTCACGATCGATCCTGCAAAAGAGGATTTGATTAAAATTATTCAAAAGACTTCTACAATATTTAAGAACCGTAGATATAACCATCGAATCAACGCATCCATTTTTGACAAGGTCTATAGTTGTCCCATTATCCGACTCAATTATGATGTTCCTCCACTTCTTTTCCGCAGCAGACTGAAGTCCAAGCACAATAGCCTACATTTCAGCCTCTACCGGAGCTAAGCCAATCAGTTCTTTTGCTAGATAGCTCAGGATTTTCCCTCGCCAGTCTCTTTCAAGCATTGCTGCCGACGCCTTCAATCCCCTCCAGTCTATTGCTGCATCACAATTAACATGTTAATTATATTCATGTAATAGGGATTAATATTACTACTTTACATCGTTGGAATAAATGTAGCTATTGATTTCTTTTAGAAGGCTACAAAAAATATAAGAAATATTTTTTAGTGTTATTAAACTCGGTTTGATCTTATGATTCAACCTAGTTTGATCTAATCTGATAAGAAAGTTAGTTTGGTCCAATCTTAATTGAATTGTGATTGAACCCAATTCTATTCCTATAACATTTGATATTTTCATGTATTCGATTCAACTGTATAGATCAGGTCTAACAACATTGATATTTTTACCTCAAATGAAATATTTTTGTTAAAAAATATTCATCTACTGAATATTCAATAGAATTATAACTTTTGAGTTGGTTTATATGGCAACTCTTCCGCTCTATGTTTTGTTGGCCAAACTTCAACAAGAAGTCAACTCAAAAAATTTAGTGGCTGTATAAATGTTTAGTAGGCTAATCATCAAGTATTGAGCACTCAATATAATCCATTATTAGATACATTTTGTTGCCCAACAAAATTTAGAATTAATTTTTAAAATATATTATTGTGTGTTAAATTAGTTAATTATTTTACTATTTTATCTTTATTTTTAATAGAATCGATTTTATTTTTTATCTCATCATTTACTTATATTATTTTTATTCTAAACTTTGAGATTTAATAAATACCAATTAACACTAATATAAAGAATAATATCGTTATCATGGTAAAAAAGTCCTAATTATTTCTCTGTCTTGATTTGATGCATGAAAAGACGCTATAACCGTCTTCTATTTTGACAGAGAATTGAAGCGACAACTTTTCCGAACGGAAATTTCGCTATCTTCTTTCCAACTTTGTCTCTAAGAATTAAAATCATTCAATGCTATGAATGAAACTTTTGTTTATAAAAATTTATACTTAAAATTTGAAAATAATAAATGTCATACTTAATATGAAATTTACCTGAATTAGGTTTTAATTTTGGCCGTAAAATAATTTAACGATTTAATCTAATACATAAGGGGTATGGGATATTTTTTATTACTCATTAGTTCTTCTAAATTCCAATTTAGAATCTTGAATTATTGCAAAGAAACACATTTATTCTGCTCTCCCCAAAAGAAAAAAAAGAAAAGAAAGCATTTACTAAAAAAAGGAAGAACATTAATATTTTTGAGCAAAAGCATGTAGTCATTGGCGGGATTTGATTCCTCAATTCTGTGTTATTATAAGATACATAGCATACAAACAATATGAAAAGGAAAAAAAAAAAAGAAAGTCAGTTTCCTGGTTGAATTCGCATACCATGAAATCATAAAAATGATGTGAAGATTAGTGTAAATTAGTGATATAAATATTGGTTTCTTGTCGAATAAATTGGATTTGATTCTCCTTTTCCTGAAGTTATGATATAATATAAGTTGGCCTTATTCCCTAATCCAAAAAAAAAAACAACCTTATGATGACATTTTAATAGTATGGGGAAAATAAAAATGCTATTTCACTTATTAGATTTTTTTTTAATGATGTTCTATCTATTAGTCAAACCTTTTGAGATATTTAATTGTATCCAAACAATTTTAACCATTTATTTGAAAGTTTTCTTGAATATATAGATCATTCTATATCTTGTCTATCTAACCATTTATATTGTTGTCTATTAAATTTTGGTAAAATTGCAAGGCTTCATAAAATCTAGAATTCAATTATGTCCATTTTGAAAAAGTCTTAAACGTCATGACCAAAATTACACGATATCTTCTAAAATTTTCTTTTCTAAAAATAATATATGGATCATCTTAGCAACACGCTCACCTAGAGGTAATAGTTCATTTTGGCGAGCTGTATTTATATTTTATTCCGTATCAAATTCATATCAGTCCTCATTAAGAGTACATGTTTATTTATTTATTTATTTTTATTTTTTGCTAACCACAATTTATATTATAACTTTTAGGATATTGAAATCCAAGACCGATCTATTGTTAAAAGATTAATGTTTATATTATTAAAATTGAATAGAAATAAGGAAAAAAAAATCTATATTATAGTTATACTTATTCATGTAATACTTGTATTTTGCTATGTTATGTATCGTGTGTATTTATCATTGTGATCGTGTCTTAGAATTTCTTTGTCCTCAACTACTATGAATATGGTAAGACAATCATCTTAGTGAGGTCGCATGAAATTTTGGGTTCAATTTTGTCACGTAGTTCGGGTACACAGCACGTGAACTTTGGACCTGAAGCAATAACACCTGTGAGGTGAAGTTAAAAGCAGTTAGTTGAGAAGCCACATGTCAAACATATGCTAGTCTGTCGTGTCGTGTATACCATAGGCTTAAGGTTAAGACAAAACCTAGTGCCAAATCAATGTCCATATTCCAGCTTTAAATGGCTCGTGGTTTCTTTGTTTGGGAGAATTCCCTCCTTGGCAAGGTCACATTGATGGTAATAATCCCGAGAGAGTAGAGAGTACAGGAGCGGTGACGTTTAAAGAGACCCATATTAGAGGTGACAACTCTTAAGGACAATCCAACACCGTTAACACAAACTTAATCCATAAGATGATATGGACACATGACTTCTTGATTAACGAGTCGTTCTCGGTTCGGTCATAACCAATGGATCCGGTTTTGAGTCAAACCCAACATAACATGCATATAATGAATAAATGGTATAAGCCATCAACTAAACCAAATTGTACCAAGGAATATATATAAATGACAAAAAAAAAAAAATCAATATATAGATCGAATTAAACTATATCTACTATCGTATAATAAACCAGCTACATATGACTTGTAAGATGAAAGATCATATTATTTAAATTAATATATTGGAATACGATAACATAATAAAAATATAGATTCGATACAAATATAATCATATAATTCGAAATTATCATAAGCTTAATTATATATGACTTTTGAACTTGATAAATAGAGAATAATGAAGTAAATGTGGTTATTACGTACCATTTGTTAGATCATCACACATATATATATATATATATACATACATCCATACATATAAGGAAAGTTTTCTTGAAATTCTCACTCTATTTTTAGAGGTATATTGAGATGGATGAGGAGTATTTGGATCCTTTATCCTTTTCTTTTTTCTTTTTTTAAATGTCATGATTTGACGGAGCGTGTTCCTTTAAGAAAAGCCAATGATAAAATAAATATATATATGTATGTATTTATATAGTTCAACTGGGTTCAATCAATGTCCACCATTTTTTTAAAATTATATAAATATAAATGAAACAAGATTAATTACCTTATTACTAATACTAAATCGTATCTTAAAGATGTGATATTATAATTTATAAAAATATTACATTTACAAGTTGCGATTTAATAAATTAAATACCATTACTAAATTGCATTTAAAAGATATAATTTTATTATCTTATTTATTATTTGTGTTAAAGATAAGGTGCTAATGCGGTGTTTAAGGTGCATACAATAAATGCGATTTTTAATTTTCTATCAACATTACATTATATTAATAAAAAATTAAAATCACATTTATTAAATACGATTTCACCATTATATTTGTGTAATTAATTTAATATTATTGATATTTATATAATATTTATTAAAATTTATGGTAAACATGTAATTTTTTTTTAGTTCAACTAATATGGCAATATATTCAATCATGTTTTCTCCAAACATAATTTTGTATTCTTTAGCCGACATTTTGTTTGTAAGTATAGGAGAATTTAGAAGATACATTATTTACGGCAATGAATTGAGATCTAACTTTAAAAATTTTTGTATATATTTAATATCTCAAAATTAGTGTATCTTCAATAGAAAATCATTTCAAGGATACAACAATTTTGATAAGGAAATCTCATTATTTCTCTTTGACTCTAACTTTTTATCTATTGAAAGATTTGAGAAATCAAAGGGAGTGAGAAATCTATCATCACTATTATGATCGAATAATTGTTAAAAAATACTACCCTGAAGTTTGGACGGCACTATAACTTTACATCTGAATTTTAAAGGTTTAACATGTTAACTTAATCCAACTTTTTTTTATTAAATTTTATATTTGAAATTTAAGGTTGTTAATTATGCTCAATTGAACCTTTACTTCCCCAATTCACTATTTTTAACATCTTCATAAAGATGCTGTGATGCTTTTTGATTAAAATGTTTAAAGTATAAACGACGAGATAAGGGGAGTCAATTTGACATGTGGATCTTCGAAATAAATTGTGATATTTAATAATTTTAAATTTTATGTGCGTTGAATTGAACGATGTTCTTACTAAACCTATCAAGCTTTCCGTAGACATCATCGCAGATGGTCACGCGGTCAGGAACAATTCCACAAGAAATCCTCACCTAAGACATTTAGATAATCAAGTGGACCACTTGAAATCCGAAGAGTGGAAAAAGCACCATCCATTTCTCCGCAACTTCTACTACAAGTCCCAATTATTCTTTTTTTGCTAAAGAAAATAAAAGGTTTCTATGGGAATATATAGTAATATTGGGTAATTGTAGTCGCATTCACTATTGGAACTGAATGAATGCATCAACAAAAGAGGGGAAAAAAAAAAGAAGGTAGAAACAAACAGAGGAAGAGACTTGGTGATATTATTTTGGTTTACTGTTTTGTTTTAAAAAAATTGAATTATATTATATTATATTATTTTCTTCTCATATTGCTTCTTCTCTTTGCTTATAAGAGATGTTTTGTTTAAAATGCAATTTTATAACGTGTAATCTATAAAATAAAAAGAAATATTAAAATTATGTAAGATTTTTATATAACATGGTTAATATAATAGGATTATAGAAAAGATTTAACTCTATATTTTTTTCTTCAAATAATGTTTCAAGATGCTTTCATGTATTTATTTCATGTGAAAATACACTTATAAAAAAGGAAAAAAAAATGACTATCTCCATTAATCTATCCACATTTTCTTGTTTCTTTTCCTTAACAATTTCATTCAACATAGATGAACACAAATAGCTTGTTTTGTCCTAAATAATAAAATTACATATAAAGCAACTATATTTTTCTCTTTTATCTCTGCGGTTTGTTATGCTCATAAATTTTGACGTATAAATTATAAAGTAGTCTAGTTTTTAACCAATTGATTATTTTCTATTCTTTTTCTTAACTCAATATAACACAGAGGTTTGAACCGCCACCATCCATATAAAAAGACATCATTTATACCAATTGGAATATAAGACTTTCACAACTTTTATTTATCCATAAATTTATATTATTTGAATATTTTACTAGCACAAGACAAAGTGTAAAGTGAGAATTAACCATGTGGACAGTTGTTATATTACTTTCTCAAGTTTATTTCTATGTACCCTGTATTAATGAATCGTTTAAGATATACCTTTTATCTCTTTTTTTTTTTTTTTTATCTTTTTCTTTTCCTTTTTTTTTTTCCTTTTATTTTTGGCTTCTCTTTGTTAAGGCTGAAAAGAAAAACACTTTGACACAACATCTGAGGTGGCTCCTGCCAAAGAAGATATGCCCTGAAACATTGCTTACTTTGAATGTGTTATTGTTCTTTAGGAAATATTCTCTTTGTTTACTTTCTTTTTTGGGTTTTACTTTCCCAGAGGCAATGCTTTAGGAGATGTGATAAGATTAGATAGATTCGATTAATCCGCTGTTAAACTTTTTGCCAAAGACTACAAGTGCAATATTTACATCCTTTAACAATTTTTCTTTGTGTAAATCACAAATATTTTTTTTATATATATTTGTTTTATGTACGTTTAAATCCCATTAATTTTAAGATATACCCATTTTAGGCATCAAATCTCAAAAACCATGCCTTTTGGACTTTTTAATGATCTTAATCATATTATGTTGATAAAATAACAAAGTTTTTCAATGTGCTTTTTATTATTTTACTTATATTACTTAAACAAATAAAAGAAAATGAACGTTCTCTCCCTCTCTCTTTTTTTTTTTAAATTTTTTTTCTAATGTTTTAGTATGCATTGAGGAAGAAATATTTGTTGGTGACTGAAACAATGTTTTTGAAAATTTATACTAAAAGAATAAAAATTTAAAAACTACTTATTGATTTAGGTCAAAATGCGGATGCTTAGTAGTCTTAAACTTCCACTATTTTTCAACATCAATTATTTTCAATGTTAAAATATATTGAAGAATTACATGTTTCCATTTTTTTTTTTTAACTATGAAGGGGGACATTGAAACCCTAGTTTATCCAGACAGGATACAGGTGGCAATGCCGTTAGGCTACAACAATCTTGGCAATTACATGTTTCCTTGACTACTATCATTTGTCCACCCATTTCAATTTTTAATTAAGGAAACCACTTAAAACTAACTTACTAAAAATCAGAAGTTCTTTCTATTCCATCTACGCACTAAATTTAGTCTGATTTGCTTCATTGTTTGGAATGTATATGAAACAAATTGGTTTGTAAATTATTTAAGTTTAGCTCCAGTCTTACTCAAATTTGATCCGACGATAGTGGAGCTAAGGCCGAGCTTGAGATTGAGTAACTTAAGTAGCAAATTGAGTCAATCTCAAACCTAAGAATACCAAAGTCATCATGCTCATTATCCTAATTGAACTTGATATAATTTTTTAAATTATTTTTATTTTTTTAACATAAGTAAAAAGTATATTTGAGGTTATTTTGAGAAAAAATATTAAAATTTGAGCTTAATTGAATTAATTGAGTTGAACTTAAGCTTAACCTATATATTTTTAATTCAAACTCGAGCTCAAATTTTATAACTCTATTGAACTCGAGTCGAGTTGGAGCTTTAACTTCAAGTTTTTAAGCCGAGCTCAATACTGTACTAATTCAACTTAACTTAATTATATTCCTATTAGGAGGATTGATTCCTCATAGGTGCCTTTTTCTTTTTCCATTCAAGCCAACATTGCTTGTTAATGGAATTTTCATTTTTATTATTTTTTACCAATTCAATCATATGTATACTTTAGGAGAAAGGGAATTTGAACTCAATTAATTTCGTTAAGTGACCAATATTCATACTGTCAGGCTACAATAAACTCAAACATCCTTAGAGTTTTGAACACTTATATTTATTAAAAAATTCACGTATATTTAATGGGTGCATCAAACCTTAACATCCATAATTTTTGCATGTGAATAATCAACCATTTTAGTTGTAGAAGTGATTGGTATTAGATATTCATAATTAATATGTTTATTATACTAATTGTTGTAAATTACCAAGGAATCATCCTATTACTTAAATATCTTGTTTTCAAACCTTGTTAAATCAAATTGCCCGTTGGAAATTTTGCCGATTGTAGATTTTGAAGAGATCAAAACATTTCACTGTCAACATAAAATTAATATTTGATTATATAAAGTTCTTTCCGGGATAAACAATACCAATACATCGATGAATCCGAATTTTAGTTCAAGAATCATCTCCTAGACATGGACAAAGCTCCTCGTCATAACAGTATAGCATATAGATATTCTTCAAATATATATATATATATATACATATATTAATTAATATCATGTGATTAAATCATTATTTAATAGTGTACAATATAATGTGTGTAAAAGTTCCATATTACGTCTCCTCTTACATTATAATAAACAAAAGGAAAAAAATCCATACTAAAATGAATCTAATGATCTCATAATATCATCATTTTATCAATTCATTTATTGATTCAAAACTTATTAAAGTCAATTTCTTTTAGCTGAGCGCCGACGTTACATTGAAGAGACACTCAGCAGTCAGAACTACGTACATTGCTTCCATGATTCTCTCTGGGTCACGTCATGGACGTGCACATGATTTGCTTGATAAGAGCCGAAAAATATGGGTAGGCAATCTTAGTCAGTATATTTCCACAGACGAGGATGGACGTGCCTTGAAGTGTGAAGAATAGACAGTTGATGAATTGAGAATTTATGTTGTAACATGTCAAATCAACAATACTTATTGTGTATGTGATTTTGGGAATTGTATACTCCATTTCTTTTCAAATTGTATATAGTTTCATATGGAAAATTTTAGGGTTACATGATATCCGAATTTTTTTTTGGAATAATTTGCAAATGCAATCTCTAAAAATCATTATTCAGTTTAAATTAACTATTTAAACTTTTATAATAGAGTTTTGTTCCTCCATAATTTTAAAAAATTGTAAATAATCCCAAAGTTGTGTTCAAATTACAAATTATGATGACTTATGACTAATTTGCATATTTTCTAAGGCTATAAATAAATAAAATTGCACTAAAAATTTAATGAACCTTCTCATATAAGATAAATAGTTTATCTAACATGTTTGCAATGTTCCCTTTTGCTAATTATATTATAATACCCTTGAATTCGAGCATGACAACTCTTGCAATGAGGACACACAACTACTTGTATAAATTGCCAAACACAATTTCTAAGAGTTCATAAATACTTAGTAGCTTTAAGTAATTAATCTCACTAGTTTTACAAGTATAATAAATTATCATACGAATAACATTGGAAGTGAATCCAACGATAAAATCAACTTGCTATAGAAGTGAACTATATTAAATCCATCCATTTACAACCGAAATAACTAATCGAAGCTACAAATAAGATTTGAAATCTTAAGCACACTAGCTATAATTGGAACAATATAATCATCTAACGAAACACTCTATAATATCTATTCCTTGAAAAAAAACATAATCCATATGATCTTCATATTCATGATGCATCGAGCGTATATAGATTCTACCTATAGAGGTTAAGGATTAAATGTACAATTGAGCTAAAGGACCGGGGCCTACAAGACAAAATATAGTGATTTACATTACAGTGTTGTTCGGTATGACAATGCTTAAGTTAGTGTTAGTTTATGGGAGTAAAAGCAAGATAGCAAGAGTACAAAGGAGTATGAGACTGCGAGTGTATAGAGTTTACTGCAGGTGGGTTGCCCTCAATTTGTATTATAGAGGCCAGCATAAATTAGGAAATATGGATAAGTATGAATCTTCTAAGGGAAAGTGTATCCACCAAAAAAGGGAAGTGGGTCTTGTGGATATAGTTAGACCTGCAGAAATCAAGGAACGGGTTAGACGAGGTAGCTTTCCTTTCTTGGTGTCAGTCTTCTTCTCAAAGCCATCCTTATGTCCTTGATAAGATTCCTAAGTTGAGTGCTCGTCTGCAAAAAGGTTGGACACTCATCAAGAGTGGCCAGTGTGGGAATCCAGTGGACGGCTTTAACTTGAAAGAAGCTGGTTACCGAAGAAGTGTTTAGCTGTGGGCCTCTAAAAATCAAACAATATGGTTAATGGCTAGAATAGATTGATCCATGGCCTAATCAAGTTAGTCTCGGCTTAAGGTGCCCATATCTAAAATCTCCTATCAATAAATATCATATCCTAAGCCACCATAAAAATCATCAATGTTTATAATAATAGCTTCTTAAAAAAAAATCCCCACAAGGGGTAAACTAAAGCCTAATATGTGATCACTAAAAGCATACGTGAATGCTACACAATCAAACATGCATACATATGCAAAATATCTAATCCACAAACATTAGTTTATTATCTTTTCTTAAGGCGTCAGAATATATAATAGTTTGGTATTCTAAGATTTAGGATTACTCATGATTTCGTAATATGCATAATATAACATACATATATAATGTTGAGTACTCCTCAATTTTCATAAGTCCACGATTAACCTACTCTACCAAATTATTTTGATGTGCAAATCACTTGGGACACTGTCACACAATGATCAATGGCTACCACATTGAAATCATCTGCAATTTCAGTCCTTCGACAATAGAAAAGCACAAGCAACACATTATTTAGAAGTTGAATATTTTTTAAGTTCATTGATTATCTATCTTAACATGTACAAGTAGCAAAGATAATAATCATATACTTGGGACAAACTTTTCGATAAAGTACTGCATTTCCTTAACCTTGATTTTGATATGAAGTCACAATTATAAACACTTTGTTTTAAGCAAAGTTATTATAAAATCCTATTTATGTTGTGTAGACCTTCATTACGTTTTCTAATTGTTTCTACTCTTACATGGTTACCAGATATTGTCTAGGCTTTTTTGTAAAACACCCCACCCCCCATTAGCCGTAGTTCAAAATGAGACTTGAAAATAGTCTTACTTAATATGTCAAAGTGTGATTAAAATAGTTAAAATACTCTCAAGAAGTAAAATAGTAATACTTGAATAGAAAATCCATTTTGTTATAAAGAGTCTAGACCTCTTAAAAATGGTTTGGAAATTTTGATGTGAAAACGAGTTCCTTTACCCACAACGTGAGATGCTCTGGACCTTTTCCACGAAATGTCCAGACCTTTTGTTAAAATTTGATTCTGAGCAGATAATGTGCTCGTTGGGAATTTGCTGAGAAATTTAACCGCATTTACGAATTCTCTACCTGTCGAAAATACCTGAAATAATCCTTCCTATAACTTATTCAAGATCACATCATGTTGTTTTAAACTTAAAATTTCTTATAAAATCCAACACAAAATTCTCGAAAATGAAAACACAACGCAGAACTATCCTTATACCTGCTACTACAAACGACAACACTTAGCTGAATCTCAATATTTTCCTCTCCACAGCTTTGCCTGTTCTTAAACTTATGCTCAGATCAAGCCTATATTTTCTACCAGCTTCCTAACCAAATAATAGCTCTTATGATCATTGACCCATTAAAAAGACTATTTTCTTTATTTTCACGATATCTTGTCAAAAATTATTTCATATCCCCGTCAAAGACAATAAAATTGGTATATCACTTATAGTAACACTTTCCGTTAAGAGTATGATATGTAAAATAATAGTATCTTACTATTTTTTATACTGTTTCACTAACTCTCTTATGTATTACATTCTTAATAGAAAATTTTTTTAATTGGTCTACTTATCTTCTACTCACTAACAAGGATTTGATTAATTTTTCTAGATTTCAACAACTCAGATAAGTTTATTATATTTGTACCACCAACTCATAGTTAGGCATAGGAAATTCTTGTCGTGTCAGTTTTAACTTCAGTAGTTCTATATCATATAAGTATATTCATCATTAAAACGGTATAAAATTGTGTACGTTATAAATGAACAATTAAATTAATTAATAAATTTCTTAGCTTATCAATTCTCACCAGGTGCGAATAATCACTAGATGTATCTCTTGGGCCGATAGCTTTTTCACAAAACAATAACATGAAAACAAATCAATACGAAAGAAAGAACGATTTTAAAATGCGAATATAAAGACGATGCTAAAAGACATGATTACAGTACAAATAATCACTTTTACAGTACAAATTAATTATTTTTCATTTTTATGTATTTTTAACATTAAGAGCAAATATTATATAAATTGAGACATAAACTTAACCCGCTATTACATGACTTGCCGCCTCTTCTAGAACATTACCTTTGTAATTTATATACACAGTGTACGGTGAACAACATAAACAGAGGAATATATGGTTTACAACTTTCATAATTAGTTTTACCAAAAAAAAAAAAAAACAGAAAATCATCATTGTGTCAGCTTGAGGCTGGGTATTTTCCAAACTATGTTAAGGCCCATTCATGAGGGCCAACAACTCGGAATAGTACCATCTTTTGAGTCCATTAGGTTGAGTAGCAATTCTACTTTTTTTTTTTTTTTAATGAAGGAGTTAAGATTTATTATAACATTTAGTTGCATTTAAATTCTATAAAAAGTCTCTATTACAAAAAATATTGAATAGTTGTTCATTACTAAAATTTATAAATGGTAATTCAATGTTAAATTTGATATATTTTTTTTTTCCTAAAAAATAATCTCATTAAAATCAAAATCAACAATTGATAATTCTATTACAGTTATTCCATTTTTCGGTAATGGGTATCACATTCACAATTCTATTCACTAAACGAACTAAATGACCTATTAATATTTTGTCCAATCAACGAAGAAAATTTTTCTTGAAAGTCATTTTAAAAGAGATGCCCCCGACTAAGCCTAAACCAGCGTTTTGAAGATATAGGTCGAGCTCTTGAGGCCCAATCAGATTTACTTACTTGAGTTGAGCTTCTCATAACTCAAGTATCTCCCACAGAACCAAAGCCGAAGTCATTGACCTCACTAGAATAATTGGCATTGATTTCAACTTGACTAAAAGAATTCCTTTGAGTTCTTAAAAGGACTTGGGCCCTTAGGCTTAGGTCTGTCAACCCTAGCCCATGAAGTTCAAATTACACTACAGGTTGGTATAATTAGCAGTTCTCTTGCCATTTCCATAAAATCAAAAGCACATCATTGGAACGTGGTGCAAGAACCGAGACTAGCTTGGCTTCATCCTCTAAAGGGATGAGATCTATAGGTAACAAGTCGATACTTTTACGCGTTTTGTCTACATTCCGCTCTTTTTATCTCGAAAGTGTTGACAGAGTGGTTGAATGCCTTCAAAACAACACCGGTTAAGTTAAAAGGAGCATCGAAGAATGTTATGAGATACTTATTCCGATATCCTAAAATAATAGAATGTTTGAAAAATTGATATCATATCGTGTAAAACGTGTGTGTTCCATTCTCATACGTAAATTCGATGAAATTAAGTCAATTTCAATAACAAATATCACAAGAAGAAAAATAAATGGATGAAGTTCTCTCTCTCTTTTCTTGGTTAACGATAAACTTTATTCAAATGCTCCATATTCTTAATGGAATGGGCTCAGAGCCCAAAGTGAAGGTGCCCATCTGTGAATTAAGAGGATCGGGCTCTTATAGCGAAAATGCATAGTAAAGAATACCCCGGTATCTATAACCTTGAACATTGTCGCGCGCTTAAAATGGGTCGAGTAATTCTATTCTACGCTGCTCTTACTTTTGTTCTTCTGTTTTTGGTGAAGTGAGGTAAGATAGATACTCCTGAGACATACGAGAGGAAAATTACAAAATATTACTTGCGTCTTAGGGTTTTTTTTGAAAGAAATAATCTGCATTTTTTTTTTCATTCGATAACTACTTGTTACATTTATTTAGGGATACGTATCAGCTTCTCATAGGACTACAGATATTATTAAATATACTTAAACTAATGAATGTAATGAAAAATAAAATAAAAAATGAAAAAAAAAACACACGAAAAACTAATCAAATAAATATTGGGCAATCCCTACCTACCCCTTTGCCCTCCGATGACTAATAATAACCCTTTCTTTTGGTGGATTGTGACCCACTATTGTAAATGTATTGTACTGGTGTCTCTAATTAAATTTAATGAATATTTACAAAATATAGGTCATATGCTTGTTAAAAAAAAAGAAAAGAATATAGGTCATTTCTTTATAGAAGCCCTACCACATTGAAAATATTTGTGTAATTTTCTGTATATAAAACTTTACAAAAATCCTATATACCTTCAGTTCTATATTATAATTAGAAGTCACTCCAATTAATACTTACAATTATGGTCCATTTGTTTTGTCTTTTCTATGTCCTTTTGGTATCTTTTCAATGATTGTTGATCTTTTTATACTATATATTTGCTAAGAATAAGATACTAAAAGAATAGAGATATGAGTACATATAAACCTGTCTTACAAAATTAAATACTATCAAATCCATATAAAGTTTGACTTTTATGGCCTTTATTTTATTCAATTTTACAAAAGTACAGGTAAAAAATTTTCTTTTTAAATGCATAAAATATATATCTCTAAAAATTTTCTTTTATATGCATGTGAATTTTCACTTTCTAATTTTCATACTCTAATCATTATATTCATCATAATTATGAAATAGAAACAGATAAGGTACAAATAAGACTGTTTTTCAAATGCTAGATTTTAAAAGATATAAATTAATTACAAAATAGATATAAATAAGATATGGACAAAAAATATAGTCTAAACATGATAGGTACGGGGGTAAAAGGGACATTTGGAGGATTAAGGGAAGTTCTATCAAGATCAAAGAAACTCCTTTTTGTTTTTAAAAAAATTATTTTACACCTAAAATTTAAGTTACTAAATGTAATACTTCTTGGCAAAATTTATAACTAAAGTTTGAAGTTGTTAATATCATATCAAAATAAATTTTTACTAGTCAAATTTATTGTATTCATTATCTTTCTCTCTCTCTCTTTTTTTTTCCCCTTGTTTGGCTAGGATACGTTCATTATGTTTACAAAGATGTCATTGCACAAATTTTTACTAGGTTCCATCATTTTACAAGATGTAAGTTCAATGGCAAAGCAGCAACCCTTATCGAGTTGCCTAATTAGGGGTAGAGTTTAAATGGGGAAGGCTATCAAAGGGAGCTTCGAATTAATCAAAGAGAAGATGACTAAAACACCGGAATTGATACTACTAGATTTAGGAAGGTGTCTAAATATGATGGTAATGCATTTGGTGGAGATTAGGTGCAGCACACATGCAAGAATGTTGTCTAAGTGCATACCTTAACAAAAAAAACTGTGTAATAACGTTGCATTATCCTGTGTATGATAAAGAATTTTATGACCCTGCTCAAGCATTTAAGTAATTTATAATTTAGTACCACTATTTATTGCCCATAGAGTTTTTCACATGATCTAACTATGACTTGTTAAAACATTTAAATAGATAGAGTAAATTATTTGAGCACGAGTCCTTTATTTATGTCATTAAATAAGTAAGAAACTTTGGATATGGCAAGGATATGGGTTTGCAAACTTTTACTGAGCCTGAAAATTATAGACTTAAGTTTGACTCATTTAGATAAATAAACTTTATTTTGTCTTTAAGTTTGGCTCCTTTATAAATCAAGCTTAAGCTTACTAATGAGTCTAATATACAAAATAAATAAAATACATAGATAAATAAATTAATAAATAGTGAATAAATATTAGATTATATATATTAAATATTATCTCATATATATTTTATAAATATCATTTTTTGGATTTTGATTATATATAACATATAATATGTATAAAACTTACGAATTTGCTTAAAAGTCTAAATGAGCAGATTTGAAAGCATAAACTGGAGTTTAACCTTAACTCCTTTAGATATATGAGTTTTATTTTAAGATATAGCTCAAGTTAAGCTAAGTTTAAAGCGAGTCAAGCTCTAGTGGCTCGTGAGTGCCCTAATAACTCTAATTTTAAACATATTTCATAAGGTGATTTTATAGTGTTTTCCGTACATTTTTGGTTTTCTTTAAAGAAATTGATACTTAATTGAGTAAAATTTTGATTTCTAGGTTTGAACGCATTCTAGGATCGAAAACGAAGAAAGGGAATCAAATTTCACTCAAATCGGAGTTCAAATGAAGAAGTTATGAAATTTTGAAGTAGTGTAGAAAATTTTGTCTTAGTGCAGAAAGTTACACAACCTGGGGACACGGCCATGTCCCAGGCCGTGTTTGGTGACGAAAACAGAATCTTTATAATACACATATAAAAGGATGTTTTAGGGTTTCAAAAGACATTAGAGACATTACAGAAACGGAAAGACACAAGAGACAAGAAGAGACTTAAGGAGAACATCAATCAAGAAAGAGGCGAGAACAACATTGATTTTAAGATTAGATAGATTGTTCATCAAATCAAGAGGGGTTTTCTATGCTTTATTTTATGTTTTTGATGAAACTCGTTTTTAGATTCGTTATGATAGCTTAGAATTCAAGTATTTAGGATTATGGAACCTAGGGTTTCATGTAACCCTTGGATTGAATTATAATTTCAATAAAGTTTCTATCTTTTCTTGATTCAATTATGTTGTTTAATTGTGGATTGATAATTCTAGAGTGTCAATATATGATATTATGCATGTTGATTGAGAAATTGCATGTGTAATTAGATCTATGTATAATTGAAGAGAATTACATGTATACTTAGAGATAAGATACATGTTTCTTCCGAAAAGTTGATTGTTTGTATGGGAATTCATTATACACTAATGCAATTCTAAATTATATTACTAAGTGAAGAGATTCCGGTAAATAATTTAGGATTATGGTTAATATGCTTGAGAAAGGTATTAGCTTTAATTGTAAATCCCTCCGGTCAAGAATTATATAATCTGAATTGAATATATTTTAAAAAGGTTATATGTTAAACACTAGGGGAAATAATTCCTAAATACATTATTGCATACTTGAAGTCATTCGTAGTTTATTGCTTCCTAATTTGCCTAATTAAGTCTCATAAGTAGTTTAGTTGTTAATTTCAGTATTTTTAATTCATTCAACTCATCACAATTTTCTGGTTAGATAATAAAGCTAAGGTTAATATTAGTACTCAAAATCTCTAAGGGATCGACTCGGACTCATATCCGCTATATTAAAATTGATAGGTGCGCTTGCCTTATATCATGCCCACTAAGCAAATGCATTGTCAAATAGACATATGCTTATCAATTTAATGCAAGCAAGATTACTTGGTTTTAGGATGATATTTGAGTGATATATGTTGATGTGAATTTTATGCCTATTTTTGCCTCTGTCCTAGCTATCACTTGCTAAGAACAATATACTAAAAACATAAAACTATAAGCACATATATACTCTTCTTACAAAATTAGGTATCTAAAAAATCCCCATAAAGTTGAAATTTTATGCTTTTTACTTTATTCATTACAAAAGTACCAATAGAAAATTTCCTTTTCAAATGCATAAAATATATTTTTATTTTTTTTTTCTCTTATGAATATGTGAATTTTCTCTTCTCAACTCTTATAGCCTAATTATCACCTTTATCATAATTAATAAATAGAAATAGATAAGATACAAATAAGATAGTTTAGAAGTACCATATTTTTGTTAGCTGAATGGGACGCAAGATGTACATTGAGTTGTGGAGAGGTTTGCAACCTATAAGAGAGCTAATAGTAAAGGAAAGCTTTAAGCCTCATACATATCTTACCTGTAATGTTACATTGATGGTCAATATTAACATGAACTTTCTTTTAGGTTTACTTAAAACTTAATAAGGAATGGACTTAATGATTATCATAGTCGATAAACTTAGGAAAAAGATACATTTCATAACTTGTCTTGTGATAGACAATACTTCTTTTCTAACAAACTTTTTTTTCTTTTTTGTAGGAATTGTGTAGTTGCATTAAGTTGCATGTGGTATTGTTTTACACAATGACTATGAGATTCCTGAGTTATTTTTGGTAGACTTTATGGCAAAGGTTAGGAGACAGGTACTTGTTTAGCATAACATGTTAACCATAGATTGATAGTTAAACCAAAGTATTATGGACAATAGTAAGAGCATTACTAAGAATAATAGTTGCAAGAGATTTGATATATTGAGATCAATGCCTAATGATCACAGAGCATGCATGTAATCATTTGATTGACAATTCAACTCAAAGATTTCCTTTTAAAGTTGCTTACGAGAACCATCTTACCACTCCAATAGATTTGTTGCCATATCCCAATATAAGAGAAGATAGACAAAGTTTAGAAGATATCAAGTTTTAAGCTATATTTAAAAGTCAACCAATAGGTATTAAGAACAAGTAACCCTAGATGGCTGCTATTTTAAACTTAAGATTTAATTTGGATTCATTTGAGAAAGGACAAGTTTTTGAGTGCAAGAGCCAAAAAAATTAGCCTTAAGAGTGGATGTCCCATTCAAAGTTTTGAAGTGGACTAATGATAAGGCATAAGTTACTTAGAGATATTGTGTGTTAGTAGGCAGCCATATTCCATGCATAAGATTTGTTTCCATACATGACTAAAGAAAATATGCTAGATTTAAGGATAAATCCTTAAGAATCGTAAGGTAATGATTGGAATCATGGACCCATTGGGCTTATCATTAAAGTTAGAGCTTAAGGATTAGCTAATTTGGTTTAGTATATTTTGTTCAACTCTATGATAGATGAAAATTATGCTTGTTTAAAGGTCCATACATGTCATGTGATGTTATTAGGAAGTATGAGCTTGTTAATGCTAACATAAAACAAGGCATCTGTTGATTTTGCTATTAAAGTGCATTAGAGGTAATTCATTCAAATGCCAACCTTGAGGCATTCAAATGAAGTGCCTCAAAAGGGGTTAGAGAATACATTAGCAACATTCTGTTTATACGAACCCTTGTGCTATTCAAATGAAGTAGCCTTTTATTTGAGCAAGTAAGGCTTTATCTAGCTTCATTCGAGTGGTTCCTTTAGTTACTTGATGAAGACCTCCTTGAATGAAAGCTTGAAGCTTTCATTTAAGTTTGTTCAAATAGTAACCCTACAATTTGAACAAACCTTCATTTAGATGTTTTGAATCGTCATTGAAGTTTGATATTTTTAGTAGCTTTACTTTTTAATCATTTATTTTAACTATGATTATGCCTTTTATGGACTGAATTAATTAATAAGAGAGTTTATTATTGTATAATAACTATTATTACACTTCTAAGACAATCTCTTGATCAAATCTTACTCTTTTATTATTGTTCTCATGTTTTTATTAATCTATTTATTTTGGCAAACATCGAGCAATCTTGATTCATGCATCATATCAAATTAAGAGTGCTTTAAATCGGTTCTCTAAATGCATTACATCCTACATATTGTCCATATCTATATTACTCCAATAACTACATATTTGATTTATTGATTGATTTTGGTTCGTATCTAGTTTTGATCATGAGCACATCAAATTGGCGATAGTGATGGCATTAGAGAAGTAAAGACATCACTTTAAATTGATGAAAAAACTTAAGGATTTAGATTATGAAATTTGATATCGTAGAGGAGAGATTGTAGCAATATATATCATGTAGGTAGTATATGAGTGTTAGTTGTAGAAATTTTTCACAATGGCTAGTCCTCTTGATCTCTTAGAGTAAGGTAAAGGGTATCATAATATGGATCATAAATGGACAAGTATAAAGGGAGGGCTTAGAAGTAGAAAAGATGATTACATTACATTCATAGTAATGGTATTTTGAGACTTGAAAGGCAGACAATGGTAGGGTTTGATGAAGCTTAAGGGGTTAAAAAAGTATTGGACTTATATCATGTAGAGGGATTAGATGTCACCTTGAGGCCAATAAGAAATTAGCCTTAGCTTTCTTAACTAAAATGGAAGGTTAGGAATGAGATGGCAGTCCTATTCTTCCCTTAAGGTTTAGTGGTACTAATGACTTTGTTCTACTATCTATTCTAAATAGAAGATTGATCATACATGGGAAGAAAGATGACTTGCAAACATGAATTCAATGGTAATGGAATTTCTGAAAAGAGTTAGCTTGAGAATATGCAAGTCAAAAGAGGACCAAATTCCCCGATTGCCCCTTATAGAAAAGGAGCATTACTGAGAGAGGGAAGATTAGATGAAACAACTTAAATTCAAAATTGGGCATTCTTAATGGACTAGTAGACTTAGAGCCTAATATGAAACTAAAAAATTCTTATGGTACATAAGAATAATTATTTAGATGATCCAGTGATTCCCAAAAGTGAATTGATCCCTTTTATTAATTTAATACTAATAATATTTATCTACAATCTGTAAGCCCTAAAGTTAAGTCAAGTAACCGTAAGATCGAACTTAGTATATAAAGTTTAGGGTGATTGGTTAAAAGATTCGATCAAACCTAAATTATAAACTATAGTTAGAAATATTAGTAAAAATAACCTCGTAAACTTGAATTTAAGAAAATAAGTAATAAAATAAAAGCTTATAAAATTTTTAAATTTTAAGTATAATACTTGTTAATTATCGAAAAAGCGGAAAGTGTAATCTAATAACTAATAAATTATTAGAGATAGATTATATGTATATTAAAAATCATATAATGATGTAAATAATAATTATGAATGTTTACTTGTACCCCATACGTATTTACGTGTAGATAAAAATACACGAAATTACTTAAATTGCCTAAAATTAGCTAGAAACTTATTAAATAATTAAATAAAATTAGTAAATAATTAACAAAAATCAGAAGAATAGAAAATGATTTAGATTTGGTTGTGGTAGGTTAGGAATTAAAGAAGAAAAATTAACTAATAAAAAATAAGCAACACAAAGGGCAAAATTAAAGAGATTTAAGCATTGTCTTATCTAATTAATACATAATAATTACTACAAAACTCTATAAATAGTAAGAAAAATTAAAAAAAACTCATTTGGACAGTTAGAAGTTTGGGAAAATTGAGAGCACTGAAATTTGAAGAAAAAATTAAGGTTTTTAGAAATTTGCCCCAAAACTGTGCAGAAGGAGCAAAAAGGTCTAACCTACACACCACCACCACCTAGAACTGAACTACCACCACCACCACCTCACTCCAAACCCATTGCTTAGACCGGCCGATACACTTGAACTAGTGTTGGAGGCCTAAAAGCCATCGGACCTGGTGAGTTTCACATCTTCTCTGATTTTATAAAATTTCTTAAAATTATTTATTTTGCCAAAAAAATTGTGAAATTTATTATTCTGAGGTTTTATTGTATGTAGATTTAAGGAAAAATAGTGATTAAGTTTAATTACATCTATAAATATAGGGTTCTCAAGAAATTAAGCAAGACCGAACATAATTATAACTAGAAATAAATAGGTTTAGGAGTATAGTTTGGAGCTCAATTTTTTTTTTTGTAGAATGCTTAAGTGATATAGAACAGTTCTATGAAGTCATTTTTTTAAATTTAATTTTGACAATTTTTAAGTAATTTTTTTAGCCTTATAATGAAGAGAAAATTGAGTAATTTTGGGTTAATTAGGTGATTAATTACTGATTTAGATGATAATTAGATGTTTAAGGATGTTAATATCTGATGTGGAAACCTACTCCTAGTTTTTGGAGTGTTAAGTGTAATTAATATAGGAATTATGTGATAATTGTAGGAAATTAGGAATATGTGGAATTGAAAATTTAATAAATATGAAAAATTAGGTTTATTTGGATAATTTAATAATAAAAATTAGTACATAATAAATCTGAAACAAAATTTAATTTTGGGTAAATGTATAAAAAATGTAAGATTTTCTCACATCGAGAGTAAATTTCGTACTTCAATTAAGATTAAAGCGTACCGAATATGTTAGAACACTAAATTAAGATCCAATGTGATATTAGAATACTTGAGCTTAATGTGATTAATTTCACATTAGGATTCGAGTATATTTAGGATTCCTAGCAGTCAGAGACAATGTGGAATGAAAACTGGAATTTAATTTAGAAATTGAACCCCGAACTAAGATAGAATGAATCGTTAGTAAATAATAGGTATACATGGAGAAGTGAGTTAAATTATAACATAGAATATGTATCATCAAAGTATAAGTAGTAAAAAGACGTATTGTATTATATGTTACTCGAAGACGAACTGACCTGCAATTAAGTGATTGGGCGACCGAGAATTCCAAGTAATTGGCTTATTACTTTACTGTATTGGAGTACTATTTTATGGTACTTAGAGACTTAAGATTATGTATGATTGTGATTGTAAGTAATTTATGCATGTGTTTGAGTACCAAAATTCGTGTTGAAATTTGTGTCGTGATTGATTGTGTGTTATGACTAGATTAGTAGGAAATTGTCTGAACACCCTAAATGGAATTTAATCTTATTCGACTCTAATACCCTAAATTTTCATGCATTGCAACCCTTTAGGGGATTATTAGGATTCTCCAACCAAACACCGACACCTTCGATAAAGATAGCGCTGGATAGCAAATTAGTTTTTTCCTCATCCTTAGCTTAATTAAGTGACAGGAGAGGAGGTTGCGGTGAGGATGAAGGAATTGGTTCAAAGGATAGTCTTAGGAGGAGCAATGTCTCTATTGCACAAACTTGAGTCTGGTTGTTAGCTGTTGCATAACATGAAAACTCCTCAACTTGAATTAGAGCGGGTGAAATTTTTCTTATTTCACAATGGACCGGACTACGTTGTGTGATGACACTTGCTTATTGCATTGCATGAAAATAATTGCTTGGTAATCTTATTTGTGTTTATATACATTTACGAGTCTCCAATTCAACTTACTGAGCTGTAGTTGCTCATACTCGTATAGATCCCTTTGTAGGTCTTGATTTCTAAATACTTCGAGTATTATGCCGCCCTATAACTATCCAAAGGTTAGTTTCTTTTAAGCCTGAGGTGTGATGATCAATTCACCTAGTAGTTGATTTATAACTAGAGTCTCCTTTGTAATTTAAGAATGAAGGACTGATGGTTGATATGTAAATTAGTTGACTGTTACGTTAATATAGAATTTCCTGAGAAGTTCTGTAGAATGCACATGTAATTATATATATGTTTACTTAAAGTTCTTGTTAATTACTATAACTTTAACTTAACTCTTAGTTAGATTGTTTATTTCAAAGCGAAGAGTTGTTGACGCCTTGTGTAGTTCTTGTCTATAGTAGGTACTGTGAGGTCATTTACTATCATAAAATGGTTTATACGACGGAACTGTTGTGACTTTGTAATTTTAGAGTGTAACACAATCATTTGTATAGAGCTTCAATGATTATGTGTTGACACAATCAATTTTTGTAAAAGAAGAAGGTACCATTGAAACAATAATTTAGCTTAGTGCAAGTTGTCTCCCTTTTTTTTTTTGTTTTTTTTTTTGTTTTTCTTAAGAAGTTAAAGGAAATGAGAGGAGACATGATAAGAAGATATTTGAACATTTGGAAGAGGTATTGGAAGCATGTGTTCATTTTGGTGATAGTGCTTGGATATTTAGATTGATACCTTAAAATTCTATAAAATGTAAATCTATTAAAACTTCTTGCTTAAAATATTTTTAATTATTTCCATTATTTATTCAATTATTGCAGGTTGCTTCATTGATTTTACCCTTTGACATCCTAAATTTTAGCTAGTGAATCTAATTCTAGGATTTGTTTTTATATAGGAGGTTAGTTTATTTTTTTTTTAAACTCTTACTATCATATTATTGTTGGCTAACATTAGGAAGTAATGCGTCTTCGGGGTTAGATATATGAAGAGGCGCCACAACGAAGAGAATTGGAAAAAAAAAAGGTTAGCAAAGTTTGGGCAGCTACTGAATGGATATGATACATTACTCGATTCTATTCGGCTAATAATCTACTAGATATGACACACTGGTTTGAATTAAAGGGTTACTTGCCATTACTCTTTACTAAAGGAAATAGATAAAAGTTGAATATTAATGAGAACACTATAGTTGCTCATGGTGAATAATTCTGTATTGAAAGTTAAATGATTCCTGTATATAAGAAAGTGAGGGTTAATATACTCATTTACTAGGGTTGCTTTACATGTATGAAAAGATAAAAGGGTATTCTACATTAGGTTACATAAAACATACTAAGAGGGATAAAAGAGACAAAAAATATTTAGTATAGAAAAGAAAGAATCATTCTAAAACATTCTGTCAAAAGATATGTATCGCTTTGTGGCTGAACATTAGGGATATGATATAACATAGGCGGAAGCAGGAATGCGTTACAATTAGGAGTCGACCTGATCTGGATCAGGTCGAGAGCTAATCAGTTTGGTTAGGAAGTTAGCTGAATTGGAGTCAGGTACTAATGGTCGATTGGAGAGTTTGGTTTGGCTAACCTTTCTTGGGTTACCTTTTGGGTCAGAACTTTGTAGCTGGGCATGAGCATATTGGATACAGGTGAGGATTTGATAGACAGGATAGCTAGAGGTTGGGTCAGAGTAGGAGTCCTCGTTTTGGCTATGGCTTAAAGTTAGTATTTTCTGTATGAGCCCTTCAAATCCTCAAGCTCAACTTCTTGTGATTGGCTTAGGAGGTTGATTCCTATCAGGAAGTCTAAGCTTGAGGATCATAAGCATTTAGATACTGCTTTAAGGCTTATGTGTTTTGATGGGTTTAGAAGTTGAGTGTGTGGCTTTGTTTTGTTTTTTATTTTTCCTTTGGTCGCTCTCTCTCTTTAGAAGCTCAAGAGTGATTCTTTACCTAACTCTTGGTGAGTTTAACATGATATCTTATATATCTAAAGTAATTGTCTTTCTAATTAAGCATGTTCTACATGCTCTTTTCACAGGATTTTATAGTTAAAGTTAAGACGCATAATTACTAATTTGGAATGAAATATAGAGCTAAAATGTGGTTACTAATATCTAATCGTGATACTAGCAATACTTTTTGCATCACCATTTTCAAAGATGAATTACTATTATTTTGTGCTTATGTTTATCATTGTGAATCTAGTGGCTCTACTCGTTACTAGTTTGGAAAGAAATATAAAGCTAAAATGTGGTTACTAATATCTAGTTGAGATGTTAGTAATGCTTTTTACATCATCATTTTCAAAGATGAATTACTATTATTTTATGCTTATGCTTGTGGTGGAGAAATTGGTGGCTTTACTCTTAACTTCTTAATAGGATTAATATGTAGGATAACCATATTAATTATACCACCAAGCTTTGAATATTTGCCGATAATGATTCCAAATAATTTGTTTTTCATTCTTTTATTTTCTTGTATTTTTGATATTTCTACAATAAAAATAGAAAGCAAAGGAGAAACAAATAATATTCCAAGTTCAAGTGGGACACTTGAGCTAATAACTAATGATTTTATATCATAAGTATGTCATAAGAGAAACAAAAAAATTCACCTACTTTAGAACATTTTGGTAAGACTATGGTTATGCATGATCACAAAAAGGAAAATGTTAGGACAAAGTCTTCTTTATGCAATTTGTATGAATAAAATGTAATAGAAACATTAACGGATCTATAAAACATTTACTCAAAATTTTAATATCATAAAAATATAATTAAAAAAGTTTACTTGTTCCATGAGGTACTTTGTACCTCGTATGTTCTATAGAAGGTTCTAAGGTGATTTTAAGGTATTATAAGATGAGTTCTAATTTTAAAATCTAAGAATTGGTACCTATAAAGATGTGTATAGATAAAACTTTATATTCCATTCACTTTGTATCAACTTACCCTAATAATAAGTATGGGCAAACAATCTTTAAGAAGGGAACCGAGATTGAAAGCATACTTATGCTCCCATTTACTTGGAGGTAATAAAGGGAGAATATAATAACTATTCTCTCTAAACTTTTTATTACCTTACTTACTTGGATTTTGGATAATGAATTTTTATTCTTGGTACCTTTTTTTTTTATTCCCTTTATAGAGGAAATAGTTAGTACCTTATAAAAGGTGAAAGAAAAAAAATGTTCAAATAGTTATTGAAGTAAGGGAATAATTTGTTTACACAATTATAGAATTCATATGCACAATACACACATAATTAGGGTTTACACATGATTTTGGGTAATGTAATGTTTTGTTTTTCTCTCCTTTCATATTTTATAGTGTGGCATATGTAGAATATTTTTATATCTTCCCTTAACTAACTACACATACATTTTAGCTATGTCATCAATTTTTGTAATATTTTACAGATATAATTATGAAATGGACTACGCTATATCTTATATCTTATTACATTTAAGGCTACATTATAAGCTTATCTATTTATGTTAGCTTGATATTATTTAATTAGGTAGCCTATGTAAGATGTGGCTTGAGCCTACCAACATCCTTTGATCCACATTTATGTATGTAGCATTACTACTAACTCCTACTAAATCAATCTCATGAGTTGTTGGACTGACATGTTTTTTGACTGCAACTTCAAAACACTTTCCCCTTCTTTCTACAATACAAAACCCTAACCCTTGTTTACATACTTCATCTTCGCCTCTATAAAAAACCATTTTCTGTAAGGGTAAGTCAAGGAATCTTAGCTTCAAATAAAAAAAAAAAAACTCCTATGTAGCTTCAATAGGAGGACGATTATGCCAATGAACAAGAACTATTGTATTTGTTGTATGCTATGCTTTAGAATCTTCCTTTCCAAGAGGGATTCAGGTCCCCATGATTCCTCGATGCTTAAATCTAGAAGCACATGAGGAGTTTGAACTGGATTTCTAATGTATTTCATCAACTATGACATATGAAACGGTAGTTGTATCAAAGACTCCTTAGGTAAGTTAAGACAATAAGTTGCCGTCCTGATCTTGTCAATTATTTTGAAGGGGCCATAGTACTTTGCTGATAACTTGTTTTTTTTTTTTTTAATACCCTTTAACACTTGCTTGCTTATAGGGTTGAAGCATGAAAAACACAGTCCCCAATGTTGAAGGACCATTTACTCCACTTATGATTAGCAAGTTGCTTCATCCTATTTTGGGCACACCATAGGCAAAACTTTTAAATCTTTAGTGTTTCTTCTCTCTCCTTTAATATATCATCGATAGATTCATTCCTTACATCCCTTGCATCCATAGGCACGTAGGGTAGATGAATAGGTAGCTCATGCTCGTATAAGATCTCAAAGGGAGTCTTTTTAGCACTAGTGTAGTAATTGGTATTATATTACCACTCGGCTAAAGATAGGTATTGACTCTACTTCTTAGGATAATCACTTGTCATGCATCTTCAGTATATTCCCAAACACTTGTTTGCAATTTCAGTTTGCCTATTTGACTGTGGATGATAGCTTAACCCTTTGTAAGGTAAAAAATTCTTTCCAAAAGGTACATACAAATACTGAGTCCCTATCACTTAGAATTCCCTCGAGTAGATTATGGAGTTTGTAAACATTGTCTAGATAAGCCTTTGCCACCTACAGTGCTGTATAAGGATGAGATAGGGTAACAAGTGAGCATACTTGCTCAATCAGTCTACTACCATCATAATCACCTCTTTGCCATGAGAATTTAGTAGCTCCTCAATAAAATCCATACTCACCTCACACCATAGCCCTTCAAGAATTGGTAGGGGCTGCAAAAGTCCTAGACTTGTAATATTTTCAAATTTACATCCATAACATATGTTACATTTGTGCACAAATAGGTATAGCTCTCTTTCTACCCTTGGTTAGTTGAAAATCGAGTGAATTTTCTAGTAAGTAACTTGTCCACTTAAGTGTCTTTCTAAAGGTTCACTATGATAAGTAACCAATAGCTTCTTCCTTAGCGATTCATTAGGACTAACACCTACATTCCCCTTCCTTCTAAACACATTAGCATGCCAAGTGTAATGTTAGCATTGTTCTCTATCTTTTAACCTATTGATTTAGTTAGTAAGCCTCTTGTCGGCAGCCTAACTAGCTTGTATTTTAGCTTAGAACTCTAGACTTTACAGTTGTTAATACAACATTCAAACTGAATTCCCTTATGCTAGATAATGTATTCATTGTTGAGTTAGTGTGTCCATTCTTATAGCTAATCTCATTGCCTAATCTTAGGAATTTTGTCAACCATTTCTATTAACTAGGGGTCCCAATTCTTTGTTCTATGAAGTATTTAAAACTTTAGTAATCCATCCTGATGATAAAGTGGTGCCTAATAAGGTAATGTCACCACTTTTTAAAGGGATAAGATAAGGCTAATATCTCCTTCTTGTAAATAGACAACCCTTGTTGTTTTTGGCCTAAAGTCTCATTGAAATATGCAATAGGGTACTTTTCTTGAGAGAGAAAATGAGCCATAGATCATAGGTTTGAGCCTTTCACCAAGCACTAGGCGGTTTTCTTTTTCTTGGCACAAATGGACATGTGTCAGTTAGTGATTGGCTAACACAAAAATTTTCCATCACTTTCTTTGCCTTTTTTTCAATTGATTTCATTAATTTAATAGTAGATTCGGGTATGTCACATGACCTACTTTGATTTGGTACCAAGAATATGTCAAAATTTGATCATTTAAAGGATCAAAATAAGACTTGAAAATTGGAAAAAATTAAAATACCTAAATTTTTCTCTCTTTCCCAGCTTGCACCCTACACTTCTCCTTAGTTTTCTACGTGCAATCTATGCTCATACACATGATTGTATGGTACATTCATGTTCTATGCATGGCCCTCTTTGCATTAAACCTGGATTCTGTCTACATTCATCTTCTCACGTGGGTAAAATCAAATCAACAATTGGGAAAGAATTTATTTTGCAGTTCAAAATTCATTAACTTGAATCTTTTAATTAATGCGATTCCTAGACTTTTTGAACTTGAATAGGAATTGATTAGTATAAAATAGGGGTTGAGGAACCCTTTTAGATCATGAATCATCTCTCAAATTCACTCAAAACATACACACTTCCTCTTTCTCTCTTTACTCGTAGCTAAGCTCTCTCTCTCTCTCTAGAATTGGTGTAAGCTTAAATCATTTTGACCTGAACCAAGTTAATAAAAAAGACTCCCATAGCCCCAATTATTAAACCTAATGTCTCCCATACGTAGCTGTGCTCTTTAACTCATCTAATTACCAATAGAATCTTGAAACCCTTGCCACTGCACCACTCCTTCTTGAACTACCACCCTTTGGTGGTTTTCACTTCAATCCATTTAGACTACTGTCCTTCTTACCCTCGAAAACCCAAGGATATACTACCCACTTACCACCAGCGAGCGCCTTATGCGAGAATCACCACCATCCTCTATGGCTAAAACACCAACAACCACCAATCCTCCTTTAAACCCTAAGGCATTGTCACTAAGCTTAGTTTCATCAATGAATTTGCTAGAAATATTATTTTTCTTGCTTGATTTAAACATTAGAGTCATTTGTATTTGCCTTAATCCGTTGCCTGAAGCTACCCCCATGTTGCGCACTTGCAGTATACGTGATTGGGTTGGATGACCTCAATCCGACTTAGGAACCCACACTTAGTTCCCTCTCTAACTCGTACAAGTTTAGTCTCTCTCTCTTTTGTTTTGTGCTTCATTGTAATTTTTTTCTCTTTATATTTTTACTCCATTGTAAATAATGAAAAAAAAGCTAAAAAAAGTGAATTAGAAAAAAGAAAAAGAGGGATCAAAACAAAAAAAAAGGAAAAAAAAAAAAGAAGGCAAGAAAGCTCTTTTTTATTTTTTTTATAATTTTTTATGCTTCGATAAAAAATTATAAAAAGTGAAAGAAAAATAAAAAATAATAAAAAAATTTATCACTTAGAAATACCTCTTCTCTAAATAAATAAAAATAAATCAATCCTTTTCAAAGTTAGGGCTTTTTAGGATTTTCCAAAAAATAATACACTTAAATTAGGACCCTTTTAAGATTTTTACTTAAATAATAAAATGGCTAAGAAACGAAAACTTGACCACTTTTTATAACTAAAAATCATTAGCACATTTAAATTTTCAGTGAACGAACCATAGTAACCTAATCCTGAATAGCAAGTATGTAAGTAACAAACACAATTACGGAGCAACTTAAAATATGAAAGAATTTATTTTTTCCCTTTTGTAAATATTTAGTTCTTGTATCCTAATTTATTATTTTCTTTACTTGTAAAATAACAAGTGTAAATTACAAGGGTATACTGAAAAGTAGATTTAAAATTGGAAAGTTGAAAGTGGCATTTATTAGGGTTTAATAGATTAGCCCCTGGACTCAAATTTTGGTTTTCAAAAGTCGTTTATAAAAAATTGTTTTTTTTTTTCAATAGTCCAATGGCTAAGTTAAATCGATCCATCCAATTGATTTAACCTAACCCATTTTTTTCCTAACCTTGGTCGGGTGGCAACTCTTAAACTTTTCAAAATAGAAAAACCTACTTTTTCTTAACTCTCAATTGATAATCTATATTAAATGGGTAGAAGATTTAATATAGATTGAGTAAAGGGAAATAATAAAAACCAGGAAAAATCTAGGCTCGACATGTTTAATTCTTTATAATCAACATACATTCGCCATGTGTTGTCTTTCTTTTTTACAAGTACAACTAGAGAAGAGAAGGGATCGTGTCTAGGACGAATTATTCTTGAGCATCTCCTTCACTATTTCTTTTAGTACTTTTTTTTTTTTTTTGTAAGGACAAGTGCTTGTAGGGCTTGAGATTCACCATAATAGTAAGGTCTTGTAAGTGAATTCTGTGATAAAAACTTCTATTTAGGGATAGAGAATGTGGTTTTTTAAAAATATCATGATAGTTCTCCAACAAGTCAATGGTCGTAGGACTCACATTATTATTCTATTTTGTTGATGCACCTGTTTCTTCACATTTAACTAACCTTCATTGTACTGTAGGTTCTCTAGGTGTTGGCTTTAGTAACTTAATCAAATTTTCATTTGGCAGTAATTTAATAACATTTGGAGTTCCTTTAAGTGTGTAGTCTTGACCCATCTAGGTAAAATTCATGGTCATATATTGGAAATTCCAATTAATAGTGCTTAACTAAGTTAACCACGGGATTCTAAGCACTAAGTTACATTCATTTAATGTAAAAATGTAAACTTTAGTCTTACACTTGGTTCCTTACATTATTCACCCAAAGCAAGAGATCTTACAATGTTAACTAGCTTGGAACCATCAGCTAATGCTACAGACAATGGGGTGATAGCTTCAGTTAAGCACCTTAGTCCCTTTGCCAAGCATAAGTCCAAGAGGTTTGAGGTAGTCCCTGTATCAATCAAAACATTGATTCTTCCTTTTTTTTTTTTTGTAATATCCATCTACCTTCATGTAACCTTCGATTGCTACTGAGTCTGCATTCTTCATGGTATAGAGTAAGCTTGGACAACTCCTTTTCAATTAATTCATCTTCCTCTTCATGCATCTCCTCTACATCTTCTTTTGTTGGTTTCCCCTTAACTATAATCATACCTAATCTCTTTTGGTTGCATTTATGTCTCAGGTTGAAAGCTTTGTCTTACCAAAAGAAAATTTCCTTCCTCTTCTTTTCGTCAAGCTCTTCGGGTGTGAAACTTCTAGTGGTTTTGGTATAGTTTGATAGGTTATTTTTGGGTGTGGTTAGTTCGAGTAGGATGAAGAAATCCAAGTAGGTTAGGCCCGTTTTGTTATTGGGTTGGGTTTGTATGAAGTATTGTGGGCTAAAATGGTGGAGTATGTGGGCTGTAGTGGTTTTTACACAACCGAGGGAACTATGACCATGCTATTATTGTTTTAATCTTATAGTTTAGCTAAGATATAAGCTTCTTGAAGGGTTTAAGGGTGAAACATGTGATTAGGGTATTGTATGGTGGTTTATAAATCAGTGAGAAAGCAGCTAATGAGGTAAGGTTTAGATAGTTGTAACTTAGTAGATAATTTATTGAATTCATCAATATAAGACTATAAATCACTTGTTTGGTAAAGCTTTTTGAACTCAAACATAAGGCCTTCACCAACTCCTTCTCCAAACCTCATTATTAGCCCATTAACTAACTCATTCCATAACATCAATCCCTCAAAATCACTATTATGCTACTGCGAATAATACTAATGGAAAGCCCTATCTTCCAAGTACATAGAGGTAATTCTCACTTTCCAATTCTTTAGGTGTAGAATCAATAGTGAAATATTGTTTTGCTTTATAAATCCAATTTTTTAAGTCTTCCCCACTAAACATAGGGAATTTAGGTTTAGAAACTTTCGCTGGTAGTGAATAATGAGACTCCCCTTCTTAAGTTATATGATAACATTGTGAAGCTAATCATTAATTTACTTCTCTTTATCTTTTTTCTGCAAGTTAGAGGTAGAAGCTTGCTGAGGTACCTAAGATTTTAGCTCGATGAAGGTAATAACTTGCTTGTCCATGAATTGTTGGGTATGAGTTATAGCTATATCAACACTTTTAACCCAAGCCTCCTTATGATCTAGATGCCCCTTCAACAACTCCTTCATTGCCTCCTTTATAGTCTCCTTCATAGTGTCTTCTATGATTTTCTATTTCTCCTGTATTAGAATCATTTCTAAGAAATGCTTTGATACCACTTAAAGTAAGGGAACAATTTGTTTACATAATTATGCCTCGTTTACTCCGGGTGGGGTAGGGGTGGGGATGGGTATTATATTCTCTTTTTATTCTTTATTACATCATTCACTTGACATTTTACCTTAAAATCTTGATTTGGTAGAATCCATCAAGTTATAAGGATTACTTGACTTAACTAATGAATCCTAATTGAGTAACCAATGTATACCGCTACCCTTTGTCTTTTCCAAAATACTCCCATTAAGCCACCATACACCACCACCACCTAAGCATGAATATACCACTACCACCACCACCATTACCGCATTTATACTTACCACTACCACCACCTCATTTCATTCTACAAATAGACAACATTTAGGGGGATAAAGCTATTACAAGTACATGAACTTTTATACCTTTTCATTTTAGTGCCTAAATTTTAAATTTTTTCATTTTCGTACCTCGACTTTTCAAATGAGACAAATTAATATTTTTGTTATAACATCCATCATACAGAATACTTATTTATTTCACTTTAAAAAGTTGAAGTACTAAAATGAAATAGCGACTAAAGTTTGAGCATTAAAATGAAATAAAAAGAAAGTTAATATACTTATATTATTATTTTATCATTTTATAATAATGACAGTTATAATGGAGATACCAATTTACCTCATTTAAAAAGTTGGGGTATTAAAATGAACAAGTTTAAAGTTTAAGTACTAAAATGAAAAATAAAATAAAAAAATATGAAAGTTCAAGTACTCGTATCGACTTTATCCCGACATTTGGAAACATAACCATCTACACTTTGCCAATATAACCACCACACCGTTATCGTCACTGTTACCAACACAACTATCTTTTTCTTCAGTGACCACATATAGCTACCAAACCCCAACTACTTTACTTTCTTAAATGCCAGTCCATTTATGTTTCTTAGTGGAAATATGCCTTCGTTTCACACCTTCCCGACCATCGTCACATCTCCTTCTCTCTCTTCCTTCGATTCAATCTCTCTCTTTGAACATCAATTTGCTGTGACAAAGCTTTGATTTGATGTTTGGTATTGGTGAAACTACTTAGTCTTGAGTGTTTAGTGTAAGAAATGGGAGATTTTGTGAAGCTTTAAGGTTTTTTTTTTTTTTTTTCCAGTATGTTGCTCTAGTTTGCATTTGAATTAAAGATTGAAACTTTTGTAAATTAAAAGATTTTATAGCGGGAATTAAAGTTTGTGCATAGAGAAGGGAAGTTAGTACTTTAGTTTTGTGTACATGCATATAAAGTTAAATGAGTTAATGGACTATTGTGAAAAACTGTACATTGATTCTATAGTTACGATAGATGATTAAGAGAGAGAGAAAAATAGAACGAGGAAGATGAGGATAAAATTGTCCTTTTAATTCTTATTACAGGTTTATTCTTAGTGCCTTTTTCTTCAACTAAACATTGTAATTAGCATTCACTCTTGTAGAGGGCTAAAAATTGTTATATTAGTTATTAGGATAAGCTCATTATTTATTTAGGCTTGACTCCTTGGCTTAGGTGATAGAGCCTAAGGAGTTCAGTCTATTTTGGGATAATTCAGGGAGATTTGGTTTAGTGGGCTTAGAATAGGGATTGTTAGATCGGCTTGTTAGATCGGCTTGTCCTCTTCCAACCTTTTTCAGGTAGGCTTATGCACTTGTAAGGAAGGCTACTGGTTTTAGGCCCATTAGCTAGCTCATTCTGGATAACCATGAATCGACTAAGCTCCATCTCATCAATTGATTACCTAGATGATTTGACGGATGCTAACATGCTTAAGACCCTATAAATACTCAGTATTTCCTCATCATAAGGGACTCTTAGAGAGATCGAAGAAACGTTGTTTCATTATGAAAACTTTGCTCTCTAAAATCAAATCATGTTCAGGTAAAGAATTAATCTCATTTGCTCAAGTTACAAGGTGAATGCCTAAAGTCTCTTAAGGTTGCCTTGTCTGTCACTTGTGTATTTTGAGATACTGAGATTGCTTATTCTTCCTTCCTACATTATTCTCACCTAATAATCCCTTTAGGTAACCATCTCGTGTAATTTCTTTGAAGCTACATAGGGCACGCTACTTACGAGCACGTGACTACTTCGACTGAACCCCCACATCGACAACTCCTTATTCCATTATTTAAGAATTCCAATTTCGTTTCCACCGTTTTCATTCAGTGAAGTGAACGAGACATTATAGAATTCATAAGCACAATATACACACAATTAGAGTTTTTGTTTTTGCCCACCATACGTAATTAGGGTTTACACATGATTTTGGGGAATGCAATGTTTTGTTTTTCTTTCTATTCATTTTTTATAATGTGTCATACATAGAATATTCTGATATCATCGCCTAACTTACTGCACATGCATTTTAGCCACATCATTAATTTTTATCATTTTTCATGGACATAATTGTAAAATGGACTATGGCTATATCTTATATTCTATTATATTCAAGCTCACATTACTAGCCTATTTATTTCAGTTTGCTTGATATTGTTTAATTAGCAGCCCATGTAAGGTATGTCCTAAGCCCACCAACATTCGTTGATCCACATCCATGTGTGTAGCATTACCACTTGCTCCTATTGAATCAATCTAATGAGTTGTCGGACTAATATGTTTTCATCTGCCACTTCAACAGACTTTTCCCTTCGTTTTACAATATAAAACCCTAACCCTTGTTCCCTTACTTTAGTTTGACCATTAGATTTAGATTCTAGAAATGGTTTAATATGAAAGCAAAATTGTAGTAGTTGAATGTCATTGTAATGAATTCAATTCGTGTCCATTGTTTCTTTTTTTTTTTTTTTTTTTTTTAATGTGTACAAATCAAAATTAGCAAGCACCCTTATGGACGAATAAATCTAGCAATATAACTGTTGGAAATCACTAAGTTTCCTTCAAGATTACCTTTCTTTTGGAGGTAGCTAAAATAAATGGGTCCCCTAGAAACATTGCTGAATGATGAAGAGTAGTATCTCTTTAGGCGTATTGATGCCGACCTGACATTGGATCCTGCAGACAAAGCGTCTTCAAAGAGATTTACCAGAGCTTGAACATGCACCTTTCCATTCCCTTTTGTTTTTCTTTCCCACTTTTGTTCCTTTTGGTTGTTATTATCCCTATAAGTCAATAGTCTCAGATAAACCTTTGTTTATGTCTTATAGGTCTTCTAATCCCCTTTCCCCCTATCTACATGCTAGCATGTATAAAAGAATATGGTGAGGCATCATTTTTGCTAATTTATTCACATATGACATCATATGGGTGGTATACGAATAGGATACGAATCGTAGACAGAAAAATTTATTTATTTAGATTATATTATTAAGTGCCAGGAGTTGGCCGGGATGAAGTGGTCAATAGCTAATGATGCTTAACATATTGAAGTTACGTAAGAGCTTGGAAACATTATTTTTATATTTTTAAAGAAAGAATCATTTGCTTGCAAAAAAAAAAAAAAGAAAAAAAAATCATTTTTTTTTCTGACTTCTTCTTCTTCTTCTTCTGTTTTTTTTTTTTAATGGATCTAAGAAGACTAAGATTCCATCACTAAGTATTCTTAATAGTCATATATCGCAATATATAAAGAATATTTAATATAGATCTATTTTTTAATCTCTTTTACTTATAAAAGATAGCATGTAATTGGTAGAGGCACAAAATAGGATCATCTTTCATGATATAAGAACTTTGTTTAACTTCAAATAACTAAAGTGGGCCTTAAACCCCTTAAAATTTCTTGTGTTTTCTCAATGAATGCTTTAGAGAATTTGCTAAGTTTACTTAATAAGAAAACAAATTCCTATTTGTACATTTTATAAGTAAAGTTTATTAATCTCACTTTAGTAAATTCCATCAAGGTACCCGTTACCGATATTCTTTGACAGATACGACATATTGCAAGAAGAGAACTTTTATTTGTTTATTCTAAGGACTTAAAAAAAAAAAGTATAAGCACGGCTTCTCTAGTTCCAAGATTTTTGTATTTGCTTGCGTGTTTGTATACATATAATTGTATATGCGAAGGGAATAATGGTTTAATTGTTACCGGAAGAGGAAGAATTGCTAAGTTCCAGTTATGAGCTTAAACCATTCAGCTAAGTATTTAATTGAATGTGGATGTAACGAAAAGTCAATATTTGATCCAACGTGGTGCCAAGATCAAACATTGAAAAGATCTCAACAACAAGATTCGAACAAAGTATGGAACTAGAATGTAGGCCGATGCTTCATCCAATCTCATTGTTGAGATTAGAATGATGGTACGGTACTAGGGATGTAGACAAAATGCTTCGTTTAATCTTATTGTTGAGATACGAATGGTGGTAGGTGTGAAGTTTCACTATGTCCTATGAAGCACCTATTTTCCGTGTCTTGTGAATGAGGATTTTGTTTGAATCTCACTCCATGAGATTCAGACGAAGTTTTGATGAGAGTTTAAAGAGAAATAATATTCGACGATATTTAGACAAAGTACAAGAGATTCAAGGAAAGCGTCTCCTATGGAATTTAGCATTTGCTTGAATTTTTTAACTTCTAATCGAGTCAACATGTCGTTTAGACGATATAGACGTAGTTTATCAGTATTTGAGGTTTTGATCTGTTCTTAGTTGAATTGACGGATGGGAACAATTTTTAAAGGGTGGCACCTAATAGTTGGTCTCCTAGAAAAGCTATATTCGATGTTGCGATGTTTGAGAATTGCTTCAAAACTCTGAATTAATTTTTAGAGCAAACATTATTCTAAAATTTGAAATAATTTTGCCTCTTATTGCCCAAATTCAGAAAAATACTAATTACCCAAATCCTAAAATATGGTATATAAAAACAGTGAGATTGCTAGTCCTTGTTCTTGAACTTAATTAAATCATGAAACAAACGCACTTAAGAATCCTTCTGACATTTTTATGCACGAGGCATAAGACGCAGGGCGAGTTTACACGCCCATAAGTTCAACTCAGTTCTTAGCGAGAGATTTCTAACAACAATAGCATAACCGAGTCAATTCTTTCTTTTTTTTTAGAAATTAATTTGGGACGAAATTAGTGAAAATATATCCTTTATATTATATGCGAAGGCTCAAAGCAGAGTCCAAATATTTGCATTAGATGATCCTTCTAATTTCGCCAGTTTCCAATTGCATGAACCCAATTGGATTTTAAATAGGATTGGTAACTCATGTTATCATGTTGTGTTTTGTTTTCGTATCTAAATAGGTTCATGTCCAAAAAATCTAAACCATGATATAACTCATTTGTTAATTGTGTATGAAAATCCGAACTCATAACTAGCGTGTCTTGTGTTTGGGTTGAACCTGTTTACATTAGGATCGATAATTCATATTATCATGTTGTATCTCGTTTATTTTAAGTTTAATACTGTTTGTTGATTAAAAAGTTATAATTAAATTTATAAAATATTTATAGATACAATGGAAAAAGAATGATAATAATATTTACATTTTACAAAAACAAATGATATTTTATGTTTATACTTAATATAGAATTATAACTCAAACAAAAGTTTTAGTAAAGTGAAATCTTATTAAATGTAGAAAATTTGAAAATTTAAATTACATAATATCATTAAATCAAGTGAAACAATGGATTAAATAGATACTAATATTATTACTAGTCTTGATTTTCAAATTTATCACATTAGTTATTAGATTTTTAAGAGAGTTAGTAAAAAAATCTGCATATAAGTTTGCAATTTTTTGCCCATTTAAACTAAGATACAATGAGAAGAGCATATAATATTATCAAATTTAAGTTATATAATATCATTAAATTAAGTAGAACCATGACTTAAAATAGATATTATTATTATTATTATTATCAATGTTAATTTCGAAATTTATCATATTGTGTATCAAATTTTCAAGAGAGACGGTTAAAGAATGTATATATTACTTCATAATTTTGTACTCATTTAGACTACAATACAGTAAAAAGAATATATAGCTTAAAAATATCTAATACCTTTAATTGAGATTTCCAACTTAGAAAAAAATGATTTGTGTAACAAAATACAAATATGGAATAATACATGCATAATATATGACGTGTCTCATATCCCGTGTTTAGATCTAAAAGCTTAACCCAAATCCGAAAAAGAATTTAATCGTGTTTAAACATATTTGACTCGTTTGTATCTCGTACTAAATTTTCCTATATAATAACATATTTAAATTATATAGTATTGTATCGTGTCCAAGTCTATCGTAGTCGGATTTCATATTGCCAGCATTTTAGCTTTCCGAAAATGAAGCCTACTTAGATATAGACTTCTCAATTTTCAAATGGAGAGTTTTGTTTTATCGGTGATAAGATAATATTATATTAAAAGAAGGAGAAACTAACTCCTGGAAAATGCAGGCGAGGAGCATGCAGCTCTAGGTTAAGCAGCATCAGCAGAAACCATAATATTTGACAAAATTAAAGGAGTATTTTTTCTCCCATACAACCCAATGCTACAAATATCATTTTTTTAACAAGGCAAAACAAAAGGAACGTGGGGCAGCAAAATTTGTAGATACACCTTTTTGCGCCTACATCCAAACAACTAGGGAGTCAGCAACAGAGTTGAGCTCCCTTGATATAGCTTCAATTGTCCACTGCTTCATTTACAAGAGCTTGACCCTGCAAGCATCTCACACGTTGTCGTGAGATAATGTAACATTTGATTGATTTTGCAATAAGGCGACAGCTACAACCGAATCATTGTTTATTTTAACATTGGAGAATCCCAATTCAAGAGAAAAACTTATCCCTCAATAAATGCCCCAAAGTTCAATAGTTAAAATGTCAAACAAAGCCCAATTTTCTGGAAAAACCATATAACCATCTTCCCATGCGAGATGGAGTGTTATGTGTAATTCTTGTTTCATATGACGCAAGGATTGAGTTGACTTTTTCTAATTGTTTATGCTGAAGTCTACGATCCAAGATTATTTATATGGTTGGCGGTAATTTATTGTTGTGGTCCACAACTATCCTTAGCCACATGTTCCATGTTAAACTAACCGAAGATCCAGAATATTTTATTTCATGATATGGTTTTCTCAATATAATTTTTTTTTTAAATTTTTATCAATACGTTATTTTTAGATATTATAATATATAATCAACCGTTAAAATTATAAAGAAGTTAATCATATCATGATAACGTTATAAGATATTTTAAAAATCAAGATAATTATAATTATTAATTTATAAATTAAAAGAAGATAAATAGATAGAATTCAAATATTACATGATATATATCAAAGGACCCAATCTTATTCAATTCGATCAAACTATTTGATTTTTGCACTTTGCTCCTTTTGGTTATCATCCCAAGAAATCAATTGTTTCAGATAAACTTTTAATGTCCAATTCGTCTCCTTAATTGCTTTTACCTAGTTACATGTTTCCATCTATAATAGAATATCATCGAGGGCTTCATTTTTTGCTATTTCATTCACATATGATGTCCATTAATTGCCAAGAATGCTGAATGCATGGGGATAAAAGTGGTCAATAGAGAATGAGGTATAACTTATTGAAGTTGAATAGGAGCTTAAAACACTATTTTTAGATTTTCAAAGAAAGAATTATTTTTTGTATCAAGTTTAAGAAAATAGCTTCATTTTAATGACTTTTCATATGGTTTTGGGACTAATTTATCATCTCCAAATATCCCAATTAGTCATATATTGGCATATATAAAAAATATTTAACATAAATCCATTTTGTGATCTCTTTTATTTATAATGTGATCGACAAAAACACCAGATAATATTATATTTTGAGTTATTAAAACTCTATATTCTATCTAACCTGAAATAGCCAAAATGCTAAGTCTACTTAATAAAAAAAATTGGCTATCTTCAAAACATAATTATGAGATTGCAAATGTAATCTGCCATTGAAAATGTATTAGAGTTTTGAGAATATAGAGAGCAATTTAACAGTTAACTTTCTATTTTGTTATTAAAATTATATCAATCTATAAAACCATATTACATGAAGTATAGGACTAGATATACCAATCTTATTAGCAAATGACACTTGTATTAATAACACAATGGACTGGATTGGATACAAAAATAAATAATATACACATACTTCATACCCCCCTCAAGTTAAATTGCCTTGAAGATGCAACTTGAGGCAAAGAAAGTGAAATTTGGTGTTCAACTAGTGGCGTAGTTTGTAAATCAACATATCGTAAATGAGTAGAAACATGAATAGGTAGAAGAAAATCGATACGAATATGATCATGAAAATGCACATTAATGTTGATGTGTTTGGTTCTTTCACGTAAACATGGTAGAAGCCATGAGAAGAGTGGACTTGTTATCATAACTTATAGGAACTGATAATGAAGCTAGTATTTATAAATTTATCAAGATATATGATACCCATAAAACTTCTTCGATAGCCATGGCCATACTCTGATATTCAAATTTACCTGTGGAAATAGAAAAAGTATTTTGTTTCTTAATCTTCCATGAAACCAAAGAACGACCAAGTAACACAAAATAGCTACTAATAAATTTTCAATCTAATATACAAGCACTCTATTCAGCATTAAAATAAGTAACAACATCTAAGGTATTAGATGAAGAGTAATAAAGTCCCAAAGAATAAGTTCCATTTAGATGTTTAAGGAAATATAGCAGATTACACAAATAAGAAGTTTGAAGCTACGAAAGGAATTGACTAAAAATTATACAACATAGCTAAGATTAGGTCTAATTAGAGTAATGTACCATAATTGCCTAGCAAATCTTCTGTAAAGTATTGTATTACCTAGCTGTTCATCTAATATATTATCAAACTTTTATCTACTAGGGAGTAAAGTTTGAACTAGTTTAGCAGTTGTGAGCCTTGCATCAACTAAAACATTCAAAATAAACTTACGCTGGTTAATCAACATTCCTTTATATGTTTGGAAAATTTCAAGATTAAGAAAAAATCTTGCCAATCTTAAATCTTTAATAAGTGAACATAGCGTCTCAAGCACGCATTAAATTAGAAAAACTAAACTAATCAATCCTTGTTAGTAGCATAGCATCAACTTATAAAAGCATAACAATTGACCATTCAAAAGCAAAGTGAGTAAATAAAGAATGATCATGAAAAGATCGAGAAAAGCCTTTTTGAAATTACCAAAATTAGAAATTTTAAGATTCTATTGATGGGATGATTGTTTAAGTCCATATAGAGATCTCCAAAGACAGTAAACTTAATGTAGTTATGCTTTAACATAGTCTAGAGGTGGTAATATATAAATTTCCTAGTTAAGATGGCCATGTAAAAACGTATTGTTGATATCAAATTGATAAATTAACCAACTTTGATTGGTAGTAGTAGCTAATAAAATCATTACGGTACTAACTAGCCTTATTCCGTTCAATACTATCGGTTAGTTTATATTTAATCTTATATATCCATTGGATCCCATAGGCTTTTTCCTTTCAGGCAAAGTACTCAACTCTCATGTATCATTCATCTCAAGAGCATTAAGCTCCTTTTGTATAACATCTATCCATTCTTTTTATCTAGATGCTTGTAAGTAGTTAGATGGTTCTTGTGTTATTAATACACTAGTTAAGAAGGTAACATTATCATGGAAAAGTTTGAAAAATTCATGAATGTCAAACAAAGATGTAGAATAGATGATTGTTAGCCATTAGTTTGTGAAAAATAAGCATACATATGAGAAGAATCAATAGATGATGCAACAACTGATTGAACAAAATGGGCAAAATCTTCCAACCATTTGGGTAGATTGTGAATCCTACTTGATCTCCTTAAACCAGTATTAGCATTAGTGTAGAGGTATACTACATAAAGGAATAGAATGTATATCATATATAAAAGGATAAACAGTTTTAAAATAAAAAAAAATATGGTGATGCATCAAGTTGAACATGATCACTTGGGAAGGACTTAGAAGATGAATGTGTTTGAATTGATTTTTGATGTAAAGGAAAGACTTTCTCAAAGAACATAAAATCTCTACTAGTGAAAACACGTTTATGATGAAGATCATAAACTTTGTAATTTTTTTAACCATATTCATAGCCTAGAAAAATATAGCTTATACTTCTTGCATTAAATTTGTCCTTGCTAAGACCATTTTGAGCCACATAACATAAGCAACTCATCACTCTAAGATGATCATTTGTTGGTGATCTTCCAAATAATATTTCAAATGGTATTTTTGTCCTAAGTTTGCCATAGGCATCTTATTGATAAGGTGGGCGGCTATCAACAAATATTCTCCCCAAAACTTTTCTTGCAACTTAGTATGAATCCTTAAAGCTTTAGGCGTTTCAATTAAATGTTTGCATTTTCTCTTTACTCTATCATTTTATTGAGGAGTATAAGCCATAGTCCTTTGTTGTATAACACCTAGACTATAAAACATAGATTAACAACTTTTGGACAAGAATTCACATCGATTATCGGTCCTTGTGAAGTTAGGAACAACTGAAAAATGATTTGAAATGTACTTCAAATATTGAGTAAGGACAACAAAAGCTTGAGATTTATGATGAAGTAGAAATGTTTAAGTGGATCTACTATAATCATCTACCATTTCAAGAAAATAATATGCTTTAGATAAAAAAAAGTAATGTAATATGAACCTCATATATCTCTATGTAACAATTCAAAAGGATAATTCCCTACATGTATACTTGTACCATAAGGAAGTATATGAAATTTAGCTTCCTAACAAGTATGAAAAGTTTTCAAAGGAAAAATATTTACAGTCACTCAAATGTTGTAATTTGGAAACCGAGTTATGACCAAGTTTTGTGTGCAACAAGTGTATATCTTTACTAACGATAGAAGAGAAAGAGTTAGAAGTTGATATTGATTTGATTAGGTCACCCAATCCAGTAGAATCTTCATTTTTTCTAAATTTAAAAACATGTAATCTCACTTTGAACTTTGGTTGTAGCAATTACCCATTTAGTTTTTAGATCCTAGAACACATCTATGATAACATCAAATTCAATTAAAAGGGCTTAATCTATCACCAACTTGTTGATTGAAAAAGATTGTGTGAATTTTAGGACAAGAAGTACATGATGAATTAGAAGTATAGGTGAAAGTTGAATAGATCTAACTCTGTCAACACTTAATGTTCCGGTAGAAGGTAGTTTAACAATAATAGGTGATTTTAGAGTTTGAATATTATGTAAGATTTGTGAAAACGAGATCATATGAGAGTGTGTTGAATAACAAGATGTGATCTGCATTGACAATAAATGAAAGTTTATACAAAGAAAGTAGAGGACATAGAGAGCAATGTAATGGTTAACTTTCTATTTTATTATTGAAGGTTTATCTACAAATCTGTATTATACGAGTTTTATATACAAATATTGTAAAAAGAAGTATAAGACTAAATATACTAATCCTATTAGCAAATGACACCTGTATTAATGACATAGTAGATTTGATTGGATACAAAAATAATATATACATACTTTACAATAATTATACATTTTATGAATAAATAATTTAATCTTATATTAAGAAGTTTTATGAAGTTACATGTTACCAATATTCTTTTACATATATGACATGAGATACAATTGCAAAAAGTAAAGTTCAATTTGGTTATTCTGAGAGGGCCTTAAAAGTATAAGCTTAATTTCTCTAATTTTAAGATCTTGTATTTGCTCATGCAAAAATATGTAGTTTATATATAAAGGGAAAAATGATTTAATTGTTACAATGAGAGGAATAATTGCTATATAAATATCAATTATGAGCTTGGAACTTTTAACTAAGTGCTTAATTGAATTTGGATGCAAAGGGAACTTAGTGTTTGATCAAAAGTGATGGTTAGGTCAAGTATTGAAAAGATCACTTGAATCTCAATGTTGAGATTCAATCAAAGCAGGGAATTGGGAAAGTAAACTAATGGTCCATCCAATCTCATTATTGAGATGCGAACTATGGCATGGAACTAGGGATATAGGCAACAACTATATCTATTTTAGCTGGTAATAGGGAGATTGTTGAAGCTTATATGATTCGAGAAAGGTTAAAGATAGCTTTGGATAGAGGATGGTCCAATATAGAAGTTGAAATAGATTCACAGTTGGTTCTAAAGTTGTTGATTCTCCATTGTACACTTAATGGAAGATAGAAGGTCTTAACCAATATATTTTGTTTTTAAAATCTTGATTTCAATTATTTTTACTAGTTTTATACATTGTCAAGCAAATGCATGTGCATATTAGGTTGTCACCCAAGCAAAATATGGAATAAGTTATAGTTTTTGGGTCAATTGACCACTATCCCATCTATCTCATCTTTTATATGTGGAGTGTGTTTCTAGACCATTTGACGTGTAATATTTTATTATGTGTTTGTTTATCAATGAAGTTTATATACGATAAATAATAATAATAATAATAATAATAATAATAATAATAATAATAATAATAATAATATAATAATAATAATAATAATAATAATAATAAAATCATTGTGAAGTTTTCTCGCTTGAATGACGGACACCTATTTCCATGTTTTATAAATAAGGAATGTTTTTCTGTCAATTATGAGGAGGGAGAATTTGAACTGTAGTCTCTTAATGAGATACTGGTAGCGATACTACTAATCTACAATGACCTTGGTAAATAAAGACTTTATTTGGATCTCATTACATGAATTTCAAATAAATTTTTTTGAGAGCTTGAAGAGAAATAGTTGAGGATACCTAAATGAATTACATGAGATTCAAATAAAGCATCTCCAATAAAATTTCTTATCATTTTATGACTTTTGATCTAATTATGTATCGTTTAGACAACATAGCTTCAATTTATTGTCACAAGAGGTTGTGATCTATTCTCAATTGAATTTACGGATAGAAACGCTTTTAAGGATAGCTCCTGATAGTCAGTCTCTTATAAAAGGTATATTTCAAGCCGTGTGTTTTAAGCATTGCTCCAAAATCATGAGTTAATTTCTAGAGTAAATATTATTTTGCATCTTGAAATAATTTTCCCTTTCTTATTGTCCAGACTTCGAAAATACTAATTATCGAAATCTTAAAAGTATATAAGAATAGTGAAATTGTTACTCATTCTTTTTAACCTTAATTACAATACGCCTAAAAATCCTAAGCATATTTTTTATGTTAGAGGCCTAAAATGGGAGTGAGGTTACTCGCTCGCCGCAAGTTCGACTTTTGCTTCCATTTCTTTGTAAGAAATCGCGAACAATAATAATACTCGACAATATTTCTAATATCTATTCATTATCTATATTATTAAAGTTAAAGAGTTTCGAGAACTACTCATAATTACCAAAAGTTGGTATCTTTGTTTTATATTTTAATGTTAACTACTATAATTCAGCATTTCATACTTCCACATAATACATTTTAATTACTGTTGCATCCACCTCGTATCCTGCAAGTTATTTTTTTAATTCATAAAATCCACTTTAAATTCATTTTTTAAAATAACAATTGCTAGATATGTAATTAAAAAAAAAAAAAGACTTCTCCCTCCTCTTCTCCTCTTTTTTAGAAGCTTGCATTAAAGAAAAGGAAATTGAATACTATCATTTATGGTAATTTAGTATATCATAAATGGTAAGATATAGTTTATTTTATTTTTGTGGAGGATTTTTATAGTAACGTTACTAAAATAATGTTATCATAACATTGACCAATTAAAACTATTCATTTACTAAAATTTAATATACACTGTCTATTATATTAAAATGACTTAACTTGTTACCTAGATAATAAGCCAATAGATTTCATGAATAAGAAATATAAAAGAAAAAAACTAATTGATGAATAATATTAAATAATAAAAAAATAACTTCATATAGCAGGTTACATTGATTAAAGTTACAGTAATGCTATATTACTAGTATTACTGTAGAAAAATTTTATTTTTACATACATAATACAAGTACACGTTTACTAGTGCAATATTATGGAAAAACAAATTTGGAACCGAATTGATTTTTGTTTCTTTTGCAACAAAATTAATGAGAATATATATCATTTAGATAAAAAGGTTCAAAGTATTTTGCCAATAGATGACCCTTCTAGTTCCGGAAGTTGCGTTGCCTTTGCCATACTCGATCAAAACAAATAATTGATCACACTTGGACATTGGGTTTATTTTTTAAAACGGAATGAAATCTGAAAATGAAGCGCAATCAAATCTAGACTTCTCAATTTTCAAACCGTACTTGCACTTTCAAATTGTACTTCTCAATTTCACAAATTGTACATCTATAAACGAAACCAATCTCATTCCATTTGAGTATACGCGCTGTATCAGAGATTATCCATAAATCTAATATTAGCTTGTTGACATTAAATTGTTAATCGGTTAATAATAGATCCCTCTTGAATATATTTATAATTAACAACAAGAGAAGTCTTAGTAGATAATGATGAAATAAATTCTTATAATAATATATAAGTTCACAAATTTTTATCCTCCCTATATCTTCATTAGTAAATACCTATCTATAAAAAAATTGATATTTTTTGTGTGATTTTTTTTCCTTTCCTTTTTTCAACTATGCATTCAGGAAACATGTTTACCATGTCAATAGGGACATACAGCCGAGAAAGACTTGTGATTTGCAATTAAAATATTCTCCTGCAATCAACATATTCTTTCCATTTGTTTCTTTGAAAAACTTAATCCGCAAAACAATATTTCATTGCACAAATGCATCCATCATCACATGCAACCCTTGAAACACAGCATTGACTAAGTAAAAAGGATCAGGTAAATCTCCTACTGGATCTTAATTACTCATTCACCTTAAGAAACTTCAATGTACAATGGGGGGGGACCATATATTGACTTGTCCAACTGGGGATGACTTTACCCCAAATCTTATATAGGATCTTTGGATACGTCCTTGAACGAAATCTTGTAATTTTCAAAAGAAATCTAGTTGATAACTGAACTCTGATCCTGCAAATCGAGAAATATATCTAATGACCTGATACATTGGGATTCTTTTTTCTTAGTATTCCAACAGAATCCCCAACTCCTATCTTTCTGACAGTAACCTGACAATATTTATGTTTGTAAAAGATCATAACTTGACAGACACAAAAACATGTCCCTGGAGGAAGACGTGTCAAAAGTGGATGCGGATCTTGGATCCCCATCTTGATAAGTTACTAGCTAGATGGCGAGAGGAGAGGAGACAATTCCAATGTAGATGTTGATACTATGGTGCCAGTAATATATCTATTTCAGTAACACATTCTATTAAGAGTATAATACATAAAATAAATGGGATTGTATGTTCGAAAAATTGAATGGTCTCACTTCTTATGTGCTCTATCTTTTAATAGAGGATATTGTTAAAAATAGTAAATTAATGGTTTATCTATTTTTTTTTTTCGATACTATAAATGAAGTTAAGATCTTTTAAGATTCTAGTTAACTATTAATAGTTTGGGCTTGAAGAGATAAAAAGGAAATTTAACACATTTGTGTCATGCTTTGAGATTGAATGATGCTCTTAATGCTAGGTTTTAAAAAAGACTTTTCATGTTATTCCCATTTGAGTTCGATTTGGATCCTTTGGTTGTTTCTTTTTCCTTATGCACCCTTTCTTCGAAATGAAAAAGGAAGGTGATACACTCCAATTTTTATATTTAAATGCTTATTGCATGCCCAAAGATTTTACTCGTACGATTGGTAGGTCACTGGATTACTCAATTAAGTTGTGTTTTTGTGGTTTTTCCAAGTTACAACTTTTGTACAAATTTGGTCAATTTGAAATGTATTGATTAACATATTTTAACCTTAAATATAGCATGTAAAACTCAAAAGAGTATAACTAAAACCACACTATACATGTTAAATTTTGCTTCCAAAAACTTGTAACAATTCGATTGTGTAAATAACAACCTATAAGTACAAGAGTGTTTAAGTGAAAAAATATAATAATAATAAAAATGTGTAGATTACCATTGCAAACTAGGGGCATGTTTATCAATGTGATATTTAATTAGGTGTTTAGGGTGTTGCATCAGTAGTGTAAGCAATTGTGTACTTTATCAATTGGTGCCTTATAAAAATGTAATATTATGTCACATCGAACCAAAAGAAATGCAAAAAAAATTTTAGTGATCGGTTCCTGATTAAGCACCCCTATGATGTTAACACCGCTTGGGATGCTTTTTTTTTTTTTTAATCAATAAAAGTGGGGTGCTTGAATGAGAGTACATCTCAAGCATCCTTAATAGATGAAAAAAGATTTAGTAGTATTATAGTCTACGTAGATCGATGAGTAATATATAAATATCGATGATATTTAAATACTTCAAAATGAAGGATATATTTTTTTTTAAAAAAATACCAATTATGTATTTACATATTAAAATTTTATTAATATTTATACGTTACTTATTAATTTACATATTCTATTAGTATCATTGAATCTTTTCTCTTTAATAGAAATGACCTAACAACTAGAATTGCTGACCAAGTATAATAAAATGTTAAATAACATAACAAATAAAAGAAAGATAGGAACAGAGAAGTGGTCGCAAAATGCTTATAAGGGTTTTTAATACTTTATTGTAAGTACTACTTTTATTCAACAAAAACTAAAATTTGAAAATTGCACGCATTGACCATAAATAAAAGAAAGACTTTGGTCAAAGATTAACCAAATCCTAAGAACAAATTATCAATCGAATCGGAACTTTGAATATACCTCGAGTCATTCACTCCGGCATTTGGCACGTAATAAATGAGTAGATTTTCTGTATCTTTTTTAAGTACGATATTAATTATCTTGTTCTGTACGTACCATAAACATAGTTGCGCTACGAATCCAGATAGGTAAGCAATATCATACATGAAAACGACCATTGGATTCAGAGGAACGGTATTGTTACAGTAATACGTAAATGGACTGCGTGGAGAAGTTTGAATTTGACGGTATTAAACAAAGTGTTCGACCGAGTTGGTTTTAACATGTTACGACATACGAGATGATCATTCTAATTAAGTAATCATCTATGGTGTAGACCTGGGAACTGAATTAAACTGATGGGTAAGGTTCAACAAAATGTTGAATGGTGACTACCTCGTTTACGGTCAGTGTTCATGCCGGTTTATTAAGCTCAGTGGTTCATCAATCGGTTTTTGGGATCGTGAACTGGTTTGTCCATCTTTTGGGGTTTGCAATATCTGTAAGTGTATATACATATATGTGTGTATTATACTATATAGATATATTATATTATATATATACATTGTGTAATATCATATATATATTTATATAAAATAAATTATATACATAAAAGTAGGATAATTATAATATATAATATATATTTATATATATAGATTATAAATATTGTGAGACTCCGATCTTCATCCAACTACTGAGGACTCAGAATAACAGTATATTCCTAATAAATATATAACTTAGAAAATATGATATAGAAAGCAAGGAAATGAAGTGCTTATAAGAAGTATAAAACATGAGTACAAGTACGTAAAATAATCATAGTTACTCGTAATCGGTGAATTTAGGGTTTCAGAGAATATTTCTAGAATCAAATAAATTTTTAATGTAAAATCCAAAAGGTTAAAAAAAACAACTTGGTAAAGTTTATTTTATAAAATTAAGTCAGCTAAATATTTAATTTAGTAAAAATGTACTTTGCTAGTGATCAAAATTTTGTATTGTATACGTAGAATGTGAAATTGAATTATAGCAAAGCCTTAAAATAAAATTATCTAACTTATAAAAATGATTATTTGAAGTCAATTGAGAGTAAAATAGCTAGTATGTGTATTGTATATATACGTGTATGCTTGAAATAGGAGAAATAGTTACATATTATATAATATACTTGAAAATAACGTCCTAATTAAGCTTAGTAAATAAAAACATACTAAGGACAGCTGTTGGACAGGGGGAAACAAGGAAAGGGGCATGGCAAATGGTTGGTGTAGTTTAAGGACACCTCACCATTGGATTGAACAAAAGATAAAATAAAGAAAATATAGAATATAGGACATTTGGCCTAAGAAAAGTCTCTCCATCGACAAGGTTACATTATTAAATCCTAGGAGCATTTTTGAGATAAAATTGGGATAGTTCATGAATGGAGAAAAATGTGGAGGAGCTTTAAAAGTGAGGAAAGTGTAGATAGGCAAAAAATTAGAGAAAAATAGTGAAAATTGGGATTTTTCGAGTTCTTAAGGCTAACCACTACCTTGAAGTGAGCGAAACCACTTTAAGATAATGGAGGTAGCGTTAACTTAGAAAGATAAAGCTCCACCCCTAGACGGTTGCTAGAGTTGCAAGTAGTAGTAAGTTTCAATTTTGGCTGTTTTTGATTCTATTTTTCTAAAAATAGTAAAGGAGCTTCAAAAATTATGAATTTTCATTTCCTAGGTAATTTTTCATGTGGAATCTAAAATTGGAACTAGATTCTTCAAATTCCAAGTCAAAATATATGTTCCTTAAGAAATGAGGTAAAAAACAAACCTTAATTCTAATTTTTAATAGCCTCATTGATATTGTTTTTATTCCAAAATTTATGTAAAAGCATTTCAACATGTGTAATTTGATTCCATGAATAGATTTTTCAAAAAATTTAAAAGTTAAATTTTAGGGTTTTTCCTCAATTGGGTGTTTGATTGAGTAATTGGATCATTAAGTACCGGTTTATATTTGTAGTTGAGGTTTGGAACGTTGGGTTAGAATGTTGGAGTAAGGAAACAGGGGTTAGGATGCTAAAGTTATGTGATTTGAGAATCTAAAGCATGGTTTAGGCTGATTAAAAGGTTTGTCAGAATGTATAGTAGAAGGGTATGAGAAATAATTTGTAAGTTAAATGTATGTCAAAAACCGATGCAGAGGGGGATTGAAACTTGGATATGTATAAGGGTTCTTACAATAACTTTTTATGTCCTTTAGGTGTGGTTAGTGAAATAGTTAAACTAATTAGTATAATATAGTAAAATGGATGTTTAATAAGTATTTTACCAAAGTTTATATATGAGAATCGGAATATATATAAACTTTATATTTTTTTTAGAGTCAGAACATGAGTCAGGAGCTACTCGGATAAAAATCTATACCATAAGGTTGGGTCATAACCCAAGTTAGAAACTTAGTCAGAAAGTAGTTTGATGGAAGACATTAAATGTAACGGTAAGTAGAATTTTGAAGATGGTTGGTATTGAATATTAGATCGGTAGAAGTTGGAGAGTATTAGAAAGTCGCTTTCTTATAACTTCTAAGAATCTACTGAAGTCAGAACTTAGGTTAGAAACTATTGGTCAGAATGAACCCTACTTAACTAATACTTAATAAATACCTTAAAAAACTTATCTAACATAATTGAGTAACATATTTAAATGTTAAAATAAACTCATATGTTACAAATTGGTTGGAAACTAAATAGGTTGGAAACTAAATAGGTTACATTAAATTTTAGGGATAATAAAGAAGGACTAGAGCGACATGTAAGAAGAATAAGTATTAGTATTTATGTAAGTGGGATTGGTGTTTCACTGTATTTTGAAGTATTGTTTAAGAATACTTGGAGCCCCTGGCATATGTTTTGTTTATGATTGTAAGTTAGTTGTTTGTACATATGCAATATGTTTATTGAATATGGTTGTGCTATCTTGAGTGCTGGAATTATGTAGTGATTGCTTTATGATAATATTTGCTTTAGATTGTCTGAAATTGTTCAGTTACCCTAAAAGCAATCTACCATAAACTTGGCTTAACTACTAACTGGACCTACATTGCAACTTACTATGGGAACGACTAAGATTCTTAGGCTAAATACGGATCCTTTGACAAGGATAATAGAAATGGTCCTCTTTCTACCTTTAGCCGAACAAAGTGACATGAGAGGATGTCGTAATAAGGTTAGGGTTTGTAGTTTGAAGTAAAGTCTCAAGTGGAGCATATTTCTCCATTGTATAAGCTTCTAGTATGGTTTCAATCTGTAAAGTGCATGGCGTCAAACTCCTCAAAACCCAGATTAGAGTAGGTGCAATTTTTTTGATCTCATAACAAATTGGTTACGTTATGCAATGACATTTGCTTAAACATGCATTGCATCTAATTAACCTTGCTTAAAAACCTTAGTTGCTTGATGTTAGAAATTTGTTATTGTCTTTGTCCCACTTATTGAGCAAGTTATCGCTTATTTCCCTATAACTGTTTTACAGATTTCCTAGTAGATTCACCAATACTATTTCAAGTTCTTGAAAATTAGAGAACAAGGTTAGGGAGTGAGATTCAAGACTACCTGACTAGATTTTTACTTAGTTTATTGGCTGTACTAATATCTAGAAAAACTATTAGGGTCTCCTTGAGTGACTCTTAATTTTCAGTTAATGAGATTTATTCCATACTTTATAAGCTTATGTATTTTAGTAGACACTTGATTGTTTTTCCTAACAACGTAGTTCTTGAAATCTTTATTAAATTAAAGGTTTCTTTTTCTATACGATTTATGAAAACTTGATTTTTCCTGAAACATTTAAGCTAGTAAACTATTTTTAGTAGCTATTTTGAAAAGTTATACCATAAGTTGATTTCTACCCAGTATTGAATTAGACACTTTTAGGTAGTGGAGTGGTAAATACTTTGTATAGACTATACCTATGTTAGTTTAGTTTATACAATGGGGCTTTTATGACTCCCAAGCTTGAGGCATAACAAATATTATATATTCCTTTTTTTTTTTATTTAGCCAACTATGGGAGATGGAGGATTTGAACTCTAATCTATCTTGATGAAAAACCAATAGTGATGCCACTAGGCTATATTGGCCTTAGCAAATATTTTACTTTCAATTATATATATTATGTAATATCATATATGCATTTTACTTTTTTTTTTCCTATTTTCTTTTTTCTTATTATAAAAATCAAGGTTGAATCGATCGGTTGGCCTGCTTGTTCATCTAGTTCATACCGCCCTACTAGTTCAAGTAGGCTGGTGTCATCGAACTACCTAAATGAGTATGAATCGGTGGGTCTTAGATTGATTTAAACCCGCAACATAATGGTCGATCCATTGAACTGGAACCATTGGGTTGGTTTCATGGCATCTCACAGTTCTGAGATTGCCTGTCCTTAGGTCTAGTGTGATGGGGTGATGACTAAAATCTAAGAGATATTGGAACCTATTAGATACTAGGCTACAATTCCAATTCTATGGAATCTATATACTTGGGTAGGTTCTAAGACTTTATATCATATGTAATGGTTGTGAAACCCATTTCAAAATTTGTACTTTATATATAAAAAATAAATAGGTATAGGATTTTCATAATTTCTCAATATAAGCAAGATGTTGTGAAATGTAAATTGTACAGTATTTTTAGTAAATATAATTTAATTTGACTAATATAGGTGAGAGTAACTATATTGGTATAACTTATTATTATAGACCATCTCCTGATCAACTAGCCATATTAAACTCAAAATCTCCAATTTAAATTTGTATCATGCTTATATTTCTTGTATTTTTTTATTACTTTTGTGTTATATTTAAGTTTATTAGATCTATTTCTGATATAGTTAATGTTTCAAAGTGATATTAATTTACAATTTGAATATCATTATTTCAGACATGATTGACTAATACTATTTAATTAAAAAAGGTAGAAAAAAGAAAAAAAAAAACAGTTATTTCACATTATACTTCACAACTTATAGATTATATAAGGTATAAGTTTATGGGGGTTAAAGGATAGTTTTTGTTTCCAAAATTTTTGAACTTGAATATATAGAATATACTGTAGAGTGCATTATAGAGATCCGATATTATTTATCTTTTGCCTACCCACGTCTAATCTACCACAATGTATGAGGATAGCTCCGACTAGGAAGACTAAATTTTAAAAGGAAAATATCAACGGGAGTATCCAGCCAAATAAAATAGCCATTTTATTTTTCGTGCACCTTTTTATTTCTTAAAGCATGTAGTTTATGTTAAGAAGTATGAATTCCTTTTTAAACGTTAAATAAATACCTTGCGGCCACCCATTAATAAACTCTTGTAAATCAATACAATCAGCTGAACTACAATATTCGAACTTATAAGTCCGCATGACCTATTGTTTATATTTTAACATTACTTTTCATGCGTAAGCGAAACATTTCTTAATGCAGGCCTTATTTTCATTTTTTTTTATAATTATTTTCCTGAAACAACAAATTATGGAAGAATCCTTGGTGCCCTTGGAATAAAGCATTAGGTTTCATTTGTTGTATATTTTCTTGTGGGAGAATGTGTAATCACTACCAAAAAAATTTAACTACTTTTTTTTTTTTAAAGTAAGTTTAGAGCTATTAAATGTTACATTTAATCATATACACTTGTATCTTCAACTGATGAGCCGCTGGCCATGATATCATTTCAAGGACAATGAGATGAAAAGCTTGGTATCCAAAAATTGGATCGCGTAAAACATTTTTAACTATTTCAAAGTTTAGGTTCAATAAAACGCTCTCTCTCTCCCTCTAAACTCATCACAAGCCTACGTTTTAATTTGTTTTTTCTTCTTTTTACCATTCACACAATTATCGATTTATTGGTATGATTGTACCCGACAAACCCACTTCTATAAATTTGATTAGTTTGAAGTTCTCTTAATTGGAATAATACTAGTAGAGGTGAATAGATAATCCTACTGGAACATAAAACTTAGTTTATCCCTTGTGGTAGGGTAGGTTCTAGGTAATTCAAGTTGTAGGGTAGATTTTTCTTCTAATTTTTCTTGAGATTCTCCAATGAGGTATGGTATAGGTATAGCATCTTTTTATTGTGTACCTACCTTAAAACTTGTAATATAAGATATATAAGATTATTTTCAAGTGTGTTATATTCACAGTATATTAATTCTCAATTAATAATATTGAACACAATAAAATAAATTATTTTTAACTTACTAAATGTATAAAGGCTAATTGCATTCATGTTTGAAGAAGAAGGGTTGTGTTAAGTCAAATTTGCTTGAGCTTGGCTCATTTTATTGTATTATATTTATCATAAGATGATCTTGCATTAATAAAATAATTGTGATATATTTAGTTCTATTATTTATTTTAATCTAAGTGAACCTAGACTTTAAGATAGCTTCAATTTTGTGATTATATTTAGTTAATGTTGTTTGGATTTCTATTATCAAGCTCATAATTTTTACTTTCATGAGAATTATGTGAATAAAAGGATATGACATTGCTAGAGATTATTAGATTGATGAATGTACTGATTATAAAAAAAAATATTGAAAGACTTGATAAGTTGTGAGAAACTTACTTGAAAATTTTAATAATATTGTAAAAACTTTATAATTAAAAGGTTTTAAAAATTATATAGAATATCATGTATTCTGAAGTGTCTATAGGGCATATGTTTTAAGATAGCTCCTATACTTTACATGGTAGTTTGTAGTTCTAAAACTTTGGAACTTATACTTATAAAGTAGAGTACAATAGGACCTCAAACCTATCTACCTTATACTTGTTTATCCCTAAATGTTAGTCTATGAGTAATTTTTAAAATAGACAAATTTTTATTTGTTTGCTCTTCTTTTTCTCTTGTTTTAATACTTTATCTGCATTAGTTATCCCTTTTATGAGGTTTATTGTCACTCTTCAATTATGTGGATTTTGTTCTTCCTGGGGAAATGATTGGAACCTCTTATGGGGGAAATTTTGACACTAGAATGGATATGCTTGTCCATTTTATTGGGCTTTCTCTTTGTCTATTAATACTCTTATATCAATTAGTTTGATTAATGCATTTATTATCATGCTTCAAATTAGAGAGTCATAATAGTTTTGTCATATAAACCAACCTAAGTTAGAAACTAGCCACTTTAGCTGCTAATGTAGGTATAGCTTATATAAGGCATTTACCACTTTCGTGCTTTGAGCCATCTAATTTTGAGTCTAATAAATATCAATCTGTAGTGTTAGCCTTTCATAATAGTTCGGAAAAATAAACTTGTGGGTTAAATGATCGAGAAAATTAAGCTTTACAAATTATTTAGAGTATAAAATCTCAATTTTAACAAAATGTTCTAAAAGTACATTAATTTGAAAAAATAGAGTGGTTAGTAAAGGGTTTATAAAAGGTCACAGGTTTATAGAGTATAGTAACAATATTCATGGGGTGAAAACTAGAGGGTCACTAGTAGATATCCTATTACTTTCTTATAAGTTAGTAAAAACGACAAGTACGTAGGAATTTAGCTCATCAATCTTGAATCTTACTTCCTGACCTCTTTCTTTAGTCTTTTAGAACTTGGAGTAGTACTGGTCATTTTCCTAGAAAACTTGTAAAACAGTAATAGGAGAATGAACGACAATTTGCTTAGTAAATGGGATAGAGACAATGGCACATATCTAACATTAAGCAACCAAGGTCTTCAAGTAAGGTTAATTAAATGTAATGCATGTTTAAGTAAATACCATTGCATGACGTTGATCGATTATCATGAGATTAGAGAAATTGTGCTAGCTCTAATCTGGGTTTTGAGGAGTTTAACGCCATGCATTTGTGAATTAGAACCAAACCGGGGCTTGTGTAATGGACAAAACACGCTCCACCAGAGACTACATTTCAAACCACGGTCTTTAATCTTTACGTGACCTCCTCTCTTACTCACTTAGTTCAATTAAGCATGGGTAAAGGATCATTTATGCTATTCTCATCAAAAGGCTTATGTTTGGCTTAAGAATCCTAATCATTTCCCCTAGTAGGTTGTGATGCAGGTTTGATTAGAAGTTATGTTGAGTTTGAGTTAGTTTGCCTCTTAAGGCAATCAAGCAATTTCATACAATTCAATCAATGCAATACCATAATGCAATACCATAAAGCAACCAATACATAAAGTCTAATACTCCATAACAGTAATATAATATCTAAGCACATGTGCTGCACACATACAGGCTACTAACTTACAATCACAGATAAAACACATGCTAAGGTCTTTAAGTATTCTTAAACAATACTTCAAAGTATGGTGAAGTACTGATCGCACTTACTTGAAACTCAGTTACTCGTTAACTTAGTTGTTCACTTGTCTTTATAGGCGATCCTTTGTTATTTATCTCGATGTAGTACTGTTTTTTACATATAAATTATGAATAGTGAAAATTTACTCATCTATAATAGAATTGGGTTGGCTAGTTGTTGGTTTATTAGCATATGCCTTAAGTACTAGAAGTTTAGAATAGTGCTATAAGTTTATGTTACTTTCTGAGCTAGCTCTTAAGTTAAAAATATTCTTGAAATATTTACTAGAGAAGCTTATGAGATATCTTCTGCATCACTTAAGCATTGAAGTTCAGCATAGATTCAACCGCTGTCTCAACCATTGAGGTTGGTAGATCTCTAAGATTTTTGATAGATACCTTTTGAGCTAAGTTTTTCTAGGTTAAGTCACTTGTGAATTCTTTAGACTAGAAGCTTCTAAGTTATCCCTTGAGCCATATTAGGGTTAAGGGGTTAACAAGTTGAACCTCTGAATCATCATCTGAGTTTGATAAACACCTAATATGTCCTACAGATTAACTTCTAAGTGCTCTAACTTAAGTATTTTACTTTAAGTACTCATTAAGGCATCTTATAAACTAATTGTGGAGTCTACTCAATTTTAGATTTTCTAGCAAAATGTCCTTTGAGCTACCTTCTGACCCTAATGAGCGTTGAAGTTCATAGTAGATTTAACTTCTAAGTCAATCTTTAAGTTTAATGAGTATCTCAGATTCTTCAATGAACATCCTTTGATATAACTTCTAAGTATTTACATATCTATAATTACTTTAAATATTACTTTAAGTTACCTTTTAACTAAGTTATTGCATTTATTAGAATTTAGATTTCTTAATAGAAAATCTTCTAAGCTATCATCTAAGTTTAGTTAGCTTTATAATTTCAAGGAATTTACCTTATGAATTTTTCTCTAAGACCATCAACTTCAAAATTCCTAAGAATACTCTCTCTATCTTAGCCTTTGAGATTTTCCTGTTTCACTACTCACTCGTACTCTTGCCTTTGATTTAACCTCTAAGTAAATATCATATAGAACCTTTGCCCTTGTCTTCCTTTAAGTTTTTACCTCTATTTTCATTCAATTCCCTTATAATCAATTTATTGGTCCATTTCTTCTAACTCCAATTAATAATAACCATAGAAATACTTTAACCAATGCTCTTCAACTTCACGACTACCCAAATTCTACATATAACATTTCCTTATTCATCCATTTCCTCAATTCTACACTACTAAACTATACATTTAAGACACTTTGTTGATTTTTTACATTCCTTCCTATAATATCCAATTCAACATTCCAACATACAATAAATACTTCATTGATTACCTAAACTCAAAATCCAAGTGAGGTCTTTAAGGAAAATACACTTATTTTTTTTTTTTTACCAAAAATACCATTTTAATCATAGTTTAGGGCTTAAAATTCATAAAAATTATAGAAAATAGTTTTGTGAAAAATTTCTTTATAACAATTTAGTATAAATATAGGGTAGTTTGCAAAATTTTTTTTGAAGGTATATGTATGTTATTTAACCTATTTATTTCAATATTGAAAAAAATTGTTCAATTTTGTCAATTTCTTAGGGATGTATACTATAGTTGCTAAATATGTACAAAATATTATTTTTTCTAGATTCTACACATTAAAATATGTAGGAATAATTTTTTTCAAAAATTTCTGGATGATTTTTATAGTTTTACTAATTTTTTGGAAAATCGGATGAAAAAAACACTTATCAAAAGCATAAGCTTTGGCTACCAATGGTAGCTCTACCCTTGTCAAAAAAGCTAGGCGATGGTTGTTGCTTCTTGTGATAGTAGCCTTTGGTTTCTAGCGACTCTCAAGGTTCACAAATGTTCCTAAGCTCATATTACACCTAGTTTTGCATTTTTTTTCTAAATTCAACCGTTTAATTTCCAAAATCTAACTATATTTATCTTAAATATCTCCTTGCACATATGAATTTGGAATTTTTTAGAGCTTGAAAGTGGTTAAAATGAAATTTTCTCTCTCCCTTCAAGTTTATCACCTTAAATACTAATTGTATTTGCATGCCAAATCCTCTTAATTACATTACACCAGGTTCCTACATTCTACACGCCATTTCTAACTAAATGTAGGTGGTTTACAATTTTTTTTATTAATTTCTTTGGCTTAACTTAGCTTAAAATGCTATTATCGGATATTTTAGTTAATTATGGGTGTAGGCTTATACTTGAAAATTATACACAACACATACACATATATTCTACAAGTTATTTTAGGTCCCATAATAATTCTATTACAGATATAATTTATCTTTAAAAATTTATGAACTAATAAGAACTTATTATACTCATTTACCTATATAGATAAATTACACTATTTAACTATATTATTATTATTTTATTATATTTTTGAAATCCATATACATGGGGTGTCTTCAACTAATGTTTCGAATTTACTCTTAAATTTTTAAATCATATGGGTTAGTTTCAATAATGCTTTAGATTACGTGCTAGAATAATTACGTGAAATTACGATACACATTTATTTATTTATTTTTGTGAAATTCATTTTTCAGAAAGAAAAGTTAGTTCACTCTTTAACAAGTAAAATCAGTTGGATTAATTTAACTTTTATTAACTTTATAAACTAATAAGCTACTAATAAAAAGTTGAGTACCTTAGTGATTGTTTATATTGTTATATTATTCATGCCATCTCATTTTTTTGCACATATAACTAGTAATTAGTGCAAAGGTCCTAGTGGAATTATATGAAAGAGTTATTACAAAGAGTGGTTAGTACTTTAGTTAGTGTACATACACATTTATGAAGTTGTTAATAGGTAATGCTATATTTATTTGAAGGTAAGCTTTGTATGAAGCAAATAAAAATGATTAACAATACCTATTTCATCGAAATAAAGTATTTTTGGGGTATTATGTGCTTTCTGGACAATGCTAGATTCCTTTTTTTTTTTCAATTAAAAAAGAAAAGAGAAGTTAAGATACATCAAAATTGTAAGATATCAATACTTAAATCAAACAAAAATAGAGAGTGTAAGGATTGGAATTTAAACAATAACTGTAGCCATTCATGAAGAGAAAATAAAATACTCCTAATTAACATAAAAGAATTGGTCGTTGGACTACCCAAGCATCTATGATTTCTCTCTTTCCACAAAAAAGTAAGCCAGAGTATATGGGGTTCTTTTACATGTTGGGTCTAGATACTTCTTGAAACCTTTACTTAAATGAATTATAGGTGAGGATGAAATTATATCAGCAAAGGAAATCTGTAGGCATTTTAGAAGATCCTTCCATACTTGCTTAGAGATAACACATCTAACAAAGAGATGCAAGTGATTCTCTTCTTCTCTCATGCAAAGGAATACGTAAAAGGATTTAGAGTGCTATATGGTAGCTAAATGACTCTTTGTTGGACTACTCTGTAGGCTTAACATAGTAGCAAATTGCTTAAGACTTCTTTTAATAGGGGAGATTGAATACAAATCCTTGTGGAGGGTCATTTCAATAATTTGGCTTGTAGTCCAATCATATACCATGGATGGGTTTAATGGGTTAGTGATAAGGCTTAGGAAATTAGATCAAAACAAGGATCCTTTAGGAATATATGGCTTGGAAGGCTCAAAACAGGGATTGTTAAATTGGTCATTTTGCTTTTAGCCTTACTTGATTGACTTATGCACGAAAATTGGACTTAAAAGAAGTCTTTTAAAGCCCGTTTGGATTTTTTTAGCCTTAAGAGGAGCTATTTGAACTTAAACAAGAGTTATGGGCCTATTTTATCATTAATAAGCTTATTCTTTTATTCTAAGTCATTGGGCCTATCTAGAGCCTTTGGCCCAAGTTGATGGTGCATATGAATAAGAGTGAAGTCTAGTTATTGGATCATCTAAGACCATTCAACAGTTGCTAATAATGCCAAGTCTTAGCCATCCATATCAGTGTAATCTAATGGCTAAAACTTGCTCCTAAAATCTGCAAATAAGAGGCTCTTCCTCTCATTTGGAATCTTTTTGAGCATTAGTTAGCTTAAGACAAATGTGAAAGCTTTGCTAAAGTTACTCCACAAAAGATCAAATAAGCTACTTAGTGCAAAATGAAGCAAGAATATTCTGAAAACACAAGACTTCATCTTTTATCGCGTGCGCATGAGAGATTGAGTCTATCTGTTCATCCTCCCACACATCTCCTCATTATATCCTTATATGTGTCATTAGATCAAGTCATCTCTAAGATCGATCATCACATACATAACATGTGATCGATTATTAATAGAAACTGCTCCTACAATCTTCTTTTGTAATGCCCTAGAACTTAGAGTGATATAGCCCTCCACATGTCCCTATAATTAACGGACACATCAGGCACAACCATTTATTAAAATCTTTAGAATCAACTATTGAAATCTCCAAATATTTTCAATAAAATTTAATCTTCAAATAAAACATTATAACCATTTCTGAACATGTATTTATTAGTTGTGAAATAAACTTTAATATTCTTATCTAAAAAATTATTCTCATGATAGAAATACTAATTGCTACTTCCTATTTTGGTAATCTTGGTGTTTTTAACTAAAGTCAACTGTTATAAAATTTTCCACTTAAGAACTTGCACTTGAAAAATTTAACATGGAATGAGCCAAAGTTTAGTATCAAATATGACATATACATGCGCTTGAACATATAATTTCCAATCATACATGAATATGGAATGTAAAAATGTAACAACTGGCCATTTAATTATCTTTATTTTAACGCAATAGGTAACATAGGGGTACTCACAACCCTATGATACATAATACATATATAACTTATAGTATTGGTGTTAAGTCCTCCTCAATACCTTAGAAATCATGATTCATCTTAAATCTATCCAAATTATTTCCATGTGGGACTCTACTCGAGACACCATTGTGTAAGGATCATTGAGGTGTCACCTCAAGCTTACTGGTCCTCCCAGTTCCTTGGACTGAGCTAAGTATACGTAATATAAAACAGTTAAGATTAAATAATTATTTAATTCGATTTTATCATTTAGCTTATCAAACATATACAAAAAAGCAAATATCTCGTACTTGGTTAAGTAATAACGTAATCAATGCTTGAGTCAACTTTTATTCCCTTTCTTGAAGTATGAAATAAAGATTACTTATTTTTAGTAACCTACTTACATAACAAATTTCTATTATCCTATTCTTAACTATCCTTGTTTACCTCAATCCTAACGATACAAACTAGGGTTCACTTTAAAAGTCCCTTAAATAAATTTTAATTTATTAAAATAATTAGTCTTATTAGTTTATTAATTTAATAATAATGAAGGAAAAGAAAAGGAAAAGGATTCAATCAATCCAAAGACAATAATAAGATGTAGTCATGAAACCACAATATACGCCCTATATACCATACAGACACTATATATACCACTTTCATAACAAGTTGTGTATTCACCATGCCCCCTTACGGTATGTACAACCTTTGTATATATATGGCTCATCCTTATACATCTTGCGTACAATAATTTCCTTTCATATGATGTGTATTTCCAACACCACTTCAATCCTTTGACTAGAATCTCCTCCTATATGTAAAATCTCTAAACTCCAATTATCAAAACCCATCACAATAGACACTTAGATGTGTCCTTCAACAGTTATTAAGAAGCAACTTTACTCACGAATTGATAAGGACTAGATCTGCTTATCTTGTATCATGGGGGTTATAGCAAATGATACTACTCCATTGCGATCTAAGACCCCTTCAATTAAAATGCATAATCATAATTAAAATTCAAAGCCAATCCTTCTCTCTCTCTCTCTTTTTTTTTTAAACTACAATCTTATAGTCTATCTACCCTTAACAATAAAAAAAACTTAGGTGTATTTTCTAAAACACCACACTAAAAAATTTAACATAGTCAATAACAAGTTTTGAAGGTACTTTGTTTAAGATCTGGGTTGGAGACTATAAGCAATACTAAAGCTTTGTGAACATTAACTTTTACTATCATGAACAACCCAAAATATAATTTAGTTTAGAAACTCAAACGTTTTGTATAAATGTGAATCTTGTCTTACTTTTCCATTCTATGTAGCTTTTTGTTTGACAACATAATTCTGCTAGTGATTTGTACTCTATTAATGGGAAAAACGGAATGACCAATAGGCTTTAATAAGATATTTATATATAGGGTTTTGGGTCTTTTTCTCTTTCCCAATATTGCCCCCACTTAACAACTCCCATTTACTTAAGTGTCCTTATCTATAAGACCATTTAATTAAATGAAAATGTGAGACTTTATAGCTCTAGAAAAAAAAAAAGAAAAAGGTCATTAGTATAGCACATGTGAGTAAGTTTCTCTTTCTTACATGTCCGGTGATGTTTGAAAGCTGGGTTTGAGTTCAATCTTGTAAGTAAGCAAGAGAACACTTCCATCACTAAAACAATGAGGTAAGGGGAAAAAGGATCGCCTTGTTTAAGGTCCTAAGAGTTAGCAAAGTAACGAACTAATTCCTTATTTAAACTAATGGAGAATTTAGGAGTAGACACACATTCCATAATCCTAAATGAGAATTGTGGTGGAAAATTCAAATTATTCAATAATTGCTTAAAAAAACTTCAATTTACATGGTCATATGCTTTCATGATATCTATCTTCATGATGCATTTTATACCATGTGAGTTTCTATGATAGCTATTCATCAGCTCCTGAGTAACCAAATTATTATCCATAATTCTCCTATCCTTAATGAAAGCTACCTGTTCATGCCTCACTAAATGGAGAATGACAACTTTCAAATGATTAGCCAAAATCTTAGAAATACACTTAATAAAGTATTGCAACAAGACATGTGTTTCTATTGAGAAAGAGATTTAGGATCTTTACCTTTGGCACAAGTGCCAAATAAGTAGAATTTATGGATTTCAACATTTGCATTGAAGTGAAGAATTCTTTTATGGCAAGAAAAACATCTTTACCTATAATATTCTAGGTAAATCTAAAGAATTTTACATTATACCCATCAAGGCCAAGCGATTTGTCCTTGGCAAGAGACCATAAGGTTTCCTTGATTTCCATGTCATATAATGGTTTGATAAGGTCCCCTTCGAATTGTTAGCTAACTTTATTAGACAGCTGTTCCTCAAGGCTATCCAAAGAAGAGGAAGATGGACAAGAATCCCATTAGAGGGTTTTGAAGTATGAAATGGCACTTTGTTGTATCTTGTCCTTACCTATGATTTTGCTTCCATCATCTATAGTTAGAGAATGAATGCCATTCCTCAATTGCTTATGCTTTGAGAGCAACAAAAAAGGAGGTGTTTGATCACCTAATTGAAGCTAGGTATCCTTTGATTTTTTTTACTAAGAAAGGATTCTTTAGCAACTCTCAATAAGTAATATTCTTTGAAAATATTTCTCTTAAGACCCTAATAAGCCTAGTGTGAGTTAGTTTTGTTGACCATTTGAATCTCCTCCAAAGACTCCCTTTTATCTTGGAGTTTCTTGGATAAGTCAAAAAACTACTATTTATTTAAATTTCTAATTTCTTCTTGACTAGCTTGAGCTTTGTGACAAGTTGGAACATAGAGCTCCCACTACTTTAGTCTTCCATACCCTTTAAACCAAGGGCAAATAACTAAGATCCTTACCTTAAAAATTTGAAGGGTATGTGCTTAGGTGAAAAGACTAAGTTGAGCTTCACAATGAGTGGTCTGTGGTTAGACACTTTAGGGGGAGCCACTAAAACTTTGGAATTTGGAAAAGTTGGAAGCTAATCAAGATTGATAAGTTGGAAGCTAATCAAGATTGATAAGAGCATGGTTTAGTATTCTCATAAGTGGATTCTAGGAGCATTTGTTTGACTAAGTGTGGAGTGGAACACTCATTCTTGCATCATCAATCTTTGCTTTAAAACAAAAATAATTGAAATGATCCATGCCTGTAGATATTACTTTGTTTCCACCCATTTTCTTCTATATATAATGACATTCATTGAAATCTTCTACTGACATCCAAGGATCACTAACCATGCTCTTAGTTTGGAGGAGACTTTGCTAAAGAAAATTTCTTCCAGAAACGGAGTTAGCTCCATGAACATCAGAAACCACAATAATTTATCTTCATGGATGTGGTGGCATTGGCAATGAATAAGTTGTTTAGTTGAACAATAATATGAACATTCCAAAAAATTGGATTCTAAGGATTTGAATTCTTCCACTTAGATACAATTGTTTGCTAGGATGGAAATATACTTACCCATATCATTATTGAATTTGAGGACTTCATTTTTGTTTTTATTAAACCTAACATAGAGTTTTTATTTTGAGTTAATGTCACGGTTTACACTACAACTTTGCCATTTTTTATAATTATACACCCGAAATTTAAACTTGTCTAATTGTATATACAATTGAAGATTTAGTTGTCATGATCTACATCTTAATTAACTCTAATTCACACCTTTAGTCCAGTCAACATGATCAGCCTATAAGGTGGTTGCCCACAGCCTTAGGGGGGTCACATAACCTTGAACAGGTAGTCATTGGGCACCCCTTTACATACAGTGAAGCATAATTCACTTTAAAAATGTAGGTTGGAAGACTAACTAGCAACTGTAGGTATCTGCTTATGGGCCAATGGGGGTTGCATATACCTTTTAAGGTTGTGGGGTGACCATCCTATTAGCTGATCTTATTGACTAGATTAATAGTATGAATTAAAGTTAATTGAGGTGTATACTGTGATAATTAAATCTTCAATTGGATGTATAATTAGACAATTTAAAACTTAAGGTTTATAATTGTAAAAAATGGCAAAGTTGAAGTGTAAATCATGATATTACCCCTTTTATTTTCTATTTAGGATTCATTGATAGCTTTAGCTTTTTTGGGGTCATTAAGGCCCCTAATGTTCCATATAGCTAACATTTTATATACAAAAAAGGGGAGATAATAATACCACGTTACGATTAGGAATAGTCGGAATTGGAACTAGTTGATTCCCCATCTTTCTTTTTCTTTTTTGATTGAGTTCTAAGTGCTACCTTTAAGGCCTTCATTTGGTGGTTGCTTCAAAGAAGTTTCTTGGGTTTCTACACAACGAATGTCGAGCAGTGATCAGAATTGCTCTCCTGCAAAGACTTACCAATTTGACTCATATTGATTTGGCTTCCATCCTCTTAATTAGCAGCATGAGAGGTACAATAGTCTTGTAGAGGCTACTTAAAAGAAGAGGTACTAAAGTTACCTTCCATTAAGGGTGCCGGTACATCTTTACTTTTACCAGGAATGGTTGGATTTTGAATAGAAACTAGGTTACCTTCCTTAAATACGACCCCCTTAGCCTTTAGAGTGCTAGTATTGGGTACATTGACATTCAAGCCTTAGTTACTTCTACACTTATTTCCAAATCTAGGTTAGGAATGTTGCTTGTTGTCCCTACATCATTACCCTTACCTTTAGCCATAGGAGTAGTAGCATAAGACATATCACCTCTTCCATTTTCCACTTCACAATCATCCATGCGATGCTTGAAAACCTTACATCTACTGCAACATGTGGGAACACTTTGGTATTTAACATCTACTATGGCAAGAGAGCCATTTACCCTCCTTATAGCAAATTCGAAAGGTAGCTATGAGTTTGCCTCAATCTCTATTGATGCTCGCATATAGCGAACTCTTTCATTTATTATTGTAACTAAATCTACTTGAAGTGGCCTCCCGATGGCATTAGCTACATAATTGATTCCATCCTTATGTAAAAAACTTTATTGGAACTCCCCACATTCTCACCTAAATAGAACTTTTGACTTTTGATGTTCAATAGTAATGAGTTGTGGTTTGAAGTACTAAGGTTGGCTGATAACTTAAGATAGCGAGAATTCATTAGCAAACTTAAAGGAAAAAAAAAACCCACATCCATTTATAAGGAATTTTAAAAGGCCTTCATTATTCTATAAGGATTTAATATACTTTTGAACTGAGAGAAAGGAGTAGCCTTTTCCAAAGAAATAGCCCACTAAAGTGTTCCTCAAAATTTTCTCCTCCATAAGGAAAAAACAAAGGAGAAGGTTCAATATAAATCGGGTTACCAACTTGAGAAGGTGGATAATAGTTCAAAGAGACATCTACAAGGGGTTGAAAAGGAGGAAAACTTGAAACCACTTGAGCAAAAGGAGGTTTGGTGGTTTGTCGTTTTACATTCTAGCAAGAAGAGGTGCTTTCCTTAGTAACAGCCACTTTTTTGTTTTGAAAGTTGCCACACTCATTATCCTTTGCAACCTTTGCTATGGCTTGTAAGGTAGACTCACTAGTAGAGCACTGACTTTCACTAGAAGGGGTAAGGTTGGATGAACTCTTTTTTCCCTTAGAAGCACTCCCATTACTAGGGATGGGAACTTCTTCAAAGTTTTCAAGGTTCTATAGCTTTATCAAAGAGCCTTTGCTCATGTACAACACTTTTCCCATTAGTTTTGGGATTTGCACCTGATGAATTTTCATTTGAAAACCAAAAACCAACCCATCTTCCTTATAGTTTGAGAAATTACCAGTGGACGATCTAGATGAGGTCAAACTTATTTTCTTCTTACTTTGACTAGCTAAAGAGGTGGACTTTGAGGTTAGAGTCTTAGAGGCTAAAGTGCCAAATGTGATATGCTTAGGTCTCTTAGAGAAGGTTTTCATTTTGCTACAAACTAACGAAAACCTTAAGCTCTAAAAGACACAACTTAAGGGTACATAGGGAAAACCTAATAAACCTAAGAAGTAGAGAGAAAAAATGGACTTGAAAAGAGGAAAAGACTTGAAAGCTTATATTTCTTTTGATTATTCATTATAATATCAAACAAATTAAGAATCATAAAAAAATACCTAGTTTTCCATACTTTTTGATTTTGCATGACTATGCTATTATTATTTTATTGTTGTTGTTGTTATTTATTTATTTTCTTAAAGTTATGTAACTCTAGTTCCACACCATCTCAAAAGAAGGTGCCTATAAGAACACAAAATTGTATTATGCCTAATAAAATTTTCATTTAACTAGGCTTTATATAAATTTAAAAAATAACACTATAGGCAAGCAATATAAGAAAACACGAAAACTCATATGATGTAATCAAGATGAGAATAGCATAATCTTATAAAGGGAAGAGTTTCTACATCTTTTTCTACTCATATGCCTTCTACATGGCTTTTAATATGTCACTAATATTATCTAAAAGGATAAAAACCTAACTATGAAAAGTGTAAAAAAAAAAAAAACAAAATACAAATATGTTAAGTAAAAAAAAGAAAAAAAAGATAAAAATGGTAGTATGCTTTCAATAATAAGAACTATTAAGACATGTTAAATATAAATTTTTTTGTACCATTATGAGTGTTTGTGTTTAGATTTGTATATAAAGGATGAAAAATTTACTGGTACAAAAAGGAGATAAATATTATTAAATATGATACAAACAGATGATGTTATTACACTGTAATTATAACCACATTAGACGATGATAATGTGACATACACAATATCAACATCCCACTTTAACACTTAACTTACCACATCAATAATATATAATGAACATCTTTTATTTGTGCAATTTCAATAAAATTCATATTCTAGTTCCACTATTGAAACTTTTCATCCTTTACTTAATTTGGAGCGAAACATCCATCCATAATTGTGTAATTTTTCTATGAATGTTTCAATGGACGTTCTAGATGCTAGATGAGAGCTTCTAAACAAAGTTTTATTTTTGTTGGATTAATTTGATCTCCACCATCTATTAGGGAGGAGAAAGTTTATAAATAGGAATGCTCTCCTTCATTTGTAACTAAGCAAAACAAAAAGAAATATACCAAGTTCCTCCTTTTCAAATGCTCTCTACTACATTCTATTTTTCCTTAGAAATTATTTTCTACTACAACTATTTTTCAACCAAATTTTATCTTTACATTTTCTATTCAATTATATATTAATACCTTTCTGCACACTAACATTGGCATCGGAGCTACGTTTGGTCATCTACTAGGTGTTATCCTATCAATTTATTTTTAAACATACTTATACTTATTTTTAACCTTCCTTCCTATTTAGTTTTTCTTAATCATACACTATGTCTATGAAAAGGCTCATAAAAAAAAAAGTTAGTTTGTATTTTTTCTGGCTAAAATTATGATTATTGGGTGATTAAGATGAAAACTTATTTTCAATCCAAAAATTATGGGAAATAGTTAAAAATGGGGTTGCCATGCCGAAAGGTATTTCCATTTTAACCCTTATTGAAAAAGAAAAATTAGAAGACATGGACACTAAAGATTTGGAGGCTCTATACTATATCCAAATAATAGCAGCAAATAATCTATTTCTAAGAATTTGTGCTGCTACATTTGCAAATCAAGCATGAAGCATTTTGTAGCAAGAATTTGAATAGAGTGCTAAGATACGTATTATCAAACTTCAAAGTTTCAAAAGAGATTTTGAAAATGTGAAAATGAAGGATTCTAAGACCATCAAAGAATATTATGCAAGATTAAGTGAGCTTGTAAATCAACTAAATGCCTCTGGAGAGGAAGTCATAGAAAAAAGAGGTTGTAGAAAAACTACTCATTAGCATTATTGAAAATTACAACCTATTAGTCACTACCATTAAAGAAATAAAAGATTTTACCACTCTAACAGTTACAAAGTTGGTTGGATCACTTGAGGCTTATGAAAAAAGATGAAGCAAGTGAGAAGAAAATGTTCTTGAAAATACCTTTCAATCAAAACTGAGTATAAGGTCTCAGAAATCCAATTTTAGAACAAAGGAGGAGAATTTCAGGAAAGCATCGGGAAACATGCACCATAAAAAAGGGGGAAGATATTCGCCATGCTATATTTGCAAGAAACCTTACCATCTCGAAAAAGATTGCTACTTTTGTGCGAAGCTACAATGTTGACTTATAAAAAATTTGAGCATTTGAAGAAGGATTTTAGATTAAAGGAAAAGCATCAAGCTAATTGTATCAAAGAAAGCTTAAGCAATGACCGGCTTTTCTACACTTGCAATTTAATTACAAAGACCGAAGATGCTATATGATATATCGATAGTGGTCCCAATAACCACTTAACCTACAACAAAAGTGCCTTCCAAAGCCTTGATAGTTCTTTCAAAACTAATGTTAAACTCAATGATAGCTATATCTTGAAGGTTGTAGGGAAAGGATCCATCACCATCAACACATCAAAAGGTACATGAGTCATTAATGATATCATGTATATTCCAAATCTATGAACAAATTTGTTTAGTGTTGGTAAAATGATGGAAAAGGGATATACCTTACACTTTGAAGGGGATTCACGCAATATTTATGATAATCAACATAAATCCCTCATCATTGCTAAAGTAAAAATAAGGGAACATAGATGTTTTTCCTTATAGTTGTAATACCTTAGCAATACTGCCATGCAAACTCAAGAAGATTAGTCTTGGCCTTAGCATAAGAGATTAGGCTACTTTAACTTTCAAGGTTTGATAATACTACGTTGAAAAAGGATGTTGTCAAATCTCTTACAAATTCAACTAGTTGATGGCATTTGTGAAGCTTGTTCATAAGGTAAACAACGAAGAAGGCTATTTCCTTCAATAAGTTCCTGGAGAGTTAAAAAAGCCTTAGAACTTATTCATATAGATGTTTATGGACCGATGAGGGTATAATCACTTCAATAGAATAGACGTTTTATCCATAGTTATCAAAATCGCAATTTTATCTAGGTAATTTTACGATTTTAGGGACCTCTTTCTAGTTAACTCGTGTATAAACTCTTTTTCATATAGAAATTTAGGTTTTTAATTGAGTTTATATATAGACTTAGAAGAAATTTACGTTTTTGATCGAGTTTACTAATTCTACATATCTAAGTTGAATGAGTTAAAAAATAAAAAAATACAACTAAGCTTTTACAAGTTATCAACTATCAAGGCATGATATCATCTTACCTATCTTATTTTATTTTATTTTTCTCTTTTTTAGTCTCTTATTTTATATTCATAACCTTTACTCAGATTTTAGCTCTAATAGCAAAAATTACAAGAAAAGTTATATAATTCAGTTTATATAGTTAGTAATTTAAAATGAGTTAAAATATTTAATTCCTTTTAGTTCATTATTTTTTTCAAAAATAAAATAATAGAAAAAGTTTAGTTTTGATTTTATTTGTTCTTATTCCATACATGTTTAATTATAAATTATTGACAAATTTTTATGAAAAAAGAACTTAATTTTTTTATTTCTATCATGTATTTTAAGTTTTGAATAATTACTATAAGTATTTTTATAGTTTTTAAAAGCTATTTTACATAAGTTGTAAAAATTTACTTTTGTACGTTTCGATTCTAATAACCCTTTAGCAATTTCACATAGATCAAGGATTATGGAGGAACTTGAGTGAACCAACACTTTACATAAAGGATGAAGGTGATGCAAATACACTTGTTGTTTCCCTTTATGTAGATGATCTCATATATACTGGAAATAATGCGAAAAGGGTTCAAGACTTCAAAGAAGATATGATGAAGATGTTTGAGATGAGTGATCTTGGCCTGATGCATTATTTTCTTGGGATCGAGATAAATCAAGAAGGACACGAGTATTTATATCTCAAAGGAAATATACAGAGACAATTCTGAAGAAATTTAAGATGGAAGGCTGCAAGATTGTTGTAAGGCCACTAGTCCCCATTGAGAAGTATAAGAAAGAATATAGATCTAAAAAGCTGAGTGTGCAATTTATAGAAGTTTTATTGGAAGCTTACTATTTTAATAGCTACAAGACTAGACATCATGTTTGCCAAGACTAGACGTCATGTTTGCCATAAGTTTGCTACCAAGATTTATGTAGAGTCCGAGTCAAGTACATTATGGAGTTGCTAAAAGAATTCTCAAGTACTTACAAGATACGAAAAATTATGGGGTTTGTTAAGAATTCACAAATGAAGCAAGATTGATTGGTCACATGGACAGTGATTAGGGAGGATCGGTTGATGACATGAAGAGTAGTTTAGGCTACACTTTTTCACTTGGTTTTGGAATGTTCTCTTGGTGTTCTAAGAAACAAGAAATTGTTGCATAATCAATGGTAGAGGTAGAATATATTGCTATTATAGCAACAACAAGTCAAGCAATTTGGCTTATAAGGATTTTCGAAGACATGGGAGAAAAGCAAAAAGAGTTTACAGTAATCTATTGTGATAATAAGTTAGTGATGGCAATTGCTAAAAATCTAATACATCATAATTGCATAAGCATATCGACATCAAGTGTCACGTCCTATGGGATGGAACAAATAATGGAGACATTAAGCTTAGATACTACAAGACAGATGATCAGGTTGTTGACATATTTATAAAGGCTCTCCCATGAGCAAAATTTGAGAATGCTATGTGACATGCTTAGAGTTTTGCCAAAGTATATTAAAGAGAAGTGTTAAAATGGATCCACTTTGGCTCATGTTTAAGCTTAAGTCCATTAAAATATACACATTCTAAAAGAGATGTTAGGTGGGGTGTCAAGAATATGTTAGTTGAGATATTTCTATGGACGTTCTAGATGATGGATGAGAGCATCTAGAGAAATTTTTATAACTATGGATTAATTTGATCTCCACCATTTATTGAGGAAGAGAAAGCCTATAAATAGGCATGCTCTCACTCATTTATATGTAAGAAAAAATAAAAAGAAATATACTAAGTTTCTCCTTTTCAAACGCTCTTTACTATATTCTACTTTCCTTTAGAAACTATTTTCTACTATAACTATTTTTTAACCAAATTCCATCTCTACATTTTCCATTCAACTATAAATTAATACCCTTCTTTACACTAACAAACTTACATAGCAAGTACTAGATGAACAGTAACGTCTAATCCTTAAGTTGCTTATGTTGCTTGAATTGAATCTATATAAAAATTAGAAGCAAAAGGATAATAGAGGTGTATACGGTTTAGTTCTCGTCCCTCTAAATCAAAGCAAGCTGTTTTTTATTGTTTTATTTCATTTTTTCTAAGGTTTTGAACAAAATCAATCTTATAAATCTTTTGCAAAAAAAATAATAAAAAATAAAAGGTTCTATTCGGTTTGATTTATTGTTGTTGGCGTAGTAATTGGTTACTTAAAATTCTGGAGAAAATACAAATAATCTCTTAAACTTTGATCTTGGTATCGATATACCTTATGAACTTTTAAATATTGTATATAATCTTCTTATAATTTAATTTGGTGTGGACAGATCACTTAACTTTTTAAATGTTATAAGAAACTAAAATTTCACCTTGGTATGGAAACACCCTCTTAAACTTATCAATAAATGCTTGATATGTTGTTGATTTATTAAAATTTAGAAGGTTAATCTATAAGCTTTGAAAGTTAGGAAATATATTTATACCAAGTCAACGTTTAGCCTAAAATTCCTAATACTTGAGTAATATTATGTATTGATTTATGTTATATATGGGATTTAGGTGTTGATTATAATATTTATTGTTGTCAAGGTTTTAAATGGATCTGACGTACATAATTGTTGTTGTGTGATATGTAAGCATGTTGGATAGTTGTAATCCAACTAATGATTCAGACTTCAATAGTGCGTTTGCTCTTTGAAGATAGCCGTTCGGGCTTACGAGTGACAGCCAGTGACAATGGGATGGTAGCACCAACCTCCCTACTAATATTGTTAGAGTAGGTACTAAAGTCACTTCTGATAATTTAGCGAGATGTGTTTAATATGGTTTTTTTTTTTTTCTTAATTTTAATTTTTCATCTACTACTAGCAACCAACATACTACACATTATGGCCCTAGCAAGCATTACAGACACAATACAAAGGGGCACAAATTTGTACAATTATATATTCTTTATTTTCTTAAACGTTTATATTAGTCAAGACATGTTTATGTCATCAAGTTAACAGATATTAAAATATCTTGAAAGATATATGCAATGTCTTTTTGTTGTATTAATACCATAAATGTGGACGATGATTTGGAATAATGGGTGTATATAAAAAATTTTCCTGTCTTGCAGTAAATCACAATAGCAAACTTGGCTATATGGTTTTGGTAAAAAAGGAGAAGAAAAAAGAAAAAAGAAAAAAAACTTGCTTATCTGGTCTAACTCAATAAATTATTTGGTGGAAAACCAAACCATGTGAGACAAAGAAAAAGAAAAAAAAAAAAAAAATCTAGACAGAATCTACTCATTAAAGTAACGTTTGGACAAAGAGTTCCCCGAGTTTAGGTTCATACGACTAGGTCTTCCTTGCCGCTCTATATAAATCCAAGCCGTTTCCTCGATTATCAGTATCTACGCGACTTACTTAGGTTCACACATATAATCAGTATCTTTCTCTTTCTCTTCTCTATCTCAAATATACATTAAAATTGGCAATGAATTGCAGCATCTGGCCTCGTTATTTCATAGTTGCTTTATGTCTAATTTTAAGCTTCTTGCTTGCACCAGCCCTAGGAAGGTCCAATAGTGACCAATTACCACTAAGGCTTCACAAAGACCCTATGTCCCTTACGTTAGCCTCGGCAGACTATGGTAACATAGTGAAAGAATATCCATTAGCAGTTCTTCGCCCGTCTTCCCCAGTCGACATCTTAAACCTTGTCAAATTCGCCTACCAAAACCGCCCTTCTCCTACACTTTCATTCACCATAGCTGCCCGAGGCCGGTCGCACTCGGTCCATGGGCAAGCCTTGGCTCCAGGGGGAGTGGTGGTGGAGATGAGCTCATTGAGGAATGGGGTTAGGGTATATAGGGATGATTCATCTGGATATTATTATGCGGATGTTGGAAGTCAAATGTTGTGGGTTGATGTATTGAATGCTACGCTTAAATATGGACTTGCACCGTTTACGTGGACTGATTATTTGTATTTGACAGTGGGTGGCACTCTCTCTAATGCTGGTATTGGTGGGCAAACGTTTCGATTTGGTCCTCAAATCAGCAATGTTTATGAGATGGATGTTATCACCGGTACACACTTTCGACACTATCGCTCCAATTAAAAGTTATTTACCTTATATATATGTCATGTTACTCACATTCATATTCTTATTTGTGACACGTATTAAAAAGAAAAATCCTTTTTCGGTTTATCATAATAACATAATCAATCTTGACTCTTTCATACGATCGCGACTGCATTTTTAATTGGGAAGATAGTTTTCTTTGATGTTAATAAGTTTATCTGAATTATAAGTTAATGCTGATGAAATAATCTAATAAACTAGTTCTAGCTGGTCTAGTCAGTCTAGCAAACAAAATTGGTCGCACGTTTTAGACAATTTAATGAGAAGCATGCTTGTAGCCAACGTATTTGGCATTTGTCTACGTATAATAACTAATTTATGATAGCTTTAGAGTTTTGGAAGAATGATTTAATGATTAATATAAGACACGTGTTATATACATATAGTATATCGATATCAAGAAGATATATATATATATAATGTATATAAATTACGTGTAATAATTGATTTAAAAAATATCTTTTTTATTATAATTTATATTTATATTTTATTAATATTTACATATTTATATAATACATCATATATAATATTTATTAAAATTTTTTCCAAACTTTCGAGGGAGTGGGACTCTCAAGAGTAATCTCTAGAATAGCTTCTAGCAGAGATTATCAAGGACGAGTCTGGACCTACACTTACACAGATCCGTCGTTTTCTTAACATGATCTGACTGTTGTGCCTAAAATTTCTAACGAAAGCTTGCCCATGACATCCTCCGTAGGGTCTAATTGAATTCATTGAGCCCTTTTTTCTTTTAATCAACAAAAAATTGTATTGTTTTTTATAAATTATTTTAACCTTGATTACGGTCTTCAATTACTATTGTCATTACAAAAAATTAGCTAAATTAGATAATCCCATCATCTATCATTACATGAAACATTACAGGGAATTGATTTGAAGGCAAAAAATTGTATGAAACAATCAACTTTTTTTGTTACTAAAATTTAAACAACTAGATTTCGATCTTTCCAATTGTTGTATGAAAAACCTAAAACTGTTTCTCACCAGCAGTTGCTACCTTAAATATTTAATTAGAGCCTTCACCTAAAATTGTTTTAAAAGATTTATTATCATTCACATGTAATATTTGATACATCATTAGATACTTATATATGTAAATATATGCTTGGTTTGATTAGTTTGGAAGGCTATAGTTAAGAAAAAAGATTTAATGATATTTATATGTATAGATAAGTAGAAATGACAATAATTAGAACTTTTCTACTTATCTATGCCTATCCTAATCCGCCCATCAGGCCGAAGTTATTAATACTAAGCTTACTCATTTATCAAGCTTAACGTCCACTAGATATTAGATAGCTCAACTTCTACATAGCCCTGTTTTCAATATTTATGTTGTTTTCGGTCAATGTATATAAATATATATATTTATATTTATGTTGTTTTCACTACATAACATGTCATAAGATGAATCTCTTCTTTATAAACATAATTAAAGTGTTTTTCGCTTTTTTTTTTTTTTCTTAAGCATAGTGTTAAATTAATTATTGAAGGGATATGCCAGAAGAATGAAAAGCCATTAATGTATATATATATATATATATATATATATATATATATATATAACATGACTCATATGAACCAGTCAACGAATAAAATAAAAAGAGAAGAAGCATCTTTTATCCTCCCGGATTCGACCAAATTATTGTTTTTTTGGTGAATACTCTATGAATGATTGATGATGATTTGACCAAGAAGGTTATTTAATGAAAAATTGCATGCTTAACCTTTGTTTGTAAGATTAGGAAGATTTGACAATTAACACACTTCATTAAACAAGCGCTTTATTCCGTATGCTGACCTGGAAATTTTTATGTTTTCAACAGATTGTGTCCTTTCCATTTTAGAAAATATTTTGCATATTTTATTTCATATTTTAAGTTAGGTGCTCATTTGTACATGTTTGATCTTGAAACTTTCCATTATCCAATATTATCGAGTAGATTCTAAGGCAAATATTAAGTGCTATATCATAGGTTTCAGTTTCAAATTTTCACAACTTGATTTTTGGATGTTAAAGTATAAGTTATAATCTTTCGGTATCTTCAAATCTATTTGTTATCGGCAATATCAATAGGTTTTAGATTGCTTTGTGTTTTTATAATTAGTTGCACGGGCTATACATTTCATCTAACCCTGGCAACCGTATTTACATTCTATGAAATTTACAATTCATTTAGTGTATAAAATGAAATAAAACCATTTTGAATTATGCATGCCGAAAGGCACTGGTTGACAAATCTATTTGACAAATGGAAACATTTACAAAGAAACGCTCTTCTTATGATTCTGAACACTACAAAGATGTCCTGGACAATCAGACCTTCCAAGTGGAAGGAATAGACAAAACAATTTAGTGTAGATGGCATTATGGTTTCATACACGCGTTGACATTTCCCAAACAATAAGAAGCACGTGAATTGGAAGGAAAACAAAAATATAGAGGGATTTTATAATTTTCATAAATATAATGCCGCTATTTGTAAGGATCGGATCTAAACCGTTCAAATCACTTAGATTGATGTTTGGACCATTAAGGTACACCGTGATGCATTTATCTCATTCTATTTTGGTTTATATAAGTCTCTTCTACTTGTAAATTTTGTCAATACGCATTGATTTGTATATTCTCTATGTCCTTTTGTTTTCATTTGTTTGCTTGACTCAGGGACTGGTAAATTTGTCACTTGCTCTCCCAAGAAAAATTCAAATCTATATTATGCTGTACTAGGAGGTCTTGGACAGTTTGGAATCATCACAAGAGCAAGAATCGCCCTGAATCAAGCACCAAAAAGGGTAAACATCGATCTGAACTATGTATAATGTACTTAGGACATAACCTGCGAATCTTTTATTCCTACCAAATTTATAAGGAGTCTTTCATGTTTTAACAAGAAAGGTTCTAATGAAATTTTTTAAGATTGCCACTTATTTATTTATTTATTTTCCAATTATATATTACAACTTAGGAGAATGAGATTCGAATTAAGTTCATCTCATTAAAAAATTAGTGTTCATATTATTAGATTACAATAGTTTTAACAAATTGTAACATTAACTTGATTCATTTTCTATGATGTTCCTAAAAATTAAAAATATTCTCACATGTTGCGTATACATACATACATATATATATATGTATATATATTTTGTAAACCATACATATTATAACTTTGAGAAGAGGGAAATCAAATTTGATGATCCCTTTGTGAGACGAGTGTCCATGCTACGGTCTCTTAACTTTCGCATATTTAATTGTATGGTTGATCATAATATCTATATATATTTCCTCCTCATGTGTTTCTTTGTGTATAGGTAAAGTGGGTGAGATTACTATACACTAATTTTTCGACCTTCACTGAAGACCAAGAACATTTGATATCTGTCAATGGGATCGAGAAGAATGCACTTGTTGATTATCTAGAAGGAATGCTTTTGCTGAACAAACTAGGAGAATCGGATGTTTGGAGATCTTTTTTCCCTCCTGCAGTTCATTCCAACATATCTTCTCTCATAGCCAAACACGGCATCATATATGGCATTGAACTTGCCAAGTTCTATGATGAAAGCACACAAGACAGCGTGGAAGAGGTAAGGTTTAATATAATGTTTTGTAAGTACAATAAGTTTTCACTCACAATTAGCTAGGATTCTTTGAACGTCCCACCATGTATCAGTTAAGAAATTAGTTTTCATATTTATATGGCATTTTTATATTGGTTGAATTCTTTTCTTTTTTCCGCTGAATGTGTGTTGGTTGACTTTCAACATGATATAAATATAGAACGCAATAAGAATATTGAAAATTTTCTCCATTTTTCCTTTTTCTTAGTTGCAAAAAATGAACTCATATTTTTTTTCCCATCTAATTTTTCAGGAACTGGAAAGTCTATTTAAATTGCTGAGGTTTATTCCTGGATATAACTACCAGAGAGACGTTTCTTACGTAGACTTTTTGAACAGAGTAAGAGTTGGAGAGCTACAGCTTCGATCACAAGGACTCTGGGAAGTCCCACATCCTTGGCTAAACCTATTTATACCAAAATCTGGTATTATTGATTTCAACGAGGGTGCTTTCAGGAACATCATGCTTACACGCAACATTAGTGCAGGACCTGTGCTCATTTACCCAATGAATCGAAACAAGTATAATGCGAAATGATACTTTCCTCTCCCCACCCAAGATTTTTCTTATTTCATAATATATCCCATCACTTGAGTTTAATACCGTTTCCTCTCGATTCACTTGATCACTATTTGTGAATATTGTAGAACTATCTTGGTTGGCCCGTTGAAATGATGGACTTCTTAATTAGCCGAATAGTTCTTGTTCCACCTATAACAACGTAAATTGCAAATTCACCTCTGAATATTAGCCGGCCGTGGATAGACGTTCTCAACTTTTAAAATTTAATTTCTAACTCTTTCTGTAATTTTTGAATAATATGCATATATATCTTAAATCGTGGTTAAAACTCTAAACTTACCACTATTTATGATCCTTTTAGTGATGACTTTTGGGTTTTAGTAATAATTTATATGTTATTAAGTATTTTTAAAAGTTACAGAGAAATATAGTTACACTTTTTGGAGCTTTTGGTACCATCTGCATTTGACTAATTATTTAAGGGATGTCTTTGCAATTATCACTATCTAGCTAGCCAGTCATATTGTTCCCTAAGAGAAATATATCAAGTGAAGATTAAATATTATAGTTAGAAGGGGGTGAATATATAAATCGGTACATGTTTTGTTGACTGGCATGTAAGAAAAAGAAACTATATTTAGTTACATTCTTCTACTTGCAGGCTTAGAATTATATATATATATATATATATAGGTAATTTTGTACTTATCTTCTTCTCTAGAAGAAATGAGTGAGAACGGGAGAAAGAAGTGACAGGGACGTAGAATATATATATTTGCATGGAAGTTAAGGAGATTGGGAAAAATTATACAATTTCCCGGTTAATTCATTTTAAAAAGTAAAATGACAATTGGGTCTCTCAAATCAACAAAATATATATATATATATGTATGTATGTATGTATGGATGTATGTACGCTTCTTTTAAACTTTTTCCATGAATAATATATATTATTTGTGTTTGCATCTAAAATATCTTCATTATTTCATGCAGGTGGAATCATAGGACATCTGCGGTCATACCCGAAGAAGATATATTCTATGCTGTAGGTTTTTTGCATGCAAGCGGATTTGACAATTGGCAAGTCTACGTAGATCAAAATCAAGAGATGTTACGTTATTGTGAAAATATTGGCATCAAAGTCAAGCAATATCTTGGTCACCACAAGACACAAGAAGAGTGGATCGAACATTTTGGTCCCAGGTGGAATACATTTGTAGAAAGAAAACATGAGTTTGACCCAAAGAAGATACTGTCTCCTGGACAAAAGATATTTAACAAGTAAAAAGGCACATAGGACTGTTTTATTTATGCATGTTTCTTTCGTTTTTTCCTCCACCTGCTTGTTTACATTTCCATGAATATTCTAAGCGAGTAGAGGAAAAATTGGGCAATGTTTTAGAATTTTACTTAGAATAATTTCTCTCATACTGGTATCGGTTTTGTTTAGATTATCTATATCCTATCTGTATCAAATCTATATTTAAATTATGTTATTCATATTTGTTTAAAATATAGTGTTTGGAAAATCGTCTTATCTAATGGTGATAATTTGAGTATTAGAATTAGGAATCGAGAATTTATATACTTTTAAGAGAAGATTTGAAAAAAAATAAATAATTTACTCATTAAAGATTGTTATTTTAATTAGTATTTTTATAAATAAAAATAAAATAAAGATTAGATAAATTTAACTTTATTGGGATTTATAGAGTGTTTAATTCTAGAAAAAAGGGTATATATGAAATTACATTTTTATATTTTTGATATTTTATTCTTATTAAACGCAAGGTTTAAGTAGATACTAAAAAAATACTAATAATATATATATATAAAAAAACACAAACAAAGTCTAAATAAATATACCTAGAGACTTTATTATCATGACTCTTTACTTTCCCTTATCATCTCTTCTTTAGCTTTGATCTTACGCTACTAGATTGCATGGCTTTAGATGAAAAATTAAATTTACGTGGCAAAACAATCGTGCGTGTTACGGGTAAATTCTCTCACTCGAACTCGTAGGGCATTTAGCGTTCCTAATCATACTAAGGAAAGTTAAGTTAGCCTGTAATACACTTACAAAGTTTAGAGAGAAACTCTGAGATAAATAGTATTTACTCAAATAACTAAATGATTACGATTGAGGGGATTTCTCTTATATATACAAAAAGCCTCTCAAAATGGATGGCTAAGATCAATTTGATCTAACGGTTACAATTGAATCCTATCTACCTTTACATTAAATACATCTATCAATCTTACCTGTTAGAATCATGACAAAAAATAGATAAGGTTGGTCACTAGATAGATTCAAGCTTGTAAAAAGCTCAAAAAGGATTAATAGAGAATGTGCGAAAAGGAAAAAATGACGAAAAGGAAAAAATGACGAAGGGAATAGTAAGCAAAACCCATGAACAGTTCTAGAGTATATGACGCACCAATGGAACTTTCAAAAACTCATGGCACAATTTGATATGATGTACAGATCGGTCCGGTGAGGTAACTCATCACCTAACCTTACTTAAGGGAAATGACAAGAGTGATACTGAGGGTAAATAAACAGTATTTACATAAGAAAGAAAATACTCAAGTGTATTAAGAATAATCTATTGATCTCCACTATAAGTATAAAGGTATTTATACTCATAAGCTAGGGCAACTTGTTTAAAAAGGAAAAGACAAAAAAAGTATTTCTTAAAGAAGCGATGTATAAGATATAAAAGGGTAAAAATGAATATATAAGAAAAACAATTTTGGTGCAACAGATTCTACACATGATTTTATGCAAGTGGCAATATTACATTGGCGAGGTTGTTAGAAGATATGGACAAAAAAGTATGGACAGATGGCTTGTTTGAGTAAGGATGACTTAGTTAGTCCAGAATCTCTCTTTCTCGGCTTCTTGAAAAGGAAAATATTGAGTGATTGGTTGACTTGGGCACTAGTGAATAATCTTTAGTTCTGCATACTACAAAAAGATGGGCAATCATATAGCTTGGCACGAAGGGTGAGTTGACAATGAAACACATGGCTTCAGCAATGAAGTATGAGGCTTCGGTAGGGGTTGGTTAGAACAAAAGGATTTATCATGCTAGTCCTTTTAGTCCTTGAGCTCGGCTACGAGTTAGAGGTCCGGTAGCCTGATTCTCATCATTCCTTCCGTGTTGTTTTGGATTTGGGATCAAATTCGATTGGTGTTCACTCAGTTCTTAGTTAAGGTGATACGGATTGAGGTTAACAATGTTGAAGGCATTAGAAACCCTATAGTCTTTAGGCAATTCCAATCTGTAGGCATTATCATTGATCTTCTAGAGGATTTTGAAAGGTCTTTTCACTCTTGCAGATAATTTGTTCCTCCTCTTATTCGGGAACTGTTCTTTGCTTAGGTGCAACCATACCAAGTCTCCTAGCTGAAATTCTTTAGTTGTTCTACCTTTGGTCTTTTCTTGTATTCGTCTTAATCGATGTACCAAGTGACTTTGTCTTAGATATGCTGAAGGGATTATGCTCTGGCCGATGCATTAGGGTCCTTTTACGCGGTTACTGGTATAAGAGTGTGGTTGAGGGGCAACTCGGGATTGAATCCATAGACCACTTCGAAGGGAGTCAGCTTAGTAGGGTTATGTACTGTTCAGTTGTAGGCAAACCCGACCACTAGTAAGCAGACGTCTCAATCAGCTAAGTTCTTGCCTACTATAGCTTGGAGTAGTGATCCCAAAATACGATTAACCACTTCTGTTTGGTCGTCAGTTTAGGGGTGACATGAGGTATTGAAAAGTAAATTGGTTTTCAGTCGACGCCATAGGGTCCTCTAAAAATGGCTCAAGAACTTTGGGTTTTTGTCAAAGATTATACTTTTCGACACGCTATGTATCTGCATAATCTCTTGTAAGAAAAGAGAAGCAATAGCTGAAGCGTTATTAGTTTTGGTACAGGGCACGAAGTGTGCCATTTTACTGAACCTATCCACGATGACCATTACAGAATCTTTGCCTTGGGCAGTTTGTGGTAGTTTGAGAACAAAATCCATACTCAATTCAGTCCATAACTTTGTTGGAATAGGTAAGGGTATTACTTTCCCTTGCTTGGCTTGGTACTTGGCCTTCTTGCACACAACATATCTTTTGACAACTCGATGCACATCTTTCCTCATTCTCAGTTAAAAGAATTGACCATTTATCACTTCACAGGTCCTTCTTTCCCTAAAATGTCCGAAGAGACCTTTCTTTTATCTCGGAAAAACTACTCTCCTCCCTTTCTCCCCATCGGAAGTCGGTGTTCTTCTTTGTTAACTCGTTAAGTAGTGTAGTGAGGGTATTGAAATTCCTAATGAACCTTCTGTAAAACGAAGCCAGTTCGTGGAAACTTCTTACGTCGGCATAAGTCATAGGAGTCGGCCACTTAATAATTGCTTGGATCTTTTCATCATCGACTCGCAAGCCTCTTCTACTGATTACATAGCCTAAGGATACCACTTCCTTTTGGCAAAAGCAACATTGCTTTAGATTGCCAAATAATCTCTCTGTACAGAGGATACCCAAGATTGCTCTAAGATGTTCATAGTAACTCAACATGTCGGTATTATAAACCGAGATGTTGTCAAAATACACCACAACACACTTCCCTATGAGATGTCTTAGTACATGGTTCATTAGCCTCATGAAAGTAATCGGGGCATTCGATAAGCCGAAGGGCATGACCATTCATTTGTAAAGTCCATGTCAAGTCTTAAATGCCATCTTTCGCTTGTCTCCTAACTTCATGCGGATTTGATGGTAGCTAAATAGATCAATTTTGCTGAAAATCTTGGCTCCTCTAAGTTCATCCAACGTGTCTTCTAGCCTCAGGATCTGATACTTATATTTGATCTTGATCTTGTTTACAGCTCAACTATCTACACATATTAGCCAGGTTCCATCCTTCTTCGGCACTAAAAGTGTAGGTACAACATAAAGGCTGAGATTTTCTCTTACATAGCCTCTCTCCAGTAACTCATTGACTTGACGTTGGAGTTCAAAATCCTACTCAGGATTCATCCAATAAGCTAGCTCATTCGACAGTGTAATGTTGGGTACTAAGTCAATGTAGTACTCTATACCTCAAGTTGGGGGGCAACCTCTCAAGTAACTGTTCTAGGAATAGGTCGCCATATACGACAGTGTAATGTTCGGTACAAACTTGTTTCTAAGCACTCTCTTCATCTCAGGCCAAGTGTTAATCTTTCGGTAGCCCTCTCGTCTTCTCATGGCTTAAAAATTCTTTTACCACATTGTGGCATAACTAAAGAACTTAATAGTAGTACTTCTCACTTTCTCATAATCCTCATATTGATATTAATCAAACACATGCTTTACCTTCTTTTCTCAATCTAGATACTCATCAGCATTCTTAGACCCATTGAAATTCGGAATTCAAAGCTTCACATGATCAGATGCTTTGGGGATTCGTATACGTTCTTCTTTAAAATATTCCTTTCGCTTCATCAAGCTCTCTTATGTCTATTTTTCGCCTTATACATTTGCTAACTCCTCCACCTTGAATAGGTTGAGTTAGGTTTTGACCTCTAACAGGTTGAGCAGCTTGTGGAGTATTTTGCGTGGCCTTAGTGGGTCGATAAGATAGCGCATGAAAAGCTTGGGTTAGATCTACTAAGAGGTTAGCTACCTCATCAAGTCTTTCGTCAGTACTTCTATGAGTTCCTTGAGATTGTTGTCTATGGTGGACAACTTCACTGTTATCGTTAGTATCAACATTCATAGTTGGGTCTATCATTTTTCCTCACATATTAAAAGCTTAAACAAACGCTTTAGGAAATTAACAATTAATGACATAGTAACCAAATGAACACAGTAACTTACTTTGTTACACACACAAAACAGAGTATAATAGAACTTCAAGAAGAACCAACTACAGTTTATATGAAACTTTTGCTCTAATACCAAGATGTTACGAACTATAACCAAGAACAAACAAGACCAGTCGCTGGATGGGTCCAAGTTTATAGAAAGCTCGAAAAGGATTAATGGGGAAAGTGTAAAAAGGACAAAAATGACGAAAGGAACAGTAAGCAAAACCTACGAACAGTTTCAAAGGATATGACGCACCTATGGAACTTCTAAAAACTCATAGCATAATTCGATATGGTGTATGAATCGGTCCGGTAAGGTTACTCGCTACCTAACCTTACTTAAGGGAAAGGATAAGAGTGATGCCGAGAGTAAACAAATAGTGTTTACGCAAGGAAGAAAATACTTAAGTGTATTAAGAATGATATGCTAATCTTCTCTATAAGTACAAGGGTATTTGTACTTATAACTTAGGGTAACTTCTCTAAAAAGGAAAAGACTAAAAGGGTATTTTCTAAGGAAGTAATGTACAAGATACAAAAGGGAAAAAATGAATATATAAGAAAAAAATCATTGGTGCAACGGATTCTGTACATGTGTTGATGTTACATTGGCAAGGTTGTTAGAAGATATAGACAAAAAACTATGGATAGATGGTTTATCCGAGCAAGGATGGCTTACTCAGTTCGGAGTTTCTCTTTCTTGACTTCTTGGAAAGGAAGATGCTGAGTAATTGGTTAACTTGGGTGCTAGTAGTAATCTTCAATTCAGTACACTACAGAAAAATGGGCAGTCATACAGCTTGGCATGAAGGGTGACTCAGTAAGGAAGTACATGCTCTTGGCAGGGGTCGGTTAGAATAGAAGGATTCGTTATACCAATCCCTCTAGTCCTTGGGCTCTACTGCAGGTAAGAGATCCAGTAGTCTGATTCCCATTACTACCTGCCACCTAGACCTTCTAGAACATTTTGGATTGTCTGCCTTGAGCTTGAACGAACCTCATGAGTTTGGGCCCTTCTAAATTGGCTTGTGACATTCTCCCCCACTCATTTCGGCAACGTCCTCATCGCATTTTCTTTGTGGAACTTTTGAATCTTGTTTGTAAATTGCCATAGGGCTTCAACAAGTTCCCAATTGGCCTTGCTTTCTGGCTTTCCCTTCCAAATAACCATATACTCATGCCTAGGGGAGTAACCTAGTTTTCTTACATATCTATCTACGATAATTTCTTTAACTTCTTTGTCATACAACTCTTGAACCTTGATTGGAGCCTTTTGTGACATTGTTTTGCTTGGATCGTCTTCGTCCTTATGATATAGCTTGAGCATATTAATATGGAACACTAGGTGGAATTTTAATCTTAGGGTAATTTCAACTTATAAGATACCTGTCCCACCCGTTTTATGATAGGGAATGGTCCTTCATAATGCCTCATCAATCCCTTATATAATTAGCCCTTGGTCCACTGGATCAGGTATAACTTCACAAGTATTTGATCTCCCACTTGATACTCCATTGGTTGACACTTCTTGTTTGCAATCTTCTTCATTCTCTTGATAGCCCTATCTAAGTACGTCTAAGTTAAGTCTTAGCCTTCTTAGTAACCTCTTGCAAATTTATATGTTGGAGGACTAGACCCCATATACCTTGGTGTTATCGTATTGGGAGTTAGTGGTTATTTCCTTAAGATAATCTCAAAAGGACTATGCCTCGTTGATTCATTCTTTTGTAAATTGAAAGTGAATTGTATTACATCTAATAACTTAGACTAGTCTCATTGATTTGCAATTATGAAGTGCCTTAAGTAAAGCTCCACTAATGCATTCACCATTTTCATCTATAGATGAAAAATAGTAGAAAAGTATAGCTCAAAACCAAGAAGCTTGAATAGTTTTGTCCAAAATTTCCCTATGAAATGACCATCTCGATCACTTATAATGTTTCTGGGTAAACCCCAATACTTCACTATATGCTTGAGGAATAACAGGGCTGCTTCATCAACGGGGCACTCCTTTGTTGTTAGAATGAATGTTGCATATTTTGAGAACCCGTTTGCTATTATCATAATAGTACCATATCTATTTGACTTGGGTATGCTTATGATAAAATCCATAAAGACACTTTCTTAAGGATGATGCTCTGGAATAGGCGGAGGCTCTAATAGTCTAGGGGTTGACCTTTGTTCCATCTTATCTTATTGACATATGAGATAAGTTCCAACATAACTCTCAACATCCTCCCTTAGATGTGGCTAAAAGTACCTTCCTTTAACTAAGGCTAGGGTTTGGTGTATTCTTGGGTGACTTGCCCAATTAGAATCATGGTATTCCTTCAATATTTCCCTCCTTAATGGTGATGAGTGGGGAACATACACCCGTCGCCCCTTAGTGTATATTAGTCTATCCTCCTCCCAAAATCTTCTTGTTTTACCCTCTTTACATTGGATTTATAGAGCCTTAGCCAATTGGGCGGTCCCTATCCCTTCCTAAATCTTCTCTAGGAGGTTGTTCTTGGGACTATTGATAGCGGCCAATTCTACCCTTCAACTTAGGGCATTTGCTACAAAATTTGTCTTGCCCGTCTTATACTCCATATCAAAATCAAATTCTGCTAAGAAGATATGCCAATGGGCTTGCTTAGGGGATAGCTTCTTTTAGATCTGGAAGTAACAAGTGGCCACATTGTCAATCTTGACCACAAATTTCGTACTAAGTAAGTAATGTCTCTAAACTCAAAGGTAATGCACTAAAACTGTCATTTTTTTCTCATATACTAGGTATCACCTTTCCGTCTCCTTCAACTTTTAACTCTCAAAGGCTATCAGATGGTTCTCCTACATCAAACGCTACCAATGGCATAATCACTAGCATTTGTACATACTTCGAATGATTTGTTGAAGTTAGAGAGCGCAAGAACTAGCTCTCTAGTAATTGCTTCCTTCAATGTATCAAATTCTTTATGCTAGTCTTCCTTCCATTCCGATGGAACATCTTTCTAGAGTAGATCTATTAGGGGGTAGCCATTCGAGAATATTTGCGAATGAACCTTTTATAGTAATTTACTAAGCCGAGAAACGACCTCAATTCCATGGGCTTAGTGTGTTCTTTTCATTCTCGAATGGCCTGTATCTTCTTTTTGTCCATTCTAATCTTCCCTTGGCCTACTATGTCTCAGGAAGGCCACTTCTTCACATTTCTCTAGCTTTACATAAAACTCATTTTCCCTTAAGGCTAGGAAAACTACACAAAGATATTCTATGTGCTCTTCCATAGTCTTGCTTGTGACATAAGTGTTTTTGGGCTCATCTTCGTCTGCTATCCGTACTTGATGATATCCTGATCGTAGATCCAGTTTCAAAAAATATCTTGCCTCTCGTAGTCAATCGAACAAGTTTGATACCAAAGGAATGGGGTACTTGTTCTTCACGATGACCTTATTCAAGGCCCTATAGTCAATACACATCTAGAGAGACCCATCATGTTTCTTTGGAAGAGAATTGAAGCCCCAAAAAGTGCCTTTGATGGTCGGATGAATCCGGCTTCCAACAGCTCTTTCAATTGTTGCCTTAATTCTTCTAATTCTTGGGGGGACAAGCAATAACAAGCTACAACAGGAGCCGTTGCACTTGATTTTAACTCAATTGTATGATTTACTACCCTTATTGGAGGTAGCTTCTTCCGCAACTCTTTGGGCATGATGTCTTTAAATTCCTCCAGCAACTCTCCTACTTGATGTAGAATTGCCTCTTGACTTCCCGTCTCTTCTTCCCCCTTCAAAGTAGCTAAATACGTAGCTTCATTCTTTTTTAGGCCCTTAGCTAGTTGCATAGCAGAAATGAATTTTGTGGCTTGACTCGTTTTCTTTGTAACGGGTACCATACATTGAGAGTCGGTATTGAGTACACAAATACAGTCAGTATAGGGAACAATAAGTGTATCAATACGATCTAGGAAGTCCATCCTGATCACAAAGTCAAAGTCATCCATGGGTATTACTTCGATGGTTTCCTTCCCTTTCCATCTTCCAACATGGAACTCTATCTCTCTGGTGACTCCAATAGTAGAGACTTCCTTTGAGTTTACCGTCTTAAGCCATGTCTTGGTCTTCTTTACTTTCAATCTACGCCTACTTGCTGTTACCTTGGAGATGAAAAGATGAGATTCCCTAGTATCAATTAGGGCATTTAGTCTCTTGCCAACAATCATTACCTCAGTGTACATAAACCCCTTTTGCTTCTCAATAGCCTGTGACTCATAGTGCTAAGCAGTCGTATAGAGCCGAGTTTAGCCTCGTCCCCTTTATCGGAGCTCTTATTTACCATAGTTTCTACCAATCGATCTTTCTTTAGACATTCCTTAGCATAATTAGGGTTGTAATAGAAATAACACTTCAATTCTCAAGGCTTCCATTGTTCCTCATCCTTTCCTTTACAAGTTCTTCCCCAATCATTGTTTTTCTCTTCCATCTTAGCCTCCCCTTTTGAGGAACTCCCATTCTTTTCCTTCTCAACTCTTCCCTTCCATCTTCCTATCGAGGTCTTGTGTTCTGTCTTCTTGAACTCTATTAGGCCTTCAACAACTATTATGGCATAATAGATGCCTTTTATTCCTCTTCGCTCTAGCTCTTACTTCGCCCAAGGTTTCAGACCATCTAAAAACATCACTGAAGCATCATCCTGGTGAAGGTCTAGTATCTCTAGCATTAACTCTAAGAATTCTTTTACATATTGCTTGATGTCATCCTTATGAGTTAAGTGACGCAATTTCACCTTTGCTTTTTTAGCAGCATTTTGGGGAGAGAATTACCCCTTGATTTCTTGCACAAAACTAGCCTAAGTGTTGATTTCATTTGCTCTCTTACGCTACCACACCAAATTAGAATCCTTCAAATACATAGTAGTAGTATGTATCTTTTAGAGGTCGTCCAAGATTCCTATAAAATTGAAATGTTGTTCCATCCCCCAAAGGAAGTTGTCTACCTCTTAAGCAAATCGTGTCCCATTGAAAGGTTTGGAGTTGGGCACATTGACCTTATGGATAAGTTGGATGGTCACTCAATTTGTTACTACCACTCGATATGTCGTTAGTTGGTTCTTAAGTTCCTCAATCTCTTGGTGTATGACCACAATTATAGCATCCATCTTAGCTTCATAAGCTTCCTCCTTTGTTTCCAAAGTCGTGACTCGAGCTTGGAGTACTTCATTCTTCTCTTCAATCACCTCATCATGCTACTTAAGCTCTTCGATTGCTTGATTCAATGCCCTTCGCAACTCACCTTGAGGTTCTTCCTCCATCTCTTTAAGGTTACCTTGTGACTCATCGAATTGTTATTTTGCTTCAACAATGCTTAACTCTGTTCTTTCCATCTTATTAAGGAGGGAGTTGAGCAAGTCCTAAGACCTAGCCTTCTGCCTGGTGACGCGGTAGTCATCCTGGCCAGCTAACTCCTCGATTATCGAAGTGTCGTTGTCTCCTTCAGATGACATCTCCTCTACACATAATCTCTTTTTCTAACTTTGATACCGCTTGTCACGAGTGGATTCCCTCACTCAAACCTGTATGGTACTTAGCTTTCTTAACTATACTAAGGAAGGTTAAGTCAGTTCATAACACATTCATAAAGTTTAGAGAGAGAAAGTGAAGAGAGAAACTTTGAGGCAAATAGTATTCACTTAAATAATGGGATGATTACAATTGAGGGGATCTCTCCTACATATAAAAAAGGTCTCTAAAGATGGATGGTCAAGATTAATTTGATCTAATGGTTACAATTGAATCTTACCTATCTTTATATTAAATGTATTTAACTACCCTATCTATTACCTACTTTGAAACCTTCTAAACCTTTTAGAACATTCTAGATTATCTGCTTTGGACTTGAACGAATCTTATGAATTTGGACCCTTTTGAATTAGCCCTTGATGCAAGCATATGAGTTTTACAACTAAGCACTAGATTATTTCACATTTTTTTTTATTTATTCACAAGCATTGAAACTTAGCACTAGATTGTAACAGCGTTATATTAAGCTACCTACTTGGTTGACCTTTTAAAGGACTTAAACTAATTACCTAAATTCACTAATTAATACCCTAACAAGCACAACAAATCATCTGATAAGGAACACTATTTTACAACGACGGATAGTATAATTTGTCCTTTAGACAAGTGGCCGGAGTTATGCTTCTATGCAATATGTTGTGATCAAATGAATGAGTACAAGCTAGACAGTACATATGTGAGTCTTTGCACAAATATATAATATTAAAAATACAACCCTTAAACTTGGATAAACATTTTAAGCTTCATGTGACTTCCCTCTGGGACGGACTTAGATGGAAGGAGCTTGGGAAGGACGAAGAAGTTAATTATGAAATTTTTCTAAGAGTGAAGAGAATATGTTTGATTTGTACATTTCAAAGAGCAACACTTTAACAGGATTCCACACCTAAGAAAGTTGTCTAATGTACGGACCTAGCAAACTTGTGGTCATAGGGTCAAATTGACATACGATGAGTTTCTAAGTTGCATATATGATATTCTCTTTTTCTTTTGTTTTCTTTTATATTCACAATAACCGGCATCATTAAATTTCATTTATTAAAAATTATAGTTAACTAAATAAACTCTCTTCATGTCCTAATTATTTACTAGTGGTACACAAAAAAATAATAATTACTTTTAGTCATTTGGCGTAAAGGATTGACTAATGGCAATCATATGACTTAATGTGCCAAGTTTTTTTTTTACTGTTAATATTGTGAAGGTGAATGTGGATTTTACAACGTGTGATTGCACTAATTACTTATATTGAAAATGATACTTTTTGTATTGTTTATCTTGCAAAACCATCATAGAAAAAAGTTGTAGAATACTTGTATCTTGTTTCTTTTTTAGTTGTATTTGGAAGTTAATACTTAAGTATATTTTGTGATATATCTTTGTAAGCGACAAAATTAACACAAGATTATTTTTGGATAAATCTTAATTTTTTTTGTTTTGTAGGTTAGCATTTAAATTTCAGTTAATAATATGCCATAATGAAAGATCAATAGCAAAATTTTGTAGCCTCCTATAAGTGCACTAAGCACACTTAACCATTTTCTAAAAAAAATTTAAATTTTCCTATTAATTATCAAAAATTCCAAAAAAAAAAATTCCCTTGCTATTAATTATTAGAAAGTGTTATAAGTGCTTTCATTAATAAAATTGTTATTTATGTGTAAGGCGTACTACAATTACAATAACAAGTAGATTTTTTTTTGTGGTAGTTCTAATTTGAGCTTAAATAAGATAATCTAACATTTTCATTGTACAATTCTATTGTCTTTGGTCTCGTCATAACTTTTGAAACTAATAAAAGTAGCCCTGAATGGTTACTAGATATCTGAACCATTGAAAAAAAAAATTATAAATAATGATACTTTTTAGGCTTTAGCGACGCTTTGGGTTTTTGTGTATGTTTTCAAAAGTTACGTAGATGTGAATTCACTCATTAAGTGTTTAAGAGGTTTATATGCATCCAATTAAATAGATCATGAGTGTATTTGCATACTTTTGAATATCCTATTAGCTAAGTTATATTTTTATTAAGGTTATACGTTGAAAAATCATGTAATTATAATATTAAATGTTTTAGATGAAAGGTTATTTCGCAAAGCCCTTTTTACCCATATGTTATGAACACTACTCTCAAGTAGATGAAAGATGTTTGATTCTTCTTGTCTCTTAGAATGTTCAGCTGGCAAAAAAAAAAAGAAAAAAAAAAGAAAAGGTCGTATTGGAGGGTGAATTGGTGATGCTATTTGAGGTTAGACTTATAATAGAAATGATCGTAGTCCTTTAGATTAAAGTTCAATCAAGATAATAAAAGATAGGACAAATTATATCAACCACCTTATCAAAATTTCGAAATTATATGCATCTTACAAGTTTTTTAATCTTACACTTATATTCCTTTGGCATAGATTAATTGGCTTACCTATACAGAAACTATCAGGAGCATAGATATGCAATAGTAGAGAATGTAGATATACAAGTTTAAAAATGAAGCATCAGCGTAAGTTCAGAAGTTTTCAGGGTAATTAAATTAATTTACCCTAAAAGATATTGAAAAAGTGATTTCTCTTTGTTTTTTTAAAGGAAAATCTTTCTCGATATTAATATATTCTCATTCAATCAATACATTTTATTTTTATTTGTTTCTTAAAACAAAAAAAAAAAAACTTAATCTGAAAAACAATATTGCGTTGAACAAATGAATCCTAACATCATATAAAATCCTCCAATCACAGCATTGACGGGGCATCAGGCGTATATCTACTACCGGATCTAAAGTAATCTTTCAACGTCCGAAAATTTAATGTACAAAGGGGGACCATATATTGTTCTCCAATTAGCGTTTGACTTTAGTATAAATCCTATGTAGGATGTCGGAACGAGGTCTTTTAATTTTCAAAATAAATCTAGCTGATAACTAAACTCCGATTCCGCAAATCGAAATATATAATGATTTTCTATTTTTTTTCTTTTTTGTCACCACTACGAATCAAGACAGAGTTCTAGCAATAACACATGTAGATACACCGGGATTGTCATTTATTAGATACAACTAACTCCTGCCTTTCTGATAGTTATAGACGATGTTCTTGAATCTCAAAGATCATAATTTAACAGAGACAAAACTTATTGTTGCTGATTGGACTGCAAACTGTCCCAGTTAAAGATGTGTCCAAAGTGGATCATGATCCACCATCGTCTGCTTACCTGGCCAAACCAGCCCGCCCCCGGCTTGAAACTGCTTGTTCATGGGCTGAATCAAGGTGAAATCGTGATCAATTCGGCTAATCATGGTTTTAACTAGTTTAGTTGGTCTGGTTTTTTTATTAATATTTAATTTTTTATTAATTATAATAATTTTTTTTATTAATTTTTGACTTGATGTGGTTTCTTCCCAAACGTGGTCTCTTTTTCTTTTTTCTTTTTTAAATTGTATTAATTCATTAATAATTTTCATTTTTTTTATTAATTTCTGACTTAATGTAATTTTAACTTTTTTATTATTTTTCCTTTAAATTTTATCTTTTTCCACATATTTAAGTTCTTAACATTTGATAAGTTTTACAAAAAAGAATTTACATTAATTTAAATTGAATTTTTTAACATTTCTTATTATATAATGAACTTATGATTAGTTATCTATCATTACTTTGATAATATTATTTTTAGAAAATTATCATTCATTATTGCAAAAAAGGTAGCTTTAATATATCATGACTTAATAGATATCATCAAATTATTTTTTCTGATTTAATAACCTTCTTTCTCTTGCTTTTGCTTTCTCTTTTTTTATTTATTTTTTAAAGTGAGTGAACCAATTAGGTTGACTCGTTGATTCAATGGTAGGTTGCCTTGTTGGTTTATGACTCGGCAGTTCAGGCAATTCTTAACCTTTGAACCGCCTGGGCCTTTAGGGCCTGATGGTTTACGGGATGGCTTAGGCTTGGCCACTTTCGAGTTGGGTCGATTCGTTGGCCTTTCAGTTGGTTCATGATTTGGAACTGGCTTTTACATATGTCTAATCATGATAAGCGATGTAGTAAATCCTCGGAGAAGACAATTCTTGTGTAAGAAAAATTAGTGAAAAGTTCCTGTCAAACTAAGTAATTCCATGTAATGTTCGACCATGTGTATCACCATGGCTATATATAAACTTGTAATAATCATTTTCTTACTTTTTGTGCCTTCTTTTGGCTAAAACTATCCGCTTTCCTATTATAATTGTTCATGTATATATTCATGCTTTAAACAAAGCGATTTTATAAGGGCTTAGTTACCGAATCTTTAAGCACTAGTTAAAAACTAAAAGAGAAATCTAATATACATTATAATTTGATTACATATTCTATGTAATATTCCTCAAATAGAGTATGAAGAAACTTTATCTCTTTACATGTAATTGTATCTTAAGTTTATTAGAACTTCAAGTTTAAGCGTGTATAGAGGAGAACACTCTTAATAAAAGTATAACGCTTTAGGAAGCACTTACATCAAATATAGAACCATAACTTGTATCATATCAAAATAAACAATCCCTCAATGTGCAAAGTTTTATCGTTACAAATGATATTTAAATTGACCTCCTTTTAATAGTATACATTTTGAAGGCAAATAAACACGAAAGTTGGTTGGCTTGTCTTGATTAGATTTGGAATAAAAAAGTGGTCTAAAGAGGATTAAGAGTGTCGCTAAGTGTAGCTCTTGACAGGCTCTTAGGATAGCATTGCTTTTATGGGAGAAAGGGTTACAACTACTAGGAATAAAGTGAAGTGCACAATAAAGAAGGGGGAAAAATAAGGTCCAATTATAAGGCGATGAAATGAGGATGTTCCATGTTTATAGTAGACTATAATGTCATTTATGTAGAGTGTGATGGAAATCATAAAAATCGAGATTCTTTTTAGTGTGATGCCTTTCAATTCATAAGAACTTTAATTCTAAACATGTTTAGAGAAGAACAGTCCAAGAGAGTGCCCTTGGGAATAGATGTGTTAGCTGCTAATGAGAAAACTGTTAGGTGCACCAAATTAAAGTAAATAATATCCTAAAAGTTTAGAGTTCCGATCATTACACTTGATATGTTTAAATATTAGAAGTTTCTTTATTGGTATCTTAATGAGTTCCTAAATACTCACTAATAATTTTTTCTTTTAAATAAGAGGTAAATAATAATCATCAAATTCCAAGGTTATATTTAGACTAGATCTCTCTTAGCATACAAATGTCTCTATAAGATTCATGAATCAATTAAATATATATTAATGTATGGGTAGTACCCATACATGGTTTTGAAGTGATTTCACTCAAATAACTCATTAATTCATCACTCAAATAATATTAAAGGGTTTTCACTCAAATAGACCCGATGTTGATGGTTAACTTTAAACAAAAACCTCTAAACTCAACCTAATTTCTTAGGCTCACATGACTAACTCACTTAAAGTGTGGGACTGCCTTCCTTTACTGAGCACCAAAGTGTCAACCTACTCCTTCACAGCTTAAGGACTATGAAAGGAGCAAAAGCCTATGTACTTGTTTGTACCATATCCATAATGCATTTAACGTGACAAATGGATAAGACTTTGTTATGGACATCCACATAGCCTAAAGTATATATAGCTTGCAAATCATTTATGTAAGAAGATAGCCTTAAGGCCCAAGGCAATCATACCTTAATTGTATCAATGAACCATATCAACCTTAAGGCCCAAAACAACTTAGAATTGGACATCCTAAATTGTAGACTATGAAGTGACTAAAGCTTGGGCCACTTCTATAAAACACTTCCAACCATCTCAATTAAGATAAAGATACTAAAGTATGCTTTGAGATCCTATAAAATACTCTCTTTGTCAAAATAATTACCTTCAATGCTAACTTAATTATCAGAATAGTCATGCCAGGAAATCCTTTGGTGGTCTCTATAACCCTTGTATATTTTGCAGGATGGTCTCGTCTTACGTTAACATGTTAGGACTAGTTTTGAACAAGCCTATGTATTCTTAAATGCCCGAAAATGCTCCACTAGTAAGGTTTATGAACAACACCATGTGAAAGAATAAAAGTAAAAAATTTTAATGTCTAAGTTACCCCCACAAAGCAACAACAAGAATTGCTTCCCAAAGAAAGCAAAGACCAAGTTTGACAAAATATGTCAAATAAACATAAAGAAAAAAAAAAAGAATGGGTATTAGTCCTTCGTGAAGAACTAGTGCTAAAATAAGTACCTTTGTCTTTTAAGGACCTTTACATGGTGCTCTTTAACTTAGGTTCTTATGCTAGTAACCTAGGATAAAGATGCTCTTAAGAGTCTTAGGTAACTTTATTACAAATACTACCTTTTGAGATTGTCAAACTTGCAATTCCATTTAGAATTGCTTGAAGGTCTATAGAATCAAAAAGTTAAAGTATGAGATTTTACAACATGCATAAATTAGCTTTGAAAGACTATGTATATGGTTATACTAGTCCTAAAAAACTTGAAATGCATGATAGAAAACGAGAAATTCACCATCAATTTTTATTACATATAAGTAATAATACAAATAATTAAGCATAAATTATTATGCTAAAAATCTAAAATATAAATATTAGTATAAATATAAATTACATTACAATAATGAATTATATTTATAGAATATAAAGCTAAAACAAATCATTGATTGTCAGCTACCTGGTTATCATTAAATTTGACATTAGCTCTTCCATCACCATCATAATTATTATTATCATTGTTATTGCTAGCATCATTTCTAGTATTACTACTATTAGTAGTTTTTAAAGTTTCAAATTTTTTAAGTATTGATTTGTAATTTATCTTTAAAGCATTAATAGTATGAATCTACAAATTATCTTATGTTTTACACTCATGATTCTCCAAATCTATCTATGTACAAACTCTCTTTATAATATCACTTTCATCTTTTTTCTTACCCCTTGCTCTTCAAAAAAAGTCCAACCAATCCCAATAAATGTGAAAAAAAAAACTAGATGAGAGATATTCAATAGTTAAGTTAATATCTCTATCAATTCAAGTTAAAAGAGGTAAATATGGTGTCATTTCCCTAATAATTAGATATACTTATTTTTGAATTGTAAACATTAGTCTCGTTCTTTAGAGTTTAATAGTTTATTAAGCCTTAATTAGGATAAGATGTAGAATTGATAGAATTGTTAATTCATAAAATTGTATAGAAATAGAAGAATATTAAATTGGTAGAATTTTCACATAAACATATGATCTCACCATGCGCTAATACCTAAATGATTTTGTTTCATTTTAATTAAGAAAAATATCATAAAATTATAAATTCATAAAATTATATGAGTTAAATTTTATAACCTTACTACTTTTATTAGCAAAATTAACATTTGAAAATTGCATGTATTGACTATTAGACAGGGTAAAGAATGTTGCATTGTTTAAAGATCAAACATATTCTAAAAACAATTAGATCAAATAATTGAAATTTTGAATATACCTTTCATCTTTATTCTGCATTTGGCGCGTAATGAATCACTCTTTTTTTTCTTCTTATTTTTTTGAGTGTGATAGTTATTTTGGTGTTTTATGTAATAAATTCATTTTTTTTATATCTATGTTATTAAAGCTTGAAAAGGCTTAAATAACCGCCTTTGATGTCTTATTCTGTGAAATTACTATTTCTACCTATAATCTAATATTATGTAGCAAAAGAACTAACATTAAATTAACTTTTAAAAACTATTAATATATTAAAACATGGATAAATTTGTCAAACTAACTCAGTTATTACTCCTCCTTAATCTCTCTCTCTCTAACCAAAATTGACTATATAGCATGCAGTTTCTTCTCTCTTCTCCCTACATTCCCCTCGATATGATTTCTTTTCTCTCTCTCTCTCTAACCAAAATTGCTATTACATTACACCATGTTTTCGCACAAGGTTCCACCATATTTTCTTGTATCCTATGAGATGTTTAGTGGTAAGCTATTGTTTATTTTTCCTTAGTAAACTTCATCATTTATGTGAATCTTCTTGATTAAAGTGGAAATAATAATTTGACTAAGTAGAATGGTATATTAATTAATTGATCGATTAATTTCAATATTTCAAAAGTAGAATGGTTTATTAATTTGGTGCTCACTAAGTAGATGGTACTATAGTATTTTCAACTAAATACTTTTTAAAGATACATTTGTGATTACTAAATTTATAGTTAGGACGAAAAATAATGATGCATCTTTAGGGTTGAACACATAGAAAAGTACTACAATAAAAGAGAACGAAAGGAAACAAAGAGGGATGAGCAAATCTAGGTAATTAGTAATCGGATATGACACATCGACTGATTCCACTCAGCCTACAATTTGCTGGGTATGACTTACCAGTCTAAACTATAAGGTCACTTGCCATTACTTTTTGTTAAAGGGAATATATAAGAGTTAAAAGGAGAATGAGAATACTAGGGTTGCTCACATAAGAAACTTGTAATAATTTGATAATCTGATAATCTAATAAGTTGTTGTTTATGTACAATAAATGGGGTTTATATACTAGCCCCACTAGAGTTACGAAGCATATATGGAAAAAAACAAAAAGGGTAATTTACAATTGGAATACAAAAAGTATACTAAAAAGGGTAAAAAAACAAAGAATATTCTGTAACAAAAAAATAAGAAATCCTTTTAGAATGTTATGCCAAAAGACATATGTTAAGGGGTGGTTGGAGGCTTGTAGTGTGGTTGGTAAGTTATAACAAATGCTAGGGCCACTTAGTAGGCATAGGATCTTGCTCGGACGAAGTTAGAAGATATTCAGCAGTTAGAACCAACCTTGCTAGCTTTTGGTCAGAGCTTGGGTATTGGAAAACATTTTGATTCTCTACAGGTCGGGTGTCAAGGTAGCTTGACTTAAACAGAGGTCTAATGTTGGTTGGCTCAGTAGCTATCTAGATCATGGCATGAGCTCGGCAATAGATATGGGAGCTCGGCAATAGATATGGCTACTCGTCAGGTTGCAATGTATGTTTGGTAGTTCAACATAAATACTTGGTGGCTTAGAGGTCGTGTTGGCTCTAATGAGAGCTCGGTACTTAGGTCGATAGTAAAGTAAAAGATGGAGATTGGAATAGTACTCCTCACCTTGAATAAGGATTCGAGCTAATATCCTTCATGTGAATCTTTGCAGTCTCCTAGCTTGGTTGTATGTGATTAGTTCAAGGAGTTGGCTCTTATCATTTGCCAGGAGGTCGAAAAGATTTGTCCTCAAATTCAAAGAGGGTTTTGGCTTTTGCTCTGTAGTAGCGTTTCCTAGGTCTTCTTCTGGTCGGTAAGGAATCGGGTTAGACACATTGAAGGTAGAGGAAGCACCATAGTTCTTGTATAATTCAATTTGGTAAGCATTGTGGTTGATCTTCTTTAGAACTTTAAATGGACCATTAGCTCATGGAGATAGCTCACTCTATCTTAGGTATGGGAATTGCTTTCGATTGAGGTGAATCCATACTACGTCTCGGAGTTTGAAAGAAACATTTTGGTAGCTTTAATTACATATCTCTTATTGTCTTTGGTTGAACTTGGTGATCTTCCTTGCTACAGATTGATGTAACTCTTGTAATTCTTGGGCTCATTCGACCCTAGATTGACTCTCTTTAATAGCTACGGGGGTACTAATCAAATCTAGGGAAATAGTAGGGTTGAGGCCATAGATGACCTTGAGTGTAGTCTTCTTGGTGGTGTTGTGGATAGCTTGGTTGTATGTGAACTCTACAATAGGCAGACATCAATCCTAATTTTTAAGTTCTTTCCTATGATAGGTTGAAGTAGATTTCCAAGCGTTTTGTGCACTACTTTAATTGCCCATCAGTTTACCGGTGTTTACTAAAATTGAACATAAGTTTAGTTCCAAGTTTTCTCCATAAAGTCTTCTAAAAATAACTTAAGAATTTTGTGTCATGATCTGAAATAATAGTCTTTGGCACTTCATGTAGTTGGATAACTTCCTGCGAAAACAAATTAATAATATATAAAATATTGTTAGTTTGATGACGCAGAATGAAGTATGCCAATTGGTTGAAGTGGTCTATGATAATAAAGATTGAATATTTTCCTTTAGATGTTTGGGGCAACCCTAGGACAAAGTCCATGTTGAGGTTAGTGTAGGTAAGGACATGTACTCTCTATGTGGCTCTCTTTTTCCCTTGGCTTTTTTGTATACTTCACAACTGCTAACTACCTTATGGATATCCTTAGCCAGACCAAGCCAATAAAAGTTCTCTTTTGATAGGTGGGTTGTTTTGGTCTCCCCAAAATGTAGATAATTAATCGCTATGAACTTCTCTCATCAATAGCTTGAGTGTGGAATAGCTTGGTATACATAGCTTTCTTTTTCTGAACAGATAGCCATCCTTAATATAATATCCTCCAACAGTAACTCCTTCTTTACATTGCCTAAGAATAGGGCCAAAATGGAGGTCACGAGTATACTACTCAGTGATGAGTGAAAATCCCAATAATTTTATTTGTAGGGTGGTCAACAAGGTTTGTGATGTGACAGCATATTAGCAACTACGTTGGTACTACCCTTCTTGTATTGGATCACATAGAAAAAACCTTTCATAAATTTTAGCCCCTTAGCTTGCTTTTTTGAAAGTTTGTTTTGATTTTCAAGATGTTTTAATGACTTATGGTCATTATAAATTACCAACTTTTGTAGTAATAAATAGTGTTGCTAGACAATAAGAGTTCGAAAAAGAGAGTACAACTCTTTTTCATACACGGAATAGTTTAATGTGGCATTACTAAATTTCACTACATTAGGCAATTGGTTTTCATTCTTAGATCAAGACGACACTAATTTCAATGCCCGATGCATCGCATTTCAATTTAAATAGTTTGTCAAAATCTGGTAAGGACAAGGCAGGGGTAGTAGTGAGATTCTCCTTAATTTCCTTGAAGCTGTGTTCAGTTTAGTCATTCCATCGGAATCTTTCACTCTTCTTTGTTACCTCAATCAAGGGGGTTGTAATTGTATTGAAGTTTTTAAGGAATCTTTTATAGAAAGAAGTAAGGCTATGAAAACTTCATACTTTAGTAACATTTTATGTTATTGACCACTTTAAGATAGCTCAGACCTTTTCCTCATATGCTTGGATTCTTTCTCTAGATATTACATACCTAAGAAAAACTACTTCACTTTGGCAGAACATACACTTCTTCAGGTTCCCATATAACTTCTTGGTTCATAAAAGTCAATAATAGCTTGAAGATGTTGGACATAGTTGTTCAGGTTGGCATTGTCTACTGATATGTCATCAAAGTATACAACCACACATCTTTCGATCAACAAACACATTACATGATTCATAAGCCGTATAAATGTGCTTGGTGCATTTGTAAGTCCGAATGGCATAACCAACCATTCGTAGAGACGATACCTCGTTTTAAAAGCATTCTTCCATTCATCACCAGGCTTTATGCGAATTTGGTGGCAGCTACTTCACAAATTAATCTTTGAAAATATCTTGGTGCTATGAAACTCATCTAATATGTCATCGAGGCTCGATATTAGATATTTATACTTGATAGTGTTATGGTTGATTGCTCAGTTGTTGACGTACATGTGTTATGAACCATTATTTTTTAGGATGAGCAGAGTTGGTACAATACAAGGATTCATGCTCTCCCTTACATACCCTTGCTTTATATGCTCATCCACTTACCGTTTTAGCTTAACAACTTGCTCAGGATTCATTATATATATAGGTCGATTCGGTAGGGTTATACATGGCTATAGATCAATACAATGTTTTATGCTTTGAACTGAACGTAATTCCTTAGGTAACTCTTTAGGGAACTAGTTAGAAAATGCATCAATTAATCTTTGGATCTCATCAAGAATATCTTTTAGGTTTCTCATTTCCAATAGTCTTCTAAACAGTAGAAACATAGGCTTATCAAGCTTAATGGCCTTCTCAGCAACTTGACGCTCTCTTCAACTCATCACTAAAGCCTTCTTCTTACTACTTTAGGTTAGCTGGTGGATGTTATGGGTTGTAGCAAATTTTTTTCCCATCCTTGACAAAAGCATTGGTGTTCTTATATTCATTGTGAATAATATGTTGATCGATCAACTAAGGTTATTTGAGTAACAGATGTAAAGCTCCTATAGGGATGACATCATAGACTACTTCATCCCTGTACACATTCCAAAAACTAAAAGGTACAGATACTTGTTATGTGACTTAAAAAGCACCCTTATCATGAAGCTAGTATAGCTTATAAGGTCGAGGGTGTTTAGAGGTTGGCAATCCTAACCTTTGCACAAAAGATTGTGCAACAACATTGGTACAGCTCCTTCTATTTATAGTGATGGTACACAATTGTTCCTTGATGGTGCACTTTATATAGAATAAATTCTCTCTTTCGTTTTCCTTAGAGCTTAGCACTTGCTTTAGTACTAGGGTTATCACTTCTCCTTGGTCGGCGTAGACATAAGTTTTCTCTTCATCTTCGGTTTCGAATTTTCCAACATTCTTTTCCTCCTTTGGCTCACTCTTGTTGGTACTATCTGCTACATTTCCTTGGAGACCTATGGTAAGTCAACTCGGACACTTAGTAGCCATATGTCTAAAACCCAAGCATTTACTTTACCTCTCTTGTCTTCTGTTTAGAGGCCTATCTCTTCTCATACATCCTTGGGGTTGTCCTATCCTCAACTTGGCTTTACTAGCCTGCTTAGCTATTATTAGGTCAGTCATATCTTTCCTTGGCTTGACATGAACAAGTCGGTGTAGAGTAGGAGCTCGGGAAAATGTTAGCCTAAGTTGGCTTGGAGCATTGCTTCTCTACTTTTCAACCTTTTACACTACCTCAATGGCCTCTTCCAATATTTAGAACCTCCGTACTTTCACAATATTGTAAATCTCATATTTGAGCCCATAGATGAAACGAGATATAGTATGGGCTTTAGGCTCTTTCATGTTTGCTTGGATGATCAACACTTGGAATTCCTTTATATAGTCATTAACTGATCGGTTTCCTTAGCAAAGTTCCCGCAACTTTGCAAACATGTCCTATAGGTAGGTCTCCGATATAAATCTTCCTCTCAACAACCTCTTCATTTCTTCCTAGGTTCTTACACTTTGTCTTCCATCTCTTGCTCTAGCCATGTTTAGATTCCTTCACTACATGATAGCAGATCTAGAAAATTCAAGTGTAGTGTTTAGATTCTTTCACTACATGATAGCGGATCTAGAAACTTCAAGTGTAGCAAGTCACACTTTAATGACATTAGTGTATCCATGAAAGTCAAACACTTTCTTTACTTTCTCTTCCCATTCTAAATATTCATTTGTATCTTTACTTGTATTAAAAGGTAGGATTTAGACCTTGACATTTTCTAGTTCTTGAGGAGCTTGTCGTCTGAGCTCTTAGACTTGGTAATATTTAACATCTTCTTCCTCTCCATACTCTTTATCATCTACCTCTTCATCATCTTCCTTAATCTCTTCTAACTCCAATCATCATTAAGCAACTCGATTTGTAACTCCTCTAACTTGATGGGGTCGAATTGGGTGGTTGACTTGGCTATCTTGGCCATAACGTCTCTTTGGAACATCCTTAAGTAGGTTATGATGTGGTACATCTTGGGGTTGTTGTCTATTGACTTGCATTGCAATAACTAGACTCTCAATAAGATTAGTGAGTCTGTCAAGTTTATCGGTCAATTGACCCAGGTATATTACTACCATTTTAACCTCGACCAGCATGAGCACCACTACTCTAGTTACTAATAAAACCTTAAACATTCGAATTTGGTATTGTATAATACTTCTCTAATAGATTAACAACACAATCTACAATAAACACTTCTTTTTACTACTTAAAATCTTACTAATACACTCTAATAACTTCAATCACCTGTTACTCACTCGAATACAACAAAAATATTGCTCTATTTTTGTAGTGAAAAATAAAGTATAATAGAGTAACATTATGAACTATACTTACCAACATACGAACCTTCACTTTATAGCTCATAACTTCAGAACTTACTTTATACGAACACACCACAATAGCTATGGAAGGAATACATTGGCTACTAATAGCAAACATGAACCAAAACTTCAATGTAACTTCATACACTTCCTCTTGAAACCATGTTCTGATATCAGTGATGTTAATGCATCTTTGGGGTTGAGCATACGGAGATGCACCACAACAAAAGGGAACGAAAGAAAACAAAGAAGGATTAGCAAATCCGGGTAGCTACTAATTGGATATGATGCACTAAATGATCCTACTCGGCTTATAATTTATAGGACATAACTCATCGGTCCAAACTATAGGGTCAGTTACTACTACTCTTTGTTAAAGAGAATAGATAAAAATTAAAGAGATAATGAGAACATTGGGGTTACTCATAAAGAAAGCTTATAATAATCTGATAATTTAATGAGTTGTTGTTTGCGTACAATAAATGGGGTTTATATACTAGCTCCATTAAGGTTACAAACCATATATGGAAAACATAAAAAGGGTAATTTACAATTGGAATACATGAAATATACTAAAAAAGGTAAAAGAAACAAATAATATTTTGTATGGAAAAAGTAAAGAATCCTTTTAGAATCTTGTACCAGAAGACATGTGTCAAGGGGTGGTTGGAGGCTTGCAGTGTGGTTGGGTAAGTTGTAACAAATGTTGAAGCCGCTTAATAGGTGTAAGATCTTGCTTGGACAAAGTAAGAAGATATTTAATTGTCAAAGCTGACTTAGCTAGCTTCAGGTCAGAACTCAAGTACTAGAAGACATTCTAATTCTTTACAGGCCAGGTGTCAAGGCAACTCGGCTCGAATGGAGACCTGACGTTGGTCAACTCGAGAGCTATTTGGATCATGGAATCAGCTCGACAATAGATATGGCTGCTTCTCAGGTCAGCATGTATGATCGGTAGGTTGATTGATTGCTTGGTAGCTCGGAGGCTGTTTTAGCAATAATGAGAGCTTAGTACTCGAGTCAGCAAGTGTAAAAGATGGAGATCAGAATAGGACTTCTCACCTCGAATGGGGGTTTGATCTAGTATCCTTCATGTGAGTCCTTACAATCCTTTAGCTTTGCTGTGTATGATTGGTCTAAAGAGTTGATTTTTATCAAATAAAATTTGAAAGATTAGTTTATGGACAATTCACCAAAGAGACTCATCTCTTTATCTTTAAATATTTTTGGGAATGGATCAAGGGACGCTTTTGAGGACGATGCTTGTCTGGTAACAAGGTATATTTTTTATCTTTCATTTCAAATAAAAAGAATTTTGATATTTTACTACGAAGATCACATTTTATTTTAATTCAACCTTCGAAAGTGACCAAACTCATTTATCCTTGAGAAATTGATTTAGTGAGTTTTTGCTTATAAAGTGTTTGATAAAATATCTCAATAACTACGAAGACTTCGTTCTTTATATCTACTTGACCATATAATAGGACTTTAACATAGCAAGCATTTTTTAATACACCTTTCTAAGTTTTAGATAGGTAGATGTAGAAAGTTTGATGCTAGAACACTAGAACGACCTGAAGAGAAGAAGAAAAGGAGTATCCAATGCAAAAGCTACTTTGAAGATTGATAGAGATACAATCGGTGAAGGACATTTATAAGTTCAATAGATTTAAAAAATAAATAAAGTGAAATCATTATGCTCTTTGGTATGTCTACTAATAATAGAAACGTAACTAAAGTACATTAAAATTGTCATTTCTTTGTCTTTTCTTCACTCTTTTTATTCTTCATTCTATCTCGATTCTTTTGTGATTTTAGAGAAGTGAAGAAATATTTAGGGCATTACTTAGAATTATAATTGAAAATGGAGCACTTCGTATTGTAAAGAATCAAAGAAGATGCTTTCTTTCAAAGATAGGGCTTTTTTAAGACTTATTTTATGATCTTTATCATCAATTTTAGTTTTCTATTATTCTTGGTCATACTATTTGTTTTCTAGTAAATCAACTGATATGATTGGCTTAAATGATATGATAATAACATTCACTTAAAGTATGCATATGTTTTGGTTATTTGGGAAGAAATAATAAGGTGTTTAAAAATTAGGATCCATATATGTTTTAGAAAATAATGCTTTAATTTTTAAATTATCTTAATGATCATGTTTAAGGTTTCAAAATGCAATTAATTTTTAGACAACATGTTAGGTTTTATGGAAACAAAATTATCTGTTGCCCCATATTGAGTCAATATTATTAAAGGAAGACCTCGACCTTTGTTTTTTACACTTTTTGCCCATTACAGTTCTTTAAATACCACTAAATAAATCTATGATATTTAATGCCATTGCTTGATTTACAAAATTAAACCATATTTTCCTTCTTTTACTCATACAAATAATTGAATTTGTCCACATGCCGAAGTTTAAACTTTATGGCAAGTATCTAATGATTTTGTAATCATTTGACATGTTTTGAGGGTTTTTTTTCTTTATATTGTTTGTTGTTAATCACATCTTGTGAAAACATGATTTTGCAACTTTTGGAGTCATCGTTTAGTATACACATATATTCTAGTCTACTCAAATCCACATGGTCAACATTAAAATGAATCCTTTTTCTTTGTTTGTATGATTATATACTTGATGAAAGGGACAATAGATGGTGCCTTAGGTTGAAGGGAAAGAGGTGAGATCTATAAATTGTAATGGTATATGTTGTGATTGTATTGTATTGTATTGTGTAATATTCTAAGCAAGTATATTTGGTTATGTAAAGTTTGATTTTTTTTTTTTCAGTTTTTATAAATAAGTCTCTTTAAACTAATTAATATTAAAATATATCTATTTAATATCGATTCTCGATTAAGGCTTAAAGAAAAGTAGTTTTTTAAACGTATTTTGAAAATTTTTTGGAGTCACCACCTGACTGGAGTTGGAAAAAGAGGGTTAGGTTAAATCGATTAGGTGGACCAATTTAATCTTACCACTGGTTCACCTGAAAATACTAATTACTAAAAATGGTTTTTTTTTTTTTTTTTGAAAACCAAAAGATCGAGTTCAGGAGCTAACTTTTTAAAACCCTTATTGATACTATTACTAAGTTTTCAAATTTAGATTTGCTTTTCAAAATTACCCTTTTTGAACTAATCACTAGTTAATGAATTGGATCTTATTTAATTAAATTGGATGAATTAAACTATATGGAAAAAATTAAGTTTTCTTTTTTTTTGTTTTTTACTAAATTTAGTTACTAAAATTGGAAAAACTATTTTTTTCATTTTTTTTTGTCACTTCGGAGGTGCCTACATACTTATTATTTGAGATCAGATGTACGTATTTTTTTTTGGAAAACATTAGTAGGTTGATTTGTTTTAATTTTAAAAAGCAGGTTGAATTTATGTTTTTAATTTGGTTTGAGTTATTTAAAGAAAATTTCTAAAAGATCTTAAATTTGGTTTTATTTTTTAGACTTCTCTGAAAGGTCCTAATTGAAAAGATCAATTTTATTTTTCTCTTTGTTGAAAAATGATTTCTTAAGTGGTGAAATTATTTTGATTTTTTAATTCTATTTTATTATTCTAAGAATTAATAGGGATAAAAATATAGAAAACAAAGTAATCTATCCCTTTTTCCTTCTTTTTTTTTTCCTTCTATTCTTTTTCTCTTCTTTTTTTTCTTTTGAGTTATAGCTACAATAAAATAAAATAAAAAAAAACTCGAAATGCAAATACAATAATTTAAACTAAAAGAGGGTTAGACAAAGAAGTAAGGGTAGGTCAGTATAGTGGACTAGGAGTAAGGGGTTAGACTCAGATCAGGTCATCGACTAAGTCGTAGGTTGGTCTACATGTGCTAGTTACATGCATGCAAAAGAGGAGGAGAATGACTATCTAAGCTTGTTTCAGGTGGTTTTGATGGTTTTTTTTTTCATGGTTAAGGGTAGTATTATGTGCTTCATATTGGCTTTGGAGGAGGTAGGCAAGATGCCACGACATTTGGGTAGCTTTTGATGAACGACTAATCGTGGTTGTGATATGGTGTGTGTGGTGGTGTTTACACAAAGAAGAGTGCGGTGGTGAATAGGTATGTGTTATGTTTTGTGGCTGGGGGTTTTCGCTGGGGTGTGGGTGTTGAGTGCTTAGGCAGCTAACAGTAGCTGGAAATACAATAGTGTGAAGTGGTACGTGTCCATAAGAGTGGGGTTGTTGGTGTTTTGGTGTGGTGTTTTCAGTTGAGTAGTTGCAAGAGAGGAGAAGTGAGATTTGATGATCGGGTCAAGCATGACTATTGTCATTAGTGTAAGTGAGGATTATCGGTTGGTATCGATTGGATGGGTGTTTTGTAGGTGTGTGTGCCATGACTATTGCTGTTGTTTGGTTATGATGATCATGTGCTGTAGTGGGGTATCGTGGATCTAGGTTTGGATTGGGTGGTGGTGTATCGAGAGAGGTAGTAAATGTGGCTTAGTGAAGTTGCAGCAATATTGTCGTGGGGCTTGTTTATTAGGGTTTGATGATGTTAGGGATTGGAGGTAAAGGTCGAGACAGAGGGATGGTGTAGTTGGTGTGTGTGTATTGGAGTTGTGATAATGGCAGGAAGTGTGTAGCTCGAGAGAGAGAGGGAGGTCGTGGATTGAGCTAAATGGATCGAAGATTGCAATTGAGTGTCGTAGATAGCTTGGTTATGGTGTGTATGTGTGTTGGAGTTGTAATTGTGGCCGGAAGTGTATGGCTTAAGTGAGAGAAAGGTTAGGGATGGAGCTAATCGGATCGAAGATTGAGATCGAGTGTCGTAGACAACTTGGTTATGGTGTGTTGATGGTTTGGTTTTTCTCTTTTCATGTATGTTGCTGCCAATTCCAACCCCCATCCTGTATGTGTGGATTTAAGGTCTAGTATATGGAAAAGAGTGGACATTAACAGATGAATAAATTAAAAAATTTTCTCTATTTTTTTCCTATTTTTCAATAGCGATTTGAATGGTTAAGTGAATGAATTTGACCTTATTTTCGGATTCAATTCATACTAGGCTATGGTTATGTGGAGAATAGGAATCTTCCTTAAATTGGTGCATTTACAAATAGAAATCATGTAAAACATGAGGTCAAAGTAGGGGGTGTAGATTAGTTTTGTTAGGGAAAAGGAGGGAAAGGAAAGAATGGGGGAGAAAGTGCTGACATGATACTACGTTAGCCTATGTCATCCAGTGAGAAGGTGCTATGTGTCCTAAAAGACATGTGACCAGTGACTTGTTACGTACGTAGTTAACACGTATCATGCCACATGGCGACACATGATTGTGTAGTGTACGTATATGTAGAAGTCTCACATATCGTACAGTAGGCATGTGATACAGTGATATCTCGACATGTGGTGAAGTGTTCTATGGTGAAAAATAAAAGGCATTTTTATGCCTTTAGCGAGATTTGAACCCAAGGCTTTTAAGCTAATTCTAATGCCATATCTAAGTGCTTTACCGTTAAGCCAATTTTTATGCAAGCATATTGTATATATAGATAAGGTCAATATATTGTATATATGAATAAGGTCAGCCTACGTTAAATTTAAATCGAACCCAAGCCTAAGCCCAAAGCCCTTCCTTTACTTAAGGCCTTAAAAAGAAAAACAAACAATAAATCTAAATTAAAAATTCTATTATATTATTATCATTATTACTTTTTTAAATTATGTTTTTTTTTTCTAAATTTTCTATTTTTTGTATTTTTTCTAAATTTCTCATTTTTCCTTTTTTTTTCTAAATTTCTTATTTTTTTGTACTTTTGTCTAAATTTTCTATTTTTTGTATTTTCCCCCCTAAATTAGGACCTTTTACCTTATTTTAAAAATAAAAATAAATGGGGGTAAAAACGTAGTATTTACAGTTGCTCTTCTTTTGGTGAAGTTTGAGTAAAACTTTACAATAAAGACAAAAGAAACTCTATTTTTGCCTCAAGTGTGAAATTTATCCTAAGAAGTACTATAGTTAGTTAGCTAGCTATGCTAGGTTTGGTTCATCGGGGATTTGATGAAAGGTGAAAGGTGAGAGGCAGAGAAAGTACTTTAAGAGCTAGTTAAGTAAGTTTAGAAAGGTTTAGTACTGTAGGAGTTGACTAGAAAGATCGGTTTGAAACTTAGTCATACTCTTTTGAAGTGATTAACTTAGTCGGAAGTGTCTTTAGGAGATTAACAACCCTAAATGGGAATTGATTTGGAAAAACTTAGTCGTGCTTTTTTGAGCTCACTAACCTAAGTGAGAGTGTTTTTAGGGGACTAACAACCTTAAATGAGAATTAATTTGGAAAAACCTGGTCATGCTCTTTTAAGCTCACTAACCTGAGTAGGAGCATCTTTAGGGGACTAGTAATCTTAAATTGGAAATTGTTTTGGAAAAACTTAATTGTGCTTTTTTGAGCTCACTAACCTAGGCGGGAGCATATCTAGGGGACTAGCAACTCTAAATGGGAATTGATTTGAGAAAACTTGCTTGTGCTCTCTTAAGTTCATTAACTGAGGTGGGAACGTTTTTTAAGGATTAGTAACCTTAGATTTGAATTGATTTGGAAAAACCTAGTCATGCTCTTTTAAGCTCACTAACCTAAATAGGATCATCTATAGGAGACTAGTAACCCTAAATGGGAATCGATTTAAAAAACTTGGTTGTGCTCTTTTGAGCTTACTAACCTAGGTGGGAGTATCTCTAGGGGATTAGCAACTTTAAATTGGAATCGATTTCAAGAAAACCTAGTCATGATCTTATAAGTTCACTAACTTATGTGAGAGTGTCTTTAGGGGACTAGTAATCCCAAATTGGAATTGATTTGGAAAAACTTGGTCATGCTTTTTTGAGCTCACTAACCTAGGTGGGAGCGTCTCTAGGGGACTAGTAACTCTTAATTGTCTTAGAAGAAGCGCATTACGGGTTCGCTAAAAGGACCTGATGATTAAAGGAAGTGTCCTATGGGTTCGCTTGAAAGAAATTGGTAAGGTAAAGCACCCTACAGGCTCACCAAAAGAAATTGGTGAAGAGGAGCATCTTATGGGCTCGCCTAAAGAAACTAGTGAAGAGAAGTGCTCGATAGGCTCGCTAAAAGATTTTGGTGAAGAAAAACGCCCTATAGACTTAGTAAAAGAAATCGATGAAGGGAAGCGCCCTATAGACTAGTTAAAAGAAATTGGTGAAGAGAAGCGTTCTATAGGCTCACTAAAATGCTGAAGTAAGATTAATGAGTAAGGAAGCGCCTTATAAACTCGCTAAAAGAAATCAGTGAAGAGAAGTGCCCTATAGGCTTGTTAAAAGAAATCAGTGAAGAGAAGCGCCTTATAAGCTCACTAAAAGAATTAATAAAGGGAAGGGAAAGGAAGCAAAGTGAAGCACTCTATAGGCTTGCTAAAAGAAATTGGTGAAAAAAAGCGCCTTATGGGCTCGCTATAAGAAATTGGAGCTAAACTCGAATTATTTACTTATTAGCAGGGGGTTCGCTCTAATACCATTTGTAACGTCCTAGGCTAAAAGCTGTGAATAGTGAAGCTAACAAATATTGATGGATACATTTTAACCATTTGGATCAAAAGTTTCAAATTTGTGTTGATAAGGTATTTATAACCATGGCCTTATAAATTAATACTATAATCGCCCATAATTGATGTGGGATACTTAACCATGAGGTCTCATAAGGTCAACAATAAATGGTTAAATTGGATTTTACCACATTGCTCTTTTTAGATTTATTTTATTTATCTATTTGCAAATTTATTTTATTGCTAGGTTATCATTAGAATCATCACCGCAAACCTAAGAAAGAAAATATGCTATCCATTTTTAGTTAAAGTTTTGATCTTTTGTTTTTTTTTTTTGTTTTTTTTTATATATAGAGAAAATTATTTGGTTTAGAGAAGGGGAAAAAGTAGAGAGAGTTTGGCACTGGTGTGGCAATATGGGTACTTAATTTTTGAATTTTTGAAGCTAAGGTTCAATTGACATCTAATTTAGCAATTTTAACATGTTACATCTGCATCACATAATGACTTGGTAATGATGATAAAATAATATTTTCATCTCCGTTTGAATTATCAAAATATTTTGTTCTCTATTTTAAACTTTAGACCCATATGTTTATTATACTCATAAAGTAAATCTGGCTCAATCACTACTTTTATCTTATTATATATTTTGTGATTATTACACAATGCACACCATAAATCTAGTAGTAAAAAAATTTCATCCAACATGATCTTTACATAGCAAACTCCATTGTTAAGATTGTAAAAAGTTTTCATATGTTCTTTTCCGTAAACTAGTTTTTGGAAAGATTCTGGGAGCTAATTTGGCATTTTGAGAAATGTCTTTTAGGGATGCTTGACACAAAATAGTGAGGATCTTTTTGTTTTTTATTGTTAGTCCTCAGTCTTAAGTTAGAATGAAGAAAATATGGGTTTTACCATATCTGATCGATTTTATAGCATATTGGGTTCTTTCATTTTAAACATGGCCAAGAAGGATCAAAGAATTATGGGAAATAATTGTGGGATTAGACCAACCATCCAAGATATTCATGCTACTTTCCTCCCTACAGACTCATCAAGTCTTAACTAGAGTTGGATTTGGAACAGTTGTTTTCCACCCATGGTTAAAGTATTTTTGTGGAGTCTTTTCCATAAAGCTTTAGCAACAATTGAAAACTTAAGCCATGGAGGTATTCACATTTATAACTCATGTTTAAAATATGGGGGAGTTAAATCTTTAACTTATATTTTCCTCTCTTGTCCAAATATAAACTTAATTGTAACATATTGAAGAACACTAGTTTTGAGAATCCTTCATCTAAAGCTCCATTTTTTTTTTTATCAGGTCAAAGCAAATTGCCAGTTTGAGGGGCAACAACATTGCCAAACTACTCCTTCTAGAGCCCCCTGTTTTGCAATCATGTTGTGGAAACTTTAGCATTTTAAAAATTCTTCCATTTTTCATTGTAACAGTTCTCTGGAGAATTTAACACAATCCATTAGATCCTTAGCTTTTGAATTGTAGGCACACTTAAAGCATACAAGGAAAACATTCAAGTTGGACATGAAAAATATTATTTGAACTCCACCAAGACAGAATTGGTTTACTTACATACAGATGGATCAGTGCTTCATGAGTCAGGGAATGCGGCAATTGGAGGATTTATCAGGGATTCAAATTGTAGAAGGCTATTTGATTTTACTAAAAAACTTGGCAACATTGATATACTTATAACATACTTTAGGGACTTTATTGGGGATTGCTCTACAACATTGAACGTGGTTTCATGCAAATTGAAGTCCAAATTGATTCTTTAGTTGCTAGTTATTTAGTGAATGATGATGCTAACATAAAGTTTTTTTTTTTTCATCATGTTATTGATGCTTTTAGGGGAAAGCTATCGTAGCTCAAAGCATGGAAGCTTGAGGTGGTACCAAGGGAGCCAAATAGTTTGGTAGATGCTTTAACTAAATGGATTCAGCTTGAAGACCAAGACAATATTTTGCTTCCCTCTCCACCTATTTTTTGTTTATCTTTACTTAAGCATAGTGTTTTATCTTTTGGGTTGTACAAAAAGAGTAAGACTCTTGTTGTTAATTCCTCAAGTGTTGCAATTGCTCCTATGATGTATGTAGACAATAGAGCTTCAAGATATGCTTTTGTGCTACCTAGCTCCACTACGGGTTAGGCCTTTGTTTCTACCTAATAATATTTCCTACTTTATCGATAAAATAAAAAAAAAGTTTTCATTAGTGTACTCCATTCATTTAGTCTTAAACATTATGAATAATAGTTTTTTTTGTGGGATTTAATAAACATAACTAAAATATAAGGGGGCTGGTGATGTTTGCAAAATGAAATGTTTAAATTAACCAAAAAATAATTTTCTACTTGTCTAGATTTTTCTTTTTTACGGCTGTTAACTACACTAATGACATAATTTGTCTCTAAGTGTCCCTTGGTGGAGTCTTGGCATTGTGTATGCTTTACAGTTGTTAACTACACTAATGACTGTAAGCCCTAAAGCCAAGCCAAGTAACCGTAGGGTTAAATTTAGAATCCAAGGTTTAGAGCGATCGGTTAAAGGATCCGATCAAACCCAAATTATAAACTATTGAGAGGAATATTAGTAAAACTGACCCCGTAAACTTGAATTTAAAAAAATAAGTAATAAAATAGGAGATTATAAAATTTTCAAATTTTAAGCATAATAAGTATTAATTACCGAAAATGCGAAAAGTGTAATGAAATAACTAATAAATTACTAGAGATAGATTATATGTATACTAAAAATTTTAGAATGACCAAAATAATAATTAGGAATATTCACGTGTACACTACATGTATTTACGTGTAGATAAAAATATGTGCAATTACCTAAATTGGCCAAAAATTAAGCAAATAATTAAAAAAAATTATAAAATAATTATGAAAAAATTAGAAAAAATCAGAAGAGGATAAGATGAAGTAAGATCAGGTCATGGCAGGCCAAAGCTGCAAACAAAAAAAAAAAATTAGCCAATAAAAATGAGACAACTTAAAAGCAAAAAATTTAGGGAAATGGGCAAAATCTTGTCAAATTAATACACATTAATTACAAAAAATGTTTATAAATAGGGGAAAAATTTCCAGAAGTTATTTAGTCAGTTAAGCATTTGATAAAAAATCGGAGCACTGAAAAAATCGAGAGAAAATTTAAAAAATAAAAAAGGGAAAATTGTGCAGATTGTGCACGTGAGCTAAACCCACCACTCACTACCACCTGGGACCGAACCACCACCACCACCTGGGACCGAACCACCACCACCACCTTACACTAGAACCATCGCCTGGACCAGCTGACAACCTTGGACTGGGCTTGGACGGCCAGAAAGCTTTGGACCGGTTAGTCTCTTAAATGACTCGATTTTGAATAATTTTGTAAAATTAGTTATTTTGCCCAGAAAATTATGAAACTTGTTATTTTGAGGTTTTATTGTATGTATATTTATGGAAAAATAGTGATTTAGTTTAATTAAATCTGTAATTATAAGGTCCTTAACAAATTGTTCAAAACTAAGTATGATTAAACTGGAAAATAAATAGGCTTAGAAGTGTAGTTCGGAGTTTAAAATTTTTCTGTAGGATGCTCATATGATGTAGAACAGTGCTATGAAGCCATTTTTTAAAAATTAATTTTTGAAATTTTTAAGTTAATTTTTAGCCTTATAATGATGGGAAAATTGGGTGATTTAGGGTTAATTAGGTGATTAGGATGTTAATTATTGATTGGGATATTAATTATATGTTTAAGGATGTTAATCTCTGAAGTGGAACCCTAATCCTAGCCTTTAGGTATTAAGTATGGTTAATTAGGGAAATTAGGTAAGTAATATAAGAAATTAGTAATATATGAAAGTGTAAATTAATAAATCTAAAAAAATAAGGTTATTTAGATAATATTATAATGGAAATAAAAAAAAATAATAAATCTGAAATAACATTTAATTTACGTAAATATCTCAAAATTTAAGATTTTTACACATCGGGAATAAATCCGATACCTTAATTAGGGTTAGCGTGTACCGAATAGTTTAGAATACCAAATTACGACCCAATAGGATATTTGAATATCCGAGCGTAATGTGATTAATGTCACATTGGGATTCGAGCCTATTTAAGATTTTGGAATTAAAACTAGAATCTAGTTTAGGAATCGAACCCCGAAATAGAGTACAATGAATCATTAGAGCGTTATAGGTATACATGGGGAAAATGAGTTACATTATAAATTAGAATAAGAATCCATAAAATATAAGTACTAAAAAGACCTATTTGTATTATAGGACACCCAGAGACAAATCAGCTCGCGACTAAGGGATCGAGCGATCGAGCAAATTCAAGTAAGTTAGGTTATTGCTTATTGTAATAGAGTACTAGTTTTGTAGTACTCAGAGACTTAGGCTTGTATATGATTGTGATTGTAAGTAGTTTACGCATGTGTTTGATGTATCTGAATTCGTGCTGAATTTGTATTGTGAGTGATTTTGTGACTGATTGAATTGGTATGAAATTGTTTGAACACCCTAAACGGAATTTAATATTAGTTGACCCCAAATAATTAATAATGTCATGCATTGCAACCCATTAAGGGATTATAGGATTCTCCAACCAAATACCGACCCCTTCGAAAGGGATAACGCAGGATTGCAAAATGGTCCCTTCTTCATCCTTAGTCTTACTAAGTGATAGGAGAGGAGGTTGCGGCGAGGGTGAAGTCAATGGTTCGAAGGTAGTCGCGGGAGGAGTGAGGTCTCCATTGCACAAGCCTGGGTTTGGTTGTGAGCTGCTGCATAACATGGAAACTCCTCAACCAGGATTGGAGCGGGTGAAATTTCTCTGATTTCACAACGGACCGGACTACGTTGTGCAATGACACTTGATTGTTGCATTTCATAAAAATAATTGTTTGATAACCCTGTTTGTGCTTGTATGCATTCATGAGTCTCCAATTTAACCTACTGAGCTGTAGTTGCTCATATCCTTATAGATCCTTTTGCAGGTTCTGATTTCTGAACACTCAAAGCACTATGCCGCCCTACAATTACCCAGAGGTTAGTCTGTTGGAAGTCAGGGATGTGAGGATCAAGTTACTTAGTATAGTGTTTAACTAGAGTGACCATGTAATTAAGAATGGAAGACTGGTAGTTATTCTGTAATCTAGTAAATTGTTATGTTATGTAAAACTTCCTGAGAAGCTCTATGGACACACACATATATATATATAATATTGTACATGTTATTAGAAATTTGCACTATTTATCATAATTGTAGTTTAATTGTTAATCGGACTGTTTATTTCAAAGCGAGGAGTCGTCGACGTCTTGTATAGGTCATGTCTATGGTAGGCACTGTAAGGCTAGTTACTATCATAGAATGGTTTACACGGCGGGACTGTTGCGATTCTGCGACTTCGGGGCGTAACAATGACATAATTTGCCTCTAAGTGTCCCTTGGTGGAGCCTTGGCATTGTGTATGCATTGGCATTTAAATTTGCTAATGTAGAGCTAAGTAGCAAGTAAACTCATTGCTTGGCTCGCCACATGACATGTGTCACAAAGTAAAAGGTATGATGTATTCAAACATTACTTAGCATGTTTATTTATTTATTTTTCAAAATTTTCCTTTTTTTGGAAAGAAATAATTGATAGTAATTTATTATTTATTATAATCACCGGTATAATATTTTATTTATTGTATCAATATTATTGAGCTGCTCGAAACATTTTACATTTTGTCTAAAGAAGAAATTAATATCAATAGAATTAGTAAGCAAGAAATAGAATAATATATTATAAAAAATAGCTGGTGCAAGTACAAATATGCACATTCGAACAACAACATGAGTAAGCGAATAAATAATCATATACTAACTACAAGTGAATGGAATAAGTCATTACTGTATAAGTAAAATATATTAGGATGGTGTAGAAGCAATATTAGAACTTAGCCTCAAAGATGCTTCCCAATCTCTACCTTGATTTGTCGCAATAGTAACCATTTAAGACTATATTTCGAATTGTACTGATAGGTAGTAGTACAATCCCTGTGGATGGTAGTATAGATAAAGAGAAGGCTATTGAAACAATAATCTACTAAGAGAATCTCTTGATTTTGGGGATGGGGTAGGCTTATGGATAAGCTTTAGAGAAAGGAGACTTTGTGAATGGCCATCTAAGGGAGAGGCACAAGATGGATGACGATAAGGCAACCAAGGATGGCATGGCATGCTATGCTCAAACTAAACAACATTTGCTGCTATAACTCCTCAAACTTTTGTCTTTGGCTGGCAAGTGTTTGATATAATAAAAGTTCATAATGAAGAGCTAGCCTCTTGTAGAATGGTTGTCTACAAAAGGTAGGATCAACAATTCTTAATTTCTAATTCCAATAGTACTTTGACTTATGCTTTAAGACCTCCTTGATGATGATCACTAGACTTGCCTTACTCTCACTCTCCTATACTTAGTTCTTCACTTGCTTCTTTAGCATTTTCTCTTACATAGCATGAATCTTCTCTTACATAGCATAGACAAATTGTTAAAGAAACTGGGTCAAAAAGGTTGAACAAATTTTAATCGAACTTTAATCAAGTATCTTTACACATAATTCTACCACTGAATCAATCCTTTTACCTAGAATTCATCCTCTTCTTTGGCAATTTGTAAATACCTAAGTTTATATGTCTATCAAATCTTGAAAAAGGAATTTAAATTAGTATGACTTTGTGAATATTTACATTTTGAATGGGAAAAATAATAAAAGTAGAGCTCTTTTAGCTTATGGTACAAGAACGAACATCTAGCTTTATGTTTATACTTCAAATTTACCTTATTCTTAATGTTCGCCACCTACTACTTCTACAATTCAAAAGCATGAAGTCATATTTAAAAAGTGGAAATTGTGTTAAATCTTGCCAAGCACAATAGATTATATATACGAGACATAATAGATTCTTATGTTATAGTCTAGATCTCAAAGAAATGATATAGACATGTCTAGTTATCGGTTTGGTGCTAAAATTTAAGCGATGGTGCACTTCGAGTGGCCTGTCTTATCCCTTATTTTCACAAATAATAGGTATAGTAGATGTCATTGTATGATTTGGAAGCCATTATGTTTAGGACCTTCCTTTACCTATTACTCATCTCCTATTTACTTGCATCAAACCTATCCTACAACATTGAATATGTTAAATTATAAAACTACAAATTAGCTTAATGTGGAAGGTAATAATACTTACCATGACCTCTTCCATAATCATCTCACATGTATTAGAATCAATGGTCATCTAGACCTTTCGATTAGAACCTATGATATATAGTGAGCTATCTTAGTGATGCCTCAACTGGAACCTTAAGCACATTTGCTAAGGATGTTCAGAGATAATCTTGTCACTAATTGCAAAAATCAAAACTTTGACTTTTGGTTGGTTTGTCCATAAGCTTGAACCACTAATAATTTTCTAGAGATGTCCATCCGTTAAGGCAGCACCATATGACCATTGTCCTCTTCTTTACATTATAGAGAACATGGGAACATTGTTTCACTTATGTTATATTTGATATGCGAGAATAGATTGGAATGGAACCATAATTCTAGGTTTCATTCCCTTTCCCTATGTTTAGAAATGCATTTAGAAGCTAGAATTGCGATCTAATAGAATTGATGATTAGGGCTTTAAGGAGAATTTACGAGGATGGAATCGTGATTCCATTTCTTCCTTATTTATTATTATTAATCAAATTACTCATTAGCTTTTAACTTAATTATGACATTTAATAATCAAGGGTATTTTTTTTATAATTACTACTATATATGAATTCAATTTCGTTCGGTTCCATTATTTTCCCTCCCCTTCCATAGACATTTCTAAATACTAGAAAGGATTTATCATTTTGCTCTTCATTTCATTTCATTTTGTTCCGTTCCGTTCCGTTCCGTTCCGTTCCATTCCTACCAAATGTGACATATAACCTTTGCTCTTAAAGATCAAGTAAGTTAATTAGGTAAACATTAGTTTCAATCATTTAAGAGCTAAAAGGTCAAGTCTTAAGGTTCCATAAGCTCCCTTATCTATTATTCATGCATTTGAGACATTGCAATTTCCTATTCCTTCTTTGTAACATTCTTTCTTGGTCATCCTACTAATTGCCATTTGGAGATCACTATCTTAACATCATGTAAAATATGAGATTCGCATGCTCATACATGACAACTAGTTGAAACCATACATCTACTAAAATTAAATGTAAGAGAGCGACAAAATAAGAAATATAGTGGTGAAACTAGTATGAAGGTTAAATGACCTATTATCTGATACAAGTTGATTTCATTTGATTGATGCATTTAAAATTTGATTCATGTACAGTTGTTTTGATTATTTGTATGGTAGTATGGTTATCTATTAGCCTCTTAGGATTTGTTCTTCCAAGTTAATTACACAATATGAACTAGAAGATTGGAGAGTGTAAGACTCTAACCTAACATGTCCTTAATTGGTGAAAAGGATGTACGATGGGATATACCATTTGAGTTTGAGGCATTAGACAAAACAATTAATACAGAGAAGTGTATTGATAGGTAAAAATCTTGGTCAAGTTAGTCTAAATTTTAGGATGAGACACTACCATAAGACAACTTGATGTAGGTTAATTTTATATTTGAGTAAGCGCATGAAAGTCTTAAAATTCTAATAAAACTAAAGGGTAAATTGCATGGACCACCCTTGTAAACTTTGAAAATAGTGTGGACCCTCAGCTCTTCTAAAAGTTGGCATTTACTACCCCTAAAATAGGCATGGCCTCCTTTTTATACTAATTAGGCTACCATATGTGAAATAAACTTATCTAGATGCTTACATAGCAATTTCTTGGGTTAATTTAATAAATTTAACACAAGCTTTTCACTTTTTTTAGTTTTAATTAATTCTATTAATTAAATATATGTATAAATTGTCTTGTAAATGTCTAAATAAGCTTATATTAGACATGACAACTTATTCACTAAAAATAAGGGGACTTAAGCTTGTTTCGAGGGTGATAAGTGTTGATTTTTGAAAAAGTTGGGAGCTCTGTACAATTTTCAAAGTAGTTAGGGATGGTTCATGCAATTTGCCCAACTAAATTAGGTGTGTTTTTAGTACTTTAAGGGTTTGTTGTTTATGAACAGAAAATACATTAGATATGGACAAATTGATCTTGATAATAAAATATATAGCACACTAGACCTTGAGACTTAATAACTTGCCACGTATCTATAATTATTATAAATACGTAAAGGCTCAAAACCTACTGATTACATAGTAAGTGTAAATGATTTGTTAAACAAGACCACAATAGTATAATAGGGCCCTCAATTCCACTATAACATTTACAACCAACTATAAGTGGCTCAATGAGTTTATAACCACTAAAGGAGAATAAACACTACTATATGTAAACACATGGTTTATACCTAATGCCAACAAAATCAACTAGAACAACTATGAAGTCCATAATCCTCTACAATGGACTCTAGAACTAATAGATCACTCATCTCCATAATAAAAAGTTGTAACTAATGTCTTCCCTATGGTTATAGTACACGTCAACATATACATTAACATAGAAATTATAGTCATATTCATCACAAACATCTAAAAATAGATAAAAGAATGAGAGTAAACTTAGTACATAGTTATAACATACACTTAGATGCAACACATCTAACACATACATAAGCATATTATAAATGCAATAAAACAACCAGTTATTATCTTTACTTTAGTAGCTTAGTACAGTATAGTCTTAGCATTTTAAGACTTATGATAACTTATGATCGTAAACACAAATACATCTACAATATGTATGCAAGGAGTTTATATTTTGATTACCCCCCAAAATTGAAGATTTACATTGTCCTAAGCTCATTCTAGACCAGCCATTAGAACAAAAGTCAATTACAACCATCCATATAAACATCTTATAACATCTAGATGATTTGAATACAACTTCCTTTTGGTACCTTAGCTATAAACTTAATATTTACTTTGATTAGTATCTTATCGATCTTATTGTCTTCTATGTGCATTCTCTCATAAGTTACTCTAGTTGCGAGACCACAACGTACTAATTAGTGGGTTCTTAACGAATCATTGGAAGATGAAGATTTTTTTTGCCTCAATCAAGTACAGGAACAAGTGTAAATAATTTCTCTATTTAATTAAGTTCTTTGAATTATCTAACCTAATAAGAACAAGCATTCAAACATGTAAACTACATACTTGTATATGGATCATCAATACTTAATTTGAGTTTCTTAAACCTTAAGTCTTGAGATAAGTGTTTGGATAAATTTCATCAAATACATGAAGTGGATTAAATTTGATTTACTTTGTTATTTACTACCTATTTCAATTAATTCCCCAAGCAATCCTAGTTAACTGACTCTTCTTAGCTTATTTCCTTTTGAGAATATATCTTTGATTAATTAGTTTATGGGTTACTAGATTTGTAAAGTTACATTGAAGGTGATAATAGAGTTAATTTGGTCTAGACCTTATGATAAAATAAGGTTGATTAGAATTTTGCTATAAAAAGGTTTGGACCCTTTTGTAAAAATAACAGTATTTTCATTTTAGTTATGGAATCAAAACCCAACTGCACATTCTCTTTATCAAATGAGTTCTATACTCTTCTATATCATGACATTACACATCTTTTGATTAATAAAGCACTTCCCTAAACACTTCTTCAAATGTTTTTCCTAAATAAACTTCATTTCTCCTATTTACTCCCTTTTTCCCCTTATTATTCCTTAAATATGAGAAGAATGAGTAACAAGTAATTGAAGATTAATTATTTTCTATTATCATCTTTACGGTGCATGATTGTGTTTTCCAACCATACCAAGACCACTACACTAAATCAAGATGATTCAAAGGTTAGAAGCACCGTGTTCTATGTTCACGAGTCATATTGAATACATTAATTTACCTAAATTCTCCAATGATTGTTGACACTATCGTGGTAAGGGAAACTTAAGGGTAATGGATTTGAAATTGTTGAGATAATCAAGGGATATGAAGTTAAATGATAAGAATAAAGATTTAGAGATAGGAATTCCTAAGAGATGGGCTTGCTTTATTGATCTTACAAGTAAGAATGTGTGGAGGGCAACAAGAGGAAAAGAGAGTTATTACTTTTAGGATAGAGGAAGTCAGATTCTTCTAGAATAAGAAAAGAAAGAATGTATAGGTTTAAAATTTAGAAGTGAGAAAAATACCTAAATACCTTTTACTTAGGAAGTAATGTTTAATTGTAATAATTTTATAAAATTTAGGTTATTTCAAAATGTTCCTTTAAAATGTTCAATTGATATGACAACTTAATTGGATGGATTAAAGGGTTTAGAATTGAATAATAGATATTATAGCATGATTGCTAATTCCTAAGATTGGTTGTGTTGACGTAATTCTAAGAAGAATCAATAAGACTAAGATTTAGGGAAAAGTTCTCGAGTGAGTTGTTTGATTTAATTCAAATATTTTCTAATTGTTTAAAAGTAATAACACTGTTTATGTAGGAACCTTTAATAAACTTACAAGCATTATGGGCAATGACCATTGGAAATAGTAATAATAAAGACATAAGTGTAAACACTTAACTTTTGCCCCTTTATAGTTTTATTTTTTTACAAAAAGGGTCCTAATTCAAAAATAAAAATAATAAGAAAAAGATTAATTAAAGATAAAGAATACTAAAAATTAGCAAATGATTAAAATACAAAAAAAAATAAGAAAAGGAAAAATTATAAAAATTTCATAGATTTTTAGAAAGTAACTTATATTAGGAACAAATAATTTTAGTTTTAGCTTAGTACAAATAATTATTATAAGGAATCGGGTAGTTTAAGTACAATTTAATTGTATTAAATATCAAGGTGTAGGACAACGGCTTGACGGATAAGTATTGGAGTATTGGATTAGATATAATATGAGGTCTTAGGTTCGAATTTCACTAGATATTTAGGTATTTTTTATTTCAATATTTTAATTCTTATTTTTACAAAAACAAAAAAAAACGATTTGAACGCGCAGAATTCATATCTAATCAAAATTATTTGAATCTAGTTTGATTAGATTTAGATTGATATCAAGGATTTGAATATAATTTAATTAGATGCAATAGATATTATTTGATATGATCGTTTTTAGTTTTTATGAATACAAAAACTCCCAAAAAGAATTAGGATCCTCTCGTCTGTCTAACGAAATCAGTCTTTGTCGTACAGCAGCAAGCCAAACTGAATTCCTATACCAATTCGACGCCACAGCAAACCATTTCCTTCGTCAAAATAGCAAACACGCAACTCATACAGACACACTATACGAAGGCCGCCATATCCGTTCCAAACCGACATCTAAACCAACCCTACATTGGTCGCCATCGTTTAACGCTGCAGTCCTTGTCGTATAGATCACCGTAATAGCAGTAACAATGTATATAGGACAGTTCTCACTGAGCATTGATCAACCCACAACTACAGCATGACCGGGCAATTGCAGCAGTAATACCGGGTAAACAGTAGCATGACCAGGCAACTGCAGTAGTAACACCAGGTGGACAGTAGCACGACCAGGCAAATAGCAGTAACACCAGGCGGATAGTAGTACGACCAGGAGAACAGCAGCAACACTAGGCAAACAGTAATACAGTCTGGACAGCAACACTAGGCGAACAGTAGCACGGTTTAGACAGCAACACCAAGCGAATAGCAACACCAAGTGAACAATAGCACGACCAGGCGAACCATAGCAATACCAGGAGAGCAGCAACACGACCAGGCGAACAATAGTACGTTCTACATAACAGCAACACAGCGTATGATTTTGCATTGTTCCAATGCTACCGCACATGCATTCACCCTCACCGCCGATAGCCAAGATGAACCACGTTCCACAATCTTCTGCCACTTCATCTACACAATTGTAGCCACAACCCCAACGACACTCTACGACTAAAGCTCGTTACTGTACACACATTCCAATCCGTACACCTGCATAGCCCCGATGAGCATTGACTACAGTTTACCTTCCTGCCGGGAATCAAACAATACCAATCAGCACATACACGTTCAAAATCAAGTTCGATTATTTTTTTTATTTATCTTTTTATTATGATTTATTTATCTTATTGATTATGGTTTTATTTTTATTTTTATTATTATTATTAGTTCCCTAGTATAGGTACATATGAACATGCTAGTTTTAGTAGTTTTTAGTAGTATATGATCTTATTAATTTATAAATAGTTGTTAATAGTAAGTATTGGTATACATATATATTAGCTTAGGATTTTTTTTTTTAAGATTAAGATTTTTAGAAATCCTCACATAGAAAATTATCCTTTTAGAAATAAAAATTAATAAAAAAGAAATTTCTTACAAAAAAGATTATAGCATTTTTGAGTCTTTTGATCACTTATGAGTTAAAGCCCTCTTATTTTTGTTGAATAAATTGAATCAATTAAAACGTAAATCCGGTCGGTTTCAAAATCAAAACAAATCAACACATTAAAGATTTTTTGGAAAGAGCTACGATCGTCTAATCCCGGTTAGTGGGTACGTAGGCACCTTTGGAGCGATGATAAAATATGTAGAAACTTAAGTTTTTTTTTTATTTTTTATTTTTTATTTATTTTTAAATATTATAATTAGAAGAATAATTCTAATTTCGGTAAATAGATAGTGGTACTCGTTAAGGTTTAATAGGTTAGCTTCCGAATTTGGAACCTTCTAGTTCTTCATTCAAATTGAAATCAAAGACCGGTAACCAAATTGAAATTTCTTTCCTTTTTTTGACTTCGATTGGGTGGTGACTCTAAAAACTATTTTTAATAAAAAACCAAAATTTCTCAATTTCTTTAGTCGAGAATTGATATTAAATGGGTTAGGGTTTAGTATTAATAGGAAAGGGGAAATTAATTTTAATAAAAGAAACCGAAGAATCAGGCTCAACAATAAGTAACAATTGACTAAATGTGGAATAAACCTTACCTAATTACTAAATAGTAAAAAAAAGCTAAAATAATGTCTTATAATGAAACAACTTATGTCTTAACGCGTAAACAAGTATTATCATGCCTATTTAATATTCCTCATGCAAAGTTGGTCTTCTTATGTAAAGCTCATAATAATATGTTCCTCCATGTAAAGGTGACAAATAATCATGTAAATTGACAAGCTTACATAATTTTCATGTAAAACTAGCTAAATAAATCTTCCTTAGCTTTTAAATAGCTAGTAGCCTTGTGGAAACATTTTCAGAAAAATGATCCTTATCATTACCTCTAGGCTCATGGAGGTTAGTTCTCGAATTTGAATAAACCATCATCTAAGATTAAAGACTAACATGAAGAAGAGAAAATTAAAAAGAATTAAATAAAAACTCTTGAACATCCTAGGCCTAAGTACTGCTACCATTACTACACATGTTAGCACATGATTTGCAAAACCCCCTTAAACTTGCAACTAGCATAACATCATGTTGTTAACTCTAAAAATATCAACTTTCCTAATAACCCTTGCAATGCCTAATCTTACGCAACCTATCACAACATTTTTTCGCTATATTTTCCATAACTTCAAAAACATGCTCAGCAAACTCAATTTAGAACCATTTCATTCAATATGGACTCTATCTATCAAATTCATGTGAATTATTTGAATATTCATCTCTTGTAACTACTAAACAAGTGACGATAAACCACAACTACTCGAGAATAATTCAAGACCTTTTCATAAGTTGTGATAATAATATCAACTTACTTAGCTATAGAATGCCAACTGCTCATAGAATTCTAACCTCTTAAAATGTATAAAGAATCTCAAGTCGCCTTATACCGTAAACTCCCTTATATTAACAACAAGTGTAAGTAAGATATTGTCCTAATATAGATAGCTATCAACATCAACTCAGTTAACTCCTACAAATACCATATATGGATTAAAAAACATAATGTAATTGCTATATCCACCTATACGTAACAAACCATCAATTGATCATGACAAAACAATAAAAATGGTGGGACATGAAGAAGTGAATATTTGTAATTTCCATTTGAACTAGGAGTAAGCAATTAAGAGGGCACATAAAAAATTATGGGATGGAAATTAACATTTCTAATAATGACTATGTCATCGGTAGCACATCCACTTGTGCCACATTAATACTCGTATCAAGACCCTTTACAGTAGCCCCTAATATGTTTTCTACATCACTTCCTTTGGTAATTTCCTTTACGACTGGACTTGCAACAATTATGGCATTAGTGACTCTATTAATCTTAGATAAGTTTGTAGAATTTTGTTTTTGAACACACTATGAAGTTCTTTACTCATTTACCTCATCCTAAGTAATGAATATAGGAAAAACATCTATACTCTTTATTGTATACTCATTTAGATATTGATAAGATGCCCCCAACCCAAATACCTACTACACTTTAAATCTCAATTACTAGAAAAAAAAAATCGATAATACTAACACACCACATAGAATGAAGAGTGGTGTATAAGTATAAATGATATTTAAGCATATGATAATGAAGACACGTACTTTTAAATAAGTATCAACGAAGCTTCTATGTTTCAATATTTATTGCTATCTACACGCTACAATTAATCAACACGGCATGCTAGTACCATTGAAGCTCTTCTTCATCTATTGTTCCTTTTCCTTAATCTAACAATCCTCGTCAAATGATCTTCAAAAGCTTGAAGGCTTTTATATGGATGTCTAAAAAAGTATTAAGCACATCACCCATTAAATCATACATTTTCCTTTTATCTTGCTCTCTTTACGTCTTAACATCCTCTATAATAGTAACTTCTTTTTGTACCTCACTTTTTTTTCCCCTTAACTACTAAAATTACAAAATCAAAATTTAAATTATTTTCTTGTAAATTTTTTCTTATAATCTACAAGCAGTTGCCATGTCAACTCGCAAGTGTCAAGTCAATCTTAAGAGGTACCAATACAACCATAATAACCTAAATGCGACCACCAATAAAGTGGAGCCATCACTAGCCCTTCAAGAATACCTATATGCTGCCAACACCAGTTCTACAACACCTTAAGACCACCATGGAGCACCCTTGATTATACCTCATGAGCACCTTAAATTATAGTCATCATATGTTCGCTAAGTCTAGATTAAGCACCCCTTAAGTGCATTACTGCATGCTTAGTTGTCACCTACCATGTACTTCTTAAATGCCTATGCCTACGCCCTATCATCGTTCTCTTTCACTCATCTAAAGGACTCTTTGCCTATCATACACGAGTGCTAAGGCAAAGCCTACAAAATGCCCATGTTGTTGCCTTCACATGCCCTTATAACCTAAATTGATCACACTTTATGGTGGAAATTTGAGTTTATTGTAGTAATCCCGAGCAACAACCTCAATAATAGCCACTGTAACTATTTTGTTTTTTTCAATTCAAACCACCACTAGTCTAAGGCGTTGCATTACTACTGTAAGGAACCTTAGGTTAAACCCCAGAGTTGTAATACCAATAATGACATGGTTTAATTCTGTATCTAAATAAATATGCAGAAATCTTAAGATTCTAAGGAACTAAATTAGAGTTCTTTTGTGTTTTTATGGTTCTTGATACTTTTAGGGTTTTTGATAGTTTATGAACAAGAAAATAAATTTAGACATGGGTAGAGTAATTTTTGTATATAATAGATTAGTTTGAACTAGGTTTTTATTTAATTATAATATGATTAAACAACACACATATCATGCTCAAACGAGTTTTTAAAATGTCCAATTAATATGGCTATACAATTAGATGGATAAGATAGTTTAGAAATTGAACAAAAGATATTATAACATGATTGTTGATTCTTAGGATTGATTGTGTCACCATGATTCTAGGAAGAATTAACTAGTCTAGGGTTTTGGGAAAGGTTCTCATGAGAGTTATTTGATTCGATTCAATAATTGATTAACTAATGAAAAATGTTATAACACTATCTATATAAAAACCCTGAACAATCCTAATAATGGCCTAAATAACAGTTCACTAGATTGAAATAAACCTTAGATAATTACTAAATAATAATAACGAGTTGAAATAAGGTCTCATAGTAAATCATGCTCAAAAGTCTTCATACCTAAAAAAGCAATGTGGCGCCAATTTGATAATCTTGAAGTAAAGTTGGTCTCTCATAAAAAATAGCCTTTTGAAAATATATTCATGAAGGTCTATTTTAGCGACCTTTGCATGGGAATTATGGAAGCTTGTCAACTTTGCATGATTGTTTGTCACATTTGTATGGAGCTATATATTATTATTTGAACCGTTGGTGATTTAAGTTTTCACACCACCACTCCAAGGAATCCTCGATCAATCTTTAGAGCTTTGACACCAACAATGACACAAGTTATTTCCGTAAATCATTAAATGCGCATAAGTCTTAAAATTCTAAGCAAACTAAATTAGGTTCTTTGTGTTCTTAGGGTTTAGGTATGTTCAGGGTTTTTCGTGGTTTATGAATAAGAAAATAGATTTTGATATGGACAAATTGATCTTTGGATAAGACAATAGTAAGGACTAATTTGAACAGGGTTTTGGTTAAATATGACAACATGGATTATGATTAAACATTTCTTTGGAATGTCTAGTTTATGCAAAAGTATAATTGGATGGAACAAAGGGCTTAGAAATTGAGCAATCAATATTACAACACTTGTTAATTCCCAAGTGTGATTGTGCCACCATGATTCTAGGTTAAATCAATAAGACTTGGGTTTTGAAAAAGTTCCTAAGAAAGTTGTTTAATTTAGTTGGAAAATTCACTAACCATTAAAAAGTGTTATAAAATGTTTATATATGAAGCTGTAACAATCTTAGAAGAATTATAGACAATAACCAATGAATGGATAAATTCACTAAATATGGAATAAGTCTTAGCTAATTACTAAAAAATAATAACAAGGTCACAAGAAAAATAAAATTAAAATACTTTATTATGCTTAAAAAAGCAATATGGTGGCAATTTAATACTCCTTATGCAAAGTTGATGATAACGACAAAAAAATTCAATAGATATTACACACTATGTATTATATATATGTGATGTATAAATACTAATAAGATATTAATATAAATTATGATAAATTGAATAATTTTCAAATTAATTATCATAAATGATTTATATATATTATATATATCGATATTTTATTAGTATTTATATATTATATATATAATACATAATATATATTACATATTGAGCATGTAGCTTTATGCAACGCCTGCAAATAATGAGGGAAAGTTAATGAGCTTCCACATTTCCCATGCATAGCTAGTCAGTAGACCTTTCTTGGCATCTGAATAGCGAATAGTCTTTTGGGAATATATTCAGAAAATTGATCCCTATTACAGCTTTAAGAGAGTACGTGCAATATGACTAGCACGAAGGTTATGATAACTCTTCTTGCTTTACATAGTATGAATTGAATTATAATAACTTATTCAAAGTAACTTTTCCATTTTGTGTCTTGCAGGATCAGTTTGATGCACCTGATTAAGGAGATAGTGTCGTTTAGAAGAAAGTCCTCCATGAGATTGCTTGCAAACCATATATCGACATATGTTTGGACTATCAGAGTTACTAAATAGCATAAAGGGATGTACGCATGCTCATAGCATAATACTACTAGGTTTTCAATGAGTTCAGCAGTGAGGCTACTATGTGAAACATTCTGACAGCAACGGACGCTACCGGTAAATATTGGATAATTCGTACCTTCATTGTGAGCTTTATTTTCTAAGATTTCGCTCTGTCATTTTGAACTTTAATGATAGAAGCATTAGGACGTAAGGAAAGAAAACTGAAAAAATCCAAGATAGAGACCCCTTCCCACATCAGATCATATCCATAGTCTCTTTCCACTCCTTTGCCCAGTGGACTGTCGTCCCATCTGTATCTGTGCATAGTAATATTGAGTTATCACGATGTTAGAGATCATGCCGCGTTGGCTTGGCCATGTTCAAATACTTTGGGCAGAACGTATGGCTGGTTATATTGAGTGTGTTATTTATATTTTAGTAGTAGAATTATTTCTTGTATTTTTAATGGGTTCATGATTGATAATATGTATATTTTTAAAAATTTGTAACATATTATTTCCTATTATCATTTTATTTATTTTTTTGTTCGATTGAGAAGTTCGTGTTAAAAAAGTAAATTATTAGCTAAACGAATATTTCATATTATTGTTATTTAAAAATTAAAACCATACCCAAAAAAAGAAGCTCATACTGAGAACTTTATGGCAGCGCGAGGCTTCACCAGCTGGGGCTTGCGACGACTTCTTTCGATGGAGTAGAAAATCTCCGTAGATTTTTATAGGCTTACTCCGATAACAACCTTTTTGGTGATAGAGATTTGGCTAACCGGATAAAGGAATTCAAGAATTCTAAACAAAAAATTCAAAGTTCTATTACAGCCTTGTTCACGACGTTTAATTAACATTTTAGATTTATAATATTAATTTACACAGGGAATCCGTTTAATAAGAATTATTGAATGGTCATTCATTATTCAAATCCATAAATAATAATTCAATATTAGGGTTGATTTGTTTTTCCACGAAATATCCTCGTTAAAATCAAAATCAATAAAAAAAATGATAATCTTATTTTAGTTCTATTTCATTCCTTTGTAATAAATGTTATATTAGAATTTAGATTGTCGTTATTTACTTTTATTTAGTTTTTCTCCATTTAGAAATCAATGGTTGAGGCTGTCTTGGTTTTTTAAATATCCTATAATATCATGATGATATTATTATAATCCTTTTAATCTTAATAATTAATTATATGTGGTTGTGTTACAAAGAGATAAATGAAGGGATATTGAACAAAATTAAATAGAGAGGATCAATTTTCATTATATTATGTTTTCATTCTATTAAATGAAATAAACAGGTGAATCATGAAAGAGCATGCAATAGTATAAGTTTGCCAATTGTTGCTAATATGCCATGTTAAAAAAAAAAACATTAATGAACATTTTATCTAACAAATATAGGGATTCATGAATTTGTATAAAATTAGTTAAAATGCAAGCAAAAGAACTTATAAAATTGGTGATAAAAATTTTCTTTCGAAATTTTTTGCCAACCAAAATTGCCAACACAATTATGATTGTCTTTGTCAGGTGCCATATGATAATGCATATGTTAAGAATCTTATCATTTTATTTACCTAGCAATGTTTGGAAATAAATTGTCTTTTCTTAAACTTGACATTCCAATCCGTGTGACATATAATAAGTTATACAACTATACATTATGAAATGCATATGGAAAATTTAGTTGTTGGATTTAAAATAATTTCCAAATATATATAGTTTTACCTTATAATTATTACAATAGTATATTATTAAAAAATTTAAAAAATAAAGGAAAAAATGAAAAGCTTATCTTATACAATTGTTAACAGGTCTTAGGAATATTATTTGTGAAACCAAAGACAATACAATTTAGATATCCCCTAACCCATATGATGTATATTATACCTGTTTTATTTAAACTTTTAAATATATGTGAATCGTTTATTTTATATATAAATATATATATACACGCACATGGAGTGCACACACACATAAACATGAATGCAATATCATGTTGTTAGCACGGTTTCAAAGAGGAAAAACGAAAATACATCCATATCTTTCTTTTATTTCTGGTGAATATTTGTAAATTGATATCTATTAATTTTCTTTCCATAAATAATTTCATGAATATAATCTATCTTATTTTGGCAAGTGAGACAAAGTATACTCATTTAATTAATATTTGTACAAGGAGCTCTTTAAGTTCTTTTTTCTCCAACTCTCTCTCTCATATGTCATTGGTTTTTTACCGTATTGCTCTATATAAATCGAAGACTATTTCGATCATCCTCATTTCACCAAAATTTCACACAAATACAAAATCACTATACTCATAATAAGAATTGGCAATGAATTGCACTATATGGCCTCCTTATCCCATGTTAACAATCCTATGTTTAATACTAACATGCTTTTTCATATCAACCCTAGCGGAGATGCGTAGAGACCCTCAGTCCCTCCATTTAGCCTCCACAGACTACGGTCACATAGTTATTGAAAAGCCTAGTGCAGTCCTCTATCCATCGTCCGTAGACGAAATCGCGAATTTCATAAAATCCGCCTACCAAAACAGCTCGAATCCTCTCACCATAGCTGCCCGAGGCCGGGCGCATTCTGTCCACGGGCAAGCTTTCGCTAAAGATGGGGTGGTGGTGAATATGACTGCACTTCCAGCGGGAATTAAGGTGCTTAAAGACAATGAGGAAGGTGCATATGCGAACGTTGGAGGTCACACGTTATGGTATGATGTATTAATCTCCACTCTCGCAAATGGACTTGCACCGGTTACATGGACCGACTATTTGTATTTGACGGTGGGTGGCACTCTCTCTAATGCTGGGATTGGCGGGGAGACGTTTAGATTTGGTCCTCAGATCAGCAATGTTATAGATATGGATGTGATTACTGGTACATATCTGAAACTTTCATTGAAAGTGATATTATTTTTCCTATATAACTATCACATTGCGCGCTAAAAACAATAATTTTTCTTTTTTTCCTAATTCATTTCTCTTTTCAACCATGTGGTGTCAAAGCCATTATGATATAATGGCATAAATACCTATTTTCCAATGAGATGGACATGAATCCAATTTTTTCTCCTCAGAGTTCAAATAATAATAGCAAAAAAAAAAAAAAAAAAAAAAGAAGGAACAAAAATCTTGTGCTGGCACGTAATGAAGGATTAAAAAGATGTTATTGTGAGATAAGGAATGCGCATACGGAATATACACAAAACTTATCCCTTCTCAATCAGAAATGAGGCATAATTAGTATTGATTCTCACATGCTTACTACATTTTATTTTATTTTTAATCAGTGGAAAAAATTTATTGTTACACTACGCACCTTTAACTTAATTGTATCAGCACTATTGTGCTAATAATTAGTAAACGAGAGAGGTTTGATTCTCTTCATCATTCTCCCAAGTAAACAAAGACATTTTTGGTAAATGGCAATTACATCTCACAAAACATATTAATTTGAAGTGAATAAACTCTTTGTACCTTGATATATATATATATATATATATATATAATATATACCTTAAAAAAGTCATTATTGATAATCTTTTTTATGACAGTTTTGTGGCTTAAGTGAGGTATATACATATTTTAAAAATATGAGATATAGATTAGAGTCTTTCTACACCATGTGCATATATATGTGTATTATGTATTTTTTGTGAAAAATAATAAGCTGTGCCTCGGCCAAAATAAAAAATTTACATTTTTTATTGCTTTTTTATGAAATATATAATTAATATTATTGAAGCAAATGAAACATTTGAGACTTGTTCACTTGAGAAAACTTAGAATTCAATTCTTCTCTTATTCTTTATTATAATATCTACTTGGTTTTTAATTTCCGAATCACAATTCTTTAAGAATCTCTATTACGTGAAATCAAGTAATAAGAATTTCTTGATTCAATTAAAAAATCATGATTTCCCATGAAATTTCACATTTTTTCCAAAACTAATTTCATATTAATTTAACAATGACTACCACCACTATTGCCAGCGTTATTGCCATTGCCATTAACAACCTCTACTACTATTATCCATCACCACCACAAACGACCACCGTTACTATCGCCATCGTCGCCCCAACCACTATTATTATCTCTACCATCATCACTATCGCTACTATCATCGTCGCTACTATCATCGTCGCTACTACTAACCCTCGACTACCACCACCTACCGTGATTACCAACGACCGTTACTATCTTCACCAACCACCATTATTGCCACCAATATCATTACCATTACCCTGCTACCACCACTATCACTTGTTATTACCACTATTGTTGCCACCACCACCTACCATTGTCGCCCCCACCACTATTGTTGTTGTCACCATTGCTGCAACTACTTCCACCCGCCCTTTAAGCCGTTACTTCGGCCATCGCTACCACCATCAACCATCGCCACTGCCATCACCATTAACCATTGCCTCCATTGCCACGGCCTCGTCAACCATTACCATTGCCTTTGCTTGCTACAGTCGATTTCTATCGCCACCACTTATTACTTTAAAATTACACGAGAAATAAAATGGATAAAGGGTAATTTAAATATTAAAATTCTATTACGTGTCTATTTTTAAGTTGTTTATTAATCTAACTAAACAAATTAATATACACTTTTATTATATTTTTTAAAAATTTCAATTATATTTATTCCTCATTCTATTTAGTGAAGCGAACGGGTTATTGGTATCATAGATTGAATGTTATATTAAATAGGTACATGAAAGTTATTGAGCCAGATTAATAAATATATGTATCTACTATTACTTATTGAATGATAACTACCACACTAGACAAAAAGAAAATAAAAACTATATTTTTTCAACAACCATTAAGTGATTTATATGCTTCATTATTTACTATTTTCTAAGTATCCGTAAAAAGGGTGTGGCATCCACTACTTGAAAATATAAATTATTTGTTTTGTATCTCTTAACAATCTCCAGCTCGGAATGTATTGTATATTATTGGACTTCTATAAAGAGGAATTAGTCATCCTTCAATGTAGAAAAGTGTCGGGTGAAATTTTACTAAAAGCAATATTTATTGACGGACTCATGCATTAGTATAATTACTATATCGCCCTTCATTTGATTCAAAAAATTTATGTGTATCATCTTGTACTTGTATTATGTAGTTAATCTCTAGAGAGAAATCGTCGCATATATTTCAAGTGTCTAATTAGCAGGTGAGTTTTAATGCTTTTTTCACTCAATTTATATGACAATCTTTTCTGAAAACATTAAAAAAAAAATCTGAGTGAAAAAAGCATTAAAACTCATATATATATATAGTTTCATTTTACACAAGAGTTCCTGTATCATCGGAAAAATAATTAACTCCTTCAAAACGATGTGAACGTAAAGCAAAATAAAACCTTCAACCAAATTGAATTATATGACAATCTTTTCTGAAAACATTAAAAAAAATCTGAGTGAAAAAAGCATTAAAACTCATATATATATATATATATATTTTTTTTTTTTCATTTTACACAAGAGTTCCTGTATCATCGGAAAAATAATTAACTCCTTCAAAACGATGTGAACGTAAAGCAAAATAAAACCTTCAACCAAATTGTACTTAAAATTCTTATTTTCTCTTTTAATCTAGTTCAATTATATTTGGACTGGAATGAACTGGGACCTAATATTTTGTTATAAAAAATGACAAAAGATCTAACTTGAACCCAATTCAATCAAATCGATATATTTAGTTCTTATATTTATTCTTTGTTTTTTTTTTTTTTCATTTGACCCAATTTATGGTTTAATTAAGAACTAGATTGGTAATTTGGTGTACTCGAATCAAACCACAATGTATTTCAATACTCTAAAGTAAATTGTCTCCGCCCCTAATCACTTGAGGAAAATTTAGAGGTTTTATCTATATTTTTTTTAGGGAATCAATTTAATCAGTAATATGATAATTGAATAACTTATTATATTAATTTTCATGATCATTTAGATGGTCAAAACAATCCCTTCAGAAATTCCCGTTACATAATCCACTTGACATATTAAAAAATGGTGAACTCCTTTCATGATTTTGGACAATAGGAAGTTGTCCCGTTTCGGTAAATTTGATTTATATCTACAGTAATGCATTTACACATTATTATTATTATTATTTTTTTGGCAAAAAAGAAGAAAACTTTCTCCTCCTCAATTTGTTTGACTCAGGGATCGGAGAACTTGTGACTTGTTCTCCTACTCAAAACCCCAATCTATATTATGCTGTACTAGGAGGTCTTGGACAGTTTGGAATCATCACGAGAGCGAAAATTCCAGTCCGTCCTGCACCTAAACAGGTATCGTGCATGGATCATGCCGACATATTAAAAATCGAAACTCTTTTTGGCTGAATAATTGAAAAGATTATCTGAAGTTCCACATGACTACTTTGGTAAACTATTGAAGATATACTCTAATTCCCAACATCTTTACTAACTTGTGCATATTCTCTCTTTCGACATTGCACAGATGGTTTTATTAGAAGGAATGAACGAAATGCATTATCTAACGGGTAAATATAAATAAATAAAATGCTTAACAAATATTTTTCCTACTATTAATGTGATGCGTCCTACGTCAACGGTTGCGCACTGCCACTACAAGTATGTTTTCAGATCACTACTTTTTATTACCTTATTCCATCTTCTATGAGCGTTTTCAACAGGATTATATATCAACTAAAATTTCTAAAAGATATATAACTAAATGCATAAACTATAGAAAAAAAATGTGTGAGCATGTATAGTAGGGGGTTAGATGGATAAATGAGGGAAATAAAAATGAATCTAGTTAGTTTTTGTAAATTATAAATCAGTACTTAAGGTTGCTTGTCCAGATTTATAAAATATCTTGTAACATCTTAAGAATTAACTACACATATTAGTATTTTTAAGGAGATAATTTTAGGAAATTTTAGTGAAAGTCTTCATTGGAAGATTGCTTTACAATTTACATACGAACCACCATATGACTTTTTTTTTTTTGTTTCTTTCCATATATATACAGGCAAAGTGGGTGAGATTGCTTTATAGTAATTTTACGACATTTACTGAAGACCAAGAACGTTTGATATCCATCAATGGAAGGGAAGACCAGAATGCCCTTGATTATTTGGAAGGAATGCTCCTTTTGAACAGATTAGGAGAACCAGATCCATGGAGACCCTATTTTACTCCTGAAGCTCAAGTTAATATATCTTCTCTCATAACTCAAAACGGCGGCATTATATATTGCATCGAACTTAGCAAGTTTTACAATGATGACACCAAAGCTGCTGTGCAACAGGTGACGTCTTAAAATGATTGTTTCATCTTTAGAAATTTATCCACATATACGAGGTCGAAAGATAGAATAACCATTGCCCTACACGTGTATATATATATATATATATTGGATAAATGTAAATAAAATTTTAATATATATAATAATGAAATTGATAAATTTTCAACATATGTATTGCTCATGGTTTTTACACATTATATATTATCAAAATTTTATTTATATTTATTTACTATACATACATACTGCATGTATCATTTTTTCTTTATGGGCTTATTTTCTTCTTTATGAAAATATCTACATAAAAACATATAGCCACCGTGCCTATCTCACCGTATAAAATAATAAAAGTCTTCGTATGTTTGTTTCTTTATCAAATTGCAGAAATAGCAAATCAACTACCTTCCAATAATTCAAGCACATTTCTTTTTTTTTTTTCCTCTCTTCGAAATCCATTTAGCATAAAATATGAACTGACATTCTCAGTTTTGACTCAATGACTTGGGTATCTTAACATATATTTTTCATTTTCCAGGCACTCCAAAATCTATACAAACAGCTGAGGTTTCTTAGTGGATATAATTTTGAGAAAGATGTTTCTTACGTTGATTTCTTGAATAGAGTACATGACGAGGAGATAGAACTTCGAAAACATGGATTGTGGGAAGTTCCCCATCCATGGTTGAATCTATTCATACCAAAATCTGGAGTTAATGCGTTCAACGAAGGTTGTTTCAGGAACATCATGCTTAAGCGCAATATTACTTCAGGACCTGTTCTCTTTTACCCAGTGAATCGAACCAAGTACGTGTAACATATTTCTCTTTTCTATCCAACATTTCATATTTTGATTCTCTTAACAGTCTATTAATAATTAAAAAGATCTGTTTATCCATCGGAACAAACAACTTGGAACGAACAACTTAACAAAAAATTATTCATGAGGCATGATATATGAAGCAGAACTTTTAGTGGTAGATAAAACGTTATATGAAAATTTTGACATATCATTCATAAAGTTAGAATAATTGCAATGAATACGTATACAAAAACTCTCATGTGTCAACTTTTTATTTATGTGTGTTTGCCCCCTTTTCATGTAACACATGATTTTTGCATCTAAATAAAATTTACAATGCAGATGGGATGACAAGACATCAGCAGTCATACCTGAAGAAGAAATATTTTACACTGTTGGATTTTTGCATGCAAGTATTAACGACTGGCAATCTTACCAAGATCAAAATCAAGAGATGCTACGTTATTGTGAGACTGCTGGGATCAAAGTGAAGCAATATCTTGGCTACCAGAATACACAACAAGACTGGATAAACCATTTTGGTCCCAAATGGACCACTTTTCAGGAAAGAAAACGTGAGTTTGATCCAAAGAATATGTTATCCCCTGGCCAAAAGATATTCAATAAATAAATAAAGCAGATGATCATGTTTTTATTTATATTCTAGAAAATGTGGTTACAGTGTTTCAAACGCCTCTGGAATAATTTCAAGTTGAAAAATGTGACCGGAGATGACCAAAGTCCATTAATATCATACAAAGTGACCAAGGCAAGCTAGTAGGTTAATCTTATAGAGAAACTTTTTGGAAAAAATCACTAAATTGTGTGATAAGTCGAGTTTCCCGGCCATTAGCAACATTGGTCAACGAGCTTGGATACCGTAAGGTGCCATGAAATTTAGATAGAATAACCCCTTTAAAATTTATTTTTCAACATAAAAGTTATAAATGATTTGATGTAATTATAGATATAAATTAATAGCAGTAGTTATTGGTCGGATCTCGAGCTTCGAGACGCTATAAAACTCAAGGGATAGATTGTTTCACCTTGAAAATAAAACAATATAAATATAAACACAACATAGGATTCCTCTAAGTAAGTATAGTGTATGTATTATTATAATTACGCAAAATAAGGTAGAATATACCTGTAAATCGTGGAAGTAACAAACTAATTAAACAACGCACCTTATTATTAGCTGCAAATGGTGTTGGTAGCTTGGTAATAAACCAACAATATGACTAACTTGATTGGAACATGGGAAGATAACACCTAGCCAGTATCAAGTATATCTGCATATACATCTAAATAATAAAGTGATAATGTCACAATTAGCACCTACACTTCACTTGTTTTTATAGTTAAGTGCGTAAACTTTGAAAATATGGTCTACCTAAGTAAACTTTTCAAGACCATCTATGCCACTTAATATAATTGTGTTGAGGTATGTTAACGTATGTAGATTTATGAACCAATTATGACTTCACACATGACAAATAATACTAATTTAACATAAACAAAGCCATATGGAGTGCAACTCATTGCTAAAAGGCATTTTACATCAATAAGCATGTGCCATATGTTATTATTTTAAAAGAAAAAAAGTACATCATCTTTCAATGAATCTAATATATTACCCAAAACAAAGCAAAATATATCATTCAATTAATACCTTTTCTATTTTTAGATCAAAATCAATTATTGGCAAACTTAGATAGAAATCAAGAGATCCTATGTTACTATTAGACTGTTATATTAAAGTGAAGCAATATCTTGGCTGCCACAACACAAAACTAGAGTGGATAGATCATTTTGGCTCCAAATTGAACACTTTTTAAGAAAGAAAAATGCGGGTTTAATCCAAACGATATATTATCTCTTGGCCAAAAGACATTTAATTAGTAAACGTTAGGAAATATGTAATTTTAATTGTTTGATAATTAATAATGACTTAAAGCCATGATTAGGTCATTTTCCTTATAGAATTTATATCTCATACACTAAAATTGCTAAGAAAGTTAATATGCGAAATCTTCTTAGGATACAAAAGTCTGGGTGTAGAATAGAAAGAAATCATAGACCAAACCTTGCTTGAATATAAAAAGGTGTTTATTTTGTATAGTTTGAAGAAGAAAGATTTGCAAAAAATGGTTTGAAATTCATGCTCAAAGAGAATGTACAAGATCAAAGTTTCAACTACTTCTTATAACACTCAAGAAGAAAGGAAACAACCTTTCATCAAGAGTTATAATGATTCAACATTAAATTTTATTTATTAGATTTTGTATAGTCAATTTTAGATTAATCTAAACTCAAAATCATGAATTGATACAACTCCTTATAGTTGAAACCCATGAAGTTTGATCAAAAGTTATAACCTTTTCCAAGATCACAAACTTCAATTCGTCTGTCACAAAGATCATGGTTTGGTTCGTAGTCATGATATTTGGTTGTGAACCTTTGATCCCATTTTGCATTTCCCTTGTTGGAAATTAAGGGTAGGTTCACAACCTTGGACCATGGTCATGAACCTTGCTAATCTATTTTTCATTTCCTTATTAAGGACTATGGTCATGTTCATGTTAATAAACTTGACTATAAATCTTTTGTTTTTAATTTTCCAACTTTCATCTTCAATGTTAGGTTCACTCCCCATGTTACTACTAACCATGGACATTACTGAACACTACAAATCTACCTTTTATACTCATGTCAAGCATTCTAAACACATATTTTACACACTTTAAAGTACAAAATTCAAAATCTATTTCTATAGTAAATAAAGTAGATAATCATGATTAAATAAAGTTATCTATTATTAGATTTCACAGTGGCCACAAACTAGTATTAACAAATATAACTATAAAGAATCAATCAATTAAATGTATTAGATGATTATTTTATCACAAAAATTTGACACTCCTAATTTATACATTCATTGCAATAATCAAACTTTCAAATACTCTTAATTTGCACTATCATATGATATTGCTACCAAATTATAATCATTCATGTCATCATCGGAACACTCCATAATTGTCATAGAAAACATTACACAATAAGACAATAAAAACATGTTACGTAGACTTACTTTATAAATAAATAACCACAAAAAAATACAATAATACATCAATAAAAAATCAATAACAACATTTTTGTAGTGGTTATTAATCATTATTATAGACAATATTATAAGAAATCAATCATTCAGGTTTTATAGCACCAATATACCAAATAACTTCAGTGTTTTTGCTTTATATAATCAAACCATATAATTACTTTATTTTTCAAATGCAATATAGATGGGCTTAAAAGAAAAAGAGAATACTAAATTTTATTCATTAGTTCAAATATAAAATATGTTAACCATTTTTCTCTCATAGGCAAGATATAATTTTTTTACATATGAAACTTCTATACAGTATGTAACAGCCTTTTCAATGTAATTTCATACTAACTAAGGTGGATTTTAATTTCTTGAAATATGTATCAACAATAATCTTTTTAAGACATATATTATTTTCATATTTTGAACTAGTTTCTATTTTATTTTATTTGCACTAGTTGACACAACTACCACACCTTTGATCAAATTTACCAAACGACTACAGCATTGAAATCCTACTAGAAGTTATGTCTTTTGAGTTCAATTTGTCAAAATTTTTATGTACATAATATTTAGATAAAAGAAATAATCATCTATCATTTCATGGTATTTACGCTTAATTACAATTCAAATTTGATCAAGTGATCTTCTTATCTAAAACATAAGGTATTATACATAAAATGCCCATATAATATGTTTCATATTCTTATATATCAATAGATAGGTATATATAATGTGTTCGTGTTTTTTTCACAAAGTTTGAGTTGAAAATTGTAAACAAGTACATATTGTCACTTAATTAACCAAAAAGATTTATCAAATAGCAATTATATAATTGATAGTTGTATCCAAGTAAATTATATTACATATATAATTATAGGGAAATTGCATAGAACCCTCCTAAAATTTAACTTTGGTGCAAATTACTCTCCTAAACTTTCAATATGTAGTTTTCTGTCCCTTAAAACTTTCTGATTCAAATCTTTATACATTCTATTATTATGGGGTTGCAAATAATACTTCCCATCATGAGTTTCTTTTAAAATCACTTCCTTAACTTATGTATTCTTTGGAACATACGTTCGTCTCTTGAATCTCAATATTCCCTTATCATCAATCTAAAGATTAAGCCATTTGTCCATGTTATCTTGGATCTTTTGTAGTTCTACGACTTCCTTCTAAGCTTCCTTTATATGTTCTAAGAGTGTAGGTTGTATTTCTAAACTCGCTAACATAGGTCTACTCCCCTAGACCCAATTTTCTAAACTCATCCTTTTTATCTCCTTGACTGATTCCCGCTTATCTGTAATTAAGATGATGGCATTATTAAACTTTTTCCTACTTAAGGCATCTGTAACCACATTTGCCTTACTTAGGGGATAATGGATTGAAAGATTATAATTCTTTAATAACTCTAACCATCTCCTTTAAGACTTTTATGATCCATATACACTTTATACCTTTCACCAAATAAGTAATGTCTCTAGATCTTTAAGGCAAATACTATTACTACCACTTTCAAGTCATGTGTAGGGTAATTTGTCTCGTAGGTTTCGAGTTGTCATGATGAGTAAGTGATCACTTTATCGTTTTGCATTAATACGTATCCTAAACCATTTCTTGAAGCATCACGACAAATTGAGTACTCCCTTGATCCATCTGGTGGTATTAGTACAAGTGTAGAAAATAATAGTTGTTGTATTCTTGTCATAAAAAATACTAAAATAACATAGTATACCATATAATTTAATGTACTTGTTTTATCTCAATTATATCAATAAATAGCTAAAAATACATAAGTAATTATACTTTTTACCAACATCAAAATATAACATATATTTTAATATTACTAAGCTTTAGAAATACTTACATGTTAGTTTTGTTCACAAATTGTTTTAAAATTCATTTATTCTACATAATTAGGATAATTGTTAGTATATATAACATTTTTCAAAAATTCTTATTACCACAATTTAGTATATATTATAAGAGTAATATACAAATTTTTTTAACTCGAAACAGCATCGTTTAATATCTTAAAAATTTTAATTAAAATTCATTTGAACAGGGTATGCTGTTTAGTGAGTACCATAAATCAATATTATTTCAACAAAATAAAATTTCTAAATGAAAGTACATGTAAAATAACCCATGAAAACAAATTTTTATAATTTTCTAAGTTGATTTACTATTTTTAGAAATTTAATGAATATTGAATGTAAAACTAGACCTCACTGGCACACGATTATCCAACCACCCTTTGATTACTAGGGTTTATCGATAGGACTTCTTACCCCCTAAAGCTTATGTCAAAAGCCTTGTCTTGTTAGGATATCATTTGATGTGGAAACCATATTAGCCTACCTTAATTTTGAGTTTTTACACTATTTTTTTCTAATTTTTGTTTCCTATCCAATTCTTGTGTTTAAGAAGGTTCTCTGATTTGTAATGTTGTCAAGTAATAAAACTCTCTCCCAAATGCATATTTATAGAAGAGGGGTTAATGTAAAAAGGTAGATAAATTTTCCAAGTGTTCACGATCTGGTTTTCTAAACATAATTCACATGTTTTAACCTTTTTATTCACTTGCTAGCTAACATTTGATATTCCTTATTGAATAAGGAAGTGCCATGCCTATTCCTTGGATTTACAAATGTGTTTGCTATTTTTTTTATAATTTTGTATTATTTTATTACAATTTTTAGCAAGTTAGTTGGTATTTTTAATAATATTTGCACATATCGAGTATATAACATATATGCTACATGACTATATAATCATATTATACGTTATTTTAATCTTTTGAAAATATGGGCTCCCCTTTCCTCTAGGAATCCTAGAAAAATATGTTGTTTCCTCATCTGTCTTTAATCTTCTTGGCAACAGCAACATCATTCAATAATAAGTTGATATCTTTCGTTCGGATAGGTTCAGTCCATTGACTCCAAAAATCTAACCCTACATCCAATCGAATTGAATGTATTTATCATGTCACTTATGGATTTTGAATTCCAATCCATCCATAAACTTGTAGCTATGCCAAGCTATGGCATAGAACTAACCATCCGGTTGTCTCTTAATCGCAAAAAGGAAAAATATAAATAGCTAAGATATAGCCTTAACCTTAAACTCTTTACATATTATCTCAAATGTCACAAGAAACTTGTTTGTGTTAGGAGAGAACATGATTAGAGTAACTCAAAAATAATTAAAGAATTGTTTTTGAAAAGTGAAAGATAGTAGACACAACCCAAAATCAAGATATTTTAAATACAGATGAAATTTACGGTCAATGGAAAAAAAAAAAAAACTGTTCCATCCTCCCATAACCATCACAAGGGCCATTCATTTAGGAAGTCTTGCTAGTATTTGTTATATTTTGTGATAAGCACTCTAACAACACCACTCATTAGCCCATATGGAGAATCAATATTATAAACAACATTGTTATATAAGTACATGGCAACTAACCTAGCTTTCCTATTATTGGGGTAATTATTTATGGGCAAAGCTTTGATGTGAGAAAGTTTCTCCCATCTTTCCATAATGTTGTCTACTGAACTACTTGATGGGAAAGATGGGAAAAACTTGATAAGGAAGTAGCCTCAGAAAGAGTTGCTTCGAAATATAAAGAGATAAGAGGACTAATAATGCTTTCAACCATATGTATATGGATGTTGAAAACTAGACACATAAGAGAAGAATTTTAGAGAGAAAGAAATGTGAAGAGTAAGGATCATAAAGTAAATATAAGAATGAAAAAGAATATATATATATATTGTTGTATTAGCAATTCTTTTCCCTAAGTTTAAGGTGACCTTAAATGGAATTCGGGTATTGATCGGATAACTAGCATAGATGATAGATATGTACCTAGAGCTAAAAATCCAAGGGATGATGTGTTACTAACAGTTAATAAACCCTGCGGTATAATGATGATAGATGCAATAACTAACCTACATATGTGCACAAAAGAGATAAGTAGGAAAGCCAAAAGTTCGTGACCTTAAGGTTATCGAACTTACGATTTTACTTAAAATTATTAGAGAGTTTGTAAAATTGAAATATAGAAAAGTAAGTTTTTATTACTTCTGTAAAATAGCTTTAAAAAAATATTGATATATTTATAGGAATTCAAAACTTGAAATACACGATGAAAATAAAAAAAATGAAGAAGCTAATTTTTTTTTTCATAAAAATTCTTAATATATAATTTAATATATATGAAAGAAGGACAAATATAGCTAAAATTAAACTTTTCCCATTCTTTTAAAAGTTGTAAATTAAAGAAAACCAAACATTTCAGCTAATTTTAAGTTATTGACAATATAAAGTAAATTATATAATTTTCTGTATAAACTTTGTCATTGGAGTTAAAACTTAGATAAAAGATATGAATATAAAATAAGAGATTAGGAGAGAAAGAAAGAAAGAGATAAAAAATTGGAATAGGATATGACAAATGTCGTAATAGTTGATGGTTTATAAAAAGTTAGTTGTATTTATTTTTTCTTTAATTTTTAATTCATTCAACTCAAATATGTAGAATTAGTAAACTCGATAAAAAAAGTAAGTTTCTACTAAATTTACATATAGATTCTGTTAAAACGTATGTTTTTATAAAAAAAAAAAAAAGTTTTTACACCCAAGTTGATTCGAAAGAGTCATCTAAAATAGTAAACTCGTAAAATTGCACGAATAAAATTATGATTTTGATAACTATGTGTGACCTTTCTCCTTAAAATCAATATGACGTGTTTTGGATGATAGAGCATAATTATGTCAATAATAGCATGGCAAATTAGTTTAGAGGGCATGTTATGATTTCTCAATCTCCTTGATTAATCAAGTCGAATATAGCACTCATTATCAACTACCATAGTTAAATTTTCAAACACAAAGAGTTATGAAGCAAATGTTGATAGCAAAATTTTGCTTAGAAATATTGATCATTACTTTTTTCTACTTAGGCCTTTGATGGCTCAACTAATATAATGGGCCTAAAGGCTCAACTTGTTTACATATTTAAACTTGAAAAGTGGTACAAAGAGTTGTAACTTTGTATGATCTTATTATATAACTATCTACTACTCTTCTTCTTTAGGCATATGCTTAATTAAAGGGTTGCTACATAATCTATAACCAAAGACTACTCATAATTATATTCATCCAATATATGCCTATAAATAAGGGGAAAAAAACATTGTAAGAACTATCTTATACTCTTTAACATTCTAAACCTTCTTATTCACTTGCTTTTTTATCCAAAACACTTACTTACTTAAGCATCAGAGTGGCTATATTGGATTAGACCTTCTAACACCTTTAGCCTTTTATTCTTACTTTTGCAGGACTAAAATTCTGCACTAAAATTGACTGACAGTATATACTACATGACTATATAATTAGATTATACGTTATTTTAGTCTTAAATATTATTTTTATAAGTTAAATAACTTATTTTTAAAAGCTCGTTACATTTTCAGACTCAAATATCAAGTTCTTGATAATTATTGAATGATTTTAGTAAAAATACGTTTTATTAAAATTAAATATTATTATATATTATTTTGAAAAATAAGTCCAATAAAGACTCTTCGTCTAACTTTTGTAATCTTATATTATAATTTAATTTAACTGGGAAAAAATCGTCTAAAATCTTTAATCGTTCCAAATGCTATAGTTGATATCAGTAGTTAAGTAGTTAGACTTCTACTTTCGCAAGCTATAATCTAATATTTAAAATAATAATAATAATAAAAAGACTAAAGGTGATACCAAACATGTACTATAAAAGCCAATAGGCATTAAATAAAACGGTGCTAACAATTACAGATGCGCAACTTTTGAAAAAGTTTAATGCCAGAAAGATTATACTAGATAGGTGCTATTAGTAAAAAAAGTCATACAGTAGAGATACAATAACAAAATGTTTCCAAAGTTTATATTAATAACAAAATGTTTCACACTATTTGAAAAAAAAAATGAAAAAAAATAAAAAAAGTCAATAAATAAAAATTGGAAATAGAAAGATGAAAAAGAATAACAATCTCAAAATGCAAATTGTGAGAAACGACTTTGACCGTCCTCCCGTTATTTGCTAATGGTCCATAGTCATAGTTACATCTTGTTTTCAGTTAATCATCCCTGGCTTTGTATGGGCAGAAGAAATTGGACTACCGTTGAGGGATCATGATTAAAAAGGCTAAAACAGAAAACTGCTTTTTTGTTTTCTGGAAGTAATAATGTTGTTAGGGATGAAAAAAAGGAATTAGTTTTTCTATTTTTTTTTTCTGGGCTAAAATGACGCTTAGAATTCAAAAGACATCCAATGACAGAGTTTTAGCAAAATGTAAGATCATTTCCTAAATCACCACCAAATGAGACAAATATATCAGCACGGTCAATTGTTTACAACCACCAGAAAAAAAGATTCAATAGGTATTCTCATACCCTGAGAAAACAAATGCAACAGATTTTACAAAACAGAAATAAGTTAATTAGTTAAATTAACTGCATTTTCTAACCTGTAGGAGTTATTCATACCATATTCACTTTAAATAAAAATCTTACATACTTTAACTTGGGAATACTTTTAGTATTTAAATTTTACTATCTGGATTTTGATATCAAGTGACTAATACAAAATTCAAAGTTCGTATGTATATCTCTTTTTCAAGTTTATCGTAGACATTACCTCTACCTCGTAGCCACTCTTTCCTTCAACCACATCCTGACTTTCTGGGTTGAACACAACTTGTGTTTTCCTAGGTCCCTACGCTTTTCATGGTTACGATCATGGGGGAAGAGGCAAGGAGTCTGGTGGTGGTGGTGGTGGGTTCGAGGTCAGAGGAGTTGGCAGCCTGTGTTGATCTCAGCCATGGTGCGGTAATCGTCCTAGCGTTTTCTTATTATTTTCTATTCCTCTTTGTTTTATTGTTTCATCTTTTTACTTTGCCTTTTTTAAAAACTTTTTTTAAAAATTCTTTCCTTTTTTTTTCTATTTAAATTTTTATTATATTAAATTATTTGATATGACAATTCCATTAAATTCGGTGCCAATTCATCATCCACATTTGAAAAAGGGATCATACTTATTTCAAGGAAAACGGTGCTTAATTTTAAAAATCTGAGATGCTAGTGCAATTAGAAAAATTTTAGGAATGATGTGTAAAATTTTAAAGATATGGTCTAAACAATTTTATGCTTAGTATCAACATGCTTTTTCGTTATCAATTCTCAGTGGAGATTCGCGACGACCCTGAATCCCTCGAGTTAGCCTCCAGAGACTATGGCTACATGGTGACTAAAGCACCATGTGCAGCCCTCAACTCACCTTCCCTAGCCAATATCGCAAATTTGGTAAAATCCATCTACGAAAGCAGCTGTACCTTCACAATAGCCGCCCGGGAATGGTCGCATTCGGTCCACGGGCAAGCTTTGGCTAAGGATGAAGTAGTGGTGAATATGACTACGCTTACAACCGCGGTTGAAGTGCTTGCTGAAGACAGTGCGGGTCCTTGTGCGAATGTTGGAGGTCACACGTTGTGGTTTGATGTGTTGGTTGAGACAGCCAAAGTAGGACTTACACCGGTTACATGGACTGCATTATCTTTTGGATTAGAGATGTCACTAGAGTGGATTCGGAATAGATCTTACAAAATCCAAGTTCAAACTCGATATCTTATAAGGCATATAAAAACCATACAAAGTTTTTACCCTATTTTTAGAACCCATCTCCATAAAGTTTTGTAAAACCTATTAAAAATTCGACTCATCGTATTGGTATTAAAAAAAATTTAAAAATTGATTTGTGAGTGTATATAAGAAATTAAAATAAATAGTGTATAGATTTATTAACTAATAAAATAAAAGGCATATGATTATTTAAGATTAAACCAACTTTTTTTATTTTAAATTAATATATGATTAATAAAAAAGAGATGGATGAAATTGAGAAATGTGGTTGATTGATTGAGAAAGAGAGTAAAGGCCGGAGAAGAGAATTATAAAAAATGTAAAAGAGAGAAAAAGATGGGGCTATGGTTTTCTCTAAAAGCAAAGCATGAAAGAGATAAAATATTTCTTATTAATTACTATTTTTTTTTTATCATTTATGGTTAATACTAAGTTTCTAATATCATATTATTATTTTTTATCGAGTTTAGATTTTTCATTAGACTTTTTCTAAATCCCAATACTCAGATCCGGAACCTTATTAGGTTTGAGAACTATTTCTAGAACTTGACCAAAAGCCCTATAAAGTTAAATTTTACAAGGTTTTTAGTAGATTAAGTGGGTTGAAAACTCTATAACGATTCACCCAGTTGTATCCCTACTTTGAATACGGAATAAGCACATCGGATATGTACAAAACTATTCTCTTTATGGTGAGAAAGGATGTGTAATTAAGCTTAATTCTCACATGTCTAGCTATATATTTGGTCTTCGTCTAGAAATTAATTTTGTACCACTCTTTACTTAATTGTATTGGCACTGTGGTGAGAGGGGTTTGGTTCCCTATCATCCCCCACGAAAAGGATTTTAGGCAAATTGCAATTACACCTACAAAAATAATTTGGAGTTAATAGTTTCCCTGACTCGAAAATTTTGTCATCATAGTTTTTATAAATTAAAAAAAAATGCACATAAGCTAAATTACTAGTTATTAGCAATTTATTTTGTTATAGTTTTGAGATTGTAGTAATAATTTGGTGTATGCATATATTTTTAAAAATTATGAGACGTGAAATACTGTTAATAGTTTAGAATCTTTATAAACCTAAAATGGAAAAAATTTACATGTTTACCATCAAAATTGATAAATATTAACCAAATACAAATTAGATAAAAAATATTACCAAAATATCATTACTATACCACATCTTGAAAATATAATATTGCTCCTTATACTAATATTGCTTTTTCAAAATACAACATTAGTAGAATGCATATGTAATATAATTTGTAACCATGTAATTTTTTTCTTAAAATTGGTAGACATGTATTGTACCTCCTATAAAGGTGCACATATATATATATATACATATATATATATTTATGTATTCTATATGGAATATAATGATTGATGCCTTGCCAAAAAAAGATATTTTATAATTTTTATGAAATAAGCAATTAATATTAGAGAAAAATTATTGGCTTTTCATGAATGTGATATATATAAACTTGTTTACATACATACATACATATATATATATAATCCTTTGTTTATTATTGGACGTCTAAAGAGAAACAGTCCTTCAATTTAGAAACGTATGGAGAGAAATTTTACTAAATGCAATATTTATAATCGGAGTACAGATGCATAACATAATAATATATCATCCTTCATTCCTTCGCAAATAAAATTAAGGACTGGATTCACGACATGTTTGGTATGGTTCAGTCAAATATTATATGGTTCACGATTTCTTTTGGACCATACGCGGGACCGTGCCCATCCTTAATTACCGAATCCGTTTGACAAATACAAAAATGAAATCCTTTTGGGACACGCAAATTTTGATTTTTTTTTTTCTTATCCAATTACATTAAAACTTGAGGGAAAAACAATTTGAACCAGTCTTGGCTTTTAATTTATATCTAGAACAATCACTTTCGAAACAACGAGGCATACAAAACTGCGTGGTTTATTTATCCCTTCGACTTATTAAGACTTGGTACAAAAGATGTTATGGTATCATACACATGTTGACAATTCGAACTATACAGAAGCCCCGTGCATTTTGTCTACAGCATGCGTTTACATATAAGTATTCTCTCTCTATCTTTCCCCACTCCCTTTCTCTCTCACGACGTTCTCAATTGTTTTGACGCAGGGACCGGTGAACTTCACACAGAACCCAAATCTATTTCATGCTGTACTAGGAGGTCTTGGACAGTTTGGAATCATCACAAGAGCAAGGATTCCATTCATTCCTGCGCCTAAACGGGGTATCATGGATCGTGCCTACGCATTTTGCGTTTAATACTCCTAATGCAACCGAATTTTTTTTTAATTTAATAATTCAAAATATTATTCCTGCCTAATTTTTAAATTTGATAAAGTTGCCGATTAAACTGTCCATATCATAATTAAAGAATTTCTAAATTCTCAATATTCAAAAGACAATGATTTTTGTTACAATATTCAAATATGTTAATTACTAGCAAATGAACCATCTGTGCTGCATGTACAAAAAAAATACAGAAAATCTTAAAATGTAGCAAATTTTCCACACAATAGTAATATTGGGCATGCAATTAAAATAATGTACAAATAAAATAATAGGAACTATAGAAGTATGTGTAACAAAAAATGTTAACTATATAATTAGTTATGGTGGTTAAGAATTTTATGGGATGAGTTTGAAATCTTTCAATAATTATTATTATTTCAATATATTTAATAATTAAAACTATATGATATCAAATTGTTAATTCTGGGTAGTTAAAATTCTTTTTAATATAATAGATAATGATTCTATAAAAACTATAAAAATTATATGGGTCGTTCTCAAATTTTAAAATAATACACTTATATATCTCAAAAAAATATTTGCACGATAAAATTTCCCCTAAAAAGTTGGTCTTTGGTTAAATAGACACTCGTAATTTTTTATTTTTAGCAGTTTCGTCATTTGATTTAATGCTCTTCGTGACTGCTTTGATATTATTTCTGCTATTGTTACAAATCAAATTAGATGACGAGGTGACCTTAAAATGTAATTACAAAGATTAAAATGGTATTTTAATAAGATTAACTAGATATTTAATCGGAAGAAAAATTTTTAGGATGTTGATATTTCTCATGGGCTGCAAGAGCTATTTTAGAAGCTTGACATGATTTGTAATATGTTTTAAACGATACTAGTAACTTAGAGACATAAATATTAGTGACTTGATAGAATAGATCAAATTCATTATTTTCCGCTATGATCATCGAAAAAGAAAATAGTTTGCACAGGATGGCACCATTCACCATAGTTTACAATTTTTAAAATATAAAAAAGCCTTATAAAACATAAGATGCAAATTACGATTCTAATTCCCATAGTAACAACGGGAAATTTTCTTTCTTATTATAGACATAACCTAGATTTCCCCTTAAACAAACTGTGGTTCAATTCGCTCTTGGTAACCTATGATATGCTAAATAAAATCTAATCAACCACTTATCATGTATGGTTTGTATAATATGGTTGCACAATGGGCTAGTATAAATTAAACACCCCATAGTCATGAATGTTTATGTTGGGGTAATCATACTTAAATAGTGTATGATGAGTTTAGAATGACTTTTGTAGGAATGAAACTCATAACCTTATCTTTGCAAAAGCATACACGTGACCAATATTTATGTTTTTTAAAATCTATATTTAATACAGATTTTTCAATTTTTGGAAAATTTTTAATAAGTGATTTTTTTCTCGAGCTTGAGGGTGGTCCCTTCCTACACCCTAGCTAGGTCCACATATAACTTGTTTTTGTTTGTTTCTTTCCATACGCAGGCAAAGCGGGTGAGATTGCTTTAGAGTGGTTTTTCGAGTTTTACTGAAGATCAAGAACGTTTGGTATCCGTCAATGGAAGGGAAGCCAAGAATGCACTTGATTATTTGGAAGGATTACTGTATTTTAGCAAATGTGGAGGGACGGTTCCTTGCAGGTCCTTTCTCATTCGTGAAGTTCACGACAAAATATCTTCAATCATAGCTCAAAACGGCATTGGATATTGCGTTGTACTCGCCAAGTTCTACAATGATAGCACAAAAAGATGCTGTGGAAGAGGTGAAGTGTTTTAAGAATGTTTCATTTTTAGATTCATATGTCTCAACATTGAAAAAAAAATAAAAAGCCCGTATTTCATGCTTTCTATTTTCCTAAATTTACAAATTGATGCTTGTGATTATATAAAACTTTGGACAACTTTATAATATTACTATGATATTATTTCTCTTATAATATTTCTAACCGTCGATAGTAAGTATTATTATCTTAAAGGATAAATTAAGAAAAATTAAGGGAATGTAAATCTTGATACGTTTGTTTGTTTGTTATGAAATTACAGTCATAGTGAGAATACCACTATTCTGCATTAACCCAAAAGCACATGCCCACTCAGTTTTCTTCCATTGAAAATCACATATTTCTCTTTGTTCAGGAACTGCAAACTCTATACAAAGAGCTGAGGTTTCTTCCAGGATTAACTTGGAGAAAGATGTATCTTGGGTTGAGTTTTTGAATAGAATGTATGATAACGAGATGGCACTTCGAGAAAATGGACTGCGGGAAGTCCCCCATCAATGGATGAATCTATTTATACCAAAATCTGGAATCAATGCATTCGACGAAGGTTGTTTCAGGAGCATCATGGTTAAGAACAACATAACGGCAGGACCTGTACTCTTCATTCCAGTCAATCGAACCAAGTACGTACGCCATATTTCCCCTATACCCTTCCCACGATTTTCTTTCTTTTTTTTTTTTTTTTAATAGTGTCATTCAATTATGCTTAATGAGTATTATGTTTTAGTTCTTTTAACCGGTGTTTATTTGAGGAAAAAAAAAATCTATTATTGTCGAGTCCAAATTAATTAAGTCGGTTCAATTCTATTCAACCTAAGCTAACCATGAGACGAGTCCGGATCACTTTATTTACCTTCATTAATAGTGATTTAGAAAAATCTAACTAACTTGATTAATCCAACCTAATTCTTATAAGACTAGTTAAGTTTTTCAATCGAGATGTACCATTTTTTTTCTCTCTATATCTAAGAAATGCACCAATTTCCTAAAAATATGAGTTTAAATAAAAAAGTGAATTATAAATATCTTAATCTTCAAATCTTGAAAATGTTAATAATTTATTAGTTTATAAATAAATATAAAATATATTTTAATGTTTTATTAACTGCAATTCCAAACCAATAAAACCCAGTTCATCCCTTCTCACATTTGACAGCTTCTTATGCTCACATTACTTCTTGACTTTTTATCTATATTCTTTAATTGGAAAATTAGTTCAATTTATTCGCTGAAATGATCGACTCAACAATTTATTTATGAGGAACGACATAACAAGTAGAATGCTTTGTGCTGAGTATCATACAAAATCGTAACACTTTATCTAAGGAAAAATGAAAAAGGAAGAACAGTTACCAAAACTCTGCTGTATCAATTTTTTTATTTACTTGTATCCACAGCTAAACCATAAACCATTTGTTTTTATTCATTTATGCCACCCCTTTCTCCCAATACTATATGATTCGTGTCATCTAAAATAATTTTCTGCAAAGCAGATGGGATGATAAGGCATATGCAGTTATACCTGAAGAAGATATATTCTATGTAGCGGGGTTTTTGCATTCAAGTGCCGACAACTGGCAAGCACTGGAAGATCAAAATCAAGAGATACTACGTTGTTGTGAGACTTCTGGTATCCGGTTAAGCAATATCTTGGCCACCATGACACCCAACACGAGTGGATCGATCATTTTGGTCCCAAATGGAGTATATTTGAAAGGAGAAAATGTGAGTTTGATCCATAGAATATGTTATCTCCGGGCCAGAAGATATTCAATAAATAAAGTGCAAGAATTCTTCTTTGGAATAATTTCAAGGATAGTTAGCCGAAAATTATAGTTAGACATGAATGCCAAATTCGAAGCAAACTGCAAAGCTAGTTCTCGTTGAGTGAGTTTAGTGTTTCGCCTTTAACCTAGAAGTATCCAATGAGTCTTCAATCCTCGGTTCATTTTTCATTGCCATTTCTGAATTAGTATAATAGTATAGTGATTTCTAATTTTAATAAAATATTGAGGTTTTCTTCATTTCCCTCTTTTAAAAAGTGGAATCAATAAACTTAGTCTTACTCAGCCCTTACCTTGCTAATTATTCTCGTTACTTTCTTTTATGAAAATATTTTAGGCACCTCTGGCTGGGAATCTCATTTTTTTGGCTGGGGGTTTTTGAGGATAAAAAGTTGAGCAAGATAGCCTAATAGGTATTTGGATTATCTCTATTTATCATTCCCTAGATTTCTTTTAATTTATAAATTAATAGTTGAAATTGTTTAGATTTTTAAAATATTGTATGATATTATTATGATATCATCATATTGCTTGTAATTTTCATAATTGATTATAAGTGATAATATTTTAAGAGGATAAATAAAAAATAATAATATGAAAGTTTTATTTGGATTTATGGCAATAAGTTCGACTAGCCAATTACTCGATGGATCTTCATAAATATGTATTCCAATATCTTGGTGGTAGCGCATAAGATTGATCTATAAACACGTAACAATCTCCATTTGCTGCCATTATTAATAAAATTTATTCTGTTATATTCCTCCAAAACCAGACTGGAAATAAACTTTGAGCTTGCAAACTAATTACACAAAGACAAATAGATAGAATAGATATGCCGTAAATATATGGATAGACAGACTTGATTGAGGGGGACCGAGGAAAAGTGAAATGTAGGGTTAATGTTTTTAATCATTTTGAAACTTTATCAAAAGGAGTAATTTATTATTTGTAGTTAAAAAAATCGATTTACTATTTAATTAAAGTTTTCGTGATTAATCGTACTACATGAATTAACTTTGTCAAGTTCTTTCATTAATATGGATATAAAAGCGAACCATGAATTGAACGTTCCAACTATCCTAAAGTAAAAGAAGGGCGAGCAATTACCTGTAAGGAGTTGCATGACCCTCAACTAGGTAGCCGCTAACCACCTTTAGCCATAAGGTGGCCGAAATAGCTTCTTAAGGTAAAGTAAGTCACGATCTACTTTGGAAAGTAGGTTGTTTGACTTACTGGCAACTATGAATCAATTCTTAATTTGTCTTTCTATTCACGTCAGTAAATGGACTTAATAGAGTTTATTTAGCTAGTGAAAAAAGACCACAAAAAAATCAAATTAGGTAGCAAATTGATATTTTCAAAATAAATATAACAAGTTGTATATTTTAACAAGGTTTATGTACCATTTGCACTATTGAATCTAATGTGCTACTACTTATGCATTGAAGTATGTGTTTACAATAGAGTAAAAACATTTCTTATTTTTTTACCAACTATATTACAACTTGAAAAAGGAGGATTCGAATCTAATCTATTTTATTACAAAATCAATATTCATGGGAATAGGTAGAATGGTTTGAGCAATTAAAAACGTGTTTAGTATACTCAAATTACATCCTATTACTACCAATTATAATGCATCGTTATGTCCAAAGACTCTAGAATGTGGCAGTTCTACTACATATTTTTATGTCCATGGAAAGAATATGCTTGTTGTTTTTAAGTTTTGGTTGGTAAAGATTTAGTTGAATTTGGGCTTCGTGGTACTTTGTGAGCTTGTAAGACAAAGAAGAGTAAGGGGCACTTGAGTGTTATTTGGTATAGCCACTCCAATTCTTAAGTTAAATTGGTATCTAATGTAAGGAGAGAAATAGTACTCAAATGCAAAGAATAAGTTCTAGTATGCAAAGTACCAAGTGATTTACTATTAGGTGACAGCTTTGTATTTATAGAAGAGTGAAGTGAGTAGTTAGAGAAGAATTAGTAGGTAGAAACAATGTCTACAAGTAATGGGTAGTGGAGTTATGTGGTCCACAAATGTAAAAGGGGCTTATTGACTCAGTCCTCTAGCCTTATTTGCAGTTTTTTAGTAATGGGTAACTATTGTAGTTGAGAAGGCTGTGTCATGGGCTTGGGCTGAGCTCAATACTGAAGATAGGGAAGTTGAGTCCAGAGAAGTACAAACTAGGCTGTGAGACCAATTATGTCGGTATTGACTTAAGGAGTTTATATCCAAAAAACCTTTTCAATACTTACCTACACACCACACCCCCTTAATACTTACCCTTACTTCACCCCCTCCAGCAGTTTCACTGCTATTGTGGAGGCAAGGAAAGGGGAAAAATGGGCTCTTCAAGTATATGGTTGATTTGGTCCCGAGATGCTTAGGTCGGGCAGGTGTGATGGTGATAATGTTGCCATGTTGACATAGTGATGATTAGAGTCTAAGCTATCAAAAGGCCAAGGTGAAAATGTCTTAGCTAAGTAACACAATGGTTGAGTAAGTGTGGTCGACTTGAACAGGTTGCCACTTAGGTTAAGGTGAGTGCTTCAGCTCTGAGGTGGGATATGGGAGGTCTATCCTTCTAGGTCATCAAGGGGGGCCGAATAGTTGGCCCTTCATTAAGTCAAAGCAGAGTACTCATTTGCTGAGCTGGATAGGTGACTTGAAGTATATACTTAATGGGCTAAGCTAGGCGCTCCAAGTTGAAGCGAAGGTTTAGTAGGTGTAGTGCTTCACATAGTAACGTTGTAGAGCGAAGGTGTTGAGTAAGCAGAAGTGTTAAACAGTCTAGATTAGCAGGACTGAACTAAGCTAACTACTATTTGAGCAACTTCCATTAGTCCGTTCTGAGGGATAGTGTTGCTGAAGTGCAAAAGAAGTTCTCTTGATGATGTAGAAGTTGAAGGGCCCTCAGGAAACTTCTCATGAAAGTAACCTTTTGAATTATTACTTTATCACACGCTTTCACTATATAGTTAATGGGATGTGATAGGTATATTGTCTTCGCAAACTTGCATGTAGTCACACGTGTTTTGTGTTTTGAATGTGGCCACCTAATCAGAACTAACTCCACATGTCTAGATCATAACATTTTAGGCGATTTATGCTTATAAAGTTCCCTATAATTGCTAATTCAATTTCCAAAGCAACGGGCATATAAATACCATAATGCTTGGATAGATCACTCTTTCGTAACTTCTCTTACTTTCTTATTGCAACCTAAGCAATTTGTCTTGCTTTCTTTTAGCTAACAAATCTTAACTTCCTTCAAAGTTCTTTACACTTCTTTACTTTTTCAGCATCAAGATGTCGACTGATGCATCTAAGTATAATTTGACCATCAACTTCAAAGCTATAAGGAGTAACCCTCCCCTATGAAGGGAAGACGAAGTCTCATCACTAGCATAATTAGATCAAAGTTCAAGAATGGTGATTGAGGCATTGGATAAAGCAAGGCTCATCAATGCCATCCCTAGGGATGTTTATATGGATGATCCCTTACTTGAGGCCATGGACCTATATACTACACCTAAAACTAATATAGGTCTAAGTGGTTGATTCAATAAAGGTAAGCCTTCCACTGTTAATTGGGTCCTAGTGAACTTCATGGTTGGACTGATTATGGGCTAGGCAGTACGGTTGTTGACAATGGAGGAAAAGGTGCCCTTACTATTAGGGAGGTGCATTACGATATTTAAAAAGTGTCTAAAGTATGGGTAGCACCTCCCCTTGACTAAGTTAGAGGAAGAATTCCTTTACTACTACCGATGCTATTTAGCGTAAGTCCTTCCCAATTGGTAAAGGGTTTTAAAGGCATTCCAAGGGTTGTGTAAGTACCAGGTGATAAAGGCTACTCTAAAACTATTCAACTACTTCTACTTGGGGAAGAGTTTAAAGTGGTTGAATAGATAGATGTACCTATAAAACCATCCATAACGAAAACTATTTGTAGGTCTGGAAAATTTCATGAAGGATTGGCAGGATGAGTTCTTGGTGGTAGAGATGGTTAAAGAAGTAAACTTTTAGATGTAGTGGACCATACTGGCTCGAATTGGTGGTCAAAAGGAGCTTTGACCCAATGACGTCGAGGTTGTGAGAGAAATATCAGCCTTTATGGCCTCAAGGTACAACCAAGAGATAAATGTTGGGGAGACAGTGGAGAGATACTTCAGATATCCAATCTTTAAGCTCTTCCCTAGCATAAAAGAAGGCTGCAATGAAGAAGTAGATGGAAGGTACAGGTTTGTTTTTCACGAATAGCTTTTTTCATTGTGCTAGCATAAAATTGTGCTTCGTTAAATGTCCTTCTAAGGAGAAGGGAGGGATCTTCTTTGCCCATGGTAGTCACGACGTAGTTGGTAAATGACCGTATTGTATTTATCTTTATACTGATAATGTTTGTTTATTTCTTAATAGGTAAGAAATTAGCTTAGGAGATACCCCATCCATTGACATCTAAGCTACTAAGGCGGTATCTCGACAGAACACAACCGCTGACCAAGACTGCCACTTGCAAGGGTAAAGTTGTGGGGCCGAGGTTAGGGGTGAGGGAGATAAGTAGGATTGTGGTTCGAATGTTGTCTAAGGAGGAGAAGTATCTTCATTGCACAATCCCGAATTGTGTTCAATAGTGTTACGCCCCGAAGTCGCAAAGTCGCAACAGTCCCGCCGTGTAAACCATTCTATGATAGTAACTGGCCTCATAGTGCCTACCATAGAGATAATCTACACAAGGCGTCGATGACTCTTCGCTTTGAAGTAAACAGTTCGATTAATAATTATACTACAATTATGATAATTATCATAAAGTTCTATAAAATATAGATAATTATAAATAAGTCCACAGAGCTTCCCAGGAAGTTTTACACAAACACGACAGTTCACTAGATTACATAATAACTATTAGTCTTTCCTTCCTAATTACATGGTCATTCTAGTCACACATTATATTAAGTAACTTAATCCTCATACCCCTGGCTTCAAACGGACTAACCTCTGGGTAATTGGAGAGCGGCATAGTATTTGAAGTGTTCACAAATCAGAACCTGCAAAAGGATCTATAAAGGTATGAGCAACTACAGCCCAGTAAGTTGAATTGGAGACTCGTAAATGCATACAAGCACAAACAGGGTTATCAAACAATTATTTTCATGCAATGCAACAATCAAGTGTCATCGCACAACGTAATCCGGTCCGTTTTAAAATCAGAGAAATTTCACCCGCTCCAATCCGAGTTGAGGAGTTCCATGTTATGCAGCAGCTCACAACCAAACCCAGGCTTATGCAATGGAGACCTCGCTCCTCCCGTGACTACCTTCGAACCATTGACTTCACCTTCGCCGCGACCTCCTCTCCTGTCACTTAGTTCGACTAAGGATGAAGAAGGGACCATTTTGCAATCCTGCGCTATCCCTTTCGAAGGGGTCGGTATTTGGTTGGAGAATCCTATAACCCCCTAACGGGTTGCAATGCATGACATTATTTATTATTTGGGGTCGACTGATATTAAATTCCGTTTAGGGTGTTCAAACAATTTCATATCAATTCAATCAGTCACAAAATCATTCACAATACAAATTCAGCACGAATCCAGATACATCAAATACATGCGTAAACTACTTACAATCACAATCATATACAAGCCTAAGTCTCCGAGTACTACAAAACTAGTACTCTATTACAATAAGCAATAACCCAACTTACTTGAATTTGCTCGATCGCTCGATCCTCTAGTTGCGAGCTAATTTGTTTTTGGGTGTCCTATAATACAAATAGGTTTTTTTAGTACTTATATTTTATGGATTCTTATTCTAATTCATAATATAACTCATTTTCCTCATGTATACCTATAACGTATTAATGATTCGTTGTATTCTATTTCAGGGTTCGGCTCCTAAACTAGATTCTAGTTTTAATTCCTAAGTCGTAATTAAGCTCGAATCCCAATGTGATATTAATCACATTATGCTCGGGTATTCAAATATCCTATTGGGTCGTAATTTTGGTATTCTAAACTATTCGGTATACGCTAACCCTAATTGAGGTATCGGATTTATTCCCGATGTGTAAAAATCTTACATTTTGAGATATTTACTTAAAATTAAATGTTATTTCAGATTTATTATTTTTCTGATTTCTAGTATAATATTATCTAAATAACCTTATTTTTTTAGATTTATTAATTTATATTTTCACATATTACTAATTTATTATATTACTTACCTAATTTCCCTAATTAACCATACTTAGTACCTAAAGGCTAGGATTAGGGTTCCACTGCAGAGATTAACTTTCCTAATCATCTAATTAAGATCCAAATCAGTAATTAACATCCTAATCACCTAATTAACCCTAAATTACCTAATTTTACCATCATTTTAGGGCTAAAAATTAACTTAAAAATTTCAAAAATTAATTTTAAAAAACTGGCTTCATAACATTGTTATACATCATATGAGCATCCTACAGAAAAATTTTGAACTTCAAACTACATCTCTAAGCATATTTTTTTTTCGGGTTTAGTCATGCTCGGTTTTGAGTAATTTGTTAGGGACCCTATAATTACAGATTTAATTAAACTAAATCATTATTTTTCCCTTAATCTACATACAATAAAACCTCAGAATAATAAGTTTCGTAATTTTTCTGGGCAAAATAACTAATTTTACAAAATTATTCAAAATCGGGTCATTGAAGATACTAACCGATCCAAAGCTTTCTGGCCGTCCAAGCCCGGTCCAAGGTTGTCGGCCGGTCCAGGCGGTGGTTCTAGTGTAGGGTGGTGGTGGTGGTTCGGTCCCAAGTGGTGGTGAGTGGTGGGTTTAGCTTACTTGCCTAATCTGCACAGTTTTTTTTTTCTGGATTTTCTCTCGATTTTTTCAGTATTTTGATTTTTCTTAGATCCTAAACTGACTAAAGGACTTCTAGAATTTTTTTCCCTATTTATAGAAAATCGTAGAAATTAATGTGCATTAATTTGATGGGATTTTGCCCCAATTCCTTGATTTTTGGCTTTTTGTTTGTCCAATTCTTATTGGTTATTTTTTTTCTTTTTCTATCACGACCTGATCTTATTGTAGCTTATCTTCTTCTGATTTTTCTATAATTATTTTGTATTTTTCTTTAATTATTTGCTTAGTTTTCGGCTAATTTCACTAATTACGCGTATTTTTATCTACACGTAAATGCATGTGGGGTACACGTGAACATTCCTAAATATTATTTTGGTCATTCTAAAATTTTTTGTATACATATAGTCTATCTCTAATAATTTATTAGTTATTATATTACACTTTTCGCCTTTTTAGTAATCAGCAGTTATTATACTTAAAATTTGAAAATTTTATAATCTCCTATTTTATTACTTATTTTCTTAAATTCAAGTTTACGGGGTCAGTTTTACTAATATTCCTCTCAATAGTTTATAATTTGGATTTGATTGGATCCCTTAATCGATCGCCCAATACCTTGGGTTCTAAGTTCAATCCTACGGTTACTTGGTTCGATTTTAGGGCTTACAAATAGTATGTTGAAACTCCTCAAAATCCAAGTTAGAGTAAACAGAGTTACTCTGACTTCATAATGAACCGATTAAACATTGTGAGATACTATATCATTTGTTTATTGCATTTGCATTTACTTAATAATTGAACAACTATAAACTCTAGAAAATTAATAGTCTGAACCCTAATTCGAGTTCGAGTGTCCTAAACTGTGTAATAAGTCGATAAGGCTAGTAACAATAAAAAAAATTATGAAATTTAATAAATTAAATATAACATCGATAACAAAACCCTAGAAATTGATCGAAACTCTAAATCATGTACTAAGCCCTAAAAATGATTTATGTACTATTAATCAAAATTGAACCTAAATTTGTTTGAAACCCTAAAACTATAACTATGAGCCTATAAAATAGTTAAATATTATCCAATAGTAATATAATTATAGTTGATTGCAATTATTGACTAAATCGCTTATTCGCATAAAATTTTAATGAAATCACTACAATAACTTGTAAAAATTATAATTGTAACGGATACCAATTAAATTGATAAATTTTCACAAAATTTCAATATTAATTTATGATAGTATTGTTATAATTTGTATGTTTAGAAAAATTACATATATTTATTTTTAATTTTTATTTTCTTCCTTTTTCTTTCTTTCTTTTTCTCTTTTCTTTCTTTTCTTCTTTTCTCCTTGTTACAAGTTCTGAAATCAAAACAAAAAAAATCAGAAGTTAGCAACCCACGTGATGTATTTAAATTGCTAAGTGTTGATTTTACAAAAAAGGAAAAATTGGAAATAATTATATTATCTTATCTTCATAAATGTAAAGATTAGGTTATTATTTTATTTTATCTTCTTCTCTCTCTAAAATTGCTAATCACATGGGAATAAAAGAAGAAACAAAATCTAGAAAGAATTTTCAAGACAATTAAACCGAAAAGAAGAAGAAAAAATTCTAGAAACTTAAAACCCAAATCGTGAAAAGGAAGAAGAAGAAAGGAAGAAGAAGAAGGAAGAAAAGAAAAAGAAAAAACTAAAAAATAATAGGTAAGTAAAATTATTCTGTAAGTATAGATGTATATTATATAGTATGTACATATATATATGTAGTATTTGTATTGTATTTTTATAAATATAACATTACTATTACATGTATGTATGCATAAGTAATTAAATTGAAATATATATGTATCTATAAAGATATGTATGTATACATGTATGTACATAGGTATAATATATGGTAGAAGTTTGTAGTATGCATTTATAAGATTACATATAATATGTATTAAGTATTTTTACAAATAATTTATATATATATGTACACGTGAAATGCTTTAAATGTATATATGTATACCAATTTATTTTCATATGTATAGAGATAAATAGGTAGTCATATAGTATATATGTAGTGTATATTTCTATATGTAGTTATATATTCATATATACATAATTTACATATGATGTATATATATATATATATATATAACATAGAACATATGTATAACATATAGTGTATATATGTGGTATACCGAGGATAACATATGGTATATGTATAACATATAGTATACATACTGTATACCGAATACTATATATATATCGAATATTAAGTAAGTAGTATAGGTAATATAATAATATTTACTAAATAAAATAAATTCATAATTATGTGAGGAGTAGATATATATATATATATATAATACCGTAAATTAGGAATTGCTCATTAAAGTAAAATTATAAAATTTATCAAATATAATATAAGATTATATATATGTGTGTGTATAAATCTTGATATATAAATGAATAATAAGAAAATAAGAAATAATAAAAATAATGATAGCAATAATAATAATAATAATAATAATAATAATTATAACAAGACTAAAATCTCAAAAATAGGAAAAGTATGCTTAAAATAATAAAAATATCAATTATATGATTTAAATAATTATAAAATCATAAATATATTAAAAAAAAGATAAAATTAATATTTTATAATTTTTAAACTGAAATAATAAATTTTGTGATATTTTTATATTACAATTCAAACTACGAGTTACAACGCCCAAAACAGACCTTGTTATGAGAAAATACACTCGAAAACGATCAAAATGGATTATAAGTTCATAACGATCTGAGCTAAAATGAAAAAGTTACATACAATTCGATAAAAACCTCGAATCAACAATTTCACGTAACTAGGTGAAGTCAACCTTACAAATTACGATACTAATTTAGTTTTAAATTCTCAAATTTACAAATTTTTATTATTCTTAGGTAATTTTGATATAGACCTTAAGTTACCACCAAATTATTACGGCCCTTGAGTTGACTATGGCTAAGTGAGTTTTTCTTAATGATTCCATACTTGGTTGTGTTTATAGTTAGTGAATATAAGTTATGATTGATAAATGAATGTGTATGGGGTTGGGTTATGCTTGTGCATGATAATTGTTGTTAATGGTGAATTTACTTTAAATTATAATAATGTATTGATTATTGTATCGTAGATTCACTAATAATTGATTGTTTGTGACTTGGAATGATCACTAAATAAATAAGACTCAAATTTTATTCGACTAGAAAAGTTAATTTAGATCATACATAATCATGCACCGTATAACTAATTCTGACAGTCACATTACACGGAGGTAGCGAGAGGCTATACGTGGGTTGATTATTGATTATTATAGATTTCGTACGATATACATGTATGATATGACCTTACCTTGACTCAGGGGATGATTAGGCTTTGGAGGCGCCAATCACCTGGCTAAGGGTCGATTCTAGAGACCTTCGTTTAGGAACGAGTGAGGGCTCGTGAACCTACTCACAATCATATGTAGAACTCATTTTGATAAAACTTATAATGGATATATTATTACATTTTGAATACGAACGTAGAGTTTCGTTATGAAATAAGTTCTAATATAATCCTAGATCTGACTATACTGATGTATCTCCAACCTTGACTTCAGAGGGCGTTAAATCTGAGTTGCATACAGTACCTGGTCACCTACATGTATTTGTTTAACATACTGATTGTCATGCATTCATTTGATTGAACTTAACTATTACATAACTTGCTTGTTGTATGGTTAAGGGAAATTATTTCACTAAGTTAGTTAGCTTCTACCCTTATAATCTTCTTTCGTAGGCTGATTTATTTGTGGAGTCGGGTCGTCGCATGCCTGAGGTTAATGTTCTACATGGGGTCAATGTGGGTGTTGGATGTGATCAGAGAGTATTTCTTATAGTTTATAGAGCTGAATATGCAATCAATATACTGGTTTAACTTAAGATATGTTTTAGACTTCTTATTTGTAAACTTTTATATAAATATACCATGTGTTATGTTTTTATAATTTATTATTTATCATAAAATGATATTGCTTATGCTTGCGTACTCTTGATAGTTAATTGTAACTGTAGCCTTGTGTATCGTATAAAAGGGTTATCGATTGTAAGGGAATTCAATTTGCAATCCTTTGTATGGTATACGGTGATTGCCACGACTAGGCCCCTTGGGTCATGACAACATCCATGCTTATTGTTGTATTTTTATGACTCTATCCCTTCTTACTGAGTTAATTGAGCTTACATCCCAATATATTCTTATGTAAGTACAGAGTAGTACTAAAAGATGTCTGAATAGAGTTATCCGCAAGTTAGTTCTAATGGGTTGAGAAGTGAAGTGATGAAGTCTAATAAATGGATTGAAGATTATAATACTTTTGATTTTCTTTTGTGGTAGGATCATAAGGTCTTCTTGAGAGGCCTTGTAGTCTTCACTGGTTTGCTATAATGTCTATATATGTAATGTACTTCTCTTGTAGAGATGTACGGTTTCTTTTGAAAACTATGGAAGTTTTTATGTATATAAGGTTATGTACAAGAACTGATCTATCTATAAGTATAAAAAAAATGTATTTTGTAAAGTATTATTCCACGAGACTTATATACTATAGGTGTGTACTTGACTATTTTAAAGTTAGTTGAGTCGTCGTTTGCCTTGTGTGGATTATACCTGTGTTAGCATCTTAGGGGATAGCTTCTAGTTTAAGTTAGTTTATACGGCAGGACTGTTACAACTCCTCAAGTTTGGGGCATGACACTATTTACTGCAATCACATCAATTGCTTTCAATTGGGTGTTACACTATTTGAAAAATCATCCAAGATAAGGTTAGTTTTTCTCTAAGTATTCTAGTTTTATCCCCCATGCATATAATGATTTAGATTATGGTAGTTGTCCTAATTCACAAAGGTCTACTATTAGATTTTCTGTATTTCTTGGCAATTCCCTTATCAACTGGAAGTCTAAAAAGCAAACCACTATTGCTCATAGTTCAGTAGAATTTGAGTATTATCCTTCAACTTGTACCACGTGTGAGGTTATGTGGCTTAGTTCCCTGCTGTAGGAGTTTCAAGTTTCATTTCCATAGTCTATTCAATTATATTGTGATAATAAATCTATTTAACATATCGTTAAAAATCTAGTTTTCCATGAACGCACTAAGCATTTAGAAATGGACTTACATTTTGCATGAGACAAGGTGCTTGAAGTTGTTGTTTTGCTAATACATGTTCTTGGCTAAATGCAAATTGTAGATGTCTTTACTAAGGCACTTTTTGTTGATCAATTTCGCATTTTATTAGCTAAGATGGGAATGATTGACATTTACTCTCCATGTTGAGGGGGAGTGACAAACATATTAGAGTGTAATTTACTTATGATATAGTGAGCTTACTTAACATTCTTGTATTTATTTAGTAGCATACGTGTATAGTTATATTTTGATACATACATAACAAAAAAAAAAAAAAATACTCAATTTTTCTAAAACTTTCTTCCCGTCTTTCTCTCAACTTTCTCTCTGCAACTTTAGTTTTTTCTTTCATCTGATTTGCTCAATTTACTATTTGAATTTAATTCATCATATTCTTCAATAGGTGATGTGACTTAGAAATCACTTATCTCTAATAAAGAGAGATTTCGTTTAGATATAAATTACAAATGACAAGTGTAAACAAGAGAATAACAAAAATAAGTGTGAAAGTTATGGAAAAGATCGAAGTTTATCGTATTCTTGGAAATATAGACTTTATATGATAAAAAAAAAAGAAAGAAAACAAAAATAAGCCTTAAAATAAAAATGCGAAGATAAAGTTGGAGGTGAGTTATGTGGTTGACCTTAAAAAGGTAAAGGCAGTGGCCGCAACCATAAATAATCCTAATAATAATATATAAATTCACTCTTTACTTGGTTAATTTAGGAGGTGAGAAAATTTGAGGAGCAATATGATCAACATTTTCAAACATAAACAAAAGATCCTAAAAGATCAATTGAGAAGCGTCCAATGCAAGTGCATACCATAGTCTCCATCGTATTATAATGCATATATATATATATATTTTCTTGAATTTTGATGAAGGTAAAATCCTTACTTTTATATGTTTTTCTTTTAATTGGAATTATGATAATGATTATCATATCTCTTTGAATAACATGTCAATAAAAGTTATATAAATGAAAATTTAAAACACAAATGAGAAGCCATTAATTTTGTATATTTTTGTTTTAATTGGAGTTTTGGTGATAATTATCATATATTTTTGGATCGATGTTAATGAGAGCTATTCAAATAAGAAATTCTTTGCTCATTACAATAAAATTTTCAACTATTCAAAATTTCTCAGTTGCATGCCAGTGTTCTAGTTATGCTTCTATGATCAGTTTATTTTAATTTTTTCTATTTATTCTCATAAATGTGATATATACATTACATTTGTGGCTTTGTAACGTCTTTCTCATGTGTTGGATATCTAGAAAGGGAAAATTACATTGCAAGGGATAAATGTTGTGGGGTTAGTACAAATAAGTAATGGACATTTCAGATAGTTCACTCAAGGGATGAACGTTTGTTTATATAGTTAAAACAAGAGATGTCACAAGGGAAAAGGTATAACACCGTTTACTATTGCTAACGTGTCACGTTGTATGGATACGTATATTGCTAATGTAGCTTAATATAAACATTTGGACAATCAATTGTCTTACTCGATCAGGAAGAGGGAAATAAAAAAAAAAGATAATCCATTTAAAAAAGAATTAAAGCAACATAACACATTAGAAGATAAAACCCTTTCATTAAAAAAAACTAAATTAAATACTCTCTCATCCAAAAAATTACAGTATTGGTACCTGAACCCACATTCAAACCTTAACCCATGAATCCTAATCAAAATCCATTTAGAAAGCTATTTGATGTGTTAGTACTAAGAAGGCTTTGCAGTGGTATGTATTGTTTCTTGTTGCTCTTTTGTTTCTTAATTTTTGTTCATCATTCTATTAATGATTGTCCCAACATGTATCGTTGTATCATTTTTCATTTCTCTTTTCTTTCCTAATTTTTGTTCATCATTCTATTGATGATTGTCCCAATATGTATCGTTCTAATCATAGCGTTTAGATGTAGCATCGATGTCCAATCGAAGCATCATGTGGTAGGTTTTGTTTTGATATTTAAATTTTTCTCTTTTTTTGTATTATTTTATTGGTAGTTAAAGCATGCTGCAACCATGTCTACTATGAAATATTGATTATTGTTGTTTTTTTGTAAAGTTGTGAACTTTTGTATTTTTCTTTTACTATTGATCTTAGAAGAAGGAATTTTAGGTCATTAGGTCAAGTTTGGATGCCTTTTTTTTATTGAGAGATGTTTTTGGTTCTTTTGGCTCTATGAAAAGTCCTTCTCTTGTTGGTGTTTAAAGATATTGTCTTTTGTTTTTGTTGGCATGCATAGAGTGAATTAAAAATTGTGTGTAATTAGCACTATACATCAATACCACCTAATAGCGTTTAGTTGCTGCCATGTGAGCTTGAGGTCATTTTACCCCTTGTTTATTCAACCATGGTCAAAATTCATAGGTCTTTTTGCAAATTAAAAAAGGCAATGCATGTTCTAGTTGATTAAATTTAATTTATTGTATCCCATTTCACATTCTCAATTGAAAACCCGTTTTATAACTATTAGCTATTGAAATTTATTTGTATTATTGATAAGTATCAAGTTGACTTACATAACTTCCATTAATAGTTTAATTTTTTATAAGAACATAAACTAGGTTTATTTCTTAATGACAGCAAGACTCGTGGTTATTTCAAGCTGCAAAGTACATCACTAAATGCAAAATGTCCAAACTATAACAGATATGAAAAATCATATGCGAGGATAATTGCATTGTAATTAATTTTAAATTCATTATGTTATGTTAAGAGTCTTGTAAGATAACTATAAGTGTGTAACTATTAGAATAAATATAAGTTGTATAAGAAGAAACTCGATTTGAAATAGAGAGATGATATAAAAATAAATATAGCTACACTCATATGTAGTCTAATGATATGTCATTTTATTTTATGGAAACTATGTAAAACTTTGTTCTAAATTTTTTTTAAAGGAATTGTAATGTATAGCACCAAATGGTAAAGAATAAAATACACATCGCAGTCAATTATGGAGGTTATTTCATTAGCAATGGGTTACAACCTAAATATATTAGTGGAGCGTTATCTATTATATCAGTTCGTATTAATTGAATATCATATAATGATTTTGTTGAAGACATACGCATAGGGCTCAATTAGTCAGATGTCAATAGGATATTCTTCAAAGCCTCCAACAATGTATCATCTTATTTGTTGGTCCATGAGTCTTACAAACCTTATATACTATTACCTTAATAGAGGAGTTAATGAGATTTTTGTTGAGCATAACAACCTTGATGAGGATGACGTAGCATTCGAGCCTCACGTACTAGGAAGGGAGGACTATAAAGCCAATATGGTTACAGATGAAGAATTACACATTGATTCCGATTTAGATTGGAGTGGTGCTAATGGAGGTGAAAGTGAAGACGTTAATTTTAAGGATGAGTCTAATCAAGGCTCAAGTGTTGGATTGGAGTTGGCTAAAGTAAATCAGGAAGGAGCATAGGATTGGGATCAAGTAATAGAGTATGACGATGATGATGCAGTAGACTATGTCAACACTGATGATGAGCTCCAGGAAACTAAGGACTTTGAAGGGTAAGAGTGTGATGATTAGCTATGCACTAATGGTAGGAAATGTAATAGAGGAAGGCATCATAACTTTCCTCATTTTAATTCTAACGTGAGCTCTCTTATCTTTGTTGTATCTATGGTCTTTGATGATGTTTAATAGTTTAAGGATGCTATTATTCGACATTCCATCGTCGACCAAAGAGAAGTTTATTTTCAAAGAAACAAGCATATATATATTAGAGTTAAGTGTAAGGACAAAGCTTGTCTTAGAAACATCATGGCTTCATTCAACAAAATGATAGGCTAGTTTTAAGTGAAGGTATATGATGATAGGCATGTGTGCCAATAGGTGTAAAGAAACAAGCGAGGTACGTCTAAATGGTTAGTTAAAAAGTTTAGGGATGCCATTGAATCATCTCCAAATATAACACAAGGTGAGTTGATGGAGTTAGTGAAGAGATGTTTAGGGTTGAATATCACCTTGAGTAAGAGCAGGAGGACCCAAGAGAGAGTATTGGCGCAATTAGAGTGTGACTATAGAAAAGAATATGAAAAATTATGGGACTATGAGGAATAGCTAAGAAAGGGCAATGCAAAAGTGGTACTTGATGTTGATGAGGTAGATGGACAACCAAAATCTGAGTTCAAATGGATGTGCATGTACTTTGAAGTATATAAGCAAGGATTCTTATTAGGTTTTCGACCTATGATTGGTGTTGATGAGTATTTTCTTATAGGATGGACTAAAGGCTAGTTGTTGTGTGCAGTTGATAAGGATGCTAACAACGGGATGTTTCCAATAGCCTAGGCGATGGTGTTAGTTGAGAATGAGGATAATCAGGCTTGGTTTCTCGATTTGTTGAAGACAAAGCTCTAGATTAAAGGTATTGGTAAGGGGTAGACTTTCATTAGTAATCGCCAAAAGGTATGTGTGTTATGTTTATGTTCTTTGTTTCCTTAGATGTTTAAGTGATAGATAAAATTTAAACCAAAACTTGTTATCACAAGGACTAATTGAAGCTGTAGGGAGGATCTTCATGAATGCCAAACATCATTTTTGAGCTTGGCATCTTATAGCAAAATGATGGAAAGCATTTGCAAACCAAAAGCTAAGGAATCTATTTAGGGCATGTGTTAAGAGTTCACATATAATAAATTTTCAGAAACATATGGAAACCTTGCAATCTCATTCCCCTGTAATGATTGCCCTTAAAAGAGAAGGATTTTAGACATTATGTTAAAGCATACTTCTAAACACATGCCAAATGTGATCCTGTAGAGAATAAAATGTGTAAGGCCTTTAATAGAAAGATTTTTGGACTTAAGAGAAAATTTATCATCATTATGTTTGAGGTTATGAGGTTGTATGTGATGAATCACATGCAAAGGTAGAGGGCTAAAGTGTTGAAGTAGACTTAAGAATGTTTACCACAAGCATTAAAGTTGCTAGGAGAAGCAAAATATTGAAGTAAGCATTATAAGGTGAAGTTCATTGGTGACAAAGGTTTTGAGATATAGCTAAACAATGATATTTGTGTTGCAGATGTAAATGAGAGGAGCTGTACATGTAGACTTTGGCGATTGAGAGAGATTCGATGTTAGTATACTATATCGGCTATCCATTACCTTAAATAGGATATTGAGTCCTATGTTGATGCCTTTTACAAGAAGACCACATTCTTCTCATCCTATGCATTTGTCATGCCTCTTTTTGAAGGTGTACGGTTTTGGAAAGTAGTGGCCGTATTGGTCCTAATCCACTAAACCATCGCAAGAGACGTGGTAAAAAACATGTGAAGTGTAAAAAAGAAGCACATGAAATGACTGGAGGTAAGCTATCCATAAATGGTCAAGTTTAAACATGTACCACATGTGATGGAGAGAGCTATAATAAAAGGAGATGCAAAGGAGTGAAATCCTTATTTTCTATACTTTAGGTAATAACGAAACTCTTGTCCCATTCATCTTATAAGCTTTATGTCGTTTATATCTCCAATTTGGAAGAATTGCATTGTAAGTTGATAAGGGTAGACAAGAGCAACAACAACCTACGAATCATAAGACAACAAAGGGTCTGTGTGGGTTTAGAATTTACTAGAATGATCAAATTCAAAAGAATGTTACTTAGTGTGAGTATGAAACAACCTTAAACCTCGTCTTCATCAATGGATAATATGTTGGGACTAAAATGGAAATGATGTTTGATATCAGCCCGAGATGAGAAGTGAGAGAGTACTTGTTGATGGTGAGGGAACAAGTGATAATGTTGGTGTGAGTGGGACTGTAACTAATTCAAATGATTTGCAAGGTATAAATTTTTATTTAGCGAACTTCTACTGATAAACTTAGTAGTTCATTTTTATGTTTATCTTTTAAACTTATAGCATCTTGTTGAGATTGCAATAACAAAGGTGATAGCCTTATTTATATTAATAGTTGTAGATGCTATTAAATATGTGCTACATAGTGGCTTCTACCGTTTGAACTAAACCGATCTAGTTCATTGCCCTTCTTTTTTTAAGTTGCTTTGATTTGGATCATACATTATGTAATTTATATGGCCTAGATTGTATACTATATAAGAAGATAGATTGTTACGTTACCATTGTTTATTTGCATTAGGAGAAACCATGTTAGTCATTTAGTAGATTCACGTGTTGTTCTGAGCAAAACATGGCCCTATTTTAGCACTTGTTCCTAAACTAAAATTATAGACTAAAAAATATCTATATGTTGGTATGTAGCACATGAAGTTACTGCAATGTTACTAGATTACTTAACGTACCTAGTCCATCATATGAGCTTTTAACTTGAAACTAGTACAAATTGATGGGAGTGATAAAAGTTAAATTTTCTTACAGCTAATATACGTTGTAGGCTTTGGAGAAAAAGAATGAAGAAAGGAAAGGAAAACCTATACTAGTTATACAGAGATCTATAGAGATGTCTTAGCTAAAAATCTTGACAAATGTCCTGCAAGTAGTGATATTGGGTGCAACTTTGGTGTTATAACTCAAGAAAATGCTGATCCATCAACATTAGCTAGTTTGACACTAACAAGAAGGACCAACTAACCAATTAGAAGAGGTCTTACCAAACCAACGAAAAAGAGTCCTATAACACCGACATGGAAGAGTCAATGAATTTTGAATGCCAGATTTACGCATCTTTGGATTCAAATAGATAGGACTAGTCAACCTGAGGTTGTGAACTTGGAAGATTAAGCAGTCCATTGTGGAGCTTTGTTTTCGTAATGGTGGATGTGTGCATATAAAATATAGCACCTTTTGATGGTAGTGTAGGGTATTTTTTGTTAAAGAACTTCTACTTTTTGTTACAAAAATTTCCAAGCACTATTGTTACCATAAGATCTTTGCTGTCATGTTATGCTTATGGACATAATGGAAATCTTTTTGTTATGATTTATTTAGCAACTTGCAGTTTTGACTTTTGTAATAGAAATTTTGATAGCCAACAACGCAAGTATAAGACGAAGTTGTAATTTTTTCTGATAGTACAAGAATAGCTTGTCTACTCTTGGTTCCAAAATTCTGATTCAATAAGTTGACTGGATGTACTCTTTAATCTAGACTTTAACAAGTACTCAGATTAGTATATCATAAATTCTTTTCAACTCTTTTAGCTTAGTCTTTAACAGGTGTTTCAATTTTCTTTGATAGGTCTCTAACAATGTGTGTGTGTTTTAGCTCTAGATGAATTGCTGCAACATTAAAAAGGAATTAGTTGGCCATATATCTCAAATGCATTTCCGACTTGATAAAAAATAAACTTCTAATTAAATGTTCTAGATCTCTAGTATTAAATTGCCTACTTTTGGCCTCTAGTATTTATAACCAACATAAATTCCACATGTCAACTATGGTATAAGTTAATTTTCTTTTATGGCCAACAGTTACTTGAGTATAATTCCAAGCAGCGTGCTATTCCCACTAAATTCCTCAATATGTTTGGCATAATAGTTTTCAGTGCTTTCCAGCTTTTTTAGTCCAGCATATTACTTGTACATATTGGATATTCCAAAATATTACCAGTAGGATCTTGTCCATAGGCAACAAGTTGCGTTTCCCCATACCAAGTCCTTAGCTTTTCTTAATAACTCCATCAATAGACGGAATTTTCTTCACTAATTTATATATATATCCCGGGACCATCTTGCGAAAGCAATTCTAAGCCATATCCATATGACCATATAATTAATAAGCTGAGATGAAGGAATTCCATGAAGTTAAATTATATTCTTCCATTGTATCGAAAACTATTTCAGCTTTTTAAAGATCATTAGCATACATGGTTATTAGAGAATTGCAGATAAAGACATTTGATTCGAAAACATTCCTGAGAACATATCCATGAATTTGCATTCCCACACTACGAGCTTCCGTTTTTTTCCACGAGCTTTTAGCACTTTCGCAAATGCTGTGCCAACCTCATATCGTAGGAAACATGGTTGAAGATAAAGACTGATAGCATGATAAAAGCTCCACTATGACTTTTAATCAACAATCCAGATTAATAAAAGCTACATAGTAACGTGACTTTTAAAATAGTTACAATATGATATAAGTTCCTAATGAAGCCATTCAATTCTTCAATCGACTAATGAATCACTATGATTTAGCATCATTACAAGGAGCACAATAGTAAATATGAAAAAAAAAAAAAAAACTAATCATGAAGGAGCTAAGTAATAAGTCAAGAACATTATCTTCTTCTTCCTAAACTTCAAACTTTTCTTCGTGCAAGCTAATTATTCCTTCACAACATTCAACTTGATTTCCATTGAACTTTGTTCTTCGACGTAATCATCAACACTTGATGAAACATTCACATTAACTGGTTTAATGTCACCTAATCGATGAAAAAGTTCCAATATCACCTCTTTTGCATGGTTAGGCATTAGCGGGTCGACCCACTTGAAGAAAGCACAATGCCTTTCACCCTTACTATGTAGACAACTATAAAATCTCCTCCTTGGATTTCTTTTTATCCAACTGGTTTGCAAGGGTGAGTACTATTGTAATTTGTGCATAATGTACCAAAATATTTTTGATATATTTATGGATATTATTTACAAAAGGTAAGTATTTATTGTATTTATATACTTTTCTACTAGTATATATTTTATTATAAAGTCTCATAAATAATTAAAGTATGTATGGAATTATAATAAAACAGCATTATCAATGAGATATCTAGAGGGGACATAGATATTTAGATCAATATATTGTATAAATAAGGTCATTCTCACTAGATTGAAGAAAATATATCTAAGTTATATAAGTAGGTGCTCAACGTTAAGTGAGTACACTAGGCATGACCCGTTAATAAAGGACACCATATGTTTAATATCACTGTTTCCTCCCCTAAATGAACAAACGTAAATAATCTCTGAACTTAAGATCTTCTTCTATTCTATGCATGAAATAATGTACTTTAATGTCATTAAATGCAGTCTTTATTTGGATGGTAAATAATACAATTATTAGGTACAATATGAAATATAGAGAGGATAGTGATGAATCAAAATAACATTCATCACTTTCTTAAATTAGGGAGTCAATATCTAGGGCCACTTGGTTAAGATAATAAAAACTTTAAGCCTATAGTCATGGTAAATATTATTAAGTCTATTTTATCTTGAAAACTAAGTAAAATAATTAAACGTTAATAACATGACATGCAATGATTTAATCAGGATATCATTTGATGAAGAGATTTAATTACGTAGTAATTAGTTCATAGTGGTTTCTTGTTCACACTTTTTCTATTACGTTGGATAACTAATAATTATTGCTAGATGGTTACCTTAGTTTATGTTATCTCCGTATATAAAAACCTAAAGAGTTGCACACTGTAGCACGATTAATGGAAACAAAGTCTTGAAAAGAAATTTTAGTGGATACTAAAATTTGTTAATATTTATTTCAGAGTTAGAATAAATTGATTTGAAATAATAAATTGGAAGTAATTTATTTTATTGCATAGTATATATTTGTAGTTAAATACCTTTTAAAAGTTATGTATTTATTATTACTTTTTCGTGTATAAATAGATGTAACTTATTAATTCCATGTTTGATGGCTATTGAAAGGTTCGTGGCAGTTGAAAGGATATGGAATTTATTAATTTTATATTCAATTGCAATTGAAAAGTTTATGGCAACTAAAAAATTATCTACCATTAATTCTATGTTTAATTATTATACAATTGAAAAGTTCATGTGATTAAAGGTCTTTTTCATTAATGTTAGTTAATGTTTAAAAGAGACAAGAGTAAGAGAAAGAGTCATGATGATGATTTTCTATTTTAGAGAAACACCTTAAGAAATGTTAAGAGAGAGATATATAATTTTTGCTTTTTAGTTTTTCTAATTCTAATTCCAGTTATCTAGCAATATAAAGGATTAAAATTTGTTCTTGTTAATGTGTGTATGGATATCGCTAGAGGGATTATGTTTAGAGTCCTTTTGATAAATACATTTTGAAACAACAAATTAGATTCAAATTTCAATTATACTCCATCCCTAGAAGGAGACGGTACTTTTTATCAAGGAAAAGGTAGTTTTATAATATTTTATTTACATATATTTTATTGCATGTCACCCATGGATCCTATAATAAGTTTTATAGTTTTTTTTTCTTCTTATTTTCACTACATTCTTTTTTATCTATAAAACTTAACAAGTATAAACCACTAAAGCAGCATTCAACATGACTACCACTGTTTGATGAGTTTATAGTAGACGATGAAGCTTGGACCACTTTAGGGGTTGTGAAGCTAAACCCTAACTTTCTTCTCCCCTATATTTCATCTACCATTTAGTTGGATTTGCAGTACCTTATGGAGCTATAAAACCTACTTTAAATTATAAAATAGTCAGCATATAAAAAATATATAAGGGAGATTGTGATACTAATAGGAAAGCTTCATTTTCAGTAAACTAATACTACTTCCATTAGAATACTTATAATCTAATTCAAAATATATTTCCTTTGAAATACACTAGAACCATAGCAAGATTTCCCTATCAAAAGAAAAGGACACATGTCAAACCCTTGCCAAAATTTTCTCTAAAAGAAAATCAAGTTCTAACCCTTACCATGCAGTGAACTTATCTCAAAGCATATATATGTACACTTCGCAATGGTTTCCACCGAAAGTAGGTATTTTTACATGAATGATATCACAATATGGCTACATCAAACCAAAAGTATAATTGAAATTAGTATGCCTCAACATAAATGTGTACATGAATTTTTTTACCATCTAAGGAGACATGATATTGGTAAAAAAAAAAAAAAAAACTATTAGTATTTAAGAGAATTTTTAGAGACCTATATAGGTATGAAGAGAAATCAACCAACAATCAACAAAAATAACTAAACAGTAAATCACGACTAAAAAGCGAAAAAGGGAAAACTTATTAGATTGTTGTACGACACCTTGTACTTGGCATACCAATTGCGATTTATATGGGCATTCAACTAGGAATAAAGTTAGAGCAATGTAAGTTTGAAGATTTAGGGTTTCAATTTCAAATGATGTTCTTCAAATCTTTCTATGTTTGGGATTTGAACATGTAGGGTTTTAATTTCTAATGGTATTCTTTCTTTCTTAATTTAGGATTCAAAGATTTAGGTTTCAATTTCTAAATGTGTTCTTCCTTTCAATCTGAGTTTAGGGTTTATAGTTTTAGAGGTTTAGGTTTACTAGCATTTAGATTAGCCATCAATCTCCTTTTTCCAAGGATTTTCTTTCTTTTTTTTTTTTTATTTCCATCTTCTTAGTTGTTACGTCCCGAAGTCATAGAGTCACAATAATCCCGTTATGTAAACCAACCTATAACAAGAACTGACCTCATAGTGCCTATCATAGATATGATCTATACAAGGCGTCGATGACTCCTTACTTTGAAGTAAACAATTTGACTAAGATTTTAACTAAAATTTATAGTAACGATTAAAACCTTAAGTCAATATATATAATTACATTCACGTTATTATAGGATTCTTAGAAGATTCTACATAATATAGTAGTTAACTAATGTACATATCATATATCAGTTCTTTATCCTAAGGATATTAGCAAGACTATAATTAAGATTTGATCTTTGCTAATAGATCCTCAGTCCCTATAGCTTTAAAAGAAATCTAACCTTTAGGTAATTGTATCGCGGCATCATAAATCAAAAGATAGGATCTGCAAAAGAATCTATACGGGTATGAGCAACTATAGCTCAATAAGTTGAATTGGAGACTCACGAATATATACAAGCATAATAAAGGTTATCAAGCAATTATTTTCATGAAATGCAACAAACAAGTGTCATCATACAATATAGTCTGGTTCGTTGTGAAATCAAAGTAATTTTACCCGCTCTAATCTAGGTTAAGGAGTTTTCATGTTATACAATAACTCAAACTAAACCTAAGTTTGTGCAATGAAGTTACTGCTACTCCTAAGACTATCTCTTGAACCAATGCCCCCATCCTTACTATGACCTCCTCTTTTGTCACTTAGTTCGGCTAAGGTTGAGGAAAAGACCAATTTGCTATCTAATATTATTTTTTTCGAAGGTGTCGGTGTTTGGTTGGAGAATCCTAATAATCTCTTATAGGGTTATAATGTATATCTTTTTTGGGTATTTAGTCGATTAAGATTATATTTGATTTAAGGTGACCAGACAATCCCATACCACTCCAATCACGACAGTCATCAAACATAACATAGATTTCAGCATGAAATCAGATACACAAGCACATGCATAAGACTACTTATAATCGTAATCATACATAAACCTAAGTCTTTGAGTACTTTAAAATAGTACTCCAGAATATAATGAAGTATTAAATCTAACTTACTTGGAATCTTGAGTTGCTCAACCACTTGTCATAAGGTGATTTGTCTTCGTGTGTCCTATAATATGAATACGTTCTTTTTAGTATTTATACTTAGATGATACATATTTTAAGTTAGAATTGAATTTAATTCAATTCTCCTTATATACCTATCATTTACTAACGATGAATCTTACGTTAGTTCGGGGTTCAACTTCTGAATCCAATTTCAATTCAGGTTCTAATTCGATTTTAACTACAAGTGATCCTAAAATACGCCTTGAACCCTGATGTGAAAGTAATCACATCAAGCTTGAGTATCCTAATGTCATACTAAGTTTTAATTGAGTATTCTAACCTACTCGATATATTCTAATCCTAATTAGTATACCGAGCTTATTCCCAATATGAGAGAATTTTACAATTTTGATCCAAATATTTAGAATTAATTTTTCTACCAAATTTATTATGTATTGATATTATTATTATATTATCCAATTCAGCCTATTATTTTATATTTATTAAAATTCTAATTTCACATATTATTGAATTATTCACAATTACTATATAATTCCCTTATTAATTGCAATTAACACTCCAAATGTTAGGATTATGTTTCCATATCAAAGATTAATATTCTTAAACATCTAATTACCTCCTAAATTAATAATTAATTATTTAATTACTTAATTAATTCAAAATTACCTATTTTTCTAATCATTTTAAGGTTAAAAAATTACTTAAAAATTTTCTAAAATTAATTTTTTATAAATGACTTTATAGCATTGTTCTACATTACTTAAGTATTCTTAAAAAAAAAAAACTTTGAGCTCTAAACTACACTCCTAAGCATATTTATTTCTAATTCTAAACACGCTCGGTTTTATCCAATTTTTTGAAAACCCTATATTGACAAACATGATTAAACTTAATCACTGTTTTTCCTTAAATATATATACAATAAAACATCATAATAATAAATTTCATAAATTTCTAGGCATAATTAATAATTTTAAGTAATTTTGCAAAATCGAAGGAGATTTGAGACTTACTTGGTTTTTGAGCTTTTGGCCACCAAATCTACATATAATAAAACATCATAATAATAAATTTCATAATTTTTTAGGCATAATTAATAATTTTAAGTAATTTTGTAAAATCGGAGGAGATTTGAGACTCACCTAGTTTTTGAGCTTTCAGCCATCAACATTGGTTCAGGGTATGTCAGCCGGTCCAGGCGGTCAATTTGGAGTGGGATGGTGGTGGTGGTGGTGGTGGTTTAGTCCCAAGTGGTGGTGATGTGTAGGTTCATTTCATAAGCTCCTATTGTACAGATTTGGGAAATTTTTTCTAAACCCTAATTTTCCTCTAAGTTTTCAACCCTTGCTAATTTTTTGAGGTTTTAAACTAAACAACTTAACTTCTGGAATTTTCTTGCTATTTTTAGGGCTATAAAGTGAACTCTATGTATTAATTAGACAAGATTAGCTTATCATCTTCCAATTTTTTTGCCTTTTTTATTGCTTACTTTTAATTGGCCAAAATTTGTTTCTTGATTCTTAGCTTACCACAACCAGATTTTAAATTATTCTCAACCTTTCTGATTTTTCTTTGATTTTTTTTTATAATTTTCTTTAATTATTTAGCAATTTTTTCGTTAATTTTAGGTAATTTAAGTAATTTCACGTATTTCTACCTATAAGTAAATACATGTGGAGTATAAGTAAACACTCTTAAATATTATTTAGGTCATTTTATGATTTTTCGTATACATATAATCTACCTTTAGCAATTTAGTAGTTATCAAAATATATTTTATGTACTTTCGATAAATAACAAGTAATATATTTAAAATTTGAAAATTTTATATTATCTTATTTTATTACTTGTTTTTTTTTAAATTTAAACTTACGAGATTACTTTTACTACTATTTCTAACTTTCATTTATAATTTAGGTTCAATTGGATCATTTAACCGATCGCCCTAAATTTTATATACTAAGTTTGATCCTACGATTTTTTGGCTTATATTTAGAGTTTACACTAGTCAAGTAAGACAATTAATTGTTTAGATGTTTACATTAGGCCATGTTAGTAGCACATGTGTCCATATAACGTAACACGTTAGTAATAGTAAATGGCATTATACCTTCTCTGTTATGACATCTTCTATTCTAACTACATAAACAAATATTTATCTCTTGAATGAACTATTTGAAATGTTCATTCCTCATTTGCACTGAGCCCCCAACATTTATGGCTTGTGGAGTAATTTTTCCTATCTAGAATTCACTATTGGTTCTCCAAGACATAGCTACATATGTGTTGCATCACATTAGATTGACAACAAGTGAACTATTTCAAATAAGATTATTAAATTCATGTTGCATTCTGAAGCCCCAACAATCCAGTCATTGCCACCAACGTGCTTGGCACTACTCTTACCTATAGCATACTAAGGGGACCTAGCATCTCCTATCACAATGCCTCTAGCAACATATAGCCAATTGGAAGAATGAAGGTGGTGATGCGTTCAATTTCTAATGGTAAGCTCTTTCATGTTTGGTATGTCTATCATATACTAAAATTGGTAGTGCATGCTAGGTTACATGTGTGTGGTCTGAATGAATATATTTAGAAGATTTACTCCAAAAATAAATTTTATGCCTTCATAGGCAAACATAATGAGTACATGGATTGTTACAAGAGTAATGGTCATGCCAAAAAAGTTCTAACTCTTGATTATCTAGCAACATGAAACTTAACGTTCAAGATACTCATGGAGAGGCATGAAGGTAAAAAAAGGTTCAACTAAATCTCACACCATTTACACCAATACTCTTGATTGTGCATCATTGGTTAAATGGTAAACGGGATTAAAGAACATACAAGCACATAAGAGACATTATCAAGGCCTTCCATAGACTAATAAACTAATTATTCGGCTCCTATTGTCTAATTAGATAATATTATATTGAAATAGAACATGAAAATCATATCCCAAAAGATGAATATTTTATGTATTTAATGTGCTAAGTTATTGAGATTTGATGGTATTATACTGGAGTTGTAACACCATCCTATATTTATATCACTTTATATAATATTTATCCTCTATTTAAACCAATAAAAAGCCTCATCATCTACTTGAGCAATTAAAATGTTTATCTTCAAATTGAAATTGAGTATAAATATTCATTATTTGATATGTAATTTTTCCAAGAAGGTATACCATTAGTGAGAAAAAGAATATAATGGAGGAGAAGAGAGTAGTTAGGGGGAGAGGAGAAGATGTAAAGAGATAAGGAAAAGAGGGGGAAAGTGTAGAGATAAATATACACAATGGGAGACTAAAGAGGGAGGGGTTTATTTTAAGGGCAAGAGAGGAGAAGGATATTAACTTTTCTTATGACTTTTCGCAGTGAGATTTGAGTTACAAGCTTTATGCAGTCTTATTGACTGATATTGCGATCAACTGTATAAATTTCAAATCGTAAACAAATAAAATATGTTTTAGTAGTGAGGTTCTCGTTGCAATAAGCCCTCAGTAACTTTCACGAGAGACATATTCCCGTGCAAATATTTACTCCAAATCCTTTTATGGTTAAAATAAAAATTTGAAAAATAAATCGAAAAAGAAAACAGAAAATGAAGAATTAAAACCACAAAATATGCCTACAACATTATTAGAAACTCAAATTCAACCAAACAACCTAAATTTAAAAACTTTAAATTTATTAAAACCACTAATCCTCTATATTCTCACGTCACGACAACATTTGATGATTGGTAATAATTATTGCAATGGTATCAGCTTGAAGACTAAAAAACGAAAAAAAGAAAAAAATGAAAGGATCTAATTTTTAAGGAGAAAGGCCCTATTGGTACTAAAATGCTAAGTGAATTGATAAGTAGTATGTGTTTAAATAAAAATTTGATAAATGAAACCATAATTAGTATAAAAAATATGTTTTTCTAATTATCGTGTATTAAATTTTTATTAATATTTTAACATTAGTCATCAATTCATATATTATATTAATATAATTGATTTTTTTTTTTTTTTTAAGATAAGTGACTTGAAAGATGACAACTTTTGCGTCTAATTAGGTAAGAAAATAAGGGGGAAAAGAAAATAAAACGGGATGTTCTATTCCTGACCTTTGCTTGAGTCTTCATTGGAAAAGAAAAAGAAGACATACAAATGGTGGTGGTTGGCGAAGGATTTCAGAAGGAGGCTTCACTTTTTCTTAATCTCAGATATAGTGCTCCAAGTAATTCATTAACATTATTTAAGGGGGAAAAATGATATCGAATGCTTCATATAAGGATTAAGTGCTAGAGACACAAGAATTCACATGATGGTATGCATAGACTAAGCTCCCTAATGGTACCTGACGAAGCCAATTTCCTAGGCATTGCTTCTAAAACGTTACTTTCAACACATGATTTGTGTGAAAACGAGGATGGTGGTCTTAGGTAAGAGTACCGGATGTTGTAGTAAACAAATCTTTCTTGTAAAGTTGAAGTGGATGGCTGTGGACGGATGTACAAGCCCAGAGGAGATTCGAGATCGAGAAGGGGGCTTTGATTTTTTAGTTTTCTGACTTGATTTTTAAATTTGTGCTTTGTACTGTATTATTATTATTTTTTTCTTTTCTTTTCATTGAGGTTGTTATTTTTACTTCTAGACATGAATTATGTTATTTTCCACGTCACTTTCTTTTGCCATACAACATTCAGGCTAACATCATAAATATATTTCAATTTTACCAAAATGTGCAATTAACTAACTACACATTTAAAATATCAATTTGTTGCCTATTGAAAAATTTATAGTAATTTTTGTTATTTAAATTAATTATGTTAAGTCTGTTTATTGATGTGAATGTGGAAATAAATCGAAAACTTATCCATAACTGTCATTGTCAATAGGTCAAACAACTCACTTTTTCAAATATATCACAACCCATTTCACAATAAGTGGTCATTTTAGCCACCTCAAGGGCACGGGTGGCTAGCAGCCACTTGGTGATGATCTTGAAATTCCTTATTAGCCCTTAGCTACCCTCCAATCTTGTAGTGACAAAAGCATTCAATTCTTAATTTGTCCTTATATTTATGTCAATAAACAAACTTAAAAGAGTTGGTTTAAGTAGCAAAAATACTTATGAAAACTTCAACCTCATATGAGGTCCTTGACATAGGGCCAAAGACTAAGGATGTCCTTTTAGAGGTTCTTGACGAATGGAGAGAGGTTTTTAGATAAGGATTTCTTTTTAGGATCTTTAGACAGCAATCTTTAGGTTTTTAGTCATGGACCTCAAAAAGTAACTTTTTATTTTTTTTTCCCCTATTTTTAGTATTATAATAGCTTAAATTTATGTATTGTGAGTCTCGAAAATAATATAACTAAATGTTAAAGATTTTTGTTAAGAAACTTTTGACTAAAATGGAGAGTTACTTAATAAAAGAGGATCTTAAGTCAATGATGTAGCATCCAAAAATTTTAAATGGAGTCTTTAAGAATGGGAATACTTTTATATAGTAAATTTATCTTTTCAAAATATATTAATAAATTGTATATCTTAGCAAAATTTAGGTACTATTTGCAGTATTAATCCTATAGTTGTATCTAAACAAAAATTATGGAGTCCACATGTGTTATGACAGAGAATCGGATTAATTCAAAATATAAAGTATTTATACAATGTAAAAATTTTTCAAGAATAGTATGCATACATTACTCTAAATAGTTATTATTATGTTATCTATCATGTAGCATATGTGTCAATAAAATGCATGTAGTTAATAAAAAAAAGAAGAAGAAGAAGAAGAAAAATAAATTTCGAGTACATTGAAAGTTATGAAATTAGTTTCCGTGGATCATAATCATATATCCGCTGGCGAAGAATGACAAATCGAGACAGCACATAATAATCTTGTCTGAAAACTTCCAACATACCATGAAATGATTGAAGAAGTAATTATTGAAAATCAAGACCGTTGAAAGTGATGACCGAAAGTAATAAACCTCTCATGATTCATGAATCTTCATTTCCATGGGAACTGTTGATTGTGGGTTTCGGCAGAAATCACTAAATAGAAAAGCCATGTTCATGTACAATAATATTCCATGAAATCAACTTATTCAAATTGCTGACTTTTGCTCCCAGTGTTCGTTCGTAGGGTCACCGGAGCCAGCGAGTGTGAACCGCAAACACGCTCTTGACGGTTACGGTTCTGTTTATATCTTTCGTAAATGGACCACAATTTGTCAATAAACCATATGGTGCTCCTGCTTAAACGGGAAATTTTCAAATGAAAAACAGGGTATGCCCCACTTCCAAGGATCCAAAGTGCCCCCTAAGAAGTTGAAAAGGGTCATCCCTTGTGAAATATTCATTTATGAATAGCATTGCGAATTTACGCCTGTGATAATTCTTTGGTGTGCCCTACTTTTGATTCCATGTTGTAATGTTTCAGTGCTCAAACTAGTTATTTATGAATTAAGATCGATTGCTCTTAATGTTCATCATACTTGTAATTTTAATCAGTAAACGCAAAAGTAAAATTGCGCGGAAAAGAATCATAAATGTACAGATAATGGAACTATAGGAAACCCATGGTAGATCACCCTGGAACGAAACTTTTGTCTAGGCTGAGTGTTCGTTTAGAATATCCTTCTTGTTGATTTTGATTCGTTTTCTCCCAAACACAATGGATTGATAGAGTGTCGCATTTGCTTACACCTTTCAAACTAGATAGGAAACACATAAAATATTACAAGCAGAGACTACGGGCTTTTCACTTTTACCGGAGATTGCTAATGCCACATCTACGAATCGATAAAAGTCCTAAGATGACACTGATAAAATCCTATCGCAGAATTGAAAAATGATTTTATTAGCTTATTGGGAATCCTCTTATGCTTGAATTCTGGACTACAAACTCGCTCATCCTTCTCTGTATATGGAACGTCGATAACTTCTAGCTTTATTTTGATTAAACATACGATTGTAAATTCTCTCAATAATGAATGAAAGCAACATTTTGCAATAGTTGTATATTGTTGTCTCTCTCTCTTACCGTCCTAACCCCTAATGGTGAACATACCTACCTATTGGATAAGTTGGAACGCTATCGACTTGACCTCCAAGGATAACCTCAGTAAGGAGAAATGTCCCTTACACAGAAGGACTCTAACTAACCGAGCGAGTTGGAATGCCACCAACTTGACCCCATTGGATAACCTCAGCAAAGGAAAACGCCCCTTAGACAAAGGGACTCCCACTAACTTGGTGAGTTAGAACACCACTAATTTGACACCCTTGGGTAACCTCGGTAAGAGGAAACACCCCTTGTACAAAAAGACTCCCATTAACCAAGCAAGTTGGAACGCCATAAACCTAACCCCCTTGGGTAACCTTAGTAAGGGAAGATACCCCTTGCAAGAGAGACTCCCGTTAACCAAGCAGGTCGAAATGCCACCCACTTACCCCTCTTGAGTAGCCTCGGCAAGAGGAAATACCCTTTATAGAGAGAGGCTCTCATTAATAGGGCAGGTCGAAACATTATCGACTTGACCTCTTTGGGTAACCTTAGTAAAGGAAAACATCCTTTACATAAAGGAACCCTCCCTTGCCGGGTGGGTCGGAATACTGCCGACCTAACTTCCTTAAGTAACCTCAATAAGGAGAAACACCATTTACATGGAGTAACACCTATGCACATACATTCAAACAATGTAGAATGAAAGAAATAATACATTGACTTCCAACTCCTCTATGCCAGCGGCCTCATCCACCACAAGAATGGGCTCGGTAATAGGAACAAAGGTTGCAAGGGAAATAAGCAAGTTGGAATTTCATTCATCACTTGTAAAATTATAGAAGTACGATTGGCTTCCCAACCTGAATTATAAAATGAAACAAAACAAAACTATTATGCAAGATCAGCTAACTCTAGCAACTCCAAAAAATTTAAGGCTTTGATTCACTCGAAGCGTTGATTCATTGTGGACCCCTAGACAGGTTGGCTTTAGGTTAGAGTAGAGGTAGAAGCTCAATGATTGGGGTCGACTGGAGGATCGTGGACGTAAAAATAACTTGCCTACCCCCAGCAACAGAAGAGGTACCTTCGACTCTGTCGATCGCTTGAGTAACCTCCTTTTATCGTACTTTAGCTTCTCTCTTCTCCCAAAAGGTGAGAGAATCTAAAAAATCTGAGAAGCTTAAGTTAAGGTTTAGATGGTAAGAGAGCACTTATCTCCTTATAGAGAGAGAATAATCCAACCACTCATCTGTCGTCCGATAATCGACCATAGCCTTCTTCATAGCAGTGTCACTTAAGACCTCTTCACTCTCCATCTTAGAGATAATCTTTTCTATCTCTAAAAATCTTCTCTATAGCTGTAAGCCCTAAAGTTAAGCCAAATAACCGTAGGCTTGAACTTAGAACCTAAGGTTTAGGGCGATCAGTTAATGGATCCGATCAAACCCAAATTATAAACTATTGAGAGAAATATTAGTAAAAATGACCCCGTAAACTTGAATTTAAGAGAATAAATAAAATAGAAGACTATAAAATTTTCAAATTTTAAGCATAATAAGTACTAATTACCGAAAAGGCGAAAAGTATAATCTAATAACTAATAAATTACTAAAGATAGATTATATGTATACTAAAAATTTTAGAATGACCAAAATAATAATTAGGAATGTTCACATGTACCCCACATGTATTTACGTGTAGATAAAAATACGCGAAATTACCTAAATTGGCCAAAAATTAAGTAAATAATTAAAGAAAATTATAAATTAATTATGGAAAAATGAGAAAAAAATTAAAAGAGGCTAGAATAATCCAAATCAGGTCGTAGCAGGTCAAGATCTGTAAAAAAAAAAATCAACCAATTAAAATTAGACAACATAAAAACCAAAAATCAAGGAAATTAGGCAAAATCTTGTCTAATTAATGCATAGTAATTATAAAAATCATCTATAAATAGGGAAAAAATTTTCAAAAGTCATTTGGACAGTTTAGCATTAGGGAAAAATAGGAAAACTGAAAAAATCGAGAGAAAATTCAGAAAAAAAAAGGAAAGGAAAGGAAACTGTGCAAATTCGAGTAGTGAGAGAAACCCATGCCTCACCACCACCTGAGACCGAGCTACCACCACTACACCACTCTAGCCCCACCGTCTAGGCTGGCCGATAGCCTTGGACTGGGTTTGGACGGCCAGAAAGCTTCGGACCGGTCAGTCTCTTAAATTTCCCGATTTTGAATAATTTTGTAAAATTAGTTATTTTACTCAGAAAATTATGAAACTTGTTATTCTGAGGTTTTATTGTATGTGGATTTAAGTAAAAATATTGATTTAGTTTAATTACGTTTGAAAATATAGGGTTCTTAACAAATTGGTCAAACCGAGTATGATTAGAACGGAAAATAAATAGGCTTAAGAGTGTAGTTTGGAGCTCAATTTTTTTCTGTAGGATGCTCATATGATATAAAACAGTGCTGTGAAGCCATTTTTTAAAAATTAATTTTCAAAATTTTTAAGTTAATTTTTAACCCTAAAATGATGGGAAAATTGGGTGATTTGAGGTTAATTAGGTGATTAAGACGTTAATTGCTGATTTAGATATTAATTAGATATTTAGGGATGTTAATCTCTGATGTGAAACCCTAATCCTAGCCTTTGGAGTATTAAGTATGGTTAATTTAGAAAATTAGGTAATTAATATAAGAAATTAGTAATATGTGAAATTGTAAATTAATAAATCTAAAAAATTAGGGTTATTTAGATAATATTATAATAGAAATTAGAAAAATAATAAATCTGAAATAACATTTAATTTTAAGTAAATGTCTCAAAATATAAGATCTTCATATATCAGGAATTAATTCGATATCTCAATTAGGATTAGTATATACCAAATAGTTTAGAATACCAAATTAAGACCTAATAGGATATTTGGACACTTGAGCTTAATGTGATTAATTTCACATTAGGATTCAAGCATATCTAAGGCTTAGGAATCAAAATTTAAAATCTAATTTAGGATTCGAACCCCGAAATAGAGTACAACGAATCATTAGGACGTAATGGGTATATACGAAAAAAAATGAGTTAAAATATAACTTATAATATGAAACCATAAATTATAAGTACTAAAAAGACCTATTTGTATTATAGGTTACCTAGAGACACATCAGCTTGCGATTAAGGGATCGAGCGGTCGAGCAATTCCAAGTAAGTTGGGTTATTGCTTATTGTAATAGAGTACTAGTTTTGTAATACTCGGAGACTTAGGCTTATATATGATTGTGATTGTAAGTAGTTTACGCATGTGTTTAATGTATTTGAATTCGTGCTGAATTTGTAATGTGAGTTATTTTGTGACTAATTGAATTGGTATGAAATTATTTAAACACCCTAAATGGAATTTAATCTTATTCGATCCTAATAACAAAAAATGTCATGCATTGCAACTCGGTAGGGGATCATAGGATTCTCCAACCAAATACCGACCCTTTCGAAAGGGATAGCGCAGGATTGCAAAATGGTCCTTTTTTCATCCTTAGTCGAACTAAGTGATAGGAGAGGAGGTCGCGGTGAGGGTGAAGTCAATGGTTCGAAGGTAGTCGCGGGAGGAGCGAGGTCTCCATTGCACAAGCTTCGGTTTGGTTGTGAGCTGCTGCATAACATGGAAACTCCTCAACTCAAATTGGAGCTGGTGAAATTTCTCTAATTTCACAATGGACCAGACTACGTTGTGCGATAACACTTGATTGTTGTATTACATGAAAATAATTGTTTGATAACCTTGTTTGTGCTTGTATGCATTCATGAGTCTCTAATTCAACTTACTGAGTTGTAGTTGCTCATACCCTTGTAGATCCTTTTGCGGGTTCTAATTTCTGAACACTTCAAGTACTATGCTGCTTTACAATTACCCAAAGGTTAGTCTGTTTGAAGCCAGGGGTGTGAGGATCAAGTTACTTAGTATAATGTGTAACTAGAGTGACTATGTAATTAGGGATGAAAGACTGATAGTTATTATATAATCTAGTGAACTGTTATGTTTATGTAAAACTTCCTAAGAAACTCTGTGGACTTATATATATAATTATACATGTTATTAGAAATTTTCACTATTTATCATAATTGTAGTTTAATTGTTAATTGGACTGTTTACTTCAAAGCGAGAAGTCGTCAACGCCTTGTGTAGATCATGTTTATGGTAGGCACTGTGAGGCCAGTTACTATCATAGAATGGTTTACACGGCGGGACTGTTGCAACTCTGCGACTTCGAAGTGTAACAATAGCTCCTGGACTTGCTGCTCTAACCTCACCTTTAGACTGGCTAGCTCCAATAAAGTAGCTTTAACACCATCACACACAGACGCCTTCATTGCCAACTCGGTCTATAACCTAGCAATTGATGCCTTCAGCTCGATGTTCTACCTCTCAATTTGGGTCTTTACCTTTGTCTTCTCATCCAATCTTTAAGAGAGACAAGCCTTGATCCTCTATTAATTCTCGAGCTGAGCTTCTAGGTCATCAGCCTTCTTTGCAACCTTGTCTATAGCTTCTGTATCCTACTCAACATCCTTCAACCACACTTGAAGCTTAACTACCTACACATAAGAGTGAAGCAAGCACTAATTAGCTTTGGCAATTTTTTCCAAATATTTGTCAGTAAAGGAATCTGCCTCTCATAGGTCCTTCTTAACCATGCGCGATGCTTCCTAAAATCCCTTTACCTCTTTTTGGGCAGCATCATATTTACTTAGTTGAAGCCGTACTTGGCTATGGTACTACAAAGAAGCACAATTTGAGGTTAGTTCAACTACAACAATGAAATGCATCAAAGTAAAAAAGTAAAGGTTTACTTACTGCATAAGCATGCTCAAATGCCCCATTATTTCCATGGGGTTGGGCCTACCTACCATGGATAAACCCTCCAAGATTACCTAGTTATTAGGGGTATATGACCCTAGTAAGGCTTAATAGCTGAGAGTCCAGTGCCGCAATGTAAGGTTATTGGCCCAGACCTCCCACTTTGGCCTTAAGAGCTTTCCTTTAACCCTCTTCATCTTGGACTTGGGAGCTTAGCTTAAGAGCTTTGTATTCCAAGAGACGTATGTAACCTCCTTAAATGTGTCTGGCTCAATCCCCAAGTATCTGAACTTGTTGAGGACATAAAAAAACTCATCCCCAAGTTCGTCTATACACATGTGAAGATGAGTTGTTAGCCACTCGGTCCATGATACATGACTCAAAGGCGCCTTTGTTAAGGGCCTCTATTTCTTTGCTTTAGGCCTTACCTCCCTAATCGTTTTGGGATCCTTCCTCTTCTACTCTGACAAGTCAGGAAGGGTAGCAACCTCGGTTATCTCTTCCTTCCTCCTTGCAGGAGGGGATAGCAGTTGTTGATCCAACTCCTTAGTATCAACAGTTTTGTCCACTATAAGAATAGGCTCAATAGTAGGGGTAAAGGCAAGAGATGGAAGAGCTATGCCCAAAGGCTCTATATTCAACGGCTCGTCTCGGATACCAATGGTAATCCCCTGAGGAATAGCCATCTATTGCGCCTTGCTGGTCTCCTCAGCCCTTGGCCTTGCCTATATGACTTTGCCCTTCGGCTTAGACACCTTAGTTCTTGCTTACCAATAGCTCATCAACTCATCTATAGAGGGACGATGAACTCTTTTGACTAAATTTTTGCTTACAAAAATAGATTGAATCAATAAGGAAAAAAAAAAACTAGATGAAATCAAAAGAAACAACTACTACCATTTGCTAACTTTACCGTAACCGGTACGAACAATGAAGATTCCCCATTTTAGAAGGTCATCGGACAAATCATCCCTATACTAGCACAACAAATGAAGGCATTCGCAAGAAGAATGAACTTATACTTTCAACCCATTTCTTCACCACAGCTTTCTTCATGTTAAGGAAGAGCTCAAAGATCAAATACTAGAAGTATCTCTCCACGGCTTCTATAGCATTTATCTCTTACCCGTATTTGAGGGCCATGAAGGCCTAAATCTCCTCTACGACATCTACATCAATGAGGTTAAGCCCCTTTTAAGCTCTAGTCTGGATCATCCTCCTTAGGCAGCTTGACCACTACGTACTTGTCTGCCCAACCCTTAACTAAATCCATGAGGCGGCAAAGCAACTTCTTTCTTAGACGTAGTTAGAGGTAGGGCTACCCTTTGATGCTCTTCTACATGTAAAAATGATTAAAAAGCTCGAGAGTAGCCCTTATCACTAAGTACTCGCAAAGTGAATGGAAAGCCTTTAATACCCTCTACCCATTAGGAAGGACCTGTGCTGAACTACATTAATAGTCGTTGAAGAATACTCTCTCAAAGCAACTTGGAGGAAGGTATAGCCCAAACTCTAGACACTTTTCAAACACTATGAAGCACCTCTCTAATAGCAGGGTTACCTACTCATCCCTACATAGTAACCATATCTACCACCTAAGGATAGTCTCAATGATGAAGTTACCTAGGATCCAATCGAGGGTAGAAGGTTTGCTCTTACTCATCCAACCACTAGGCCCCTTGCCTACTCCAAGCGCATCGAACAAATCCCTAAGAGGAGGCAAAGGGACATATGCATATACATCTCTTAGGATGGCGTTAATAAGCTTAGCCCTATCCTATGCCCCAACTGTGATCCTAATGGGCTCGTCAAGTCATGCTAGTAACAAATCTTTGTCCTCTCCTACTCAGCGCAAGATTACTCTTATTGATTAAAAGTTAGAAATGTTGTGTTGTCACTAGTCAAAACTCCCCTCACTTGTATTATCTGATATGGAAGTGAAGGGTGATGAAGAATATTCAAGTTTGAAAAGTGCTCAAAGAAAGTTTGATGCAAAAGAGTGAAATTCATAGTAATAGAATAGAGAGATTATGAAAAAGTGATCTCTCATTGTGATTATGCTATTTATAGGCTACACTTCTAGGAAACCATATAGGTGATTATAGGGATTTGTATAAGTATAAACCATATAAGGTAGACATGTGGAGTTAAGGTCAATTGGACAGTTGCTTTTAAAAGGAAAAACACATGTAGCTGCATGTTAGTTTGCTATGATAGAACACCTATCACATCATATTAAATGCATTTAAATCAAGCACACAAGGGTCGGATTTTGAAAAAGTTTCTTTTATAAGAACTTTCATGAAGGTCCCTCTAACTTTTACCTAATTGACATGCTAAATACACAATGCTTCGAATTAAGTAGTCATGCTTTCTTGGCCTATGACAAGCGCAGTTTGGCCAGGCCTAATTGATTCCCTTGATCTTAGTCGAATGCAAAGATATCCTACTCTAACGTTCCAACCAAAGCTCTGTCTTGCTCGGATCATCGACACTTCACTTCGGGATAGTTGCTAACACCTCCACTCTTGCTGCTTCGAACATCTTTGCTTAACCTATACGCTACCTCGGACATGGTTGCCTCGACCTTTTCCCCCCGATACCTATATCCTTGTCGCATCAGTATAGTAGCACCAACTTATGCTTCCTTTAAGTCAAATTAACTACGTGCCTAAGCAGCCTATATATTCCTTCTCCTTAGCTTTGCCTTGGCAACGAGACTACAAGGTGATGGGGGGTGGGTAGGGGTTGCAAGCATTGATACGACTCTTTGCACATGATCCCTTCAAGCTAGTCCAGATTTGACATACCTCACCATTTAAGGTCTACCGTCTTCGACTCAAGCCCTAGGCTCGGCTTGATAAGGCTTACGAAGTACTTTAATGATTAGAAGTTACAAGATAAGGATGTGAGACTAAATCAACACCCACTTTTGGTATATGTAGGATACGTCAAATACCACAAGCCCACTTTCCTACACTTGCAAGAGATGATCTCTCCTAGTAACAATTCTCCAACTGTTGGTTTCATTCCACTATAAATACTCGGTTACCACCTAATGGTAAAGCTTTTTATATTTTGTGCACTAAAGCTTGCTTATTACTCTTAAGTATCCTCGACTTTCCAAAATAAATTGCTAACTTAAGTATCGAAATAGCCAAACCGAACAATACCTCAACGTCCCTTCATTATGTTTTATTTTACAATCTTACTACACATAAAGCCCAATTATTACCAACAAATATCCTAAGATGACACAACCTATTATTAGAAAATTTACATAATATGTAGTAAATAATATTTTATCTTCCAAACTTTCTTAACTTTGATCAATATTCTCATATTCCAATTTTATGTTAAAAGCATATAACAGTAAGAAGTCCTTAACATTACATATTCTAAGTCTTGAAAGTGTTATCGATTAGAAACTATTAATTATCATTACTCTAAAATAAGCTCTGCTAAGGCTTAAATACATATGGACTTAAGTCTCTAAACCAAAATTTCTTAAAGTCATCCTAAGTAAATGGACTTGAATCTTAAGATCCATCACTTTGCTAAAAGAGCCAAGCCCATTTTATTTACCAAGTTGAAGGTCCACAATACTTTTTTAACCCTCTACAATCATGTTGGTATACTGGGCTTTTAAGTCCTTGAGTGATGCCACGAATTCTTTTAAATATAATTTTAAATTTAGGATTCAAAATATTCTTTTACTAGTCTTAAAAGTCTAAGTACTTAAAGGTAAACATCTGATGGAGGCTATTGCCTTTTTATTTCTACATCTTTATGGAAAAGACTCTTAAGAGGCAAGGCAACAATAGGATAAATATATTATATGACCTTGGTAATGGTGGAATATATTTCTATTAGTGACATCTTAAACCATGTGCATCCGGGGAAACTTCTCGCATTTACCAAGATGAAAAGGAATGGTAGCAGTGTTCCTCAACGTTGCGCTATGTTTCTTATCCTGGAAACATTCCTCTGGGTAGGAACGTTTTAAAAACTGATTTTCTTTTTCTTTTTCTTTTTTTAACTTTTAGATTGGTTGAATGTTTTATTGGATGCCACACCAAAAAAAAAAAAACAAAAAAAAAAACTCTTAATAATAAAGTTGTGAGTTTTTCAAAAAGAAAGTTGTTTAATATATTAATGTGGTATTTAAAAATACGAAAAGTTTTTTTTTTAGTGCACATATTTTGATGGCTTTAGTTTCTATTATTACTCCTAGTTGAGGGATGCTTACTTTTTTGGGAATATAACAAATGAAATGTGTTGACAAGTTAAATCAATAAGTAAAATCCATGAAATATTACTATACTTTTAAAAATTATCTTATTAACCATTAAACATTTATTAGGACCACTAAAGCCATCCAAATTTTCAAGAAAGTGTAATCATATTACTTTGATAATTTTCTAGTCAAATGGCAACTAGAAATCTTATATAACATTTATGGCATATCATTTTATATATAAAAATATTAAAAAATCTATTCATTTTCCCTAAAAGCACAAACTATTATAGAATGGAAACAATTTTATCTACTAAAAAGAATTATTCATTTCCCTCCCATGGCCAAATTACTAAGGAAAAAAATATAATTTTCTTTTTATTTATTGGGCAGTACAATACATTCCACATTAGTTAAGATAGAAGAGATTGACATAGAAAACATAAAAGATAAAGCTTTAGTAGTGAGAATAAATAAATAGTTACCATAGATTCCATGCTCGAGAGTTGATAAAAATAAGTGTTTCACACTCATGGTTTATGTACTATAATTATATTCAATAATAGTTGACATTCCATTATGATGTCGATGCTTTTATTAATTTGAATTAGAGGGTCTAAAGACTATTACTATATCGATATCATGTATGGTGAAATGTTTGAAAGAAAGAATTAAAAAAAAAAAGAAAAAGAAAAAAATATGGACAATTAAAAGAAAAAGAAAATTTTCAATAATTTAGCATTTCAAGGGAAATGAGTAGTTTGTATTTTTAGAGAAAGATGAATGGCTTTTTTTTTTTTTGTGATTGATAAAAGTGTTTTCTTTTTATAATATTCTCATTATTAAAGAGAAAAGAACAAACTTTTAATATTTTTAAATATAGATGATACACTATAAATGTCATGTAGAATTTCTGGTTACTATTTAACTGAAAAATCATCATAGTGGTATGATTGTATATTGTTAAAAAATTAAGTGGTTTGAGCTATCAAAATAAAAGTTTAATAGTTAATATAATATCTTTAAAGTGGCATCCAATAGATTTTACTCTTAAATTAATTACTTCCCCAAGATTTGGGAAAAAAAAATTATGGATCGTTCATTTCATCGTAGGAGTGCTACTCCTCTTTCTACGAGCCACAGGAGAAGAGGACAGGGTCTTTTCTTTGTTATAAAAAAAAAAAAAAAATTCTCATTTTATTTCATGGAATGTTCTCGGGTTTTCTTCAAACTAAATGTAGACGGTAGTTTATCCATGTAGAGGAGGTATTTTAAGAGATGAGTTTATCAACTTGATACGGTGTTTCAAATTTGCTTCCAGCACCTCCCCAATGAGAGTATTGAAACTGGCAATACTTTAGTTAAAGGTCTAGACTTTTGTCTTCAGTTAAATTTGAGAAAAGTTGTGGTAGAAATAGACTCACTGGCTGTTACAATATGCCTTTTCACTTCAACTGTTAGATGGGACATTTAGCAAGATATCTCGTGAGTAACGCAAATACTACAACTCCAAGATAAATTCAGTTATACAAAATATTGCTGCTGATTGGATTAGGAAGAAAGCTAGGGAGGTCTATTTTTATAATTTACTAAGATTGACACTGTTATGAATGGATTTATCTATTTGGATAAAATAGATTTAAAAAAACTTTAGTATAATTTTTATCTGAAAGGTTTTATTTGTAAGGGTGGTAATACTATTCATTTTATTGTTTACTTAAGACTTTAATGTAAGGAGAGTAGTACACATTTAGTTTTCTCCATGTACATTTATGATGTAACTCTGACCAGGTAAGGCCGATATCCCCCCTTTTCTCCAGCTGTTTTATTTATATCAGTACAAGGGCTTTTGCCAAAAATATCCTAGAAAATAATATAGAGAATACCATGCGATATTAATATTCTAGAGAATCCTAAAATTAAATTTTGCGTTTCATTGCAAGAGAATGCAATTGTGTGAGATGATGAACCATTTCAATGTTGTATTAACAAAATTATTAGGATGTTATAATCTATCTCAATAGGTATCGGGTGTATTAGGATACATAGGTATCCTATACACTTACTACCACAGCCACCAAGAAGATGCGTTAGAGACACAATTGTTGTTGTGGTGATAACTAAAGTATCCCGATAGTTGTTATTAAGGGACAAATTGCCATCCTAATAGGTAAAAATTATGGAAGTGGGACAACCTTGTTTTTCTTAATTTTCATATTTTTAAAACTTTTTAACGGTATTTGAATTGAAAACATAATTGAAATATAGAAGACAATTCAATGGCTCGCGTTTCATTTAACAAAAAGCATAATTAATGCTTTCAGTGGCATAAGAATGGCCAGAGTCATCCTTACTGTGCGTTTTTGCCAATTTAAATGCCATTATTGACTTTAATTCCTTTGTACATTTTAATTCAATGCCATTCGGTACATGATTCATCCTCACTTTGCGTTTTTTTCTATTTAAAGTACCACAATTGACTGTACTTTTGTCGAAGATTTGCTTTGAATTTAATGCCATTTTTTTGTGCTTTGAACTGGCAATCAGAAAATGATTTGTTCATGGAAAACTTAATTCCGTTCCCATATTTTGATTGGAAAAAACAACTTATTGAATTTTCTTTCAATTCAAAAGTAATAAATTTAGAAAAAAAAATTGATCGCAGAAAACTAAAGAGAGAGGCATCCTATTTCTTATTTTATCTTTTGGCTTTTCAAGAAAAAACGTCAAGTGGAGGTTTGAAAGCACATTTTCAAAAATTTAGAGGCCTAAGCACCCTTTCAAGAGATGTAAATTACATTCATACTAAGTAAATATGAGGGATTTATTTACAATTTAACCTATCATTTTTCACATTAGAAGGAGAAAAAGATACACTAAATGTATGTTTCAGATTGATTAAAAACTAAAGAAGCGTTTAGTTATATAATTTTTATAGTATTGAATTGAGCAAAAAAATTTTATCTCATATTTGATTTGTAACTTTACTTGATGACTAAATAAAAAACGAGCCGATGGACTAAATAAAAGACTCAAATTTAATCTCATTTACACTATGGTATAAAAATGAAATTGATTAGATAAAAATAAAAAATATTTTACATTATCAAAAATACCTCTCCAGATTATAATATTGAGTTAATTAATATTATTTTTATTAAATATCACAAAAAAATATTTATTTTTTAATAAAATAATTAATATTATAATAAAAATTTCATATTTAATACTATACAAACTAAACATATGTAGTATAATAGACTTATATTATTTAATTCTTTTTTATACTTATTTTATCCAATTCTCCTTTTTTTTAATCCAATTCTGGTGACTAAACGCTTAAATGAAAACAACAAGAGTTCAAAAATACTTTGAGATTTGTCCTTTATTAATTTGTGTGACGTAAATTCCGACGTAAGGTGGCCTCCAGCTAGCACATTTGTTTATTAGCCGATCGATGGACCAAGCAAATGCGAGCATCCAGCTAGGTGTAGTAGAATTAGGGCCAGTAACTTGGTGTCTAACCTCCCAATTCGGAAATGATGATATGCAATTACAAACATATCTGTGCAAGTAAAGCTTAATACGTTCAATGAGTCAATCAGTTTCACTTATAAGTACGTATATGTTCTCTCAAGATCGTACACCTTTTAATGATCAAGTCCCACAAGCATATTTGGTTATATAAGAATTCATAAAGTTAAAAAATCTATTATCTATATATTATCATAATTCTACCACCTACTTGTTTTAGTCTCTTCTCTCATTGCTACCACCCTACCATAAGTATGCTAACTGTATTCGTTCTCTCTCCGATTGTTGTCATCATCCACTTTAAATCCAATTTTGCTAAGGAAAACACTCCTGGTTGTTAGTTTCCTTCTACTCTTTAATTTATAATATTCAAAAATGAAAACATAGTAAAACACACACACACATATATGGATACATATACATTTACATTTACATACATATATGTATATTACGTACAAATCCATGTACAAAGCACACCGTATGCTAACCTTAATCACATTAGTAAAACCACTTCTATCGTTAAGAAAAACTAATAGAGTTGTGTGATTAAGCTTTTGTTTAAGTGAGTCACAAGCTAGGCATTATCCCTATAAAATACCCATTTCACAAATTTTTATTTAATTATTCACATAACAATCAATGTTTGTATCTATTATTGTATTCTTGATGTATTGTGCTTTATTGATACTCCACGCCTTTCATCTAGAAAATAGAAACATGTACTTACAAGTATTTTTAATTTTCTTATTATAGTGTTTGTTAAAAGCGATATAGCAAATTGAAGATGATATAGTATGATTATCTTTTTTCTTTGGATAGAGAATTATTTATTATATATTTAATTTCAGAACTTTCTAATCAATAAAAATGATTTAACTTAGGTATAAGACACACTTATTTAATAGATCAATCTCTAAATATAGGCTTTTAAACATGAATAATAAATTGATGTTATTACAAATTGAGCTTTCAAATAAAAACCTATTTAACTCAAGTACGAAATATGATCCTCCACGCAAATTGCGAACCAAACCTATCATAATAAACCATATACATAAAATAATTGGCTGTAACACACATTTAACGATGGAATACAGCAAAAAATTATGCATAGGCTTAGGCTACAGAAGCTTGATAGGACACTTCAGATGCTACAACTAGCCAACAGTGTCTCCTTTTCTCTCTCTCTCTCTTCCTTTTTTTTTTTTAAATATTTCCATAATGGTTTAAAAAATTACAAGAAAAAGTATAAATTTAGGATTCAATATTTTATACATTTTCCATCCAAATCTAAAATGTTTCAAAAATTTTATTTAGGTTGTTGGTATTTATAAAAGTTTTTAAATAAGTTTTCTGTTCTTTTGCCATATACTTTTTCGTTAATTATGACACCTAATGCTTTCTAATTGATCATTAAAAATATTAAAAATTTAGGATTCATCCGTTTATATATTTTCTGTTTAAAACTTAAACATTTCAAAATTTTATAGGTGTCCTCAATGTTTGCAAATGTTTTTAAACAAATCCTTTATTAGTTTGTTGTCAATATTTTTGTTAACTATAACATGTGACACTTTCTAATTAATCTACATACTTTTATTAAATAATTAAATTAATAAAATATATAAAACTAAAAAAATAAATAAAATAATAAAAACCTTAAAAATCATAAAAATAGAAAAATAAATAAATAATAAAAAATCAAATAAAAACCCGTGGCTTATGGTCGGTCATGAGTTCTCCTTTCTTTTGACTCTTTTGGCTATCCTAAGGCTAAAGGATGATGGGAACAATTTCTTTTCCCATCTATTTTTCTTTCTTATTTTTTGGTTTTAATTTTTTTATTAAAATTATATAAATATGCATGTATATATGTTTATTACATTATATATGTATATGTATCTTTATTATTTGATTGTGCATTTTTTATTTTTTTGAATTTTCCAAAATTTTTATTATTTTCTTCTTATTTTTACTGTATTTTATTATAATAATTATTTAATAAATGTACATGAACCAATTAAAAAGTGCCAAATATTATAATATACCAAAAAAGTTAATAGCAAACTAACTGATAATTTATTTGAAAACTTTTGCAAATTGAGAACTTAGATAAAAATTTTGAAATATTTAAAACTCGATTATAAAATATACAAAGATTAAGTCTTAAATTTATACTTTTTCTCTTAACCAATCAAAAAGTGCCATATGCTATAATTAATGGAAAAGTTAACTAGTAAACTAATGGAAAATTTCTTTAAATTCTTTTCCAAATGTTGAGGATTTAAATGATACATTTAAAAATGAAATAAAAAATGTGCAAAAGGTTAAGTTTTAAATTTGTAATTTTTCCAAAATTATGCTTTCACCGTGTATTAGAAGAACATGTATGCACTACGATACATCCCTCGCGTACTCCTTGTAAGGAACATCCCAATGCATTAACCCATTCAACGAAACTAACAAAAAGAGAATATTATCCACTAAGATTATTAGATCAATTCTAAATGAAGAACCAACAATAAATGCTAAAATGCGGGGTTCGTGCATAGCGATTCATATTCTAGGTAGTAGATTCTACTAATAAACAAGTTAAAAAAGAATAAAACACAAAGTATCAAAATGGAATTCGACTTTTCACCAATCGATCAACTGGACCCTTTCGTACATTAGCCACCTAGTTTAAATCATTCAACTCTCGTATTTTCTCCGTGCATTCGCAATATCTAAGCTACTTAAGAGTTTTAAAGAACACTCTTTTGGAAACGCATAGAGTCAAACGAAAATCTTCATCCAGTACTTACTTTTTGGATGTTGTAAGCGATGAGAAAAAAACTTCCCTAAGTTGATGAAGCTAACAAAAGAGCCATTAAATCCATGCCACAACCCATAAAGTGATTCTGACCGTTGTTTTGCATTTGACAAGGTTTGGTATTATTTAGACATTTGCAAGGCCATTGTATGTACCAATTACTTTAACTGGGCCATCGAGGATTTTCCTTGCAAAGAGACCGAGATTGATCCAATGGATACTTGCGCCATAAAAATATGACCCTGAAATTACGGACAAGAAAGTCCGCACGTGAGAGGAAAGAGGAACAAGACAATTATATGATGAGCCATATGTAGAGAACCATCAGTTTACGCCATCCGTCAGGTACCCCCACTACCCCATGCTATGTAGGTCTAATCAACTAGATAGTATGCGGATTCTCGTACATGATCTGAATTTTCAACAAAGGAAAAATGAGTTTGAATGCTATAAACAGAGGTCTATATATGGGTTAAACGGGCCTAACTCAGTCTAATTAATTTTAATTCGTGAGTTAAATGAATTGGTTTCATTTAATCCGCTTTTTAAATAACTAAAAAATTTCGATTTTTATACATTTAAAAGTTAGATTAAACAGGCTGGTTCACATATTAAAAGTATAAATGTATTAAATAAATTAATTAAAACCAATCCACTTTAGCTTGCAAATTAAATGGGTAGGTAGAAAGTAAAAAAAAATCAACCCAAACCCATTTGAAATGTAGATTAGATAAGTTAGTATGCAAGCTAAAACCCATTTGCACACATTTAATTGTAAAACACTGTAGGTGAAGAATTGTTAACTCATAATCCATGTCTTTCGGGGGAGATTATAACTCATTGTCCAAAGCTTTATAACCTAGTGGACATAAACACTATTCTTAAGATGGAATAGGTTTAAGTCTCCCTTTTCTCCCAATTGTGTAATATGTAGTTGGCAAAAAAAAAAAAAAAAAAAAAAAGAGAAAAGAGAAAAAGAAATATAGGTGATAACAAACCTTAAATATATATATATATAAAGGGTCTAACATACTTGTGTCATTGAGAATTTGAAATAAACTGTGATTATGTCATAAGATAAGAGGATTATTACTCCTAAAATGTCCTTACAGCATTCAACCATACTTTATCTTCTCATTTTTATTCGTATTTTAAATGATGAGCCAACTTTCTCTTCCTATTCAGTGTAGAATTATTTCAAAGTCATCATTCACAAGGAGTATCCTTTGACTAGTCAACTTACCATAGCCATTATCAAGATAGTGATATCAATTTTTGACCAATTTGCTCATAGGATGCTAGATTGGTCTTTAGAGAATACCCTACCCCATAAACAAACCATATGCTAATATCACTCACTTCACATCAAATCTAAGTTGAACACTCCTACCTACCTTCCATCTTATGGATTGTAACGATCTTTCACACCTAATTCATTAGGCCCTCATCATGAGGCCAACTCTTAACACTTGCAAACCCGTCCAACCGCTATCTGTCTCCAACCTAAGATTATCTTTACCAATACTCAAGGCTTCCTTAGGCATCCTTCACCCTTGCCCTCACCAACTCCTCTTGTCCTTAGAGATCGCCTCTCGAAGAGTAGCTTAATAGTAAGATTTGATAATTAAGGTTCATTTATAAATATTTTAGGCAAATTCATGCAATGAGCCAACTCGTGACACAACCGCCTTACTCCACAGTGATGTCCTCCTTCTGGTGCTTACTCATCTTCTTTGAGCTTAACCTATACAAGTTAGGACTTACAACATAGTTGCCCTTATTGCAACATGTTCTTCTCCAATAGCCACTCCTCCAAGTTCTTCCACACTAGCTTTCTTTTCTCATTAACAAGAACTACAACATATTAAATACTTTTGGGTAGTATTTAGGTAGCTTAATGAAGTTGAAACCTCAAAATTTCATAACACTTGTCATAAGATAGTAGAATCACCTCTCTTGAAGTGCTCATTTGACACTTGATTATCCTTTATCTTTTCATTTCACCTGTATTCTAGATGGTGAGCTAGTTTTCTCTTTCTTTTTAATCTAGGACTGTTCCAAGCCTATCAAGAAGTGCCCTTTAGCATTGTCATAGATCTCTATATTTTTTAGAGGCTTAACTATACAATTGGTTTTGGCAAGCCAAAACCATCATTAAGAGAGTGACGTCAACTCTATATTAGTTTGCTCATAAGAGGCAAAACTTGCCTTTAAAGAATACCGTACCTCACAAATAAACCGTCTACCAATGTCACTTACTTCACATTAAATTGAGTTGAACCCTTTCGCTTGCCTCATAACTCACGAATTGTGACATGTGCATGTTATATTGCATTACATTATCAAATGCTCATCATTAGCTAGTATATCACAAACAATTACTTAAGATTGGTTAATGACCACTCAATATCTTCAATTCTACAACCATAGCGAGAAAAGCATCATTAGTATTAACGTGTTTTGTATATGGATTAGTTGGTGCATAAGAACGAGTAAAATCATAACTTGTGGAAATAGGAATAATAATTCCTTGTAAACCATTCACCATTACTAATATGTGTTTAAATATCATAGACATTTATTTACCACTTATCCATATAAGTAGCGTATCAGTACGAACAATCTTTTCCCCTATTAGTTGGATGCTTGCACTGAATAAGTCTTTTGACTAGCTAATATATTAATCAACTAGTTAAGGGCTACCTTATATTTAAGTGTCTATCACATAAATTAATTGAGGATAAATGTAGAAGTATTTTCAAATTCTTTCAAAATAAGTAACTCGTAACCTAATCTAAAATAGTAATATAAGTTAATTAGTTTACCTTTTAGCAATTGTTTAGTAATTTATTAAAAATTTTGAAGTATCCCTAAACATTGATAATATAATATACTAATGAAATGAAATGGAAATCTTTGCACAATTATACACAAAATGAACCATAATGTTGTATAAAAATAATGGGACTTAACTAATAAATAACAATGTAGAAAATGTAATATAGTAAAATAAGGTTAGCAATATAAAAGAATAAACCAAACAATTAAATGGGAAATTACAACTAAAAATCATCATAAAATGAGAGCCCCACCAACCTTGTCTAATACTATAAATAAAGTCTTAAGTGTTTATTGGTGATATCATTTAGTGGGTACTAGATAATATAAATTTTAATATATGTAAGAATTATAAATTATATAAATTCGATTAGAAAATGCTCAAACTCAAGTTATGAAGAAAAAATAGGTAAGAAGTTCTAACAAAGAGGTTACCAAAAAGAAGCATTGACTAAGTAGATAAAAAAAAAAACAAAAACAAAAATGCAGTTGTAATTATAGGTTCTACTGAAGCAAAAACAAAAGTTCTGAAGGCAAAATTAGAAGCAAAAGCAAAAGTAAGAAAGAAGTTATGTTTAGAAAATCTAAGAACATCAATGCAGATCAAGACATTACACCATGAGTTAAATATATTTGGGTAATATGTTTAACTGATTTGTTACAAAGTGTTATTGTAGGAGAATTTTATAAAGGATATGTTAAAAAGTTATTCAAATCATCAACTCCAAATGATTATGAAGGAGGTAAGAATGAAATAGAACTTCAAAGTTTCAAATTTCAATTTCACTAAGATTTTAGGATATACTTTTTGGAAGATAGCGCGAGACAATTGTTAAGTAACACTGCGGAACCTAGACGTTACAACATACCACATGACATTACTAGGTAATGATATGCTAAGGTTCTTAACCTATCTAAAACTCCATAAATAACCATATATCTATCAAACTCGCAACAAATGTAACCAATTAGGCTAACATAAACTGGAGATTGTAAAGGCTCCTATAACATCAATAATGCATCAAAAATAACATAACCAACAAACTAGTGGAGTCTATATCCGTTGTGCAAACAACTTAAAAATACCAAATATACATAAATCTTATCTCCTAAAACAAGTAAAACCAAGTAAACACATCTCAATCTACAAATCATCATATTAGTAGAGATATTCGATATCATCCCCATCCTAAATATACTTAATACAACTAGATCTTAGAGAAAAATATATGATTTTCAAGATCTTTATGTTCTAGATTTTTGCATTTGTGTATTTTATTTTATTTTAGATTATGGAACAGGGGAAATAAACATGATGTAAATAATTAAATTGGCTGATAAGTCGTTTGACACTACAGCTAAATTAATTGAACTAGGGTTCTTGCATTGATTCTAATTGATAGGTCACCACTATGCCATAATTAGAATAAATAAAAAAGATTATTTACTTTAAGAACGATAAGTCTAAGGAAGGCATGAATAAAAAATTAAACAATATTGGTTTGAACACCATAATTTGAAAGGAATCGATAAATTCATGAGAAAAAAAAAGAGTAAAAGCTTCTTAATGTTTTCTTCAATAATAATCAATAGAATTGCTAAATAGTGTTGCTTAATAGTATTTATAGTTAAACCTTGACAATCTTAGGGGTATACATGTAATAAAATAAAATATAAAACTATTGCCATCATTGACAATACTATCAACTAGCTGTAACTTATATATAACTAATTGCCTTTAAACTATATATAACTAATAATATTGACTAATAAAATATTAATTAAAATATCTCTAACTAATAAATGAAGATGATAAAATAAATAAATAAATAAAATTATGATAACACCTTATGCATAAATCTTCTAAACTTAGGTTTTGAAATTGATACCTATCATCACCTCCTACTTTAAAAGATTTGCCCTCGAATATTGAACAAGTATCCTCTAAGGTTAAAAACTAGCCTGTAAAATCCAATTAAGACTAAATAAAAATACCTAGCCAAGTGATGCTCATTAACTTTATTTGTAAACCCTCTCTGGAATGGATATCCTTAGTTCAACATTAATTAATTGAACTAGAGTTCTTGCATCGATTCTAATTAATCTATAAGAACTTCATCCACCATTTATTGTAATGACCACCAAAAGGTTACTAAATGATTCATACACTCCTTATAAGCTCTATTGATAGCCTTCTTCGAAATTATAGATGATTCAAACAAAGATCTCATTTTATCAACATTAACATGGTCTGACTTCTGAAATTCAGTATGGATATGTTTAATAAGTAGTACTTTAGGGACATAAAAAATTGCAATCATCATACCTAATTTTAAGGCATCAATTTCTCTTTCAATGAATGATTTAGTAGCCTCTACATGCTCAACTACAACCTCTATCTCAACCAAATTCACATATTTATTTTCAACTACATCCTTGACTTCAATCTTTACATTATTCCCCAATTTGGACACAACTTCACCTTCTCTAATCTTACATACAACGTGTGAAACATTTGAAACTTTGTCAATCTCACCTACATCAATCGAAACATGGCCCTAAATAACAATAGGAGACTGTTGTTGTTATTGTATACTCTACTGTTACCTTAGCTAACTCTTTATTAAGAAGATTCATTTGCAACCTTATAGTACTAACTTCATTCAAAGTCATAACTAATAGTTTGATCTTTTTAGTATAATTTAGAAGAGAATAGACATAATGAGACTCATCATATACTACTTATCTATTAAGTCCCAAGGATTTTGAAGCATTATATGAAATATAGCAATAAGTAGTACATTGCATATAATCCCATATAAATAGCTATTGGGAAATAGAATTGGTACCCTTACCTACTCATTGATTCAAGTAATTCCCACTTTCAATCCATCGAATAAGATAAGGTTGGGGATGCACTATAGTTGGTAACTTCAACTTATCCACTATAACATTAGAAGTAATATTAAACAAGTTCTATTTTCAGTTATGACAAGATATACTACACCATTAAAGGCACACTTACTATGAAATAAGCTCTCTACTTTCCCCTCTCCAACAAAAGGATTAGCAATTATATTAAAATTTGCCATTATAAGAAACTACTCATCCATTGTACATATTTGGACTTCATATCCTCATTGTCTACCTTGACCACCAATTAAAATTCCCAATTCAAAGAATTTAAGAGAATAAATTATCTAAACTCAAGTAGACCTCAACCAGTGATACAAACTATTTATAGATTTGAAAGTTTCTATTTCAAAACCATATACTTACTAATAAAGCTGTCACCTTTATGTCGAGATCTATAAGATTGCCCTATCATAACTCCAATCCCATCACCTAACCTTTACTCTGATACTAAGATAATATAATTAGATCTTGAAGAGAAATCAAGATGGATTGTTGCTTAAGGTTAGAAATTAAATATTTTTGTGTTTTTAGTTTTATAAATATTGAAATTAAATGGATATGAACAACTTAATCAATTGATAAGTCAATAGACATGAACGTATTATCACAAAAAACTTAGTGATATTTCATTTCAAAATTTGAAGATAAGTATTAAGAGGATTTTCAACATATAATTCTACATTCCATATGACATATTTAGAGAATCATATTGAAAATTTAAAGATTAAGATTATTTCAACGACTATTACTTAGAATCATGGTTGTAAGCAAGAAGCTTGTACATTTTTCATTCCTTGAAATTTTTTTAGATTGCTAAGATGAATAAGTAGATCTCTAAATAAGTAAATCTCTAACATATATTTTCTAAACCTTGGTCTTTAAAAAAAAAATTTGCACTTATGTATTTATTGTTTTCTCCATATCCAAATTTTGATAAAATTATTAATTATTTCATTATTAAAACAATTAATGAGGATTGGTTTTTGAAAAGGCCAAATTTTAGAAACAATCAATTTAATTTGCTTGTTTTATTGTTTTGTTAGGACCAATATAAACACTCATTTTTACCCTTGTTATACTTTTAGAAATTTTTTAAAATAAAAGAAAAAATTTCTAAATGAGAAAAGTACAAAAAATAAAAAATAAAAAATAAATGGAAAAATGAAAAGTATAAAAATGGGAAAATAGGAACTTTAAAAAAATAAAAGTTTTCGGTCACTTAAGATCATTAGGTCTCATTTTGTGGGTCATTTTGCATCTAGGGTTAAATGGTGAAATGTGAAGTCAAAATAGGTGTATGCAATCTAATTGAATTGGAGCTTATCCAACATAAATGAGTGTCTTATTAAAAATTATTTTTTTTCATACTAGGTTTGACTTATTTTTAAAATACTATGAAACTAGATGTTAATTATGGCTTCAAATAGTCTCTAAATTAAACTTATAATGATTGCTTTATGAACAATTAAAGTTGGAAATAAAATCGAGTACTGGAAGAAATTTGTCTCCTGATTTATCAAACTTGTCCATTTTTTAAAATCAATTTTTCGCATATGCTTAATAGACTTAATAATTGTCTACATAGACAAATCAATTTTTTAAGACTGAAAAGACTTAAGCCAATTTTAAAGGCTTGAATTTCATCAAGTCTTTTATTAAAGTTAGCCTAGAATAGCTTATTAATTTGTTTGTATACGATATAACTAGGGGAAAGAAAAGCTAGATGAGTTATGTCATGCTCTAAATAAGAGGAGTCATAACAATATCATCGAATAAATTAATTTAAAATAAAAGTTGATTTCTCAGCTGCTAACGTAGATGTAGTTTACACAAGATATATCTGACTCAACCAACTTAAAGTATCTAGTTTGGTATCTATTAATAGTAAAACTTGTGGTATAATTTTTTAAAATACTTATTTAAATAAACCTATGGTACGATTTTCCATATTACAATAGAATTTACATAAATATTTACTCATCCAAAAGTCCCAATTTATATAAAAAGATTATAAAAACTATAAGCTTTAGAGTCTATGTACAATAAAGTAGGAAACTAGTAGACATCCTAAGGTATCCCAAGGTATCCTAATTAGTTTCTATAGAAACTAGAAGAGAACCAAAACAATAGTCTAGATCTAGTAGGTCTTTAAGTTCTTTACTCCCATAACTTAACATACACTGACTTGAGGGTAATTATAATGTTACATCCTTAACTTTACTTAGTACCTATAAAAGATTTTATTTGGATACGAGTACAACTAACTCAATAAGCGAGACGAAGGCAAATGAGTACATCAAACAAAAAAATGGTTTTCAAACATTTTATTTTAATGAAATGAAATGCAATGCAAATAAACAAATGCAACACTGCACAATGTTAACCTACCCATTGTAAGGTTAAAGAAATTGCATCTACCCTAACCCATATTGAGGAGTTTCAATGAAACTAAAATTAGATCAAACGCAATTTGTACAATGGAGAACACTCTCCTCTTGAGACTGCCTTCAAATCACAACCCTTAACCGTGTTACGACCTCCTCTCCTATTACTTAGTTCAAATAAAGGGTAGGGAAATGATTATTTCAGCTATCCTTATCAAAGGGGTCAATATTTGGTCTGACACACTTAATCGTTCTCCTAGTAAGTTGTTATGTATGTTTAATTAGTTTAAAGGTCAGTCCTTAGTTAATTCCAATTAAGGCTAATCAACAAATTCGCCAGATAGAGCTAATCAAACATAATCATACAAGGCAGTACTTCAAGTCCACAATTTAAGTAAATAATCATACACAAGGCATGTGCGCATTTAGCTACGTTACAATAACAACCAAATGCACTCTTAGGTCTCCAAGTACATTGATACAATACTCCAACATGCTACAACGTCTGGGTCTCAACTTATCTATACTTCACTGGTTTACTAATCTTGATCATTGCCCTCGTAGTCTTCAACTATCCTTATACATACACAATAGATTATATTTAATCCATATGCGATCCTTAAATTAGTAATAATTAATTCATTTTATATGCTTTTAATTATTTTGACATAAGTTTTTTAAGTTATATTCAATTACAAGTTAAGGTTTTCCGAAGTAGTTTACTAGTTTTATAAATTATTTTAGGTTACGAAATTATTCTGATTTTAGCTAACCTTAGAGTCTTTAGGAATTTATTCTCTAATTTTACTTCTAAACTCCCCTGTACTTACATTTCACTTTTAAGTTTTTCTCTAATTTTTCTTATGAGTAGATTGCTTAGTGTAATATTCATTCAAAAATCATATGAATGAGCCTCTATATTTAACTAGCTTGTCATATCTAAGTGATTTGCCCATTCCAGTTGGGAACAACACAAACTAACACTTCATTCATCCATGTATAGCTCCCTTGCTTCCCAAATTCCTAATTTAACATATCATCCTTTGCCAATTCTTCAATTTATATATTATCAAACTACTCATATAAGAAAAAATCTTGACATCCTATAACTTCTAACATTAAAACTTAATTCAGTAGCTTTAACATGTTATAAATACTTCACGAAATGATCAAACTTAGAATCCAAGAGTAGTCCTTTAGGAAAATATACTAATTTTCACTAAAATAACCATTTTATTCATAATTTAAAGCTCAAAAACCCAATAAAATATAGAAAATAGTTTTGTGAAAAATCTTTTCATACTAGTTTAATATAAGTATAAGAAAGTTTATAAGAAAATTTTGAGGTTGAAACTACATCTTGAAGCTAATTTATTTCAATATTGAAAATAGCTTTGCTTTGTTAATTTATTAAGAACATATAGTATAACTACTAAATTTGTATAAAATAATATTTTTCTTAAATTTTACACATAAAAATGTGTAAGGATAAATTTTTGTAGAATTTTTTAGGTGAATTTCATATTTTTAATAATTTATGAAAAAATTAGCTAAAAAAAGGAAACCTACTAAAAAGTTGAACTTCAACCATCGGTAGCACTACTACTATTGTCAACTAGGTGGAGTAGTGGTTGTTGCTCCTCCTAGTGGCAACAGTTGGTCTCCAGTAACTCTTTAATCCTACGAACTCCCAAATGCGTAAATTATACACCAATTTTGCATAATTTCCCTAATTTCCTTCTTTAATTTTCCAAACACCAAATTATTTTCCCTAAATCATAGATTACATGTATATTCTTTTGGAGAGAGTTTTTGGTCTTTTTTAGAGCTTAGAGAGTATAAAATGATTTTTTCTTTCTTTCTCCTCTTGAAATTTAATTTATATACTTAATCTAATTGCATGATACTCCATCCTGAATCCCCAACACCTATCCTAGTCGCTTCTACGCCCATTCTAAACATTCCCCTACTATCCCATATTGTTTTACAATTTTTATCAATGAATTTCCTTTACTCATTTTAGCTTAAAGCGCAACTAATCGAATATTTTAACTAATTACGAATACATAGTTATACCTAAAATTACACACAATGTATATATATATATATATATATATATTCTATATATTATTTTATGTCATATAATAATTTTATTACATATATAATTTCTCTTTAAAAAATCACAAGTAATAGAGCATATTTCATGTGATTATGCTGAATATTGAGTAATATAGTAAAATTATATTATTTTAGCTATTTTATTATATTTTCAAACTTCTTATCTATAAAGTCTTATCAACTAATATCTCGAGCCCACTCGTAAATATCTAAGTCAATTAGGTTAATTTCACTAACGTTCTAAATTAGCTTCTAGATACCTAACCATAAAAGTATGAGGCTTAGAAGTTAGATAGGTTTTATTATTTTTTGCCAAGCATGGACATATGTTAGCCTCTAATCGGTTGACTGTATGCACTTTCTATATCTTTCCTGTACTTTTCTCTACTTTCTTGCATTTTCCATCACATACAACTCCATTTTAAGCCTTTTTTATCTTTATTTTCTTCATAATTTTACCAAATTAATCATCAATCATGAAGATTACTTGGAATACTGATAAGCTTTAAATTGATTATATTTTAGTTAGCAATTTTTTATGATTTTCTCTTTGATTTTGAGTTTATTTGTAGATAATAATAATTAATTGAGTAAAATTTTATTTGCTAGTTTTTTGAATAATCTACACAAAAAAAAAAACAAAAACAAAAAGATAGAAATAAGTTTCACTCAATTCGGTGCTAAAATGAGTAAGTTGTGAAAGTTTAAAGATTAATACAATCGAACGACATGGCTATGTCGTTTCCAAGCAATTTTGGACTATATTCTCACTAACCACAACTAGTGACATGACCTAAGGATACGATTGTATCCCTGGTTGTGTCATTTCCAAATTTAAAAAGAAAAGAGAGAGAGATAGAAGAGCCAATCATAGCTAAGTACACGACCAGGTGATATGATCGTATCTTCGATGGTGTGTTTTGCAACGACTATATTTTTTTTACAACATCTATATAAAGCCTTTTTAAGGTTTTCATAAGAGAACTTTTTACACAACTTTTTTAGAGTTTTTCAAGCTAAGAACAATTAAGAGAGCAAGGCAAAAAGAAAACTTTTGGATTCAAACATTTTTAGACTTCATCATTCTTTTTTCTATTTCCTTCTATTCTTTAATTTTATATTGTTATTTTATGATGTGTCTAGGGTAGATATTTACTATATAGGTCTTATAGAACTTAGATCTTACATAAAGCGATTGGTTTATTTAGATCTGATAAAGATCTTATTTTTTATTAATGTAAATATGATATTATATAAGAAGATTGAGAGATTTCTCACATAATTAAATCTAACATAGTTGATTAGAGTTTGTGCAATGTTAGAGATATATTGCAAGACTTTGTTGGAATTATAATATTGTCTTTAATATTATTTTTAAGAGAATTTGTTGCATGATTAATGTGATCTTATATTACATTATGGGGAAGAGATTTTATTAAGTAATCTAGAGATTAAGGTTAATAATTTTGAGAAAATTATTTACTTTAGAAGAAAGTTCTCTCGGTTAAAAAGAAACTAAAGATTTAATTAGATTATTTTTGGGGAAAGTTACATGTGTAGATCTACGAAATTAAGATTTAGGTAAGTCGTTGAGTTTTGAAGTTAACATTTAATATTTTGCTTTCTTGTTTAGTTCTTAATTAATTTAATTAATTAGTTGCTACAATTTTAATTCAAAGAATTAGGTTCTTGAATTGAATTTATTTGGTTAAATAATGAAACTAAGGTTAGTACTAGTATTTAGGGTCTTTGAAGGATTAGCATTTGGACTCATAATCCACTTCACTATAATTGGATAGGTACGCTTACCTCATATCAGATACTATGGACTGAACCCATTAACTCATCTAGATTTAATCATTTAAGGGGAGCAAAATGACACTTGCAAATAAAATATAAAAAAAACTTGAATACCCAAATTTCCCTCCTAATCAAATTTGCTTGATTCGAGCTTCTTGATGACTCTAGTGGCTAAAGAAAGCAACAATGAATGTCTAAAGGCAACATTTGATTACTAGTTTCAGCAAATATCAAGCTAAATTGTATTAAGATCAAATCAAATCGATAAAAATCCATTACTTCTTGATTTTAAAGTTAATGCGAATTTGGATTTTCCTAAGCTTTTTCAAGCATCAAATAGTATAAAAGAGAGCCTAAGGACTCAATTTAAACATCAACAAGCCTCTGAAAAATATTTTACAAGCAATTATTGGAGATTTCACTCTCTAAAACCTCTATGACTACCCTTCTTTCTCTCTTTAGAATCTAAACTTACATATTAATTCATCAAAGAAAGCTTAAAACAGGCAAACTACTGCCCCTTCAAAACTACCGCACTTGTGTAATCTAAGTAAAAACCAATACTCCAACCATACTCACCACCCTCTAAAACCCTATTCTAATACACTCATCCTCTTCATGGATGCCCAAGTGAGTTGTAAACTACCTCTAACTGATGCCTTTAGTTTCACCTAATGTTCGTGTAATATCTATGCTAACTCGACCCAATCCATGACCCATGCCAATGCCATGCTCCTAACTTGCACATCCTTTCCCCTCACAAAGTTCTATTCGGTTCTTCTTCCTTTTGTTTGTTTTATTTTATTATTATTTTTTATATTCATTTTACCTTTTCATTCCATTTTTGTTTACATTTTTTTTTTAAAAAGAACCTTATCCATATATTAGAATTTTCCTTCAAAATACCTTATTTAAATTTTTCCAAAAAAAAAATCCTCAATTAGATTATATATATCATTTAGATTTTTCAGAAAGAAAATGTTACGAAAATTGGGACCCTTTTCCTTAGATTCTTCTTAATATAAAATAAACAGATTAAAATGTAAATCTAACTATTTTCTAAGTTGAAACAATCCAACATACAAAAATTTCCTAAAAAATGAACTATGAAAATTTGATCTCAAGTAGCAAATATATGAGCATCTATAAAGCAACTTAAAATATAAAAAATTTTATTTTTCCCTTTTGTAAATAAATAAATTTAATTTCCATTTTCTTCCTTCTTACTTGTGAGTTGTTTTTTTTTTTCAAATAAAAAAGGATACTTTGAAAAATAAATGTCAATTTTAGAAGTATATGGTAGTACATGTAATGAGTTTAGTAAGATAGCCTCCAAGTCTAATATCTTTGCTTTTGAAAAATCATTTTCAAATTTAGTTTTCTTGCAATCTTGTAGATAAGTTAGAATCAATTTACCTAATTTATTCTAACCTAACCCTTTTCTCTACCTTAGTTAGGTGGTGACTTTAAAAGTCTTACAAAATCTATAATAATTTAAAAAAAATTTCCTTAATCTCTAATCAAGAGTTAATATAAAATAGGTTAGGGTTTAGTATTAACTAGATTAAGAAAATTAAAATAAAAAAATTATGCTTGACAACTGAGATGTTTACTAGTCTTTTATTTTGAAGAAAAAGAGGTATTTGTTAAAACATATTTAACATCATGATGACATCGTTTTTTTTTTTTTACTATAATTTCAACCATTAATTACATGTACATATTGAAAAAATAACTTTTAAAAACTTTAAAGAAAATAACTTTAGAAAATCCAAATCTGTTTTTCAATTGATTTCTATTTTAGTTCTATCATACCACTTGCAAAACCCGTGATACCTCACATTGAATTTATATGGAAATGGATCTCCTAAAGTTATTTTTGGTAAAATTACAAATTAATTATTGAGATCATCTAATTTTTTAAATATTTTGTAATATCATCATGAAATAATATTTTTCCTTATGGTCTTAACCATTGATTACACATAATATTATTTTAAATAAATAATATTAGAAAATTTTAAAAAAGTAATTTAGTGGGTCTAGATCGTACTTGTTATATTTACAAATAGGTTGGATAATGTTCTTCCTATAAATGTCATATTTGTTGATTCATTAAAAAAGATTTGCTAATGTAATTTAACTAAGGGTATGTTTGCACCGTGGAAAATCTTTTTCGTACTTTTTCGATTTTTTTATGATCAAATTTTGGTTGTCAAATTGATAGTAATCTCAAGAGGTTATAATTTTCAGATTGGTTGTAGCATGATGATGCAAAGTGATGCAATGGGCATGGACCGGCCACTGATATTAGTGGTTAGTGACCAAAGTAATTCTAAAAAGGGAAATAATTTATCCATTTTTTATCATAGTTAAATACAATCACTAGCCATTTATGATCTTCATCTCGCACTATTAGCTACTATTAGAAGTAACTAATACCCCAACCTTTGGAAGAGTTGAAGCTACTGCAGTGATACTTGACGACTCATATATTTTCATTATAACAAAACGGCAAAACATCAATACGCTTAATTATGTTTCGAATGACTTCATTTTCATTGGGCAAAATGGGGGAAAGCCAGCACTGCATTAACAGTAGAACTTTGCGTCATACATCTATTATCTTTCATAAACATGAACCCAACAAGTCTCTCGTTCAGACTTTGTCGTGAGAATTTCTAGTATGCTCTTCTAATTGCCTTGTAGCTGCAGATCGAGAGCAAACATGATAGCCGATACGTCAAAATTAGAAGCGGCTGAAAATCTTCATTTGCTGTTTGTAATGTGAATGTGGAACTTCTAACATGGTCTTTCGACTGACCTTGAAGCTTATCTTTCTTACAATTAGCCAGTGGCCATATTTAATTTAATTTTACCTTTTCCCCAACAAGTGCCAATATTTTATTAAACAAAAAAATACAATTGATTAAACTATTAATAAAAGCAGATGCTTGTCCAGCAAAGTATTATATTAGAAAGGATTTAACCGTGATTGTATGTCAAGTAATTGAATCAATAGCATACAAATACAAATAAAATTCTAAAACGTAAAAATATAAACAATAATTTTGTAAATACTATGTTTTATCATTGGTTTCATATGGCATTTATCAAAACATATCACGTGTAATACACATGATAACTGCAAATGATATACTCTAGAAATGTACCATTATATGATCTGGCGGTCAACGATCTTCTCGTTTTGTTGCGAAGTCGAATGATTTCTAATTTATTCCAGCTTCTTTTGGAAGGGCACTGAACCATTAGTATATATCGGTCAAACAAGATTCCTATGTCACTCTTTTCAATCAATAATGTTTCTTTAAATTGGAGGAAGTCAAAGCACTGAAAGAAAAAGATTCTTTTTGAATAGGTAAGAAACCGCTCGCTGCACACAGATCCCTGATGTCAAAAACTAGTTTATATACATCGGTTTTTACAAAAATTATAAACTATACTGCCAAATCATATCTATCATTGGGAGACATTCCTAGCAAAAGATCGTTGTGTTCTCATGGCTTTAATTTATTGATAATGGAATGCAACGATTATTCCATGTCACCTAATAAAGATATTATTAACTATTTTTATAAACTTTAAAAATTATATCATATCTTTTGCTTTTTTTCAACCATACACTTATGCATAATGCGTAATGCATGGGAATTTTCCAGATAGATGGATCAAACACATGTTAAAGAGGCCTAAGTACATAATTAAAGAAATTTGATGTGTTACTTTAATTTCAAATAAATTCTTCCCATCATGTGTATGTCACGAAAGAAATTCTCAAGATTGAACTTATACTATACGCAACAGTTGTAGAGAGAAAAAGTATAATGAAATGTTTGAGGGAGAATATCTTTTACATAAAATATGCAGGACCTACAACTAAGGGGAAGTCCCTTGTATATATGAGAGATCTTCTCAAATGAATGGTTGAGATTAGATCTATCAAATAGTCATAAAAGAGTCCCACCTATCTTTATATAAATACACTTACCACCTTTACCTATGCTAACTACTAATATGCATTGAATCTAGAAAATTTAAAAAAAAAAAAAATTGAGGCTTACTAGATGGCACTGATCTTGAACCAAAAATATATGGGCTATTTTGATTGAGTCCTTATGAGGATGCTAATCAAGCTCTAAAGGAGTAAGGGGAACGAGACAAATATTGAATTGCTTGTTGAGACCTTTACGCCAACATGAATTTTGTTGGTAGACGTGCCAAGTAAGAAGTTGTTCTTGTTCTTAATGTCCTACCTTTTATGCTATTCCCTAAGGTATTTATTTCTCAAGGCAATGCACCTTCCAATACCTATTAGTGTGCCTTCAAGGGATGCTATGGTACCTTGCAGGTTGCTAAGCTTCCTTAAAAAGTGGTGATGTAGGAAGATTGGTAAGGCCTAACATTCTTTATGTCTGCAGTAGATAAAAAATTTATTCACGATATTTTCCTCTACTTAATCCCGTTGCATCCCGATCCATCTTCAATAAAGAACCAATCATTATGCTTGAAATGGCCAAGTAATTCATTTCAAATATAAGGGCAAAAGAACAAAACCTTTCAAACTTCTCCTTAATATAAAAATCAAACCCTCCTTTCTTTTCTTTTTAGTTCACATTTAAAAAGTAACCAAATCCTAACTCTTTCCTAAGGTTTTCTCATCATCCCTCTCATGGTCAGAAGCTCCTATCGCTTCCCTTTCAATGAAAATGATGTTGTCATCTTCCTCTCACTCCTATGCAAAACTTCAACTTCAAGATAGTAGTATGTATTTCACCCTATAAAGGAAAAATCATTACAAGTTACTCATTTCTTTACATTATCAATTGAGAATCAATAATTGTTCTAATGAGAAACCTCTCTTATTATGTTTTTAAGAAGAATAAAAGTAAGGAATCACTACGTTTAAAAAAGAAAAGAAGAAAAAAGAAGAAGAAGGTAAACGCTGACTCCTTCCTTCTTCTTCCAAGAGCTATTTGTTCATAGATTTATAATTATCCCTCTATGGACAAGGAAAATTTTTGGTCTCAAATGAAACATTCTTTGAAAGAATGCACATGGAAGGTTGATTTCCTTCATGAAACTTTTCAAAGTGAATAATAATGGCCCTTTTCTTTTTACCTTTAAGAATTGATCATTTAATTAGAGATTATTCTACCCTAAGTTAATGGTTATAAAAGGTGATAAGTATGAATTATGTATTGAATTATAGATTAGACAATATGACTTATAAGATTTTAATTTAATATTAGAAGGTAGGAAAACCCTAATAAAAGTTCCACAAGGAACATTAATTGGACTCAAAAGTTATGTTATTCGAAGGTGGGATGACCTCTTAGGACCTTAGGGTCGCTTAAGACAAAGATCAAGAACTAGAAAAAGGAACTCCTACAGGGCAATTTATCACCCCTTGATGCAATCAACTACCTTTCCTTACCATAGCCAAGTCAATCAGTACGTACCCCTAGGTCAACTATGTAACCGTTTCCAATGAGCTATATAAACCACAATAGGCCTATAATTATTTAGACAAAGGAAAGAATTAAGTTTTAGTAGTTAGGTTTATGATCCTTAAATGTATTAAGTATTAATTTTTGTTATACATATATTAGATTGGGTTAATGTTAATATATAATGTTGTTAATATTCAAGATGAATTTCAGGTACATAGTTATTATTGTTTGTTGGTTACACATTTTGAGGTAGTGAAAATGCATTGATAAATATGTCTTAATTGGATGTTTTAGTTATGCTGTGTTGTGTAGTATATAGTCATGTAGACCTACATGTGGTAACTAAGGATAAGCTTATGGTGTACCATACATTTTAGAAGGTAGGTAGTATAGGTATTAAGTTCACTGTGATGACTTAATGGATTGTTCATACGAGGAAATCGTGTCTATTATGTTTAATAAGAGAAGACAATGTTATAGCAGAATGCTATTCAGTGGAGTGGGACATTATTTAGAGCATTATAATTGACATAGTCACTAATGGTTAGTTAATAGGTGATGAATTCATGATGAGATGATTAATGTCATTAAGGTAGCCAACAATACATTCAACCCCTGCATGTTGTTGGTATGAGAACTAAGAAATCATATTTGAGAGTTTAAGGGCTAAAAATCTAAAGTAAGGTAGAGATTTATCATGAGTTGTGATTTAGTCATGTATGGTAGTAGGATCTAAGCTATTTCGAGCTTTGATAATCATGATTGTTTATTGAGGTAAATAGTAATACATTCTAAAGCAAACAATATTGTATTTTACATTTAATAATGTATAGGGTCGAATGTATGAAAGTGTCTTTATATTGTAATTATGTACAAAGTTTCACAACTCATCTCATTAGGATCTTAAAATTTTAGGTACTTTATATAACTCGGACTTTTAGACTAGGATGTAAGTAGTGATAAGTATAACTAGTAAGCTATATGTAAATTTAAGTAGGATGAACGAATTTTCTATAGCTTTTATAATTGCATTTAGAGATTGCATAATTTTGATAAACAATGTGATGTATAAGAGCTTAAGGATTATTCCTGAAATTGTAGATTTAATAGCATGTTTTGAGCCTTAAATGTTTTAATTAACTTGGAATACGTAGTAAGCTGATAACATCTTGTAATTTTAAGGCATTATAGTTCTTCCTCTTTATTTTGTTGAGTATTAGACTAAGGTATACTTCCCACTTAAAGTTATAACATTCCCCAATAGTTTATTATCTCTATTTAGAAATTGATGGCCTTCTATGTGAGCCTAAAGTTATCAAACTTGTAATTCTATGTAGAATCACCAGGAGATTACTAAAATCAAAATCTAAAAATGATTATTCAAAACTTAAAATATATGATTAAAATACAAAATGAAGAGATTAAATTCTTTTTTCATAAAAAATTCATAATAATATATAATTAAACATATATAGAAGAAGGACTAACAAAGTCGGAATTAAAATTTTTTCATTATTTTCTTTTGAAGAAAAGCAATGAATTAAAAAGAATCAAATATTTTAACCCATTTTAGATTACTGATGATGTAAATTAAATTATGTAGTTTTTCTTATAATCTTTGTTATTAGAGTTAACACTTATTTTAAGGCTATGAATATAAAATAAGTGATTAAAAGAGACAAAAAAAAAAATAGGATAGAGAAGAAAATGTAATGCTTTAATAGTTAATGGATTATAAAAGCTTAGTTGTAATTTTTTTTTTAGCCCATTTAACTTAGATATGTAAAATCGGTAAACTTAATAAAAAATATAAATTTCTATATGAAAAAGAATTTATATAAGAGTCAACTTAAAAGAGCTTTCTAAAATTGTAAACTCGTAGAATCATATGGATAGAATTGCGATTTTGATAACTAGGTATAGGTCACTCTCCTTCTTCACAATATCCATTAGTATAACCTAAATTTCATTTGTCTTCTAAAACATTTACAATGTATCTAGACTTACACTATTATTTAATGTGGTTTTTAGTAACATTTTGCTTAGTTATTTATCTAAAATCTTCCATACTAAAGGTGGAATTACCTCTACTTCCTCAACTCTTACTTGTTCCTTAGGTGTCAATTGCAAGTTTCTTGGTCTGTTCCTATGATTTACATTATATAATAGGACTTCTCTAGTCTTTTGGAAATAATCTTTGGTTATTAAACAAAGATTGTATTGACTCTATGCAAAAAGCTCATTTTAATGACAAGTGCAAAGTCATTAATAAGAATCGCCTCAATTGTCTCTTTCTCTTTTTAGCCACCAATGCTATGTTAGAAGTGGAACTTATTTTGAGTTTATTATCTATAAGCCAAGATTATCTCTTTTTTATTCTAAATATAAGTTTATCAGCTGCTTCTTTGAAATAAACAAATGTGAAACTCCTAAATCTAAGTATATATCAAACCTCTATGTTTCTTATTGTCTAGGGATGTCATGACATAAAGAAGATATAGCATACTAAGTTAAGCCTTCTCACTCACATCTAGCCCCTCCTATACCATTATGAGTAATTGAGCAGTGCTATTTTAGGTACTCCTAAGAACATATGGCCAATCATAGAAGTAATAACTTGACACTAGAAATTTATTCTTTTTCCTTAATCATTCTCTTCATTTTTATGCCTTATTAAAGCATTCTTACAAAGTAGAGATTCATTTGAATAGGATATCATGCCAATTGAATGAATTAAAACAGTAGATAATACTCACTTAGGTTAAAGACACTTTGTCTAAATGTCTTGAAGAGACATCGGAGACGGTAGTTGACTTCTACAATCAATGGCATACTTTAGCTAAATTCAAGATAAGCAATGACTAATGATTCTTTTTTCAAACTATGCTCAATTGCCATATGGTAAGCATTGAAATAAAGTGTCTATGGACTTTGTTCTTTGTTGCAAAATTGTATTGATTCGCTAGTATGAAGATCGAACTTCTTGTATTGTGGAATATGTTGAAATGGTCAACAACAAACTATGTTTTCCTCTAATACTGACTCTGATATTATCCACTTTTAAGGTTGGACAGTCCCTTGGCTTAGCTCTACGATTAGAGGAACATACATTAGATTCTTATCAAAACTACTTTGAAGAGGGAATGTTTTTCACTCAAGCATTGATGAAATGCAATTAAGGAAGAGAAGTATTCTTAAATGACAACATAGAATAATATTATCAATTTACCTTAATCATAAGCACTTGCAACTACCTTCATCTCTAATTATCAACATACATTGAATTCAAAGAATTACGAAAATAAGGCCTTTGACAAGACCTCTAATTAAGCCTTTAAGTAATACATACATGATCTATGATCCATCAAAACGTGTTGCAAATGCAAATCCACCATATGGCTATTAATCATCAAATGTCTGTTGTAAAAAATAATTAGCAATGTAGTATAGCATTGACATGATCAATCATAACACTATTAATTCCTAAATTATAGAAAAGTTTTCATAGGAAATGAGCAATTATTGTGAGCACCTTACTTATAGGACATGTTCATCAGCCTAAACTTCCAAAAAAAAAACGTTAATTTTGTGTAACTCTAAAAATTTATATTGATTAAGAATGTTATCATTTAAATTTCAGGTGTTTTAAATCCTTAAAAAAAATTAAATTCTAATCATAGGAAGATAAAATCATGCTTTAGGAGTGGTATGGTTGCACATATCCAATAACTAAGAAATCATGTAAAATTTAAACTAATTATTTACATTAACAATTTTTTGCTTTTTAAACATGTACAACTTTTTATGGGTATGACTTGAATTCTTTTTTGTTATCTAAAATACAATTAAATGGCTATAGAACCTGAAACATAATAAAAGTTTGCTACAAAATGAAGATAAACCATAAGAGAAAATTTTTACAACTAGTTCAAAGAAGAAGAACCTAAGGAAGAATGATCGATTGAAATTTTTATTATCCTCTTCTACTTTATTTGAATCTTTGCTTTTATATTCATTTTTTGTTTTGTGTTATTTTGTATTTTATCTACTTAATCTTTAATAAGGTTAAGAATTCAAAAGAGATCATCGGTTGAACTTGTGATTTGGCTAATACATAGAGCCATTTGGTGTTGGGTGATTTCTCATGACTCAATGTTGGTTTATGTATAGGAGAGTGCTTTTCTATGTCTATGTTGAGACTTCAGAAAAATTCTTAATTCCAAACTTTATTGTAAAAGAGTTTTCTAAGTAAGTTTGTGGTGCTTTTGTGAGTAGAAATTTTTGTTAGATCGATTATTTCCTTTTTATATCAAAACAAATATTATATTAGGTATGGCTCAAATTCTTTTAACGAAGATTAATATGTTTAGTGTTTGTAAAACTCAAATCTAACTAGGAGTATAGATAAAGTGAAGATAAGTCATAAGAATATGTTTATCTACCTAATTCGAAAAGGAATAAGTAAATAATATTCTTACTCTCTACTTGCATTTTATCCTTGTTTTCTCTTTTGTGTATGTCTCTTACTTTCTACTATTTCCTACTTCATTGGCTTTGTCTCATGTAAATATAAAAATAGTTGTCTATGATTATATTTGTGAAGTGGCTCGGCTTTATGAGAGTTCTCATTTTTTTAGTGTCCTTTGGCACAAATTTGGGTGAATATTTGAATTCTTTGATGAGAGGAAAATGTTGAATATCTTGAATCCCTCATATAATCAAAGATTTACAATTTTCAATTGTATTTATAATAACCTTAATATATTGTAAATACTAATTACCTACAGAGTAAGTGATGATCAAAGCAATGGTACCAGCTAAGCATTAGCGATGGTAATTAGCAACAATAAAAAATGCTAATAGAAGAAAGAGGAAAATAATTATTTCCTCTACTTGAAACGAAACCATTTGCCCTATTTTCCATTAACATTTTTGTGATGGTTGATCATCACCTCTAAACATGTATCAAATGTAGTTGAAATCCACTCAAAAAATCAACATTATATGATTGTTATGATAATATTTAATAATTATATCCTTAAAAATGCTAGAGAAGCAAAATTTGACAAAGCTTTTGTTGATAAACAAATATACCCCTAGTGTGAATTCAATGAGATAGTTGGCATACCTTTGTAATGTTATAGATTTCTAGCAAATTAGAAATAATCTCCCTCAATTTTGATGTAGGTGCCAATTACACCCAAAAGTTTTAAATGTTGAGCTCAATAAACCTTAAATTTGGTGTAAGTATGCTCTCTAAACTCTCAAGTATTGTAAATAACTTCATTTTCTAAATTTTAATAAATTGACAACATAAAAATAGCTTGTTCTTTTTTCAATTAAAAGACACATTAAAATGGGTTGAGGAGGTGTTAAAGTACAACTTGGTAAGTTTGTTGAAAGTGTTTCACATTAAGGTTAGAATTTAAGAGTGCTATTTATAACATTTAAAAGTTTAGCAAGTGTATCCATATTCAATTCAAGATTTAAAAAGGTTATTTATATTTTCCTTTAGATTTTTTTTTTTATGTGCTAGGACTCTTTTATAAAAGAGTTCTGTAAGCGGGTTTTAGGTATTTTTGTATTATTATACTTTTTGTACTCACATCTATTTTAATAGATTGTGAATTTATTCTTCTTTGCTTATAATTCTTTTTCTCAAAATTGAGGTTTTTCATGTCAAATTATCTTTATCCATTACTTCTCTTTTATTTAAAATATTAAAGTTAGTTAGGCTTCCTTAGCCACTTTTAGGGTTTACATATTTATGTTTACATTAGTTTAATAAATTAAGGGAACAGAAAGTAAAGGAAAGAGTTATGCAGTTATTAGATAGACACAAGTTACTTTGGTATAACTTTATGGAGATAAGTGTCCAAGTAGTTACCACCTTATATACATATTTTGTTTAAATATAGAGTTTCATATAATTTAATCAAATAATTTTTAGTTGAGTTATATGAAAAGTTATATTATACACAAGTTTAATTTTTGCATACACAATATAGGTACTCTTTGACAAGTTTTTAGTTATTTTTTTTATCTTTGCATAATTATTTTCATAGATTATGATAATACTCACATTTTTAGGAATGTGTAGTATTTTCCTAATTGGTCCAAAGATGTGAAACTCGTACGACCATGGAGTTTAAACACCTCTTTGTTTTTTTTTTTTTTCCGGACAAAGTAAGCCATATTTTATGGAAACAGAATGTTCTAACTAGAATATCTAAACATTTATTTGCTTAATCACATTAACAAATATATCTTAGACCTTTTTTTAAAATTTTATTTTATAATTGATTGTTCTAGAGATTGTGGCAACTAATGTCTAAATTAAGTTGAACCCTTCTCTTCTGAAAAGAAGGGCAGTTTACCAACTATCCTATAACTTGTTCCAAGTATCGTAGAATCAGCCGGGTACGCATTTATTAAGCCTAAAATATGTCTAGTGATTATTAATCACATGTTTGCCACAATAATTCGGGTTGAATTATATTTTAATTGAACCTTTTATGACCCATGTGAACATGCAATACCAGTGATTTTTTTTTTTCATTTTTTATTTTTAATTACAAAGTTGAGGTTGCCAGTTTTTGGGATATAACTAGTGGGAACAAGTTGCAATATGTGAAAAATAGAAGAAATGTCATAAATCCCAATAAGCAAGGAAAAAGACACCCTGCCTTCCTCCCTTGACTCTTTTCAAAACCCTCCCCCATCCGTGGACTTTGACCCACTACTTTTCTATGGTTTGTTGGCTGCTTATTTCGTATTTCCTCTTGGAGAAAGGGAAAACAAAAATATAAAACCTTTCAGCATCATTTTTTCTTTTAATAAGCGGTCGTTCGAGTAAGTTAAAAATAGCAGATCAATTGACGTTTAGAAAATTTATAAGTGAAAAATGATTTCATTTTTATCCTGTTTTCATAAAAATTGAACTAGATCTGTTAATTCAATAATCGAGTAAGCATTTCCCGAATAACTGTTCAGCAATTTATCTATGTGTATCTCCTAGTTTTCCTAATTTGTCATTTAAGCTTAAAAAATAAGCGGGCTGTTTCGTCCTGGTTTCTGTATATATAAAAGGTGTATTGGAGGACCGGTTGTCCCCTCTTGGTCCTACTTCTACTTTTCAAAACGCTTCCCCCTGGCCCCTCTCTCTCTCTCTCTCTCTCTCTCTCTCTCTCTCTCTCTCTCTTTCTTTCTTTCTCTCTCTGGCACACACTTTTCTATCCTTACTAGATTGAATACTTTTCAAAACCATTTTCCCTTGTCTTTATAACTATTTATTGCAATAAAGACCATTTCACCCTTCTGCAATCTGAACACCCTAAGATCATAAATTTGTTGTTTAATCGTCAACATGTTGTGTCTACACCTTTCCCTCCATTGATTTAAATTTCAACACCGTACTGCAAGTCCATGAGTGAAAGAGAAGAAGAAAAGTAGAGGCCGCGGCATCATATGACATAGGCACTTGATGATGATGAAGGTGATGATACTGATGACCGTGATGGGGTAAATGTTACAAATCGAAGCATCGTGGGGATCCACATGAACGGTCTCTAATGCATGCATCGTTTCTTCTTCCAAGTGATTTCACCTTGTCTCTCATGGACGCCACTTTCCTACTTGAAAGAGAGGCCCGTTCAGACTTTCTTCAGCTGTTAATGCAAAGCTTTAGTTGCCGCTACATCTGTCTTTGGTCCTCTCTCGTTCCTTCAAGGTCTTCTCTCTTCTCCCTTTCTCTCTAGCCAATGACATCATATGGCAACCAAAACCCCCTCATCCTAAAAAGATTGATCTATGGTTATACACCACAGATATTGATGAAAATCTACCATTCTTGTTTTGTAAAATCCGCCATATGTTAAACTAATCGGTATTTTCCTGCCACCAATCAATATCCACGCACGGTATATGAGTAGAGAAGCTTTAATCGATTTAATTTCATTGGACTGGTTTATTGTGTTCAATTCTAGCTGATGTGTTATCTTATGTTGTTACACTTGTTGTAACAGTTGTTTCCAATGTTTGGATGGCTACTACCTAGATGATGCTAACGTTTTCCAAGCTGCAAGTTCTTCATCCGGAGCCAGCAGTCTAGCACAAAGGTTTTTCGATGAATACAAGCAATCTTCATTTCTCATTCATGAAAAGTAAGCATGTTAATCATAGATCTGCATTCACTTGATTTTATTTGAGGGTCTACAGTTAACTTGGAATTTGTTTTCCTTTTGTGTAACAGCCATAGCAAAGTTCCAGGATTGGCTTTTAGTACTCACAACCCCTACATTGAACTAGGACAAGAAGATCTATTAAGGTTGTCCACTAGCATTTCCCAAGGACGATTCTATCAGGTAATGTACTAATTAAATATAGTACTAATTTCATGATAGATTAGACCAATATAAGATAAAACCCAGCTAACATATCCTGCATTTTTCATGCAATTTTTTTTTTTTTTTTTTTTTTTTTTTGCAGGAAGCGAGAATTAAGGTATGGAACCATAAATTTTTGTACATTAGTTTCATCGTATTTTGTTATGAGGATTGAGCTAAACGTGTTCCTCCATTTGGCTACAGACCGTGGTGTTCATGGGATGCAAGAGTGGAGAAATTGAGCTAGGTTTCTCCGATGTTACTCATGTAATAATTTTTAACATTTGATTGCTTAAATTTTTTGCACCCCTATCTACTAAGTACTTGAATTTAATTTGATTTCCTTGAATGATTATTTAAGCTTGATATAGAAACGCACATGAAGACCTTGTTTCCTGAAGACTTCTCTAGGCGATTCATTCCTCTAGAGTTGCCCCATACAACTGATCAACAAAACCCACCAACGTCGTCGTCTTCATCGTTGCGATCTCTATCAATTGATAGTCCAGCTGAGTGCTCCTCTCTTCTATTCAACATTCCAGGTACTTCCTACAACATTACTGAGCCACCACTTAGGGGCGGGGTGAATCCGATCGATCAAGCGTCACAACCACTATCCACAACCATTGCCGCCACCACCGCAACCATAACAAGCACTCCGCATCATGCCCTTGCTAACATCCAAGGATTACCGTTTCCCATCTCAGAAAGCGAGCATGCTGCGATGACTAATGCCTTTCTTGCGGTACTAAGTTCTCCTTCTTCATCAACATCACCTCAGCAGCATCAGCAACAGAGAAACTTTCCCAACATTTTCCAGGAAAATTATCCTACGGCATCACATTCTTCTTTTAGAAACTATTCGTCAGCTTTAGTACCAACATCACAAACAAGAGCAAATGTTCGACGGCGCAATATAATTAAACGGATCATTGAATATTGTAGAAGCTTGAACTCGACGAGGATTCGAGAAAAATCACTAATGATTGGCCGTCCCACAAGTAATCAGTTACATCACATGATGTCCGAAAGAAAACGGCGCGAAAAACTCAATGAGAGCTTCCAAGCATTGAGATCACTCCTTCCTCCAGGAACCAAGGTACGTAAAATCACCGATTCATTTCACATTTTATGATTACTTCATAAAAATCGACAAACCAATTGGTGTTCTTTTTATCTATTCCAGTATATTATCTGTGAGTTTAAACTTTTAGATTGATTCGGTAGTCACACAAAACTTGTCACTACATGCAGAAAGACAAAGCGTCCGTCCTTGCAACTACTAGAGAGTATTTGAGTTCATTGAAGGCGCAAGTTGAGGAGCTTCGCCGTAAAAATGCTGTTTTAGAGGCACAAGTTTTGCCTAAAGATCAACCCACAAAGGAAGAATCTACTTCTTTCGACGGAGGAAATAATCTTAATGTGCATATTCGGCACGTCTCGGAATCGACATCTCAAGATCAATCAATCGAAACTAGAATTGTCGATCTGCGAGTTAGTGTTAGAGGTGATGTTTCAATTTTGCAGTTAGTCATTCGCATTCTCGAGTTCCTGAAGCAAGTGAACAATGTGAACGTGATGTCCGTGGAAGTTGATGCTCGTGTCGAAGAATCAAATGTTGTCAATCGCTTAACCTTGAGATTAAGAGTTGAAGTGAGTAATTACATATCATTGGGAAGCATTTTCCCGCATAAAATCATGGACTCTTTTTTGTACTTTAATGTTCTTATTTTTAGCACATACGCTTTTCGGCATATTTGATTGTTTCATAGATGTCAGCATCTTAGCACTGTTCTATTGTTTCATGTAATTAACGTTTAAATTTGCCTCATGATGTGGACGTAGGAATCTTCATCTCCCCTGCATATGTATATACGTAATTATCAGTTAGTGTCAAACATAAATACGAAAGATACGTTTACGTTCCCATTTTCCCTGATATAAAACCTCGAAAAATAATTACCGTGTCATAGACAATGTTTATTTTAAATTGTTTATAACATGACAGTTCAAGATAGTCATTTGAAAAATAATGTAAGTCTCATTCGTATATTATTGTTTCAATCTAATTGTGTAAATTTTTTATATTTGTTGGACCACGGTATTAGTGTTGCTGAAATTGTTGACTTTGTAGGGGATTGAATGGGACGAGTCTGCCTTCCAGGAAGCAGTCAGAAGAGTTGTTGCTGACATGGCACCTCCACCACGAGACAAACTTTGACCCATTTTAATTTTTTACTTTATAGGTTTAAAGTTTCCTAGGTAATCTCATGCAGTCCTTGGCGGCACATACGAATTCTACTTGATGGGACAAAATCAAATGTTTTCCTCTTCTTATTTCAGCCATAGATTTTGGCTGACAATTTTGATTACTTCTTAGTATTAATTACCAGCATTCTTTTGTCCTTTTGTATTGGGTTTAAGTTTAGAATTAACATGTCTTATTTATTGATAATTTTGAGATTATATATTTTCTTAAATTTTGAAATCGCCAACTATCGCCAAAGTCCTTCGAATCCATTTGCCATATCATGTTCTTCAATACATATTTCGGTCAAATTAATTGTTAAATTCAATCTATTTTATGCCACAACACAAACGATTACCTTGCGTTTAATAATTACAAATTTTTCATGATGATTATTTTAAAAATATCTTTAATTTTCAGAATTAATCTTCATGGTAAAAGTTCAATGAAGAGATGCAATGGATTCATCAAATATCTATTGGATTAATTTTATTTGTATAAAATGCTAATAGATTTCACTTTTTTTTTATGTATATTAGTTTTTGTAAATTCTGCAAACAGTATTGAGAAAATTTGACGAGTTTCGTATTTAGATTCTTAGGGAATGCCAAAACAACCCGTTAAAATATGTCCACTAATTATTTGAGGTACTTTATCTTATGTTGCCCAATTTGACTGTAGTTTTACGAGTGGACCATGAAAGCACCAAACCGTAAATAAAACATCCGGTCCAACCAAAGATTGATAGATATTTCCAATGATGGTACAACGTCAAAAACAATCAAGTTTTTCAAGGTATCCACCAAACCCAGAAGCAGCTTTCATGCAAGTAAAACCATGCGATGATTATATGTCTCGTACACTTGGCCACGTTAGCTACCAATACCATATATTATATATATTGTATAAGTTTTTTCTAATGCTTTCCCATTCTTCTTCTTTTTTCCTTGGAAAATTAGAAAGGGTTGTGAGACGGCGGCATTGACTGAAGAAATTTTGATAATAACAACTCCAATGAATCATACTAATTCAAGAATCCAGACCACGATTTTGATTCTTGTAAAGAATTTTGACTTTCCAACATATGAGACGCCAAAGCTCAAGACCTATGAGCAGGTAATCGTCAAAACAAAATCATGTTACTTCGGTCATAACAAACGTTCACCTCAATAATTAAGTAATTAGCCTTAATAACTTAAGGAATCCATGGGTTATCTAGTGGGTAGAAAAAAAAAAATTTCTTACTTTGTGAATTCTCTAAACAAGTATAAACCTACTATTAGTAGTAAATAAATAATCTCATTTTATACGATATCTATCTATACCCTATTTGATCAAATGAGTTTTAATAAATATTAAGGATCACAAAATAGATTTCAAATAATGATTTTTCAAAACTTGCACTAATATAGTAGAGCATAGGTAGGGTTTTCCTACTTTACCCACCTAAGAACTTATATCCTAAGATATAAAGAATACCTTATATATGCTCTATAAAAATTATTGAATAATACTAATAAATTTTAATATAGTATTTTTTGATTAATAAACATTTCAGTAAAAGGAAAAGAAAAAAAAAAAGCTTAAGACCATAAATTAATAACCTTAGACGATTCAACCTAATGTTATCTCTCTCACTTTATGTTTTCCAATCTTTCCCCTTAGTCATTTTTACTTGCTAAATGATAAGATTACATAAATTTGAAATAATGAAAATAGAAAATTAGTTTTTTTTTTTAATTTCACATATTTTGCTATAAGTATCCCTAAGTTTTCTAAATGAATTGTATGTAATATCATAGATAGATTACTTTTTTGATATCGTATAAACTTGACATTTAAGAGAAAAGAAGCAATATTTAAACGTTCATAAGGTACCTTATACCATATAGATTTACAAGATACAATTCCAAGGTAATTTCACAATGTTATAAGATAGATTTTGACTTACGGATGGGATTCTTCCCTAAACTCATAAAGAAAAAAGGAAATAAGTTAGACGAAAAAAGAAGAAACTTGGATAAAAAGAGAATCAACATAAGCAAAATGAAACAAAGTGGTTTAGATAAATCCTCTTTATCGATAACCTCAAACTAATTGATCGAATATTTATTAATAAGTAATCAATGAAAGACTACTTCACGTACCTTACAAGGTATAATATAGATAAAATCTTATACTCTATCCATCTTATACCCACTTGTCCCTACCTACTGCTTTTAATTTGTTTGGAAATATATCTACCAAGAAAACTTTTTTTTTTTCCATTATTATAAGGATATCAATTGTAACACCGCAAGCAAAAAGTTGTGAAATAGCTAAGTCAACAAATACTGATGAGCTCATTTCAATCACTTGACCAAAAAATTTTAAGCTTGTGTTAATATTGTCGAGCTTGATTTTTCAATTTCCTTTATTTGAAATTAATTTCTCATTTCTTGATTAATACTAAACCCTAACCTATTTAATATTATTCTCGATTAAAGAAATTGAGAAATTTCGGTTTTTTTATTGAAAATAATTTTTTGACTTGCCACCCGACTAGAGCCGGGAAAAAGGAAAGAAACCGTAATCAATTGGGTAGATTGATTACGATTTGGCTACCGGTTTTTTATTTCAATTTGAATGAAGAACCAGAGGGTTCCGAGTTTGGAGGCTAACTTATTAAACCCTAACGGGTACCACTATCTACTTACCGAAATTAAGATTATTCTTCTAATTATAATATTTTTAAAGAAAAAATAAATAAATAAATAATTAAAAGAAAAAAGAACTTAAGTTTCTACATATTTTACCGTCGCTCCGAAGGTGCCTACGTACCTGCTAACCGGGATCAGACGATCGTAGTTTTTTCCGAAAACTTTAATGTGTTGGTTCTTTTTATAAAAAAATAATAATTGGTTGAATTTATGTTTTTATTAGCCATTTTATTTTTATTAAGAAAAATCCCTAGAAACATAATTTTTATTCCTAATTATAAAAAAAAAACCTAAAAACCTAATTTTTGAAAAGTCCCAAATTAAGATTTTTATTTAAAAACAACTAAATGATAAATTTTTTTATTTTCAAGAAAAACCCTAAAGATTTTATGAAATATGCAATGTTCTACATGATGAATCTTTTATATAGAAAAGATGCTTAAAACACAAAAAGAAAAGATAAAAAAATTCTTAATTATAGAAAAAATACCTAAATCATAGAAAAGATGCCTAACTATAGAAAAAATATCTAAATTATAAAAAAGATGTCTAAACCATAGAAAAGATATATAAACTGTAAAAAAGAAACCTAAATTATGGAAAAAATGTCTGATCATAGAAAGATGTCTAAACCATAAAAAAAATTCAAACCATAAAAGAGAAACCTAAACTATGGAAAAGATGTCTCGCAATATAAAAGAAGTCAATTAAAGATTTTTCTTTTATTTTATGAACATTAAAATGATTTTTTTATCTAAAAATTCCTAATATGCCTAATGCAATTTTTCTAAATTAATACAATATACAAAGAACGAGTTTTGTAAAATATGAGATTTTATAAAAATGTCATTTTGAAAATATGAAATCTAAAAAAAGTTTAAACTAAAATTTAACTTAACACATATTCACTAGACACTAATGCTATAACTAATTACTAGCAATTAAAGACATGATAAAAAAAAAATAAAAAAAATTAGTACAAGTCTTCAAAATAACTACGCATATACTAAGTAAGATAAAAATAAATAAATAAGACAAGTTATAAATAATAGTTAAAAATCACTATTATGTACCTAGAAGGCAAAGCATATAAAGCTGATGAAAGGGAACAGACTGGATCCCTAGTCCTATTGCGTCCACAACTATAGAATTGGTCTAAAGAGTGGGTTCGAGCGTATTTTTAACAAATGTATAATTGTTTTTTTTAGCTCGCACTATGTAACCCTTATTTATAAAACTCGAAAACAAATATTTTGAATCAAATCGAATTGAATCTAAATTAATAAAGATCCAAAATAAATTCAAATTTTACAAATCTTGATTTTATTAGATTTAACATCATCGTATCAGATTTGCTTTTTTTTTTTTACAACTATTTAGTCAAGATTCCATCAAATTAATTTTTTTTAATATTTTCTTTTTTAGTTTTTTTCTTTTTTTTTTCCAACAATTTTCTATTTTTTTGTCTTTTTTATCATTTTGCAATTTTTTTATTATTTTCTAAATTACGACCTTAAAAACAAAAATTATAACTACTATGGGCAAAAATCGAGTGCCTATAGCTGCTCCTCTTTGTAGTGCAGTTTAAATAAAACTTTGTCACAAAGACAAAAGTGACACCGTTTTTGTCTCGGGACGACTCTATCCTAAAGAACGCTAAGACATTTAACAACGATAAGTTTGGAATGAAGAATAACGAAGGTAGCACCCTTGTGGGCTGATAAGAATCCCTAAAAGGAATTATGAGAGTTTGGTCGTACCCGCTTTGGGTTGAATAATTAAAGCAGGGGAAGCACTCCTTGAGTTGACTAAGATCCTAAATTAGATGAAATGGGTAAGTACTCCTAAAGTTGGCTAAAACCCTAATAGAATGAGAGAATTTGGTTGTACCTTAATGAGCTAACTAACTAAGGTGGTCAAAGCGCCCTTTGAGCTAGCTAAGACCTAAATAATGAGTTGAGAAAGCTTAGACATGCCCTAATGAGCTGACTAACTAAGGCGATTAAAGCACCATTTGAGCTGGTTAAGACCTAAAGATAAAAAAACTTGGTCATGCCCTAGTGAGATGACTAACCAAGGCGATCAATGCACCCTTTGAGCTTGCTAAGACCTAAAGATGAGAAAACTTGGTCATACCTTAATGAGCTGATTAACCAAGGCGGTTAAAGCGCTTTTTTAGCTGGCTAAGACCTAAGAATGAAGAAACTTGGTCGTGCCTTAATGAGCTGACTAACCAAAGCGATCAAAGTGCCCTTTGAGCTGGTTAAAACCTGAAAAATGAAGAAACTTGGTCGTATCCTAATGATTTAACAAAACAAGACGTTCAAAGTGCGTTTGAGCTAACTAAGACCTAAAGAATGAGAAAACTTGGCCATACCCTAATGAACTGAATAACCAAGGCAGTCAAAGCGCCCTTTGAGTTAGTTAAGACCTAAAAAATGAAGAAACTTGATCGTGCCCTAATGAGCTAACTAACCAAAGCGATCAAAGCACCCTTTAAGCTAGCTAAGACCTAAAAAATGAGGAAACTTGGTCATGCCCTAATGAGCTAACAAACCAAAGCGGTTAAAATGCCCTTTGAGCTGGCTAAAACCTAAGAATGAGGAAACTTGGTTGTGCCCTAATGAGCTAACTAACCAAGGCGGTCAAAGTGCCCTTTGAGCTGGCTAAGACCTAAAGAATGAGAAAACTTGGTCGTACCCTAATGAGCTGACTAACCAAAGCGGTTAAAGTACCCTCTGAGTTGACTAAGACCTAAAAAACGAAGAAACTTAGTCGTGCCCTAATAAGCTGACTAACCAAAGTGATCAAAGCATCCTTTGAGCCGGTTAAGACCTAAAAATGAAAAAACTTCGAATTAGGATACCGCTCCATGAGCTTGCTAAATCCCTAAAAGATTATAAGTTGGGCAACTGGGAGCTTATGAAACTCTACATTGGGACTACACTTACAAGCTGGCTAGCTCCCTAAGAGATTATAAATTAGGACTATGTTTTCGGAGCCAGTTGGAAGCTTAAGATACTTTAGATTAAGACTGCGTTTTATGAGCTGGCTAGATCCCTAAATGAAAATATAAATCTGGATAGCGCTCCATAAGCTGATTGAAGCGCTAAAGAAGATATGGATAGGAACAGTACTCTATGAGCTGGCTATATCCTTGAGAAAACAGATAAAGGGTAAGTACCCTTCAGACTCGCTTAAACTCTATTGACAGTTGATAGTAAAACTAAGGAACATCACTGATTCGAAAAAAACTCTAGACTTAAGAAATTTACAAACGAGGGATTTGGTGAAAACTGTTTATAACATAAATTGAACATTTAGCCATTATGGATGAAATGAACTAGAAAATGAATCGAAAAACTTGTAACAAGCCTCTACCTTCTCTCTTTCCTTTTCATTTTCTTTTTTCCTTCTTTTTCCTTGAAAGTTTGCTAATGAATACAAATTCCTATCTAAAAGGTAAGCATTATAATCATGTAGGGTATCTCATATCCACCATAGTTTGTAACCTAGACAATAAGCTTCTTAGATAGGCTTTAAACATTCATTTCGTAAGGAAAAGGTAACTCATGATTAGTCTAGTTGAAGAAGACTTCCTTACGTACTCTTGGTATGGATTTCATTCTTGATTACTATTCTAGAAATTATAATCCAGTTTGTAAGTGATACGCTCTGATCGATTTGTTAAGTCTTTTTGGGTTTAGTATTGTAAATTTGGCTTTTGGTCAAATGGTTTCAAAAGGGATTAACAAGAGGGCCTATTTTGAAAGAAGTACTTTCATCTAACCTAGGAGGTACAAGTTAAGAACCCTTAGGAATGAACTAGATGTGGACTTACCCTAATTTCAAAAATAATTTTTATCTTAGATAAATTATTCTTCAAAATTGAAAGAACTTTGAGTAAGGAGGTATTATGGGTGGGAAGGTCTTGTGTTTGAGAATCGAATGGATAGAAAGGGTTTATGTTTGTGATTTGGAGTGTGATTTTGAGCTGAATATAAAGTTTTTGGTTTATGGTTGAAAACACGATTCTGAATGAATATGAGGTTTTGTGTTTTTGGTTAGGAATACGATTCATAGCCTTATGTTTGTTGAGCAACTTAAGCCTTCTTTGATTGGGGATTTTCTTAAGCTTAATATTTGGGTATTTCTTCATTTTCCTTTTTCCTAGTTTTTTTCTTTTTCTTTTTTTTTTCTTTTTTTCATTTCATTTTCTTTCTTTCTTTTCTCTCCCCAAAAATAACTATTTTTTTTGTCAAGTTTTTGTCTTTAGATGAATCAAGGCCCTAAATCCATAGGTTCAAAGTGCATTGGTTTAGGTAAGGTATATGTGGCCTTTGGAGTATTTGAAAAAACTGTTAACTCTTCTTCAAAGGAAACAATTTATCGAAAAAAAAAAGTATCTTTGAATTATTGTTACTGGGGTAAACATAAATCAATTTTATCCATCTCTCATAATAATGACCCTAACCTCCGAATTGCCCATTGTAGGGGTGGTTCTTGACAGGGTTTACATTTGAAAGGACTCCAGATCAGTCCAACGAGATTATCAAGGGATAATTGCATTTGGGATTTAAAAATGAATGCCTAACTTCATTTCGATTTGCATATCAAATTCAAAATGGACCTCCTTTAAAGAATGAGTCCAAAATATCCTCACCATGATATCTCTTAACTCTCAAAGTATTTAAGGGTTAGTGTATGGGATATAGCTCACCTCTTTTCATTCAAAAATTTTTAAAAGTGAGTTACCAATTCCTTGCATAAGGATCGATTAACCTTAGGGTATTGACTTTACTCCCCAATTCCTTAGAACATGCCCTAATTGTGAAATATCAAAAACTAAATGCCCCATGCCCTAGACTTATAGGTCTTAATGCCCCTGAGCTTCCATATGTGATTTTGGGTTAGTTTCTTTAGAGTTCATATAGGCTGGAATTGACAACTTTTGAAGTGGACGGGACTAATGAATGGCCCCTTTTGTTTGTATCGAGGATCAAGCTTAAGATAGTGTTTCATGGCTTTGTGTTTTGACTCGGTTCATGGTTGGACTTGATGGCTCAAGCCTTAAGTTAGTTCAACCATCTTGATGGGCTAGGGCTCAGGTTTGGTTGGTTATTTTCTTGGGCCAGGTGTGTTTGTTTAGGTTAATTGCCTTAATGGGCCAAGTGATGGTGTTTGTCCCGAACCCTATAAGGATTCATAACCGTTAGGCAATTTCTTTCTTTTTCTTTTCTTTCCTTTCTTTTTTTTTTTTTTAAAAAAAAGAGAGAGAGAGGAAAAGTTAGGGATTTGTGTTACAAAGACTGAGTGATGGAATTATAAATGGAGGGTTGCTTTACTAGAATTCTATATACAAACCTAGAACAACATTACTGAGGGTCTATTTACAAATGAAGAATTCTAAAGGAAAAAGACTAAATAAAAATTTAAATCATATTTATTCCGAATGATAAAGGTTAAGGAGTCAATTTATCCAAAAGAATGAATATTTCTGGCTGGTAAAATACTAGACAAAACGGTAACTATTTAAAATTATTTTATAGGTTTGATTCTTTTTGTTTTGTTTCTTTTTTTTTATTATTTCTATTTATTTACTCTATAAAGGTTGGGCTCAATTGATATGGGCCCAAACGAAAAGTGATAGATTTGAGCCTTATGGATGTACTAAAGCCTTCACTAAGGTAATATTTATAGGGCTCTTCTATAAGGGTAAGATGAGTCTAATTTTGTTCCTAATAAATTCTTACTTATTTGGGCTAAAAACTTGAGACCATGTCTAGAGTATCTTTTAAGGCTAATGAGGTTTGTAGACGTAGATCTGTTGAAAGTCCCTTGACTCGATCCAACCATAGTTATGTAAAAAAAAAAAAAAAAAAAATCAAAATTACAATCATCACCTATTCCAAACTTTACCTAGAATTATTACAAATTATTTACGGAAAAATATTACAACTGTAACTTCATAACTATCCTTATTCATTTGGGTTTATCACATCATAGGTTATTGTGATTTTTTTTTTTTAAAAAAAATGTTTTCATGTGATGCAAAGCGTAGGTTCTAAAGGTCTTTAAATTCTGCAACCACTGTGTTTTTTTCAAAGCAACAGTTCTGTAGTCGCATCTGAACTTGAATAAGATAGCCTAATCAGCCCTGGAAGGTGGTTGCCCCACAACATCCTAAACTTACACAATAGGCCCCCTCTTAAGGTTCTAAAACGGCCTGGTTCTGACCATATCTATCATGCATTTATGATGCAAAGAAATAAAAATAAAGTAAACCCCTAAAACTATCCCTCTAAATAAACTGCAACAAAAAATGTTAGTAAAAATAAAACAAAGAAATACATAAAATAGCATACCTAAGTTCTTCTTTTTATTATTATTTCATCTTTTTATTTTTTATTTTTGAAAAATAATCCTATTTTCGGTAACTTTTAGTGGCTAGCCCTTTAGCGTCCCCAATGGAGTCGCCAAATTGTCGAGCCTGATTTTTTGGTTTTCTTTACTTAAAATTAATTTCTCATTTCTCAATTAATACTAAACCCTAACCCATTTAATATTAATTCTCGACTAAAGAATTGAGAAATTTCGGGTTTTTTATTGAAAATAATTTTTGGAATCGCCACCCAACCGGAGTTGGGAAAAAGGAAAGAAACCGTAATCAATTGGGTGGATAGATTACGATTTGGCTATCGGTCTTTAATTTCAATTTGAATAAAGAACCAGAGGGTTCCGAGTTTGAGGGTTAACCTATCAAACCCTAACGGATACCACTATCTACTTACCGAAATTAAGATTATTCTTCTAATTATAATATTTTTAAAGAAAAAATAAATAAATTAAAAATTGAAAGAAAAAAGAACCTAAGTTTCTATATATTTTATCGTCGCTTCGAAGGTGCTTACGTACCTATTAGCCGGGATCAGATGATTGTAGTTCTTTCCGAAAACTTTAATGTGTTAGTTCTTTTTATAAAAAAAAAATAATTGGTTGAATTTGTGTTTTTATTAGCCATTTAATTTTTATTAAACAAATCCCTCGAAGCCTAATTTTTATTCTTAATTAAAAAAAAACCTAAAAACCTAATTTTTGAAAAGTCCCAAATTAAGATTTTTATTTAAGAATAACTAAATGATAAATTTTTATATTTTCAATAAAAACTTTAAAAATTTTATGAAATATACAATTAATTTTTATGAATCATAAAATATGCAATGTTCTACATGATGAATCTTTTATATAGAAAAGATGCTTAAAACATAAAAAAGAAAAAAAATTCCTAATCATTAAAAAAATACCTAAATCATAGAAAAGATGCCTAACTATAGAAAATATATCTAAACCATAGAAAAGATGTCTAAACCATAAAAAAGATATCTAAAATATAGAAAAAATATATAAACTATAGAAAAAAAAAAGCTTAAATTATAGAAAAAATGTCTAATAATAGAAAAATGTCTAAATCATAAAAAAAAAGTTCAGACCATGGAAAAAAAAACCTAAACTATGGAAAAAACATTTAAACTATAGAAAAGATGTCTTGCAGTAAAAAAGAAATCAATTAAAGATTTTTTTTTTATTTTATGAACATCAAAATGATTTTTTTTATCTAAAAAACCCTAACATGCCTAATGCAATTTTTCTAAATTAATACAATATGCAAAGAACGAGATTTTGTAAAATATGAGATTTTACAAAAATGTCATTTTAAAAATATGAAATCTAAAAAAAAAAAAATAAACTAAAATTTAACTTAACACATGTCACTAGATACTAATGCTATAACTAATTACTAGCAATTAAAGACATGATAAAAATAAAAAAAAATAGTACAAATCTTAAAAATAACTGCACATATACTAAGTGAGATAAAAATAAATAAATAAGACAAGTTATAAACAATAATTAAAAACCACTATTATGTAGCTGTAAGGCAAAGCACACAAAGCTAATGAAAGGGTTCGAGCGTGTTTTTAACAAATGTATAATTTTTTTTTTTTTTTTGCTCACATTATGCAACCCTCATTTATAAAACTTGAAAGCAAATCTTTTAAATCGAATCGAATCTAAATTGATAAAGATCCAAAATAGATTCGAATCTTACAAATCTTGATTTTATTAGATTTAACATTATCGTATCAAATTTGCTTTTTTTTTTTTTTACAACTATTTAGTCAAGATTCCATCAAATTAATTTTTTTGAATTTTTTCTTTCTTAGATTTTTTTTCCAACAATTTTCTACTTTTTTATCATTTTTCAATTTTTTTTATTATTTTCTAAATTACGATCCTAAAAATAAAAATTATAACTACTATGAGCAAAAATCGAGTTTTTACATATATGATATTCACAATTATAACCTTATAAACTAGTATTACAATCTTCTCTAATCAATATAGGACACTTAACCGTGGGGTCTTACAATCCTCCATCCTTAAACACGCAACGTCCTCATTGTGAAATCTTATAATTGGGCCTAAATCTTTCCTCTTTTTCGGTATACAATTCAAACCACTTATTACTTATAAGCCATCTTAAAAGCATATAAAAAGTCACATCCTAATAACACTCTCTACGTTCCTCGGACCTCTTCTCTAAATTAAGCTAAACCTCAATCATTTACTTATTGGTAGAGAGTCCATTTTAATACCATTTATAATGCTCCAAACCAAAAGTTATTAAATAGTTAAGTCAACAAATACTGATGAGCTTATTTCAACCATTTAGCTCAAAAGTTTTAAACTTATGTTAACAAGATATTTATAATCATTACCTTATAAATCAGTACAACAACTTTTTATAATCCATATGAAACACTTAACCATAGATACTCCCCATCTTCCTCGAATCTCTTCTCTAAATTAAAGCTAAATCCGAATCATCTACCTATTGGTAGGAGGTTCGCTTTGATACCATTTAAAATACCCCAAACCAAAAGCTATGAAATAACAAAATCAATAAACACTGATAGACTCATTTTAACCATTTAGCACAAAAGTTTTAAATTTTTATTGACAATATATTTACAATTATGATCTTATAAACTAGAATCTCTTACAATTCATATGAAATAGTTAACCATGAGATCTCTTATTAATATTTTATTAGTGCCAAATGATGTATAAGCTTACATAGCCGTATGTTCAAATGTTTTATGTCGAATAATTGACTAATCAGTCTACAAAATTTGGTAAACATAGCTAAATTTCTTGACAGATCATCTCGTTATATGCAAACTAATCGAAGTTGCATTTAAAATTAACGCAAACATAATTGCTACCATAATTATCTCCACCAAAAAAGAAGGTAAGATATAAATTGGGTGATGAAACATTTGTCAAAAGAAATAGATATTTATCGACACACCAAAGAAAGATGCCCTAACATTTTACGAATATTTAATGAAATTTTGGGTGAGTACCACGACAATTTTCTCGAACAAATTAGGGTACATTTTTCATTTTCATTTCTATGAAAAAGGTTCATGAGTTAGGGTTGAGACACGTGTTCAACACGTGAAAAGAGAAAGGGAATAAGCGTACTAGATGATCCCTATAGCTATAAGAAAGTAAATTAAACCCTTTAAGTAAATTATTCACGTTATTTATTTTTATGCCAAAATTCAATTAAAAGTAATTATGTTTCGATTTCTGTGTGAGTTATATTCAAATCAGAAATATTAATTTAATGCCTATCTCTTTTTTGTGTATGTCTATCAAATTCAATCATAAATTTATGGTCATAAAATATGGGAGATGATTGAAAAACTTACTTTGTTTGATATTATATACACACACAAAAATGAATTTTAAATAGAGTTGACAATTTGTATTATCGTGTAATATTTTGTTTCCATATGTAAGTGTATTTGTGTCCCAAAAAATCTAAATTCGTGATATGATCGATTTATTAATCGTATATAAAAACGAAAACTCAAGACCTCATATGTCTCTTATTCAGGTTAGACCCGTTTATATTAAAGCTAACAATTTTTGCTACTGTATCATATTTCATTTATCTTAAGTTTGATATTATTTATCATTTAAAAAGTCATAGTTATATTTTTAATATATATATATATAGATATAAAAGAAAAAGAACAATAATAATATTTAAATTTTATAAAGACAAATGATATAGTATCTTCGTACTTAATACAAAATTACAACTCAAACAAAAGCTTTTAGTAAAGCAAAATCTTACCAAATATAGAAAATCCTAAAATTTAAATTATATATCACTACATTAAATAGAACCATGGATTAAATTAATATTAATATTACTACCAATATTAATTTTCAAATTTATCATATTATTTCTTAAATTTTCAAGAGAAACAATCAAATAATATACACATGAATTTATAATTTTTTTTCCATTTAAACTAAAATATAACAAGAAGAATATATAGTTAAAAATATATCATACTTTTTTTATTAAAATCTCTTACTTAAAAGAATAATTTATGTAATAAAATACAAATACAAAAGAATATATAACGTATTCCGTATTCGAATCTAAAAGCTTGATCCATATCTAAACATGAATTTAACCGTATTTAAATAAATTTAACTCATTTATATCTTATATTTTGTATCAAATTTTTGTGTACATTAATCTATTTAATTCATATCTTATTGTGTCCAAATCAGTTTCCCAATTCCCAGTGCAATCTTAAAGTAGGCACCAAAACTTTTGATATTATCGGTAAAAGAAAAAATGAGATCCATTAATTTTACAATGATGTAATGGTGAATCTTGCCGCCAAAAGTTGATTGAAACATGGGGTAACATGAGTGTACCAAAAGTTTATCCGAGTCTATCCTAGTGGTGTACGAAAGGTCATAGAAAATAACAAAAAGACAAAAACACCCAGTAGCTTCGACCTATGCTCTCTTATTTCTTTAATTAGACTAGCAAATCTTAAAGAGTTAAACGTAAGCAAGTTGAAACTAGCTTATATAGGTGAAATTTTCAATTTATAAAAGTCTGACGAAGACGGAAGCATGATAGTACATTCTCGTGATTCACGGTTTACGTTGTTTTATGAATTAAGGAACTTTTGTCAAATGGAAAATTACACTTATACAGTAATTCAAAGCTAGAATATATAGGTAAGAATTTTAATTTATAGAGTTGTGGCGAAGGCTTGTCACATGATCCGGATAGGGATGTAAGCGTGAAGTCTGTTAATAGACTTATGCAAGGGGGAAATGTTGGGGAACAGTGATGGTTAAAATTTAATTGTGATGGTGCAGTTGCTCTTGATGGAAAGACTGTAGGAATTGGTGGGACTTGTAGGAATCATGAACGAAAGGTTGTGAGAGGTTCAAGGCTACGGTGAGACTGAGGTTCACTTCGGAACTCTAGGTGAATGGGCGTTTTAGGACAAGATCTAAAAGCACTTCCAACGTGCTGCGAAGCTTTCGGCCATGAGACGAAAGGGTGGCCGTGCGAAACTTAGCTTGCATTGGCAGCCACGTGATGATTCAAGTTTGTAATAGGCGTAGGAGCCCCCTCATCTCCTATTAAAGTTGAAATTTGGGCCATAAACTATGAGCTGAAGTTGGGCAAAGAGAAAAATGAAGAGCTTAATCTTTGAAATTGACTAAATTACAGCCAAAAATTGGATTACATGTAACTGGATAGCAATTGTTGTCCTTATGCTTGATTTACAAAGAAGGAGCTTGCAAAAGAATTCAATAATGTTGTTTTTTACAAGACTCCCCATGGCGAGGATAAAGTTGCTGATAGGCTTGCAAAGGGGAGGCTCCAGAACTCTATTCATGTGGTTTTTGATTGGGAGTTCCCATCTTTTGTTTCTTCTTTTGTCGAAGAGGATATATCCTCTCGTTCTACGAAAAGTAATGTGTTAAATAAGCTTGTAATGGGAGAAGAAACCCCTAGATAGGCATATCTTTTGTACAATTTCTTTAGTATTTGAATAAAGTTAATGTTATTACCTGGGAAAAAAAAAAAAAAAAGAGTTGTAACAAAGATGGAAACATGATAGTGCGTTCTTATAATTCACAGCTTACGTTTTTATACAAACTAAGAAACTTTTATCAAATGGGAAAGCTACACTTGTATAGGAATTTGATTAAAGTTTTTATATTTTTCATAAATTATTTAAATATGTTACATTAATGATAAAATGCAATTAAGTCTTCCAAATTTGAAGTGAATTATTTTAATCCTCTACATCTTATATATTTACGCACCATGTTCAATATAAAGGACATAGTTGAATTTTAGCATAAATACAAAGAATCTAAACAATCCACTTGAAATATAGAGGATTTAATTGAACTTTAACAACAATATAAAGGATTTTCGCTATACTTATCCTATTTTAGTCAATCAAGTCTTATCGACAAATAAGAAATCATCAACTTTTTCTAAAGGCTAACAAGGAGGCCAAACAATAATATAAATATATTACTATACCAGTTTGTTTTGAAAAGGATCTTATAAGTTTGCTAAGCCCTATACCTAAAAAGGTGTACCATCCACCATGTGCTTATGCTCATAGATAAGGACACACAAAGCATCAAATCTCCCAACTTTCTTGAATTATAAATCTTCTTATTAGTTAACAACTAAGTTATAATGACCTTAAAAGGGTAACCATAAAGTTTACCATTTGCTCAACCCTAAATTGAGTGCTAACCCTACATAGTATGTAAGTGTCATCTTTATACTGCAATTTCATTCTTATTGATCCAATTATTGGTAGCTAGTCTAGGTGACAAGCTCTTAAAGTCATTAGTATTCACAGACAACTAAGCTTTTTCAATTAGTTGCAATGACAAAACTTTCACCCTTAACTTCTTCTTCCAAACTTCCCAACCTACTTGAATAACCACTATGATTTGATCTGTGATCTGTGTACTCTCATCAATATTAGGCATTCATACTTAGAATCTATCTATTCAACTCAGCATAAGGTTTCATTCTAACTTTTCAACCACTTTAATAGTCACCATAAGTTAATCGATGACCTTCATACAACCTTATGGAAGTATTATTCATTCCAAATCATTTAATTCAAGAAACAAGCAAGTAGCACACATCATATAAGTAAGCCATCAACAAAATTTCATCTATGGATACAATAGTTGTAAGGGTAGATTTTTACAATGGAAACCATGAATCTCATACACAACATGATAGAAGGATATATTAGATTCTTTTTCTCTTGTTCATGTGTATTGATCATTTATAATGAAAAATGAGTTTCTTGTATTTCATTTTGCTCTAGAACATTTTAATTCAAGAAATAATGCAACAATATAGTAATTGAAGTAAAGGGAACCTACACTTAAATAATCACATTAATTCTTCAAAAAGATTGTGTTTCCCTTAGAATGAGAGAAATCCTTAGTTACCAATTGAATTACATTTATCTTTAGAACTTTAAAATAAAAGTACTTGATCCAAGTGCAAAAGATGATCCAAGTGATTGACACTTAGTTTGGCTAATTGTTCAACAAAAAAGAGAGAACAAATGAAAAGCAGTTAAGTTCAGTCAATAATCATGAGATAAATTGACAATTCTTGTGAATTGTAGGTGACCCAACAATCAGAGGTTATTTAGTCAACTATTTATTAATATTGAGCCTTAACCATTTAGTTAGAAGGTTTCAATCTTATTGAGGATGTTTATCAACCAAACTCTTTCTTCAATTAATCAAACCTAGGAATTTCAAAGAACTCACTTTACTTAAGCTTAACTCATCTTAAATTCAACTACCATTTAATTTGTTATAATTGAATCCACATTCAATCTCCAAATAACTCCATTAAGTTCAAAGCACAATATCTTAATCCTTATCAAGGTTGCATATTAATTTATTTGAAAATTACTTAAATGCTCATTTTGCTCATTATAATCTCATACACCAATTCGTTAAATTAATTTCAAATGATAATTTGATTAATGAAATACTATCAATATATTATGTAATTTTTCTATGTTTTTCTTTATTTATTTATATGTTGTTATTGTTTATTTAAATAGAAATTGAAATATATTTTTTTATTTTTGTAGATAAAGTATAAAAATGTGAGAAATAATTTGAAATATTATAAGAAATGAACAATGTTAGATTTCTATTTTTGCAAAAAAAAAAATGGAAATTTCTTATTTTTTGTATTTCCTTTAATTTATTGTAGAAATAAATTTCAATTTCAATAAATGAAATTAAAACGAAAGATAAGGAAAAAATATTTTAATAAAATGCTTTCCCATATTTTGTAATTTTTGTATTATTTTTCTACTTTTCATAAAATAATAGTATTTTATTAACTAAAATCATAGCAAAATACAAAAGAGAATATTGGAAATTGTTGTAAAATACTAATTTTAGGATATGAATTTACAAAAGAATTTTCCATGTATCTTGTTTGTTAAATGGATTAGAAAAATCCCTCTATTGACAAGTTGCAAAATAAAGTGCATATAACTGATAACAACAAAAAAACTTAGCATGTTTTGAAATTTTTTATGTGTATTTTGTTATCGTTACATTATAAAATATATAAACTTGGTTTAGCATTTAATAACATATGAAGAACATAGCACTACACATATAAATGTTCCGCTAGTAAGTACATTGACAAAGTTGGGTGCCTTCTTCAAATGGCGTCTTAATTTATTCAAAAGTTTGATAACTACATTTGATATCCTTACTAAAAATGTTTAATCTTATATTGGCACCCAATCTAAGTTATCAAACATTTTTCATTTCGTAAAGCCCGAAGGTATAGCTTGGGGTTGCAATATGTAGAATTATCATAGTGAAGTCTCAACACATTTGTCTTAGTTACTTGAACATGAAGTTCCCGATTGTGCATAAGGATTTGCACAACACAATGAAGGGTTTATGGATGATGTTGAAAATGATATATCAAAAGACATGGTCCATGATCATACAAACAATGGGTATTATGGATCAAATGGTGAAGGGCTAGGTAAAAATGAGTCAAATGACTAGTGGTTTATTTGAATGTGAAAAACTTGAGGTATATTCTAGGAGTTCAATGTTTTCTCTTCTCCTTATTACTATTTAGATGATAAAATTAAAGGTGTATGGTCAAAATTAGTGAAAAGTTCCAATAAATGATTTTCTTTCTTTTCTTTTCTTTGTTATTATTATTTTTTAAAGCCTCTTACTTAAGGGAAATAGGTTTCCCTCCTCTTACTATGAGGCATAGTGAATGTCGAGAAAACTTAGAAGGGATGTGAACTTAATTAATACATGTCGAAATTATTGTGTTTTTCAAAAAGGGAGTTTAAGGATCTAAATTATCTCCTAAGGTACAATGAATCAAGGAAGAAAGGCTTGGCATGAATAGAGAGAAGGTTGCAGTGAAGGTATTGAGGCATTTTCCATTTATAACACCCTATAATGTTTGTTGATCAACCAAAAGATGGCTCTAGATATAAGATAGCATAAGGAATGACATATTTCTAAGGAAAACATTCTAAGACACCCATCTAATTCTTAAGCATGGAAGTGCCTAAATAACAACTTTCTAATACTACAATGGAGGCTTAGTATGTATGATTAGGTCTTACAACCAATGGTTTCAATCCCTTCATCAATTTAACTATGACATATAATTCATAACTGATAATTATATTTCCTTATAATGTTCTAACATGAAAATGTATGAGAGAGTGATGCTTATTTATGTTTTTATTAATCCTAGGGTCGATAATATTGTGCAAAGATATCATTGTTTTCCTTCAACTCTTTTTGATAGGATAATGGAATTGTAGATGAATGAGATTTGTACATTCAATGTCATAGTAAAATAGTCCTATATGTGAGTCACATTGCTTTGAACAATCATGATTTTCTAGACAACTAATGGGTATAAAGCATATCCTATTCATAACATTAATATGACATGTGGACATAGCTAAAGTAAATCCCACTTCATGGGACTAGACTAGTTTTACTAGTGACACATTCCTCATGCGGCAACACTAAGGAGTTTAATGGAGAAGCAAAGAAGAGATTGCTCTTGGTGAATTATGGCAAGGCGAAATTTTAATGCTTGTCTAGTTAAAGATATGGTTCTTAGGGAGTCATTTTTTGGTATATGGAGAAGGCAAAATGATAATGGTATCATTTGGAACAAGAAAGCATTCTTTCAGAATTGCCATATTGGAGTCAATTGGAAGTGAGAAACAGCATTGATATGATGCATGACTTTGTAACACATTGTTGGATATGAAGGATACATGTAAAGATATTGATTAAACTCAAATAACATTACTAAAGATAGGGATTTGATCCGAATTGCATCTTACTCCTTAAGGGTTCACATTGTGAAGCCACCAAAGTAGTTTATGTTGCAATCTCATCATGTAAAAGAAGTATGCCACTTAATAAAGGACATGAAACTTCTAGACATGTATGCTTCCAATGTATTATCATGTTTAGGTTAATCAAAAGTAAGGGTTACGGGTCTAAAGAGTCATGATTTTCATGTGTTTCTTTAAAGTCTTTTACCAGTAATTCTACGTAAGTTTCTTCAAGGTGAATTTCATGATATAGTTTGTGAAGTATCCCTTTTTTTTAGGGGACTATGTGTGAAGTGGCTATGAATTATCTTAACTCCTATAGAGCAAAGCATAATCACAAAATTACATAAGCCAGAAATGACCTTCACACTAGCATTCTTTTCATATTTGTAGGAGTAACTCCCTAAAAAGCTTTTGATAAGAAAAAATTATCTTTTCATAGCTAGATTCATTCCATGTGAAAACCTAAATATTTTATAATGTGAACTTTATTTTGCTCATATTATATGACAATACCCTTGATGTTTCTATTATTACTTGACCTTGAGTTTGCTTTTGTCTTTCTAGTAAGATATTAGGAGTGTAGTCTTTATTTGATTAGCTTCTGAACCATATATCCATTAGCTACCAAGATTATTTCTTCTTTTTTTCCTTCATTCCTTCTTTTCTTTTCTTTTCTTTTTTTTTTTTATTTATTTGAGATTTCGAAGTCATATCCGTGAAAGGCCTACGAGGTGTACCTTGCTGGCTAGGTTGTCCATCTTCTCATGCCGTCAAGTGCATCATGTGATTGTCGTTGTCGTTGTCTTAAAACTATCAATCAAGCTAAAGATGGCAATAATAACTAAAATAGAGGTAATGAAATTATCCTATATTAATAATGATATCGTCGAGATTTAAATTGTATGGGTCATAGGGGACGAAAGTGCTCAAATACATGTAGCGTGAGAAAACATAGAGCTATTATTGATAATGAGAGGAACGATGCTTGAGATGCAATCTTATGATGATTAGTCGACTTAAGATTTCAATCATGCTATACATAAGATCTAGGTGTAGAGATAAGTTGACTCAAAACATTTCACTATTAAATTTGAACTCAAATTCGATTCAAAATTTTAAACTCAAACTTAATTTGAACTTGGTCAAGTTTTGAATTTTAAATTTAAACTCAACTCGAAGTGATACTTAATTGGCTCAAGCTTCTTTCTAGATAGCATTTTATGCAAGTTTAAGTTAAACTTGACAAGTTCATTTACGATCAATTAATCTAAAAAAAAATTATGGGAGTAAATATAAATAACTCTTTAAACTTGAACCTTGGTATGGATAATACCCCCAAACATATAAAATATGCTTTAACACTCTTAGACTGCAATAAATTGACAAATAATCCTCATAGATTATATATAACCCTTTAAATTTTCACCTTGATTAGTGTAGAATACTTCCTTGAACCGATTAAGGTATAATCTAATACTAATACTCTAAGCTTTTTATCTTGGCACATCTTTTTATATTGAAAAAAAAAAAATTTCCTTTAGTATTGCCAATTAATAAGAGCTTAAAGAATGTTAAAGTACAATTTGTAAGTTTATAGGCTGTATCGCATTAACATCAAAGTTTAGAAGTTTATTTATAATTTTCTCTAAAAAAAAAAATCTTCTAATTAAAATAACACTAACATCTAAATTTGCCTCGAACATAACTAGCATTTAAGCTCGACTCAAAGCTTAATTAGGCTCTCGTAGCTAGTTAGTTCAAACTCCAGTCAATAAACTACCTTACCTATGAGTAAATTTGGCTTATTATATGCTAGATAGTGTTGTGTCGTGTCTAATAAGAGAAACTTTGGTTTCTCCCTCTCTTAAAGGTCCTGTGACATCATTGGTGTAACAGTAAACATTCGACAGCCATATTGCCACATTGATAAATCTTCAACTTATTTCCTTTTCATGTACATGCCATTAAGCAAAAGGGGTTTGAAGGAGTCTTTTTGTCCTTCTGATGGATCATTGCCAGAATTTAAGCGCGGAATAAGAACATAAGTTGTCTGAGAAAATAGAGGAAGATAATAATACATGCTGGAGTTAGATTATTCTTGTATACTCTCTACTCTCGCATCTCTGTGTCTAATAAGTTGTTATCCCCTGTTTCAATAACCTTGGTAAATATAATATTTTTTGATGCTACATAAAAGTTAACGCTTTCCCAATACTAGAGAGAAGATACAAATATTCTTCTTCTAATGTTTCGGAGAAGATATATCCTTATGATACCATACAGAAGTTAGGGCTGGACGAGGACAACCAATTACCGCAAACCCGAACAAAAAGGGGCTGAGCTGTATTCTTAGTGCATTTATTAGATTTAAATGAATTTTTTTATAATTTCATCCTTATTCTTTAGCGACGTCCATTTTACTGTTGATTTGTATTCTTTTTATTAGATTATTGATATATTTCAATATATTAACGAACTAATGTCAAAGTCCAAAATATGACTCAATTATTTAGGATATGCTCACACACTAGTTTTAGAGGATGAAAATGAAACGAAATGAACCCAAATCATTATAATATCAATCAATGAACAGCTGTCCTAAGTTCATCGGATGAAGGGAGAAAGAGGAAAAGAAACGAAGTGTACAGGTGTTTTTAGGAATAAGTCACCATCCAGTAATATAAAAATAAATTTTACCGAAGTACCGATGTACTCTTTCTTCCCCCTGCTTCTTGGCAATACTCTATACTTTTTAGTAGTGTATTGTAATTATCAAATTTTTACACCTTCTTATATCAATGTATTTTTGGGTTACACTATCCAAATAGTAATATTTTTTTAATTTTAATATTTATATCAACTCCTTTTAAAAGCCAACACTCATGTTGACCTACTCTAAATTGCTCACTCTAAATAACTTTTATTTTGAACTACTATATTTCACTCTGTATGGTTCACACTCTAATTCGTCAAGTAATCTTCTCTCGAATCGCTCATTTTTTAAGTCGTTTTTTTCATAAGATTAACCTCTCAATAAAATCACATAATGTTGTAACATAAACCCTAAGAGAGAATGTAACCTAAACGATTAGTCTAGTAGATAGAAGGGTTCCTTAAATTTAAATATAATACTTAGTTTACGTTATTTTTTCACGTAAAACTGTAATATAATACTTTATGCTATATTAACAGTATATTATAGTTATAAATTTTTTACACTTTCTAATATCAGTATTTTTTTATGACGTTATAAAAAAAATAAGGCACTTTTAATATTTACTTTTAAATCGCCTTATGGTGTCTTGTACCTATTATCACCCAAGGTAGAGATAACAATAACTGCCGGCTGCTAGGTACGCTATCTCAATGCTTGTTTTACTTTTACCCGACCCAAACAGGAAAAATATATACGTACGTAGGAACGCTTACTCATTTTCTTGTCTCGCTTTTTTTATTTTTCGAAACTTATGCCGTTGAATGTTCAAAAAATAGAGAACTTGAAAAGCTATATGTCGACCCCGCTTCTAGAAACGAATCATATTTTTCCCATAAAATCCGTATTCTTTTTTTTTTTTTTCTTTTCTGTTTACTTTTCTCGGCTACTGTCCCTGTCATGAATTGAAATCAAATGATGATAAAAAAGCGAAGAAAAAATGTAGCTTAGGAGGTTTCCAAGAAGCAGGCTTCTAAATCTACGAGAGGGAGGAAAGAAAAAAAGAAGAAAATACCCATCAAATCAGTGACCTTGCCCTCTTTCAAGGAAACTGATACCATTAAAAGGAGAAGAAGACATCGTTGTTGCTTTAACTATTGCTCCATGACAAAGAGGTTCAAACAGGTGTTGAAGTGGAAAAGGCTTGCAATCCTGGCTACTTATCACTCTCTTCTCCTGCCTGTTTCGTCTTGCTTTGTCATGAAAGTCTGATGTTAGTGGTGGTTAAGACGTCATCTCTTAAACAAACAAACGATGTGATAGGTCTCCTACATATTTGTGTATGTTGAATATATAAACAATTCCTCTAAACTTTTATATTTAAATCTCTTTGCATTTAATATATATATATTATCGAGCTTGATTTTTCGATTTTTTATTTTAATTTCATTTCTCTTAACTTGATTTAGACTAAATCTTATATTTATTTATTTTAAACCATCGACTAAAGTTTAAAAAAACTCGATTTTTTTATTTTGAAAAATTTTTGTAATCACTATCTAATAAGATCAAAAAAAGTGATTAAATTAAAACCAATTAAGCAAACCAATTCTAATTTAGTTATTAATTTATATTTTGAAAACTTTTTTGAAAAAAATTCAAGAAACCAAATTTTTTGAATTTGGAATTTATCATATTAAACCTTAAAGGGTACCATTATTAATTTTCTGAAATTAGATTTAGTTTTCAAAATTATACTTTTTTTTTTTAAACACAGCTTAATCACTAGTAAATAAATTAAATTGTATTATTTTTGTAAAAAAATGGAGAATTTGAGCTATAATTTACAAAAAAAAAAAAATGGAAAACTAAAGTTTTTATAAATTTTACCTTACCTTAGAGATGCATACATAATTAATAGTCGAAATAAGACGTTCATAGTTTATTTTAAAAAATTTAATGTATTGGTTCTTTTTTAATTTCCAAAAACCGACTGAGTTTACATTTTAATTTATTATTTTTTGTATCTTAAAGTTCTATTTTTTTAGAATTTCTAACAAAATCTTAATAAGAAAAAAGTTTCTTTTGCTCTTTTTTCTTTTTTTTAAAAAAAAAAATTCTAAGTTACAACACTTGTTTTAAAAAAAAAATCCTAAAATAAGCCCTAAATAAAAAACTAATAAACTATGAAACAAACAAAGGGTAAAATAAAACACTAAAAAAAAGGCAAGATAGGAACCAAACCTGAGCATAGATGAGGCATGCGAGTCTAGGATTACTCAATTCAAAAAAGGACGATATGAGAATGACTGTCATAATCGTACATTTAGATTGTCGAGTACTACTATGTGCTAATGCTGCAATTGAATCTTCGTACGTAGTTGTGCCGTGTTCGTGATTCAATGTGGTGTAGTGTATGTAGTATCTCAGATCACGTATGGGTTGTTGTTGTTGTTGTACGAGCATAAATAGAGTAGTTGTTGTACGTTGGACTGAGCATTCAAGTACACAACAAAGAAGAGAGTTAAATGCATGGAGGTTATAACTAGCTATAGGTGGTGCTATTAGGCATTGAGTTAAGTCAACGTATGTTGGAGATAGGCTTAGTCATGGGTTCGAGCACGCTGCTACAAGTTGCAATAATGCTAGCATGTACAGCAGTGGTCAAGAGGGCACAAAAGTGGTTTGGGTTTAGGGATGTGTGGCAACTATCCTTGCTATGATCGGATTTCCATGCTGGTGCTACATGATGTGAGGTTTGTTACAGTTGTGCAAAGGACTTGTATGGACAATGTCAGTGTTCGTCGATAACATTGGGATTGGCTGGTTCAGTGTGAAAGAGGCAAATAGATTGGAAGGATAGTGATCATACGTTGTGTCAAGCATGAGAGAGGACTAAGAGGGTATGGTGCTATGGTAAAGTGCTCGAGTGGTTGCTTGTAGTGTGTTGTCGCTATGCGTATTGCATAAAGGAGGTCAGGAGAGTGTACTATGTATAATTGAGGACAAGTGATGTATGTTTGTAAGTGTAGAGGAGAATGGGGATGGAGCAATTAGGTTTAATCAGAGGATAATTGGCGAAGGTGATTGGATTGTTAGAGAAAATCATCTAGCAAATTGCAAAGTGTGTATGTTTTCTAATGAAGAGCACCTCCCTACCCCCCCCCCCCCCAATACAACCCCACCTTACCCCACCCCCAACCTTTCACTACTTTGATCCCTATTTATACAACCTAAAAAAAAAATCTCCTAAATCAATTCAAATCTAGATTGATAGATATTAATCTAGATCTGAATCTTTATATATCTTTATCTTATCAAATTTAACAATATCATATTAGATTTATTATCTCTCATAATCATTTGGCCATAATTTTATTGGATCCAAATAATAACTCCCAACAACTCAATCCGATTTGTTTTGGATTAGAATTCTAGTAAACCCGATTTTCTTCTGTTGATTTTTATTTTTTCTTTTTACAAAGGACCCTTTCTTAAATAAATAAAAAGCTAAAATATGGGGAAAAAATAGGGTGTATACAGCTACCCTTCTATGTAGTGAAGTTTGAGTAAAATTTTACCGCAAAAACAAAAGAGACACCATTTTTAACTTATTGATGGCTCTGTCCTAAGAAGTGCTTCAATTAGCTAACTATCTTAAGTTTGGTCCATTAGGGATTTAGAGACAAAAAGCTCAAAAAGAAAACTGGTGAGGATAGTGCCTCTATAAGCTAATAAGAACCCTAAATAATACTAAAGAAAAGATAGTACCCTATGAGTTGGCTAACCTTAAAAGGTACTAAAAGGAGCCTTGTGAACTGGCTAACCCTAAAAGGTACTAAGAGGAGGGTAGCACCTTATGAACTGGCTAACCTAAGTGAATAAGCATAGCACTCTTTGAGCTAGCTAAGATCCAAAAAGACACTAAAAGAACGGTAATACCATATGAGCTAGCTAAACTAAGTGAATGGGCAAAGTGCTCCTTGAACTGGCTAAGACCCTAAATGAGAACCTGGTCACACCCTTTTGAGTTAACTAACCTAAGCAAAGGGACTCCTTAAGTTAGCTAAGACCTTAAAAAGAAAATGGCCGTACCCTTCTAAGCTAACTAACCTAACTAAATGGATAAAGCACTCCTTGAGCTAATTAAGATCCTAAATGAGAACCTGGTCATGCCTTTCTAAGTTGACTAACCTAGGCGAATGGGCAAAGTACTCCTTGAGCTGGCTAAGACCCTAAATAAGAAGCCGGTCATGCCCTTCTAAGCTGACTAAACTAGGTAAATGGGAGAAACGCTCCTTGAGCTGACTAAGACCCTAAATGAGAACCTAACATGCTCTTCCAAGTTGACTAACCTAAACGAATAGGCAAAGCACTCCTTGAGCTAGCTAATACCCTAAATAAGAAGCTGGTCATGCCTTTCTAAGCTAACTAACCTAGGTAAATGGGCGAACCGCTCTTCAAGCTATCTAAGACCTTAAATGAGAACCTGAGCATGCCCTTCTAAGTTGACTAACCTAAGCAAATGGGCAAAGTGCCCCTTAAGTTGGCTAAGACCCTAAATAAGAACCTGGTCATGCCCTTTCAAGCTAACCAACCCAGGAGAATAGGCAAAACACTTCTTAATCTAGCTAAGACCCTAAATAAGAACTTAGTCGTACCTTTTTGAGTTGACTAATCTAGGCTAAGACCCTAAATAAAAACCTTGTTATGTCCTTCTAAGCTGACTAACCTAGGCGAATAGGCAAAGTACTCCTTGAGCTGGCTAAAACCCTAAATAACAACTTGGTCATGTTCTTTTAAGCTAACTAACCCAGGCGAATGGTGAAGCGCTCCTTAAGCTAGCTTAAACCCTAAATAACAACCTAGTCGTACCCTTCTCAACTGACTAACCTAAGTGAATAGGCAAAATGCTTCTTAAACTAGCTAAGACTTTAAATAACAACCCGGTCATTACAGTTGTCAAAATCGCGATTTTCCTGTTTGTTTGAATGTACAAAATCGATAAAATCGTATAAAACTATTAAAATCATAAACTTGTACAATCATATATGAAAGTTCATAACTTCATTAAAAGTTTACACATAAATGATTTTACATCCATTTTAGTTAAGAAAAATCTTATAAAATCATAAACTCATAGAAATGTATTTTTAACTCGCGATTTTAACAACCTTGCTGGTCATACCCTTCTAAGCTGACTAACCTAAATAGGCAAATGGGTAAAGAGCTCCTTAAGCTGGCTAAGACCCTAAATAACAACCTGGTCATGCTCTTCTTAATAAATAACTTAAGCAACTAAGCGAAGTGCTCATTGAGTTGCCTAAGACCATAAAAGATAACCTGGTCATGTTCTTCTAAGCTGACTAACCTAGATAAATGGGCAAAGCGCTCCCTAAGTTGACTAAAACCCTAAATGACAACCTAGTCGTACCCTTTTGAGTTGACTAACTTAAGCGAATGGGTGAAACGCTCCTTAAGCTGGTTAAGACCTTAAATAACAACCTGGTCGTACCGTTCTAAGCATAGGCGAAGTACTCCTTAAGCTGGTTGAAACCTTAAATAATAACCTGTTCATGCCCTTTTAAACTAACTAACCTAAGTAAATAGGCAAAGTACTCCTTGAACTGGCTATGATCCTAAATAACAGCCTAGTCATACCTTTATGAGCTGACCAACCTAGGTAAATGGGTGAAGCATTCCTTGAGTTGACTAAGACCCTAAATAACAACTTGGTCCTGCCCTTTTGAGCTAACTAACCTAAGTGAATGGGCAAAGCACTCCTTGAGTTGGCCAAAACCCTAAATATCAACTTAGTCCTACACTTTTGAGCTGACTAACCTAAGCGAATGAGCAAGTACTCCTTGAGTTGACTAAGACCCTAAATAACAACTTAGTCATGCCCTTCTGAGCTGACTAACCTTGGTGAATGGTGAAGTACTCCTTGAGCTAACTAAAACCCTAAATAAGAAAGAAGAAGGGTAAGTACCTTATGGATTCGCTCAGGCCCTAAAGGAGATGTAAGTTGGGATAGTGCTCTATGAGTTAGCTAAAACCCCAAAGTATAAGGGTTAAACTCCTTATAGATGGACTTCCTCCCTAAAGAGATACTTAATGCAAATGAAATGGCTTAAAAGAACCCAACTCATTTTTATGCTCAAAGTACATAAACACTTACCTAGCTTTATTGATGACTCCTAAATAATTGAATCTTTTTTCAAGCAGTCCGATCAAAATTAATGGCTCAACCTTTTGAAACTCAATTTGATCTTGAAATGGAGCACATGAAGTTCTGTTTAGTGGCGAATTTAAGGAAGGTAACATAACATGTGAAATGTTCTCATCGTTTGAGTAGAGAGGTCATATTTCGAATTTCTACCCCTATACTATCCCTAGAATCTTAATCAGTTTCCTTATAAGTTTTCATGAGTAATACTCATCTCCTATGAGATATTTACTTTTTTGAATATGGCCTTATCCTAAAAAATAGAAGCCAAATCTTCTTGATCGAAGAGGGTGAATTATGATTTACTTTTTCTCGTATTTAGGCAGTATAAGGTTTATTTGGGTAAAGTAAAGAGTAAGACCTTTCGATGGAATGGGCAAAGGGTTGGGAGTGTTACCTAATGTCAACAACTACTAAGGATACCAATTTTTCTCATAGAAAATGAAAATAAAACCACAATAATATTAAGATTGCCTACGTTTCGTGATTTAAGCAAAAATTTCATTAATATTTCAAAAGTAATACAATTGTACTTCATTAGCATTTATAGGGTCCTTTAAGTCTAGACCATCCATTTAAGATAATATCAAAGCCCCTCCAGGCAACACTTTCTTTGCAATGTAAGGCCCTTTATAATTTAGAGCAAACTTCCCTTAAAGTCTTGTACGTTGGGTGAAACCTTCCTTAATACCATATTTCCTTCTTCAAAACTACAAGGTTATACTTTCTTGTTAAAAGCTCTAGCCTTCGCTGCTGATAGCACATGTTGTGATACAAGGCTATCAATATTTTCTCACCAATTAGATATGCTTCTCTATCCATTCAGCCTCATTCAATTGAGTTTTCAATAACATTTTGAGTGATGAAATATCGACTTCTATTAGTAATACCACTTCCATTCCATATACTAACAAGTAAGGAGTTGCCCCTGTTAACATCCTTATAAAGGTTCAATAAGCCATGAGTGCAAATGCCAACATTTCATCCCAATCTCAATACGTAACCGTCATCTTTTCGATGATTCTTTTGATATTCTTTTTGGCCACTTATACAGCCTCATTCATCTAAGGCTGCTAAGGAATGGGATTTCTATGGATGATTTCGAACTGCTAACACAATTTTAACATCAATTTGTTATTAAGATTCTTACCATTATCGATAATAATGGTCTTTAGAGTCCCATACTAAGCTAGAATGTCTCTCTTGATGAATTTCACCACTACCCCTTTTGTAACACTCGAGTAAGATGAGACTTCAACCCACTTACTAAAATAATCAATGGCTACCAATATGAAATGATGACCATTAGACGCCTTTAGAGTAATCAAGCCAATAATATCTATACCCCACATTGAAAATGGCCATGATGCAGGAAACGGATGTAATTCTTGAGGCAAAGCATTTACTTTGTTTGCAACCTAACACAAGTGACAATTCCTAATATGTTTGATGTAATCTCCCTCCATTATTGACCAATAAAATCTTAATTTCATAATTTTCTTCGCAAGCATATAGCCATTTATGTAAGGGCTACATACTCACTCATGCACTTCCCTCATCAACATCTCTACTTCCCTTTCATCTACACATGATAGGAGTATACCACCAAATGCATTGGTATAAAGTAGACTTAATTATCAAGTACTGGGCAACCAATCTTTTAATTGTCTCCTTTTTCTTAGCCTCATTAAGGTATTTACCTTGTTGTAAGAATGTTTGATATCGTAGTACCAAGGCTTTTCATCATGCATATTATCAATTGCTAAGCAGAAAGTAGGCTTTTCTTCAACTTCAATTTTAGGAGGCTAAATCTTTACTTCTCCTGATAGGAATCAAAGACCAATTACATGCTCTCAAGCCCGAGGGCTCTCTCAGGTGGTTAGCTGAACTATCCGAGGTGAGCTAAGCATCGAAGAGCAATGCTTGCCCCAATCCGATCTGCCAAGCTACTTTACTCTTCATGTCATCTAAGATGTTGCTGAGATGATCAACTAGCATGCCGAGCTGAACCCTCCACTAAACTATAGTCCCAATGCCAAATTTGAATGCAACGATCCCTACTATTGCCGAGGCCGATCAGAACTATCAGGAGTCAACCATCTGAAGCCAACCCCATGTGAGACATCCCTAAACCAACAATTGTCCAGCACCTTCTGACGCCAAATAGACCTAAACCAAGGTCCACCCCTGCCCAAACCACAATACTGTCAGAATTACCGTAAAAATGCTCACACAGTCCTTTACTGACATTTATACTGTCCTTTTTGACAAAGGACGTCTGCATTCCTTCTTTTGCATGATTTCATATTTTCCTTATAAGTTATTCTCTTTTGTTTTTAGCAAATAAGGACCATTCTTTTATGATTTCTATAACTTAGGATTTTCCCTAACGGGATAATATAAATACAATCATACTGTAAAAGTTAACATCATCATAATATAGAGAATAGACTGAACTTTTTTTCACTCTCAAGCTAAGTGTCTCTCTTAGTCTTGAGCTACTCTTATCTAGCCCATTCGAGCATAGACTGCTGGTGAGTAACCTCCGGCCATATTTGTACATCATATCAAGTGTGACCTGAGCTTGTATAAGGCGTTGATGCATCATATCTTTCGTCGATGTACGGGAACCCCCTACTCTACCTTCAACTATCAATTATTTTTCAAACTATCAATTATTTTTCAAGCTATCTTATGGCTTGGACCTACCACTTTGGTTACATGTGATATTGGGTTCATATGTTCACTCAGGAGTCCGTATCATCTTGGTACTAGAGCTTGGCTATGTTAAGGGCTAGATTCTGCTACTATATTCATTTAATAATTTGTTATTACTCTCGTGTGATAGTGGTTCTATTGTTAGCTTTGAAGTTTAGTAATGAGAAGTGTTTCGTACTCCGTTTTCCCTGGTTTCGATACGTTAAAACAAAGTGTGGTTGATCGTATGTTTATTGAGAGATTATCATTGTAAAGTAAATATCAATATCAAATTCAAGTGTACAAAGGACTTTAGGAAACCAAGAAAGTGATACTTGACATGGCTAAAGGCAAGAAAGAAGCTCTTTACCTCAATCAATAGGTGACTACTTGGATAGGCTTACCGATTTGATAGCTAATATGGTGACTATGATACAAAAAGATAAACAACAAGCTAAAAATAGCCTATTAGAGAACATGAGCAATAACAACAAGGTTGAGCTAATGCCCTAACTCGACCACCTCGAGCTAAAGGAGTTGGTAAGGATGCTAGGCGTAAGTTAACACTTAAAGAGATTACAGAAGAAATAGAAGGAGATGATGATGTAGAAGAGTACTATAGAGCTGAAGAAAGAAATGTATGAGCCCCTAGAGTCAAAGGACTCAGGATGCATATCCCAAGTTTTCCTGGAAGTGGTGATGTCGAAGACTACCTAAATTGGGTGGACAAGATTAAAAAGTAGTTTGAATGCTACAAAGTGCCCAAAAATGCAAAGGTTCGGCTAGTTATATTGGAGTTCACTGGTTACGCCACCTTATAGTGGAAGAACTTGTAAGCTACTAAAAGAAGCGAAGGAGAATGAGAGATTAAGAGTTAAGATGACATGAAGAGAGTTATTCGAAGAAGGTTTATGCCGAGCTATTATTTATAAGATGCCAGATGCCTTCAAGAGACTACAAGAATTGAGATAAAGAGCATCGAGTGTGGACGCTTAAGTTAAAGAATTCTAGATGCTAATGATCTGATGCAAAGTCATGGAGCCAAAAGACTGAACTGTGTTTCGATTCATTGGCGGATTGAAGTATGAGATTAAGGATATCCTGGAAACCCTAGACGTTAGAATGCTTGCAATCCGAGTTGCCCAAAAGATAGAAAGGTACCTAATAGGAAGATTTTGACCATCCATCAACCAACTTGGCAATAAATGACCTATTCTGAGTAGACCTATGTGAACCAAAACTGAGCAAGGTTACTGAGACTCAACCTGCTTAGATTACTCAAGCAGAAGAGAAGGAACCTCCAAAGAAGTTTGAGAAATGCTAGAGTTCAGGGAGGAAGATGAGTAAGATCAAGTATTTCAAATGCCAAGGATTTTGACATATGGCCATTTAGTGTCCAAACAAGTAAATGATGGTGATCAAAGGTAAGGCACCGACTGTAGAGGTCGACAGTATAGATGAAAAAGTAGAAGAGCTGAAAGAAGATGGACAAGCCAAACTGTCTGATGAGGAAGTCATCTATAGCGAGGAAAGTAACTTCATGTCGACCGCTCTAGTATTGAGGAAGACGATGAGTGTCAATCCTGTACCCAAAGATGAATAAAGAGAAAATCTCTTTCATATTGGGTGCAAGGTGAACAAATCACTATGCGAGCTGATCGTTGATAGTAGAAGTTGCACTAATGCAGCCTCTGCATTTATGGTCCAGCAGATAAAATTGCTGACCATGCTTCACCTAAAACCTTACAAGCTTTATTAGCTCAATGATAGGGGAGCCCTATAAGTGAACAAACAGGTGACTGTGCCGATCTGTATTGGCAGATATCGAGACGAAGTGCTGCCCATAATTGCATCCCATCTTCTACTTAGACGACCATAGATGTTTGATCGAATAGTTATGTATGATAGTAAGAGGAACATATGTTGTATAGAGCATGAAGGAAGAAGGGTGAAATTGAGTCCCATGACTACCAAGCAGGTAAAGGTCATACAGTCCCTACTTAGCTAAACTTTGAAGAAAGAGGCTTTGGTACTGACCCGAGCCGAACTGAAAAGAGAAATGGAGCTGGAGGGACCCACCTATCTGCTTGTTAAGAGGTTTCTAGAGATGAGACCTAAGGAGGAAGAGTTGTTGACCAAGGTAAAAACCTTACTAAAGGACTTTGCTTACCTATTTCCAAAGGAGCTACCGAAGGGTCTACCCCCAATTCGAAGCGTCGAGCATATGATTGACCTGTAGCTAAGAGCTACACTGCCGAATAAGCCTGCCTATAGGCTAAACCTTGAACAGGCTGCCGAGCTATAAAGGCAAGTAGACGACCTCTTAAAGAAAGCGTATGTACATGAGTCCTTGAGCCCCTATGTTGTGTTGGCCCTGATGGTACCTAAGAAGGATGGTTCTTGGAGGATGTATATAGATAACCGAGCCATTAATCGAATCGGCACCAAGTACAGGTATCCCATACCTAGGCTAAAGGACATGCTAGACGACATGCTAGATGAGTTAAGTGGAGCAAGAATGTTCTCCAAGATCGATCTCAAATTTAGATACCATGAGTTCCGAATGCATAAAGGTGATAAGTGGAAGATCGCCTTTAAGACAAAACATCGTTTGTATGAATGGCTTGGAATGCCATTTAGGCTATCCAATGCGCCGAGCACATTCATGCGTCTTATGAATCACGTGCTCCAAGAGTTACTAGGAAGGTTTATCGTGGTTTATTTTGACGACATTCTAGTATGTTATCCCTGACTTAGAGATGCACCTAGAGCATCTCTAACAAGTACTTGCAAAACTTTGAGCTAAGCAGCTTTATGCCAATCTAAAGAAGTACGATTTCTACCGTTCGAGGTGATCTTCTTTGGATTTGTTGTAAGTAGAGGTGGCATCCGAGTTGATGAGGAGAAGATAAGAGCGATTATAGAATGGCCTGAGCTGACCCGTTCTACTGACATGAGGAGTTTCCATGGCCTGGCATCATTCTATCGCGGATTCATAAAGAACTTCAGTACAATTGTGGCCCCACTCACTAAACTCTCAAAGAAGAATGTTGAATTTAGATGGGGTGAGAAAGAGAGGAGGAGTTTTGAAGATATGAAGGAGAGGCTAACTATAACCCCCGTCTTAGTTCTATCAAGCTTTGATAAGGTATTTAAGGTAAAGTATGATTCGTCTAGACTAAGCATAAGTGCTATGCTGATATAAAAAGGCCAACCTATTACTTCAACAAAAAACTTTGAGGAGCCACACTCAACTATCCATCTACGAAAGGGAGTTCTACTCCTTAATCCGAGCCCTAATGGCATGGCAACATTACCTGCTACCTAAGGAATTCATGATCTACACCAATCATGAATCCTTGAGATATCTAAAGAGCCAACCGAAGTTGTCTTGAAGACATACCAAGTAGGTTAAGTTCATGGAGGGTTTTTCTTATGTCATAAAATACACGAATGGGAAGAACAATGTAGTAGTCGATGCCCTATCAAGATGGCATACCTTCCTGACTGAACTATAGATGAGGCTACTTGGGTTTTCAACCATCAAGAATTTGTACACCGAGGACCCACACTTTGGTCCTATCTACATCTATTGTAAGGAAGGATGGACATTGAACGACTATTACAGAAAAGCTTGATACTTATTTAGGAATTGGAGGCTATGTATCCCGACTTGTTCCACGTGAGAACTACTAGTGCGCGAGGCGCATGGAGAGGTACTGATAGGACACTTTGGCTAGCACCGAACTTATGAGGTAATATTGATATGAGGCAAGCGCACCTATCAATTTTAATATAGCGGATATGAGTCCGAGTCGTTCCCTCAGAGATTTTGAGTACTAATATTAACCTTAGCTTTATTATCTAACCGAAAAATTGTGATAAATTGAATGAATTAAAAATACTGAAATTAACAACTAAACTACTTATGAGACTTAATTACGCAAATTAGGAAGCAATAAATTACGAACGACTTCAAGTATGCAATAATGTATTTAGGAATTATTTCCCCTAGTGTTTAACATGTAACCTTTTTAAAATATATCCAATTCAATTTCTATTATTCTTGACCGGAGGGATTCACAATTAAAGCTAATATCTTTCTCAAGCATATTAACCCTAATCCTAAATTATTTACCGGAATCTCTTCACTTAGTAATATAATTTAGAATCGCATTAACGTGTAATTAATTCCCACACAAACAATCAACTTTCCGAAAGAAACATGTATCTTATCTCTAAGTATATATGTAATTCTCTTCAATTATGCCTAGATCTAATTACACATGCAATTTCTCAATTAACATGCATAATATCATATATTGATACTCTAGAATTATCAATCCATAATTAACAACATAATTGAATCAACTTTCCAGAAGAAACATGTATCTCATCTCTAAGTATATATGTAATTCTCTTCAATTATGCCTAGATCTAATTACACATGCAATTTCTCAATTAACATGCATAATATCATATATTGACACTCTAGAATTATCAATCCATAATTAACAACATAATTGAATCAACTTTCCAGAAGAAACATGTATCTTATCTCTAAGTATATATGTAATTCTCTTCAATTATGCCTAGATCTAATTACACATGCAATTTCTCAATTAACATGCATAATATCATATATTGACACTCTAGAATTATCAATCCATAATTAATGACATAATTGAATCAAGAAAGGTAGAAACTTTATTGAAATTATAATTCAATCCAAGGGTTACATGAAACCCTAGGTTCCATAATCCTAAATACTCTAATTCTAAGCTATCATAATGAATTTAAAAACGAGTTTCATCAAAAACGTAAAATAAAGCATAAAAACCCCTCTTGATTTGATGAACAATCTCTCTAATCTTGAAATCGATGTCGTTCTTACTTCTTGATTAATGTTCTTCTCAAATCTCCTCTCGTCTCTTGTGTCTCTTGTTTCTGTAATGTCTCTCTTTTTCTTTTGAAACCCTAATATGTCTCTTTATAGTGTATCAAAAAGATTTTGTTTTCGTCACCCGACATGGCCTGGGACACGACCGTGTCCCCAGGTCGTGTAACTTTCTGCACTTAGGCAAATTTTCTGCACAACTTCAAAAATTCATAACTTCTTCGTTTAAACTCAGAATTGAGTGAAACTTGATTCCTTTTCTTCGTTTTCGAGCCTAGAACGCGTTTAAACCCTGAAATCAACATTTTACTCAATTAAGTATCAATTTTTTTAAAGAAAACCAAAAAAATATTAGGGAAATACTATAAAATCACCATATGAAATATGTTTAAAATCAGAGTTATCAAATTTCCCCACACTTGAGCATTTTCTTGTCCTCAGGCAAATAAATCAAAACAAAACTTTCAGGACAAGAAACGCTAAACAAAATTTATCACTATTTAAGAAGCCGGTGAACAAATACACTTGACCCGTAGAAAAGTAAGAAAATCATTCTCAACTAACTTGCAATAATAAAGTCAACCAATTTCATCTGACCATATTCGAATGCTCCAACAATACTTAATACTAGAGTTCACTAGTTAATTTATGAAAATCAAAGTTTACCCAAGTCATTTAACCAAGAATGCTTAAACTAAAAATTGGATTTAACATCTCGCCAATCGAGAAAGAGTCATAAAAATTTTGTCCATTTGACTAAAGTGTATACAATTCTCTCTTCCATCTCACCAAGCACCATAATCTAAAACAAACACATTTTACATCCACTCTTCCTCTGATCATCCCCCTAGTTCATGCTTTTGTTGAGAGGTCTTTTTAAATTTACCTTATTTAAGCACAATTGTGTTGGTAGCGGGAAAGAATCTCGCTCTTCTGATGGACCAAGACCGATCCATACTAACTTATTCCTTATATTGATAGCGGAAAAGAACCTTGCTCTTCTGACGGACCAAGGCCGATCCATATCAATTTTTTTTTTCATTTGAATTGGCATTGGGACTCAATCTCGCTCTTCTGACGGACCAAGACGAATCCTTACCAATTTTTTCTATTCTTACACTTGTTATTACTTTTGACCTCCAATCATTGTGATTTTTCAGGGGTTTCTCAAAAGAAGAATTTCATTTGTTTGTTTGCTAAAAATTATAGGACTCTTAAAAATTTCTAAGAGAAAGGTATACATAAAAGTAAATTTAAAAATAACCATGACTAACTCTCAACTAGTGATGTTGCTCTAATCTCAAATCCTAAAGTCCGAAGCTAAATAACTCGTAACTTTGCCTTCTACAAATTTGACTAATCAATTCTAGTAAAGTATCATAAGATCAATAATAATCAAGATGAAACAGTTAATTTGGCTTAACACTTGTTAATCACCTATTGCAAGTTAACTTTAAAAATTAATTGGGTCAAATGTGAATAATTGGTCTCCTAAACAGTAATAAATTCATATATATCCCTTCCCCACACTTAATAATGTACATTGTCCTCAATGTACGACTAAAAATCAAAACAGCATGAAAAAGCAGCATAGGGAAAAAGAAAACATATGTACTGAAAAGAAAACTAATACTTCCTTGCCAGTCGAACAGAAGCGCAAAATGAAGAAGCATCATCATTATATAGCAGAGTTCACAAGCCTTGAACAACAAAAGTCAACACAAAAAATCAAGAACTAAGAAGAGGGATCGGAATCCGTCTCTTCATGTGCCTCATCAGACGATGCCTCAACCATCGTAGCATCATCATCGTCACCACTAGCCTCGACATCCTCATCACATTCGCCAGCCTAACCATGAGGAAGAGAGAGCAAAATTAAGTAGGAAACTTACTTGGATCAAAATGCAGAATGCAAGAATTGTGGAGAGAAGACGGAGAATAAGAGAGAAATGTTTGATTGGGAGTGTGTAAGAGGGTGTGTTTAATTTAAATAAAACGGGCGTGTGCAAAAATCGTATAAGTTTAGGTCGATACGGGTTGGGACACGACCGTGTCCCTTGCCTGTGTAATTTTTTAAAAAAAAAAAACAAAAGGAAACTTAAGGAAATAAAAGTAATGAAAATAGAAAAATAAGAAAAAGAAAACTAAAGAGAAGAATAAAAATGAAATTAAAAGGGAAAAACCTATGACTAAAAGTGAAACAAATAAAAGAAGCAAGGCAAAGTTAGATAAAAGAAAAATAAAATGAAATAAACTTAAAGAACTAAAGTGTAAGCAAAATTAGACATGGGTTGCCTCCCAAGAAGCGCTTTAGTTAACGTCAATAGCTCGATGGGATATGTCTTGTAATTCATGATTCTTCATCCAAGTGAAAATAGAACTCCTCCTGTATCTCGCTTTCAAACTCTCCATACAAGTGTAGATTTACCCTTCGGCCATCGACCTTGCCAATTCCATTTCATTGATGCATAACTTCCATAGTTTCTCTCCTTATCATGCCACTTATCAAATTCATGTAGCCTAAACTTCTTCGTTTTGTTTTCTTTTAGCTTAGATGCGGTTGTCATTGGGGGTTTTGAACTTTTCACCGCAAAGACATGTTCCAAATGATTTCTTGACAGTTTTGGTTCCAAAATTGATGGCTTCTCTTTGAAAGATTTTAACCTAAGATCCTTTGGCTTGTGGAGTAGATCAATCCCCTTCTCGTCCACAATGGATTCATGAACTTCTATTTGAGTTGCCACTTCTGCACAATTAGGGTTAGTCACCAAATTTTCATCTCCTTTTTGCAAGCAATAGCTTGAAGAATCCTTTGCAAGAGTTTCCTGCACACATGTAGATATAACGACATTAGTGGCATTAACATTGTAACTTATGTCCTCTGAGTCAAGAAATTTGTTCGTTGCCTCTAGAGTTTTAAAAACTATTTCATCATCCCCGACCCGTAATATCAACTTATGCTCACTAACATCAAAAGCAGCCTTAGCAGTGGCTAGGAATGGTCGACCTAAAATGATTGGCACCTCAATATCTTCATCTATATCAAGTATAACAAAATCCACGGGAAAGATAAATTTATCTACTTGCACTAAAACATCCTCTATGATGCCTCTAGGGTATGTGATAGACCTATCGGCTAATTGAAGACTCATCCCCGTTAATTTAGGTTCTCCTAACCCTAGCTTTTTGAACAATTTATATGGCATCAAATTTATACTAGCTCCTAAGTCTGCCAAAGCATTATCTACCAATAAATTGCCAAGCATACAAGGAATAGTGAAACTCCCTGGATCATTTAATTTTTGTGGCAGCTTTTTCTGGAGAAGTGCCGATCATTCCTCATTTAATGTGACGGTTGTAAGATCCTCCAACTTCCTCTTGTTCAATAGAAGATCTTTTAAAAATTTCGCATACTTTGGAATCTGCAAGATGACATCAACAAGAGCTAAGTTAATGTGTAATTGTTTGAAAACATCAAGCAATTTACCGAATTCCTTATTTTAATCAGTGTAACTTTGCTTAAGGCGCTGCGAGTAAGGGATGGGAGGCTTGTACTCCTTCACTTTTGGTGATTCCATACTTTCTTTTTATTTTAGTGGCTTTGCATCTTCCTTACGGTTGACTTCCACTTCTTTCTCAATGACTTCCCCACCATCATTCTTCTCCACTTGCAGTTTTCTACCACTTCTCAAGGTCACTGCATTAACATGTTCCCTGGGATTGACCTCAGTATTCCCTGGCAGTGTCCCTTGTTGCCTCTCAGAGATCATTTTTGCAAGTTGACCAATTTGATTCTCAAGGTTACGATTTGAAGTCTCTTGATTTCTCAACGATGATTCAATGTTGGATAGCCGAGCCTCATTGCGTTGAATATATTTTGTAAGAAGTTCTTCTACACTGGGCTTCTTTTCATGAGGAAGAGGAGGTGGGAATGGTCTTTGAAATCCAGGTGGGCCAAAGTTGGTCTTCTGTTGCCCTTAGTTTTGATTTCCCCATGAGGAATTGGGGTGATTCCTCCATCCGGGATTATAAGTGTTGCTGTAGGGGTTATTTTGTTGCATGGGTGGATTTCCTAGATAATCTACCTGTTCCAGTTGTTCTTGTGCTCGATACCCCTGCATACCAAAATCACTTATATCCGATTACATTTGTTGAGGTCCAACAGAGAGTGCATCAATCTTCTTACTCAATAGGTCCACCTTGGCTGCCAAAGCAGTGGTTAAGTCCACATCATAAATTCCCATGGCCTTTTGTTTGACTCTAGTGCTTTCTTACAGGTAATTGTTCATCGCTATTCCTTCAATCAGGTTTTGTGCTTGCTCAGGTGTCTTTGTGTTCAAAGTACCTCCTGCAGATGCATCAATCATCTGCCTAGTAGATAAATTAAGACCATTGTAAAAGGTTTGAATCTGCATCCATAGTGGGAGGCCATGATGTGGGCACCTCCTGAGCAAGTCCTTAAACCGCTCCCAAGTATCATATAGCGTCTCCGCTTCCAATTGAGCAAAACAAGAAATATCATTCCGAAGTTTAGTGGTCTTTGCAGGTGGGAAATACTTCTCTAAAAATTTCTCTACCAATTCATTCCAAGTTGTGATTGAATTTCGTAGCAGAGAGTTCAACCACTGTTTTGCTCTACCCCTCAAGGAGAAAGGGAATAGCCGCAGTCGGATGGCATCATCCGTGGCTCCGTTGATTTTAAAAGTATCACAAATCTCTAGAAAGCTAGAGATGTGGGCATTGGGATCTTCATCTTCGAGACCGTCAAACTGAACATATTGTTGCACCATTTGTATGATGTTAGGTGCAATTTGGAAGTTGTTAGCTGTGACGGTTGGCCTTGCGATGCTAGAGTAAGCTCCAATAAGTGTAGGCCTTGAATAATCGGACATGGTCCGATTTGCTTCATTCCCGTTGTTCGCCATGTGTGGTGGATCTTCCTGCTCGATGAATTGAGTGTTAGTCTCTTCACCTTCTTCCTTGATTTCAACAATTGACTCATCGTCAATGGTCGCCACACTCTGTCTAGGTTGTGATTTCAAATTTTGAAGGGCAGTTCTCTCAATTTCAGGATCAAGTTCTACCAAATCTTCCGGGTTACTTCTAGTCATGCACTGCAAGGATAAGAAATATAAAATCAATTGCAGCTCTAGCTAATGAAAATAAATAATGAAAACAAAAGAAAAAAAAATGGTTAAAGTAATAAAGAAACTAGTGTTCTTAATATCAAAAATCCCCGGCAGCGGCGCCAAAAACTTGATATGAGGCAAGCGCACCTATCAATTTTAATATAGCGGATATGAGTCCGAGTCGTTCCCTCAGAGATTTTGAGTACTAATATTAACCTTAGCTTTATTATCTAACCGAAAAATTGTGATAAATTGAATGAATTAAAAATACTGAAATTAACAACTAAACTATTTATGAGACTTAATTACGCAAATTAGGAAGCAATAAATTACGAACGACTTCAAGTATGCAATAATGTATTTAGGAATTATTTCCCCTAGTGTTTAACATGTAACCTTTTTAAAATATATCCAATTCAATTTCTATTATTCTTGACCGGAGGGATTCACAATTAAAGCTAATATCTTTCTCAAGCATATTAACCCTAATCCTAAATTATTTACCGGAATCTCTTCACTTAGTAATATAATTTAGAATCGCATTAACGTGTAATGAATTCCCACACAAACAATCAACTTTCCAAAAGAAACATGTATCTCATCTCTAAGTATATATGTAATTCTATTCAATTATGCCTAGATCTAATTACACATGCAATTTCTCAATTAACATGCATAATATCATATATTGACACTCTAGAATTATCAATCCATAATTAACGACATAATTGAATCAAGAAAGGTAGAAACTTTATTGAAATTATAATTCAATCCAAGGGTTACATGAAACCCTAGGTTCCATAATCCTAAATACTCTAATTCTAAGCTATCATAACGAATCTAAAAATGAGTTTCATCAAAAACGTAAAATAAAGCATAAAACCCCTCTTGATTTGATGAACAATCTCTCTAATCTTGAAATCGATGTCGTTCTTGCTTCTTGATTAATGTTCTTCTCAAATCTCCTCTCGTCTCTTGTGTCTCTTGTTTCTGTAATGTCTCTCTTTTTCTTTTGAAACCCTAATATGTCTCTTTATAGTGTATCAAAAAAATTTTGTTTTCGTCACCCGACATGGCCTGGGACACGACCGTGTCCCTAGGTCGTGTAACTTTCTGCACTTAGGCAAATTTTCTGCACAACTTCAAAAATTCATAACTTCTTCGTTTGAACTCGGAATTGAGTGAAACTTGATTCCTTTTCTTTGTTTTCGAGCCTAGAACGCGTTTAAACCCTGAAATCAACATTTTACTCAATTAAGTATCAATTTTTTTAAAGAAAACCAAAAAAAAATGTAAGGAAAATACTATAAAATCACTATATGAAATATGTTTAAAATCAGAGTTATCAATTATTCTCTAAATTCTTTTAGCCAAGGATGAAGAGAGATGTCCAATCCATGTTAGAAAGATGTGTGACCTGCTATAAAGCGAAGAGTTGAGCCGAGCAAGGATACTAGCAACCCTTACCGATCTCAACCAAACCATGGTCCGAGCTAAGTATGGACTTCCTATTAAGATTACTGAGGACATCCTGAGGGAAGGACTCCATCATGATGGTTGTGGATCGATTTAGCAAGATAGCACATCTCATGCTCTATTCCAAGACTAACAATGCTTCAGCTATCTCTTCTCTTTTCTTAAAAGAGGTGATTAAGCTTCATAGCGTGCCTAGAACCATAGTTTCAAATCAAGACCCCAAGTTCATGAGCCACTTTTAGAGGACACTTTGGAGGTAACTAGGAACCAAGTTACTATGCAACACGTCCTGCCATCCACAGACCAATAGGCAAACCGAAGTTGTCAATCGAATATGGGAACTTTGTTATAGGTTGTTGTCGTACGAAACATAGCCGATTGGGATTTGTGTCTACCAATCATCAAATTCGCCTACAATCGGACCACCCACAGCGTCACAAGCATGTCTCCATTCGAAGTCACCTACGAATTCAACCCCAAGCTTCCATTGGACCAAGTACCCCAACCGAGAGGTGATGATGATGACCGGCTAGTCATCAATAAAGTTGAAGCCATCAAAACCATGTACCAGAAGGTTGTAGAGCAACTAGGTCGAGCTGTTATTAAGCTTAAAAAGTGAAGTCGAGGATAGAAGAAGAGAAAATTTCGATCGAGTGCTTTACTCTAGATATACCTTAGCAAGGAATGATTCCCAAACTTGAAGAAGAGCAAGTTGTCTCTTAGAGCTGATGGACCTTTCAAAGTGCTTGAAAAGATCAACCCTAATGCCTATAGGATTGAATTACCTGAAGGATATGGAGTTTTAGACTCTTTCAACATTGCCGACCTCCAACCTTACTCTCTTAACGATGAGCAAACTAGATCTAAACCAAATTTGATCCCAAATCTCAAACAACTCGAAAGGGATGATAAAGATCAAGGACAGATTACACGTTCCCGAACCCAAGGGCTCTCTCAGGTGGTCTGCCGAGCTATTCGAGGTGAGCTAAGCGCTAAAGAGTAATGCTTTCCCTAGTCCGATCTACCGAGCTACTTTGTTCTCCATGTCATCCAAGATGTTGCTAAGGTGATCAACTAGCATGCCAAGCTGAACCCTCCACTAAACCATAGTCCCAATGCCAAATCTGAATGCAGTGATCCTTATTGTTGCCGAGGCCAACCAAAACTATCAGGAGCCGACCATCTGAAGCCAACCCCATGTGAGCTGTCCCTAAACCAACAATTGTCCAACACCTTTTGACACCAAATAGGCCTAAACCAAGGTCTACCCCTGCCTGAACCACAATACTATCAGAATCACGGAATAAATGCTCATGTAGTCCTTTACTGACATCCGTATTGTCCTTTCTGACAAAGGACGTCTACGTTCCTTCTTTTGCATGATTTCATATTTTCCTTGTAAGTTATTCTATTTTGTTTTTGGCAAATAAGAACCATTCTTTTATAATTTCTATAACTTCGGATTTTCCCTAACGGGATGAAATAAATACCATCATACTGTAAAAGTTAACATCATCATAATACAGAGAATAGACTGAACTTTTTTTCACTTTCGAGCTAAGTGTCCCTCTTAGTCTTTAGCTACTCTTATCTAGCCCATTCGAGCATAAACTATTGGTAAGTGACCTCCAGCCATACTTGTGCGTCATATCAAATGTAACCTGAGCTCATATGAGGCGTTGATGCATCATATCCTTCGTCGGTACACGAGAACCCCCTGCTCTACCTTCGACTATCATTTACTTTTCAAGCTATCTTGCGGCTTGGACTTACCCCTTTGGTCATGCATAATATTAGGTTCGTATGTTCACCCATAAATCCGTATCACCTCCAAATATCTGAATCATGTATGCTAAGGTATCCAGAGCATCAACAAATTGGTTTTAAGCCCTTAACCTACATGTGAATGTAATCTCCTCAAACCTATCTACCAATTTGGCCAAATATTGGTGGAAAGGTACCAATTTGGGGTCCTTTGTCTTATATTCACCTTGAGCTTAGCTAATAATCAACGAAGAATCTCCATATACCTTCAATTCCCTTATCTCCTTATCTAATGCCATTTTGAGTCTCATAATACAAGCCTCATATTCCATGATATTGTTAGTATATGGGAAAAAGAGTCTTATAGCCATAGGGAATTGTGTAACTTCAGAAGATATCGATATTAGCCCAATATAATACCTAGATACATTAGCTGCTCCATCAAAGAACATCTTCCAATTTGAGGATTTCTTAACTACTTTAATATTAGAGTCATTTTTAGCTACCAAAATATTTTTATCAAGAAATCTGATTTGCACTTGTTGAGAAGTAACCTTAAGGGGATTATTCGCTAATTGATCCGCTAAAGGTTGCCCCTTGATTGAACTTTGGTTTACATATGTGATATCGAACTCTCATAATAACATCTACTACTTTGAGGTTTTACCAAAGAGTGCCAGTTTCTCCACCAAATACTATAGAGGATCATGTTGTGTAATCAACTGAATTTGGTAATAAAGTGTATATTGTCTGAGCCAGTGCATGACCTAAACTAATGCACAACAAGTTCTTCAATTTCTAGGCATTTCTACTTCCCTTCTATTAATTTTTTACTTAAATAATAGGCAACTCACTCTTTCCCTTCCTCATCTTTCTATTTAAGCATACATCCCATAGATTTAGGCAGTATAGCAAGGTATAAGAACAATAGCCTCCCTAGTTTAGGGGCAATCAATACTGGAGGATTCATGAGGTATTTCTTAATTTTTGTGAAGGCTTCTTCACATTCCTCATCCTAGTTGATACTAGCATTCTTTTTTAACAGCTTGAAGAGAAGATAACATTTATCTATTAGTTGAGATATAAATCATGCTATGTAATTCAAACGGCCCAACAATCCCTTCACTTCTTTGAGTGTGCGTAGTAGGGGTACGTTAATTATGGCTTTGGCTTTATCCACTTCAATGCCCTTTTGACTAATTATAAAGCCTAGCAATCTCCCTGATGTCACTCTAAAGGGACACTTTTATGGGTTCAACTTCAGCTAAAACTTCCTTAATCTGTCGAATAGCTTCCTTAATTATCTATGTGATCCTCCCCTTTAATGGATTTCATGATCATATTGCCAACATACACTTCTATTTCTTTATGCATCATGTTGTGAAAGATCATGATGATTGATCTCTAATATGTTACCCTATCATTCTTAAGTCCAAAAGGGATCACCTTGTAGCAAAAATGTGCCTTAAGTAGGTCATCTTAGTCTTGTCTTCTTTGGACATTCGAATTTGATTATATCTAGAAAAGCCATCCATGAATGAGAAGAGATAGTTCCCTACTTTATTATCTATTAAGACATCAATATGAGGCAAAGGAAAGTTGTCCTTAGGTGTTATTTAATTAAGATCTTAGAAGTCCACACACATTCTAACCTTTCCATTCTTCTTCATTACTATAACAACGTTGGTTACCTATTCTAGATGATCAGATACCTTAAAGAATCCAACTTTAAGCAGTTTCTTAACTTCTTCCTTGATTTTCAAACGGACATCAGGTTAGAATCTTCTTGACTTCTACTTTTTAGGCTTAGTGTCTTCTTGTGTAGGTAGACGATGGACTACAATCAACGAGTCTAACCTAAGCATATCCTTACAAGACCAAGCGAACACATCTCAATATTCAATCAACAACATAATCATTTTTGTTTTTTGCTCCTCTTTCAAGTTCCCTCTAATATTCAGATTATTCGAATTATCCTCAACCCCTATGTTAACTATTTTAGTTGGTTCATCAATGGCAATTCTACTCAATTCATGTTTTTGCCATTTCTCTTGCATATCATTGTAGTCATTGACATTATTCCCAACAACTAACCTAATAGGGCCAAAAGTGATATCAGTATTCTCATTATCTACCTGCATAAGGTATCCCTGGTTTTCATTCGAATCATTATATCTAGGCAAAGTATATATGGAAAAGTGTATGTAAGTAAAAAAGAATTGAAACATGATTAAGGAAGGAAACTAACTAATTTCTTATTTATCAAATGAAAAGGTTCAATGATACATTTGCAATGATAACTATTGAAAAGAAAAATTCAAATAATACTAAACTAAGGTTCATCCTTTAATTTAAGGAAGATCCTTTGCCTTTCATAAGGATGGAGAACTATTGGAGAATCAATTATTCAGATGGTGTTAGAACTTGTAAGATGAGCTTGCTAATCTTTCTTTTGTAGATTTTAAGGCTGGAGTCTCTACCTGGATGACCGTAACAGTCAATGGCAAGAAGGTCATCAGGGCATGGTAGAATCTATCACCTCTCTTGCCCCTCACTTTTTTCTTTTGAACTTTTTCTATTGGAATTAGGTTGTAGCCAAGGCCATAGGTACCAATCTAACACTCTTTAAACTCTACTTTCTTATTCCTTCCCCTATTGAAACCGGTAATCATGTACACTTCTTCAAATGTATGCAAACTAAACTCCTCCTACTCTTCACTTCCTATATAGGACATGACTATTTTCTTATAGATCTCATAGTCTTGATCTCCTAAAATCGTAATCACTTAGCCATTTGAGATAAACTTCACTTTTTAGTGCAAGCTTGAAGGTATGGCCCCTGCTAAATGAATTGGGGTCTTCCTAAGAGTAAAGTAAAGGATCTTAGGATGTCCAAAATGTAGAATCTGATACAAAAGTTCAAGGGGCCAATGTTTACGGATAAGTCTATCTCTCTAATAATCTCTTTTTTAGACTAGTCGAAGGCCCTAATTGTAGTAGAACTGGGCTTGATCACAATTGTATCAATACCCAATAGGTCTTAGGTGGCAAGTGGGTAGATGTTCAACGATGAACCATTGTCGATGAGCACCTTAGTAATGATTATATCGTTACCCCTTACCATGATAAAAAGTGATTTCATGTGCTAATTACTCCTTACCTTCTTCTCCTAATTCATTTGCTAAAAAAGAAATGTAAGCCCCAAAGTTCAGCTAAGTAACCGTCGAATTGAACTTAGAACCCAAGGTTTAGGGTGATCGGCTAAAGGATCCGATCATACCCAAATTATAAACTATTGAGAGAAATATTAGTAAAAATGACCCCGTAAACTTAAATTTAAGAAAATAAATAGTAAAATAGGAGACTATAAAATTTTCAAATTTTAAGCATAATAATTGCTAATTACTGAAAAGGCAAAAAGTGTAATCTAATAACTAATGACTACTAGAGACAGATTATATGTATACTAAAAATTTTAGAATGACCAAAATAATATTTAGAAATGTTCACATGTACCCCACATGTATTTACGTGTAGATAAAAATACGCGTAATTACCTAAATTGGCCGAAAACTAAGCAAATAATTAAAGAAAAATATAAAATAATTATGGAAAAATCACAAAAAAATCAGAAGAGGATAAGCTGATGCAAGATCAGGTCGTGGTCAGAAAAAGAAAAATTGGCCAATAAAAATTGAACAACTTAAAAGCCAAAAATCAAGGAAATTGGACAAAGTCTTATCAAAGTAATGCATAATAATTTCAAAAATCGTCTATAAATAGCAAGAAAAATTCAGAAGCTCATTTGGATAGATACAAATAAAAAAAAAATTAGAGAGAGTTGAAAATTCGAGAGAAAATCCAGAAAATAAGAAAAACTGTGCAGTTAGGGATTTTAAAGGGAACCTACACCAGACGAGAATCTGTGAGTGGATGGCCACCACCACCACACGGTGGTGGTAGCGCCCAGGCCGTCCGATAAGGCCACGGCGGCCCGCGGTGGCCGGAACCACCCAAACCAGTGATCAAAATTCCAGCCCGATTCTTGTGAAATTTTGTAAAAATAGTAAATATAATTATAAAATTATGAATTTTGTTATTCTGAGATATTTTTGTATGTTGTTTGTAGGAAAAATATTATTTAGATGAAAACATGTCCCGTAATATAGGGTCCTTAAGAAATCATGCAAAATCGAGCACATTTCGGTTTAGAAATAAATGACCTTAGGAGTGTAGTTTGGAGCTCAATTTTTTTCTGTAGGATTCTCATGTGATATAGAACAGTGCTATGAAGCCATTTTTTTAAATTTAATTTTCTAAATTTTTAAGTTAATTTTTAGCCCTAAAATGATGGAAAAATTGGGTAATTTGGAGTTAATTAGGTGATTAGGATATTAATTACTGATTTAGATAGTAATTAGATGTTTAGGGATGTTAATCTCTGATGTGGAAACCTGATCTTAGTGTATGGAGTGTTAAGTATAAGTAATGAAAGTGTTATGTGGTAAATGTAGAAAATTAGGAATATGTAGAATTAAAAATTAATAAATATGGAAAAATTAGGTTTAATTAGATAATAAAATAATGAAAATCAAAACATAACAAATCTGAAACAAAATTCAATTTTAGGTAATTATATGAAAAATGTAAAAATTTCTCACAGCATGAGTAAATTCAGTACACTAATACGGATTTAAGTGTACTGGATGGAATAAAATGCTGACTAGAGGTAGTAATCGCATTTAGGAGATTGGGAAGTAATGTGATTAATTTCACATTATGGGTTGAAACAAATTTCTAGGGTTAGAATCTAAAACATTACTTAGAAATCGAACTAAAAGCCTAATTTAGAAATCGATGCGAAAACCGAACCTTAACCTAACCCCAAACCTAAAATAATTATAAAAGACTTAATACCTAGATAATTAGGTATATTTAACCTTAAACAAAACCTAACAATAAGCATTATCGGATAGAATGAACTTATAATATTATATGAAATACTGAAACCACGTTCGTGTTATAGGGATGATCGGCGATGGCCTGAGCAAATCGGACCTCGAGTGAGTGAGGGAGGAGTCGAGGTAAGTTGGGATTAATACGATGCTGTATTTTGGAGGCTTAAGATTATGCTTGGTTGTGCTTGTTAGATAGAGAATGTGTGCATGTGCTTGATTATGGGTGATGCTATGATTCTGTTTGTTGCTCTGGCACATATTGTATGACTTGTATGAAAGGATTGATCACCCTAAACTGGACTTAATTAAATATCCGACCAGTAATCATAATCGAACATGCATGGCAACCCGTTAGGGGAACTTAGGACTCTCCGGCCAAATACCGACCCCTTCGGAAGGGATAGCGCAGGATTGCAAAATGGTCCCTTCTTCATCCTCATTTGAACTAAGTGACAGGAGAGGAGGTCGCGGCGAGGGTGAAGACAGTGGTTCGAAGGTAATCACGGGAGGAGCAAGGTCTCCATTACACAAGCCTGAGTTTAGTCCTGAGCTGTTGCATTAACAGCAACTCCTCAACCCGGATTAGAGCGGGCGTAATTTCTCTAATTTCACGATGAGCCGAACAACGTCATGCGATGGCATTTGCTTGCACATGCATTGCACCTAATAAGTGATTGAAAACCTTGTTGTATGTATGGTATAGTTTTAAGTCCTCCGTCCTAACTTACTGAGCTGTGGTTGCTCACATCCCTATAGACGTCGTACAGGTGCTGGCTAAGAAGCGGCAACAACTACTCTGAAGCTAGCAACTGCTGGATCCTGGGGAGTGAGGAAAAATATTGAAGAATAAACACATATTTTTAAGGTCTCAGTTTTTATTATTTTTCATTTCCGAACGATATAATGATATAGAAAAGTACTATAGAAAAATATTGTAAACTTTAACTGCAATAACTGAATTATAACATATATATAATTCCTCACTTTTATAGGTAAATGATTTATTTAAATTACAAACTGTCTACTTCAAAGCGGGTTAGTTATGGATGCCTTGTATAGATCAGGTCTAAGATAGCAGTTGTAAGGCCAACTTCTATCTTAGGATGGTTTACACGGCGGGACTGTTACGACTCTGCCGCTTCGGGGCGTGACAAGAAATACAATCCATAGTAAGAATGGAGTTAGCGATTAGTCCCATCTTCTCAGTTGGCATTTCATGAAGACCCTTAACCTTCCTTAAGGTGTAGAACAAAGCTTCTCTATGTAGTTCGAATGCCATCAACAAACCCATTAGTGATATTTGTAATGGAGTCTTAACGAGACATTCCATGATCTTGTACTCTCCTGATTTGATCATTTTGGTAAAGGCGGATAACCTTCCCACATGCGTGGCTGTCTTGTCATTTGCCTCTTCCTATATGCACTTCTTCTCAGGCTCTTCTCTTGGGTGGTAAATATTTCTAGACCGAGTAATTCCTTCCATTAGAGAACTCGAATTCTTATGATTTACCACCTAGTAGTTAAATGGAGCAATGTTATAGTTTTCTAGTGCTACTAGTACATGGAAAGTATACCTCTTAGCTTTTGGAGCCTATTCACTCTTGTAGAAATCAAAAATCTAAGGCTTCTTGTTTGAACCAATTATGTTGATGGTAAAGTCATCGTAAATCATACCAATAACTGTATCGTAGTTAAGTAGGGGTTATTGTTAACATTTAGAGTTAAGGCTTCTACAAAGTCTAACTACACTAACCCTTCATCTATAAGTTCTTCAATCTCTAACATTCATTAGTCAAGTGCCCCACCTACCCACAATGATACTTGCACTTCTTATTAGGATCATAAATTCTCAACCTGTATTGGTTACTGGAAAGCTCATGTTGAATTAAGTTATCCTTTCCCAACTTCTTAAAGACCTGACTTAAAGGGAATGGTATTTTAATAAACTATCTAGGGGTCCTATTGGTATAAGGCTCGTTTCTAAACTGATGTTGAATCGAAGGTGGATTTGCCTTTAAAGAAACTTAAGCATTCAGTTTGACATTTGAATTTACGATGCTGATTGTAGATTATTTAAGCTTGCCAACTGTTGGTCTAGAAACGGAGGACAAAATGGATGGTCTTCTATCTAATGGCTCTTGAAGCTTACTAGAGGAGATGGCACTCTTAATCCTGCACCCTACTGCCACTACTTCAGCAAAACTAGATGATGCTTACCCAATCAAATGGGAGAAATAGGGCCTTTCTAACATATTTATGAAAGTTAATGTAAGTCCTTCCTCGGTCATAGGACTGGATATCCTTGTAGCTAAGGATCTCCATCTTTGAGTATATTCCTTGAACGACTCATTGTTCTTCCACAAGGTGACTAAATCCATCAAAGTCGGTACTACTTTAACACTGAACCTGTATTGTTCATAAAATGCCCTGGCAAGTTTCTCCTATGAATTTATCTAGTTCAAGTTGAGTTAAGCATACAATGTCAAGGTCGGGCCGATCAAACTATCCTGGAATGTCTATACCATAAGTGGGTCATATTGGACATATTTACCCATTCTCCTCACGTATAATCTAATGTGAAGCTTAAGGCATTCTATTCCATCATACTTTGTCAAACTCCAACACCTTAAAGCTCTTGAGATATGCTCCAATGTCATATGTAGAGAACTCAGTGATGCCCGCTTGCTCAAATCCATCATAGCCCCTTAAGGCCCTCATTTTTTCTGCTATTTATTGGGTTAATTTTCTTTCTATCTCCTTCAAACTGTCTGCACTAAGGGTTAGATTAACTGTCCTTATGTAAGCCAGAGGTACATATATATCATGCTCAAGGTCGAGTTAACCTTTGGATAAACTCCCTCTAACTCAAATGGGTCCTTTAGATAATTATCCTCTGCTTTGAGAACCTCAATATTCTTCCCATAATGGGCCTTTGAGTTTTCTTCGTTAGTTGATGCTATGGCTCGAAGTAGAGGATGTTGTCTACTAAGAAACTCATCTGCTCTAACATCCTTCCTATGGCCTTTTCTAAAGAATGGAACCTCAACTTGGCTAGATCGGCAATCTCAGTATTGTTACTATTGTCACTTCCTTAGGTGGCCACTTCCAGTTAGGGAATGAGTTCTAATCGGACTCTTTTAAAAGACTTAACTTTTGGGAGCTATCTTGAAATCTTAAATATGATTACTGGTGAAAAGTTAGCACATATATACATAAAAAATAAATAAATAACCAAATAAATAAATATACAAATGTAGAAATGTACGGCACATAGATGTAAAGAAATTTAAATTGGCAAGAGACCCTTAATGTAGCAAAACCTAACTAAGTTTTATTAACCTTTGTTTGTTGTGAAGCTTTACGTCACTTATTACATTCAAAAAATAATTCCTAAAAGAAAAAAATAAAATTAAAAACTAAGTTTTATTCTTCTTATGGTCATTGGATTTGTCCCATGCTTTCTTCCTCTTCTAAACCTCAAAAGCTTCCACCTCCTTGTTATTGCTTGCAACCTTCCTGAGCTATGCTTCTAATGCCTTTATCTGGTGGTACTCCTCACAACAAGCTTTCAACTCTTTTTCTCTTTCACTTGCTTCCTTGGGTTTGTCTTTACCTTGGACTTCTTTTTTCTTCCTTGTCTCTTCCATATCTTTTAGTTTCTATAGTTGCCAATGGAGAAATCCCTTGGATGTTTGACTTATACTAAGTATCCCTTTAGTATCAGGGATGGTTTTCCTTTTGCACCAAAGAGCTTGAATGCTTTGAAGTTTAGTTACCTTGTTAACTACCAACACGTTAAGGTCATGGAAGTCAAGTGGGATAGGCTCTAGCAATGGTCAGGGAATTACGTTTTGAGTAGGTCTGTTGGCTAGAATATATCTGGTGCAGATGTTGAAGATAGTCAAAGGCACTACTTTGGAACCTTTACACTTTTTTACCATTTCCTTCTAAGTATCTAAACTAGTTCTTTAGCTTTCATATCCTAAAAGTATTGAACCCAGTAATGGGTGGCTATATCATCAAGTAGCTCAATTCATGATGGGAATTAGGCTATTGGACCCTTAACCCAAAGCTGAGCCCAATGACTAGAGAGATTAGTAAGGCGAATCCTCCTTCTCCAACCAACTCCTACCGAGGCTGAGATCTCTGCCCATCAACTCTACATGCCGAGCCGAATAATTGCCTATCTCTTGGAAATTATGTACCAAGTAGTAGAATGCCTTAACAACCATACTCCACACACCAACTCAAACCTATCCAACCCGACCACTTGCTCAATGTCATTACTATTGAGAGGCCAAGAGTATTGTCCTACTCGAATCCTCAGCCACCCCTATTCACACGAACCTATGACTACTTGGAACTCCTACTTGGTTACCCAACCAAGTCGTACTACTTTATCTACATCCTCTACTAGTACCACCAATGCATTGTTACCATGTGTTTTCACCACTTTTAAAATATGCTACTATAATCATTGCTACTTCTGTGAATATTCATTTGTACCCTCTGTATACCTTGTACATTACTTCTTTAGGACTGTACCCCTTTTTATCTTTTTCTTTTTAGGCCTGTTACCCTAAATTCTCGAGTATAAATATTGTCGACCTTGGTTATTCACCCTCTTGGTTCCTTTTATAAAATTGGGTCCTCTCTAAACCAATTAGTACAAAACCATACCCGTTTAATACTAATACTCAACTATGGTTTAAAGAAAACCATTTTTTTTTTCAACTTGAAAAGACTTAGAGTCGTCACCCGACCGGAGCCAGTAAAGAGGGCTAAGTTATAACCAATTGAGTAAATTGGTTATAATTTAGCTACTGGTCTATTGATTAAAAAACCTATTTATAAATTTGGATTATTGAAAACTAGAGATGTAGGTCCAAGGATTAGGACTTTTAAACCCTTATTGATACCATTGACTTTCCAAAATTAACTTTAATCTTTAAAAATCACCTTTTTATTTTATGAGATGGAACTCAATTTAACTATTCTAATTAGACAAATAATTTAAACTAAAGAAAAAGGAAAATTAGGTTTTTTCATTTTTATCATCATCTCGTAAGTGCCTACGTATCTGCTATTCGAGATCAGACATACATAATTCTTTTATAAAAACTTTAATGGGTGGTTTAATTTTAACTTCTGAAAAGTTACCAAGTTTACGTGTTTTACCCATTTTGAATTCATTTAAGAAAATTTCCTAAGGGTCCTAAATTGATTTATTTTTGGAAAATCTAAAATGCCAGTTTGGAAAGAGTCTGTTTTATTTTTATTTATTTGAAAAATTGATTTTCTAAGTGTCAAAAGTAACTTTACTATCTTTATTTTATTATTTTTTTACTTTTTATTGTTGGTTAGTTTTTTTATGGTTTTTCTTTTGTTTAAATGTGAAAATAAAAAAAAATAAAAAAACCAAAATAAAATACTTCCTATTCTTTTTTCCTCTTTTTGTTTTTCTTTGTCTTCTTTTTTCTTTTTTATTTTAATTCTATTACATTTATTAAAAAATAAATAAATAATTTAACAATAAACTAAATAAAAAAAAGGAATAAAAAGAAAATTCGGGTATGTCTAGGCACGCGAGCCCGACCTGGGTCGACTTTACGGGTCATGGGTAAGACTTCGAGTTGGTACGTAGATTTGAGTCAGGTTAGATCCGGAACTCAGGTCGCTTAGAGAAGAGACAGTAATAGCGTCGGTAGAGATGGTTCTAATCAGTCAGAACTCCAAATTGACCAGGAAATGGATTTTTCGTGATTTTCTAATTAGGTTTAGGGGGGGTAAGTTTGATGCCTTAGCATTTAGAGGTGTTTTGGAAGGCATTCGAGTATGGTGGCCGACAGTGGAGTTTTGTCCTTCAACATGGTGGTAGCTAAGGGTGAAGGAGAGGTATGGGTAGGAGTTTTGGGTGGCGAGGAGCTCGTTTGCATGGTTAGTTTAGGCTACTAGAGCAGCTAAAGTGGTGGTTCGAGGAGAAAGAGGGGCGGTGGTGGTGAGAGGAGAGTTTGAAATTGGATTCGTGTAGGTGATTTTTTGCTTCTTCTTTTTTTCTTTTCTCTCTTTTTTTTCGTAATTAGAGGCTACTACTTATACTTCCTAAGCTCAGGTTGATTTTGGTAAGCTCTTTAATGGGGGATGCTGAGCTTAGAAAGTGCTTTTAATTGTGGAACATAGCATTGACCATGAAGCTCAAGTAATCTTCATTCAAAGAGGAAATGGCACAATAAGCTGCTGGAAGGATGGGATTAAAGTATTTGCATGCTTCGATTTCCTCTATTTTACTCAAATTCACAAATTGTTGGAATTTCGGGTCAAGGTATCCTAAACTTTTCGAAGTTGATTTGATCCTCCAAACGTCTAAATTGGGACGTGTTACTAGATTGAATACAGGCTATCCCAAGCAATCTTCATAATTTGCCATTGAATTGGTGAAGTTATGAAGATAAATTGACAAAAAAAAAAAGGCGCTGAAGTAGGCTAGTTAGGCAAATATGATGCGAGAAACTGAAGGAAAAAAAAAGGAAAGAGATGGAAAAAAATGTGCCGGCCAATAGCAAGCCGACACGTATCCGATTGAGGAAAATAAAATGAAGGCCCCGAACGCTTGCTCCAAGGATCGAACGTGGGTTTGCTCCATGTACCAATAGCCCCCTTGACAGTTAAGCTATCTTTTATCTGCGTTATGTAATGGAGATCAATTTTCCATATTCGATTTAAATAACTTGGACTGAAGTCAACTACCGAACACAATTTCAACCTATCTGATGCTGAATTCAAAGCCAAGCTTAGATGCACTTTATTTATTTATTTACTATTTTTTTATTATTACTATTGTTACAATTAAAATAGGAATTCTACCTTAAAAGAAAAAGGCCCTTTCTGCCTAGCAAGATTCGAACTCCAGATTACTAGCTAATACCCAATACTAAGCCCATGTGTTATACCGTTAAGCCGTTGACCTGTACCTTGTCCGTATGTGCAATGCACATATGGACTCGATCAGCCTAAGCTAGATTTAGATCAAATCTCAAGTTTAATAGCCTAACTTCTAAACCAAAATTAAATTCTATCCTAATAACATATTATTTTCTAAAATCTTTTATTTGAATTTAATTTTTCTATTTTTTTGTAATTTTTCAAATTTCTAAATTTTTAAACTTCATTTTAATTTTTTTTTATCTTTTTAGGGTTTCTTTTTGAAATTTCTTATTTTTTTGTGTTTTTTCTTATTATTGAAATTTTTGTATTTTTTTATGATCCTTATTTTTTTCTAAATTTCTTAATAATTTTTTTTAGGTTTTCTTTTAATTCCCAATTTTTTGAATTTTTTCTAATTTAGGGCTTACTAAGAAAATAAAAATAAAATAGATAAAAAAAAAGTAAAGAGGGCAAAAATTAGGTGTCTACAAATACCCCTTATATTTGTATTTATATACATAAGATTGAACATTAATACACTGGACATTTTCGTCTCATAAACACTACTTTGTTTACATTTATCTCACTCTTATCCTAACCCTTAAGCAAGGCTAAGTGGCAAGTACCCTCACTAGACCATCTCGTTCTTTATATTAAACTATACTGTAAGTCTTTGGAAGATCTATTAGTGCATCATATCCCTTGAAGTTGTTCATGGCTTTTTGCTTACTTTTTCATTTGTTTTTTGTTCTTTTACACATTCTTCATCACTTCCTTTTTCAAGCTTTCAACAAACTTGGACCCATTCAGCAACCGACTTTGTCTATTCTTAATCACTGTTTACATCAATTTGCACTTCAAAAACTTGATGAGGTCATATCATTGTGTGAACTCAACTCAATTGAATTTGAGTTGGTGACTTCTCATGTGGCTAATGAACCAGACCAAAATCATAACCATATTGGTCCTCAAATCTCCACTTTTCTTCTTTTTGAGATGATTCAATAAACAAATTTATTTAGCTAAGAGAGCAGGTACATATGACTTCCCTTGAAGAAATTGAGTCCCCATTTCTACATCTTTGAAATGGACCCAACGTCATTCATCAGGTAATGAGATAGCATTGAAGACCACCAAAATATAGGTGTTGACTTGGTGCCTATACTAAGTTTCCAAGTCTACGCAAAAAACATCTCACTTATCTTTATGCTGCAGCTCAGCAGAAAACGTATAGATGATGTCTTATATCCGAATAGTCTTCCCTTGAACCAGACCTGGTTTATCTCAATTACTCTTGGTAGCTTACTAAAGAATTTCGGTATAGCAACTTCTAGGTTCGAGACATAGATATCATTAGTAATAGTAACGGCACACAACAATTTGGAGTACTTTTCAATGGTTGGACTTAAATGGTGTCAGCCAAGGCAAAAATGCGACAGCTTCAAGCTGCCATTAATGTGTTAAGGCCCGCATTAAGGTAATGTTCATAGTGATCTTTCGTAGAGACAATATAGGTTTAATCTTGCTCTTAATGAATTCCTGTCTATCTGGACTGAAAAGTTGGAACCAAATCTGGAGTAATTTTTTAAGCTCATGAGGTAGATGAACATGGATTTCTTCGAAGGTAGCTCGATTTGATATAGCCATATCTAAAAAATTTTATATTACAATTAAATCCTATTTAAAAATCTACTTGTAATTATTATAGGATATTTATAGGGAATATCACAAAATAGCCGAGGATTAAATATAGGAAAAACATAACTTCATAACTACATTTCTTCGTTCAGGTTGCTACATTACGTGCCTATACCAATGCTTCGAAAAAAAAGGTTTTCATGTATGTAAAAGGGTAAGTTTTAAAGGTTTTCAAGTTCTATAACTTCATGTGTTTCTTAAAATAAAAAGAAAAAATCTCTGGTCACATCAAAACTTGAATGGGGTAGCTTGATTGGCTTCGGAAGGTGGTTCCTCCACAATATCCGAACCTTACACAATGCACCCCCCCAGGTCTTCCTAAGTTCTTAAGACAATCATTTTCTAACCGTACCTACCATACATATGACTCACGGAATAAAACCTCCCTTCACACTTACCCCCTTCCCTAGAAAAAAATAAAAATAAAAAACCCATAGGTGAACTACAATAAAGAGGGTCAGTATAAACATTTATATTTTACAATAAAAAAGAAAAGAAAATTCCCATGGACAAATTACAACTTAGGTATTTTTTCAAAGATAATCCTAATTTCGAAAAATTTAAGTAGCTAGCCTCTTGACATCCCTAATGGGGTCACTAACTTGTCAAGCCCGATTTTTCGGTTTCTTATTTTAATTTCATTTTCCTTAACTTTATTTAAAATGAACGCTAGACTGATTTAGTTTAAACCATCAACTAAAGTTAAAGGAAACTCAATTTTTTTATTTTAAAAAATTTTGCAGTTGTTACCCAATAAAATCGAGAAAGGTGATTAAATTAGAACTGATTAGGAATACTACTTCTAATTTAGCCACCAATCTATATTTTGAAAACCTTTTCGAAAAGAATTCAGAAAACTAAATTTCTTAAGTTCAAGTACTACCCTATTAAACGCTAATAGATACCATTATTAATTTTCTAAAATTAGATTTAGTTTTCAAAATTGCCCTTTTCTTTTAAAATAAAACTTAATCACTATTAAATAAATTAAATTGTATTATTTTTGCAAAAAAAATGGGGAATTCGAGCTATAATTTACAAAAAATAGAAAACTAAAGTTTTTAAAAATTTTACATGCCCCAAAGATGTTTACATACCCATTAGTTGATATTAAATATTCATAGTTTATTCCAAAAATTTTAATGTATTAGTTCTTTTTAAATTTCCAAAAACCAACTAAATTTACGTTTTAATTTATTTTTTTACTAAAAATAAAATAGAGAAAAATGGATCCTATCTTAAAGTTTAATTTTTCCATAATTTATAAAAAATATATTAATAAAAAAAAAGTTTCTTTAGCTCTTTTTTCTTCTAAAAAAAAAAATTCTAAGTGACATCACTTCTTTCTTTAAAAGAAAAATTCCTAAAATATGCCTTAAATAAACAAATAATAAGCTATGAAACAAACAAAGGGTAAAATAAAACACTAAAAAAAAAAAAAGGCAAGATAAGAATTGAACCTAAGCATGAATGAAGCATGCAGGTCTAGGATTACTCGGTTCGAAAAAGGATGGTGTGAGAATGACTATCGTAACAGTACATTTGGATTGTTGAGTGTTGCTATATGCTGATGCTACAATTGAATCTCCGTACATAGTTGTGTCATGTTCGTGATTTAATGTCCTATAGTGTATGTGGTGTGTCAAATCACACTTAGGTTGTTGTTGCGACGCAAGCATGGATGGACTAGCTACTGCGGATTGGACTAGGCATTCAATTACGTAATGAAGAAGAGCGTCAAAAGTGTAGGGGTTATGACTAGCTATAAGCAATGATATTGGGCATTACGTTGAGTCAGTGTTTATTGGAGATAAGCTTGGTCATGGGTTTAAGTTACGTTACTATAAGTTGCAGCAATGCTGGCATGTATAGCAATAGTCTAAACGACATAAGAGTCATTTATGGTTTGGGGTGTGTGGCAACTGTCCATGCTATGATTGAATTTCCTTATTAGTGCTATGTAATAATGAGGTCTATTATAGTTGCGTGAGGGACTTGGATGGACGGTGTTGGTGTCCATCGATAGCATTAGGATTAGCTGATTTGGTGCAAGAGAGGCAATTGAATTGGAAGGATGGTGATCATGCACTATATTGAGCCTAAGGGAGGATTGAGAGGGTATGGTGCCACAGTGAAGTGCTTAAGTAGCTGCTTGTAGTGTGTTGTCATTGTGTGTGTCGTACGAAGGGGGTCAGGGTGTTATACAATGCATAGTTGAGGATGAGTGACGAGCGTTTGTGGGCATGGAGGAGAATGAGTATGGAGCAATTAGGTTTTGTTAGAAGATGGTTTAGCAAAGGTGATTAGATTTTTTGAGAAAGTGATCTAGCAAATTGTGAAGTATGTGTTTTATGATGAAGAAAAAGATCACACCCACCCCACCACCCCCACCCCCCTCCACCCTTCCCCACTGCTTTGTTCCCTATTTATAGATCCTAAAAACGAATCTCTTAGATCAATTCAAATCTAAATTGATAAATACTAGTCTAGATTTGAATCTTTACATATCTTTATGTGATTGGATATAGCAATGTCATATTTGATTTGTTATCTCTAATAATCATTTGACTATAATTCTATTAGATCCAAATAATAACAACTCCAACAACTCAATCTGATTTGTTTTGGATTAGGATTCTAGCAAATTGGATTTTCTTCTATTGATTTCGATTTTATTTATTTATTTATTTATTGTACAAAGGACCCTTTCTTAAATAAATAAAAAGATAAAAAAAATGGGCTATCTACATATATCAACTTGAATTTATAGCAAAAACTATTCTTCATAACAATGATCACAATCTCCAAAACTATAAAATACCTAGAGATCTACTAATCTACCACTTCACCTAAATCTAAATAAAACCCGGTCCATAGTAGTAAGTAGCATTAGCATTATTCTTACTTTCTAAACAAGAGACAATATCCAGAATAATTGATCACCTCTAATTAGAGTTTTCGAGTTTTACAATTTAAATTCCTATATTCTATCCTTAACTTAGTTCAACAGGCAAGTAATCCTATTGTTTTATAAATGAGAATAGGGTCATCTTCTTTGGGAAAAAGGATTCAAACACTAGTACTTATTATTCTTCCTATTAACTAGCAATCAAACCTATCAAGTTATGGAAAGATTAAAATATCTAATTTACTAGCTAAACTATACTAATCTACCACAACTGCTATAAACACTATTAATACTACAATGATTAACATACAAACTTGCTCACCCACTTGGTATGATATTACCATTATACTTTTTATCCTAATACTTGTTATCTGTAGGAAATTAAAGGCATTTAAGCATTCTTCTTAGAACTACTTACTTCTAATCCTAATTATATCCATTAGAATCTCTTATGAATTCATAGCTAATTTCAATTACATTAATGTATTGTTCATTCATCATTCTCTCTAAGAATGCAGCAACTTTCTTGATAATATCTCTATTATCAAGAGCAAATTGTTCCGATAAATTAGATCTATTCAATAGATTTGTCTCTCAACATATTATAATGAAATCTGGCCTCAGACAATGTCATACGTTATACTGTACTTAGATTGATTAAGTTTAATTCACCAAAACTAACAATTATCAGGAATCACATACTTGTTCATACTAAGTTGATGTAGCAAGTCCTAAGTACTACTTATACATGATGAAATAACAAAATGTATCAATAAAATACAGGAATAACAAAGAAATTAAAATAAGACAAGTAAGAAATACAACCCCATTCTTAATCTACTGTAGAAATATTTACACAAAAGAATGGTTGAATTCGCATCACCTCTTTCGAGTAATTCCAGGAAATGTATGATAGAACACTTAGAAAACTATACCGTAAATTGGAACATAATGGTACAAATACAGATGGTTAAGTGTTGGTTTATGAATTGATGTTCTAAATGATGTTTATTCTTCCTTTTTTTTATTCCAAAAGTCGCAATATATTTATACTCTTCCCTTCAAAGGACTCAAATCTACCTCTTCAAGGCATCACTTGACGTTTTCCACATACTAATTCATGTTAAAAGGTTAAAAAAGAATAGTTGTGCCCTTTCCATTATGCCTGTGACTCAGGGCGTGACCGTCTCAAAAAATAAGGTTCTTCACCAATCACGATCATAATAATGTATGTGAAATCCTCATTGCTTCATTACAACTCATCATGCCTATGACTGAGGGCATAATCACCTTCTTACTATGTAATCATGGCTGTGATTGATAAGGGGATCATCGGTGCTTCCTCAATTACGCCTGTGATGAAGGGCATAATCAATGCTAGTCAATGTAATCATTCTTCATCACATTCGTGATTGAATAATTCTTGTTTCTACTTCAAAGTTTTCTTCTCCTCATAGCTGTGAGTGACTTAAAAGTCATTGTTCTTGTGTAAATTTCATCCCCCTTGCTCATGATTTACTCGAAATTACTACATTATACAATTAAGTACCAAATCTTAAGAACTAAATCACAATTATGATCAATTCTATGCCTAAACATGCCTTGAAGGTGTAAAGTAATTTACACTTATCAATAATCACAAGTGTTAATCTCTAGTAAATCATCTGAAATTGAAACGAAATGCTACAAACATGGAGCTACGAAACTTTAATCTAAGGTAATGAGAAAACTTTGTATCGCATGTATATAATAGACTACATATATACCTAGATAGATATACTAATGCATAAGCAATATCAATTAGCAAACATAAGCATAGATAATTACCTGACTTTAGTAAGAGCAGCAAGCATAAGTAAACCTATTATACAAAAAACTGAAGTCCATGAATCAAAATTTAGATCTTCAAATTCCTAGAGTATAAGTGTCAAATTGCCTCATAATGAGTTCTCTACGCATATTTGACACTAGTCAACCAATCCATAATAATCATATGCAATAGTGTGCCATACCACTGGTACAACTCATGACAACTTCTCTTTGGAAAGCCTAATTCACATCAAAGCAATCCTATCATATGACTTGTCTAACATGTGATGGTTTAATACCTAAACTATTAGCCACTTCATCCTAAGTGCTTGATTATGAATAGGCAAGGAACATCAATCCATGACATACCTATCCAATTGGTTACTACCTTAATGTATACATAAACAACAAACAAGGAGTTTTGTAGCTAATTAACTATTAAGTTTATTAGCTAATCCTATACATGAACAATTGTTACCCATGTACCTAAGATTGGTTCACTATCATGCAAAAAAAATCCAACTTTGATGAAAATCCCATCATTATTCAAAAAATAACTAAGTAATGCTTCAATTATAATGTTAAGAAAAAAAAAACATGTTCTTAACTTTAAAACCATAAAAAACAACCAAACCAGTTGAATACATTAAAATTAGCTAACAAAAACCTTCTCAAGGGAGAAAAATCATCAACCATTTTTAAAGTTCAATTAATTGTTCTTTCCTTAGCCCCTAATGCGATAAAGCACTTTGGCTTTTAATACACTTCAAGTTAAATTCTCAATAATGAAGCTTAATCTTAAAACAACTCAAACATATCTACACTCTAAAATAAAAATCAACCACCAAATTTTATCAACGAATAAGATGTTCTCAACTTTGTCACCAACTCCTTAGTATACCCCAAGTCTCCAAAACTGACTAATTAAATAAGAATTAGATAAACAAAATTTAAAAAATCAATTAATGATTAAAACATAATTACATTCCACTATATCTCATATTTATGATCATAAGCCCATAGGATAATTTTAAATATGATAATAAATACTCTAAGTTTTAGTGCAATCACCATAAAATGAAGATGGATTGGAAAACAAAATAGACTTTAAATACTATAGAACCTATGCCGACTACACTACGTTCAAATGCCTTTTCATTCCTTAAATGAAAACTTTAAACAATATTTGAATTAAGATATTCAAATCATAGAATTTACCTTAGAATCCTATGGAGAATTTCACATTTTACCTTAGAATCCCATAGAAAATTTCGCTTGGTGCTAGTAGAGTAAGAGTTATTCAATGCCTAATATAAAAAGAGGGGGAGAGAGAGAGCTTCCTTACTTTTTTATAATTATAGCTAAGGTTCTTGTAGGAGAAAACAAAGGTTCTCATGTCCTTTTTACGAAAGAATAAGAGTGAAAATGAACAACTTGCTTCTTATTTTAAAATGAAGTTGCTTTATAAGATAAAGGTTTGAATAAGATAAAAATAATCCAATCATGTTTTTGGTATATGTTAGAGATTTTGTGATTTAAGATATAAGGAGGACTACACTTAAGAGTTACTAAGTTTATCCTAACTTAAGTAGTAAATATGATTGCATCATATTAGAATATCAAAATTATCCTTTACTTTTCAAAGCATATGTATTGTATAACATATTTGGATCCTCTAATTTTTCTTCTTTAAATTTTCATAAATTTACCATGGTTAAGTTCTTCTAAATTCTTGGAATAACTTATGACATTATCATAACTCCATCTTTTCTCTTATAATCTTATCTATTAATTAGACATTGCAGCATCTTAAAAGGACGGATTTAGAAAAATATAGAAAAGGTAAATTTAAAGGATTCATTTTCAACAAATATTATATATATATATATATATATAGAGAGAGAGAGAGAGAGAGAGAGAGAGAGAGAGATGAATTGTACAACATGATATGAATTATAAGATATCCAATACATAGATATATATATTTCATATACAATACATGCTTATATATATATATATATATATCAAAAGACAGATTAAATATAAAATATCCATTCATGATATACATTTAGTATATATGATAAACAACAATGTAGTTAATATTGCTATATATATTTAGTATGTATCTAGTTTTATTGTTAACATAATAGAAGTAATGTTAGCATGACTACCTGAACTTTATACTTTTTTTGTAATTTTACACCTGAATTTTCAACTTTTTAAATTGTATACCAAATTGAAACTTTATTTGTTACTATGACTACCTCTATTATATTGTTGTAATATTGTCTTTATAGTCATCACAAACAACCAATAAACTTACAATATGTATAATTTTCTATTAATTTATTTGATAACATATCCATATCAACATAAGTAATATTACTTTTCATTTTTCTTCATTTCTCTACTTTTACTTTTCTAAATATATTTATTTTTTTTACTCTTTACTAATAAGAAATTATGCATGTTGCAAACTCATTGGTTGTTTATCATGACCAGATTAATAGTGTTACAATAACACAATAGAGATAGTAATATAAACAACTAAAATTTCAATTACGAATACAATGTGACAAGTTGAAAATTTAGATGTAAAATTGCAAGAAAGTGTAAAGTTCTAGTATTCATGATAACATTGTCCCTAACATAATATATAATATCCTACTTTATTTCATAGGTTATGTTATGCGTATTATTGTAATATGGTCTTTATCACACAACACATAAAACACCATATCTATTTATTTTTTGTGAGGTCTTGAAAATTTGACATATTTATCTGAAAATGAAAGTGATACCCATACCATTGAAGACAAATCAATCACTAATTAGTTCAAGATTACGGCCAACTTGTAAACATACATTTTTGTCATTCTTTATTTTAGTATTTTTTTTCTTTTAACTTATTAGGCTAGATTAGGAAATAAAATAAAAAATGAAAATATATATATAAATAAAATAAAATAATAAATAATAAATTTAAAAAATAATAAAATAATAATAAAGAAAAAATCAAAAAATTGAAAAAAAATAATAAAATAATAAAAGTATCAAGTTAAGTCAAATCGTTTAGGGTCGAATCTAACAATAGTTGAAGATATACATTTAATTTAATAAATTCCAAGCTGTTAAATAGTTAGGTTTCATTGAAAAAATATTTTTAGTTCAATCCAATATAAAGCGAGTTTCTATCTAATTTATATTAAGCTAAAATAATGGGTTAGCGTGTATTATAAGCCCAAAATAGAAAGCCCAAATAAATGTAGGGTTTCTAGAAACTTGATTGAATCTTTAATGAATTTAATAAATCCAAATCGAGTATCATCGTATCTTTTGAATATTAGATTTATTAAGATTAAATTTTCACAACAAAAAAAAAAAATTGAAAGATTCAAATTTATGGCTTATAAATAATGGATATTGACTTGTAAAAAATACATGTTTTTCACAATTCACATTACATACACATGTCATAATCTCCCCATAATCCATCACACAACTGTGCACAAATTCACCAACATAGATCCATCAATACACATCTCCAACTCTTACTCCAAACAAAAGCACTCATACAATTTTCTAATTCACATCTAGTAGCTTCACACTTTCACATACGCCATTGTCCACTATCCTCACTACACATACTCACATCTAATTGTACACACAATCACACACAGAACACGTCCTCTTACACACAACCCAATCACGAACACAATAGTCATACATCACGTCGCTACACTACACTTCAAGCACCGATCTCCATGTCTATGCTCGCACACTCACTGACACAACACATGCACATGATCAGCACTCACACTCGCCCACGTCTAGCACATACTCGACATGAACACTCATAGTACACATCTTGTACTGTCCACACCGCAGTTCACACCATCCACACTACACTCCACAATTCATTCATACACACAATGTTACACGATGTAACACACACACGCTGCTGCAAGATGCCAACTAAATGCAACACGAATGCGGCACCGACCAAGCACAACCTCATATACGTACATTGCACTATCCAAACTCACACACGTATGTTGCACTATACAATCACTACACAGCTACATACACACAAGCCATGTCCGATCACGTGGTAACTTACGGCACACATCTACATCCGATCATAGCACACATCACACTTCATGCCGTCCAATTCACTACACTTCAATAAGCACACACAAGCTACGTCCAATCACGCAACAATTTATGGTACACATCCATCGTCTATGATCATTTCATAGCACAAACATGCTGGTCATGTACACGATCCAACCTACATAGGTAATTGAGTAAATCATTTTAGTTAGTTATTTATTTCATTTTTTTAATTAATCACTTTATTTTACTAACTTTTTTTTTAGAATAGGCTTTTTAATAAATTTTAATAGATTACAGGTTAATGAGTTTTGCAATTTTTAGATAAATTGCATTTTTTTTTTACCTAAAATTGCATTTTTTGGAAAAAGTTACATATATTTCCTTCGAGATTTATATTTTTGAAGAAGGTATGTACCTAGATCGTATTTTAATATATCTTGCATTTAAGATTTGGAAAAATTAATTTTTGACACATGATATTTTTTTTAAATAAAAAACAAACTTAACTAGTTTTTTTTAAAAATAGATTCATGAAATTAGATCTTCTTAAATTAAAAAAATATATACTAAATTGACACATAACGTAAATCTGGTTCGATTTTTCTTTAAAAAATTAACTAACTAAATCTTTTCTAAAAAAAAAAACTACATTGGTTTAATTTTGATTAACGGATACATAGGCACCTACGAAACAACCATATATATAAAAAAGAAAAAGAAAAAAATTTCCTTTTATTAGAAAATTCCTAATAAAAATTATTAAAAATTCATCTTAATTACATTTTTGCATATCTATACATATTTTAGTACTTTTAGGAAAATGATAAGAAATAAAGCCCATTAGTTTTTTTTATCTTTATATGATAACTTAACTTTAATAGGTTAGCCCCTGAACTTAGATTTCTCGGTTTTATTTTTTTTAATTATTTTTTAGAATATTTGCAAACTAATAGCTAAATTAGAATTTTCCTATCCAAAAACTATAATTTCACTTATTACTAGTTTACTAATTGACGACTTCAATTTTTCGAAATACTTTTTTAAATATTTTTTAAAGAAAATATTTTTTTCTTAATTTAATATCAAGTAATTTATATTAAGCAGGCTAAGCTTATTTAAGTTAATTAAAACCGAAATAGAGCTCAACATAACTAAAGCAATGATGACAACAGTGATCAGTAGAACATTTATAATAAGGATCCAAAGAAAGCTTGAGACGAAGGTGAACATTGAAAAACCTTCTCGAACTATCCAATTGGAAAATCCTAGATAAATAGGTCAATTTTAGGAATAACACTAATATTAGCCATGACTAATAAGAAAACAGCTAATATGGCACACGAAGCTTTAATTTTCCCAAACTAGCTAAAATAAAGCAATTAGATTCGAAATAATATAGATTCAAAGAAAATAACAAAACTTTGTAAATAGAAAAGAAAAAAAAAGAAAGAAGAGTCTTATATTTATCACTACATGTTTGTATATATAATATAATGCCTTGATCAAATAATTTATTCTTGTAGGCTATCTAATATAGTCTGACTCATATCCTAAACCAACCCTAGTTTACACACCATATAGGAGATAAGAAGCACCATGTAGATATTCCGATTTCTTTATATCATATTTTGTTCAATTTCAAATAATAATATAAGAAAAGTATCAATTGGATTTATCATGACAACAATTCAAACCAATGAAATTTTAGAAGTTCAATCATTAGTTCAAGTTCTCATGTTTAGGAATTATATCTATACCCTTAGGTAAACTAGTCTAGGCTTTTACTTCCATCAAATGCAGCTGGCATAAGCTTTGATTATGCACTAAAAAAATGATAAGTTAAAAAAAATAAAAAACAAAACACCTCATTTCCTTTCCTTCCTTCCATTCAACACCCGAGCCACCATTCTCTCACTCCTTCTCTCTTGATTTCACTCCTTCCACTTCGCCTCTTCTATTTCTTTCATCTTTAGTCCCCTTTTCCTCTCAAAACCCTAAGGAAAACTCACATACAAGCATTTCCACACCATTCTTCAAAGATGCAGATAATTCCAAGTGTGAGTAACAAGATTTCTCTTCATTCTTTCACTATTCAAACAACAATAGTAATGAACTAGTCCTAAAACCCATTTTTTGTAGAATACAGCTCTTATTCTCTTCATGTTGTGCAAAAATCCAATCCTTTAAGGTAATTTGTTCTAGTTTCAGATTCTACATGTTAGGTTCGTTCAATATCCTAAGTGATCAATGACAAAGAAATTAGTTTAGAGTAGCTCCATGTATAGACATGGGAGTTGAATCTTGAATTCCTTCATTGCTATTTGTAATTTACTTAGTTGGAAATTTATGTATTGTCACATGCTACTAATCATACCCTATTGAAGCCAACTCTTCATACATGAGGTTCCTTAGATAATTTAAGATAAACTTTAAGTGTTAGAACACCCAAATCAATATGGTATCTTAAACATGCTACTTCCTTCAGTGCATATGAATGATCAACTGAATACTCTATTCTAATGCAAACTATTTTGAATTTTTTCATTTTCCCCCACACTCTAAAACCAATATAGACTTTAGAAACCAAAAGTACACTAGATAAGCTTCACAATGAATATTTATTTGTGAAGTTTTGATAAACGATGCTCAAGTTATGACTAAAACAAGATAGAATTGTCTTACTTACATATACACATAAAACCCTATGTGCTATTCAAATTTACCACATTCTATCCTAATCTCTAAAACATGCATGGCCTAAAAAAACATAATATTTTTTGAAAAAGCTTCGCAACGACTACTTATTTGCAAAATTTTATTAAGAAACAATAGAGATATAGCTAAATCAAGTCAAGCTGCACTAGCTAAAAGCACTTCCTGTCCAATACAATCTGTCTAATAAAAATTGTAATTTTTTTTAATGATTATGGCATGTGTGACCTATGAATTCTGAAACTACATTGAATAAACTTCACGAGAACAATTTATTTTCATAATTCTGATAAGAAAAGCACAAGATATTGACCAAAACAAGTTAGGATAAGTTAGATGAGATTAGCGGTAAAAATAGATCCAGTCAACTAAACCTCTCCAAGTTACTACAACTTCTAGGAATATCAAAACACTAAGCTTCCACTTCTTAAATCTTACGAAGACCCTAAAGTTTATCCCAAATGAGTCTCATTAAGAAACTCGATTAGTGAGGCTTAGAACAAATAGTTAGATGAGGATACCTTTGCATTGTCATTTGTCATTTATCCACCATTGACCAAAATTATGGAAATTTCTACAACTTGTTAAAAACTTAAAGCAACAGGCTTCCATCTCTCAAATGTTAATAACATAGCAAAGTTTATCATCCTAAAAATTTCATGTAAAAACTCAATCAATAAGGTCTTAAACCAACCTATCTAAACAACATCTACAAACTTTCTTTTGTTATGTTTTCACTAATGCTCGATTTGATTTTACTCACTATCTCCTCATATGACTTCCAAATTGAGCGAAACCAAATTCCAAAGAACCTTAACATCTCAAAATTTTTTATGGTAAAATTTTATCTTAAAAATCAACCATTAAGAACTTAAACTAGCCCCTCAAAATGACACCTATTATTTTGTCTTTTGTTTGTTTTACCTATCCAATAATTTTATTTTGATTACCATTTTCTCATCTGACATCCAAATTGAGTGAGATCAAGTCCTAATGATTCCTAATATCCTAAAGCTATGTTTTCTAGGTTTCAAGAAATTTCTATTTCATTAAGTTCAACTCTTAGGTGTGAAACTTCAATATAGGTCACAATAGAATACTTAAACTATTGAATTAGAACTTGAAAGAATGAACAAGAATGGGAGATTGATGTTTCCATAGAAACAAGTTCAATTGATCATTTTAAGTTCTAGTCTTTTTAGAGTATGAGTTGATTTGCCTTATCCTCGAGAAGAATTTTGGAGTTAGCTATGAACTTTAGGAAACTTAATTCAAAGTTAGGATAACAAGCCGCTAATTACTAGTACAAGAAGTGCATTTTGAATTAAATTAAGGCTAAGGATTTATGCCTCATTTGGTGAGTTAGATTGTTACTAATTAAGAGCTTATGAGTATGGGTATAACCTGATCTTAGTGAGAAGCTTAGAAAGAAATAGGCTAAGCTAAGGTCAGTTCCTAAACAAAAGCTCATTGCCTACAATGAAAGTTGTAGATGGAGCTTAGCATAAGAGCTTGAGAAAGCCTGTTATCAAACTTAACCTAGTGTAAGAATGAAATTACAAAGCTCATAAAAGGACCCTAATAATTAGAGAAAACCAAAAGTGACCACAAGAAATAACTCCCCAAATGAGCAAGATATTAATAAAGCTTCAAGGCCTAATCAAATACCTAAATAACAACACTAAAGTGAATGTACCTAGTTAAATGAAGTCAAAACTCTTTAGACCATAAGAGGGACTTGAAAGTCGAGTTAGAAAGCTTTGGAACCCAAGAAATGGCTCCTAAGGGTCCCTTAACCAATTACCTCTAAACAGGGAGTTATGATACTAAAGTAAATAAACAATAGTGAAAGAATTGCTTCCTCATCTGCCATTTTTTTATGACTCATATTTTCCTAACCAAACAACCCAAAATCAATAATAAATGGATGTTGGATGAAAGAGCTTCAAAACTCCTATTCATTTCCATAATTCCAACAAGAAATAAGTAAAGCATGACTAAGACAAGTTAGGTTATCGAATTAGGAAATGATAACATGAACTTAGTTAAGAAAGCTACATGATACTGCCAAGAAAGCCTTGGAAGCTACCTAGGATTAGGAGTTGCACTCTTAAAGAATTCAATCTTACTTACTTATATGCTTCTACTAGGCAACTTACTCAAACAAAAGGATGGCTACCATTGAAGATCATCTTGATCAAGGCTCAACAAGCCTAGGTAAGTGATACTCAAGTATTTTCATACTTACATGTACTTAATAACGTAAATATTTAACATAACCTATTAATTATTTGGCTATGCAATGTGTGTAAGGATAAGGGAATATATGCATGTGATTTAAACTTCTTGTTTGATATGCCACACTAGCTATTAAGATAAATAAAATTATAAATGCTTGATTGCTTTTATATTGTTCTTATTACTGCTATTGGAGTGTCTACCTTATTTTTTTGGCACCTATAAAAAGAACCTATGAATGACTTAGCTACAAAGATAACCTAATCACGCATAGCATATCCCTTGCACCCATAAGAAGGCCATCAGCACTACGTAGCACAATGGGGAGGTCATATGGATGTGATTCTCCATATGTAACCTTGCTCTAACCTTTAGGTATAACGACTTGGCCAAAACTCTTCCTACTAAGGTATTATCCTCTTTAGCATAGAACACTACATAGTTGTGTACCCTAGTGCAGTAGTTTCCTAAGATTTCTCTAGTTTAAGCACGCTTAACTTCAGAGATTCGACGTACCTCAAGTTGCTATACCAAAAAGCACCTCGAAGATTAGAGTTCCTTCTCTCCGCATGTAAGGGGTATTACAATCTACCCCCCTTATAAAATTAACATCCTCATCAGTTTCGTTACATAGGTCCAGGACTATTACCAGGCAAAGACTTTCCCTTCTGATTGGTAAAATGCTGTGATATTACCTGTAACAACCCGACTAGAACTCTTCCCACCAAGGTATTGTCCACTTTGGCATAAAATACCGCACAATTTTGTCTCTTGGTGCAGCAGCTGCCTAGGAGGTCACCCATCCTAGGATTGCTCTAACCTGAGCACGCTTAACTTCGGAGTTTTTATGTACTCTAAGCCGCTACATTAAAAAGCGCCTCGATGACTAGGGTTCCTTCTCTCTGAATGTAAGGGGTATTACAATCCCTACCCCCCCCCCCTACAGAATTAACGCCCTAATCAATTTCGTTACACAAGTCCAGGAATACTACCAGGCAGGGACTTACCCTTTCGATTAGTAGAGTTCTTTGATACCACCTATAACAACCCAGCCAGAACTCTTCCCACTAAGGTATTGTCTGCTTTAGAGTAGAACATCGTACAATTTTATCCCGAGGTGCAGTAGCTTCCTAGGAGGTCACCAATCTTGAGATTGCTTAGCCTAAGCATACTTAACTTCGGAGTTTCGACGTACTCCAAGCTACTACACCAAAAGGCAATGATTAGAGTTCCTTCTCTCCGCATGTAAGGGATATTACATTAGGAACTACCGCCATACCGAAAGACTATACCCTCTTATTAGAGCACAAAAATGGTTTGTTTAGCTGACTTTGGAATTGGAACGTCTATTTATTTTATGTAGTTCTAGTATGGGGATAAGGATTGCATTGTTCCATAAGTGGATCAATATAGATGACCACGATACTCACCAACGAATTCTTTAAATTTGGAACTACAAGGCTAACGTGTAGGAATGTTCTCTCGACTACCCATCTCAGAGGCCATAAATTCAAACCTTATAAGATATCCAAAAGGTCTTATAAGCCTATTGCATTACATATGGTTGATGTACTACTATATTGCATCCCCTAACGTTTGATAACTCACTTGATCTTTGCTTGACAGTGTGATTTGAGAGTTAATCTCACTAAGCTATTGTTTTGCTCACTACCCTATAATCCTTTTGCAGGTTAATCAAAAGCTAGGTAGTTTAGGACATCAAGTGAAGAGTGAATTGATCCCTTCTTAAAAATCTTATAGGATAAACGTAGACATGATAGCAAGATAGACAAGTTATAGATTGACAAGGAAGAGCATATTGTTCCAAGTGCAATAATACAAGTATAGGAATATTTTGGTTAGATTTTCAATCCAATTCGAGATCATTAGTACTAAATGGCTCCCCAGTCTTGTTATCTAGTAGGAGGTACCAACTCTCTATGGTCTTAAATAGTTGATATTAAATATATATTTGTAGATTATTATCTATAGGTCTCATAAGGACAAGCCAATAAGCTAATTCCAAATCTTATATATTTATGAGTATTTATAGGAGTAAATGGATATTCTAAATAGGTTATAAGTATAGTAATTAGAATCTCATGCACTCTAACCATGAGATGGTTATCAAACAATAGGTGTACACACTAAATAATGGCTTATAAGGATGCTGCTTCTAAGCTCCATTTAGGGGCATGACATTTTTACATTTAATATTTCATATATAATGAATATATATTCAGCCATATATATTAATCATATATATTAATCATAAATATATGTATATGTGAATGTATGTATGTACATACTAACTTTATGAGCAAATGTAAATAGATCATTTTATCGTATGGGATAGTAAGGGATACCTTGACACCTTATTTGGACACTACCAAATAGATAATGGTATTCAAAAAATTGGATTTAGATCCTCTCAATTTTCCTCGATTTGTAAATCAATAGTTGAGATAATATATATTTTTTAAATATCCTATGATATCATCATATGTAGTCACAACTATTGATTACACATAACAAAAATAAAGGAAAATTTAAAGAATGCAATTTAACGATATCCATTTTCTAAGAAATCACCTCCTCATCAAATCCTTTTTCAATGAGATTAATGTTCCACTATTAACCTTACCTCATTTATCTTAATGTGCTTCAAGGTGTATATCAATTTGAAGATTTTTACCTTTAGTCATTATCCTTATTTTGTTTCAACCCAACTAATAATAAGACAATATGGCAATAATGATAATAATAATAATAATAATAAGACAATGTGGAACAAAAGGATCTCAACATGCAACCCTAAGCCTAAAATCATCAATAAATTCTAGCTATAAAATTAGTATATCTGAAAGTGTAAGTTTATTTTCTCTAATTTGATTTTTTTTATATATTTATTGGTTTCACTTTTATAATTATGGATTAAAAAATTTTAGGTGTACAATTAGCTAAGGTAAAAAGTTCTAACTAATTAACTTGTTAATTTTTATATTAGGAACCACTTGTATTAGATGTACATGCATGCAAACAACTAATATATATATATATATATATATTTAATAACATATATATATTTAATAACAATGTCACATTTAATATGAAAGAATGGCCCTAAATGGAATGAAATGAAATAAACTAACATGGTTAATAAGGCCTTTTAGTAAGGCTATGAATGAGTCGAGTTACTTAAGCTCGGCTCGTTTAAAGCTCAACTCAACTGAAGATGAGCTAAGCTCATTGATGAGCTACACGATTAGTAAATGAGCTAAGCTCAAGCTGAAGATGACGCTTATTTATCTAAACGAGCCAAGCTCGAGCTCGAGTTTAAGCTTGTAAGCTAGCTCAATTAAGTTTGCGACCTGGCTTATTTAGGCTCGTGAGTAGGTTTACAAATTTTATATATGTTACAAAAATTATATATTATTAAAATTTAAATGCTAATATCTATATAATATATATAAATATAAAATATATTATAGGATAATATATAATATATGCTTTAGTCCTTGTTCACTATCTATTAATCTATTTATTTATATATTTCTTAATTTTATATACTTAAGTTCGTTAATAGGCTTAAGATCGACTCTCTTTAGACACAACTAAACTCAAGCTCGATTAGTGGATGAGCCAAGCTCGAGTTTAAGATAGAGCTCAAGATAAAGCTCATTTATTTAAACCAGCTGAGCTTAAGTCTCAACTTTAGTCTCGATAAAAAGCTCAGCTTAAGCTCGATAATTTTTAAACGAGCCGAACTTAAGCATTTAGAAGCTCGACTCGGCTCAATTAGTTTGTAGCCTTACCTTTTAAACATAAGCTCCTTAGGCTGATGACAACCCATTAAGGCTCATGGCCTAAGATGTGCCCCTTGAAGACTCAACCTTCCCCCTAATGGCCGACCTCAACCTAAGCCCATCATGTGGCTTGCCTAACCATAATAATCACCAATGGCTAGAAGAATATAAATAAGGCCAGCAACTAAGTTAAACAACTACCTCTTACATTTATGAACTACATTAGACATCATAGCTTTACCACCTAATACTTACAAATGCAACCTCATCCCACTAACTCCTCTCCAATTGTCCACTCTACTCCTCTTTAAATATAAGGCCATCATCCAACAATAAACCACTTGACACTTTGCATACTTAAGCACAAATTATGCCTTTAAGTACTCTTACTCTCTTCATATACGCGCTTAACTTAAGCATTGGAATGGCCAAGCTAGATAACACCATGATGCTCCCTCACCATTCTCTATTTTGTAAGCTAATCTAGTTACATGAAGCCCAATTCCTTCCTAAATCTCTACTAGCCAATATCCTGAGATGATATTTGGTGCCATTTGTGCGGGAAAACTAATCTAATTTCCTACCCAAACACCACCATTAATCAACAATATGTCTCACATTAACAACCTAGAGAACCACCAATTGGTGAACCAATATGCTGGAAATCAGCCCTTACCTAAGAAAACACTCAAATAGTGCCCAAAGCACTCGAAGCACCTACTTGAGGAATTTGTTGCCCAAAATAGGCTGCTTTACGCTCACCTTGAAGAGGTTGAGAGGCGTAGTGCTTAGACCCATCCACCAGAAGCTTATGATGCCCATATTAGGCAAAATAACCAACAGCAGTAGCAAGACAATGGCAAGGATCAACAACTTAATCCCCTAGCGTAAGAACAGCCAACACAATCTATGGCTACCTATGATCGCATCCATGTTAGCAATGAGCAGGTGATTGACTCCTGCAAAGCACTAGGATACTCTATAGCATCGAGCTCATCCAATACATAATGCTAACTTTAAGGAGCTCCGTATGATCATGAGAAGGCTCTCCAAGAAGCAGGAGAGCAAAGTAGCTGACTACGTTAGGCTGGTAACCAACAACAAAACTCCCTTCACTAGGGGTATCCAAGACGAAGTGTTGCCTCCTAAAAGCAAGCTTCCTACCTTAGACCAATATGATGGTACTGGTGATCTTAATGATCACCTCCTCCACTTCCATACCCTTATGAACCTTCGTGGTCATGAGAATGCTATTATGTGTAAGGCTTTCCCAAGTATATTAAGGAAAGCAACTTAGACATGGTTTAACCACTTGCTCGAGAACTCCATTGACTCCTTTGATGAGCTAGCACAAAGGTTTAGCCTCCATTTCAAGGCTAGTAAGCCCCCATCCAAGGACACTTGGTCCGTATACTTAATAAGGTAGAGTGAAGGCAAGACTCTATGAAAGTATGTAGCCTAGTTCAATAATGCCATAGTCAAGATCCCTCAACTGGACGAAGGAATAGCAGTCTATGTCGCATTGTTCAACATATGACCTTCGAGAGACTTCTTCCAATCACTTGCAAAGAGTAAGTCAAAGACCCTAGCTAATTTCTAAAATAAGGCCTAGAAATACATAAACTAGGAAGACAATATTCACGCCAAGAGCAACACCAACCGAAAAAGTTTGAGTAGATAGAAGGACAAAGAAAGATTATCCGTAAAAGATCGCCTTAGTGGCAGGTCACCAAGCAGGGTTGAGGGGGAAGGCTCAAGTAATAAGAAGCACCAAGCCAAGCAAAACCCACTTCCCCCTCCCATCTATACATGGCACACCCCTCTAAACCGGCCTATCACAAGTCTATTCTGAGGTGGGAAACAAAGATCTACTATAAAAACCCCCTAAAATGAAAGGGAACCCCAATCATCAGAACTTAAACAAGTATTGTCAGTTCCACAATGAACATAGCTATACCACCAATGAATGTTTCCAGCTGAAGAATGCAATTGAGTATGCTGTTCAACAAGGCTTCTTTGGTGAATATGTGGCCCAACAAAGGAACAATGATCGTTCTAATGATGATGAAGATAGGGCACCTTAGAGGTGGCAAACTAAGGGTACCCAAGTAGAGCATAATGAAGACCGCCACAATGATCGAGCCCCTAATGGTATCATTAACATAATTGTTGGGAGGCTACACCTAAAGTCAACCAAGCACTAGTAGCTCGACTAACTCCCTGTCTAAAGTGCTAGCTATTAGAGAGAAGAGACAGAAGATTAATATTTCAATCTCTTTCTCAGATGAGGACCTAGAGGAGATAGATACCCCTCATCAAGATACCTTTGTTTTTGGGGTAAGGGTCATAAATTTCAAGGTCCTCAAGATTATGGCGGATACCAGCAACTCTACTGGCATCCTCTTCTTGCATATGTACAAAAAGATAAGGAGCAAGTTTTCTAACAAAATGAAGCCTTACCATCATAATCTCATTGGTTTCAATGGGAGCACTGTCCAAGCTAAAGGAAACATCACCCTCGATATAGAACTTAGCAATGATGACAACGTCACTCGATGACCAGTGGAGTTCATCGTGATCGATTACCCTTTCCCTTACAACGCTCTCTTAAGATGATTGAACTTAAATGTGTTTGAGCTCATCACTTCTCCCCTTGACCTGCAGACCAAATTCCTAAACGCCACTAGGGTGGGAATTTTTAGATACAACTAGAAGTTCTCTCAAGAGCTCTATGCCAAGGCCACCAGAGCAAACAGGGTCTTCACCTTAGAGACCAACCTTCAAAAGGAGCCGACTGAAAGAGGAGAGTTGGACAATAAAAACAAAAGGGATGCAGATTAGCACCTCTCCTAACTAGACCACCACGGTCAGGATCGAGACCCCATCTAAGGTGAAGGAAGAAATAGTTGCCCTCCTGTAGGCCAACTCAAATAGGCTTGCTTGGTTGGCAACATGCCTAGGATCTCCCTCAATCTAACAACCTACAACCTCAACATCGACTCCACCATATGACCTATCAAACAAAAGAAGAGACATTTTTATGCCACAAGGCAAGCCACGATAAAGGAAGAAGTGCAGAAGCTAATTAAGGCCAACTTTTCCAAAAAAGAGAAGTATCCAACCAAGCTAGCAAACGTAATGCTAGTCAAAAAGAAGTTGGGGAAGTTCATACCTCCTTTGTCACTAACTTTGGCATGTATATTATATGATCATGCCTTTTAGCAAACGGTAACCAAGTTGTTCAAGCCCTAGATTAGGCAAAACATGGAGGTGTACATTGATGACATGATCGTCAAAAGCAAGCAACCCAACGATCATGTCAAGGAACTATAAGAAGCCTTCGATTAGATGAGGAAACACAACATGAAGCTAAACCCCTAGAAGTACATATTTTGGGTTAGCTCCAACAAATTTCTTAGCTTTTAAGTCACCTAGAGAAGTATCAAGGCTAACCTTGAAAAGATACATGCTATTAAGGATATGAAGCCACTTACCTCACTCCGAGATATCAAGAAGCTTATGGGCATGGTGGTCACATTAGGTAGATTTGTCTCCAAGAGCACAGACAGATGCATTGAGTTCTTTAAAATCCTTAAAAATCCAAAGGGTTTTAAATGGACTCCTTAGTGTGCAGTAACCTTCAAGCAGCTATAGGACTTCCTCACATACCCTCCAATCCTCTCCAAGCTTGTTCCAAGAGAGGACTTGTAATTGTACCTAGTTGTTAGCAACCATGCACTATCATCTATATTGGTCAAAGTTGAAGGGAGAGAACACATGCCCGTACACTATATCAACCACATGCTTTGAGGGCTTGAGTTCAAGTACACCAAAGTAAAAAAATTTTCCTTAGTCATCGTCATCTCAGCACATTGACTTAAGTCCTACTTCTAGGTGCACCAGATTATTGTGCTTATAGTCCAGCCACTATACACACTACTACAAAAGCCAGATGCATCTAGACCAATGGTGAAGTACGCAATGAAGCATTGTACATATAAAATATAACATCAACTGCGAATAGCCTACAAGGTACAGGTGCTAGCCAACTTCGCGGTTGAATATACAAGAGAGGAGGAAGCACTACTAAGGAATGACAATCAATGTAGACTCTCCATGTCAATGGATCATCCACCTAAGGGGTTAGAGGTGTGGGCTCATGCTAACCAATCCGCACAGGATCACACTCTGTTATGCCATCAAGTTCGAGTTTAACCCCAATAATAATGAATCCAAATACGAAGCCCTAATAACTAGTCTTGATAGGAATCAGCCCCTCAAACCAATCATATATAGCCGAGCGAGAGGACTCCAAAGACTCACACAAAGAACACTAGCTCGAAACTAAAGCCGAGACCGAGATCCCTATGCCTAACTGATCTCCTATTGACCTATCTACCCGATCCTCACATGTGTCAGATACACTCCTACCCAATAGCGAAGTCCTAATCCAGAAGATAGCTTAAGACTAACTGAACTGAGCTCCCCAATTGACCACTAGCATCTAACTCCAATTCAGTTGACTTTCTTCCCAGACTGATTTGCTCCCGACCTATTCCAAATCAAGTCGGCCCCTGACTACAATGCTTTCCTACTTCCACCTAACTTGTATCATATTCCTACTATCCAACCACCATGAGACACGTATCTTCAGATACATAGCTACTGAGTGTTCTAACCGACATATCATGGTGCTCCAAGGAGATGTGGTAGACAATACCAACGAGAGCGAACCTGAAGAGAAAAAGGATGTTGGAAAACCTAAAGCCAAAGAGGAAGGGGAGACATGTATCTATGTTGACCAGGGAGAAGTAATGACCCTAGTCCTAAGAAGAGTACTAAGTTCCTTTCCGAGCTTTGAGGAAGACTAGAGGGAGAATTTATTCCATACCAAGTATATCATGAAAGGCCAATTATGTACAAATCATTGTGGATAGAGGAAATTGTACTAATGTCGTTGCAGATTCCTTTGTACAGAGGTTAAGTATACTAACCTCAAAGCATCCCCGACCTTACAAGCTGCATTGGCTTCATGATAAGGATGCTTTATATGTAACTGAACAAGTGACTGTACCGTTCAATGTTGGGAGTATATATAAAGACAAAGTTGTGTGCAATGTCATCCCCATGGGAGCTTCACATCAGCTGCTTAGACAACCTTGGTTGGTCAATCGGCGTGTTACTCAAGATGGGTATAAGAACACCTATTCCTTTGTTAAGGATAAAAAGAAGATTATGTTGTAACCCTTAACCCCATCCTAAGTAAATGAAATCCACAATCAACTCACCCGAGCTAGTAAGAAGAATGCCTTAGTTATGAGTTGAAGAGAGCTTCGATCTGCTAAAAAGGTTGATGAACCCATGTTCCTATTAGTTAGGAGATTGTTGGAAATGAAGGAATTGGAGAATGTTCCAAAAGACATCCGAAGCTTGCTACATGAGTTTTTTGACCTATTTCCAGAAGAACTGCTTAAAGGACTACCTCCAGTCTAAGTCATAAAGTATTGTATTGATTTGTAGCCAAACGCCAACTTACCAAACCGACTTGCATACAGTTAAAACTTTGAGCAGGTTCCTAAGCTAAAAAAGACAGGTGGATAAACTCATAGAACGAAGATATGTAAGGGAGAGTAATAGGGATCAAAGACCAATCACTCATTTCCAAGCCTAAGGGCTTTCTTAGATGGTTTGCCGAACTGTCTAAGGTGAGTTAAATACTGAGAAGCAGTATTTATTTCAATTCGAACTGCTAAGCTACTTTGCTCTCCATACCCTTTAAAAAGCTACCAAGGTGATTAGCCAATATGAGAAACCGACCCCTCCACAACACCCCTATTCAAGCACCAAATTAGGAAAACAGCCATCTCAACAGTGCCCAAGTTAAGCTAACAATTGTAAAGAGCTAACCAACTGAGATCGATTCGAATGCGAAGTTGCCCTTGAGCCAACCCCTATCTAACCCCAGTCGTCGTGGTACCGAATTGCCAACTATGAATAGACCTAATCAAAGGACCACCCATGCTCAATTTACAATATTGTCATAATCATAGACTAAGTGAAATACATACGTACTATCCTTTCTGACATTCGTATTGTCCTTTCTCATGGTAAATATTCTTTTGTATAATTACATGTTTTTCCTTATAAACTATTCTCCTTTTCTTAGTAGCTAGGGAACCATTTATGTAATTTGATGTTATTTAGGACTTACCCTAACTGGGTACTATAAATACACACATAATGTAATATACACAGAAGAGTACACTGAACTTTTTACTCTCTCTTAAGCTAAGTGTCCTTTTTGCTTACTCTTGAGCTATTCTTATCTAGCCCATTCAAACGTGAACTAGTGGCGAGTGACCTTCGCCATACTTGTGCGTCATATCAAGTGCAACCCAAGCTTTTGTGAGATATTGGTACGTCATATCCATTGTCGGTACATAGGAACCCTTACTCATCTCCCGACTATCATTTACCTTTTAAGTCATCTCATGGTTTGGACCTACCCCCTTTGTTTATGCATGATATCGAGTCCATGTGTTCATCCACAAGTCCATATCATCTTGGTATCAGAGCCTGATTATGTTGGAAGCTGGATTCTATATTATTTAAGTAGTTTGTTACTACACCCGTAAGATAATAGTTCTATTGTTAGCTTTGAAGTTTAGTAGTTGAGAAGTGTTCTGTACTTTATTTTTCCTCGTTTTTCGATACATAAAACAAAGTGTGGTTGACTATTCATTTGTTGTATAATTATCATTGTAAAGTAACCATCAATATCAAATTCAAGTGTTCAAGGGATTTTAGGAAACCAAGAAAGTGTTACACGACTTAACCAGGGTCAAGAAGGAAGTTTCATGCCTCAATTAGTGGGTGACCGCTTAGATAGGCTTACCAACTTTGTAGCTAATCTAGTAACTGTTATCCAAGAAGATAGGTAGCAGGATAGATATAACCCACTAGGGAATGCGAACAACAAGGGTAAGGCAATGATCAGTTTGGCGAAGTTAACTCCCCAGCTCAACTACTCTTGGCTGAAGGAATTTGTAAGGACTGTAGATGAAGACTAGCGCTTGAAGAGGTTGAGAAGGAAGCAGAAGGAAATGATGAGGCAAAGTAGTACTATAAGCTTGAGGAAAGAAATGTACAAGCCCTTAAAGTTGAGGGATTGAGGATGCAAATTTCAGGTTTCTCTGGAAGTAGTGACACGAGGACTACCTAGATTGGGTAGATAAGATCAAAAAGTAGTTTGAATGCCATAAAGTGCCCGATAATGCAAAGTATAGACTTGCCGTGTTGGAGTTCACAGGTTATGCTACCTTGTGGTAGGAGAATTTGCAAGGCACCAGAAGAAAGGAAGGAGAGCGAGAGATTAAGAGTTGGGATGAAATGAAAAGAGTTATGCGGAGAAGGTTTGTGCTAAGCTATTATCTACAGGATAGCTTCAAAAGACTACAAGAACTGAGATAAGGATGATTAAGTGTGGATGCTTACGTTAAGGAATTACAAATGTTAATGATCTTATGTGAAGTTGTAGAGCTAGAAGATTGAACTGTATCTCGATTCATTAGAGAGCTGAATTATGAGATTGGGGATGTCTTGGAAGCCCTAGACGTTAAAACGCTTGATGATGAAATCTAAGCCACCCAAAGGATAGAAAGGTACCGAACAAGAAGATTTCAACCACCCATCAAATGTCCTAGTAGCAGCTAACTTGTTCTAAACAGACCTATGTGAATGGAACTAAGGCTACTGAAACCCAACCTACTTAGACTACCCGAGCAGAAGAGAAGGAACCCTCTAGGAAGTTTGAAAAGGGCCAAAGTCCAGGGAGGAAGATAAATGAGATCAAGTGTTTCAAATGCTAAGGCTTTAAGCACATGGCCGCTCAGTATCCAAACAAGCAAATAATAGTAATCCGAGGCAAGATGCAAACTGTTGAGGTCGACAATATTGATGAGGAAGCAGAGGAGTTGAAGGAGGATAAATAGACCAAACTATCTAAGGACGAAGTTATCTACAGTGAAGAAGGAAACTTTATGCTAACTGCTCTACTGTTGAGGAGGACAATGAGTATCAATCCCATACCCGAAGATAAACAAAGGGGAAATCTCTTCCATATTAGATGCAAGGTGAATGAGTCACTATACGCACTAATTGTGGACAATGGGAGCTACACTAATGCAGCCTCTACATTTATGGTACAGCAACTAAACTTGCCAACCATGCCCTACCCAAAACCTTACAAGCTTCATTGGCTTAGTGATAAAGGAGCTTTGTAGGTAAACAAGCAGGTGTCTATATCGATTTGCATTAGTAAATATCGAAGTGAAGTGCTCTATCATGTGTTACTCATGAGTTCATCCCATATTCTACTTGGACGTCCATGGATGTTTGATCGAGCAGTTATATATGATAGAAGGAGAAACACATGTTCGGTAGAGCATGAAGGTAGAAGGATGAAATTGAGTCTTATGATCGTCGAACAGGTGAAGGTCATGCAATCCCAACTAAGTCGAACCCTGAAGAAGGAGCCTTTAGTATTGACCTGAGCTAAACCAAAGAGGGAGATGGAGCTCAAAAGACTGACCTATCTGTTGGTCTAAAGAATTCTGGAGTTAAGATCCGAGGAGGAGTTGCCTACCAACGTAAAAACCTTCCTGGAAGAATTTGTCGACCTGTTTCAGAAGGAGCTATCGAAGGGTCTACCCCCAATCCGAGGTGTCGAGCATGCAATTGACCTGCAGCCAAGAACCGCATGATCAAATAAGCTTACCTATAGGCTAAACCTTGAACAGGTTGTTGAGCTATAAAGGTAAGTAAACGACTTTATGAAGAAAGGGTATGTTCGTGAGTGCCTTAGCCCCCCTGCCATTCCGCCCTTGTTGGTGCCAAAGAAGGATGGTTCTTAGAGGATGCATGTAGATAGCTGAGCGATCATTCGAATCACCATCAAGTATATGTATCCCATACCCAGGCTTGATGACATGCTAGATGAGTTGAGTGGAGCAAGAGTATTCTCTAAGATCAACCTCAAATCTGGATATCATCAAATCTGAATGCGCAAAGGTAATGAGTGGAAGACCGCATTCAAGACATGACATGGCTTATATGAATGGTTAGTAACGCCATTTGGACTATCCAATGCACCGAGCACATTTATGCGCCTGATGAATCATGTGCTTTGAGAATTTATGGAAAAGTTTGTTATAGTTTATTTTGACGACATTTTGGTGTATAGCAGCAACCTAGAGATTCACCAGGAGCATCTCCGAAGAGTCTTTGAGAAGCTCCAAGCAGAACAGCTCTACGCTAATTTCAACAAGTGCAACTTTTGCTAACCTAAGGTGATCTTCTTATGGTTTCTTGTGAGTAGAGATGGAATCTATGTCCATGAAGAGAAGATAATAGCGATCATAGAGTGGCCTAAGCCAACCTATTCTGCTAATGTGAGGATTTTCCACGGCTTAGCATCATTCTATAACAAATTCATAAAGAATTTCAATATGATTGTGGCCCCACTCACCGAACTCTCAAAGAAGAATATTAAATCCAGATGGGGAGAGAAGGAGTAGAAGAGTTTTGAGGGAGTGAAGGAGAAGCTAAATACTTCCTCCGTCTTAGCTCTGTTGAGTTATGATAAGGTGTTTGAAGTAAAGTGTAATGCATCCAGACTAGGCATAAGTGTTATACTAATGCAAGAAGGCCGACCTATTACTTACTTCAATGAAAAACTTCGAGGAGTTACACTCAACTACTCTATCTATGACAAGGAGTTCTACTCCCTAATCCAAGCCCTAACGGTATGGCAATACTATCTGCTACCCAAGGAATTGTAATCTACACTAATCATGAATACTTGGAGATATATAAAGAGCCAACCGAAGTTGTCCCTGAGATAAGCCAAATGGGTTGACTTCATGGAAGGTTTTTCTTATGTTGTAAAATACAAAAATGGAAGGAACAATGTAGTGGCCGACGCCTTATCAAGATGACATACCTTCCTAACCAAGCTATAAACAAGGCTGCTTGATTTTTCAACTATAAAGAATTTATATGCCAAAGACCTACACTTTGGTCCTATCTATGCTCGATGTGAGAAAGGATGGACATTGGATGACTATCATAAGGAAAATGGATACTTATTTAGAAAGAAAATGCTATGTATCCTAACTTGTTCCATGAGAGAATTGTTAGTACGCGAGGCACATGGAGGAGGATTAACAAGACATTTTAGCCAGTGTCAAACCCTTGAATTACTGTCTGCGAGATTCTTTTGGTCAAGAATGATGAGAGATGTGCAGTTCGTACTGGAAAGGTGTGCGACCTGTAGGAAGGCAAAGAGCCAAGTTGAGCAAGGACATTATCTACCCTTGCCTGTCCTAACTAAAACATGGTCTAAGCTAAGTATGGACTTTGTATTAAGATTGCTAAGGAAGTCTCAAGGGAAGGACTCCATCATGGTGGTTGTAAATCAATTTAGCAAGATGGCACATTTCATACCCTGCTCCAAAATTAACAATACTTCGACTATCTCCTTTCTTTTCTTGCAAAAGGTGATCAAGCTTCACAGTGTGCCCAAAACCATTGCTTTGGACTAAGACCCTAAGTTCAAGAGCCGCTTTTAGAGGACACTTTGGAGGCGAATGGGAACTAAGCTATTGTACAGCACATCCCGCCATCCATAAACCAATAGACAGACTAAAGTTGTCAATCGAATTATGGGAACTTTGCTACAAGTTACTACCAGATGAAACATGACCGATTGGGATTTGTGTTTGCTAGTCATCGAATTTGCCTACAATAGGACCACCTACAGCGTAACAAACATGTCTCCATTCGAAGTCGCCTATAGAGTCAACCCCGAGCACCCAATAGACCAATCACCATAGCCAAATCCTGATGATGATCGGCCAACCGCAAAAAGAGTCAAGGCCATCAAAGCTATGCACCAGAAGGTTGTAGAGCGATTAAGCCGAGCTAATACTAAGCTCGAGAAGTAAAGCCAAGGACGGAGGAAGAGAGAGTTTCAGCCAGGTGATTTGGTCTAGTTACATCTTAGTAAGGATCAGTTCCCACACTTAAGGAAGAGTAAGTTGTCTCCTAAAGCTGACAAACCTTTCAAAGCGCTTGAAAAGATCAATCCTAATGACTATAGGATTGAATTCCTTTAACATTGCCAATCTTCAACCTTACACTCCTGAGGACGAGCTACCTAGAGTTGAACTACATTTGATCCCGAATCTCAAACAACTCAAGGGGATGATAGGGATCAAGAACCAACCACTCACTCCTGAACCTGAGGGCTTTCTTAAATGGTTCGCCGAGCTATCCGAGGTAAGTTAAATACTAAGGAGCAATGTTCATCCCAATCCAAACTATCGAGCTACTTTGCTCTCTACACCCTCCAGAAAGCTACTGAGGTGATTAGCCGACACGAGGAACTGATCCCTTCGTAGTACCCCTATCTAAGCACCAAATCAGGAAAACAACCATCTCAATAGTGCCAAGGCTGAGCTAACAACTGTAAAGAGCCGACCTGTTGAGACAGATCCAAATGTAAAGTTTCCCCTGAGCTAACCCATATCCAATGCCAACTGTCAGGGTACTAATTTGTCGACACTGGATAAACCTAATGAAAGGACCACCACTACTTGACTTACAATATTGTCAAAATTGTAAACCGAGTAAAACGTGTGTGCGCTATCCTTTTTTACATCCGTACTGTCCTTTCTGATAGTAAATATTCTTTTGCACAATTACATGTTTTTCCCTGTAAACTATTCTCCTTTTCCTAGCAACTAAGGAACCATTTATGTAATTTTATATTATTTAGGACTTACCCCTACTGGCTACTACAAATACTCACATAATGTAATAATATACACAGAAGAATACACTAAACTTTTTACTCTCTCTTAAGCTAAGTGTCCTTTTTGCTTACCCTTGCGCTACTCTTATCTAGCCCATTCAAGCATGGACTAGTGGCGAGTGACCTCCAGCCATACTTATGTGTCATATCAAGTGTAACCCAAGCTAGTATAAGGCATTGGTGCATCATATTCATCATCGATGCACGAGAACCCCTACTCATCCTTCGACTATCATTTACCTTTCAAGCCATCTCGTGGCTTAGATCTACCCCCTTGTTTACATATGACATTGGGTCCGTGTGTTCATCCACGAGCCCGTATCAAAGAGCATGAGCCTTATGCTATACCAACTCTGCCTATCCCCAAGGAGGATGGAACATGGCACATGTACATTGATAGCCAAGTAATCAACCGAATTATTGTCAAGTATAGATACCCAACAACAAGGCTCAATGACATGTTAGCTGAGCTTTATGATGCCAAGACATTTTTAAAGAATGATTTGCGATTTGGCTACCACCAAATTTGCATAAGACTAAGCAATGAATGGAAGACTGCTTGAAGGCTAGGCATGGACTTTACAAATAATTGGTTATGCCATTCAGACTTACCAATGCGCCGAGCACATTCATGAGGTTGATAAACCATGTAATGCACCCTCTAATTGGAAGATGTGTATTCGTATACTTTGATGACATATTGGTATACAATGCCAACCTGAATGACCATGTTCAACATCTTCGCAAATTACTTAACATTTTGCAAACTAAGAAGTTGTATGGGAATGTGAAGAAGCGTATGTTTTGGTAGAAATAGGTGATTTTCCTAGGGTTTCTGGTGTCAAGGGAAGGACTTCAGGCAGGTGAGGAGAAGATCCGAGCTGTTCTTAAGTGGCCAATGCTAAAGAATGTCACTACTAAGGCTCAAAGCTTTCATGACCTAACTTCTTTCTATAGGTGATTTATCAAAAACTTCAGTACCATAGCTGCCCTATTGATCGAGCTAACAAAGAAGAATGAAGGATTTAGGTAGAACAATTAAGTCGAGCAAAGCTTTAAGGAGATCAAGGAAAAGCTTACCTCAACACCTGTCCTTTCACTGCCAGATTTAGACAAACCCTTCGAATTGGAATGCGACTCATCAGGAGTGGGAATTGGCGATGTCCTAATGCAGGAACAACAACTCATCACCTACCATAGCAAGAAGCTTATTGGTCCTACCCTAAACTATGTTGTGTACGAAAAAGAGTTGTACTCTCTTTACCGAGCCCTTACTATTTGGTAACACTATTTACTGCCATGAAAGTTTGCTATTTATACAGACCATAAGTCTCTGAAGCATCTAAAGAGTCAGAACAAGCTTTCGAAGAGGTACGCTAAGTAGTTGGAGTTTCTAGAGGGTTTCTCATACGTCATCCAACACAAGAAGGGAAGTGCAAATGTGGTCGTGGACGCTCTATCACAATGGCAAACCTTGCTAACCACTTTGCAAACAAAATTATTGGGATTCTCACTCATTACTGAGTAGTATGCTCGTGATCCTCATTTCAGCATTATCATAGAATAGTACAAGGATGGAATTGTTGTCAAGGGACATTATCTTAAGGAAGGCTACCTGTTCAAGGACCAAAGGCTGTGTATACCAAACTATTCCGTACATGAGCTATTGATTAAGGAACCTCATAGCGGTAGATTATTAGGCCACTTTAAGGAGACCAAGACCTCAAATCTATTGAAGGAGAACTTTTACTAGCTAGGTTTGGCCAAGGATGTCCATAAGGTAGTTAGTAATTGTGAAATGTACAAGCGTGATAAGGGAAAGAGAGAACCCTACGAAGAGTACATACCACTGCCAACACTAACCTTACTTGGGCTGACCTCAGCATGGACTTTGTCCTAGGGTTACCCCAAACATCCAAAGGGAGAGATTTTATTTTTGTTGTAATGAACCACTTCAACAAGATGGCACACTTCATTTTGTTCCATCGGACTAACGATGCTCTATATATTGCTGATTTGATTTTGTAAGAGATATTCCAACTACATAGGGTACCAAAGACTATTATCTCGAATTGGGACATAAAATTCTTAAGCTATTTTTCTTAAGCTATTTTTAGAAGACTTAGAACTAAACTTGTATTAAGCTCCAATAGCCACCCTCAAACTAATAGCCAAACTGAAGTGGTGAATAGGACACTAAGCAATCTACTCAAAGCCATTGTACAGAAGAACTTGAGGGATTGGGATCTATGCTAACCAGTTGTAGAGTTTGCATACAACCAAACTTTCCATAGCACTATTAAGAAGACCCAATTCGAGGTCGTCTATAGCCTTAATCCCGTTATTCCCTTAAACATGATTGGCGCCTCAACAACTACTTAAGAGAGTCAATCCAGAGTCAACAGAGCCTAAGAACTGTCACATCCCAGTTTAGCACAGAATGCACCATCACACAAGAATACCTATTGAAAACTTAACTCAACCTGCTCATTCATCAAGAAACAACATTGTTTACATAATAAAGGGGTTTCTACATCAGAGTTCAACTAGATATCCTGTTACAACTTACGTATACAATATAATATTTACATCAAAACATGAACTAGCTTTTTCCTTTACCATCTTCACAATAATAGGATTCCTGACTTAACACAAGCTCCATACAAAAGTTGTTGACTCCAACTCATACTCTCAATATATATATCCCCCCCTTAGTGTTGGGCCCTTCATGATACAATTAAATTGAGGATAAAACATTTTATCATCTCAGCTACTGAAGCTAAGTGAGAGTGGATAACATACAACATAATATAGACAATATAATAGACATTATTGCATATCACAACTAAAACATTTCTATCATAACCCACTAGTTCAACTTCACATATGCATTTGCCCAATCAGGCATTTACTGCTAGCAATCAAGCATTTGATATTTTTAGCAAATTAAACAAGTTACAAGCAGAAAATTGGTTCACATGAACCAACCACCATTAAACTGGCACACTTTGTTGGAAAGCCTCCTCTAGCCACCTTCTGTTGGACCTCCAAGCCGCTCCAACTCAGGTTGTAGTTTGGTACACAAACTATCCTAACCCAATTCCGACCCTATTTGTTATTTGATTTTTATTTTATTCTAAAATTATTTTCTTATGTTTTTAAGTTGCAAAAATTATAGGTCTTAGGATTTTTTTTTTTCATGTAAAAAGTGAAATTACACATGTCAACTTTATGTTTTTCTAGGCACCATGTGTCATTCTCTCCTTAACTAAGTATTGACTCATCATTTGAAATTAATCCTAGCTTAACACATCATTTAGTGACATAATCATCAAATTTTTTGTTAATTTTCCATTATTCTACCTAATTTTGATAATTTATTATTATTATATATATATTTAATACATATAAGGTATATCACATGTAAATACATATATATTATATATAATTCAACTTCATTTATTATTTTTTTAAGTTAAATAATTTATTTCTAATTTCTCATTATATATAAAAGCTCAATTTTATAATTATTAGCTTTATTAATATTTTTATATAGCTTATTTTGAGAAATTAACTTTACTTGAATTACTTTGTCTAACTTTTCTAATTTTACTGTAGAATTTGAAATAAAACTGATAACTTAATCCAATGCCTTAAATTTAGGGACTCGAATTCTAAGGTTATTGAAGTAGCTCAAAATCCTACAGTATTATAAGAACTACATAAACTACACCAGTATGTAACTAAGAAGATCTCCAAATTCAATTAGAGATAACACAAAATTAGTAACCGAAGTCACCGAACTGTTTCCTTCCAACTACGAGACTTGGTATAGAAACACCTCAACCGTGAACAATTCCCACACTTGAGACAGAACAAACTATCTCCTCGAGCTGATGGTCCATTCAAGAATCAGCCACCTAGACCAATCACGCGTAGTCGAGCTAGAGGACTCTAAGAACTCATGCAAGGAATACTAGCTTAAAACCAAAGCCAAAACGGAGATCCCTATGCCCAACTGATCTCTTGCTAACCTATCTGCCCAATCTTCACATGTGTTTGACATGCTCCTACCTAGCAGCGAAGTCCTAATCCAAAAGACAGCCCAGGACTGGCCAAGCAGAGCTCTCCAACTGATCACTAGCGTCTGACTCTAATTCAACTAACATCTTTACCAAACTGATTGGCTCGACCTGATCCAAATTAGGTCGGCCCTTGATTACAATGCTTTCCTTCTTCCACCTACCTTTTATTATATTCCTAATGTTTAGCCACCAAGCGATACGTATCTTTTGAACACAACTTTCTAGAATGATTCTTTTCCATACTGAATATTCTTTGTCTCTTTTACCCCTTTTAGTATGTTTCATGTAACTTAATTGTAGAATACCCTTTTATCTTTCCATACATGTAAAGTAACCCTAGTAGATAGGTATATAAACCCCCTACTTTCTTGTACATAGACAATGAACAATTCAATACAGAATTATTTACTTTGACTAACCTTCATGTTCTCGTTATCATTCAACTCTTATCTATTCACTTTAGCAAAGAGTAATGACAAGTAACCTTTCAATTTAGACCATTGTGTCATATCTGGCAGATTGTAGGCCAAGTAGGATCGAATAGTGCGTCACATCCATTCAATAGCTGCCCAGGCTTTCGCTAGCTTTTCTTTTGTTTCTTTTCGGTTCATTTTGAAGTGGTGCCTCTCCGTGTGTCCAACCCTGGAGACACATTAGGTATCAAGATGGCTAAGGAGATCAACGATAAGCATTTACAAGTTTTCTTAGACTCTATACTTATCTAGCAAGTCCAATGTAAATATGAGGCCAAGAACAACACCATGGTAAGGTACTTAGAGAGGGTGAAGAGCCCTCTAACTAAGTTTCCTTCATGGACTATCGCTAAGATCCTCGACTCAAAAACTTAGCAATAAAATGATTATCCAAGCTTACCTCTACGAGGATACAAAAACCCAAGGTAAAGGACTTGATGCATCTCTGAGGTCGGATACTTGAAGAAGCACAACAACGAAACGAACTGGAAAGAAACAAAAGAAAAAGCTAACAAAACCCAGGTAGCTATAGACTGAATGTGACATACCACTCGATCCTACTCAGCCTATAATCCACTAAATATGACAAACTGATCCAAACTGAAGGGTCACTCACCACTAGTCCTTGCTAAAAGGAATAGATGAGAGTTAAATGATAGTGAAAACATTGAGGTTGCTCAAAGTGAGTAATTTCAATATTGAAAGGATGATTCCTACGTACAAGAAAGTAAAGGTTTATATACCCATCTACTAGGGTTACTTTATATGTATGAAAAGACAAAAAGGATATTCTATAGTTATGTTACATGAAACATACTAAAAGGGGTAAAAGAGATAAAGAAAATTCAGTACGGAAAAGAAAGAATCATTTTGGAACATTGTATTAAAAGACACATGTCACTTAGTAGCTAGACATCGGGAATACGATACAACGTAGGTGAAGGCAAGGATACGTTATAATCAAGGGCTGACCTATTTTAGATCAAGTCGAGAACCGATCAGCCTAGTTAAGAGATCAACTAACTTGAAGTCAGACACCAATGGTTGGATGGGGAGCTCAACTTAGCTAGTTTGAGGCTGTCTTCTGGATTAGGACTTCGCTGTTGGGTAGGAACATGTCTAATACACGTAAGAATCTAACAAATGGGTTGGCAAGAGGCCAGCTCGAGATAGGAATCCCCATTTCAACTATGGCTTAAAGCTTGTATTCTCCATGCAAGTCCTTGAAGTCCTCGAGCTTAGCTTCTCATGATCCATCCAAGGGGTTGATTCTTATCATCTACTAGGGAGTCAGAAAGATTTGCCCTCAAATCTAAAATAGTTTCAACCTACTCTTTTGGGGTGCACATGAGGTCATCTTCTGCTGATTGGTGAGGGATCAGATCGAATACATTGAAAGTGGAAGAAACACCGTAGTCATCAAGTAACTCAATCTAGTAAGCATTGTGATTAATCTTCTTTAAGATTGTGAACGGACCATTAGCTCAAGGAGATAATTTGTATTATCTCAAGTGTGGGAATCATTCTTGGCTGAGGTGTATCCATACCAAATCTCCTAATTGGTAGGAAACAATTCGGTAGCCTCGGCTACCAAAAATCATGATGTCTTTGATTGAACTTAGTGATCTTCCTAGTTATAAACTGGTGTAGCTCATGCAATTCTTAGGCTCGGTCGACTCCGGATTGGTTGTCTTCAATAGCTGCTGGGGTGTCAATCATATCTAAAGGAATAACGGAATTAAGGCCATAAACGACCTCGAATAGGGTCTTCCTAATAGTGCTATGGACAGTTTAGTTATATGCGAACTCCACAACGAATAGGCATAGATCCCAACCCCTCAAGTTCTTTCCTACAACAACTCTGAGAAGATTGCCTAGTGTCCTATTCACCACTTCAGTCTGGCCGTCAGTCTAAAAGTGGCTACTGGAGTTGAATATAATTTTAATTCCAAGTCTTCTCTAAAGAGTCTTCTAAAAATATCTCAAAAATTTTGTGTCTCGATCTAAGACAATAGTCTTTGGTACTCCAGTAGTTGGACAATCTTCTGCAAAAACAAATCAGTGATATATAAAGCATTGTTAGCTCGATGGCACGAAATGAAGTACGCCATCTTATTGAAGTGGTCCACTACAACAAAAATAGAATCTCTTACCTCTGGATGTCTAGGGTAACCTTAAGACAAAGTCCATGCTGAGGCACGCCCAAGGTCAAGTTAGTGTTGGTAATGACATGAATTCTCCATAGGGTTCTCTCTTCCCCTTTGCACATTTGCACACTTCACAACTACTAACTACCTTATAGACATCTTTAGCCAAACTTAGCTAGTAAAAGTTCTCCCTCAATAGATTAGTTGTCTTGGTTTCCTCGAAATGACCAAATAATCCTCCGCAATAAGCTTCCCTAATCAACAGCTCAAGTGTGGAACGGTTTGGTATGCATAGCCTTTGGTCCTTGAACAGGTAGTCGTAATTGAGATAGTATCCCTTGACAGCAATTCCATCCTTGCACTATTCTATGATAGGGTTAAAATGAGAATCATGAGCATACTGTTCGGTAATTAGTGAGAATCCCAATAATTTTGTCTGCAAAGTGGTCAAAAACGTTTGTTGTCATTACAAAGCATCGACGAACACATTTGCACTTCCCTTCTTATGCTAGATGACATACGAGAAACCTTCCAAGAACTCCAACCACTTAGCTTGCCTCTTTGAAAGCTTGTTCTGACTCCTAATATGCTTCAATGATTCATAGTCAATGTAAATAACAAATTCTCATGACAACAAATAATGTTGCCAAACAGTAAGGGCTCGGAAAGGGGAGTACAACTCCTTCTCATATACAAAATAGTTTAGGGATAGGCCACTCAATTTCTTACTGTAGTAGGCAATAGGCCGTCGCTCCTGCGTCAAGGCAACACCAATTCAAACTCTCAATGCATCGCATTCTAATTCAAAGGACTTGTCAAAATCTGGCAGTAATAGGACAGGTACCAAGATGAGTTTTTCCTTGATCTCTAAAACTTTGTTCAACTCAATCGTTCCACCTGAATCTCTCACTCTTCTTTGTCAATTCAGTCAAGGGGCTGGCTATTGTAATGAATTCCTTAATAAATTTCCTATAGAAAGAAGCTAAGCTATGGAAACTTCGAACCTCGATGACATTCTTTGGCGTTAGCCATTCCAGAACAACTCAGACCTTTTCCTCATCGGCTCATAACCCTTCCCCAGACACTATAAACCCTAAGAATATTACCTCTTTCTAGCAAAGCATACACTTCTTCACATTCCTGTACAATTTCTCAACTCGCAAAATGTCAAATACTTTACGAAAATGTTGAACATGATCGTTCAGGTCGGCATTTTATACTAATATGTCATCAAAGTACATGACCACACATCTTCCAATTAGAGGGTACATTACATAGTTCATCAAACTCATGAATATGCTTAGTCTTGAAGGTAGTTTTCCACTCATTACCCGGTCTCATACAGATTTAGTGGTAGCCACTTCACAGATCAATCTTCAAAAACATCTTGGCACCATGAAGCTCATCTAGCATATCATCAAGTCTTGGTATCAGATACCTATACTTCATAGTAATCCAGTTGATTGCATGGCTATCAATGTGCATACGACATGAACCATCCTTCTTTAGAACGAGTAAAGCTGGTACCACGTAAGGGCTTATACTCTCCCTTACATGAGTTTGTCCACCTGCCTCTTCAACTGGATAGCCTGCTCAGGGTTCATCCTGTATACAGGTCAGTTTGGCAGGGGAACACCTAGCTATAAGTAAATACAATGCTCTATGCCTCAGACTAGTGGGAATCCTCTAGGCAATTCTTCAAGAAGCAGGTCAAAAAACTCGTTTAGCAAGCTTTAGATCTCTTCTGAAACATTCTTTAATTCTTTCATCTCTAGCAATCTTCTAACCAATAAGAACATAGGTTCATTGGCCTTCTTAGCAAATCGGAGCTCCCTTCAACTCATTACCAAAGCTTTCTTCTTACTAGCTCGAGTGAGCTTATTATGAGTCTCATTCACTTGGGATGGGGTCATGGGTTGCAACATAATCTTCCTTCCATCCTTAACAAAGGCATAGGTGTTTTTGTATCCATCATAAGTGATACATCAGTCAAACAACCAAAGTCATCCAAGCAATAGATGTGAGGTTCCCATGAAGATGACATCCCAATTTACTTTGTCTCTATACACATTTCTAACACTAAATGGTATGGCCACTTGTTCAATCACGTGCAAAGTACCCTTATCATGAAACCATTGCAACTTTTAAGGTCGGAGATGCTTTAAAGTTAGCAGAACCAATCTTTGTACAAAGGATTATGCAATGACATTAGTACAACTTCCTCCGTCTATAATGTTTGTACATAATTAGCCTTTAACGGTACACTTGGTGTGAAATAAATTCTACCTCTGGTCCTCCTTAGAGTTCGGTAAGGAACTCAACACTCATTTCAGGACTAGGGTCACCACTTCTCCCTGGTCAGCATAGACACAGGTCTCCTCTTCCTTATTGGCTTTAGTCTCTCGAACATCCTTCTCCTCCTTAGGTTTACTCTCATCGGTGCTATCCAGTACATCTTCTTAGAGCACCATAACACGTTAGTTCAAACACTCAGCAGCCATGTATCCGAAGCCTAAGCATTTAAAGCACTTCACCTCGTAAAACTTTCATCCAGAGATCTGTCCTTTCTCATACATTCTTGAGGGTGGCCTAGCCTTAGTTCAATTTGGTTGTCCTGCTCAACCATGCTGATCTGCTTGGCTATCATTAGGTCCGCCACTCTTTTCCTTGGCTAAGTATGACCTCCTTGGCTCAGCTTATACAAAACCTCTATACTTTCAATGTGTTGTGAATCTCAAATTTGAGTCCAAAAATAAACCTTGATACAGTACATACTTCTGGTCCTTCCATATTGACTCAGATCATAAGCATCTGGAATTCCCTAACATTGTCATCAATAGATCGGCTTCCTTGGTGAAGCTATTACAACTTTGCAAACGTGTCTTGCAAGTAGGTTTCAAGTACAAATCGACTCTTTAACAACCTTTTCATCTCTTCCCAAGTTCTCACACCTTGCCATCCATCTCTTGCTTAGGCTACATTTAGATTTTCCACCATATTATAGCATACCCAATAAACTCCAATGTAGCAAGTCAGACCTTAACATCATCTATATACCCATAACAGTCGAACACCTTCTCAACCTTCTCTTTCCACTTTAAGTATTCATCAACATCTCCACTTCCATTGAAGGGTAGGATTTGAACCTTGACATTATCTAGCTCTTGAGGAGCTCGGCGTCCTCGTCCTTGTACTTAGTAATAGTCAGCCTCTTCTTTGTCCTCCCTAAACTCTTTAACATCTAGTTCATCGTCATCCTCTTCCTTAATCTCCTCTAACTCCAATATTTGTCTAGCAGCTCGGCCCGTTACTCCTTTAACTCACTGAGGTCGAATTGGGCAATTAGCTTGACCAACTTAGCCATAACCCCTCCCTTGAATATTTTTAGGTAGATTTTGTGAAGGCATACCCTGGGGTTGTTGCCTGTTAGCTTACATCGCCATGACTAGACTCTCAATAAGGGTTATGAGTTTGTTAAGTTTATCATCAATGGACCCTAGGGTATTACTACCATTATGACCACAACCAAGTTAGGCACTGGTCACTTGCAAAAAAAGTCTATAGGGATATGAGCATAACTAACTCAGTAAGTAAGGCGAAGACAGATGAGTAATAAACAATCACAAGAAAGATTATTAATTATGATGAAATACAATGCAAACAATCACTTAAAACATCACACAATATTATCTAGTCCATTATGAGGTCAAAGAAATTACATTTTCTCTAACCCAAATTGAGAAGTTTTATTGCAACTCAAATTAGACCAAACCCGAGCCTATATAATGGAGAACACCCTCCTCCGTTGACCACCTTTGAACCACAACCCCTACCCTTGCCGTAACCTCCTCACCTGTCACTTAGTTCAACTAAGGATGAAGAAAAGACCATTTCAGCTATCCTCATCAAAAGGAGTCAGTATTTGACCTGACATTCCTAATCGTTTCCCTTAACAGTTGTTATACATGCCCAATTTTTTTATAGTCGAATCATTGTTAATTGTAATTATGGGTGATGAAACAAGTTCACACAATACAGAAACGATGTGATCATGTAGAACAGCATCAAGGAGTTTAACTCCTATCACAACTAAATATTAATCACACACATGGCATGTACATAAACAACTAATTGCAATCACAAAAAAAAAAGTACTCTTAAGTCTCCAGATACTCTAATACGGTACCTCAACAAGCGGTAAAGCTACGATTACAACTTACCTATTTAGACACTTACTGTAAAAGATTCATATTGTTAATAGTCTAATCACTAGGAGATCCTATATATGTAAAACCCAAATTTAGTTTTCGTAATAGTTACGAAAACATTAGGATTCTTTCTAAAACAACTATATATATAAGTATATTATTATTTTCCTTATATAGTAATATATAGTTTTATTATATAAGTCAAGTCAAGTTATCAAATTTTAATAATATATGTAGTTACATTATTACATATCATATATTGTTTCGATCGTATTGAAACGTATTTTTAATTGATTAAATCACGTTTCAATTATAGTAAAATTATCGTAATACATAATTCTCATAATATTATAGAGATATAGGTTATATTACTTAGGATTGTCTAATTTTAGTAAAAATAGTGTCATTAGGTTTGTACAGACCTAACAACATGTATTACGAATCCTATTTATAAAGATCACTTCTAATAGGTAATTCGAATTTCTAATACAGTTATACGTATCTAAATAAATATTATCATATTATACATATGTTATGTAATTAAATTATATTTTACATAATTTGTCAACATAACTCTATAATATCTATAATATGGATATTATATAACCCTAATATATATATAACATATCCCGATTGTCAAAATATCGTTAAATTTATTAAAAAAATTACATTTTATTAAATCTAACTAATACATATAAAGGTAGTTTTTATTTCATTATTTATCACATTTCAAACTAATATTACTAAGAACTAGTCACGGTTCATAATTTAAGCTATCTTATTACGTAAATTCGTAATAAATAGCTTGAGTTATCAAATAATTCCTTGAAAATTTCTATAGACTCCTAAAAATATGGTAAATCCAATCATCACTTTTTTTCACATTATCAATTTACCACTTATATTCTTGAATTTACAATTTTTACCCTTAAATTATACTTAATTACCCAAATGTTATTCTTTTTACAAAAAATTATTTTCAACCTATCTTACCATTATAATTCACTAGAATTCAGTAAGTATAGGTTATTTTCATCATACTTATATATCACGTGTAACATATAATTATACTCGTATAATTATGTTTCTAACTTATCTTTTATTTTTAAGGTATATTTGTTAATTATTTTTTATGAATTCAACACATATTATATAATTATGTAATTTTGGGTTAATTTATGGGCATAATTACTATTTATATCAGATGTACT